>JAQSUU010000091.1:0-1258446 GCA_038087645.1 Saccharum hybrid cultivar R570 | reverse complement strand
TAATAATAGGCTACATATGTACATTATATTGCAATAATGCTAGCTAGTGAATAGTCAGCTGCTACTGCTCTGTTTGCTGTCTTGTTTGCTTGTGTGAATTACTGTATTGGAGTATATTATACACAGAGATGATGAAACAGCTACTCAGCTAGGTATACGAGTATAGTTTTTTTTAGGCAAAGCAAAAGTGACGAACAGATAGCTCGTTTGTGGGGGCCAAAGCCAAATAATCTCATGCCGTGGAAGCAATTTATTATAGTTAGTTAATTCGTCTGTTTCTGTACGTACGTAACGTGTACATGAACTACAGTTGGCTCTAATCTGGTGCCCACTGATGGCGTTGGACCCATGTTAAGCTAGCTAGCCGGCCTATCCATTACAATAATTTCGATCAGCTTGGGGGCTGGTTTAGATGCAAAATTTTTTGCAAAAAAAAGCACTGTAGCTTTTTCGTTGTTATTTGGCAAATATTGTCCAATCATGGTCTAATTAGGCTTAAAAGATTTGTCTCGTCCATTTCGTCTAAACTGTGTAATTAGTTTTATTTTTTATCTATATTTAATGCTTCATGCATGTATACAAAGATTCAATGTGACGGAGAATTTACTGTTCTTTTGCAAAATTTTCTAAATCTAGACTGGGCCTCAGTTGATCTGTCTCTGATACTCTTCTTCTATTGCCAGTATTATATAATATAATGCCGCCTCTCTCTCTCCGTCTCTCTCTACATTGGTTTGGTCGCATGCAGAGGCATGCAGCTGGGTAGGGACTAGGGAATGACTTGGCCAGCGACGCAAACATCGTCGCAAAACACGCTTTAGGTCTGGTTCAGGGGAGATCGAATGTTTGACATGTATAGAGTACTAAATGTAAGTAAAAAAATAATTATACAGTTTTTTAAGAAATCGCGAGACGAATCTTTTAAGTCTAATTAGTCTATGAAAAGTCTTAAGTGCTACAGTAACCAACATGTGCTAATGACGGATTACTTAGTAATTTAGTATCATTAGATTCGTCTCGTAATTTCCGGACTGGTTATATAATTTATTTTTTTATTAGTATCCGAAAACTTCTCTCGACATCCTTCCAACACATCTGATGTGATACCTAAAATTTTCTTTTCGCGAACTAAAGGCAGCCTTAGATGAGAAGAACATGCATGCATTTGACCCAGTTACTGTACATGCATACTCCTACACGTGACAGCACCGCCAGTTACGAATTGCACGCAAACCAACTGTCAACTGACAAGACGACGCCAAAGTTTCCAGCTTTTGCTTCCAGTCTCAAACTGTGGCCGTGTTTAGATCCTAATTCGGGGCTCCTGCGCACTGTAGCAATTCATTTGTATTTGATAAAAAATTGTCCAAACTTTGACTAATTAGGCTCAAAATGTTCGTCTCGCAAAGTACAACAAAACTGTGTAATTAGTTTTTAATTTCATCTACATTTAATACTCCATACATGTGCCGATATTTTAATGTGATGAAAATCTCCTTTTTACATAGTAGAATTTAGGTAGAAATTGACAACTAAACGAGCCCTGTCTCTTCCTACGAGCAGCTAGCAGCACTGCACTGCCAGTACGCGCTCACTTTTCTTTCGCTCGTTTAGATTTCAGATTTTGCCTCCCAAATTCACTCTACAGAATTCTTATTCTCCATCACATCAAAATATCGGCACATATATGGAGTATTAAATATAGATGAAATAAAAAACTAATTACACAGTTTTGTTGTACTTTGCGAGACGAACATTTAGAGCCTAATTAATCAAGATTTGGACAATTATTACTCAAGATCATAGTTTTTCGAACCGGTCCGGAGATCGAACCGGCGAGGCCGTCGGTTCAATGGTTCAATGGTCCAACCGTTCAGAACCGGTTGAACCGCCGGTTCGTTAGTTTTGGACCGGTGTATATATATATATAATTTAATTAATAATCGACATTGATATGCAGGCTAATATACAAATACAATACCTAAAAATTAAAACTTGAAAGCTTAGGATGACAGGATCAGTAGCTCACCAGTTCCAGTTCTAGTAGCCATTTTCTTGTAGCCATGGAGGGGAGGTAGAGCAGAGTAGCAGGGTAGCAGTGTAGCACCAGAGCAGCAGCCTGCCCGCTCGGAGCAAAACCAGAGAAGCCTGCAGCCCCCGCCGAGCAGCACCAGAGAAGCCTGCAGCCCTCCGCTCGGCGCTCGCCCGTAGCAACAGCTTGCAGCTGCAGCCCCCGTCGATGGCCGATGCCCACCCGGAGCAGCACCAGAGCAGTAGCCGCCGGCCGCCCGGGCCAAGCCAGATGCAAATGCGCCCCAAAAAGGAGATGTCAGTTCCTTTCCTTCACGTGTACAGGCCCCTAAAGGGTACATTTTCACACTTTTTCAACAATACCCTCGAATGGATCAGCTTCTCCTGAACCCACCGAGGTTATTTTTGGATAACTTAAAAAACCGCCCCGGTTCACATGGAACCGGCCGGTTCACCGGTTTCGTTAAAAACCGGCCGGTTCAACCGGTTTTTACCGGTCCGATTGCATGGCCGGTCTTTTAAGTGAACTAGACCGGTGTAGGCTCTGGTTCGATCTTTTAGCGGTCGAACCGCCGGTCCGGTCCGGTTCGAAAAACTAGGCTCAAGATGCAGGCGGGGCCGGTTCTTACCGCTACCCACCAAGCCGCCCCGCAAAAAAACCCGATGCGACTGTTGCGGCCCGGTCACTAATTATTTGCGGACCATTATCATTTAGCCTGCTAAGTCCATTGGACAAAAAGAAATTGCACTCCAACCCACTAGACCCGCAAGAAGTGGCTGCCGTAGCTTTTCAAGCGTCGCCCTCCTCTCGACCTCTTCCAAATTCTGTCGCTACCGCCGTCGCCCCTGCCGGTGTCGTTCTCCTCGGCGGTGGAACCTGGCAGTGGCAACGACATGATCCAATCTACTCCCACCAGCCAGCGCCCTCGTCAAAACTTTCTTGGGGTCAGGGCGAATCCTAACGAGCGAGCGACCGCAGATCTCCGGAAGGCAGGCGAGGAAGAAAATCCACGCGATTGTGACGATGCCGGATTAGAGGAAGAAGCTGTCGCCGATGGTAATGCCCATCTAGAGACACGGGAAGGCCATGGAGGTATGCCGCCGGCAACGCGGTTGAGACCACGAAGCCCAGCGCGTACACCTGCAGCGGGAATATCTCCGAGGTGTACAGACCCGTGACAGGGCCGAGGACCGACAGGAATGTCTCCAAGCTGAGAGTGGGGGACCGACGAGCAGCACGGGCCGACGGTGTTCGACAGGCGCTCACTGTCCGTGCTGACCGTGACGTGCTTTGCGGGTCATGCGGGCTCACAGGTATTGGCCACCAAGCCCACGAAACAAATATGAGCAGCACGATTGAGCAGACGGACAGCTGCAAACCCGCTGGATTAATTAGCGGCAAGCGTTGCGGCCTGACGGCTGTCCACAACCTGCCCCGCTTGCAAGCCGAATTATTACCAAATAAAAACAAAATTGCTATAGTGTGACGTGACATTTACTATGCAAAGTTTGCCTCCCAATTTTAGCATCTAAACAAGGCCTTTTTTGAAAAAAAAAAGCCATTGAGGTGCGCGCCGGCGCCGCGGTGGAGGCGGGAACGAGCCTACCGTTAGACTACCCGCACTCATAGACCTCTATATTCATCATCTATACGTCCTAGTCAGCAAGATTCTCTCCTCTATACTCAATTCTCCCACACCCATCCATTCTCTATATCATCCTCTATCCACTCTATCCACTGTGGGATCTACTTGTCACTTTATCTAAATATATCCATGTGTGATCTAGTTTTAAAGGATTTATTGAGACGAATTTAATGGTGAAATCAAAATTTAATTTAGATTTTTGGTTTGTGAGTTATAACATTTTTTCCTTTGTTTAGCTAGTGGGGCCCGCCACTATAGAGTATAGAGTAAGCACAGTACCACTCTAAATATAGAGTGAGAGAAAGGATAGAGTATCGTTTTAGAGTACCCAGTGCAACAGTTTTTACTCTATATTCATACTATAAAGTTTTAGAGTATCGTTTTAGAGTACCCACTGCGGGTAGTCTTAGACTACCCGCACTCATGGACCTCTATATTCATCATTTATACGTCCTATTCTCTCCTCTATACTCAATTTTCCCGCACCCATCCATCCTCTATATTATCCTCTATCCACTCTATCCACTGTGGGACCCACTTATCACTTTATCTAAATATATCCATGTGTGATCTAGTTTTGAAGGATTTATTGAGACGAATTTAATGGTGAAATCGAAATTTAATTTGGATTTTTGGTTTGTGAGTTATAGTATTTTTTTTGTTTAGTTAGTGGGCCCCGCCACTATAGAGTATAGAGTAAGTACAGTACCACTCTAAATATAGAGTGAGAGAAAAGATAGAGTATCGTTTTAGAGTATCCAGTGCAGCAGTTTTTACTATATATTCATACTCTAAAGCTTTAGAGTATCGTTTTAGAGTACCCGCTGCGGGTAGTCTTACCCGCCAAATTTTTACCTGGGCAGAGGCCCGGGCGGCGGGCCTTGCGGCGTCAGCCAGAGCCAGCCAGCTGTCACGGAACCGCCCAAATTATAAGAACAAAAGTACAAAAACAATCGTCGGGGCAATTAATTTCCTGTACTTAAGCTCCTATAACTCCGGTAGTCCAATAAAATCACGAGGGATTTCAAACCAACCAACATACAAGCCAAGATCGTAGTGGTCCAACATAACAGGTCATATGTTACATCCATTTCATAAGTAATTCAACAAATATCGGAGTTCAGTAGAGTTATTACAACTCAAGTTCAAAAGTAGCGGAAGCAAAGTAGTTTGAAAACTAATATCACCTTAGTTCAAATACATGCCAGTACCAAGGTCAATTTTCCCATAAAAGCATGAGAGATAAGATAGCTCAGAAGGATCATGCCCATGATCACACTCCGCCACAACAGCCGGAGTCTTCCAATTCTTGCAGTAGCTATGATACATCACAACCTGCAACAAGTGGGAATAAACCCTGAGTACGAGAAGGTACTCAGCTAGACTTACCCGTCATAAACCAGAAATAATGACACCAAGGAGTATGCAAGGCTTTCTTTCAGTGGGCTAGCTTGACTCATTTGCGAAAAGCATAAGTTATCATGAATAAACTAATTTAAGTCCTTTTGCATCATATTTATTATAACCTATTCAATCTAGGTAAGCACCTATGCTAAAGCAATCACTTGATTAACCATTAACATCAAAGGTTACCATCTCAGGTTTAGCATTTTCAACATTATCCACATAACCATCTGTGTTCCATCATCATTACTACGATGCAGTAACTCGAGTCAAGTGTTCACTATCCAGTGAACGATGGCGATTCGAATCGATTATTAACCAGCTGGTAAGTTATTCCTCACACAAACCTCACTCACCCGCTAAAGTGAGGTGTTGGTCACCGAGTCAACCATTCAGGTAAAGTCGCGAGCTTGCCAGGAACCACTTGTACCCGGGGGCCGCCCGACTGCTCTTTGGCCTTATCATCGCGCCCCCGTTTCCTGCCACTACTGCTCCGGTACAGTGCGTTGCGGGCAATCCACTCGGCCCGAATAATCTCCCAGCTTCGCGGTCGAAAGGTACTTTATTCGGCCAGCTAAATGTGAGGCATGCGTTCAACATGACCCGAGGCCCAACAACGGACGGTCCTTAATCGACACAGGCGGAAACTACAAGCACCCCAGAACCCTGTCTGGTTGCCCCATCTTATTCCGCCCGGTCTCCAATTATCCATCAACACTTGGTTATTTCCAGGATATCATCCATTCCAAAGCTAAAGTATTCCAGTAACCACCTATAATTGCCGGTGACAGGAAATCACCGTTCGCTACCGGTCTAAGCAGGGCTAAGCAATATTTTCGATCCCGAACCAAAATAGGATTTCAGGCATATTTGCGGGACAAGGAAAAGGATATATATATGCAGCAAGTGTTTTCAATCAACTTCTATAACTTAATGCAACAATACATATATAACATATATATACTCAATTGCTTTTATAAAATAGGAGGCTTAGAATGCTCCGGGGCTTGCCTGGGATCAAACACTGGGTTAGTGATTGACAGATGACACTCGCTCGGCGAGCATCTCCCAACCCGACACTTGTTTAGTCCTTCCATCTTCGGGATAGGTCCACCAAACACCGTCTTCAGGTTTGGCTTCAACATCTCATCCTTCACGTGATGCATCTAGCGAACCTAAATGAGATGCAAGATGCATGCGTATGAATATGATGAATGGTAACACAAGATGTATCACATAATCATTCATGTAAACACACGATTAAGACATAGACACCAAAAGCTAATTAACTAACATCACATAACCAATTAAAGAGGGCAAGCACATTAAGCATAACACAATACAAGATCACAAGTATCTTAACTTTGACCATTATCAAGGGTATAAGTCACACTTAGCAACACATGGAGTAAACAACCATAATTAGCATCTGACAATTTCTGGACTGCAAACAACATCTACATGTTTGGATCATAACTGGAGTTATACAAATCCAATAGCAATGCAACAAGACATTCTGGAAAGCTTATGAAATTGTCTATAATTCATCTTTAATCATCTTAGCATGATTCTCAAGTTAACCAAGTCAAACATGCATAATTACAGAATCTGGTCCAGAGATTCCAGAGAACAACTATTTCTGGAACCCAACTTGAAACAGTCATTACTCACAAACTATAAGGCCAAATGCCACCAAAATTTAACACAAGCTAGATTAATAAGTGATTTACAACTTTGTTATAAGCATGTTTCTCATCAAACATCATTTTCATGGTGCAATTACCAAAGTCCCAGAAACTGTCCAGGAAAGCATCAATTGCAAGAATAAATATTAACTTACATTCCAAACATATATTTGGCCACAACCAATGTAACCATCATAAAGTGCATGTTAAATGATCACCAAAAAGCATAGTGCTCATCATTAAATAATTTCTTTTAATGTATTTCTTAATTTATTTAAATAGCAAGGTGAAATAATAAAAATATATCAAAAGTCCATAATAAAATCTATAAAAATTACAGTATATCTTACATACACCCAATAGTATACTGTACAAATTTCAACTCATTTGAACATGTATATCAACCTCTATGAAAAAGACAAATGGTTATCGCAAGAATTCATGTGAGAGCAAGATACACTAATAACTCACTCAAATGACAACCTAAATTCATGAAATTTTTACCACACATCAATCATCATATGAGTAGCATGCCACAAAAATTTCACTTCATTTGGAGCCCTAGATCTACAGTTATGAAAATGACAAATACATCTAGCATTAAAAACCTAGCTGCACAAATCCATTTTTACAGAGAAAACTTTAAACTAAAACATGCAATATTATAGATCTAGTGCATAGAGAATTTCACAAGGATTCCAAAAAGTACTCATTTACTATTTTACGATTTTTCTACAATTTACTATGAATTTCCAAAGTTTCTGCAAAAATAATTACGAATCAATCCTCGCGACACTATTCATTTGAGTCACTGACTGTGCAGTTAGGCCCCTGGAGTTAGTCGAATTCTTCCTCGAGGTCCCTGGTCGCGAATGAACAGAGGAGGATTTGGGGGAAACGGCCGGTGGCGGCCGGAGGAAGCTCGTCGGAGGCAATGGAGTGGTGGGGGAGCATGAGGGGGCTCGCGCGCACCCACAAGTGGCCTTGGCTCGCCTTGAGGTGGCCCGAGGAGGCGGGGCCACGCGGAGCAGCGGCTCACCGGCGGCGGCTCGCCTGGCCGCAGGGCTCCGGCGGCTTGCGACTTGGGCGAGCGTGCGCGCGAGGTGCAGTCCGATGAGGTGAAGGCGGTGGTGCACGTGGCTGCGGCTGTGAGGGCCTAGAGCGGTGAGGACGCGGGCGGCATCAAGCTTCGCCGGCCGTCCATGGCGGATGCGCCCACGCGAGCGGCAAGGGCGAGCGGGAGTGCGAGAGCGAGGGAGGGAGACCGAGAGAGAGGCTCGGGCGCTCCAATTAAGGCAGCAGCGTCGGCAGAGACGGCAGGGGCGCGTGGCGGAGGTGGGAGCACGCGGCGCTGTGCATGGCGAGCACGCTGACATTTGCACGAACACGTGGAGCGCGATAAGTTGAGCAAGGTGGGTGCCGGTTTGGGCTCGATCCAGGCCGAATCAGTGAATGGGCTCAAAACGAAGTTTGTTCACCTCGGCCTGCTCTACGTTTTTCATTAAGGAGTCCAGGTCATTAGAGCAACGGATTAGCGGTTAACTAGTTGCCAAAATGACAATGTCAACATGTTGACGGAGATCACGGAAACTCGCATTCGAAGGTCAAAACCTGATCAAACTTAATCCAACTTTTTGCATGCTCTTCTCCAAGATGTAAGCTCCAACTTTTATTTTTGGCTCAACTCAAGTTGCTTAACGAAAACACGGGAACGCGACATGCCAACGTCGACGACGATGAATTCCAGACTTAGAAAATTTTCTAAGTGCTGAAAAACAGCAGTTAATCCAATCTTTGAGCCTCTATTTGACTAGGTTAGAGACCAAACTAGCTCTTGACCATTAAACAAAGTTTGTTATAATCAAACTTTTATTCAACTTTCGTTTTTGGTCAACCCTCATATCTGGTTCAGAAGTCAACTTTATTTCTCGGTCAACGCAAAGCCCTTTTGCTATAGAATCTTGGGTTTCCATGGTTTTCGGATATTTTCTCCATCTTTGCTCAACACGAACCCTTCATAACTTTTGTTGTAGAGTTCAATTAGAGTTGTTGGAGCAAGGTGGCAAGGTTTGGTTGATGACCTATATTTCCATCCACTTAATAATGAAATTCCAACACTTAGTAAAGTCATTCCAACAAGCATATAACTTATCATTTCATGTGACTTTTTGATTCCAAACGTCATGAAACTTTTCCAGGGATCAATATAGATAGGTACTAAGGTGAGACACCTGAAGATATTGCAATAACACCACCCGAGCATATATCTTGAAAATGGACTATATGTAAAGCAATGGTGCAGCATCCAAGTTTAGATTGGGGCTCCTGTCCATAGGTTGACCTTGACATCATCATATCCACTTGATCTATCATGTTTGAGATTAAACCCACTGCTTAACTGGTGACAAACACCTCGGGTGTTACAGCCCTCCCCCCTTAAAAGAATCGCGTCCCGAGATTCGGTGCGAAGAACTTTCCAAGGGAAGAGAAGCATGTTATCCAATTCCAACATCTGCAAGTGCATTTGGCTACTTAGCTTCAAGTAGCAGAGCGGCTAATTGGGCAAGACACTTTCTGATACTAGCTCTATGTAGAAACTTTTGTCTGAAGAATTTCCTTCACTGACTTCCATGAAGTATTGTTACTTTAGGAGGAATCCAAGACAATACGGTACTTCGTTCACGGTGCACGGAGAGTACTACAAGCATGGGCTAGTTACTCGTAGCATTTACTTTTCTAGTGGCATAGCATGTACACTTTCGATAAGGGTTGGATCCATATACGAGGTAAACATTCTTTGACGCTATCAGAAACCGTCTAACCAATAGACAATGTCTATACCGGTCATAGACTATTCACTCACTTAGATGCCAGCTGATGGAAAACTACATATTGCTCCACGTGTGCAGTTCTCTTTCTCTGATGCCAACACTGTATTATCTGAGTCTATTGAGGGAACAGTGAAAATGATAGCTGACTCTGTCGGTACTGGATGTCTGCCAAATGTTACCTAAGAAGATTCTCTTATACAAAGGCACATAGGGGTGCAATTAGTCTTTCCAAGGGTACTGAGGGTTGTCTAACAGCAAGATACCTATCGATTGCAAGTTCTTGGCATGCATTACAAACATAACCTTCCGATGCGAAGGATGATCGCAGCTAACAGAGAAATCACCGATTCTGTATCCTTTTGTTTTCTGTTCATATCACATAAACTACTGCTCCAATATGCACAAATATTGGTGGGCATATAGATCCATGGGTCTTCTAACTACTCGCCAAAATTGAGCTCAAACGGACACCATTTGACTATCCAACAACCCATCCACCAAAATAGCTCTGTTCTGAAATGGTAGTAAACCAAGCTGACAAGACATCTTTCAAATCCTAGGTTTTACTCAACCAATACTCATACCAACTTAAGACATTGAAGGGTCCTAAGCAAGGAATGAGGTTACTAAGTTTGGGGTCAATCCAACTTCGTTTGGGTCACTAACCGTTGGCGTGAAGATAACCGGTGTAGTGCCACAAAATTCTGGACAGATTTCGTGTTCTTCCTTTTCTTTTGCTTCACATGTTGAGGTGTGTGTTTTGCACTCTCTGATCTTTCTCATAGTAGCAGAAGCCTTTCTCTAGCTGAGAAGGGAGGCTATAGTCTTCCTGACATGTTTCTCAGGGAACAAGTTCAACCGTTGATTTAGTCACCAATCTTGACGATGCACAAGCATTGGAGTTGTGGGCTGTTTTCCCAGAGCACAAAGCATCATTCCACATGGAGGGCATCCCTACGTAGATAAGGAACCTTTTCTGAATATTTTCTGGCATTTCGTCCAATAGAACCTTGAACCAAAACTGTTCGTGGTACTTAGGGGCACAATGATGTAGATCGAAACTATGGACATGCTTTCTCCAGTTCTTCACATGGCTAATACAACAGCTTGTACTGTATACATGATTGTCCAAGATGGAATTAACTTGATAGCGCATTTGGAGAAGATGCAACACCTGCATTGCTGACCGGCTTCATGGCCTCTTTGCTTACTATTGTTCATTGAGACATAACCATCATAGCTATCGAGGAATCGTTACTTGACTGGAGATTAACCTTCTTACTGGTAAATAATCATTTGTCTCTCAATTCTTAAAGTTCTAACCTTTACTCTTGACCACCACACTAATTACAGTCGAAGCACAAATAAGTGGTCGGCATCGAAGTCTACAGATAAGGAGTCACACCAGAGAGAGTTAATTTCATCTGTATGACTGTCATCTTCACAAGGATCAAGACTTTGATAGTTAGGTCATAGGCACCATGTGACGATCGGTTCTTTTCCAATGGATAACTTATCCAATCATTTTGTGTTAGGTGCCCATTCGATTCAACAGGGATGGCATACATTGCTCAATCGATGACCGACGTCGTACAAGGACACATAGGAGAGTCACTTGTCTACCACCTCTTGCAGTCTGTTAATGTTTATGTCGGTGACTGTTCTTCAAAGGTCATCTTCTTAGCAACTTCAAGGGATATCTACTACATAAGGTCTAAGATATGAATCTTCAGATAAGATATAGGGAGATAACCAAGGAAAACGGTCACGAGAATTAACACGGCGACTGTCGTTTTATAATGGATCATGACTAGCAACCCTGATACCAGCGCGTGCCGAGCAGCACAACCTTGCGTGCGCGCCCACAGGAGGCTCTCGGTTTCGTCGCGGCACCATAGAATGCTAATCGTAACACCATTATTAAACGCACAAACAAAGTGGAATATCAAGTGGCACCGATTTGGTGGTAAGAACAAGCACCAGACAAGGGAGGAGTAGCAAGCAAGGGTAGTTACAAGGTTTAGAGTCAACACGGAGGCGATCCGAGGATTAAAACACAGCGCAAGGGAACATAGCTTAATTGCCGAAGACAACTGAGCAAGGGTTCTCGGTCACGTTGGACAACAACATGAGATCAAGATTAATAATGTTGAGAGACGTTAGAAGTTGAGATGGACTTTAGCAGACTTCTAGAACAAAATGATACACCGATCAGAGATTGGGTTGATAAGATAGCCACCTGATTTCACAAGCAAAGATTTCTAGATCAGACAACGAGAGATTAGCGTTGCTCGGACCATCTGTAGGAGAGACAATCGGGAGGTCCAACATGAAATTGGGTATGGTCTCCAAAACTTGGCAGGCAACAACTGTGGTCAAGATCGACGTTCGTTAGGACTTAACTTGGTTGGTCAATGGAACAAGTGCATTCTTCAAGGGTAGCGGATGTCCAAGGCCTAAGAAAACCTATAGGGGACTATGCTAGGGCCTACGGTTCAAGCAAGGCATGGATACACAAACATTTAAGGGCTAGCAACCATGTTTACAGCTCTGGCTCCTCCGAGAGAATCTAATTAGAGACGACAACCATGCAATTACGTAACATGAGCGTTGTTCTAGGATAAAGCATCTTCAACACCCACATGCTCACCGAGGACAAAAGAGAGGTCAACTATGACACTACCTATATAACAAGCATCTACACAACATCACCGTTTTAAGCGAACACTTGAGATTATTAGCCAGGTTAGCTTAAGCATCCAATACTAAGCATAAGGTTCACACCTAACAAGCATTTTTCAACAAGAACTAACTACAAGTTTAGCCAAAACAAAAGTATGCTAAAGTAATCAACTTAGTGCATGCACATCAATCTCAATTTACTTATTTATTAGGACAAAGGTGGGAGGAACATAGTTATATGCACAAAGCAACAATCATGATGATGTATGCTTCGTCTTATTCGTCCTCACAAGATTGCCAACCTAAGGTGGCAATCACGTTCTATGTCGGTGGCATAACACGCATTCTCTCGATATAGGGCTAGTCGTCAGCTACATTTAACTTACGCATTCGTGGTTAGCGTACCTGCAGAAAATTTCATTGCAGCCCAACAATTCCCAATATAGCACACAATGAAAGCAGTAAACTAAATACTCTCCATACATACATCCCCTGATGCATATACTTCGGTATCATAGCTACCCAATAAATGTACCCACAATTAAGTACTTTCATAATTACATGGTTAAACATGTAATTATGTCAGTAACCATAGCTAACTCTCCCCTAGACCGATGGTTGAACGGTCATGCTCTCACAGCTCACACTTACCTTGGCGTAGGTGCGACGTTGCAAGAATGAAACTCTAGCGACATATATGGCTATTTCATATATGAAGGTTACCACTACCATTCGACCACAGGGTAACAGTGCGGTCAAGTTATCACTCATACATACCTTGGCTTGGGCGTAGATACAAAAATTTAAAACCCCCAAGTTAGTACTTAATTAAGCCACCTAAGGGTCCTTAATTGGGCATAAAGGAAATGACCACTGGCATACTTAGATTTAAAATTCAGATTTGAACAAACATATATATGTAGTAGCTATAAGTTGTCAAAAACTGATTTTTGCAAACAAAACCTTTGTTTTCAATACACATATGACATGTTTAGTGTTGAACCTTGCTCCGATGCCAGCTGTCACGGAACCGCCCAAATTATAAGAACAAAAGTACAAAAACAATCGCCGGGGCAATTAATTTCCTGTACTTAAGCTCCTATAACTCCGGTAGTCCAATAAAATCACGAGGGATTTCAAACCAACCAACATACAAGCCAAGATCGTAGTGGTCCAACATAACAGGTCATATGTTACATCCATTTCATAAGTAATTCAACAAATATCGGAGTTCAGTAGAGTTATTACAACTCAAGTTCAAAAGTAGCGGAAGCAAAGTAGTTTGAAAACTAATATCACCTTAGTTCAAATACATGCCAGTACCAAGGTCAATTTTCCCATAAAAGCATGAGAGATAAGATAGCTCAGAAGGATCATGCCCATGATCACACTCCGCCACAACAGCCGGAGTCTTCCAATTCTTGCAGTAGCTATGATACATCACAACCTGCAACAAGTGGGAATAAACCCTGAGTACGAGAAGGTACTCAGCTAGACTTACCCGTCATAAACCAGAAATAATGACACCAAGGAGTATGCAAGGCTTTCTTTCAGTGGGCTAGCTTGACTCATTTGCGAAAAGCATAAGTTATCATGAATAAACTAATTTAAGTCCTTTTGCATCATATTTATTATAACCTATTCAATCTAGGTAAGCACCTATGCTAAAGCAATCACTTGATTAACCATTAACATCAAAGGTTACCATCTCAGGTTTAGCATTTTCAACATTATCCACATAACCATCTGTGTTCCATCATCATTACTACGATGCAGTAACTCGAGTCAAGTGTTCACTATCCAGTGAACGATGGCGATTCGAATCGATTATTAACCAGCTGGTAAGTTATTCCTCACACAAACCTCACTCACCCGCTAAAGTGAGGTGTTGGTCACCGAGTCAACCATTCAGGTAAAGTCGCGAGCTTGCCAGGAACCACTTGTACCCGGGGGCCGCCCGACTGCTCTTTGGCCTTATCATCGCGCCCCCGTTTTCTGCCACTACTGCTCCGGTACAGTGCGTTGCGGGCAATCCACTCGGCCCGAATAATCTCCCAGCTTCGCGGTCGAAAGGTACTTTATTCGGCCAGCTAAATGTGAGGCATGCGTTCAACATGACCCGAGGCCCAACAACGGACGGTCCTTAATCGACACAGGCGGAAACTACAAGCACCCCAGAACCCTGTCTGGTTGCCCCATCTTATTCCGCCCGGTCTCCAATTATCCATCAACACTTGGTTATTTCCAGGATATCATCCATTCCAAAGCTAAAGTATTCCAGTAACCACCTATAATTGCCGGTGACAGGAAATCACCGTTCGCTACCGGTCTAAGCAGGGCTAAGCAATATTTTCGATCCCGAACCAAAATAGGATTTCAGGCATATTTGCGGGACAAGGAAAAGGATATATATATGCAGCAAGTGTTTTCAATCAACTTCTATAACTTAATGCAACAATACATATATAACATATATATACTCAATTGCTTTTATAAAATAGGAGGCTTAGAATGCTCCGGGGCTTGCCTGGGATCAAACACTGGGTTAGTGATTGACAGATGACACTCGCTCGGCGAGCATCTCCCAACCCGACACTTGTTTAGTCCTTCCATCTTCGGGATAGGTCCACCAAACACCGTCTTCAGGTTTGGCTTCAACATCTCATCCTTCACGTGATGCATCTAGCGAACCTAAATGAGATGCAAGATGCATGCGTATGAATATGATGAATGGTAACACAAGATGTATCACATAATCATTCATGTAAACACACGATTAAGACATAGACACCAAAAGCTAATTAACTAACATCACATAACCAATTAAAGAGGGCAAGCACATTAAGCATAACACAATACAAGATCACAAGTATCTTAACTTTGACCATTATCAAGGGTATAAGTCACACTTAGCAACACATGGAGTAAACAACCATAATTAGCATCTGACAATTTCTGGACTGCAAACAACATCTACATGTTTGGATCATAACTGGAGTTATACAAATCCAATAGCAATGCAACAAGACATTCTGGAAAGCTTATGAAATTGTCTATAATTCATCTTTAATCATCTTAGCATGATTCTCAAGTTAACCAAGTCAAACATGCATAATTACAGAATCTGGTCCAGAGATTCCAGAGAACAACTATTTCTGGAACCCAACTTGAAACAGTCATTACTCACAAACTATAAGGCCAAATGCCACCAAAATTTAACACAAGCTAGATTAATAAGTGATTTACAACTTTGTTATAAGCATGTTTCTCATCAAACATCATTTTCATGGTGCAATTACCAAAGTCCCAGAAACTGTCCAGGAAAGCATCAATTGCAAGAATAAATATTAACTTACATTCCAAACATATATTTGGCCACAACCAATGTAACCATCATAAAGTGCATGTTAAATGATCACCAAAAAGCATAGTGCTCATCATTAAATAATTTCTTTTAATGTATTTCTTAATTTATTTAAATAGCAAGGTGAAATAATAAAAATATATCAAAAGTCCATAATAAAATCTATAAAAATTACAGTATATCTTACATACACCCAATAGTATACTGTACAAATTTCAACTCATTTGAACATGTATATCAACCTCTATGAAAAAGACAAATGGTTATCGCAAGAATTCATGTGAGAGCAAGATACACTAATAACTCACTCAAATGACAACCTAAATTCATGAAATTTTTACCACACATCAATCATCATATGAGTAGCATGCCACAAAAATTTCACTTCATTTGGAGCCCTAGATCTACAGTTATGAAAATGACAAATACATCTAGCATTAAAAACCTAGCTGCACAAATCCATTTTTACAGAGAAAACTTTAAACTAAAACATGCAATATTATAGATCTAGTGCATAGAGAATTTCACAAGGATTCCAAAAAGTACTCATTTACTATTTTACGATTTTTCTACAATTTACTATGAATTTCCAAAGTTTCTGCAAAAATAATTACGAATCAATCCTCGCGACACTATTCATTTGAGTCACTGACTGTGCAGTTAGGCCCCTGGAGTTAGTCGAATTCTTCCTCGAGGTCCCTGGTCGCGAATGAACAGAGGAGGATTTGGGGGAAACGGCCGGTGGCGGCCGGAGGAAGCTCGTCGGAGGCAATGGAGTGGTGGGGGAGCATGAGGGGGCTCGCGCGCACCCACAAGTGGCCTTGGCTCGCCTTGAGGTGGCCCGAGGAGGCGGGGCCACGCGGAGCAGCGGCTCACCGGCGGCGGCTCGCCTGGCCGCAGGGCTCCGGCGGCTTGCGACTTGGGCGAGCGTGCGCGCGAGGTGCAGTCCGATGAGGTGAAGGCGGTGGTGCACGTGGCTGCGGCTGTGAGGGCCTAGAGCGGTGAGGACGCGGGCGGCATCAAGCTTCGCCGGCCGTCCATGGCGGATGCGCCCACGCGAGCGGCAAGGGCGAGCGGGAGTGCGAGAGCGAGGGAGGGAGACCGAGAGAGAGGCTCGGGCGCTCCAATTAAGGCAGCAGCGTCGGCAGAGACGGCAGGGGCGCGTGGCGGAGGTGGGAGCACGCGGCGCTGTGCATGGCGAGCACGCTGACATTTGCACGAACACGTGGAGCGCGATAAGTTGAGCAAGGTGGGTGCCGGTTTGGGCTCGATCCAGGCCGAATCAGTGAATGGGCTCAAAACGAAGTTTGTTCACCTCGGCCTGCTCTACGTTTTTCATTAAGGAGTCCAGGTCATTAGAGCAACGGATTAGCGGTTAACTAGTTGCCAAAATGACAATGTCAACATGTTGACGGAGATCACGGAAACTCGCATTCGAAGGTCAAAACCTGATCAAACTTAATCCAACTTTTTGCATGCTCTTCTCCAAGATGTAAGCTCCAACTTTTATTTTTGGCTCAACTCAAGTTGCTTAACGAAAACACGGGAACGCGACATGCCAACGTCGACGACGATGAATTCCAGACTTAGAAAATTTTCTAAGTGCTGAAAAACAGCAGTTAATCCAATCTTTGAGCCTCTATTTGACTAGGTTAGAGACCAAACTAGCTCTTGACCATTAAACAAAGTTTGTTATAATCAAACTTTTATTCAACTTTCGTTTTTGGTCAACCCTCATATCTGGTTCAGAAGTCAACTTTATTTCTCGGTCAACGCAAAGCCCTTTTGCTATAGAATCTTGGGTTTCCATGGTTTTCGGATATTTTCTCCATCTTTGCTCAACACGAACCCTTCATAACTTTTGTTGTAGAGTTCAATTAGAGTTGTTGGAGCAAGGTGGCAAGGTTTGGTTGATGACCTATATTTCCATCCACTTAATAATGAAATTCCAACACTTAGTAAAGTCATTCCAACAAGCATATAACTTATCATTTCATGTGACTTTTTGATTCCAAACGTCATGAAACTTTTCCAGGGATCAATATAGATAGGTACTAAGGTGAGACACCTGAAGATATTGCAATAACACCACCCGAGCATATATCTTGAAAATGGACTATATGTAAAGCAATGGTGCAGCATCCAAGTTTAGATTGGGGCTCCTGTCCATAGGTTGACCTTGACATCATCATATCCACTTGATCTATCATGTTTGAGATTAAACCCACTGCTTAACTGGTGACAAACACCTCGGGTGTTACACCAGCCTGATCGATCGGCGCAGCGAAAGCGAGAGGGAGATCCTGTGTACGCGGGCGGTGGGGGCGTAGCGGCGCCCGCGCAGTGCCGTAGTCCAGTCGGCGCCACAGTCTAAGACTACCCGCACTCATGGACCTCTATATTCATCCTCTATACGTCCTAGTCAGCAAGATTTCGTCCTCTATATCAATTTCTCCCGCACCCATCCATACTCTATATCATACTCTATCCACTGTAGAGCCCACTTGTCAGTTTTTTTTTCTTTTTTTTTTTCTCTTTTTCTCTTTCCTTTTATTTTCTTTTTTCCCTCTCCTCCTTTATCCATTCGACTGCGCGCCCTCTCTCCTCATTCTCTCTCTCTGTCGGTCGCCTCCTCCCCGGTCCTCCCTCCCCGGCCCCTCCCTCCCCGTCGGGCGCGAGTGCGGGCGGGCGCATCGGGGCTCACCGGTGGGCGAGGCTCTGGCGGGCGGCGCGAGCGGCTCCGGCACGGTGGGCGAGGCTCCGGCGGGCGGCGCAAGGGGCTCCAGCGGGCGGCGCGAGGGGCTTCGGCGAGCGGCTCCGGCAGGCGGCGCGGGGCTCCGGCGCGAGTGGCTCCGACGGCGGCCCGCGCGGCCCAGTGGCGGAGCTCGGGCACTGCGGACTCACGCGCGCCATCTTCTTCTTCGGCCGCGAGGGGCTTCGGCGAGCGGCTCCGTCGCGGCTCCGTCGGCGCGGGAGTGGAAGCGCCGCCGCGGGTCCGACTCCGTCGCGGCTCCGGATGCTCTCTCTCCTCGGTCTCCTCCCTCCTCCACGGTGGTGGGCGGCGGGCCCGATGCGCCACGTCCGCGCGTACCGGACATCCGCGAACGCGCCAGGAATAGCGGACGTCCCGCGGGTAGCGGTTGGTTTCCCGTCCCCGCTGCAGGTCACACGACCGCCATCTCCTCCGCCATATATCCGAGGTGGCGGTATAGCGGCTCGTTTCCAGGCCCCCAGTGCGACTCGTCTAACGGCCGGCGCCGGGCTCGGAGAGCCGCACCCGAGAGGCCACCATCCCCGCGACCCTGGGCCCGGATGACACGTGGGGTCCTCGGGTCTGGAGACATGCCTGTCAGGGGCGTGCCGTGAGGGGGTGTACGAGGAGAATGGGTAGCCTGCGTGCGAGATGGGCCCCCGGGCGCAGGGACAGTGCAGCGAACAACAGCTTCCGTGTTTAATTCTGACGGGGATGTGTTCCAATTTATATCCCCAAATTCTACTATGCAAAAAGAAGATTCTCATCACATCAAAATATCAGCACATATATAGAATATTAAATATAGATACAATTAAAAACTAATTGCACAGTTTTATTGTACTTTGCGAGACGAACATTTTAAACCTAATTAGTCAAAGTTTAGACAATTTTTACTAAATACAAAAGCAATTCGGGCGCCCATAGTCAGCAATCCGAAAGTCGCGATATTTGGTCGAGCAAAGCATGCATTTGCGCGCCTCTCTCGCGCTCTCTTTTGAGGAAACCTCTCTCTCGTGTGCTGCTGGATTCAGGATTGATTGGTCAACGAAATTTAGTACTTTAATTAAATTATAATAATTATCAACAAATGGTGCAGTATATGGTCACACCTTTCTTTTTTTTTGGCCATTTTCGTTCACCAAGTTTTGCAATATACTCCATCCATTCCAAAATAAATAATTTTCCAAGGTTTAAAATTTGTCCTAAAATAAATAACACCTTACAGAAACATGGAGCACTAACTCCTAGTGCGGAAGCTACTCGGATGCATGCAAATGATAACTACCAAATTCAGGAGATATCTTTCAAGAAAGGAAAAGAGATGAAGATACATGCTTCTTTTGCTAACGTCCTTAGTCTATCTAAAATTTCTAGAAACTTATCATTTGTTATGGGACGGAGGAAGTATTTTCTTTGGAAGCCAAGAGTAAGTGTTTGTCTAGTTGATGCCTAACTTAGCCACAACTAAGGATAGACAAAGTGTGCATCAATAAAAAAACATGGCCAACAAATCAGGCGCCACATTTATATTAAAGTTTGGCATTGAAATGAATCTATGATATGTAGGCCATATGTCTTAGCAAGTTTGACATGTCATAGCTGTGACATGAACCTCACATACGTCTAAAAAACTGCATCATGCCTATGGCATGACAGGTTGTGATCCTGAACTAATCATGTTCTAATCCTATACCATGCAAAGTTTCGAGTAATACCATTAATTATTGTTATGGTTTCATAGAGGCACCAATAGATCTAGAGGGCTTAGGTGGAAGGAGGGGCATAAGCCCCTAACGACTCGATGGCTATACACACCTATACCTAGAGAGGGAAACTTATTTTCTACTTTGCTGTGGCTAATACACCATAAATTCATTCTGAGTAGAGCTTTCTAGCAGATTGATTGAGCTACGTAAGAGTAAGTACGTGATGAGAATCTTGTCATCAAAGTGAAAGCACATCTTTGAGAGTTTCATATATTCCAATATGAAGTGAAAGTGAGGCATCCTATAGATTAACATACATGCGTTACTTTATCTTGCATCTTTTTTCTAGGCACTTAGTTATGTTGTTACTTACTCCCTCCGTTCCACAATATCTGTCACTTTTGGTTTTCATGTCACAAGTTTGACTAGATTTGTACAAAATACATGCAATATTTGTGTCTCTAAATAAATTTATTAAAAACTAGATTCAAAGATCTTTCCAATAATACCAATTATGTACCATAAATATTAATATTTTTTAATATATATTTTGTCAAAGTTGTTTATCAGGAAGCGGAAACGATAGATATTTTAGGACGGAGAGAATATGTTTTAGTTTTGTTGACAATTAAACCATGATGAGTTATTGCCACAATAAATAAGACCAAGATAAATAATGATGTAGGTTCTCTACCACCTCTTGTAGTATTTCCACATGAGAAAAATACCCATGATACCTGCTCACAACATGGTGGTAACATCCGCGACTGTGGGACTACCCATCAAAGCCCGAACTATAGACCTTACAAAAAAAGTCCCTCGTTGTGTGTTCCTAATGGCCGTGGACTCTTTGGTACGGTTGCTAGCAATAATGTGTAGGTAGTATATAGTTTAGGACTCTTTTTTTTGACCTGTGCAATGCCTTCAAGACGTTTGGTCTCACCGCTAGTCCATCGTATCATCTAAAATCACTTAGGCCATGTTTATTTTGTCCCAAACCCATTGGGTTTGAGGGGATTAAATCGTCTACGAGTCAAAATCTTCCTCGATCCTCATGGATTTAAGATAAAATGGACATGACCTTAAGATGTTATTTGAGTTCTACTGCGACTTTTGTATGAAAATGCCTAATTTCATCGTTCAAAGTGAAATTTCGAGATGAAGCTAAACCCAAAGTGCAAGGGTGACCTGGAATTTTCCCTGTCCCATTCGCTTCGTTAAAAAGTCATGGCTGAAATTACTGTTCGTTGATTTGTTATGGGAAAAAAACACTGTTCCGTCTGAAAAAATAAGCTGAAAAGTACGGATTATAAGACAAACGAACGTGACCTGTAATTAATAACAAGACATCCAATCTCATTCCATTTGTCCACTCCAGAAATTGTAGAGCTTTGAAGTCCTTAGGTGCAAAAAGGACCCCAAACCAAAAGGACACCCTTGCACTATCCAAATTTACAAACAAGCCCCTCCCCCCTCGAAGCCGCCGCCTCATGCCGTCCTGCGACTGCGGAGTGGCCGTTGCTGCTTCCCTTCCACTCCCACGGTTCCACCCCGCCACCGTTTTGCCCCCTTCCTCCTCCGCCACTACAGTGCCACACCACTCCTAACCCTAATACGCGCGAGCCAAACCCTAGCCGCAAGATCCGCTCGTCGCATGCCTCTCCCTTCCCGGCGGCGGCGGCGCCGGCTGAGCTGAGCCGGACAGGCAGCTTCCTTCGACGCCGCGGGCGCCGTTGCAGTTACAGCCGGCGCCATGGGCTGTGTCTGCGGCCGGCCCTCTGCCTTCGACGACGGCCAGTGCCGCGCGACGCCTCCGCCGGCCGCGAAGCTCTCGGCGGCGGTGAGGAGGGAGGAGGAGGCGCGGAAGCAGCAGCTGCAGCTTCAGCAGCATGCGAGGGCAGGGAGCGGGAGGGAGGAGGCGCTGGAGAGGAGGCGGGCGATGATGGCCATGGCGGCGGCGTGCCAGGTGAGGAGCCCGGTTCCGAGGGCGGTTGAGGCGGAGCAGGTGGCCGTGGGGTGGCCGCCGTGGCTCGTCGCCGTGGCACCGGAGGCCGTGCGTGGATGGGTGCCGCGCCGCGCTGAGTCGTTCGAGAAGCTCGACAAGGTAGGACCTTCTTCGTTGCTTCACCGCTGCTACTTCGTTATCTTCTCATGTTGCTCTCGCCTTTCGCCTGTGCCGGAATCTCGGAACAGTAATAATCTGTGAAATTATGCTGTAAATTTTGAGTTTTTTTTTGGAATTTCTTGTGCTAGATGAGAAGATAAATTGAGGTACTGCTCTCTATGAACAGATGGGGAGCAGTAAAATTGTGCGGTAAATGAAGAAATGTTACGTTTTACATGGTATATATTTCCGCGACGCGGAAACAATTTGATATCGCGAGATCTTTTCATTTCTTGGATTCGTTTTTGTCTATGCCTGGCGATGGCAGATGGGGACGATAGGAAATAGTAACATCCCGTTATGAGTGGGGGATGCCTTTTGTGTTGGATGCGAGAATGCCGTGGCATTTCCTTTCTTTTGGACATTTTTGTTAGTTTCAGTGGACCGTGGAACCTATGAATAGTGTAGGCATTGCTAGCAAGCTTTTGGTAAGAATGCGCCAAAAGTTTGGTCTTTTACCAGGAATGAAATTAAACTGTAAGACTACTGCTCTTGGTATTTCTTCTGTCTTTTTCCTGCAAATGTTGTTTAATTATAAATAGTAAAATATTCTGCTGAGAGCAGAAAAGACTGTTCATTTCTGCTAAATTTCTGGAAATAAGGCAGTAATATAACAAAGATTAGTGTTATGTTTACCCTGTTTTGGATGGATACTTTAGGTCTAGATATTGGACTGTGAAAGGCTGGAACTGATATTTCGCTGAAATACTTCAAACCATTTCTAGAATTTAGGTTTGGACCGAGTTGTTGAGATCATGTGCTCAGATGTGTTCATGAGAGTTGCCAGGGGTAGCTCTGATGAAATTAATTCACTGTGAAGATCGGCATATGTAACTTAATAATTGTTCGTTTATTTATTCAGATTGGTCAGGGTACATACAGTAATGTTTACAGAGCTCGTGATCTTGAAAAGGAGAAGATTGTTGCTTTGAAGAAAGTGCGCTTTGATAATTTGGAACCTGAGAGCGTGAAATTTATGGCAAGGGAAATCCTCATTCTGCGTCGACTTGATCATCCAAATGTTATCAAGCTAGAGGGTCTAGTAACATCAAGGATGTCCTGCAGCTTATATCTTGTTTTTGAGTACATGGAGCATGATCTAGCTGGACTAGCTTCTTTCCCTGGAGTAAAATTTACCGAGTCTCAGGTATGTAGTCATATTGTTGTGGTCCTTAGTGTATTCACCTGTCAATATTCCTGCTACTATCTTACTCTTAGAGAGATAAAGAACTTGACAACATTGCTTGGTACAGTGGTAGTTAGTAACATTTTGGAAATGAAGTGAGAACTAGCTATTTGTATGAACTATGGTCAGTACATGCTGACAATAAGCATCACTAGATGAAGTGTTCCATGTATATCTGTCTCATTAAAATAAAAGAGTTGGCAGCATTGTCTGGTAGCCGGTAACTAGCTATTTGTATGATCTATGGTCAGAACATGCTGACGATAAGCACCACTGTTGTCCAGGTAAAGTGTTACATGCAACAGCTCCTCCGTGGTCTTGAGCATTGCCACAGTCGTCACATTCTGCACCGTGACATTAAGGGTTCAAATCTCTTGATTGATAACCGAGGCATATTGAAGATAGCAGATTTTGGATTAGCAAGCTTCTTTGATCCTGAACAACAGCATCCTTTGACTAGTCGTGTTGTCACGCTATGGTATAGACCACCAGAGCTCTTGCTCGGTGCCACCAATTATGGTGTTTCTGTAGACCTCTGGAGTGCTGGCTGCATTCTTGCCGAGCTATATGCTGGCAAGCCTATCATGCCTGGTAGAACAGAGGTATGCTAACAAGCTCCCCTTACACTAAGTGAATGCTGTAAGAGAATCTCTTTAGTAGTTATATTTGTTTACAAAACTAAGTTGTTAAAACTTCTCCACTGTTTCTAGGTTGAGCAGTTGCATAAAATATTTAAACTCTGTGGTTCACCGTCAGAGGATTATTGGAGGAAATCTAAGCTTCCCCATGCCACCATTTTCAAACCACAACACCCGTATGCAAGGCGTGTACCAGAAACATTTAAAGAGTTCCCTGCTCCTGCTCTGGCATTAGTAGATGTTCTCCTCTCAGTAGACCCAGCAGATCGTGGAACTGCGTCTTCTGCATTGCAAAGTGAGGTATACAAATTCCCTCTTAAACCTTTCTCCAGCAACACAAGACATTTATTTTGTGTTTTCAAACAGGCCATTCTTTTTTATGAGACGTGCTGTTTCAATACTCATTTTGTTTGCACCATTTGAAATATTCTAAAATTTGAATTTTCAACATGGCGGAATGAACTTATCTTGTGCTTGTCTATACTCGATATTCTGGCAATCAGGAAGTAGTGTGTAGCACCATACATTTCTATGTCATGCTTTTAATCATATTGGAATAGCCAACTTTATCCTTGTATTATCAAGTAATATGCTCAAAAGTGACACTTATCGTTTCTTTTCTATTTCATTCCTCCTGCCTTCAATAATTAGCTATGAACCTATTGTTGTGTCTGTAGTTTTTTACAACGAAGCCATATGCTTGCAATCCTTCAAGCTTGCCTAGGTATCCCCCAAGCAAAGAGTTTGATGCAAAACGTCGGGAGGAGGAAGCTCGAAGGTAAGCACAACCAACTTGGTGTTCACATTTTATCATCAACAAAAGACAATTCTTACCAGCACTAAAGCACCGGATCCCATCAGAACTCCGAAGTTAAGCGTGCTTGGGCGAGAGTAGTACTAGGATGGGTGACCTCCTGGGAAGTCCTCGTGTTGCATTCCCTTTTTGTTCAAAGTTGTACTAACTACCGTGGGATTAAGTTAATGAGCCATACGATGAAGCTCTGGGAGAGGGTTATCGAGCATCGCCTAAGGAGAGTGATACATGTGACCCAAAATCAGTTTGGGTTCATGCCTAGTAGGTCGACCATGGAGGTGATTTTCTTATTACGACAATTGATGGAGAGATATAGGGAGCAGAAGAAGGACTTGCACATGGTCTTTATTGACCTCGAGAAGGCATATGACAAAGTACCAAGAAATGTCATGTGGTGGGCCTTGGAAAAGCACAAAGTCCCAACTAAGTACGTTACCCTCATCAAGGATATGTACAGGGATGTGGTGACGTTTGTCCGAACATGTGATGGCGACACCAGTGACTTTCCAATTAAAATAGGACTGCATCAGGGGTCAGCTTTGAGCCCTTATTTATTTACTTTGGTGATGGATGAGGTCACAAGGGACATACAAGATGATATCCCTTGGTGTATGCTCTTTGCTGATGATGTGATGCTAGTTGACGACAGTAGGGCGGAGGTTAATAGGAAGTTAGAACTATGGAGGCACACGTTAGAGTCGAAAGGGTTCAGACTTAGTAGGATTAAGACCGAGTACATGAGGTGCGATTTCAGCACGACTAGGCACGAGGAGGGAGACGTTAGCCTCGATGGGCAAGTGGTGGCCAAGAAGGATACTTTTCGGTATTTAGGGTCGATGCTACAAAAGGATGGAGACATTGATGAAGATGTTAGGCATAGAATTTCAGCAGGCTGGTTGAAATGGCGTCAAGCTTCTGGCGTTCTCTGTGACAAAAGGGTGCCTCAGAAGCTGAAAGGTAAGTTCTACAGGACGGCGATTCGTCCGGCGATGTTATACGGTGCTGAGTGTTGGCCTACAAAAAGACGACATGTCCAGCAATTGAGTGTAGCAGAGATGCGTATGTTGCGTTGGTGTTGTGGGCACACAAGGAGGGATAGTCCGGAACGACGATATTCGGGATAGGGTTGGGGTGGCACCAATTGAGGAGAAATTGATTCAACATCGGTTGAGATGGTTTGGACATGTCCAACGGAGGCCTCCTGAGGCGCCGGTGCGTAGTGGAGTTCTAAAGCGGGCCGATAATGTAAAGAGCGGTAGAGGTCGACCTAAACTAACTTGGGACGAGTCCGTTAAGAGAGATCTTAAGGAGTGAAATATCTCCAAGGATTTAGCTATGGACAGGAGCGCTTGGAGATTGGCAATCAACGTGCCTGAACCGTGACCTCTTTTTGTCTTGTGCCCTTTATGTCCCTTTATGTGTCTCCCTGTTACTCGTCTCTTTTGGGTTTCATCTCTAGCCTACCCCAACTTGCCTGGGACAAAATGCTATGTTGTTGTTGTTGTTATATTTTTCACAAACTTATATGAACATTATTATATTTTTCACAAGATGAACATATACTACCTCCATTTCACAAGATCCATCGTTCACGATACCTTTGTGCACCTTTTGCCATTTGTACCCATGCTGTGATAGTTGGAAAGTTGAGTTACTAGAGTGAGTCATGTAACAGGGACATCAATTGTTACTTTTTTTTTTCTTGATGTTACATCTTTTCGTTCTCTGTGCCCCAAGGGACAGCTGTGAAGCAGAGTGATTAGGTAGATCTGCCAATCCTCACATTCTTTTATATATTCCCTCCGTCCCACAAAGGATGCAATTCTAGAACAGTGCTATGTTCAAGTATAAAAAGTTACTGCTATTTATCGTACTAAATAGTTATCATTAGATTCATCGTGAAACATACTTTCATAATATAGTTATTTGGCATCATAATCATCAATATTTTTATCTATATATTTGATCAAACTTTAGGCGCTTTGACCGAGAATGCACCTAGAACTGAATTCTTTCTGGGACGGAGGTATTATTACGCAACATTCCATCCATGGATGGTGCTTCCCCTACACCTACACAGGATTAACATTAATCTCTCATTTTTCTCATGTATAATTAGCACGTCCTGTTCTCTAGACCTGCACGACTTGTTTCATTTTTTTTCTATTTCCTTTAGTCTGTTGCCTGCTCCATCTTTTTCTATTTAAATTTTAACACTTGCGTGAAAGGCAACCAGCTTGTGGTCATACTGCAACGCCTGCATTTCTTTTGTACTAATCATAGCCATTAACTTTTTAGGCAAGGTGTTACTGGAGGAAAGCAACATAAATATGACCCCGAAAGGAGAACTAGAGAATCAAGAGCAGTCCCTGCCCCTGATGCAAATGCAGAATTAGTGTCATCATTGCAGGTAGTTCTCCACCTGTTGACACTTTCCTGAATAGTCCTTTTTTATCTTTAGCTTGGAGATGCATATGCACTTGTCTTGTCATTTCAAACCATAAGTAACCTGTGGTGCCTGCTGCATGAATGTCTTTGATTTCAGAAAAGGCAAGCCCAAGCTAATACCAGGAGCAGGAGTGAGATGTTCAACCCCTGCAAAGAAGACTCCGCGTCTGGATTCCGAATAGAACCACCCCGGCCAACTCCTGTTACTGAGTCTTCTGAAGACCCACAACGTGCCTACCCAACCCGGATCTTCCATTCTGGTCCTTTAGTTAATCAGAGCCAGACATCAAAGGCTGGAGGTGGCAAAAATGGTGAACTTCAGGTCCCTGGTGTTGCGAATCACCCTGTGGTTGTGTCAACAAGATCAGGTCTCCGAACGGATGATAGCAGCAGGACAATGGTTGCTCAAGCTGAAGCATTTGCTCATGGGCGGAGGCTGTCGGAGTCCATCAACGAGCATTTCAGTAACAGTGGGAAGTACGATCAAGTGTTCCCGAAGAAGGATGACAGGAACATCAGGGCTGATGGAGCTATTGTAAGTAACGTCCTGCCTGAAATGCAAAAGGATGGAAAGCTTGATTGTCCTGTTTCAACCATGGTTATTGCATTGTTCATTCAGAACTGTAGTTTAACATGCATCGCGAAGCTCAAATTGTAGGTAAACAAACCCGCCCAGTTATTAGGTTAATGAAACATGAAAAGGGGGTTTAAATGGAAACCAACCTCATTTATTCTGCTTCTAGTTCATTATTAGTACTTTTGGAAGAAAAAAACTGACCATTTTATGGCTTGACATAACAGGGCTACGGATCGAAAGGCAACAAGATCCACCATTCTGGGCCCCTGACCTGCCCTTCTGGCAACGTCGTCGACGAGATGCTGAAGGAGAACGACCGGCAAATCCAAGAAGTCTTCCGGCGAACCCGGGTGGAGAAGTCGAGAGCGAGGAGGGACCATGGACATCACCAGGGCGGCATAAGACCTGGCGATTTCGGCGCCATCCCTGTCTTCCCTTCCAGCCGCTCCAGCTATCAGGCCATGCAGCAGTGAGGCGCTCGAACAAGAGTTGGAACCTTCGAGTTGCTTGGTCCCGTGCTGTTTTCGGGGGGACAGAGAGCACACGATATGCTATGTACAGGGAGGAAGAAAGCAAGGGCATGTGTATTGGAGGGACTCTGAAGGAAAGAGGGGAGGTAATTTGTTTATTGGCGGCGATTCTGAGTGTCTCGGTGACCAAAGTCATGTGTCGTCAGGTGGTTTCGAAATGTTTGCTGCAACTGCAATGCGATGGTAGGTGTATCCCAGCTGGCCAAATCTGAAACTGAAAACCCAATGTATGTATGAGTCGAAATTGGCCACCAAGAGCTTTTTTCACTGTGATGATGCCGCCAAATCTCTCAAAGCCGTGCTGAGACTTGGGAGCTTTGTTGAAGCTGCTGTTATTCTTGTAACCTTGGTGGCGTGGATGGAAGAAGTCTTGGCTTGGTAACTTCGTGGTAGGTATATATGCTGATCTTTTCCATGAGATGCTCAGTGATTGGGACGAAGGGCCTCGTGGCTTGCTATGTGGCAAGCTGCAAGGTTTCCAGTAGAATATGGATATATATGTATTTTGTTGCCGCCTCCTGCATCTCCCGGCCTCTGGAATCGACTGCTCCTACGAGGCTACAGGAAGCTGCCTGTCGGCATCACCAAGTCCACTTAAACAGTCGGCATGGGCACGGGCACGGGCGACCGAGACCTGACAACGACGGAAACATCCGTCCTGGGCCGTCTTGCCGTGCACGAGCCGGACTTGTGTGTACGCACGCTACGCTACGGGTGAACAGGCTGTTCGCGTGCAGTCAGTCATTCAGCAGTATTTTTCTTTAAAAAACCAGCCAACTCTGACGACCACTCGACGCCGGCCCGCAGCATCCGCCTTGGGCCTCGGCGTCGCAGGAGTTGCGTCAGCCAGCGCGACGGACGGCGACCAAACGACGCCGGCCACGGCGAGGCGTACGTCTCTTCCACCCGGCGGTCCACGAACCAGCGGACGCCATGATGATGCACACGTCCCTGCCCCGCGAAAAGCTTCGCGCGCAAGGGTCAAAGACGACGCCGGAACCGTCTTTTTTTTGTTTTTTAGCCATTTTTTGAAAGATTCTTTCAAATATGCCATTGACAGTAAGATTTCAAAAAATGGACCCTAAGCTTGGCGCCGTGATTACATGTCCTGGCGCCACTGATACTGGCGCCAAGCTTGCCACCCCATGTCGGATGTGGCTATGACCTGACAGGTAGCATGGCGCCACAGATGTTGGCGCCATAGATCTTGGCGCTAAGCATGCCGCCAATGATCTCGGCGTCAAGCCTCCATACACGTGGGGCCACTCTCCTTTCTTTCTTCTTTCTTTCTTTCCTTCCTTTCCTTTCTCACTCAGCACGCGACCGCCGCTGACAACGCCCCGCCCCAAGCAGCCGTTGCCGGCCACGAGCGAGGCGCCCCATCCCCCACAGGCCCGCGCCTCCGACTGCCCCTCCCCGCCCGGCCATGGCCCCGTGCACCTTCGTCCTTCCCCGCCCCGGCCCGCCCTGCCCGCCAGGCCGGCGGCGGCGAGGCGGCCCTCCTCGACCGTCCGTGCTCCGAGGGAGGCACCGGCGGTGCCTCGTGCTTGCCCGGTCGCGCCGCCCCGCACCTCTCCGGCCTCCCCGCACCACTCGCCCGCCACCGGCCGCGCAGCGCTGTGGCTTGAGGCGGCTGCCCGCGCCGTCCCACCCGCCCGCGCCGCGCCTGTGCCGTCCGCCCGCCCGCACCGGTCGTACGCCCCGCCCCGGTCGTAGGCGCCCGGCCAAACTCGTTCGGCGAGGCCCGCCCCGGCCGTCTACCCCGGCGCGGCCGCCTGCCCGGCGAGGCGTGGCTACAACGGACCCCTGCCCCGTCGTCCCAGCCCCGGGCGGCCGACCAAACGTGGTAGCGTGTCGTGCCCTGGCCGACGTGCCCTGCCTGCCCCGAGCGGTCGTACGCCTCCCCGTCATCCCTGTACGTGTTTGCCATCCCCCGGTGCCCCATCCGGCAGCCCTCCACCGTGCCCGGCGCCTCCTTCTGCTTTCCACCGCGTCGTGCACTGCTATCGTTGGACAAGTAATTTTTTGTGTGTATGCAATGTAGTTGGTAGTTAGTTGGTGATCCAGAGATTAGGTATAACCTAGTTACACTATTTACTTAGTTAGCTATCTATTTAGTTAGTTATGATAACTTAATTAGTTTAATTAGTTAGTGTATTAGTGATTTAGATATGTAGAAAGATATTTACATAGTTTGTTAGTTCGGTAAATAGTTATATAGTTAGTTACATAGATAGTTACTTGACATAGTTAGTAGTACTTAGCAGTTAGTAGTAGTTATTAGTTAGGAGTACTTAGTATTTACTTTTTACGTATTAAAGACCTTGTACTTAGTATGTTCCATTTATATTGGACTAAAGGAAATGTGCTTTGTTATGTTTATGAACTAGATGGACAACCTAGTGAGCATATATTATGGAGGCACTATGGAAAGAGATTGCTATGGGTATGTTGAGTTTGTTGACATGCAAAGTATGCCCGTGTTATTCGATGAGAAGCCATCATTTAGTGAGTTGGTTGCAAGGGCTCGGGAGGATCTACATTGCCATGGAGATGATGGCATCGCAGTTGAGGGTGTACTTCACCTAGGTTCTCCTCCTAACCTCCTAAGAAAGATGATCCCAATTGGGTGTGCAGATCAATGGGAGAAGTATGTGAGATCAGCTATGAAGAGCCAGTTCCAAAGTTTGGACGTGGTTGTGCGGCGGGTGTTAGTTGATGCGATCCTTATGGGTTTTCTCCGCCAATGGCATAGAAGGCATACTTTGACCCTCCAGCCCTTGCTATGGATGCGGAGGTTCCACGTACGGTTCTCGATGCTTTCTCTGCCCTTAACGAGGTCCGTATTGCTGAGGCAGTTAGGGATGCTAGTCGGTCTCATGATGTTGTGGCAGAACCTCCTCTGGAGATTCCTTTGATACAGAATCATCCGAGTAAGTGTCTTTTCTGCATCGTTCTTTGGAGCTTACCCCCTCTTTTCATCCATTTATCTCATTCTTTCCTTGTATTTCATATTATGTTGTAGAAGATATTCCCGCAAATGTGGATGATCCTCCTGTTGATGCTCAAGTGCCCCTTGGAGATGGATTCCGTGTCTCCAATAGTGTTGATTCAGAGCCATATGAGATCGCAAGGGCAGTTGATTCTGATGATGATCGTCCAGTTGGAGAGCTAACAGAGAGTGATGTTGAGATGCTGAGGCATATCTTCCCCGGCCGTCGAGATCCTAGAGTTCATGAGTTCAGTGATCTTATTCATTCCGATCAAGCGTGTGCAGAAGGACGTGATGATGAGCTACAAGAAGCTCCAGAGGCTGGTCCAGAAATGACAATTGAGAAGGAGAGGGTTTTCAAGGACATCCCTGCATTGAAGAGGTGTTTGCAGGCGTTTGCAGTGATACGCAAGAGACCTTACAAGGTCCTGCATTCCTATGTGGAGCGACATTACACGGTTGTGTGTGACAAAGGGCGCTGCCCATGAAGGGTTTGTGCAAGGAAGCAAAAGGTCGACGGAAAGTGGAAGATCACAAAAGTTGTCGGGCCACATACTTGTGCTTCACATGACCTCAACACAAAGCATCGACAGTTGACATCTACCCTCATTGCCAAGCAGTTGATGGGAATATTGCAGGGAGAGCCCAACATGAAGGTCAGGATAATTATCGAAATAGTGAAGAAGGTGTATGAGGGTTATGTGATAACTTATGGTAAAGCTTGGAGGGCTAAATAGCGTGCATGGAAGATGATATATAGTGACTGGGAGGATGGGTACGAGCAGCTGCCAGTGCTTTTCAATGCAATCAAAGCGGTGAATCTAGGCATGCATTATGAGTACATCCCAAGACTAGACACATGGAAGGATAGGAGGCAAATATTCTTCGGTGATTTCTGGTGCTTCCCTCAGTGTGTCGAGGCCTTTAGGCACTGCCGCCCAGTCTTCTCCATTGATGGTACATTCTTGATTGGCAAGTATTGGGGCACACTTCTTATAGCCATATCATGTGACACAAACAACAAGCTTGTTCCTTTAGCATTTGCTTTGGTTGAGAGAGAGAACAATGACAGTTGGGGATGGTTCTTGAGGCTAGTCCGTAGGCCTGGCCGGGAGGTTGGTGTAATATCTGATAGGCACCAGGGCATACTTAATGTCGTGCGAGAGGAGATAGAGGGGTATGCACCTTTGCACTATTGTTGGTGTACTCGGCACCTTGCCGAGAATCTACTCTGGAAGGATAGTGTGAAGGATAACTTTGATCTTTTTCAGGAGGCAGCTCGATAACTTGAGGATAGGTACTTTCGAAAAAAGTTGGAGCAGGTCAGGACCGCTTCAAATGCTGAAGGTAGACAATGGCTCACAGGGTTGATGAGAGATTTGGACAAATGGACAAGAGCTCATGACCACGATGGAGGTACGAATTTCAATGCAGCAACATGGCCGACTCATTCAATAAGTTGCTGATGGGGATACATGGTATGCCCATCAATTCTATTGTGCAATTCACCTTCTACAAGCTTGTTGCCTGGTTCAACGATAGACACGCCCATGCAATGCAGTTGCAGAGTGATGGAAAGAGATGGGCTCCAAAAGCAGAGGCACACTTAGAGAAGGCCAATGAAAGGGCTGCCACACATGAGGTTTATTGTTTTGACCACGCCATAGGGAGGTATGAGGTCAAGCATACTGGTGGTACCACGTCCGACGGCGAGGTTCGAGAGATGAGGATTCATGTGGTAGTCCTCCAAGATTTCTCATGCACTTGTGACAGACCGAGACAGTACCACTTTGTATGTTCTCATCTTGTGGCAGTAGCTAGGCATCACAACTATGATATCGAGGGCAGGATACCTCACGAGTTTAGTGTGGACACGCTTGTGCAAACATGGAGCCCCTGCTTCGAGCCTTTTTGGGACCCTAGAGATTGGCCTCCATACGATGGTCCAAAGTACGTTGCGGATCCAGCTTACCGTTGGGAGAAGCGTGGATCTAGGAAGAGGACGAGGCACAGGATGGTTATGGATCAGATACCAGGAAGAACACGACACGGGAGAGCGACCCCATTTCTTACTGACCCTGAGCAGTATGAGTGTGGCAAGTGTGGTAGATTGGGCCACAACTCACGCACTTGCCGATGGCAAGTTAGTGAGGTGCGACTTGTGATTGTTTCCATTATTTCATACATATCATATTGCTTCAATTAATTATGCATGCAACTAATTTTGTAACTTACTGACTATCTTCATTTTGTAGGATGGCGCAATTCCACCTTCTGGACCTGGTGTACGATGAGACCCATCAAGGGCGTCTCATAGCAGAGGGGCAGGTATTAATCTATGTCTTGTTCAAATTCTTGCAATTAGAAGCGTATATGAGTATGTGAAGTCACATGAGACTGTTTTTTCCATGCAGGACCTTCCGCTCCTTCATCCTAGATCCCATGATGGGTTCTTGGAGATGCAGTACGACGACAGGTACACTCCTTTCCTGCAAAGATCTAGCCTAGATGTCATCTCTTTTTAGGTTCGTTGTGGGTTGTCCATGTTCAACTCAGTGGCATTGATTGTGCTGGTTGACAGGTATATCTTCAACCTTTTGCTCCATTCATAGCCATTTGTTCATGCGCTTTCTTTGACATGCCAAATTGCTTTACCTGAAATGTAGGTGGCGTCCTGAGACTCACAACTTTCACTTGCCTTTCGGGGAGATGACAGTCATGCTTAGGGACTCTCAGAAGTTCCTAGGTCTGTTTATTCATGGGAGGGCAGTGATAGGGCCATGCAGGTCATAAGGGTGGAGAGCACGAGTTGAGGCATTCCTCGGGTGTGAGGTGGGTGACACTAGGGCTCGCACTACTAGAGTTCTGATCTCCTAGCTTCGGGCACAGTTTGGACACTGCCCTGAGCATGTAGACAACAGACAGTTGGGTACTACTGTAGGGTATGGATCCTGCACTTGTTTGCCTGCGTTCTCTTCCCTGACGCAACGGGGGACACTACGTCGTGGATGTGGATCCACTGCCTCACTGACTGGGACCAGGCGGGTCAGTACAGCTAGGGCTCTGCAGTGTTGGTTTTCCTTTATCACCAGCTTTGCGAGGCATGTTGTAACAGAATCGCCCAAATTATAAGAACACAAGTTCAAAAAACAATCACTGGAGTAATTAAATTCTTGTACTTAAGGTCCTATAACTTCGGTAGTCTAATGAAATCACGAGGGATTTCAAACCAACCAACATACAAACCAAGATCGTAGTGGTTCAACATAACAAGTCACATGTTACATCTATTTCACACGTAGTTCAACATACATTGGAGTTCAACATAAGTTTTACAACTCGAGTTCAAAAGTAGTAGAAGCAAAGTAGTTTGAAACCAACACCATACTTATTTCAAATACAAGCCAGTACCCGGGTCAACTTCTAGCAAAAGCATTAGAGATGAGATAACTCAAAAGGATCATGCCCAGGATCACACTCCGCCACTACGGCAGGAGCCATCCAATTCTTGCAGTAGCCATGATACATCACAACCTGCAATAAGTGGGAATAAACCCTGAGTACGAGGGGTACTCAGCTAGACTTACCCATCATAAACCAGAAATAATATGACACCAAAGAGTATGCAAGGCTTTATCAGTGGATCTAGCTTGACAACATTTTTGCATAAAAGCTTAAGTGATACCAAAGCATATTTTTCATTCTTTAGCATCAGGTCACCATTATTATTAAACCTATCATCTTGATTAGCACCTGTACTAGAGCAATCACTTGATTAAGACAATCAAGGGTAACCATGAGATATTTCAGCATTTACAGCAGCAGCATAACCATCCGTGTTCCATCATCATTTACTACGATGTCGTGGCTCAAGTCAAGTGCTCACTATCCAGGAGCGATGGCAATTCGAATCGATTCCTAACCAGCTGGTGATTTATTCCCCACACAAACCACACTCACTTGTGAAGTGAGCTACAGGTCACCGAATGCATCATTCTAGTCAAGTCGTGGGTTTGACAGGAACCACCGTACCCAGGGGCTGCCCGACTGCCAGGAATCAGTTACGACTGCCCTTGGCCTCACTATCGCGCCCCTGTGGTCGCCCCTACTAGCGCTAATACGGTGCGTTGCGGTCAACTCCCAGCCCGAATAGTATCCTGGCTTCATGGTCGGAACGACTTATCCTTCCAGTTAAATATGGGGCATGCTTTCAATATGACAAGAGGGACGACAACGGACGGTCCTTAATCGACACAGATGGAATCACTATAGTTCAAAACCCTATAAGACTCTGCTCGGTCTCCATTTATCCATCAGCAAGTGGTTATTTCCCTATTATCAACTATAGCCAAAAGTAACCAGGTAACCACCTATATCTCGCAGGTGACAAAAAATCACCTGACTTCTATTGTACTAAGCAGGGGTAAACATATAACTCGAACCTACACTAGCCGGGTAAACAAGGATATAGTGTATCAAGATAGACAAGGATATAACGCAGCAATGGTTGCAAATAACTCCTATAACTTACTTCATCAATCATAAAAAGACGCAATAATAAAGATTCACAAACTGTAGGAGAGAAATGCTCCGGGGCTTGCCTGGGATCCGACTCAAGTCAGCTCAATTAGCTTGCACCGTCTTGGTGACTCCACCATCACAGTCCTTCTATCTTCGGGACGGTCCACCAAACACCGTCTTCGGATTTGGCTCCATCATCACATCCTTCACATGGTTCATCTAGCGTACCTAAATGAGATGCAAGATGTATGTGTATGTATATGAAGAATGGTAACACAAGATGCATCACATAAGCATTTAGGACAACACAAGATTATGCAAGACATATACACCAATAGCTATTTAACTAACATCACACAACCAATTATAGAGGGCAAGCACATCAAATATGACACAAGTTTAACAAGATCACAAGTATCATAGCTTGACCATTCTCAAGGGCATAAGCCACACAACAACACATGGAGTAAACAACCACAACTAGCATTTGTCTGTTTCTGGATTGCAAACAACAACTACATGTTTGGATCAAAACTAGAGTTATACAAATCCAATAGCCATGCAACAAGACATTCTGGAAAGCTTATGAAATTGTCTACAATTTATATTTAATTATCTCAGCATGATTCCCAATTTCACTAAGTCGAATATACACATTTATAGAAACTGGTCCAGAATTGATAGAGAGCAGCCATTTCTGAAACCTAACTTTAAACATGCATAACTCACAAACCACAATGCCAAATACCATAAATTTTAACAACAGTTAGATACATGAATTATTTACAACTTTGTTATAAACATGTTTCTTAGAAAACTTCATTTACATGGTGTTATTTATAAAGTTCCCAGAATTGTCCATAAACCATCAACTGCAAGAAATAAATATTAACTTATATTCTAAACATACATTGGGCCACAACCAATATAGCCATCACAAAGTACATGTTAAATGAACACTAGAAAGCATAGTGCTCATCACTAAATAAATTCTTTTAATGCATTTCTTAATTTTACTTAGATATCAAGGTGTATTTATGAACATATACCAAAATGCACAGTAAAATCTACAAAAAAAAATTATAGTAGCTTCTACACACTATCAATAGACTACTATACAAATTTCAAGCTATTTGAACATGTATAGCAATCTCTATGGAAAATACGAAATGCTAATGCAAGAAATCATGTGAGTGCAAGATAAACCAATAACTCACTCATACAGCAACCAATGACCATGAAATTTTTATCACACATCAAACATCATATGAGTAGCATTCTATAAAAATTTCACTTCATTTGGAGCCCTACATCTATAGTTATGAAAAAGACAAATACAACTAGCATTAAAAACCTAGCTGCATAAATCTATTTTTATAGTCAAAACTTTAAACTAAAACATGCCATATTATAGATCCACTGCATGGAAAACTTCACAAGGATTCCAAAAAGTCCTCATTTGCTATTTTATGATTTTTCTACGAATTATGAATTTTTGAAGCTTCAATAAACTTAAAACAAATAGGTCCTTAAGGGCACTATTCATTTGAGTCATAGACTTCACAAAAAGGGCCCTTCCTTTCTTCAAATATGAACTCGAAGTCCCTAGTCACGAATTTGGAGAGGGGCGCGCGGGAGCTGGCCGTTTTCGACCGTCCGGCGGCGCGGCGGCGGTGGGAAAGTGGCGACGCAACACTAGGGACCTCGTGCGCACCTACTAGTGCCTACGGATGGTTGGGAGAGGTCTCGTGGTGGCCCGACCATGCATGCCGGCGGCATGCAGCAGCGGTGGTAGGCGACAGCGGTGTTCCGACGATGGTCGATGCTAGGAAAACGGTGCCCGACGACAAGGAGAGGGTGGCGAAGGTAGTAGTGCATGCAACTGAGCGTGGGGAGGGACGGAGTGGCAGGAACAACGGTGATGGTGAGCTCCGCCGGTTGTCCATGGCGAACGCGACTGCGCCAGTGTGAGCGAGTGGCGAGGAGGCGAGGGAAAGAGCCAAGAATGGAGCTGAGGGCGCTCTAGTGCTCCCCATCGCGAGTGGAGAGGCAGGGGGCACGCGTTGGCATGGAGCAGGGAGGTGGGCGCGTGGTGCTCGTGCATGGTCACCACGAGGAGTTTCGTCGAGCACGTGGCACGCGATGAAATGAGCAAGGTGGGGTGCCGATTTGGTCCAGATCCGGGCAGAATTTGGACCTGGGCCAAAAGGCAAAGGTGAAGCCCGTGCTGAGCTCTACCATTTCTCTTTAAGGTGCACTACAATTAGAGCTATGGATTAGTGGATAATTAGGTCCTAATTTGACATTGTCAACGACTTAATGAAGATTAACTATTGCTCAGTTTTTGGGAATTTTTGGAGGTCAAACGAATTCCAACTTTTGATATGCTCTTCTCCAAGAATGGTCTCCAACTTTTATTCTTGGCTCAACTTGAGTTTCTTATCCAAATTTGGAGAACGCGGAATGCCATTGTCGATGTCCAAGATTTCAGACTTAGAATTATTTAGGGCCTAGAAACAACAACACATTCAGTTTTGGAGCCTTTATTTGAAAAGCTTACAAGCTGAAATAGCTCATGGTCCAAAAACAAAGTTTTCTCCCACATAACATGAAATACAACTTTTATTTAAGGTCCAACTTCAAAACTGGTATAGAACCTACTGTTCCACTTTAACCAAGGTAGCATCACGATAAACCTTAAATTATCCTTTGTGATCCCTTGGAGCATTTTCGGGGCATTTTCTCAACACAAACCTTTCATGACTTCTGTTGTAGAGTTCATCTAGAGTCCTTTGGGCAAGGTTGCAAGATTTGGTTGATGACCTATATTTCCATTTACTTAATAGTGCACTTCAAGCACTTAGTAAAGTCATTCCAACAAGGATAGAACTTATCATTTCATGTGACTTTTTGACTTCAAACTTCATAAAACTTTTCCAGTGACCAATATAGATAAGTATTGATGTGAGACACATGAAGATATTCCAATAACACCACCCAAGCATAAATCTTGAAAAGGGCCTATATGTAAAGCAAGGGTGCAATATCCAAGTTTAGGTTGGGGCTCATTTGCATAGATTGACCTTGACATCTTTATCACCACTTAATCTGTCATGTTTGAGCTCAAACCACTGCTTAACTGGCAACAAACACTAGGGGTGTTACGGATGTCATCGGTCTTCGGCCTCAGCCTCACTTGGTGGATGCGTGTACCTACTCCAGTTGTGGATGTGGGAGCATCTTCCGGTTGTCCTTCCTCAGGTGATGGCTCCACGTGACTAGTTCCCAGATCAGCACGAATGTCGATAGCCGACGTGGGCATACCGTTGGGACCAGGTTTGAGTTCCGCACGCAAGAATGGATCGGCGTACAAAGAGTTCACTAACAAGCTCGACAGGCTCAAGGCCTCTAGTGTAAGTAACAATTATTTGTCATGGTTGTTTTTAAAAGGTTTACTATTGCATCTAACATCTTGTTTCGATATTTTGCAGGTGACGTGGGGACTCGTACGATGAGGGGGCACTTCCTTTTCAGTTGAGCAACATGTGTGGGGGTGGACAGCGACATCTATAGGATGAGGTGCCCTCTAATCTACTTCTATGCTGTCGAGTGGCACCTACCACATAGAGTTGCCCACCAATTTGGAGTAAGGCAGCTGTGGCCAATGGATCCGCACCCGACTGGAGTTGACTTGCACAAGTAAGTGTTGTCATGTTTCAATTTTTTTTTGTTATAAGTCCACTTCTAGTTGTGCCTATTTAAGATGAATTAATACCATCACATGTTTATGGAATGAGATGAATGAAGTACTTGTTTGTATGTATCCATGTTTATGGAATGATTGTATTCATGTCATCTGTTTGTTTGTGTTGAATCAAATAACAAAGGAAACTCTACCGAAATTTACTACTACAATATCTATTACATAGCATGAAGACTTAACTAACTTTGGTATACATGACTTGCAAGTTGGATCGTAAGAAGAACAGGACGGTGTTTGATTGGCACGTGCACCATAGCAACTACATTGATCAATGGGAGATGTTCGACGAAAACATGGATGAGAACGACGAGCCGCACATGAACAAGGAGTACAGGGCAGTACCAAGCTTGGTACCAAGCAGTGACACGTCCGAGGCTTAGGCTATAGTGGACAAAATCTGACTATGTCGACATCGAGTCGTCCTAGAGGACGAAGACACGACGTACGACCACAATACTCGTGTTGGCACGCAGGTGGAGGCAGGACCAGTCTTGGACAGAGTGGTATGTCATTTGCCTCAGTTGTTATGTCATTTGCCTCACTTGTTATGTCATTTGTCTCAGTTGTTATGCCATTTGCCTCACTTGTTATGTCATTTGCCTCAGTTGAGTTCCATACCAATACATTCTTAATGTAAGCTTTGTTGCAGGGCAACACCCTCAGAGTCTCGGTCGAAGACATTGAGCGCTTTTGTCCGAGAGTCAGGGACGACACGCGAAACTTCCTAGACATAAGATTCTAAACATTATTTGAATTATGATACAAATACCTAGAATTGTTTCACTTAACATGATTTTGCACAACAGAGACTGGCACGTTGGCTACGCCGTGTGGCTGCTCATTGTGGTTGCAAGATAGCGACGGCGCAAGACGTGCACGTTCCTTCATCAGCCATAGGAGGCGTAGGGCTCGTCTAGGCAAGCACCTACAAGGTCCACAGGCACTGCGGACGAGAGCGAGGACGACGAGGACATGGACCAGAGGCAGGAGGAGCTCGGACCATCTTAGGTACAGGACGCCCCCCTCGACTCAGCCTACGCAGTAGCTGGGGACCGGCGACGACGGCCACCTGACCCTTACACTCTAGGCACCGGGCACTCTTGGCCCAAGGGTAAGGGTAAGACTAGGAGGCAGTGAGGGCTGTGGTGGAGGTTGTGGGTAGTTGTTATTATAGACTATTGTGGACTTTCATTATGCACTAGTATGGATTGTATGCACTTTTTACTATGGACTTTATGAACTCTTATTATGAACTATATGGACTACTATGGACTTTATGGACTATTATGAACTCTATGGACTTTTAGTATGCACTTGTATATGGTTTGAGATGAATGTGGTATCTATTTGTTCATGTTAAATTTTCTTGTCATAATTGTGTAAGGATTGAATCAAAAAACAAGGAAAACTCTACCGAAATTTTCTAGCTCAAGTACATTTGTGTAGTACACCTATAGCATCTAGCCTTTGCAGTGATTCATCATGTCATTGTCGTATCGTAACACAGATGAATTAATTGATCGACACGTCCCGTCTCAAATAGGCTTTTCAGCCAGCGAATCTAGCCTTTTCAGTATCTTTCAAATAGGCTTTTTAGTTATACGTAGTAGGCTTTTTAGAAGCCTTATTCCCCATTACAATGGCTACTATTTCTCGAGCTGACTATATATACACAGTAGCGGATGTGTTGCTACTCACTTCAAACAAGTGTTTGGTTCCGTTGGAGTAGAAATGTCTGAAGGGTCGTCCAGAGAGAAGGGTTCCGGGAGTAGGAAAGGAAAGGGAGGAAGAAGGGAGATCCCATTGAATAGGGGTGGGAGGGGCCTCTTGGTCCTAATTTCTTTGAGGAGGCGCTATATGAGAGGTTCCCACTTGAGACCAAGAGTGATTTCACCAAAGAGGCACCACTGAGAGGATACGATAACCGAAAAGAAGAGTGGCCAATATGCATGCATGGTGAGGACTGCTTAGTGCAGATGTTCACTGAGGGAATAGATGAAGGTCGTCGTTTCTTCAAATGCCAAAGAGCATTGGTAATTGCTATTACTCTTTATGGCTTCAATATATTACTTTTCTACACTACAACTAACGAGCCCTGTAACTTATTGCAGTCTTCCTTGTCCGAAGGAAACTATGGGTTCACTAGGTGGGTCGATCCTCGACCTATTTATCCACATGCGCAGTACATCTACTACCTGTAGGAACGCATCATGGATCTTGAGACGAAGATTAGCAACGGTTACAAGGACAACAAATAAGACGGCACCAATAGTGGTGCCAGTTCATAGGAGGCACTCTGCAATGATCCATATTGCACATGCCCTAATCACAAGAACAAGGGGCCTCCACCACCACAACTGCCACCACCACCACCAATAATGGGAGGATACTATGGAGAAGGTGCAACACAATTTGCTATGTGGACACACTACTAGATAGACTATCTAATTCACATGCCACATCCATGTTAAGTTTGTTGTCTAGTTTAATTACCTATGGCATGCATGTTAGGGTTAGTCCAAACAACTATGTACTCTTGTTTAGTACATGTTCTCACATGTCATTTTATGTGCTTGTTGTTCGCTTCAATTACCTAAGGCATGTTAGGTTTAGTCTAGGACCTCTGCCCTAGTTTGGTACATGTTCTCACATGCCATTTGATGTGTTGTGTGGGGTGAATTATGCAATCCGCTACTTTGTTACATTTTATTTGCACTACTTTGACTAATTGCACTACCTCTGCATTATGACCACAAAATAATGAAACAAAAAACAGAAATCAAATGTCCAATAATAGGGCACATTAAACAACACAATAACATTTGAAGTACGTGACAACACACTAAATGACACCGAACATGTATGCCCATACTAAAAGCGCATTACATAACAACACATTGCAAAATCCGACACTAGACAGCGTTATTCATGAAAAAACCAAAGAACTACTGAGTGCAACGAGGCCACTTTCCCTTCCTCTGGGCATCAGGATTCTCCTCAATCATTGCCTTCGCTCGGCGCACACGCTCAAGCTTCTGCTCCCTCTCCTCCCTGTACGCAGCAACATGCCTCATTTCCTCCTCTTCCTTGTGCTCCTTTTGTTGAGCCTCCTCTCTGTGTTGCTTCTCCAATATCTCTGCACGCTCCGCATCCCACTCCATCAGGCCTTGCAGATGCTGCTTGTTCGACTCCTTGACCTTAGTGTCGATCCACTGCTCAAAATCACAGAGCAGAGGAGGGGTCTGCAACAAAGGTGATTGTTACAAAACAAATAAATATGCAAGACTTCATTTAACACAAAATAATTAATAAACAATAACAATTTCTCACAATCCATGTACTGCGGCGCTGTTGCTTTGTAGGCTCCCATGCAAAATTGGGACACATCCAGTACCTCTGCCTATATGTTTTCTCATCTTCAGAAATGTCTACCTTGCAAGGATCACCACATAAGCACATTGGGTCTTGGAACACCGCTAGGGATAGGCTTTGGGTCGTAGGGACTTCCGGTCGTCCGACCATGACTACAATTGAAACAATTTCGTTATAATAACCGAAAGCAAATACCATTAAACTCTAAACCTAGGGTTTACCATGTAATACACAACAATGAATGCATACCTTGGTTTCCTAGCCTTTTCATGCCTTAGCATCGTACAGATGTATAATACATACAAATTTTAAAAAGTGCATGAAACCCTAAGGACGATTCTTTAGTTTAAAAATACGACTAATATATAATGAATCAAGGCGAAAAAACTAGAAGGGGAGAGAGGATACCTTGCTCTCGAAGATCTATGGATCAAATCCAAGTTTTCATGGTCAAAAATGCCGATTCGTGAGGTAGAGAGAAATGGTGAGACAAAAAAACCCGAGAGGGAGGACAAAGAAAAGGAAGAAGCCTCGGGGAGGAAGATGTGCTGGTTAGTTAAACAGGATCTTGGCGCTAAGATGTATGGCGCCATGCTTGGCGCCAATGACCCTGGCGCCATACTTGGAGCCAATGACCCTGGTGCCATGCTTGGCGCTAGGCCCCTTGGCGCCATGTTGCCTACCATGTAAGCCCACCGTCGATGCCACGTCGCAGATCTTGACGCCAATAGCCCTGGCGCCATGCCGTGTGACCTTAGCGCCAACATCGACGGCGCCAAGCTTAGGGTCCATTTTTAGAATCTTACTATCAGGAGCATATTTGAGAGAATCTTTCAAAAAAAAGGGCTAAAAACAAAAAAGACGGACGCTGGGACTACGAGGCGTATCGTGCAAGGGTCAGAGGAGACGAAGATGCGTGTGGACGAAGGCAACGAGTCGTGTAGTGTGCAGATGTCAGCCTGCTCGTTTTTTCCCCTCAGGCCTTGTTTAGTTCGTGAAAGAAAAATTTTTGAATGTCACATCAGATGTTTCATGAGATATCGAAAGGGGTTTCAGATATTAATTAAAAAAACTAATTACATAACTCGCCTGGAAACCGCGAGACGAATTTACACTACACCAGAGAAGGACATCACTGGCGGTTCAAAACCCCCCTTCACTGGCGGATTTTGAACCGCCATAACCAACTCGGCAGTGATAAGCTGATCACATCACTGCCGGTTATGCCAAACCGGCAGTGATAGCTCGTTTATCACTGCCGGTTCGTGTTACAAACCGGCACTGATACTTGAGCAATCACTGCCGGTTTGTGTTACAAACCGGCACTGATAGGCTATAAAAAAACAAAAAAAGGGAATACATGCTCGCTGGAGCATGCTCGTTGCTGCAGCCACCGCCGCCGCTCCATCAAGCAGTTCATCCAATAAAAATTCGTGCATCACAAACAAAGGAGGAGGGATTCAACACATCACAAATCAACTCACCCACAAAACGATTCGTACATCACAAAGGAGAAGGGTTCAGCATCACAAAGGAGAAGGGTTCAACATCAAAAATTCGTGTCCCTATGCATCTTAGTCTCAACCATATACTTCAACAGGGTGTGCTGATCCCCAAGTTGTTCTAAGCGTCATTTCCCTTTAAACGAGTAAAAATCACCCTCAACTTGTTCAAACCTAATCTCTTGCTCAAATTTTTCACGAAGATCCATAACAACACGGGCGTGAAGGACCATATACAGCAGACCTTTGCAACCCTCCTAGAAAAACGATTTCAAAAGATATAATGCTTGAAAAAGAAAACAAAGACTATCAGACTGAATTTACAGAACTTTCTTTCAAATGAGCACAATGAAAACAATCGAGTGAACCGAAACCAGGACACAAGAGAAAACTGTGTATGACTTGAGGACTTTTTTATGCTGTGTAGTAAAAACACAAAGGACAACCTAAGCCAGGCCTACTTCATATGTTCTAGTAGAAACAGTTAACCACAAAATATGACAGAAGAGAACCACATATTCTACCTGCATTATGCGGACCTTGTTATTATCATCAAGAACAATCCTACTGATAGCCAGGTTTGGTACAAATCTATCAAATGATTTTTGTTAGATCATCCCTGTAATAAAATAAGAATGTGAACTCAAAAGATTGTAGAAGGATAGAACTACTTACTCGGGCAAATTCTCATATGCCGTGAGAACATTCCATACCTCTCGAACTGGTGCTTTCACAGTGATACTAGCAAAAACACACCTATGAGCCCCCTCATGTTCCTTCATGCACACCGTATCACAGGATAAGACAAAACTTTAATGCCCTTCCCTTGATGGCTAAGAATCCACTAAGTAATGATATAAGTTTAGTAAATTACCAACATGCCATCAAATCTTCGAAGATGGATCTCATCTACCACGCAAGGCCTATCAATTCTGCATACGTTTCCATATACACCCCATTTGCTAATCAATTGTCGTACTATGGAATTTATCAAGCTGAGAAGAAGTAGATGATGGCTTCAAGTCCTTAACAGAGAATTTTCTCGAACCACAACTTTGATTCTCCAGATAAATCTTTTCAGCTCTACAAGCCAAGGCACCAAGATTTACAGGAAGATCTGACCTTATAATCTTTTCAAGAAATATAGCCGGGAAGTTAAATTTTGGTATCACATTAACTTCATACAGCAAAATTGCACTAGAGGACCTGCTAGCAAACAAAAGCAAAATAGGCCATATTAGACTTAATATCCTTTTCCGCTCACTAGAAGTTGGAAACCTCTTTAAGGAATAATGAAAAGAAGGAAAATTGTTTTTAGTCTGGGGCATCATGGTGATGCAAGTATAATCTAGTGATGAAATTAAGCTGGATGTTCATAAAAAGAAAAGCAATAAATAAGGCAGTTAATAAGATGCATGTACTTATTCTTTATTGATTTACCTCCCATCCCACTTATCCTCGGAAAGAAAATGATCATCAGATGCATACCTTGGACCAGATCTTATGGACCATTTTCCTTCAAACTTCTTGAAGTCACCATCTACCATTGAGAAATGGAGTTCTCGCCCATTAATCTAAAATCATAATCATGAACGAATAATCAAGTAACACAATGTAACTTAATATATATAGGATAGAAAATGGTTGAGATCCATCATCATTTTTCTGATTTGTTAAATATAACTCATACAACAAAGAAATATATCAGAGAAAAACATAATAGCACAGCTCCACAGCAACGTACGGAGTCAGTGATTTCCTGGAGATCCAACACGACGCGCGCCTCAATGTGCCAGTATAACGCTCGCTGCAGGCCTCTCTGCTCCAGCCATACCCGCCCTTCATGCGGGCACGGAATCATCCCACTGCAAGCAAGCACGAACAAAACGACCCCAATCAGACACCTTCAGAAGGCACCCATCAGTGCAATCACAGCCCAGACGCGACAAATCGAGACGAGAAAAATGCGGACCTCTGGACGAGGTTGGGGATAAAGTTGGCGAGGCGCTCGTAGTCGGTGATCCGGGCAGGGGAGGAGCGAGCGGCGCGCGGAGGTGCGCGACGGGGGAGAAGTCTGCGGAGAGAGAGAGAGAGCGGAGAAGTCTAGGTGCGGACTGGACGTGAGTTTAGATTTAACTATTCTGTAGTAGTGTTATCACTGCCGGTTCAAGCCACGAACCGGCAGTGAAGCTCATTGTCACTGCCGGTTCCAGCCACGAACCGGCAGTGAAGCTCATTATCACTGCCGGTTCCAGCCACGAACCGGCAGTGAAGCTTCACTGCCGATTTCAGCCACGAACCGGCAGTGATAATGAGCTTCACTGCCGGTTTGACCCCTACCCCAATCATTTGAATGTCTGTCAGAGTTTGAACCGGTAGTGAAGATTTATCACTGCCGGCCCAATACAATCCGGCAGTGATGGGCCGGCAGTGATGTTTGAATCTGTTGTAGTGTTATTAAGCCTAATTAAGACGTCATTAGCACATGTGTGTTACTGTAGCACTTAAGACTAATCATGGACTGTTAGGCTTAAAAGATTCGTCTCGTGGTTTCCAACCTAACTGTGCAATTAGTTTTTTTATCTACATTTAGTACTCCATGCATATGTCCAAACATTCGATGTGATGGGATAGAAAATTTTTAGGTGAGAACTAAAGACAGCCTCACTTTCCACTGGCGGTCCGACGCCAGTAGACCAGTACAGTATGAGGGGTACGGTCGGTGACCGTGGACCCATGTCTACAAAACCTAGCAGGGCCTTGTTTAGATTGAAGATGTTAGAAAAATTTAGAAATATAGCATTTCGTTTGTATTTGACAATTATTGTTCAATCATGGACTAACTAGACTCAAAAAATTCGTCTCATGATTTATAACTAAACTATATAATTAGTTATTTTTTATCTATATTTACTGCTTTATGCATGCGTGTAAAGATTGATGTGACAGAGAGAGTGAAAAAATTCTAACTTCTTGACACAATCTAAACCAGGCCCAGGACGAAGGACGGATGCACACCGACCGAGTTCAGTCACGTGCGTCTCCCCGTATGCCACTAGTACAGGATGCTGTAAGCTATGAGAGCTAACTTTTTATTTGAAACAATTGTAGCTGTTTATTTGAAACAATTATAAGAGCTAACTTTTTTCTGTCTCTAGTTTTATGCATTTGGAAAGCAGAAAACGGAAAGCAGAGTTCAAGTGCCGCACAAATTATACCCTACATGAATGACAGCAACGGCCTTTGAAAAAGCAGCTTCATATTCCACCTATTTAGTTGATATTAATTATGTGTGATACAAACACTTTTCAAGAAGCTCAAACAAATACATCTTAAATTTGGATTTTCTATTCTCTTTCTATTCTCTTTCAATGACATATTATAATCACCGCTAAATAATTAAATTGTAGAGAGTGAAATGTTTCTTCTCTTCATCGCCCACAAACCATCCTATAGGGATCCGATGGATCGAACTCATTCTCTCTCATGCATGCATGCACAAAGAGTAGCATGTCCATGCACGGTCCGATTCCGATTCCGAAACGAATTGGAATACAAAGTGTTTCTATGGTTCACCACTTTCTCCCATGTGTATACACTAGTTAAGTGTTCAAGCATGGTGCAGAGTCCGATTCTAAGACAAATTCGAACGCATGACACGATCATTGATAAATCTCTAAACCTCCCTTACCATACGAGCTAAAGCAGCACATGTCGAGACACAGTATGAAGTTCGATTCCCAGACAGATTGAAACACATGATATGATCGATAAATAAATCTCGAAGCTGCAAGTCGTCCAGATAACCATGCAACAAAATAAATGTTCAGTTGCAATGCACAGGTACATTTACTAACAAGCCCATATGCTAGCTATTTTTGTTGTATTAGATTAGGCTTTGTCCAACCTTAAATCAAATAGTGAATTCTAGCGCAATAAAAGATTAATCCCATATGGGAAATTGATATGAGATCGACTAAAACTTAAATATATGGTTATTGTATGCACCTGTTATAATTTTTTAAAAAAGATAGAAGACTAGCCATACATCTGCATACATGTCATGACGCGAAGGGGCTCACGTGATCAAAGCTATGACATAAGTCATGTGCCACCAATGAAAGTTTTGTAGCTCCAAACTCAAAGTGAGAAAGATGAGGGTCAAGGGCAAGCAATGGGTGAGTGGATTTTGTGAGAAACGGAAGAAAGAAATTTTGGCTCTTTAATACTAGACTAGCAAATGTGTCTCTGCATTGCAACAGAACCCAATACATATAGAAATCATATTTCATATCATCATTAGATGCATGCGATTTGTTCTAACTCGTATGAGTGCAGATCATGAGTCCAGGTCATATACGAGATACGTAGGGGGCGATCCAATACGTATTGGAAATTGGACTCTGTATTCAACGTCGCTAGACGCAAGTCATTCTAACTCGTATGTGTATGGGTCATGCGTCTGAGTCACGTACAAGACACAGAGTGCCCGGGTAGGTAGGGGAATTGAAGTAGACGAAAAAAATGGGTGGAGAGAAATTTTGCTTCTTTAATATAGAAAAATTATGGATTATATATAGGTTATATATATAGATTGTAGATAATAAATTATAGATTATATAAATATATATATTGATATAGATATAGATTAGATTACCTGATGAACCTTATAAGCGCAACTAGTATTTGGAAATTGGTTGTGGATCAGGATCGAAACCTAGCTTAGCTATAGGCGTATAGATGTTTGGCACGTCGCTAGCAGTAGAAGGAAACACGATAAACCAACTCCATGCATGGATCGCCCAGGTGTACATCAGCCTGGCTAACGAGCCAGAGCTCGGCTCGTTAGTGTTCTGGCTCGGCTCGGCTCGTTACATTAACGAGCCAGGAGAGGAGCTCGGCTCGGCTCGGTAAATAGCTCGAGCAGCTCGTTTTGGCTCATGAGCCAAAACTTAAAAACACATTACAGGGATAAGCAACAAGCCAACAGACACAAAATAGATATAAATTTAACAAATTTAATCATCGATTGATCCCAGAATTCATAAAGTTTAAAGGCATCCCAGGCTTAACCACAAGTCCACGAGACAAACGACCATTAACATGACTACACTTATATCATCTCTAACCTCCTCTATAACTGGATCATCATCTGCCTCGTCATCTGTTGGCACACTAACTGAAATTTCAGCATTCATGTCAAAGTCCTCTCCCTGGTTTTCATCCACAGCCAAAGGCTTCAAGTGCTACATAGTCACACAGAACAAGTAGTTAAAAATCAACTAAGCTACAGAATTGTACTAGTACTATGTACAGTCTATAGATCACTAAATCACATGTTCATGAATAAATATAAATAAAAAATTCTAAGATGCATATTCCTGTATGTTGTACATATTCACACAAATTCACACGAATCACTAAATCACAACCTATTCCTGTACGTTGTACATATTCACACGAATCACACAAATTCTAAGATGCATCCTACAGATCAAAGCATCGATAAAAAAATACATACCATGTTCGTGTCTGTAGATATGGAGGCCGTTGGAGTGCGGATTTCGCGGGTACAGATCCTCGACCTCGGTCGCGGCCACCGCGATTGCCTGTCGAAGCCGACATCTTCTTGCGGTTCATCCTCGATTCAACACTTGACGCCCCCGGAGGAAGCATTCTAGGGGATTCTTCCTCATCTTCCATCACCTGCGCGAGATCAGATGGAATGGGGCTAGGTGAGTTGTGTGCCATGGCCAAATAGTTTCTTGCAGCCTACCTGCGGCGAGGCCACGAGGGCCAGCGGCCAGCGAAGAGGAGTGGCGTGCAGCGTGCTCACCTACGGCGAGGGCTGAGGGCCAGCGGCCAGCGACCTGCCCTGCGGGGCGTGCGTGGGAGGAACGGCGGTGGGCGGCGACTCCTGTATTGCGACTTGCGAGATGGGAGAAGAAAGGGAAAAGACGGGCAGACTGCTGTGACTGCGGACTCAGAGTCGGAGGACGGGAGGAGTCGAGTAGTCTGGTGGTGTGTACGCTAGGGTTTTTAGTTTGGGCTGGGCCAAGGCAAACGAGTCGTCCAAAGATGTGTTGTGGGCCGAGCTAATTTTAGGTTTCTGGCTTATGAATTCGCTGGCTCATACGAGCTAACGAGCAGCTCGCGAGCTGGCTCGTTATAAATCGAGCTGGCTTGTTATAAAACGAGTCGAGCTCGAGTCAAGCTATTAACTAGCGAGTCGAGCGAGCTAGCGAGTTTCGAGTTTTTTATCCAGGCTTATGTGTACACACCGCGCGCGGTGGCCTGGAAGGCATGGCAATCCGCCGCCGCAGCCGAGACAGGTGACTAGCAGGGCAGACACGTACGTCGTCCCTTGTGAGGCACTTAGATCTTTGTCAGGCATAGAATATAAGCAGCGCCCTAAAAAAAAGAAAGGCATAGGCATAGAATAAACAGGGCGGAAAAAGGCTGTTCAGTTTCTTGGCACACCAATGACAACAAACAAATATATTCCATCTTCGTTGATGTCAAAAGAGGCACAAGGCAAAGCAAATCTTTAATACGCATCACACAATAGGTAATCTAATCTAATCTGCCTGTTTATTCATTATTAATCATTATTTTTGTCTTTCTTCTGGTGTCACAACCAAGGGACTGAAACTGAACTCAGTATATATACAGATGTTGGTGACGCTGACAGATGCAACAAGAATAATGTGTGCCTGAGTTGAAAGAGGAAACGCAGGGTACGGTACGGCGTGCGTGGCCGGTGTGCATGCATGGCGCGGGTGGCGTTGCGTACGGGAGAGATGGAGCACGAGAGCGACGGGGCGGGGCGGGGCGTGACCGGAGGGTCGCCGGGGACGTTACAGGTCGCTGCGTTGCCGGGGGCGTTGGCCACTCCATTTGTTTATCCTCTCCCATACAGAGAGGCCTACCTATATATCGCGTGTTTGCCCTCGCGACATCCCTACAACCAGCAACCGTTCCTCCGAGAAACCTGCTCGCCTCTCCACGCCATATCTATCGTCGTCCTCCTCCTCGCTCGCTCCTAGACTGGATCAAATCCTGGCACCTCTGTCTGTGTCTCTCTAGGTCAAGTCGATGAGCGAGCAAGCGTTCATAGTAAATTGCCTGCACCTGTCTGTTGTTCTGTGTCAATCTCCAGGTCAGTTGGTGGGTGTCCGGGCTATTCATCTGTTGAAGTGGTCTCGGATTGTCTCTGGCATCCTTGAAGTTTAACCGGTCCTGGAGTTACTCGTCAACAGGCAATAGTTTCCGATAGCAATTGCTGTGTGTGGTGTGTTAAATACGCGGCCGCGGTCTTGCTTGCAAAGGTCTTTGGGGTTGCATCGTCGTCGTTTCATCCATCTCCTAATCTCTTTTAATTTGTTTGCCAGCACGTAACCAGCCCTCGTCGACCCATCCAAATCCCTTGCAGACCCCCAAAAAAAATCCAAATCTCTTGCTCCCTGCCCGGCGGCCCCAAGAATTCGATAGCCATTGGGTGTGTCGTGGTCACCTCGTCCGATCCTTACGAGGATTGCATAAATAAGCTGCCAAGCTCATCATTTGTGTTCGTCCATCGTCGCCGGTAAGAACCATCGTCATCGTCCAGGGCGCGCGTGCGGGCGTGAGACACGCAGCGGCGGCGGCGGCCTGTAGTGTCCGAACATCGACCCAACAGATCGATCGCGCGCGGTCGCTAGCCCTGGTGGTGGCGCCTTGCACCGAGCGGCTGCAGATCGTTGTTGGGCGCCATGCACGCCAACAACGGCCGCCGCGACCAGCACTCGCCGAGGTCGGCCAAGTCGGCTTCCCCGCGAGGCGGTGGCGGGGGCGTGGGCGGGGGTGAGCATCATTACTCGCCGTCGGCCAAGACCCCGCGCGGCGGCGGGGCAGGAAGCGCGTCCCCGACGAAGTTGCCCAGCAGCGCGGCGTGGTTGATGGGCAGCCGGTGGGCGCCTTCCGCCGCGCTGAGCCTGCTGCTGTTCCTGGCCGTCGCGCTCGCCGTGACGTCCTCCTCCTCGTTCTACCTCTCCTCGTCGTCGTCCTTCTTTTCCTTCCTCCCTGCCACCCGCGCCGCCGACTTCGTGGAGGGGGAGCGCGCCGCCACCCAGCCGGCGGCCGCGGCCAACGACATGTCTCCCCCGCCCGGCACCGGCGTGCCGCGGCTGGCGTACCTCATCTCCGGCTCCAAGGGCGACCTGGACCGTCTCTGGCGCGTGCTGCACGCGCTGTACCACCCGCGCAACCAGTACGTGGTGCACCTGGACCGCGAGGCCCCCGTGGCGGAGCGGCTGGAGCTGGCGGCCCGCGTCGCCAACTCCACCGTCTTCCGCCGCGCCGGCAACGTCCACGTCATCCGCCGCGCCAACATGGTCACCTACCGTGGCCCCACCATGGTGGCCAACACGCTGCACGCCTGCGCTGTCCTCCTCCGCCGCGGCGGCGCCTGGGACTGGTTCATCAACCTCTCCGCCTCCGATTACCCGCTCATGACGCAGGACGGTACGTATATGCATACGTATATTTTTTAATTTTTAATATATATATGTATATACACACACATATATACATGCCAGATGTCGTCGTCTTCCTCCATGCCCGCGTGATCGAGTACACACAAATGCATTGATGCATACACACACCGACACACGGTCAAACGGGTTCACCCACACTCCATCTGTTCCTGCCTGCTGCTACGGTGCTACGTCTCCCGCTGTCAGTCGTGGATGGGGCTGAAAGGCACTCGTGGCTCTCCACGTGGGCAGTCGGGCCCTCCTGTCATCGGCCCCGTTCGGCTGTGCTGATAAGCCGGTTGAAAAACATTGTTGACTGATTTATTGTGAGAGAAAAATACCGTTCTAGTGAAAAAGACGGATTATAAGTCAGATGAACAGCACCATTGAATCAAAACGAGCATGGTGGGGGGGGGAGCGGGAGCTGAGGGCACAGGCACGAAAGCCATGATGTCTTTCATCCTTCACGGTGGCAGGCAGGAGAAACAAACACCGGTTCCTGCCTGCAAACACCTGCTTACATGCACGGAGTCCCAAATTTGTGGGCAATCAAGCTCCATATATTATATATCCGATTTATAATTCGTTTTCACCATAATATTTCTTATAATTTTATCTACAAAACAAGATCCCACTCAATCATATTTCCTTAGCTGCCACGTCACCATGCATATCCTTTGGCCGGCCACAAAATTGAATGCGTGCATCCACAATCTAGCTGCCACGTCACCGTGCATATCCTTTGGCCGGCCACAAAAATGAAAAAGTAAGAGCGTTTCCAACAGTTTTGCAAATAGCTTTGCCATCCTCGTTTTTTTAGAAAAAAACTCAAAACCCCCTCTCAAACAGTTTGACATATGGATTTGGCATCTTTGAGGAATTGGCAAAAGAGCGAGCAATCGACGCATATATGCGCGCGTCGGGGAGCCACGCATCCGCTTGGCATCGGTCTTTCTCGCGGGGCTCTTTGTTGCTTAGCGGGGCTCTTCGTTCGCTTGGCGGGCCTCTTCGTTTCTTAGTGGGACTTTTGGGTTTTTGGAAACGAAATTTGCTAAACTGTTGGAGATGTGATCTTTTTTTTCCTATATTATTTTGAGAGTTGGCAAATAACAAGATTTGAGAAACCAAATTTACAAAACTGTTGGAGATGCTCTGGGATCTCAGCTCACAAGTGCCATTAACAGAGCGAAGCTCACCCATGCCAAATGAAGCAATTCTGCTGCCACGCGCCCACGCTTGGTCTGATCACCATGTGGTCCAGTGCAACTGAAACAAGCCAAACACGGTTCAGCGGTGTACTTCGTTTGCCACGTATATCTTTTCAGTCAATAAATAATGTTTTTCTCTCATAACAAATTAACGAACAGTACTTTCAGCTATGATTTTTCAGCCAAGCGAATAGGACGAGTACTTCCAATCCGATCGTCAATCACGCCACTTGCTGATCTAAGTGGCTGATCTAAGGGGTGAGTAGCCGTCACCCCTTAGAGCATCTCGAACAAGACTACCTAAAACACATCCCTTACTTCTCTGTTTAGATAGCTACCAATTTTCATACTACCCTAATTTTATTGTTGGCTCCAGCAGCACTGCCTAAAATAGATTTACTCAAATCCATCCTTGCAGAGGATGACATGTGGGACCGACATGTCATTGTCTCCCCTATCTCATGGCCCATGGACGAACTCGGACAGTCGGACATCCTCGTCGTTCGCATCTAGGTAGGGGAGGGGAGCCGCCGCATTGGGAAGCCACCCGTCAGTGGTGGGGAGGGGAGCCGCCGCGTGTCGGGAAGCCACTGTGTCGGTTAGGCCACGTCGGAGGGGAGCCGCCGCGTGCGGAAGCCACCGCGTTGCCAGGTCGCGCCGGGAGGGAAGTAGGGCCGCCGACGTCGAGCTTGGGCGCCGGGGAGGGCAGCTGTCGAGCAGGCCACGCCGGGAAGGGGAGCCAGGGCCGCCGGCGTTGGGCATGGGCGTCGGGGAGGGAGCCGCGGCCACGGGCCGGGTCACGGGGAAGAAGACCGATGCAGTCACGAGAGAGAAAAAGTAGGGAGAGTGGAGTAGGGGGCCAACAGAAGTAGAGAGAGTTGAGGAAAAAGCAGGCCAAATAGGGGGTGTAGTAGGGGTCTGTTGTAGTTAGTTATTTACACCTACTGCCTAAATTCAAAGTAGAAGGTTCTGTTGAAGATGTTCTTATGGGGCAGCTATCCTCCATGGTAGCCACACTAATACACACAGGAAGTTTCATTGACGATTCTTTACCAATGGATTGAATGTTGAATTGACTGATGGCAGACATCCTGCACGTATTCTCGACGGTGCCCAGGAACGTCAACTTCATCGGGCACACGGGTAACTTAGGCTGGAAGTTGTGAGTAGCTCTCTGCATCTGCAGCTCAACTGTTCGATGAAATGCAACGGTAGCTGAAGCTGACTGCCATGCTTTCATGCTTGCAGTGGGCAGCGGGCTCAGCCTATGATCGTGGACCCGGGGCTGTACGGCTCCAAGAAGCAGGACCTCTTCTGGGTGACGCCGAAGCGGGAGCTGCCGACGGCGTTCAAGCTCTTCACCGGCTCCGCCTGGGTGGCGCTGACGCGGGACTTCGTGGAGTACACGGTGTGGGGGTGGGACAACCTGCCGCGCACGCTGCTCATGTACTACGCCAACTTCGTCTCCTCCCCGGAGGGCTACTTCCAGACGCTGCTCTGCAACGCGCCGCGCTTCGTGCCCACCGTCGCCAACCATGACCTCCACCACATCCGGTGGGACGTGCCGCCGCGCCAGCACCCGCGCGCGCTCGCGCTCGTCGACATGCCCGCCATGCTCGCCAGCGGCGCCCCCTTCGCGAGGAAATTCCCGCGGGACGACCCCGTGCTCGATGCCATCGACGACGGACTCCTCGCGCGCCCGCGCCCCGCCAATGGCACTGGCAACGGCACCGCCGGCGAGGTGGCGTTCGTGCCCGGCGGCTGGTGCGGCGCCGACGCCGCGTGCCGGGCCGTGGACAACGACTGGGTGCTCAGGCCTGGGCCCGGAGCCGAGCGCTTCGGGAGGCTCATCGACAGGATCGTCAGGTCCGATGCCTTTCCCAACAGGCAGTGCAAGTAATGTTTACAGAGCTCGTGATCTTGAAAAGGAGAAGATTGTTGCTTTGAAGAAAGTGCGCTTTGATAATTTGGAGCCTGAGAGCGTGAAATTTATGGCAAGGGAAATCCTCATTTTGCGTCGACTTGATCATCCAAATGTTATCAAGCTAGAGGGTCTAGTAACGTCAAGGATGTCCTGCAGCTTATATCTTGTTTTTGAGTACATGGAGCATGATCTAGCTGGACTAGCTTCTTTCCCTTGGAGTAAAATTTACCGATTCTCAGGTATGTAGTCATATTGTTGTGGTCCTTAGTGTATTCACCTGTCAATATCCTTGCTACTATCTTAGTCTCAGAGAGATAAAGAACTCGGCAACATTGCTTGATACAGTGGTAGTTGGTAACATTTTGGAAATGAAGTGAGAACTAGCTATTTGTATGAACTATGGTCAGTACATGCTGACAATAAGCATCACTAGATGAAGGGTTCCATGTATATCAGTCTCATTAAAATAAAAGAGTTGGCAACATTGTCTGGTAGCCGATATAGCATTTTTGAAATGAAGTGAACTAGCTATTTGTATGATCTATGGTCAGAACATGCCGACGATAAACACCACTGTTGTCCAGGTAAAGTGTTACATGCAACAGCTCCTCCGTGGTCTTGAGCATTGCCACAATCGTCACATTCTGCACCGTGACATTAAGGGTTCAAATCTCTTGATTGATAACCAAGGCATATTGAAGATAGCAGATTTTGGATTAGCATGCTTCTTTGATCCTGAACAACGGCATCCTTTGACTAGTCGTGTTGTCACGCTATGGAATAGGCCACCAGAGCTCTTGCTCGGTGCCACCAATTATGGTGTTTCTGTACACCTCTGGAGTGCTGGCTGCATTCTTGCTGAGCTATATGCTGGCAAGCCTATCATGCCTGGTAGAACAGAGGTATGCTAACAAGCTCCCCTCACACTAAATGAATGCTGTAAGAGAATCTCTTCAGTAGGTATATTTGTTTACAAAACGAAATTGTTAAAGCTTCTCCACTGTTTCTAGGTTGAGCAGTTGCATAAAATATTTAAACTCTGTGGTTCACCGTCAGAGGATTATTGGAGGAAATCTAAGCTTCCCCATGCCACCATTTTCAGACCACAACACCCTTATGCAAGGCGTGTACCAGAAACATTTAAAGAGTTCCGTTCTCCTGCTCTGGCATTAGTAGATGTTCTCCTCTCAGTAGATCCAGCAGATCGTGGAACTGCGTCTTCTGCATTGCAAAGTGAGGTATACAAATTCCCTCTTAAACCTTTCTCCAGCAACACAAGACATTTATTTTGTGTTTTCAAACAGGCCATTCTTTTAATCTTTTTTATGAGACGTGCTGTTTCAATACTCATTTTGTTTGCACCATTTGAAATATTCTAAAATTTGAATTTTCAACATGGCGGAATGAACTTATCTTGTGCTTACCAATCTATACTCTCTAGTCTGGCAATCAGGAAGTAGTTGGTAGCGCAATACATTTCTATGGTCATGCTTTTAATCATATTGGGATAGCCAGTTTTATCCTTGTTATCAAGTAATATGCCCAAAAGTGACACTTATCGTTTCTTTTCTATTTCATTCCTCCTGCCTTAAATAATTAGCTATGAACCTATTGTTGTGTCTGTAGTTTTTTTACAACAAAGCCATATGCTTGCAATCCTTCAAGCTTGCCTAGGTATCCCCCAAGCAAAGAGTTTGATGCAAAACATCGGGAGGAGGAAGCTCGAAGGTAAGCACAATCAACTTGGTGTTCGCATTTTATCATCAACCAAAGACAACTCTTAATGAGGCATTGATCTTTATTGTTTCCTATCGGAAAATTACATAAGCACCTCACTAGGTCATGGAGCACAAAACTTATCTTTGTCGACCTGTCAAACTTATATGAACATTATTGTATTTTTCACAAGCACATGAACATATACTACCTCCATTTCACAAGATCCATCCTTCACGATACCTGTTCGAGAAAAAAAATCGTTCACGATACCTTTCTGCACCTTTTGCCATTTGTACCCATGCTGTGATAGTTGGAAAGTTGAGTTACTAGAGTGAGTCATGTAACAGGGAGGAGACTGTGCCCAAGGTCGCAAAAGAAGAAAGGAAGCGTTTTAATGGCTTGGTGATCTACACATGCTGGAATCTATGGAAGGAAATAAACCGAAGAATCTTCAATAATACCCAGGAATCGGCTTCACAGGTTGCTTCGAGAATTAAGGAGGACATTGAGCAAAGGAGAAGGGCTTTAGAAAGGGGGGCCTAGCCACTACTGGAAACGAGCGCTTTGCCTAGTGTCTACGACACTCGGCAAAGGGTCAAAAACACTCGGCAAACCCTCTGTCTCGGCAAATTTCTTAACGGCAAAGGTGACTTTGCCGAGTGTCATTTTTCGGGCACTCGGCAAACTCTTTGTCTAGTGTCCGTTTGACACTCGGCAACCAAAAGTCGCCGTGACGGATGCGAGACGGCGTCATATGGTTTGCCTAGTGTCAACACTCGGCAAAACCATTTTTTTAAAAAAAGAAAAATTAGTTTGCCGAGTGTTCAGCACTCGGCAAAGCCTAATTTTGGAAATTTTTTTTGCTTTGCCTAGTGTCAGCACTCGGCAAAATTATTTTTTTAAAAAAAATGATTTGCCTAGTGTCAGCACTCGGCAAAACCTTTGAAGTTTGCCTAGTGTTCTTGCCATGACACTCGGCAAACCTTTAAAGTTTGCCTAGTGTTCTTGCCATGACACTCGGCAAACTCAAGACACTAGGCAAAGTAGGTTTCCAGAAATGCTCAGTTCACTCCCTTTGCCGAGTGTTTTGACCTGTACACTCGGCAAATGTACTCTTTGCCGAGTGTAACACTAGGCAAACTGACATAAAACCGTCGCTTTTATTTGTTTTTTTCGTTCCATCCAAACAAACAGAATATGTACATAACAGACATCACCAACATCACATATATATCACCAACATCACTTATATATCACTAACAACACATATATATCACCAACATCACAAACATATTACAAATGTCACATGTCACATAATATATCATCACAATAAGTTCACAAGTAATCCAAGTGCTCCATCAATCACAACCATAAGTGCAAATAGAAGTACCATTAACAACCACAAATATCATCAAGCTGGCGGCCAACGAGACTGATTTGGTGAAGGATTTGGTGAAGCATGAGCCACGTCATTCGATGCCGCCGATTGATTCTGCACAAAGGAGAAGAGATTGCATGTGTGACACAAGATAAATATATATCATACTTGACTAAAACATTTATACTCCCCTAGGTTTTAAGTAGCGTTGTGGTTTGACTCTAAGCATGAACATACAAACTAAAATATTCATACTCACAGGAGTAGTTGTATTAGGAGGTGGAGGTGGAGCGAACAGCGGCGGCGGAGCTTGATGACCCACAGCGGCGCCAAGACTGGTCACATAGGAGAACCACTGCGCCATCGCCCGCTGCTCGGCCTCCCGCTCGGCCCGCTCGGCTGCCACCATCGCCTCCAGCTCCTCCCGTCGCTTATTCTCCTCCTCCAGTTGGGCCTACAACATTACACTGCATTGTTACAATAATGCAAAGCGAAGGTATGTAAAAATCAATGAACGACGAATAAAACAAGAATAACCTGGAGTGCCTCTATCCGCCGTTGTGCAGTGTCCGGCCGAGGTCGTATGGCCGGACTTGCGTGGTGCTCCTGGCCTGGATCTGGGAGAGAGTGGGAGTAGAGCCAGTGTCGATTATTCCGTCACCGAGGTAGTACCGCCCATGCTTCTTGCCTCCTCCCGCCCTCATGACGAGTTCTCCATCAAAGTCCTGGGTGCTCGGATCGTAATCTGGCCCATTGACCGACCTTGCCATCTCAATGTACTCACTGAGACGGCTGTGGATGGAAGCGTTGCTGTACGCCGAGGGAGGGTCCTCTGGGTTATAGTCGACGTCGGACGTCGCCTTGCCCTTGTGGGTCAAAGCCCATGCCTTGAACTGGGAGCAAGGCTGGCCACCATGTGACGACGACTACGAGAAGAACAGCAAAATTATTAGAAATCACGCAGAATTGAGCGTTAGAATAAATAAATGAATTCACGTACCCATGTTTGTGCGTATCCGCTGAGGCTGCGGCTACCTTGATGGTGTGGTACACCTTCCATCATCAGACGGCGCTCCCGGCAAGCATTGTGTGTCTCCGCCCACTCGGGGGCGCACCACTTGTCCACCATGTATGCCCAGCATGCGGTGTGCTGGGCGCACCAAGACAGAATCACCTACACGTCATCAAGTATGTGACATATAAGAAGATCAAATTAAGCCTACTTAATCTCAAAAGAAATCAGTATTAATATTCTATATTTACCTCTATGTACTGTTGTCGGGTCAGCGTCATCGTTCTTGCATCAGTTTTGGAGACCTTCGTGCGAAGGTACAACCCGTGGTATGTTATGACGGCCTGGATGCGCGCCTCGTAATGCAAGTCCTTCACGAGTTTTTTACAGACTTTGGTAGCCACCAAATCCACCCTATCCTCCATTCCCTCCTCGCATCTGAAGAAATCCTGCATATAGACGTGAGGTATCTATTCATTATTAGAAGAATGTCCAATGGATGCAATGTATTGAGCAACGTAGTGCGAGGAGGACTTACCCACAACTCTTTCTTCACCCGCTCCGCCTTGTTGTTGAATAGCCTGCCATCCCGATCTATAGCATCATCGGCTGCGGCGTAGTGGTCGAACGTGGTGGCCGGCGTCATCACTCCGGCGTACTCAACGAAGCCAGGGAAGTGCTCCTTGCACAGAAGCCCTAGGATGCCATTGACTTTGCGTGTGTGACAGCCTGCAGACTGTAGAATCGTCCAACTCCTGCACAAGTGTTTAAGAAAAACTATTATTTTGTATTGTGATTTTCAACATATCATATGAAGTAGTGATAACATCCTCAGTTACTTACCTTTCCCCATCAGGTCGAATCACCGGCCGTCTGTGAGGAGGTATCGGTCGCTGAGGGAGGCTCGTGGGACCTCGCAAGTAGATACCTGCGTCGCCAGAGGAAGTGGACCCCCCTCCTGCCGCCTCGTCCTCCACCTCCTCGTCCCCATGCTGCACCTCGTCGTCCCCCTACGAAACGTCCTCCTCCTCTTCCCCGTCCCCAGGTGTCACCTGCTCGTCCTCCTCACGCAACGGGGCAGGAGGCGACGGGTCCCTCCTGCGGCTCCTCCTCCTCCTCCCCTGCGATGGCTCCTCATTTGCAGCAGGCGCTGCAGAGCGTGCTCTTTGGTAAATCGAGTGCACCCTCCTCTGACTACCGCCCACCATCTTTGTTCAATCACCTGCAATTAAAAAGAGTAAACAAGACGTATTAGAAATAGCATAATTACAAAATACAATAGTATTACATGTATTAGAATAATATAATTACAAAATAACATAGTATTACATGTATTAGAAATAGTCTTCATGATCCGAATTAGCTGGATCATAAGTCTCATCATCGCTATCAACCATGTCATAATCAACACTATCCGAAGGAGCAATGCTGTCATCATTGGCATTGTCTGAATGTAATCGCTCAAGCATTTGTAAGTCCTTCACATTTTGCACCTCATCTCCAGCGTCGTCATCATGAACCCTTTCATTGTCTACTTCTATCTCCATCGCTTTGGTTAAGTCTATCTCAAACGTCCCTTCTAGCCCCTCTTCTTGAAAGAACTCACCGTCATATGTGTTTAGGTCTAAGTTGTAATCTTCATCGTTTGGGACAGGTACTTTACCGTGTGGTGATACCTTGTGCACAATATCCCAACCCTTAACATGCTCTTTGGTTTGGCATGCATATGGAAGATAATAGACTTGCGTGGCTTGTTGGGCGACAATATAGACATCGTCTCCCGGTAAGACCAAATCCTGTCGAATTTCGACTAGCCCAAGATTAGAATATGTCTGTCTCGTTACTTCAGGATCAAACCAATGACATTTGAATATGACGGGATTAAGAGCTTTGGAACCATGAAACTTTAGTTCATATATTTCTTTAATTCTTCCATAATAGTCGACCCCATCTTGGCCAGGCATAAAAACTCCGGTACTTGTGGTTCTTCGATTGGGCCGACTCTGCTCGTAGCTTGTTGTGTGAAAGCGATATCCATTCACGTCATAACCAGTAAATGACCTGACCCTATATTCAAAGCCATCCGCAACCTGTCTCAACTCAGCACTTATAGACGCATCTCTTTGGCTCTACAAGATCAAGCTGGATAGATCGTTATATTTTTCGAACGTACGAGCAACTTGGAATGTCAAACTAATTACAAATTAAATTGGACGGTACCTTCTCTTTGAACCAAGATATGAAATCGGGCATTCCACTTCCCGCACCCTGTCTAAGAAGGGTATCAGATTCCTGCGGGGTAGGTTCCCTTGATAGATTCCAGAATCGATCAAGAAATTCCCTATACCAACGAGAAAGAAGGGGGTTGGATGTAGAATAGTAACGGCGTATGGAACAAGTTCGTTGAGAACTTACCGCATGTACGGCTCCACTTCGTCAAGGTTGTTCAACACATACAGCGTGATACTGCGCCACTCTTCAGGTGTTAAGGTCTTAGAGGTCAATCCACTTGTGCTTCCGAGTTGCCCTCGGAAAAGGCTGAGATTCGATTCATTTTCGCCAGCATTGTAACGAGGGGGTGGATTATGCACACTAGGGAGGTTGTCACCATAGTATATTGTTGTGAAGTTCGACACCTCCTCTAGAATATATGCCTCTGCAATGGAAGCCTCGATTTTGTATTTATTTCTATATTTCTTTCGAAGAACCTTTAGACATCTCTCGATTGGATAGCACCAACGGCCCTGCACGGGTCCTCCCATTCGTGCCTCATATGGGAGATGCAAAATCAAATGTTGCATCGGATTAAAGAAGCCGGGTGAAAAGATCTTCTCCAACTTACACAGCAACACAGGTGCCATTCTTTCCAAGTCTTCAATCACGGTCCGAGATAACTCCTTGGCACAAAGCTGGCGGAAGAAATAGCTCAACTCTGCTAGCACTAGCCAGATATGCTCAGGGACATAGCCTCGAACCATTGCCGGAAGAAGCCGCACAATCCATATGTGGTAGTCATGACTCTTCATCCCTAAGACTCGCATAGTGGATAAGTTCACTCCCCTCCTTAGATTAGCTGCATACCCATTAGGGAACATTAACGTTTGGATCCATTGTAGTACTTCCCTCCTTTGGACCTTGGTCAAGACGAAATCGGCCTTAGGCCTTCTCCATGTCTTGCCACGACTAGGAGGCTTCATCTCTTGGTTTGGTCTATCACATAACGTTGCCAGATCCACTCTAGCCTTAGGGTTGTCCTTAGACTTTTCAGTGTCCATGAGTGTTGCCCAAAGTGCCTCGGCGACATTCTTTTCAGTATGCATTACATCAATGTTATGTGGTAGAAGGTCATCGAAATAGGGGAGCTGAGTCAAGCCCAACTTATGAGTCCACATATGTTGCTCACCATATCCCACAAAACCATCTCCTTCTTGATTGGCCACGAGAGCATCTATCTGTTCATGAACCGCGACAGCAGTCATCACCTGGGGTGCAGGGTCTGTCACTACAACACCTTTCGTAAAGTTCTTGATGTCTCGTCTGAATGGATGGTCAAGAGGGAGGAATTGTCGATGTTTATCGAACGACAAATACTTTCCACCCTTCTACAACCAAATAAACCTCAGACCCTCCTTGCATATTAGGCATGGGAACTTCCCGTGAACACACCAGGCGGAGAATACCCCATACGACAGGAAGTCATGCAGGGAGTAGTGGTACCAAACATGCATTTTGAAGTTTGTCTTTGTAGCCCGGTCGTATGTCCATACCCCTTCCTCCCATGCACGGACCAATTCATCAATCACAGGCTCCATAAACACACCCATATTATTTCTCGGGTGTCCAGGAATTATCAATGACAAGAATACGTTCTGTCGTTGAAAGCATACGCCTGGGGGGAGATTGAGGGGGATAACGAACATGGGCCAACATGTGTATGGGACAGACATCATTCCATAAGGATTGAACCCATCTGTTGCCAGCGCAACACGTACATTACGAGCCTCTTTAGCTTTCTCATGATGAATGCTATCAAAGCTGGTCCATGCTTCACCATCGGATGCATGTACCATCTTGTCATAATTGTATCGTTTGCCATTTTTGTGCCATGTCATCTGTTTTGCGGATTCATCGGTCATGTATAACCATTGAATCCTCGGTATGAATGGAAGGTGCCGTAAGATTGTCACGGGGATGTCAAGCTGCCTCTTCTGGCCATCACCAGAGTCTACCTCCAGGAACCTAGAGGATTTACACTTTGGACAGTACTTTGCTTCCATGTGTTCTTTCCTAAATAGGATGCACCCCTTCGGACAAGCATGTATCTGCTCATACGGCATTTTAAGTGCACGAAGGAGTCTCTGTGACTCGTACATGCTCTTTGGCAGAATATGACCCTCCGGAAGCAGGGAGCCAATAACTGTCAACATCATATCGAAGGCGTCTCGACTCATGCTACACTGAGACTTTAACGCCATTACGCGTCCAATGGCATCCAGTTGAGAAACCTTTGTGTGGCCGTGAAGGGGTTTCTGTGTCGAAGAAAACATATCGTAGAACGCCTTTGCGGTTGCCTCTGGCTCCTGCTCTGTACGTCCTTCAGCGAACTGTGCCTCATGAAAGTCATCTAACCAATCTGCTACCCCGGCATCGGCATCATAATGCTCGACGCGTGGTCTCACCACCTCCTCTCTCATACGATCAGCTTCACCATGGTAGACCCAAAGAGTATAGTCTGTTGTAAATCCATTCTTCCAAAGATGTTGCCCCATGACCATCTTTGTTTGTCTTTTCCTGTTTGCACAAATGCTACAGGGACAGAAGATTTTACTCGCTCCTTTAGCAGCCTCACCAAATGCCAGTTCCAAGAACTCATCGGTCTTGTTGATCCATTCATCGGTGACCTGACCCTGACTTAAGCGGCCCGTGTACATCCACTGACGGTCATCCATCCTAAATAAATTGACGTGTGGGATCAAGATTAGTAGTTTACTATTTCTGTCTGCTTCTCCAATGCAAGTTCATCTATAATATATCTAGGACTGCTTACTTTGTATGAGTACTACTGTATGTGCATTATTGCATCCATATATTATAATATATTATATTATATGTACATTATATGTACATTATTGCATCCATATAATGCATACGTATGTGCTTGCATACACTGTATGTTCAGGAGATATCGACTTGCTGGAGTGAAGTCTGGAGGAGGAATTGTGCCGTGCTTCAATGCTGCTATGCATACATTTCCTCTAATTTTTTGAGCAATTAGTTTTTGTATTATTATAATATGGACATGCTCAATTTTGATCAGAAATAAAATTAATTGATTTGTCAAATTAATCGGTAGCAATTATTGTTGCAGAGGATCACACTCGACGCAAACAACATAGATGGTGCAGCAGAGCAGATAATTCATCTTTTGGAGGACGCAGACAAGGGAGGAGATGTAATATACTTCCATGGCTGGACTGGATGGGGAGCATCAGCTGTACTCAAAGAGGTCGTCAAACGACTACGATCATCATTAGGATCAGCTGATGCTGGGACAGCAGGGGGCTTGGAAAAGATCATCCACGTCGATTTAACTAAAGAGGGTATTGGCGGTATTGGCGGGAGGGCACCAGAGAGATAATTGTAGGAAACGTTTAGCTCAAGCAAACTGGACAGATTAGCAAATGTAGTTGGGATTTCACCAGTCAGCTTGTTGTTATTAAGAAACAAACTTTCCAACAGTGCAAGGTTACCAAGCTCTGATGGAATGTTGCCAGAGAGGTTGTTGTAGCTCAAATTCAGGGCGATATGTAAGCTCGACATCAAATGGACGTGCTGCTTATTTTCAGTGGCCCTCGCCTATGAAGATCACCCTCACCAAAAGCTAACATATCGACAGATCTGGTTTTATGGATTGTGCCAAGAATGACAATGAACAACCACGTTTCAGGGATGAACACCTCTAGTAGGAAGCTGACATTATTGTCAATCTCTAAAATCTACAAGAAGGATCCTATCGGATCAGGAAGGAACTCCGTGAAAGTCCTATGTTTGGTGTTGGTAATTAGTGACAATACCTAAGTACTAATCCTATGCCTAAGTTGTGTGTAGCATATGAGGATTAGTACACTCCAAGGTTGGTGGCAAGATGGACATGGTGATCATAATGGCCACACTTGGATTTGGACGCAACCCTATGTGATCAAGGCAAAGGTATATGCTTAAGGGTTGTGTTTTAGTAACCAAGACACCTAGTGGGTGTGGTTACATTATAGGATAGATAGCCGTACTATAAAGAGGGGAATGACGCGGCTATTGAACTCCTAAGTGCCTCTAGATGTGCATTTCATGATCATATGCATTTGGATAGAACTAATATCGCCTCGAAAAATGATTGTGAAAATGCTAACACACTCACACATGATGAAGATCACTTGGTGGTGTTAGCACGTTTGCGAAGGCGGTGGAATTTGAGCGGTAGAGAGGGTTTGGGTCTCTCTCTCCCTCCCGCCGAGCTTGCGAGCGTGGGATTCAGGCGTTTTTGACAAGTTGAAATGTCTATTTTCCACTACGCCGGAAGTCCGGAAAAGAAACGGAGGCGAACGGAGGTCACAGAGGTGACCGGACGCTGCACCGGACGCGGTCCTTGCAGGACCGGACGCGTCCGGTCAGTGTTCAGTGTCTGCGCGTATTTCAGTTCGATGATCAGACGCGAGGCGCGTCCGGTCACTGATGATCGGACGCGTCCGGTCGTTTAGGGAGCTTACTGGACTCTCACCGGACGCTGGTACTGTCGCGTCCGGTCATGTTCTTCAGCGCGTCCGGTCATCGTTTTCGTTGAGCGCTGCTCAGGCGACCAGCGCGTCCGGTCCTTCACGGGACCAGCGCGTCCGGTCATCCCCGGCGCGTCCGGTCAGTTGGACCAGCGCGTCCGGTCGTTGCTTCGCAGATAGCCGTTGGGCGACCAGCGCGTCCGGTCGTTTGGACCAGCGCGTCCGGTCAGTACTTCACGAGTTAGCCGTTGGGCGACCGGCGCGTCCGGTCAGTTGGACCAGCGCGTCCGGTCACCCCGATTTCGGCTGTTTAAGTTTCTAACGGCTATATTTGAAGGGGTACGTCTATAAATACTCGTTGGCCGGCTCAAGGCTTACTCTCTTGCATAACTCTCGAACATTTGACATACTTGTGAGCACTTTGAGCTAAGCAACTCCCCTCCCACTCATCTCTCTTGCTCCTTTGCATATTCGAAGTGAGATTGAGTGATCCAAGTGCATTTGCATTGTGAGATTGCATCTAGTTGGCACTTGGTGGTTGATTTGCTGCGGGATTCTTGTTTCTCTTGGTGGTTGCCGCCACCTAGACGGCTTGTAGCAGCTTGGAGGCGTTGGCAAGAGTTGGTGATTGTATCTTGGCCACCTCCGGTGATTGTAAGGGGTTTGTGCCTACCTCGGCAAAGAGCCAAAGGCAACGCTAGTGAATTGCTCGTGTCATTGCAACCTTTTGCCATTTGGTAGGTTCTTGTGGCGCCTTTTGATAGGCTCGGTGTGTGACCGATTAGCCACCGAACCACGTGGTGAAGAGGGACACAACGGGGACTAGCGTGCCGGCAAGCACGTGAACCTCGGGATAAATCTTTGTGTCATCACTTTCATATTGTGATTGATTGATCCCGGTGTTCGGTTATCTTGGTATTCATCTCTTGATCATATTAATTGAATTGGCTCAATACTTCGCCCCTCGGTGATACCCTCCTAACTCAACTCCGCATTACTTTCTTAGTTATCTTTACTAGCTAGTTAGCTTTGTTTTAGTAGCTCCTTTGTGTAGCTTGCTAGTTGTATTTATAGTTACCTTCTCGGTTTAACTTGTGTGGTTGAAGTGCAAATACTAAAATTGTGAATTGGATAGGTGGCTTGCAAACACCCCGTAGGCTAAGCAAAACTCGCATCTCGCTAGTTGTTATATTGATAAACTTGTTTAGCTTGTCTTTGTAGAAAGTTTTTAAAAGGCTATTCACCCCCCTCTAGCCATCAAGACCTTTCAAGTGGTATCGGAGCCGTGGTCACCGTTTGTAAGGCTTAACAACCTCGGTGTAAGATGGCTCAAGTTATGTTCAATCATGTTAATGGCAAGCCTCCATTCTTTGATGGCGTCTCTTCCTTTGATCATTGGAAAAGGAAGATGAAGCTATATCTAGGCAATATACATGAGAAGGTTTGGGATGTGACCAAAGAAGGATACATCATTCTTGATGAGGAAAACCTCACTCCCAATGACCGCATCAACAAACAATGCAACACGGCGGCACTTGCCACAATCTGTCAGGCCGTTGATGATAAAGTATTTGAGCAAATCAAAGATCTTGAAAAGGCAAATGAGCTTTGGACAAGATTAGAGGAAACATATGAGGGCACTTCAACAGTAAAGAGTGCCAAGCTCTATATGCTCAAGGATAAGTTTGCAAGCTTCAAGATGAAGGATGATGAGTCCATACCGGAGATGTTCTATAGGCTCCAAGTCATTGTCAATGATCTTAAGGGGCTTGGGGAGAAGGTTGAGGACAAGGACTTCTCACACAAGTTCTTAATGTGCTTACCCAAGAAGTTTGCCACCTTGAGAAGAATGATCTTTAGAGAGGGATTGGACAAGGTCAAACCAACCAATGTGCTTGGAGATATAATGACCGATGCCCAATACAATGATGATGAAGATGAGGTAGAAGAGAAGAAGGAGACCAAGGTCAAGCAAGAGAAGCCCATTGCATTCAAGGCTTCATCTTCTAAGGGCAAGAGCAAGATGGAGAGTGATGATGATGATCCACTTGATGATGAGATCATGGCCCTTCTAGTGCAAAAGATGGGTCGGTTCATGAAGAAGAGAGGCTATGGTGCAAGAAAGAGGAGAGACACTATAAAGGCAAAGACCCTTTGCTACAATTGCAATAACCCCAATCACATAGTGGGGGATTGCCCCTATGAAGATAAGAGACTTCATAATGGGGACTTGAAGCTCAAGAAGAACAAGAAAGAGAATGAGAAGAAAACAAAGAAGAGCTTCACCTTCAACAAGAAGAAGAAGGGTGGTGGTTATGTAGTCACTTGGGATAGTGACAACTCCGATAGTGATGATGATGCAAGCTCTAGTGATGATGAGAGGATCACTCGGCGAGCCATTGCAAACATCGCCCTCTCCAACAAGCCATCCATCTTCGACACTACATCGACATGCCTTATGGCCAAGCCTACCAAGGTAAAATATGATGATAGTGATGATGATTCTTGTGCTAGTGATGATTGTAGGAGTGATGATGAGGAGGATGAGGACTACTCCAAGGATGATCTATTAGGCGTAATAGATCAAATGAGCAAGGGCTACAAGAGGACAACCAAGAAATACAAAATCTTGGAACAAGAGCTCATTGCTAAGTGCAATGAAAATGATGCCTTGATGGAGGAGCTTCTTGCTCTCAAAAAGAGTAAGGAGTGCAAAGGAATTGAACAAGAGCTCAAAGCTCTTAGGAAATCCTTTGATGAGCTAGAGGCCTCTCGTGAATGTCTAAAGGAAGACCACGAGGACCTTGAAGTTGCTCACACTAGGCTTAAGGAAGCCCACTCCTCTCTACTTGAGCTCATCAAGGAGAAGGACCTCAAGTTGGAGAAGCTCATGAAGGAAGCTAAGGAGGAGCAAGTGATTGACACTTGTGATATTGGACTAACATGTGATATTATTAATGATTCTTCATTTGTTAGTCCTACTAATGTTTCATGTAGCTCATCATCATCCACCACAACCAACTCTACCTCTACTACTAGTGATTCATCACTTGTGGTTGAGAATAAGACTCTCAAGAGAGAGGTGGATGATCTCACCCGCGCATTAGGCAATGCCTATGGTGGGGATGCTCGCTTGCTAAAATGCTTGGGTAGCCAAAGGTTCTCTCTTAACAAAGAGGGTTTGGGCTATACTCCCAAGAAGGGCAAGGCGGCCTTTGCTACTCCAAAGCCTCGCTTTGTGAAGAGCAATGGTCGTTATTGCAATAGATGCAAGCAAGTTGGGCATCTAGAGATTAATTGCAATAAAACGAACAAGAACAAGAAAAATGCTAATGTACCTTACATTCCTTTTGATTCTTGTTATGTACTTACCAAGGGTGAGAAAGGTGTGCATGCTAGGTTTGTTGGTACACCAATTGTGGGCCCAAAGAAGAAGGCCATTTGGGTACCAAAGAGCTTAGTTACTAACCTCCAAGGACCCAAGCAAGCATGGGTACCTAAGAAACATTAATTTGTTTTGTAGGTTAATTACAAGGCCGGGGGAAGGCATTGGGTGCTTGATAGTGGGTGCTCTCAACATATGACCGGTGATTCAAGAATGTTCAACTCTCTCAAATCAAATGATAGTGGCATTGATAGCATCACATTTGGTGACAATAGCAAGGGTAATGTAAAGGCTCTTGGAAGGATTGCAATCTCAAATGATCATAGCATTTCCAATGTGCTACTAGTTGAAAAGCTCAATTTCAACTTGTTGTCGGTTGCTCAATTGTGTGATCTCGGTTTCAAGTGCATATTTGGTGTTGATGATGTGGAGATAGTTAGTGTTGATGGCTCTAACTTGATCTTCAAAGGCTTTAGATATGAGAATCTATACTTGGTTGATTTCAATGCTAGTGACACTCAACTTTCAACATGCTTGCTCACCAAATCAAGTATGGGTTGGTTATGGCATAGAAGACTTGGTCATGTTGGCATGAAGCAATTGAACAAATTAGTGAAGCATGACTTAGTTAGAGGCTTGAAGGATGTCACATTTGAGAAAGATAAGCTATGTAGTGCATGTCAAGCCGGAAAGCAAGTAGGCAACACTCATCCATTGAAAAGCATTATGAGTACTTCCAAGGCATTTGAGTTGTTGCACATGGATCTATTTGGGCCAACTACATACACAAGCATTGGTGGCAACAAGTATGGCTTTGTGATTGTGGATGATTTCACTAGATATACATGGGTATTCTTTATTGGGGACAAAAGTGATGTATTTGACATATTCAAAAAGTTCATCAAGAGAGTGCAAAATGAGTTTGAAACCACAATCAAGAAAGTGAGAAGTGATAATGGAAGTGAGTTTAGAAACACAAGAGTTGATGAGCTATGTGAAGAGCTTGGAATCAAACATCAATTCTCGGCCAAGTATACACCTCAATCAAATGGCCTAGTTGAGAGGAAAAATAGAACCTTAATTGATATGGCAAGATCAATGTTGAATGAGTATAATGTAAGTCATTCATTTTGGGCCGAAGCAATCAACACGGCTTGCTTCTATAGCAACCGCATCTATTGCCACAAGTTTCTAGAGAAGACACCATATGAGATCTTAAATGGAAGAAAGCCCAACATTGCATACTTTCGGGTATTTGGTTGCAAATGCTATATCTTGAAGAAGGGCACTAGATTGAGCAAGTTTGAGAAGAAATGTGATGAAGGCTTCCTACTTGGTTACTCAACTACTAGCAAAGCTTATAGAGTTTGGAATTTGGCTAGTGGTTTACTTGAAGAAGTACATGATGTTGAGTTTGATGAAACAAATGGCTCTCAAGATGAAGAAGATAACTTAGATGATGTGAGAGGAACTCAATTGAGTAATGCTATGAAAGAAATGGATATTGGTGATATTAGACCAAAGCAAGTTATTAATGTAGATGACAACAAAGATCAAGTGCTCCAAAGTCCAATCACTCAAGCTAGTGGTTCTCTAATGCAAAATCAAGCTAGTACATCATCTCAAGTGCAACAAGATCAACAAGTGGCTAGTTCATCATCTCCAACTCATGATCAACATCAACATCCAAGCAATCAAATCCAAGTGCTTCAACCAACTAACATTGCAAGAGACCATCCATTGGATTCCATCATTGGTGACATACAAAGAGGAGTTCAAACTAGATCAAGATTGGCATCATTTTGTGCTCACTCATCTTTTGTATCAATGGAAGAACCCAAGGACATTGATAAAGCATTAAGAGATCCGGATTGGGTAAATGCAATGCATGAAGAGCTCAACAACTTCAAGAGAAATGAAGTATGGGAACTAGTTGAAAGGCCTAAGGATCACAATGTCATTGGAACAAGATGGGTCTTTCGCAACAAGCAAGATCAAGATGGGATAGTAGTAAGGAACAAAGCAAGACTAGTGGCTCAAGGTTACACACAAATAGAGGGTCTTGACTTTGGTGAAACTTATGCCCCGGTTGCAAGATTGGAAGCAATTAGGATCTTACTTGCCTATGCTTGTGCTCACAATATCAAGCTATATCAAATGGATGTGAAGAGTGCATTTCTCAATGGGTACATTCAAGAGGAAGTGTATGTGGAGCAACCTCCCGGTTTTGAAGATGACAAGAAACCCAATCATGTATACAAATTGAGAAAAGCTTTGTATGGATTAAAGCAAGCACCTAGAGCATGGTATGAAAGATTGAGGGACTTCTTGCTATCCAAAGGATTTGTCATGGGCAAAGTTGATACAACACTATTCACCAAGAAGATTGAGAAAGACTTGTTTGTGTTGCAAATATATGTTGATGATATCATATTCGGTTCAACCAATCAAGATTATTGTGATGAGTTTGGAAAAATGATGGCCAAGGAATTTGAAATGTCAATGATTGGTGAACTTAGTTTCTTTCTTGGACTTCAAATCAAACAAATGAAAGAAGGTACATTTGTGAGCCAAACTAAGTACATCAAAGATATGCTCAAGAAGTTTGGCATGGAAGATGCAAAGAGTATTACAACTCCAATGGGCACTAGTGGAAGCTTGGACAGTGACAAGAGTGGCAACATGGTGGATCAAAAGCTATATAGATCAATGATTGGTAGCCTACTCTATGTGACGGCATCAAGGCCCGATGTGATGTTTAGTGTATGCATGTGTGCAAGATTTCAAGCCTCACCAAGAGAAAGTCATTTGAAGGCAACAAAGAGAATATTGAGGTACTTAAAGCATACACAAGATGTTGGATTATGGTATCCCAAAGGTACAAGCTTTGAGCTAGTTGGATATTCGGATTCCGACTATGCCGGTGATAAAGTGGAGAGAAAGAGCACTTCCGGGACATGTCAATTGTTGGGAAGATCACTTGTCTCATGGTCATCCAAGAAGCAAAATAGTATTGCACTATCTACAGCCGAAGCCGAATACATCGCCGCGGGTAGTTGTTGTGCACAAATCTTGTGGATGAAGGCAACATTGAAGGATTTTGGAATCAATTTCAAGAATGTGCCATTGCTATGTGACAATGAAAGTGCCGTGAAGCTAACTAACAATCCGATTCAACATCAAAGAACAAAGCATATTGATGTTCGCCATCACTTTATTAGAGATCATCAACAAAAGGGTGACATTGCTATTGAGAGTGTTGGCACCGAAGATCAATTAGCCGATCTATTCACCAAGCCACTTGATGAGAAGAGATTTCACAAGCTAAAGAATGAGTTGAACATACTTGATTTCTCCAACATGAGTTGATGCACTCCCATGATATGACATGCCTCTCCTTCGAGCCCCAAGGTACAATTGGTTGACATGTCATCCATTCTATACTAAGGACATGTTTAGTGCATCTAGTCATGATTTCTTATGTTCTAGGATCATTCATGAAAATTAAATAAATTTGAAGTTTATATGGTGCCACTATTGTTTCCATGACTTGTATGATCTAGTGGTAGCATATAACTTGTTTAAGTAGCTTGTGATCCTAAGTGTTTAATCTAGATCACTTGTCTAAATATTTGCTTCAACATGGTGCATGATAACCCTTCTAGTGAGGTGTGAAGAAGCTTGCCCTTGGATCAAACCGAAGTATTTTATTTATGCAAGCAATCTAGGTTGAATCATAAACTTGATCCTCACCCCATATTTCAACATGATAATCTATCTAAAGTTTGCTCCTTGTGGTCAATTGGTGCCAAAGGGGGAGAAAATATTGTTCACAAAGATAGAACTCAAAGAGGAAGAAAATGTTGTGGGGGAGAAAATGTTTCACAAAGATAGATCCTAAAAGGGGAGAATTGATAAAAGAAGGGGATCAACTAAAATTTTGAGCACACAAGTAGGGGGAGCAAGCTCTTTAAACATGAATGTTGCATTTCTATGTGCACTTCATATGTATGATGCATAGTTATGCATTTCGTTTTCTCCGATACATTGCTTGTGTGGTGACTTGCTAGTATAATTTGAATGATGCATTGTGGTACTAGCATGAATAGGAAGTAGTTAGATTTTTGTTGCTTCATGTTTTTCAAAGTGGTACTAGAACCTTGCTTATAATGTTGATCTCACGAGGTTTCTAGTTATATTTGTGCTTTTCAAGTGGAATCTAACTACACAAGGTGCTAAGATGGTGTTTATCGCTACTCCGATGGTATCACGCTTCAAAGGTCTATAATCTTAAACACTTAGCACCTATTGGTAGTCAATGCTCCTAATCTTTCCTATCTAACATGTATGCTTCCAAAATCCAAACATATAGCATACATGTAGGGGGAGCCATTGCTATCAATTTGAATTCATGATCACATATCCATAATTCTTACACATGGTAATATACTTGGACAATGTGACATGGTTTCAATCAAATTTTTATCATAACATCTTTGTGAAAGGGTTGTCACCAATTACCAACAAGGGGGAGATTGAAAGTCCTATGTTTGGTGTTGGTAATTAGTGACAATACCTAAGTACTAATCCTATGCCTAAGTTGTGTGTAGCATATGAGGATTAGTACACTCCAAGGTTGGTGGCAAGATGGACATGGTGATCATAATGGCCACACTTGGATTTGGACGCAACCCTATGTGATCAAGGCAAAGGTATATGCTTAAGGGTTGTGTTTTAGTAACCAAGACACCTAGTGGGTGTGGTTACATTATAGGATAGATAGCCGTACTATAAAGAGGGGAATGACGCGGCTATTGAACTCCTAAGTGCCTCTAGATGTGCATTTCATGATCATATGCATTTGGATAGAACTAATATCGCCTCGAAAAATGATTGTGAAAATGCTAACACACTCACACATGATGAAGATCACTTGGTGGTGTTAGCACGTTTGCGAAGGCGGTGGAATTTGAGCGGTAGAGAGGGTTTGGGTCTCTCTCTCCCTCCCGCCGAGCTTGCGAGCGCGGGATTCAGGCGTTTTTGACAAGTTGAAATGTCTATTTTCCACTACGCCGGAAGTCCGGAAAAGAAACGGAGGCGAACGGAGGTCACAGAGGTGACCGGACGCTGCACCGGACGCGGTCCTTGCAGGACCGGACGCGTCCGGTCAGTGTTCAGTGTCTGCGCGTATTTCAGTTCGATGATCAGACGCGAGGCGCGTCCGGTCACTGATGATCGGACGCGTCCGGTCGTTTAGGGAGCTTACTGGACTCTCACCGGACGCTGGTACTGTCGCGTCCGGTCATGTTCTTCAGCGCGTCCGGTCATCGTTTTCGTTGAGCGCTGCTCAGGCGACCAGCGCGTCCGGTCCTTCACGGGACCAGCGCGTCCGGTCATCCCCGGCGCGTCCGGTCGTTGCTTCGCAGATAGCCGTTGGGCGACCAGCGCGTCCGGTCGTTTGGACCAGCGCGTCCGGTCAGTACTTCACGAGTTAGCCGTTGGGCGACCGGCGCGTCCGGTCAGTTGGACCAGCGCGTCCGGTCACCCCGATTTCGGCTGTTTAAGTTTCTAACGGCTATATTTGAAGGGGTACGTCTATAAATACTCGTTGGCCGGCTCAAGGCTTACTCTCTTGCATAACTCTCGAACATTTGACATACTTGTGAGCACTTTGAGCTAAGCAACTCCCCTCCCACTCATCTCTCTTGCTCCTTTGCATATTCGAAGTGAGATTGAGTGATCCAAGTGCATTTGCATTGTGAGATTGCATCTAGTTGGCACTTGGTGGTTGATTTGCTGCGGGATTCTTGTTTCTCTTGGTGGTTGCCGCCACCTAGACGGCTTGTAGCAGCTTGGAGGCGTTGGCAAGAGTTGGTGATTGTATCTTGGCCACCTCCGGTGATTGTAAGGGGTTTGTGCCTACCTTGGCAAAGAGCCAAAGGCAACGCTAGTGAATTGCTCGTGTCATTGCAACCTTTTGCCATTTGGTAGGTTCTTGTGGCGCCTTTTGATAGGCTCGGTGTGTGACCGATTAGCCACCGAACCACGTGGTGAAGAGGGACACAACGGGGACTAGCGTGCCGGCAAGCACGTGAACCTCGGGATAAATCTTTGTGTCATCACTTTCATATTGTGATTGATTGATCCCGGTGTTCGGTTATCTTGGTATTCATCTCTTGATCATATTAATTGAATTGGCTCAATACTTCGCCCCTCGGTGATACCCTCCTAACTCAACTCCGCATTACTTTCTTAGTTATCTTTACTAGCTAGTTAGCTTTGTTTTAGTAGCTCCTTTGTGTAGCTTGCTAGTTGTATTTATAGTTACCTTCTCGGTTTAACTTGTGTGGTTGAAGTGCAAATACTAAAATTGTGAATTGGATAGGTGGCTTGCAAACACCCCGTAGGCTAAGCAAAACTCGCATCTCGCTAGTTGTTATATTGATAAACTTGTTTAGCTTGTCTTTGTAGAAAGTTTTTAAAAGGCTATTCACCCCCCTCTAGCCATCAAGACCTTTCACTCCGGCCTATTGGTATTTGGTGAACATGATACATATAGCAAGAAGCCCCCACATATTTCACCACGCTATCATTACGACGTTCAACAAAAGGGTCAATAATTACTTTGAGAACTTGAATAAGCTATCAGACAAACCACCTATATCAATGTAGGAGCCCATTGCAAGCATAGCCTGTTATGCCACTGCGACCAAGGCCTTAATCAAACATTGGTTTAGTATGCAATATTGGTTTAGTTTATATTTTTCTTGAATCTCTACTTAGTTGGACTTTAACTAAAGAGGGAGTCGGCTGCTACATGTTTCAAGGTATACACAATTGAGTGTAGTGGCCAAGATCGAAACCCTGTCATCTCAATAGAACAAATTATATCCACCATAAGCAATCGAAGCCAAGATGGTTCAAAAAATAGGACATTTTCGCGAGTGTTGATGGAGCTATACCTGAGAACGGTGGCGGCCGGTGGCGGCGCGGGTCGCGGCCGGTGGCGGCGCGGGGCGGGGCCGATGAAGGCGCGGGGCGGGGCCGGTGGCATGGGGCGCCGCCGGTGGCGCGGGTTGCCTCCTGCGCGGCGCGGATTGCGGCCGGTGGCGGCGCGGGGCGGGGCCGATGGCGTGGGGCACTGCCGGTGGCGTGGGTTGCCTCCTGCGCGGCGCGGGGCGGGGCCGGTGGCGTGGGGCGCCGCCGGTGGCAGCCAGGCTCCAGCACGGCGCGGGTCGCGGCCGGTGGCGGCGTGACCGGTGGCGGCGCGACCGGGGCCGGTGGCGTCGGTGTGTGTGGTGCGTCGGCTGGGTGGGCGTGTCACGTGTGTGTTTTGTTCGGTGGGTGGGCGGTTTGCCGAGTGCCGTAGATCTGGCACTCGGCAAACCCAAATTGATTTTTTTTTCAAATCACGGCCAGATTATTATATATAAAACACTTTGCCGAGTGCCATGGATCCGACACTCGGCAAAGTCAATGTGATTTTTTTTAATTTTAAAATCATGTACATATTTTTAAAAATCAACTTCTAGGGCTTATAGAAGTATTCTTAACAAATTTATAGATGTGTTTTAATGCTATTTTTATTTTAATAATCATATACAAATTTTAAAAAGTCAAATAAATATTGATGTATTATTACATCTACTAGATGCTAATTTGTTCTAGTTAATCAAATTCTAAAATACTTTCTTAAATGCACTCTACACTGTATGCTCGATGCTTCCATGAATATTCAAACATTATTTAATGTGCAATCTCTGTCATCTATTCACTATACAAAAAGTTTGAAGTGAAACTCCAACTCGACACTCAATTTGACATCGGATCTTATCGGATCCTTCTCAACTCTCTGAAACTTGTACGAAGATGTTTCGATTTGTAAGTATTGTACGTGACAACTTTTGTGAAACCTTCTCAAATTTTTATCACAGCCTCGACATATGATATCATGACATCTTGACAAATCTTGTGATTTTCAGACTTCGTTTGCTTTTTATATAATTTAAAAACAATTTGGTGAGATGTTCGTGCTCATGTTTCATGAGGAAGATGTTCGAAATTTGATGTAACTTCGAGGATTTTAACGTTCTTCTATTTCAAATAACATGAATATCAATTTTCAATTCATTTTTTTCAATTATTTGAACCTCCTACAGTTCAAATTTAAGTTATCCTCAAAAATTCAATTAAATGAGATAAATTTACTAAATATAGCAAATAGATTGCAAAAGATACCAAACTTTAACATGGAGTCAAGGTTACTGTATGATGTTAGCGGAAAAAGTTTGGAGTCTAGAAAATGGAAAAAAAAATAGTTTGCCTAGTGTCAAGAGAAAACACTAGGCAAAGTTGTCACTTTGCCGAGTGTCCAGTGGAAACACTAGGCAAAGTTCTCACTTTGCCGAGTGTCGGTGGAAACACTCGGCAAATACTAACGGCGTGGAACAGTTTGCCAAGGTTTGCCGAGTGGAACAGTTTGCCTAGTGTCAGGCACTAGGCAAAGCTAGAATTTGCCGAGTGTAATTGTTTGCCGAGTGCTTGACACTAGGCAAACTTCCTGTTTGCCTAGTGCCTACCTTTGCCTAGTATTGAGCACTCGGCAAACCACAGATTTGCCGTGTGTATTTATTTGCCGAGTGCGACACTCGGCAAATCGGCCTCTTTGCCGAGTGTCCGATGAAATACACTCGGCAAAGCATGCGACACTAGGCAAAGAACGTGTCTCCGGTAGTAAGCAAGCCAGTGTTTGTGCTGCATCTGGGCTGTGCTTTTGCGTGTCTGCCACTTCTTTTTTTTCCCTTTGTTTTCAAAATTGTTTTGACTAAAACCTGTACATAAACTCTCTTTTATTCTAACTCAATTGAAAGACAAAGCTCCTGCTATTCATTAAAAAAAAAGTCATGTAACAGGGACAGAAATTGTTACTTTTTTTCTTGATGTTACATCTTGTCGTTCTCTGTGCCCCAAGGGACAGCTGTGAAGCAGAGTGATTAGGTACATCTGCCAATCCTCACATATACTCCCTCCGTCCCGCGAAGAATGCAATTCTAGAATAGTACTATGTTCAAATATGTCAAGTTTAACTAAATTTATATAAAAAGTTACTTACTACTATTTATCATACTAAATAGTCATCGTGAAACATACTTTCCAAATATACTTATTTGGCATCATAATCATCAATATTTTTATCTATATATTTGATCAAACTTTAGGCGCTTTGACCGAGAATGCACCTAGAACTGAATTCTTTCTGGGACGGAGGTATTATTACGCAACATTCCATCCATGGATGGTGCTTCCCCTACACCTACACAGGATTAACATTAATCTCTCATTTTTCTCATGTATAATTAGCACGTCCTGTTCTCTAGACCTGCACGACTTGTTTCATTTTTTTTTCTATTTCCTTTAGTCTGTTGCCTGCTCCATCTTTTTCTATTTAAATTTTAACACTTGCGTGAAAGGCAACCAGCTTGTGGTCATACTGCAACGCCTGCATTTCTTTTGTACTAATCATAGCCATTAACTTTTTAGGCAAGGTGTTACTGGAGGAAAGCAACATAAATATGACCCCGAAAGGAGAACTAGAGAATCAAGAGCAGTCCCTGCCCCTGATGCAAATGCAGAATTAGTGTCATCATTGCAGGTAGTTCTCCACCTGTTGACACTTTCCTGAATAGTCCTTTTTTATCTTTAGCTTGGAGATGCATATGCACTTGTCTTGTCATTTCAAACCATAAGTAACCTGTGGTGCCTGCTGCATGAATGTCTTTGATTTCAGAAAAGGCAAGCCCAAGCTAATACCAGGAGCAGGAGTGAGATGTTCAACCCCTGCAAAGAAGACTCCGCGTCTGGATTCCGAATAGAACCACCCCGGCCAACTCCTGTTACTGAGTCTTCTGAAGACCCACAACGTGCCTACCCAACCAGTATCTTCCATTCTGGTCCTTTAGTTAATCAGAGCCAGCCATCAAAGGCTGGAGGTGGCAAAAATGGTGAACTTCAGGTCCCTGGCGTTGCGAATCACCCTGTGGTTGTGTCAACAAGATCAGGTCTCCGAACGGACGATAGTAGCAGGACAATGGTTGCTCAAGCAGCATTTGCTCATGGGCGGAGGCTGTCGAAGTCCATCAACGAGCATTTCAGTAACAATGGGAAGTACGATCAAGTGTTCCCGAAGTAGGATGACAGGAACATCAGGGCTGATGGAGCTATTGTAAGTAACGTCCTGCCTGAAATGCAAAAGGATGGAAAGCTTGATTGTCCTGTTTCAACCATGGTTATTGCATTGTTCATTCAGAACTGTAGTTTAACATGCATCGCGAAGCTCAAATTGTAGGCTAACAAACCCAGTTATTAGGTCAATGAAACAGGAAAAAGGGGTTTAAATGGAAACCAACCTCATTTATTCTGCTTCTAGTTCATTATTAGTACTTTTGGAAGAAAAAAACTGATCATTTTATGGCTTGACATTACAGGGCTACGGATCGAAAGGCAACAAGATCCACCATTCTGGGCCCCTGACCTGCCCTTCAGGCAACGTCGTTGACGAGATGCTGAAGGAGAACGACCGGCAAATCCAAGAAGTCTTCCGGCGAACCCGGGTGGAGAAGTCGAGAGCGAGGAGGGACCATGGACATCACCAGGGCGGCATAAGACCCGGCGATTTCGGCGCCATCCCTGTCTTCCCTTCCAGCCGCTCCAGCTATCAGGCCATGCAGCAGTGAGGCGCTCGAACAAGAGTTGGAACCTTCGAGTTGCTTGGACCCGTGCTGTTTCCAGGGGGATATAGAGCACACGTTATGCTATGCTATGTACAGCGAGGAAGAAAGCAACACCCGTGTAGTGGGCATGTGTATTGGAGAGGCTCTGAAGGAAAGAGGGGAGGTGATTTGTTTATTGGCGGCGATTCTGAGTGTCGCGGTGACCAAAGTCATGTATCGTCAGGTGGTTTCGAAATGTTTGCTGCAACTGCAATGCGATGGTAGGTGTATCTCAGCTCGTCAAATCTGAAACTAAAAACCCAATGTATGTATGGGTCGAAATTGGCCACCAAGAGCTTTTTCACTGTGAGATGATGCCACCAAATCTCTCAAAGCCGTGCTGAGACTTGGGAGCTTTGTTGAAGCAGCTGTTATTCTTGTGACCTTGTTGGCGTGGATGGAAGAAGTCTTGACTTGGTAACTTCGTGGTAGGTATATATGCTGATCTTTTCCACGAGATGCTCAGTGATTTGGACGAAGGGCCTCGTGGCTTGCTATGTTGCAAGCTGCGAGGTTTCCAGTAGAATATGGACATGGATTTTGTTGCCTGCTCCTACGAGGCTACAGGAAGCTGTCTGTCGGCAATCGGCATCACCAAGTCCACCTAAACAATCGGCACGGGCACGGGCGACCGTGACCTGACAACGACGGAAACCCCCGTCCTGGGCCGTCTTGCCGTGCACGAACCGGACTTGTGTGTACGCACGCTACGCTATGGGTGGAGCAGCCTCCAGCTCCGACGACCACTGGACGCCGGCCCGCAGCATCCGCCTCGGCCCTCGGCGTCGCAGGAGTTGCGTCAGCCAGCGCGACCGGCGGCGACCAAGCGACGCCGGTCACGTCTCTTCCACTTGCAGAGCAGAGTTTCAATTCGTCGCTCGACCCCACGCCCGGCCGCCGGAGGCCGGACCACGAACCGGCGGACGCCATGCTGATGCACACGTCCCTCCCCGCGAAAAGCTTCGCGCGCAAGGGTCAGAGACGATCGTGGCCGGGTCCCGGGGCTGCGAGGCTTAGCGTACAAGGGTTAGAGGAGACGAAGGGTGTGTTCACTTCCCATACAAACCCAAAATATTTTCTTTTTCCATCCATCACATTAAATATTTGGACACATACATGGAGTATTAAATGTAGATAAAAAAATAACTAATTACATAGTTTGTCCGTAAATGTCAAGATGAATCTTTTGAGCTTAGTTACTTCATGGTTGAATAATATTTATCAAATAACAACAAAAAAAAATACTAAAAAACTTTTCACATACTTTTTACCAACTAAACACACCCGAAGACGCGCGTGGACGAAGGCAACAAGCCGTGTAGTGCAGAGGTCAGCCTGGTCTTTTTTCCCCTCACTTTCCACTGGCGGTCTGGCGCCAGTAGAACAGTACAGTACGAGGGGTACGGTGACCGTACAGGAGACGAAGGACGGATGCACACCGACCGAGTTCAGTCACGTGCGTCTCCCCGTATGCCACTAGTACAGGATGCTGTAAACTATGACGTGATTCGGAAAAATTGTAAGCTTTTTGTTTGAAACAATTATAATCTCTAGTTTTATGCATTTGGAAAGCAGACCAAAAGCAGAGTTCAAGTGCCACGCAAATTATACCCTACATGAATGAAAGCAACAGCCTTTGAAAAAGCAGCTTCATATTCCACCCGTTTATATTATGTTTTCTAGTGGTACAAACACTTTTCAGGAAGCTCAAACAAGTACATCTTAAATTTGGATTTTCTATTCTCTTTCAATGACATATTATAATCACCGCTAAATAATTAAATTGTGGAGAGTGAAATGTTTCTTCTCTTCATCGCTCACAAACCATCTTATAGGGATCCGATGGATCGAAATCGCTCACAAACCAGTAGCATGTCCATGCACGGCCCGATTCCGATTCATAAACGAATTGGAATACAAAGTGTTTCTATGGTTCACCGTTTTCTCTCATGTGTATACGAGTTAAGTGTTCAAGCATGGTGCAAAGTTCGATTCTAAGACAAATTCGAACGCATGGCACGATCATTGATAAAATCTCTAAACCTCCGGTACCCAAACGAGCTAAAGAAGCACATGTGGAGACACAATATGAAGTTCGATTCCCAGACAAATTGAAACACATTATATGATCGGTAAATAAATCTCTAAGCTGCAAGTCGTCCAGATAACCATGCAACAAAATAAATGTTCAGTTGCAAAGCACGGGTACATTTACTAGTTAATATTACTAGCAAACCAGCCCATACGTTGCAATGGGATTTACAATTTGTCACACGGTGCTCATGCTAATAATAATGAGCTAGCTATTTTTGTTGTATTAGATTAGGCTTTGTGCAACCTTAAATGAAATAGTAAATTCTAGAGCAATAAAGGATTAATCCTGTATGGAAAATTGATATGAGATCGACTACAACTTAAACATGTGGTTATTGTATGCACTTGTTTTATTTTTTTAAAAAAAGATGGAAAACTAGCCATACATCTGCATACGTGTCATGACGTGAAGGGGCTCAGGTGATCAAGCTATGCCATAAGTCGTGTGCCACCAATGAAAGTTTTGTAGCTCCAAACTCAAAGTGAGAAAGATGAGGGTGAAGGGCAAGCGATGGGTGAGTGGATTTTGTGAGAAACGGAAGAAAGAAATTTTGGCTCTTTAATACTACACTAGGAAATGTGTCCCTGCATTGCAATGGAGCCCAATACGTATAGGAATCACATTTCATATCATCATCAGATGCATGCAATTTGTTCTAACTCATATGAGTCTGGATCAGTCCAGGTCAATACGAGATATGTAGGGGGCGACCCAATACATATTGGAAACCAAACTCTGGATTTAATGTCGCTAGACGCAAGTCGCTCTAACTCGTATGTGTATGGGTCATGCGTCCGAGTCACGTACAAGACACGGAGTGCCCGGGTAGCGAGGGGAATTGAAGTAGATCAAAAAAATGGGCGTAGAGAAATTTTGCCTCTTTAATATAGAAAATTATTATAGATTATAGATTATATATAGGTTATAGATATAGATTATAGATTGTACTAGATGTAGATTATAGATAATAAATTATAGATTATAGATATTGATATAGATATAGATTAGCACCCGAACCTTATAAGCTAGCAACTAGTATTTGGAAATTGGTCGTGGATTAGGATCGAAACCTAGCTTAGCTATAGACGTATAGATGATTGGTATGTCGCTAGGGTTCAGCTGAATTAGAAGGCCCTCGTGTCGCTCCCACGCGAGCAACACTGGAGGCGACTCGAACCCGTGTCGCCGCTCCCCTTCCTCCCTCCCTCCCATCGCGCCGCCGCCGGAGTAGGGCGCTGGCATGGGCGTGCGGCTTGCCATGAGGGCGGCGGTGGGGCCCTTCTTCGTGGTGGTGGGTGCGGTGGTTGAGGACGAGCTTGTGGCGTCCTAGGGCGCTGTGTGGCACGTGCGGCGGCTCCGGTGCTCCAGGGCTGCCTACTCGCCTCAGCGCCCGGATCTGGCGAGGTAGGGCCTAGATCCGTGCGGAGCTCGAGCGTTGGGAGAGTGTAAGATCCAAAAGGCTAGAGGGGGGGGTGAATAGCCTAATTAAAACTTCTACAAGAATTACTTAACCACAGTTAGTACGAAAGGTGGCGAAGCAAAAGCACTAGCTCTAACTAATTAAGCAAGCCACCTACACAAGTCTATAACAAAGCTATTAACTAAACACAACAACAACTACAAGCTAGAAATAAGAAGTAATACAAGAGAAGAGCTTTGAGTGATTATACCGCCGTGTAGAGATGAGAAGTACCAATAAATCAATCACACAAGAGAAATCCTCGGGAAGAGAATGACACAAGAATTTATCCCGAGGTTCACTTGCTTCCCGGCAAGCTACTCCCTGTTGTGGCGATACACCCACTTGTCGGTTCACAAGCTAATCGACTATCAAGAGTCGAGCCCTCGGCGGGCGCCGCACAACCGCACACAAGATGGGGATCCTTCAAGCCACGAGCTCCACTAGAGTATCCAATTTGCGAACTCCCATGGGGAAGGATCAAGAACCCCTTACAACACTTGGTGAAGGCTCCAACAATCTCCAATTGTGAGCTCAATCACCTCCGCTGCTCCAAGCCGTCTACCGTGTCGGAAAACACGGAAGAGTAACAAGAAATCCGTAGCAACTCGAAGATCAGGTGCCTCTAGAATGCAACTTTCAAGCAAAGCACTTGAATCTCACTCGATCTCACTCAAGATGTGTAACTATGCAAAGAGATGAGTGGAGGGGTTGTTCTCTAGCTCAAAGTATGTCTCTAGGTCTCAAAATGTGCAAGAGTTGCCCTCAAACCCTGGCCAACGTCTATTTATAACGAAGGGATACGCAGCTAGCCGTTACCGGACGACGCCGTTCAAAACATGTTGACCGGACGCTCCGGTCAGGGTCCGGTCACTACAGGACAAGCGTGAACTGTGCGTGTCAGAAGTTACCGTTGCTATGACCGGACGCGCCCTAGCGTATGACCGGACGCGCCCTAACGAATGACCGGACGCACTCTACCTGGCGTCCGATCAGAGTCCAGTAAGCTCCCATCACGACCAGACGTGTCCGATCGTACATGACCGGACGCGCCCCGCGTCCGATCATCACTCCTGCGCTCTCTGCCCCTCTAGACGCCTGACCGGACGCGCTGGTCCCGTGAAGGACCGGACGCGCCGGTCGCGCGCTATGCTTCTGCGCATAGGTGAACTAACCGGATGCGCTGGTCAGGCCAGACCAGCATCCGGTCACTCACCCTAGGCACGCTGACCGAATGAACTGACCAGACGCGCTGGTCAAGCCGTGACCACGTCCGGTGCAGCGTCCGGTCACCACAGTGACCTCCGTTCGCCTCCGTTTCTTTTCCGACTTCCGACGTAGTAGAAAATAGGCGTTTCACTTCTCCAAAAAGCGCCGAATAACCAAGGTGCTATTTGTGAGATTCCAAACTCTATATGCCTTGCTTGTGGTAGAATAACCAAGTAAGAACCCTTCATCACATTTCTTTTCAAACTTGCTCAACCTAGTGCCTTTCTTGAGAATGTAGCATTTGCAACCAAACACTCTAAAGTATGTAATATTGGGCTTTCTTCCATTCAATAGCTCATATGGTGTCTTCCCAAGCTTCCCATGGCAATAGAGACGGTTGCTATAATAGCAAGCTGTGTTGATAGCTTCACTCCAAAATGAATGACTCACATTGTATTCACTAAGCATTGATCTAGCCATATCAATCAAGGTTCTATTTTTCCTTTCAACTACACCATTGGATTGAGGAGTGTATGTTGGTGAGAATTGATGTCCAATGCCAAGATCATCACACAAATCTTCAATTCTTGTGTTCTTGAATTCACTACCATTGTCACTTCTAATCTTCTTGATGGTAGTCTCAAACTCATTTTGTACCCTCTTGACAAAAGACTTGAATAGATCATAAACATCACTCTTGTCATAGAGAAAGAACACCCAAGTGTATTTAGTGTAGTCATCCACAATCACAAAGCCATACTTGTTGCCACCAATACTAGTGTATGTTGTTGGCCCAAACAAGTCCATGTGCAATAACTCAAATGCTTTTGATGTGCTCATTTCACTTTTACTAGGATGTGAATTTCCAACTTGTTTGCCGGCTTGACAAGCACTACAAGGTTTATCCTTCTCAAAGGTGACATCCTTCAAGCCTCTAACTAAGTCATGCTTCAAAAGTTTGTTCAATTGTTTTATTCCAACATGACCAAGCCTTCTATACCATAACCAACCCATACTAGATTTGCTAAGCAAGCAAGATGTCAATTGTGTTTCACTATTATTGAAGTTAACCAAGTATAAGCTACCATGTCTAAATCCTTTGAATATCAAATTTGATCCATCAACACTTATGACTTCAACATCATCACTACCAAATATGCACTTGAAGCCAAGATCACAAAGTTGTGCCACCGACAAAAGATTGAAATCCAAGCTCTCAATTAGCAACACATTAGAAATGCTCATGCATTTGAGATAGCAATTTTACCAAGCCCCTTGACCTTGCCTTTCTTGTTGTTGCCAAAAGTGATAGCATCAAAACCACCATTTTGACTTGTATCAATTGAATTGAACATACAAGAGTCTCCGGTCATATGTTGAGTGCACCCACTATCAAGCACCCAATGCCTTCCTTCGGCTTTGTAATTGACCTACAAGACAAGATCAATTCTTTTTAGATACCCAAACTTGTTTGGGTCCTTCAAGGTTAGAGACCAAGCTCTTTGGTACCCAAATGACTTTCTTCTTTGAGCCTATCCATGGTGTACCAATGAACTTAGCATGAACACTATTTGTACCCTTGGTAAGCATATAGAAAGAATCAAACTTAATTGAGGATACATTAGCATTTGATTTCTTGTTCATGCATTGTTGCTCTATGTGACCAACTTGCTTGCAACTTTTACAATAGCTACCATTGTTCTTCACAAAACGAGTCTTGTGAGGAGCAAAAGTGGCCTTGCCTTTCTTGGGGTTATAGCCCAATCTCTCTTTGTAGATAGAAGCTCTTTGGCTACCCAAGCACATAAGCAAGCGGTCCTCACCACTATAAGCCTTAGCTAATGTGTGATTGAGCTCTTTTACCTCCTTCTTGAGATTTTCATTCTCAACTATAAGTGTGGAGTCACAAGTAAAACCATCACTACTAGATGAGGATGATGTAGATGAGCTACATGAAGTGTTAGTGGGAGCAACAACAATAGGCTTATGAACGGATTCAATTATATCACATGATATGCCTATGTTACAAGTTTTAGCTTTCTCAACATTAGTGGCATATTTTCACATTTTTCAACTAGAGAGGAATGAGCTTCTTCAAGCTTGGTGTGAGACTTTTGAAGCTTCTTATGGTCTACCTTTAGACTCTCATAAGATGCTCTAAGCTCATCAAGTTCTTGCATAAGGTTTTTCTTTTCCTTAAGCAAGCCCTTGCACTCCTTCCTAGATTCTTTATAATGTTGAGTGCAATCTTCTAACATAGTGATTAGTTCATCTTTAGTGAATTCTTTTTCATCACTATCACTATCACTATCACTAGCATTATCATGATCACTCTCATCATCGGATGATACCTTAGCGGCTTTAGCCATGAAGCATGATGGAGTGTCAAAGAGGGAGACCTTCTCTTGGATGGCAATGCTAGCATGTCCCTTCTTCTTGCTCTTGTTGTCATCCTCATCATCACTTGAGGAATCATCACTATCCCATGTAGCAACATGAGAATCATTCTTCTTCTTATGAGAGCTCTTTTTCTTTTTTTGCTTCTTCTTCTCCTTCTTGATAGCATCTTTATCATCACTATTATAAGGACACTTTGCAATGAGATGGTCCTTGCTATGGCATCTAAAGCATCTCATGGTATGCTCACTCTTCTTGGATGAGTTCTTCCTCCTTCTTGCACGATAGCCTTTCTTCTTTATGAATTTGCCAAATTGCTTGACAAAGAGAGCCATCTTCTCATCAATGTCATCACTATCACAAGAGCTTGAGTTTTCATCACTTGATGATTCAATCTTGGATTTGCCCTTGGATGTGGTGGCTTTGAATGCCACACTCTTCTTCTTTTCATCATCTTTCTTCTCATTTTCCTTCTTCTTCTTCTTCTTCTTGACCAACTCATCCTTCTCATCATCTTCTCTATATGAATCATCGGTCATCACCTCTTGGAATATTTGTTGAGGAGTTGAATCCTTCAATGTAGTCCTCACTAGCACGGTGATCAATGTATCAAATCTCTTGGGTAGACTTCTCAAGAACTTCATAGAGAATTGATTGTCCTTGACCTCCTCACCAAGTGCCTTGAGCTCATTGACAATGACTTGCAACCTATGAAACATCTCCGGTACACTCTCATCATCTTGCATCTTGAAGCTTGAAAATTTTTCTTTGCAAGATATATGCTTTAGCGGTCCTTGTGCCCTCGGTGCCCTCAAATGTTTCTTCTAGCTTGGCCCAAGCATCATGAGCAATCTCAATGTTCTTTACTTGCTCAAAGGTCTTGTCATCTAATTCCTCATGAAGAGCACTAATGGCAATGTCATTGCATTAGAGCTTCTTTTCTTCCACCGGTGTAGGTGCTTCCAGATTAGCAACCTTAAATTTTATTTCGGTGACCTTCCACACTTCTCTATTGATTGACTTGAGGTGTGCGGTCATCTTAACTTTCCAATATGCATAATTTGTGCCATCAAAGTGAGGTGCCTTCTTGGTGTTGTTGATGTGCAAGCTTAATTGAGTCATTTCTTTTTCACCATAGGTTGTTAAGCCTCAAATAAACGGTGTCTCGTCTCCGATACCACTTGTAAGATCCAAAAGGCTAGAGGGGGGTGAATAGCCTAATTAAAACTTCTACAAGAATTACTTAACCACAAGTTAGTACGAAAGGTGACAAAGCAAAAGCACTAGCTCTAACTAATTAAGCAAGCCACCTACACAAGTCTATAACAAAGCTATTCACTAAACACAACAACAACTACAAGCTAGAAACAAGAAGTAATACAAGAGAAGAGCTTTGAGTGATTATACCGCCGTGTAGAGATGAGAAGTACCAATAAATCAATCACACAAGAGAAATTCTCGGGAAGAGAATGACACAAGAATTTATCCTGAGGTTCACTTGCTTCCCGACAAGCTACTCCCCGTTGTGGCGATACACCCACTTGTCGGTTCACAAGCTAATCGACTATCAAGAGTCGAGCCCTCGGCGGGCGCCGCACAACCGCACACAAGATGGGGATCCTCCAAGCCACGAGCTCCACTAGAGTATCCAATTTGCGAACTCCCGCGGGGAAGGATCAAGAACCCCTTACAACACTTGGTGAAGGCTCCAACAATCTCCAATTGTGAGCTCAATCACCTCCGCTGCTCTAAGCCGTCTACCGTGTCGGGAAACACGGAAGAGTAACAAGAAATCCGCAGCAACTCGAAGATCAAGTGCCTGTAGAATGCAACTCTCAAGCAAAGCACTTGAATCTCACTCAATCTCACTCAAGATGTGCAACTATGCAAAGAGATGAGTGGAGGGGTTGTTCTCTAGCTCAAAGTATGTCTCTAGGTCTCAAAATGTGCAAGAATTGCCCTCAAACCCCGGCCAACGTCTATTTATAACGAAGGGGTATGCAGCTAGCCGTTACCGGACGACGCAGTTCAAAACGTGTTGACCGGACGCTCCGGTCAGGGTGACCGGACGCGTCTGGTCACTACAGGACAAGCATGAACAGTGTGCGTCAGAAGTTACCGTTGCTATGACCGGACGCGCCCTAGCGTATGACCGGACGCGCCCTAGCGAATGACTGGATGCGCCCTACCTGGCGTCCGGTCAGAGTCCGGTAAGCTCCCATCACGACCAGACACGTCCGATCGTACATGACCGGACGCGCCCCACGTCCGATCATCACTCCTGCGCTCTCTGCCCCTCTGGACGCCTGACCGGACGCGGCGGTCCCGTGAAGGACCGGATGCGCCGGTCGCGCGCTATGCTTCTGCGCACAGGTGAACTGACCGGACGCGCTGGTCAGGCCAGACCAGCGTCTGGTCACTCACCCTAGGCACGCTGACCAAATGAACTGACCGGACGCGCTGGTCAAGCCGTGACCACGTCCGGTGCAGCGTCCGGTCACCACAGTGACCTCCGTTCACCTCCGTTTCTTTTCCGACTTCCGGCGCAGTAGAAAATAGGCGTTTCACTTCTCCAAAAAGCGCCGAATCCTGCCTCGCAAGCTCGGCGGGAGGGAGAGAGGAACCCAAACCCCTCTCTACCGCTCAAACTCCACCGCCTTCACAAAATGTGCTAACACCACCAAGTGTACACCACCATATGCATGTGTGTTAGCATTTCACAATCATTTCTCAAGACGTTATGTTAGCTCTTTTACTAGATCCTAATGCATATGCTCAAGACATTGATCTAGTGGCACTTGATTTCCGAGCTAACCGTGATTGCCCCTCTTGATAGTCGGCTATGTATCCTAAACTCGGTCAATCACTTCTCTACTCATCTTAGACCGGCAAAAGGAAAACCCGTATGGTTATACCTTTACCTTGCGCTCTTAGATCCTTCTCTTTCACTTGATCATCATGTCCATCATATTATGTGCATCTCCACCATGATCGTCCTTTCATGTCCATGCACCATCTCTTTATGATCATGTGGCCACCACTCCTTGCCACATACACCTTCATCTCATGTGTTACTTGTGCCTAACTCAAAACACTTAACACATGGCATTAGCAACTTGGTGTCATTAATTACCAAAACCAAACTTGGGCTTTCAATCTCCCCCTTTTTGGTAATTGATGACAACCATCACAAAGATATGAAATGAAATCAATTTTCAATTTCGATAGTATTAGCTCCCCCTACATATGTGCTTCCATGAGTTTGGTTCAATTATGCACATATGTATGAATTTGAATTTTGGGAGACTTACTACTATCAAATTGATGCTAAGGTATATAGAATGGACCTTTGAAGCGTTATACCAATCGGAGTTGTCTTTATATACCATCCTTAGCATCGATGTAGCTAGACACCACTTGTAATACATTACTTGTAAAGATCACAAACACTAATGTACCCCGTGAGATCAACATTATAAGCAAAAGGTGTCTAGAAACTACTTGTAAAGCTACTCTTAACAAATCATCATTCAAGTTCTATTTCTATCATACACCAAACAATCATGAATATGAATTTAAGCTTTGTAATGCAACAATTTATCATGTTAATGCACATACAAATACAACAAATAATTCATGAGCTTGCTCTCCCTACTTGTGTGCTCAATTTTAATTGATCCCTTTCTCCCCCTTTGTAACTTAACTTTTTATCTTTGTGGCTTTTCTCTCCCCCTTATTATATTTTTTTTCCTTTTTGCAATATCTTTGTGATTTTTTCTATCTTTGTGACTTTTCTCTCCCCCTTTGTCAACAATCACCAAAAGGTGCTAATTTTAGTGAGAGATAAGTCAATCAATATGAGGGAGTCCAAATTATAGTTCAATCTAGATCACTTGCCTAGAATATGTAATTCGGTTTGATCCAAGGACAAGCTTTTTCACACCTCATGAAGTATAAGGGTTATCTTGACCATGTTGAATTACACATCATGAGCTCATTTACTAGATTCAACACTAGGTTTGCAAGCCCACAAACATTTCATATGTTACCACTAGATCAATCAAACATAGAAGCAATAGTGGTACCATATATACATCAAAATCAATTGATTTTCATGAATGAGCCTATTTGTTATGCAAATATGTCTATATGTTCTAACCATGTCCTTAGCAAAGTATGAATGATATGCCAAACAACTTTACCTTGCTATGTTGGAGGAGAGGCATGTCATATAAGAATGTGGGGGTGCACTCATTTCAAGTTGGAGAAGTCAAGTATGTTCAATTCATTCTTCAACTTGTAAAATCTCTTTTCATCAAGTGGCTTTGTAAAGATATCGGCTAATTGATCTTCGGTGCCAATGCTCTCAATGCTAATATCACCCTTTTGTTGATGGTCTCTTATGAAGTGGTGCCTTATGTCAATGTGCTTGGTTCTTGAATGTTGAACCGGATTTTGTGTCATCTTGATAGAACTCTCATTATCACAAAACAAAGGCATATTCTTGAATTTAATTCTAAAGGCATTCAAGGTTGCTTTCATCCAAAGCAATTGTGCACAACAACTACCAGCACTAATGTATTCGGCCTCGATGATAGATAGCGCAACACTATTTTGTTTCTTGGATGACCATGAAACAAGAGACCTTCCAAGCAATTGACAAGTGTCACTTGTGCTCATTCTATCAATCTTGCAACCACCATAGTCGGAGTCCGAATATCCAATCAACTCAAAATTAGACCCCTTTGGAAACCACAATCCAACATCATGAGTGCCCTTTAGATATCTCAATATCCTCTTGGTTGCTTTCAAGTGATTTTCTCTAGGTGAAGCTTGATATCTTGCATACTTGCACACACTAAACATTACATCCGGCCTAGAAGCGGTGACATAGAGCAAACTTCCAATCATAGACCGGTATTGTTTTTGATCGACCATATTTCCACTATTATCAATACCCAATTGATCATTAGTGCCCATTGGTGTACTCATTTGCTTAGCATCTTGCAATCCAAATTTCTTGATCATGTCCTTGATGTACTTGCCTTGACTTACAAAAGTGTCATTCTTCATTTGCTTGATTTGAAGTCCAAGAAAGTAACTAAACTCTCCAATCATAGACATCTCAAACTCATTAGCCATCATATTTCCAAACTTTTCACAAAAGTCTTGGTTAGTTGATCCAAAGATAATGTCATCCACATAGATTTACAACACAAACAAGTCATTTCCAAGCTTCTTGGTGAAGAGAGTGGTGTCAACCTTTTCCATCTTGAACCCTTTAGAGAGGAGAAAGTCCCTCAACCTCTCATACCATGCTCTAGGTGCTTGCTTCAAACCATACAATGCCTTCTTTAGCTTGTAAACATGGTCAGGCTTCTTGTCATCTTCAAAACCGGGAGGTTGCTCAACATAAACTTCTTCATTGATGTAGCCATTGAGAAATGCACTCTTGACATCCATTTGATAGAGCTTGATATTGTGTGCACAAGCATATGCTAATAAGATTCTAATTGCTTCTAATCTTGCAACCGGTGCATATGTCTCTCCAAAGTCAAGACCCTCAACTTGAGTGTATCCTTATGCTACTAATCTTGCTTTGTTCCTTACAATCATGCCATCTTGATCTTGCTTGTTTCTAAAGACCCACTTAGTGCCAATCACATTGTAGTTCTTTGGCCTCTCAACAAGTTTCAAAACTTGATTTCTAGCAAAGTTGTTTAGTTCTTCATGCATGTCATTTACCCAATCGGAATCCTTCAAAGCATCTTTTAATTTCTTAGGTTCTTCAAATGACACAAATGAGTAATGCTCATAAAAGGATGCTAACCTTGATCTAGTTTGAACACCACTTTGAATTCCACCAATGATTTGGTCTAATGGATGATCTCTTGCAATACTAGTAGGTTGGAGTATTGGGAGTTGATTGCTTCCACTTGTTTGACATTGAACTTGAGCTTCATCATGAGTACCACTAGAGCTTGCTTGATTTGTATCAATTTGCACACTTTGGTTGATCACATGTATGTCACTATCATCATCAACTTGCATCGGCCTTATATCACCAATGTCCATGTTCTTCGTTGCATTTGACAATTGATCTCCTCTCACATCATCAAGGTTTTGAGCTTCATTTTGAGACCCTTGGGTTTCATCAAACTCAACATCATGAACTTCTTCCAAGGTGCTATTTGTGAGATTCCAAACTCTATATGCCTTGCTTGTGGTAGAATAACCAAGTAAGAACCCTTCATCACATTTCTTTTCAAACTTGCTCAACCTAGTGCCTTTCTTGAGAATGTAGCATTTGCAACCAAACACTCTAAAGTATGCAATGTTGGGCTTTCTTCCATTCAATAGCTCATATGGTGTCTTCCCAAGCTTCCCATGGCAATAGAGACGGTTGCTATAATAGCAAGCCGTGTTGATAGCTTCACTCCAAAATGAATGACTCACATTGTATTCACTAAGCATTGATCTAGCCATATCAATCAAAGTTCTATTTTTCCTTTCAACTACACCATTGGATTGAGGAGTGTATGTTGGTGAGAATTGATGTCCAATGCCAAGATCATCACACAAATCTTCAATTCTTGTGTTCTTGAATTCACTACCATTGTCACTTCTAATCTTCTTGATGGTAGTCTCAAACTCATTTTGTACCCTCTTGACAAAAGACTTGAATAGATCATAAACATCACTCTTGTCATAGAGAAAGAACACCCAAGTGTATCTAGTGTAGTCATCCACAATCACAAAGCCATACTTGTTGCCACCAATACTAGTGTATGTTGTTGGCCCAAACAAGTCCATGTGCAATAACTCAAATGCCTTTGATGTGCTCATTTCACTTTTACTAGGATGTGAATTTCCAACTTGTTTGCCGGCTTGACAAGCACTACAAGGTTTATCCTTCTCAAAGGTGACATCCTTCAAGCCTCTAACTAAGTCATGCTTCAAAAGTTTGTTCAATTGTTTCATTCCAACATGACCAAGCCTTCTATACCATAACCAACCCATACTAGATTTGCTAAGCAAGCAAGATGTCAATTGTGTTTCACTATCATTGAAGTTATCCAAGTATAAGCTACCATGTCTAAATCCTTTGAATATCAAATTTGATCCATCAACACTTATGACTTCAACATCATCACTACCAAATATGCACTTAAAGCCAAGATCACAAAGTTGTGCCACCGACAAAAGATTGAAATCCAAGCTCTCAATTAGCAACACATTAGAAATGCTCATGCATTTGAGATAGCAATTTTACCAAGCCCCTTGACCTTGCCTTTCTTGTTGTTGCCAAAAGTGATAGCATCAAAACCACCATTTTGATTTGTATCAATTGAATTGAACATACAAGAGTCTCCGGTCATATGTTGAGTGCACCCACTATCAAGCACCCAATACATTCCTCCGGCTTTGTCATTGACCTACAAGACAAGATCAATTCTTTTTAGATACCCAAACTTGTTTGGGTCCTCTAAGGTTAGAGACCAAGCTTTTTGGTACCCAAATGGCTTTCTTCTTTGAGCCTATCCATGGTGTACCAATGAACTTAGCATGAACACTATTTGTACCCTTGGTAAGCATATAGAAAGAATCAAACTTAATTGAGGATACATTAGCATTTGATTTCTTGTTCATGCATTATTGCTCTATGTGACCAACTTGCTTGCAACTTTTATAATAGCTACCATTGTTCTTCACAAAACGAGTCTTGTGAGGAGCAAAAGTGGACTTGCCTTTCTTGGGATTATAGCCCAATCCCTCTTTGTAGAGAGAATCTCTTTGGCTACCCAAGCACATAAGCAAGCGGTCCTCACCACTATAAGCCTTAGCTAATGTGTGATTGAGCTCTTTTACCTCCTTCTTGAGATTTTCATTCTCAACTATAAGTGTGGAGTCACAAGTGAAACCATCACTACTAGATGAGGATGATGTAGATGAGCTACATGAAGTGTTAGTGGGAGCAACAACAATAGGCTTATGAACGGATTCAATTATATCACATGATATGCCTATGTTACAAGTTTTAGCTTTCTCAACATTAGTGGCATGTTTTCACATTTTTCAACTAGGGAGGAATGAGCTTCTTCAAGCTTGGTGTGAGACTTTTGAAGCTTCTTATGGTCTACCTTTAGACTCTCATAAGATACTCTAAGCTCATCAAGTTATTGCATAAGGTTTTTCTTTTCCTTAAGCAAGCCCTTGCACTCCTTCCTAGATTCTTTATAATGTTGAGTGCAATCTTCTAGCACAGTGATTAGTTTATCTTTAGTGAATTCTTCTTCATCACTATCACTATCACTAGCATTATCATGATCACTCTCATCATCGAATGATACCTTAGCGGCTTTAGCCATGAAGCATGATGGAGTGTCAAAGAGGGAGACCTTCTCTTGGATGGCAATGCTAGCATGTCCCTTCTTCTTGCTCTTGTTGTCATCCTCATCATCACTTGAGGAATCATTACTATCCCATGTAGCAACATGAGAATCATTCTTCTTCTTATGAGAGCTCTTTTTCTTTTCTTGCTTCTTCTTCTCCTTCTTGATAGCATCTTTATCATCACTATCATAAGGACACTTTGCAATGAGATGGTCCTTGCTATGGCATCTAAAGCATCTCATGGTATGCTCACTCTTCTTGGATGAGTTCTTCCTCCTTCTTGCACGATAGCCTTTCTTCTTTATGAATTTGCCAAATTGCTTGACAAAGAGAGTCATCTTCTCATCAATGTCATCACTATCACAAGAGCTTGAGTTTTCATCACTTGATGATTCAATCTTGGATTTGCCCTTGGATGTGGTGGCTTTGAATGCCACACTCTTCTTCTTTTCATCATCTTTCTTCTCATTTTCCTTCTTCTTCTTCTTCTTGACCAACTCATCCTTCTCATCATCTTCTCTATATGAATCATCGGTCATCACCTCTTGGAATATTTGTTGAGGAGTTGAATCCTTCAATGTAGTCCTCACTAGCACGGTGATCAATGTATCAAATCTCTTAGGTAGACTTCTCAAGAACTTCATAGAGAATTAATTGTCCTTGACCTCCTCACCAAATGCCTTGAGCTTATTGACAATGACTTGCAACCTATGAAACATCTCCGGTACACTCTCATCATCTTACATCTTGAAGCTTGAAAATTTTTCTTGCAAGATATATGCTTTAGCAGTCTTTGTGCCCTCGGTGCCCTCAAATGTTTCTTCTAGCTTGGCCCAAGCATCATGAGCAATCTCAATGTTCTTTACTTGCTCAAAGGTCTTATCATCTAATGCCTCATGAAGAGCACTAATGGCAATGTCATTGCATTAGAGCTTCTTTTCTTCCACCGGTGTAGGTGCTTCCAGATTAGCAACCTCAAATTTTATTTCGGTGACCTTCCACACTTCTCTATTGATTGACTTGAGGTGTGCGGTCATCTTAACTTTCCAATATGCATAATTTGTACCATCAAAGTGAGGTGCCTTCTTGGTGTTGTTGATGTGCAAGCTTAATTGAGCCATTTCTTTTTCACCATAGGTTGTTAAGCCTCAAATAAACGGTGTCTCATCTCCGATACCACTTGTAAGATCCAAAAGGCTAGAGGGGGGGTGAATAGCCTAATTAAAACTTCTACAAGAATTACTTAACCACAAGTTAGTACGAAAGGTGGCGAAGCAAACACACTAGCTCTAACTAATTAAGCAAGCCACCTACACAAGTCTATAACAAAGCTATTCACTAAACACAACAACAACTACAAGCTAGAAACAAGAAGTAATACAAGAGAAAAGCTTTGAGTGATTATACCGCCGTGTAGAGATGAGAAGTACCAATAAATCAATCACACAAGAGAAATTCCCGGCAAGCTACTCCCCGTTGTGGCGATACACCCACTTGTCGGTTCACAAGCTAATCGACTATCAAGAGTCGAGCCCTCGGCGGGCTCCGCACAACCGCACACAAGATGGGGATCCTCCAAGCCACGAGCTCCACTAGAGTATCCAATTTGCGAACTCCCGCGGGGAAGGATCAAGAACCCCTTACAACACTTGGTGAAGGCTCCAACAATCTCCAATTGTGAGCTCAATCACCTCCGCTGCTCTAAGCCGTCTACCGTGTCGGGAAACACGGAAGAGTAACAAGAAATCCGCAACAACTCGAAGATCAAGTGCCTGTATAATGCAACTCTCAAGCAAAGCACTTGAATCTCACTCAATCTCACTCAAGATGTGCAACTATGCAAAGAGATGAGTGGAGGGGTTGTTCTCTAGCTCAAAGTACGTCTCTAGGTCTCCAAATGTGCAAGAATTGCCCTCAAACCCTGGCCAACGTCTATTTATAACGAAGGGGTACGCTGCTAGCCGTTACCGGACGACGCAGTTCAAAACGTGTTGACCGGACGCTCCGGTCAGGGTGACCGGACACGTCCGGTCACTACAGGACAAGCATGAACAGTGCACGTCAGAAGTTACCGTTGCTATGACCGGACGCGCCCTAGCGTATGACCGGACGCGCCCTAGCGAATGACCGGACGCGCCCTACCTGGCGTCCGGTCAGAGTCCGGTAAGCTCCCATCACGACCGGACACGTCCGATCGTACATGACCGGACGCGCCCCACGTCCGATCATCACTCCTGCGCTCTCTGCCCCTCTGGACGCCTAACCGGACGCGCCGGTCCCGTAAAGGACCGGATGCGCCGGTCGCGCGCTATGCTTCTGCGCACAGGTGAACTGACCGGACGCGCTGGTCAGGCCAGACCAGTGTCTGGTCACTCACCCTAGGCACGCTGACCAAATGAACTGACCGGACGCGCTGGTCAAGCCGTGACCGCATCCGGTGCAGCGTCCGGTCACCACAGTGACCTCCGTTCACCTCCGTTTCTTTTCCGACTTCCGGTGCAGTAGAAAATGGGCGTTTCACTTCTCCAAAAAGCGCCGAATCCTGCCTCGCAAGCTCGGCGGGAGGGAGAGAGGAACCCAAACCTCTCTCTACTGCTCAAACTCCACCGCCTTCACAAAATGTGCTAACACCACCAAGTGTACACCACCATGTGCATGTGTGTTAGCATTTCACAATCATTTCTCAAGACGTTATGTTAGCTCTTTTACTAGATCCTAATGCATATGCTCAAGACATTGATCTAGTGGCACTTGATTTCCGAGCTAACCGTGATTGCCCCTCTTGATAGTCGGCTATGTATCCTAAACTCGGTCAATCACTTCTCTACTCATCTTAGACCGGCAAAAGGAAAAACCCCTATGGTTATACCTTTGCCTTGCGCTCTTAGATCTTTCTCTTTCACTTGATCATCATGTCCATCATATTATGTGCATCTCCACCATGATCGTCCTTTCATGTCCATGCACCATCTCTTTATGATCATGTGGCCACCACTTCTTGCCACATACACCTTCATCTCATGTGTTACTTGTGCCTAACTCAAAACACTTAACACATGGCATTAGCAACTTGGTGTCATTAATTACCAAAACCAAACTTGGGCTTTCAGCGAGCTTGTGGCGTCCTAGGGCGCGGCATGGAGCTTGCGGCGGTGCCAGTGGTCCGGGACTGCCTGCTCGCCTTGGCGTCCGGATCTAGCGAGGCAGGGCCTGGATCCGTGCGGAGCAAGCGACGGTGGCTGCGGCTTCTGCTCTAGACGCCCGCTCGGTGCCCGGGACAAGCGTAGTGCGGCTGTGTCGGCCTGGGGTGCCAGGGACACGCCCTTCCTCTTCCCCGCGCTCGGCTATGGTGGCGACGTGCACAACAGCGGGCCGCCGGGGCGCGCACTGGCGCAAGCTGCGTGGGGCTCGGCGGGTCCACCTACTTAGCTGCGGCGGCGTCGGCCAGTGCTCGTGCAGGCGCCAGGCGGTGGCGGGGGGCTTTCCTCCTCCGCATCCTCCTTTTCCCCCTTGACCATGGTTCCATGGTGGAGGCGGCGGTAGCGGCGGGGAAACCAGGTCTGGTGCCCTGTAGGCCAGATCCGGTGTCCCTGGGCAGGGGGCGGCACCTGTGATGGAGGTCGGCAGTGTCGACGGCAGATGCTTTTGCCGGCGGCGATAGTCGGCGGCCACTTCGGTGTGTGGCTGGGGGACGCGCGCGGCAGAGTGTGGCAAGTCTTTGGCATGTTGTCTGGTTGGCCGGTGTTGCCGACGCAGCTATGTGGCTGCTCAAGCAGCCGGCGTGTCGATGCCCCTCTGGCGAGGCTTCTGTGGGGTGGCTGGCAGTGACGACGGTGGCGACAGGCTGGGGTCCGACATCTTAGCCGATGTCTGTGCTGGGGGTACCTTGGGCAAAAGCCTAGCGACGGCGACACCTTGTGGGCGCCGCTTCCCTGTTGAGGGCATCGTGTCCCCAGCAGCGTCTTCCATGGGTGAAAACCCGGTCCATTCTTAGACGAGCAGCGGCGGCGCATTCGACGTCGTACCCTTCCTGAAGGCGTCGCGGTGGAATTCGACTCGGTCGCGATGTCTCCTGTGCCGAATGCCATCCACTTCTTGGCGCCCGGTCTACCCCTTGTTCGAAGGCTGGGTCTGCTTCGGATGCACGACAATCGCCACGGCGCGGGGTGGGAGGTTGTGGGTGGAAGTTGGAGCTGCTCTTCACGGCGTGCTTGAGCTTGGCAACGATAACCGCCTCGGCCTCCTGCTTCGGGTTGTCAGTCTCACATCTTAGTTGGGTCGTCTGTGAGCTGCCATGGGAAGTTGAAGTTGCTGGTTGCTTTGCAACGCTCGGCGACGATGACTCGTGGCAGTGTACACTCTGTCATGTCTGCGTGGGTGGGCTTCACCTTTCGTGGTGCTTGGCGCCAAGTTTGGCTGTCCTTGTACATAAAATTGCTCTTCTCTTATCAAGAAAGCCGGTAAAACGGATCTTTCCAAAAAAAAAAAAGATTGGTATGTCGCTAGCAGCAGAAGGAAACACGATAAACCAACTCCATGCATGGATCGCCCAGGTACACACGATTACACGAACACGCCGTGGTGGCCTGGATGGCATGGCAATCCGCCGCCGCAGCCGAGAACCCGAGACAGGTGACTAGCGGGGCAGACACGTCCCTTGTGAGGCACTCAGATCTTTGGCAGGCATAGGATAAGCAGTGCCCTAAAAAAAAGATAGGCATAGGCATAGAATAAGCAGCGCCCTACAAAAAAGAAAGGCATAGAATAAACAAGGAGGAAAAGGCTGTTCAATTTCTTGGCACACCAATAATGACAACTAACAAATATATTCCATCATCATTGATGTCAAAAGAGGCACAAGGCAAAGCAAATCTTCAATACGCCTCACACAATAGGTAACATAATCTGCCAGTTTATTCATTAATCATTATTATTTATCTTTGTTCCGGTGTCACAACCAAGGGACTGAAACTGAAATCGCAATGATATACTAGTATATATAGATGTCGATGACGCTGACAGATGCAACAGGAATAATGTGTGCCTGCGTTGAAAGAGGGAACGCATGGTACGGTACGGTGTGCGTGGTGTGCATGCATGGCGGTGGCGGGTTGCGTTACGTACGGGAGAGATGGAGCACGAGAGCGACGGGGCGGAGCGTGACCGGAGGGTCGCCGGGGACGTTACGAGCTCGCCGCGTTGCCGGGGGCGTTGGCCACTTTGCCATTTGTTTATCCTCTCCCATACAGATCGAGGCCTACGCCTACCTATATATCGCGTGTTTGCCCTCGCGACATCCCTGCAACCAGCAACCGTTTCTCCGAGAAACCTGCTCGCCTCTCCACACCATACCTATCATCGTCCTCCTCCTCCTCCTCCTCGTCGTCGTCCTCCTCGCTCCTAGACTGGATCCAATCCTGGCACCTCTGTCTGTCTCTCTAGGTCAAGTTGATGAGCGAGCAAGCGTTCAGAGTAATTGCCTGCACCTGTCTGCTGTTCTATGTCAATCTCCAGGTCAGTGGGTGGGTGTCCGGGCTGTTCATCCGTTGAAGCGGTCTCGGATTTGTCTACTGGTCAACAGGAAGGCAGTAGTTTTCCGATCGCAATTGCTGTGTGTGGTGTGTTAAATACGCGGCCGGTCTTGCCTGCAAAGGTCTTTGGGGTTGCATCAGCGTCGTCGTCCTGTTTTGATCCATCCTAATCTCTTTTAATTTGTTTGCCAGCACGTAACCAGCCCTCCTCGACCCATCCAAATCCCTTGCAGCCCCCCCCCCCCCCCCCCCCCCAAAAAAAAAAAATCCAAATCTCTTGCTCCCTGCCGGCGGCCCCAAGAATTCGATCTCCGGTTGCCATTGGCTGTGTCGTGGTCACCCTCGTCCGATCCCTACGACGATTGCATAAATAAACTGCCAAGCTTAATCACTGTTGTTCGTCAATCATCGCCGGTAAGAACCATCGTCATCATCCAGGGCGCGCGCGCGGGCGTGAGACACGCAACCGCAGCGGCGAACGCAGGCGCTGTAGTGTCCGTCCATCGACCCAACAGATCGATCGCGCGCGATCGCTAGCCCTGGTGGTGGCGCCTTGCACCAAGTGGCGGCAGATCGTCGTTGGGCGCCATGCACGCCAACAACGGCCGCGGCGACCAGCACTCGCCGAGGTCGGCCAAGTCGGCTTCCCCGCGCGGCGGTGGCGGTGTCGGGGGCGGGGGTGACCATCATTACTCCCCGTCAGCCAAGACCCCGCGCGGCGGCGGGGCAGGAACGGCGTCCCCGACGAAGCTGCTGCCCAGCAGCGCGGCGTGGCTGGTGGACAGCCGGTGGGCGCTGTCCGCCGCGCTGAGCCTGCTGCTGTTCCTGGCCGTCGCGCTCGCCGTGACGTCGTCCTCCTCGTCCTACCTCTCCTCGTCGTCGTCCTTCTTCTCCTTCCTGCCCGCCACCCGCGCCGCCGACTTCGTGGAGGGAGAGCGTGCCGCCACCGCTGAGCCGGTGGGCAACGACACGCCGACGCCGCCGCCCGGCGCCGGCTTGCCGCGGCTGGCGTACCTCATCTCCGGGTCCAAGGGCGACCTGGACCGTCTCTGGCGCGCGCTGCACGCGCTGTACCACCCGCGCAACCAGTACGTGGTGCACCTGGACCGCGAGGCCCCCGTGGCGGAGCGGCTGGAGCTGGCGGCCCGCGTCGCCAACTCCACCGTCTTCCGCCGCGCCGGCAACGTCCACGTCATCCGCCGCGCCAACATGGTCACCTACCGTGGCCCCACCATGGTGGCCAACACGCTGCACGCCTGCGCTGTCCTCCTCCGCCGCGGCGGCGCCTGGGACTGGTTCATCAACCTCTCCGCCTCCGATTACCCGCTCATGACGCAGGACGGTACGTATATGCATACGTATAAAATTTGTATATATAATAAGCACATGTCGTCGCCTCGTCGTCGTCCTTCTTCTCCATGCCCGCGTGGCCGCGTGATCGAGTACACACACGGTCAAAAGGGTTGACCTAGGAGTACACTACGCTATGCATTTTGCATTATTTATATATACACACACAAAAAAAAAAGTTTCACTGACGATTTGTTTACCAACGGATTGAATGTTGAATTGACTGATGGCAGACATCCTGCACGTATTCTCGACGGTGCCCAGGAACGTCAACTTCATCGAGCACACGGGTAACTTAGGCTGGAAGTTGTGAGTAGCTCTCTGCATCTGCAGCTAACTGTTCGATGAAATGCAAAGGTAGCTGAAGCTGACTGCCATGCTTCATGCTTGCAGTGGGCAGCGGGCTCAGCCTATGATCGTGGACCCGGGGCTGTACGGCTCCAAGAAGCAGGACCTCTTCTGGGTGACGCCGAAGCGGGAGCTGCCGACGGCGTTCAAGCTCTTCACGGGCTCCGCCTGGGTGGCGTTGACGCGGGACTTCGTGGAGTACACGGTGTGGGGGTGGGACAACCTGCCGCGTACGCTGCTCATGTACTACGCCAACTTCGTCTCCTCCCCGGAGGGCTACTTCCAGACGCTGCTCTGCAACGCGCCGCGCTTCGTGCCCACCGTCGCCAACCACGACCTCCACCACATCCAGTGGGACGTGCCGCCGCGCCAGCACCCGCACGCGCTCGCGCTCGCCGACATGCCCGCCATGCTCGCCAGCGGCGCCCCCTTCGCGAGGAAGTTCCCGCGGGACGACCCCGTGCTCGACGCCATCGACGACGGACTCCTCGCGCGCCCGCGCCCCGCCAATGGCACTGGCAACGGCACCGCCGGCGAGGTGGCGTTCGTGCCCGGCGGCTGGTGCGGCTCCGACGCCGCGTGTCGGGCCGTGGACAACGACTGGGTGCTCAGGCCTGGGCCCGGAGCCGAGCGCTTCGGGAGGCTCATCGACAGGATCGTCAGGTCCGAGGCCTTCCCCAACAGGCAGTGCAAGTAGTCGACATGCGTCAGCATCATGTGTGTGTACAGGAAAAAAACACCAGCCGGTTTGTACTCATGTAGTGGACTGGAGATGATCATAGCTCACCTTTCATATGACAAATACACACATAAAAGCAAACATCCTGTTAGTGTCAGCCAATTTCATAATCAGAAAACATCTTGGCATGTTTGTGTGAGACTACTGAATGACCCATGCCGTGTTTTGGACTCAGTTTGTGCCCTGTCGACAGGCTGTTTGGATGTTAAGGTTTTGAGAAACTCTAGTATCAACAAACTTTAGTTTGAGAAGCAAGAGACATGCAAAACCATAGTTTTTTTATAGGAGGTTTACAGCAGAGTTTTTAATAAGACTCCAAAAGGACTACTGTTTCAGTAATACTATGGTTTTCAAAATTATAAAGTCTGTTCAATCCAGACACTTCACGACGCCCCAAAACCAAAGTATTTTTACAGAAACCATGGTATTTGTTATAAAACTCTAAAAATACTTTGTATCCAAACACAGCATATAAGTATTCAATGGTGAATGCTGCAAACTGGATTACTGGACCTAGAATTAACCCAAAATTTTCACCAAAGACAGACTATGCTGCAAACCAATAGATACGAAACTGGTTTCAGAAACACGTCTCAACACAACAAAAAGAAAAGAAAACAACATGAATGAAACTGTCGACATAACACAGGGTGAAAATACTATAATTTGTGACCTCAAGGATAATGGAGATTTAGTAAAGACCATCAGATGTTGCTGTCTCAGATATCAGCATCATGACAATAAGCACGACAGGGCAGCTGCTAATAATAGAAGGGCGCAACGCCCTTCCACAAAAGACGCCTCAAGGGTCAACTCTGCATATGCTTTTCCTTTTGCCATTTTATCTTTCTTTTTTGAAACATTCATTTTATCTTTCACCTCAGCGAGTGAGGGGCACATGCTATGGTATCATGAGAATAACCTGCAGGTAAATTTAACAAGGGAGGAGGAAAAAAATGCAAAAGCATAACCATGTACAGCTACTGTAAGATCTATATTGCAGATCAGCAGATACACAGCTACGAGCATCCCTAGAACACTGGTTCCTTGAATCAAGGATCCTCAACAGGTCTAAACTACTGAGCATACCCAACCTAACAAAAACTACGGCTGCAACGATGCTATAACTGTAAGAGCCTTGGTTACTCAGTGCTATGCATCGGTTTAAGTTTCTGAATCCACTGCATGAGCCGCTTCTTGGGGTCCTGGCAGGTGCCACTCTTTGGTGTTTCGAGGCAGCCACCCTGAGAGAGAATGGAGTGGAACTGTTCCAGGACTTTCACAATCTGCCAGAAGTCGGGCCTCTTGTCAGGCTGCAAGGCGCAGCACTGCTCAATCAGGGGTCTGAGGGCCGATGGACATTCTGGAGAAATTGTTGGCCTCAAGTTCTGGGAAAAAAAATCAATCATGTAAGAAATATATTCGCCTCGACAGTCACTGTGCCAAGAAATTCACTTCAGTTGTAATCAAAGCAAGAAAGAAATCATTACCCTGTTGGCTACTGCATAAGCCACCTGGAAAGGGGTCAGGTTCTCGTAAGGAATTCTACCAGACACCATTTCCCACATGAGCAGTCCGAAGCTGTAGACATCGACCTTTCGGTTGTATGCCTTTTGCTTGATCATCTCAGGTGCCATCCACCTGTAAGTGCCTTCATCCTCCACAAGCACATCACATAAAGTCTCCTCACAGGCAATACCAAAATCAGCAATCTTCACACAGAAGTCCTCGTCAAAGAGAATGTTCTCGGGCTTAATGTCACGGTGAACAATCCCTTGAGAATGTATGTACTCCAAACCACGGGCAACATCGAGAGCAATGGATATGGTTTTCTCAAGAGGGATGGGGTGGTTCTCTGTATTATTTAGGTATGACCTTAATGATCCTCCAGGAAGGAACTCGGTAATAATATAAAAGACTGGTGGGCATTTATAGGCTGCTACAAGCTGCATTAGCAGAAAATTGATCAGAGAAGGGTGGTTGCATTACAAAGCAATCAACACTACATGCAGTTGAAATGCATTATGCGTAAATGGTAAGATCATCTCATTACAAACAATCCATACAAAGACAAACATATATTGATAAATACTCTGAGCAGTTGAGTACACTAGCACAGTAGTTCGAGTGTTCCTAAGAGTGGGAACACCAGCTTAATTTGTTTCTAAAAATAGTGGGGGCAACTTCACAAGCCATAATCAGTAGCACTAATTTAAACTGATCTCAATAAATAAAATGGTTATAAGAGTGTAATGTAAAATCCGCACACGCACTTGTATATAACCATTTAGCAGGAGACATAAGACTAACAAAACTTATCACATTCTTGTTAACTGTTACCTTGATCACATTCTTGTGGTACAGGTGTGACAATGAATTGATCTCACTATTATACTGCTTCTCAAGCTTTGCAGCCATCTTCCCATTGTCGTTGTCATCAGGTTGGCGGATAAATTTAATTGCAACTGGCTTATCATCATAGAACCCCTTGTACAGCCGGCTATACGCTCCACTAGCAAACCTGTGCCCAACGAGCAGCTTGGATGGAACAAGGGTCCAATCAACTGTCGTCTGCACCGCCTGGTTCATTCTAATCATCTGTGCCCTTCGATCATCAGCAGGGTTCACTGCACTAACCCTCCTTCCACCACTGTATTTCCTTGTCCAAGCATTGTCCTTTTGAGACTTGTGCTTACCAGATACCACTGGAGTTGAGCACCAATCAGGACTTTGACCCATATCAGAGACCTGCCTACCAAATGAATTGCCATATATACTCTTTTCAGATCCTCTTCGCTGTGGGGGCGGGCTTGCAAACCTCTGGCTGCTAGACTTTGCTTCCTTGAACACTCCAGAAGGCACAATACTAGGAAGGGGGGACTTTGATCTCGGTTTGGGCCGAGGTCCATAAGCCTTTTGCGGACTATAGCCTTGATTTGAGGGTGCCTTGTTCAAGTAACTTAGGAGCATCATCGAACTCGGGCTCTTGACCAGGCTCCTTGCTTTTGGAGTCTTGCAACTCTCTGAGTTCATTGGGGGGCTTGAAGGAATCTTCAAACTCGCCCTCTTGGGCTTGTTAACCTTGTCCCTATCAAGCTTAAGCGAGGATCGGACTAGCGGCAAGCTAGTGCAGTGCTTGATTGCAGTCCCTGTATCTTCATCATCCCGATCAACGGGCATCGATACAGACTTCTTAATATTGGCAAATTTCTGCAGTTTCCGCTCAACATCCTTGCTAAGCGGAGCAAAAGGTAGCACCACATCTTTGCCAACCGGAGCAACAGCTACTCTTCGAGGATCCACTCTAGTGTAGACAGTATGTGAGAACTTGGTCCTTAGCCATGAGTTCTGCTCCTCCATAACGGCAAATAAGGAAGCTAAGAAGCACTGACGCGAGTGATCAGATTCCAACTTTGGAAGTCTGGATCCATAGAAACCACATGTTGAAGTGGAACACTGAGGAGGAAAAAAGGAGTCTGCTAGATCGAAACAGAAGCCCTCAAACCAGGAATCCCGTCAGCCGCGCCTCCTTGGTCCATCTGCAGTCGAATTCTTGCAGCAAGTTGTGAATCAGGCCTGATAATCTACAGGGGTGTAGAGCTTGCCCAATACAGAGGAATGGATCCTGGAACTTGAAGAGCTTGGTGGAGGATCCAGTAGTCACAGACAGGGCTTCCCAAGAATCCTAAAATACAGCAACAGGGAGGCAAAATTGTAAACTGAACCGGTTGAGCAACGGCCACTATTATATTGGCAATTATTGCACTAGAAAAAAGGCTAGTTCAACCATAGCAAGTGTATCCAATACTAGATTCAAATAATAGACACCAATAATTCAAAATTACGGGCTTTTGACTCTTTCCAATGTCATTGGGGGTCCCGAAAAACAGGTGTGAAACGGGGTGCAGACGCGTTGAACCATGAGAAACTGCAACAGTATGAGATGACCGGACCAAGCACGACGACGTCTGAGGACACTGTCGACGTCTGAGGACACTGTTGAATTAGCCTGCGATTGACCAATCGCCAGACTGCGTACATAGATCTATCGTTGTCAAGTCATTCCGTGACTTTTCATGGGACGCCTCATCAAACAGTGAGCAATTTTAGCAGTAATGCTTAAGAAGAATATTAACAAACGAAGAACATCTTCTTATCCAAAACTAGCGTCCAATTCAGAGATCAAGGCTTTTATTTCTTTCCATAAGAAAGAAAATTGAAAAAAAATTGCGGCTTCTCTAATAGCCTGAGACATGTCTCACCTCAATGTAAAATCGACAGGCAAATAAAAAATATTCCAATCAAATCAATCGAAAAGAGGAAAAATAATACTTGCGCCGATCGAAAGCACGAACCAAACGCGCAAACGCAAACCACGAACGGAGTTGCGCATCAATGGCATCGAAAAGCGAGGAGTGTAAACGCGTTTGCCCCCAGAAAAACCAATCCGGAGCACAAAGGTGGAAACTTTCACGACAGCGAGCCAAGCAACAGCAAGATCGCGAAGGAACGATGAATCCTCGTCTAAAGAACTTGCCTTTTGAGAGGAAAATCGATCAAACCCACCCCCAACAAGGCAAGAACTAGCTGGTACGCAGAGCACTAAATAGCTGGAGGAGTCCTGGAAGAAGAATCCCCACACCAAAAGAAAAATCTCGCGTGCTGGCACCACAAAAGTCGGAGCTGCGAGAAACTAACCTCGCAGAGATCGCGGGGGGCGGATGAAGGACTCGGAAAACCGGATCAGAATGCCGGGCTCCCCGCCGCTCTTCCCGCTTCCCACTCCAGCTAGGCGCGGCCAGGAGCAGGAGAAGCGGATCGAGGAGGAGCCGGGGGGTATCAAGCGCGCATTGAGGGCGCGCACCAGAAAAAGGGCCCCGTGCGTGGTACCGTGCTGCGCACCCTGTAAACGCGGCCTTGTGCCGGTGGGGTGGGATACGTACGCCGCTCCCCGCACCGCCGTACGGGCTGCCTGCTGCTGCTCTCCCCTCTCTCCTCTCTCTTCCAATGATCTGTAACGGACGCAATGGAGAGGGGCTTCGTTGAGAATGTAGCGAAGCGCGGGGGGGCTCGTATCGTATCCGAAGCGGAAGAAGAAGACGACGAGGAGATTACGGCAGCAAGGGCGGCGCAGGCTGCACCGCTGCAGACGTCTGTGCAAATACGGTTACGTGTTGGGCCTGTTTGGAAATACTCCTAGGCAGTAGGCGAGGGCATTGATGTAAATGCACAAAACGTGGAGGGTGCAACGTGCAGTGAGATTTCAGAGGAGTCAATGGGTGAATGGAATGGAAAACTGGCTGCAGGGGCAGCCAAGAGATGTATTGCTGTTGTTTTGTTTTTGTGGTGGAGTGTGGGGCAGGGCAGAGCTGGGGAGAGAGAGGGACTGCAGAATTGGAGAATGTCAAGCTTTTCATCACATAGAGAAAAAAAAGTGGCTAAGGTTTTTTGGTACTCATGACCTCTCCTTTTCCACATTCTTTGCGTCCATTATTGGTGCTTAGGTAGGGATCCACCATGGCTAGGATTTAGTACACCACACTTTGTGTTGTTGTCTCTGCTCACGCTTTTACTAATGCATTTCATCCACAGGAGCATCTTTGTTTTGGTTGGGATTTTCTTTTGGAACTAGAACCATTAGATTTTTTTTCTTTAGTTGCCATATTGTGTATACTCGTGTTTGCGTTGACTCGCTAGTAATATATATCTGTTGCTCGAGAACTTTTTTTTTGATAAACATAATAAATAGGAGGTCCACGTACGAATCAACTTGTGGACTAGGAAGGTGGTTCAATTCATTGCAAATAAATTTAGGCTGCTTGATCTTAGAACAACTTGATACTACCATCTTGCCATCCTCCCAAAATACATATACTTTTGTGGCAAGCTTGATACATGTCTTCTTGAAAGGATTTTTTTTGTGTAGAAAGTGATTATGCATGACAATGATTTTCTAGAATAACCTTTGTGAAGAAAGTGAATCAAGAAACCGTTTTTCCATATTTCACCATCTTTCACTTGGAAGGAATTAGTTCCATGCTATGACTATGCAAACCATAGTTTAGAAGAGGTCTCCCAACTCTAGGAGCTGATTTAGGAGCTTTGACAAATAGGACATGTTTGGCTTCGCCTGCCAGACAACTTTTCATCTAGGCAAGAATCTAAGAACATCTCCAAGAGATATGCTATCCTGGTCATCTAGGCTATATTTGACATTTTCATCAAAAATTGATGTCCAACAGATGTGCTATCTTGTTTGCTAAAATACCAACCTGGCCATCCTATGTTTCTCGCTGGGTAAAACTAGCATGCCGTGAAGGCTTGCCATTTGCACGGTGGTGTGCAAAGCAAATGGCGGGAGTACACAAAATGGGGAAGTGAACCCACCTTAGCTTACATGTCAACACTAAAAAATAGATAATGAGAAATTTAGAAAGGCTGTTGTATTACTCTACTCTTTTAGAGGATGTTCTATTTTAGAGAATAACTAAATCATGGATTTTAAACTTTTATTTTCCACAATCTCTTGGAGTTGCTCTAAACCCCCAGGCGATCAAAATCCTACATTTGAGAATCATTGCCTGGCCAAGGTAAGCCTTCAGACTTCGAACCAAACATGCCTATCACAAATCACATATCTTCTCAAAACTTCGGTGGCTAGTATTTTTTTAGTACTTTTTAGAATGTATTTTTATTTATATATAAGATTTTACTATAACTATTTTAAATAGAATTCAACACATATAACTTATTGTAATTAGTAGTTTTTATTAAAATTTTTGCTATTAACGATATGTCTTCTTTATGACAAAGAGAGTATTACAGTATTAGACTAAGAAAGTTAGTGGATCAATTTGGCATGATAAAAAAAGGTGTCTGAAATATGAGAAAATCATAGTGAGAACATGAACAAACAACCTTTGCTCACACTCGCAGACTTTTCTTCTTCTAACTAATATTGAGAACACAAACAGCAACTACGTACACGATTCCGCGAACGCGTACGTGTGCGATTCAAGAGAGAATACTCAATACTCAAATCCCTTTCCTTTCGTAGCCTGCAATGTTCATGTATTTTATCAACTATACTACAACTGCTACTGTAAAAAACACATAGGTACGGAGAATATTGTTGTACTACTTTGACTCAATCCCAATCGTATCTCATCAGGCTCTAATTAATTGCTCAATCACATGCTTAATTTTAGGGCCGGGATCCCGAAACTGCTGGATCAGTTCAGAAGCCCCAGAGATTCGTGCTGCACCGTTCTCCGTTCACACCGCAAGGTCCATATGCCACTGAAGATCCCGGCTCGTTCGTTTGACTTTGGCTTTCCCCTATCTTCCCAGGCATTTTTCTATGGCCTGCCCGGACTTGTCTCACCTCAAATGAGGAGGAGAACAAAGAGGCAACCACTGCTGTGTGCCTCCATCCCAATGACCACTAAGGCAGACAGTGCCAAAAGCCTGATAGATCCTGAAGAATTGACAGTTTTCGGATATGGACAATTGACAGTTTCAGAGGATGAAAATCTTGTGGCAAGTGAGATGCTACTGCCCATTTGAGGTTCAGAAGCGTCAAAGATGACCAGAGACGAGGAACGGAGCTGCTCTCAGTTTTTAGTCTTTGAAAATTTCCGGCCACCCCTCGAAGTTACTAAAATTCTTAAATTTCAGATTTTTTTTCAGACTGCAACAAAGGTAGGATTTTATAAATTCTTTAGATCCAAGCTAAATATTAGCATAATTTATGACTACAGATCCATTGACTAGAACAATATACAACAGTTTACACACAAAAAAGAACAATATACAACATAAACAATAGAGAATACTCATGTATTAGTCTAACATAATATGAAATTTCAAAATTTTCTTTCGTCCTCTCTATGAAATTTCGGTGAAATTTTGAGCGTTGACTCTCTGGCTTTTTGGCATGGAATCTACGGGAATATTTTGGTGTGCCAGCCCGGCTACAAGTCCTGGCGTCGGAGCAAGAACAATGGGCTTCAGATCAGTTCGTCGGTCGTCAGTCTCCACACATGTTTTCTGTGCATTTTTTGGAGTCAGACATAAATAAATACATAATGTATGTGCCGTTTCTTTTCCCAGGCTGTGCGTCGATGCTTTTTTGCAAAGATCTGGTGCTGGCTTTTCCACGGAACAGTCAAGTTGTTGGGATTAGTTGGGACGTTTGTAATTCATAAGAGAGAAGAATATGAAATACGGGTTGTGTCCATAGTTTTTCAAACCGGACCGGAGATCGAACCAGCGAGGCCGTCGGTTCAATGGTTCAATGGTCCAACCGTTCAGAACTAGTTGAACCGCCGGTTCGTTAGTTTTGGACCGGTAAATCGAACCGGCCACAAATACTTTGAACCGGTGTATATATATATGATTTAATTAATAATCGACATTGATGCAGTGTATATATAATTAAATAATTGACAGATGGAAATATAAGATTCACACATCATGAAAATATAAGGTTCACAATACAAAGTGCGTGATAACAATAACATAAGATTCATCTTGACACAACACAACGATAAGGTTCACAGAATCACAGGAACATAGACTGAGCGTCTCACAGTCACAGACTCACAGTCACAGGTTCATAAATTCAAATATCAAGTGCATGATAATAAGATAGAAACACATGAAGCATGGTACTCAATAAAAATTTATTGGATCCCATTCGTCTTGAGGTTCTGCTCCTCCAACATCAATTCTAATTCCACCATAATCATGTGCATCTTCCTGCCTGAAGTTCTGGTCATCCATAATCTCATCACTATCATCCATGGCATCAGCCTCCACCAAATCCAAGTCAAGCTCCAAATCTGAAGTTTTATTTATCAATTTAGATGTGATGGTATATAGGCAAAAACTTGTATATATGTTAATTAAACTGATTTCACAAGAGACATTACCATCACTGCATTGTATACTCATTTCGGACAGTTTAGTGCGGAACGCTTCTAGTTCTTCAGAGTTAAGGCGAGGTGGATTGTCTTCTAAAATCCAAGCTTCATTTCCATTTCTAATTTCTTCCAACATTATTGGGTCATAATTTCTAGTAAATAACTTGGACCTAATGTTTGAAATCACAGATATGTATTATTCATGCAAACAGTCAAAAAAAGACAATGAATGTAAGGAACAAGAGAAGTGGTACCTTTGTCGCAGTCTCAGATTACAGTGCACATACACAATATCATTTAGCCTTTGATGCTCTAATCTATTTCTTTTTTTGGAGTGCACATGCTCAAAGTAGCTCCAGCTCCTCTCACATCCAGATGCACTACAAGTTTGGCTCAACACACGCAAAGCAAGCTTCTGTAAATTTGGTGCACTGCAGCCATATGTTTGCCACCACTCATCTGTGTGGAAAAATAAAATTTAGTGCTGCTGAAATGTTATAGAATTTAGTGTTGCTGAAATGTGTGAAGAAAACAGAATTAAGTGTTGCTGAAATGAACTAGAAGAACAGCTGAGTTACCAGCAAGCATCTGATGGCGATCATTTTTAGCAGTTGGACGTCCAAAATCACCTTCTCCATTTCTGAAAATCTTCATTTCTTTTGTCAAAGCACTTCTAAGGGCATAATCTTTGCCAGCATATTTCTCTATGACATCAAGAACTCCAGAAGTGGTGAAGTTGTACTTCTCCCTAAGTTCAGGGTCGTATTGGTTATTAGGATTGAACCAAAAGCCAGCAGCATGAAGATTCTTATCAAAGTACTTATCCCATCGTGCATCCATGTATTCCAAGAAAGGCTTTGCTAAGTCTTTCTTTCTCTGAAATCTCTTCACAATTTCCTCTCTTGCAGCATGGAATACTCCAAATAGGTAGCCCATTGCAGGTCGCTCATCGCTGTCCACTATTCTCAGCACTCGAACTATTGGTTCTGATAATTGACAAACAACAGCACAATCTTTCCAAAACTTCTGATTACAAAGCGGCGCCTTGTATCCACCTCTAAATGCACATACAACATCAAACATTGGCTGATAAAAGACAGAATTAGTTGCATTGAATGGAATAGATGCATCAAGAAACCATCTTGTCACACACATATCTGTCTTCTCTTTCACTGCTTCTCCTTGAAGAACACTCTTAATTGTTGGTTGATCCCCTGGTCCAGTTCTAGGCTTGAAGTACTTGCCAACACTAGGAGTAGCAGCAGGTCTTTTTTTCCTTTGGTTGATGCGGCTGCAGCAGCAACACCCACAGATGGGGTTGCATTAGTATTGGAGACTTCAACAACATCTTCCTCTCCAGGTTTTGGCCCATATGGGTGCCCTTCCACATAGTCCTGTTGCATCTTCTTTTTCTTCTCATTCCAATCTTCAATATTTTGATACATTGTATGCTCAACCTCAGGATCTACCTTCTTACATGCAACTACATTACCAGGGTATTTGGCCAAATGTTCCTTGAAACGATGGATTCCTCCTCCTAAAAAAGTCGCGTTACAGTACATGCATTTGATCTTCTTTCTTCCTCCTTCCATAATCTGTGTACAATATTCCCATGCTGGATCAGTTTTCCTTCTTGTCCTTCCTTGTGTGGCAGCCTCTTGGGATGGGGTTGAATTTTGGTTAGAATTTTCAGTGCCAACTGGAGTAGGAGTGTCTGAAGAAGCCACTATGTGTGAAAACCCAGAAAACAAAAAAAACAGTAAAAAAGTTATCAATTTTCACATGAATGAAAATGTTGAACTTAGTCACAGTCACAAATTAACCAGATCTGGACATTGCTAATATACTCTAGCACTAAACATACTAATAGAGAGCTTCACCAATGACCAATCATCAAATAACAGCAGTATAATATACAAAACCTAAAAGTTAAAACTTGAACTCACCAGTAGCCATGTTCTCGCTTCTCGTGCAGCCGTGGAGGTGGAGCAGAGCAACTTGTTCGCCGTCCTCGTGGAGCAGAGATGCGGTCGTCCAGGCCTAGCAGGCTAGCACAGCACAGAGCAGAGCAGCAGCCAGCAGCCGTCCGGGGCTCAGGGCCCTGGTCGCAGCACTGCAGCAGCACTGCTCGCCGCTGCCGCCCAGGCCTGGCCCGCTCGCGCGCTCGCCACAGCAGTTGCCCTCGGCCGGCGCCCGCTCGCTGCAGCAGCCGCCGCTGCCCTAGCCTGGCCCGCTCGCAGTCGCAGTAGCCACCCCGCCGCACGACCGCCCGCTCGGCCGCACACCCTGCACCTGCAGTAGTGCCGCCGCAACTTGATGCACCGCCGGCCGCCGCAGCTCGAGCTCGATGCGCCGCGCCGCCGCCGCCGCCAGTAACGAAAGTGGCTGGCTAGGAATGAAAATGGGGAAATTTTCCCTCCCTCACGTGCCCAGTAGCCCTAAAGGGCACATTGAGACATTGTTCCAATAATACCCCTGAACATATAACCTTCTCCTGAGCTCACAGAGGGTATTTTTGGATAAGTTAAAAAACCGCCCCGGTTCACATGGAACCGCCCGGTTCACCGGTTCGACAAAAAACCGGCCGGTTTAACCGGTTTTTAGCGGTTCGATTGCACAAACGATCTTTTAAGTGAACCGGACCGGTGTAGACCCTGGTTCGGTCTTTTAGCGGTCCAACCGCCGGTCCGGTCTGGTTCGAAAAACTATGGTTGTGTCAGCAGCCCTCACCCAGTAGACCATGATGCCGTGACCACGTCCAGAAGGTCGAAGAGGTTCAAGACCAAGAGCGTGAGGATTAATGGGCCGGAGTGGGCCTGTCTCGAGTTCACACAGAAGAAGCCCACCAATGAGTAGAGAGAAGCTTAAATACGGGAGAGGAGAATCTTGTAAGTAACTTGGATCAAACCAGAAACTTAATACATTACGTAACCAGCCCTCCTCCGGTCTTCATCTACCTCTCGTCCCCTTCCTGCTCTTCGATCTTTGCTCCTCTTCCTCGACTCCACAGCAATCACGCGAAGCTGACATCCTGGTATCAAAGACACCGTCCTGGCCGACCTCCCCCATCCCCACTACACCAGGCTGCAGTGTGCTCACGACACGATGGAGCCGAACGCCCGTAACATGTTCGATGAAGTGCTCAAGCGGCTCGACGACATCGAGACACGTTCGTCGGAGCGCCAGGAGAAGCGTTTCTGTGACTCGTCCGCCGAGTGACAGGAGCGCGACACCGCCGTTGACGAGCGGCTGACGTCGCTGGAGACGTCGACTCTGCCCAGTACAACTCCGTAGTCATCGCCGACAACTAGGGGTCGCACTTCGAGGAGCACCTCCAGGATCTCGAGTAGCGTGCGGCGGATCTCGAGCTCATCCGCATCCACGAGATCCGCGACGAGCGTGACGATCGGGTCAAAGAGGTGGAGACGGAGGTGAAGGAGCTCGTGTCCTAGCGTCCTAAGGTCGACGGTCGATCGACTTCCTGCGTACGGAGATGAAGCGGCTATCCAAGCACTAGGACCGCGTCGTCGTCGATTCGTTGTTCACTCAGCCCGGCATCATGACTTCGCCGGAGTTGGTCACGGCGCGCTCATCTGCCGGAACCACGACCGACTGGTGTAACGGAACCGCCCAATTATACGAAATTAAGTAAGAAAATTCACCTGTCGGAACAGAGAATCTATCAAACTTAAGTCCGTATAACCCGGTAGTCCATGAAATTTCGAAGGATCTCAAACTTTTCAACAAAACAGCCAAGACCGTACTGGTTCAGCGGTTACAGTTCACATGCGTACACAGTTCAAATACATCGGAGTTCAAATAAAGTTATTACAACACTGAGTTTAAAATAACAGGTAGCGGAAACATTATTGTCCAAAATCAACACACACCATTTTGTTTAAATAGTAGTGCCATACTGTAGTCTCCTCCAACAAAAGCATCAAGGTAAGAAGTATGAGACGACCATTGCCCTTGGTCCTAAACAACACCTGCAACAAGTGGGAGTAGAACCCTGAGTACAAGAAGGTACTCAGCTAGACTTATCCGACATAAACCAGAAAAACATGACACCAAGGAGTATGCAAGGCTTTTATAAGTGGGGTTGGCTTGACAATATTTTACATAAAAAGCGATAACAAATAAACTGCAAGATTAATCTTTAGCATCAATTTAACTTGTTCCTTTAAACCTATCTAGATTTGCACCTGTACTAGAGCAATCACTTGGATAAGATTAAGCAATCAATAGTAACTAATTTTGTTTAGCATTTTCCACATCATACTCATAACCATAACCATCATCGTGTTCCATAATCACATTACTACGATGACGTAACTCAGTCCAGTTGCTCACTATCCAGGAGCGATGGCGACTCGAATCGATTACTAACCAGCTGGTGATGTATTCCCCACACAAACCACACTCACCGGCCCAGTGAGCTACAGGTCACCTTTTATACTATTCGGAAACAGTCGCGGGACCGCCATGAACCCTATACACCTTGGGTTCCTCCCGCGCCAGGTCACTCAAGTTATGCCTGCCCACGCTGGAGCCAGGTCATTCTTGTCCACGGTCAACAGGCCCGAGGTGGTCTTGGCATCATCTCGGTCACCGGTCCGAACAGAGCTACTAGGCTTCGCGGTCGGAAGTACTTATCCGGCCAGCTAAATGTGGGGCATGCGTTCAAAAAGGACTGAGGGCCGACAACGGTATGGTCCTTAATCGACACAGACGAAAACTACAAGCACACAAGACCCATGTCTTGCTGCCCAACATTCCGCCCGGTCTCCAATTATTCAACCACAAATGGTTCTCTTTTCAGGATAGCACATTGCTAAACATGATAGGTTTTTACCTAAATCGTAGGTGACAGGAAATCACCCACTTTTACCGAACTAAGCATAGCTAAGCAGGTATTTCGGAACTAGACTTAAATAGGATATCAGGATATATCGAGGTGTTCAAGGAATATTGTAGTGTTATGCATCAACGGTTTCAAGCAACTCCTATAACTTAATGCAACAATAGATATAACATATATATTTATCTTGCTTCGATCAAGTAGGGAGACTTATAGTGCTCCGGGGCTTGCCTTCCAGAAGTTTGACCGACGGTGGTCCCGACACTTCAGCAGATCACCGACTGGCTCCTCGACTTCTGGTTCTCCCAAGGGTGGCACCTCTCGTTGCACGGCCTCCTCGAAAACTCCGTGCTCCACGTGGACTGCTTTCTGCCCCGATCCTGTATGATGCATGTGTGCATGGGTATAAGTGCAGATGGAAAAGGCGCACCGATGGGATGGCATATGATGCTCATGCTTGCATGTGTATGTAAATGCACAATTCACATTCTACTTAACAAAGCAAGTTTATACCTCTTCTCTTCCTACTAATCACATATAGCAACTAACATGCATGTAATAGCACATAAGTAATTGGCTACTAACTACTTGTTGCATTACAACATGAAACAACATGGCATAACACAATGACAAGCTAATTGGCGCTTCAAAGATACACCAAAACAACATTATTAACTAGACATGCAATAAAGGGATTCCTGATTAAACCCTAATTAAATCTAGGTTTGAACAGTAACCTATATTTTTAGTTCACAGAAAATTCTTAGAAAATTACAGTAGTTTAATCATGTCAAGAATCGACTAACACCAAAAATTTACTTTATTTGGACACGTATAACATCCTACACAAAAAGGACAAAAGTTGTGCTACAACATGCATGGAAAATACTTTGTACTACAAAAAGTACCAAACAGTCCATGGAATAATTTTCTTATGATTTACACAGTAACTAATCATCATAGAAAAAGTTGCACATGCATGTATTGTTCACATTTTAGCCCTAGCAAAAATAACAAATCTAGGCAAAAAAAGGCACTTAAACTGCACATCAATATTTTCTATACAACATGCATGCCATAAAATTTTTACAGATATTATATCATACAAGAAGCCTAACAAAACAAGTCTCTTATTTTTCTGAGTTACACAGAATTAATTATACATTTTACAAGATATTAGCAATTTAAGGAATTAATTAAAACCTGATATAAAACTTTCACAAACATGACATGCAACACATCTATGCTGCAGATCTAATCACAAGGAACACAACAAAATTGTTTTCACAATTTTTGAAGCAATTTTGACCTAGATATAAATTTCCAAAGCTTTTATACAATTTCTAGAAAAGCATTTCAAAAACCTTTTCAAAAACCCGGCTGCAGAAAAGCTAAGCGCACCCAGCTCTGTGCACCCAGAGCGCCAATGAGCAGCTGACAGCGGGCCCCTTGGTCCCACCTGTCGGTGGCACAGGGCAGGGGAGGGACTCCCGTTGGCCGGATCTCACCGGCGGCGAGGTCTGCGGTGGAGCGGGCGGTACCGACAGATTCCCCAAGGCGGCGCGAACACAGCGAGGTAGAAAAGGTGTTCAATAGGGTAGGAGAGCAGGCACGCCGGCGGCCATGGCGGGTGTGGCGGCACGGCACGGCGGTGAACTCGCCGTCTTCGGCCCCGGCAGCGCACGGTGAGCGGCGCAGTGGCTTCGCGAGGTCGAGCAGGGTGGGGCGGAGCTCCTCACGAGCCGAATCGTGGCGAGGTGCCCCGGTTGGCGAGCCGCGCGGCGGCGGAAATGGCGAGCGCGGCCGCTGCTGCACTTTGGCGAGGCGAGAAGGGTGAGGCGGGCGAATGGAAGGGAGCCGAGGGAGAAGGCGAGCTGCTGCGTTTTGACAAGCATGCGGAGCGGCGGGGGCCACTCAGGGGCGCGTGGCGAGCGGCGCCGGACGCCGGCGACCACGCGGCGTCCGCGACCTGCTGGCGGTCGGCACGGCGCGCGCGAGTGCGCGGACGAACGCGGGCGGGCAGGCCGGGCCGGCAAGCCCAATTAGGCCGAAAGCGACAAATCCGGGAAAATTTCTTTTTCTTTTTATTTCTAAATAGCAGCACATAAAATTACATTTTGGGAGCATTTTCTAAACCTTTTTGAGAAAAAGTCCAAAAACAAAAGTTGCTCCATTTTTCAATGTCTACAACTTTGTTAAAAGACACAAAGTCAAAATCCCCACCGATTTTGAACTAAGGTTTAAAAAGTTGATTTTCAAATAAAAACCTTATTTTTCAAGGATAATTTTAGAAGCCAAATTTGGGAAAATTTTTAAAAGGAACTTTGCTCCAAATTACTTGCTGACCAATTCTAAGTTATTTAAACACTCAAACAAACATATATCTAGCATAGGCCTATTGAAACAAATAAACGCAACATCTATGTTTCATTAACATGTTTCAGATGTTTAATTTATATAACATGAAATGCTCATGAATGCATGATGGTGCTTATGCTCATGATTTGCAGGTGCTAAATGCATGCGTAACACCGGGGTGTTACAACTGACCCCATGGGCACCATGTTGATTCGACTACACGGGAGGGGTATTATGGATCGGTGACGACCATAGTACCAACCCCGGCCAATGGTACGTCTCCGCCTCCCCCTCCCAGTTCATCAGTTCCTTTGCTGCTCACAAACCATCCACCTCCACCGCCAATCCAACCAATTCCACCCAATCCACCAAATCCACCCAATCCACCAATTCCGCTCAATCCTCCCTATTCTCATCCATCCCAGTTCATCCACCCCTAAACCGCTGTCTATCAGCCTCAGCCCACCCACCTTCCACTTTCCCTTCCTATCACCTCCCAAACCATCCATCCTCAACCCATTAGCCAACCGATTCACCACCACCACACCAACCAGTCCATAGAATTCGACCCGACCAATCCTAATTTCAACCGTTCTCTGAGCCATCTTCCCAAAATGCAGTTTCCCCAATTCGATGGTGATAACCCAAAGCTATGATTGTCCCGGGCGAAATCCCATTTCGAGATGTACTTTGTTCATCCTTCAGTTTGGGTCCGCGTTGCTACCCACCACATGACCCATGCTGCTGCGCGCTGGTTACAGTCCGTTGAAACCAGCCTCACCAACTGTTAGGAGTGGCTGCCATGTGGGCCTAGGAGGCCCAAGAGGAACAGGCTGGTAACACCGCGGTCGGCGAAGCCAAGGCGGGCGCGGAGGTGCACGCCGTGGTCGGCGAAGTCGAAGAGGAGCCGGTGTAGTGGACACAGACGCAGTGGCGCGCTCGATGTGGATAGGACCAAATGTCGAACACCTTGAATGCAGCACTTGTGGAAGCTCATCGAGCGCCAGGGTCCGGCTGGGGTGGAGCCACGCGATGCAGACGCGGCCGCTCGCGCCTACTCCCTTGGCGGGGAAGACGACAACGCGCTTCTCCTGCTCAGCGCGCGCGACGAGGGACCCGAAGTGCTCGGCCACCTGCTGCACCACCGGCGCAGGGAAGGTGAACTCCGTGGCGAAGTGCGCCGCGGTGTCCTGCTCCGCCAGCGCCCCCGAGGTGACCAGTAGGGTCGCGTTCGCGCGGTCGAGGTGGATGGGGTTCACGTCGTTGAAGACCGTGGAGGCGTCGGACTTGGCGTGGGCCGCCGCGGGGTCGAGGCTGTGCTCGTCGATGGAGACGGTGGTGGTGCTGCAGATGGGAGCCGAGGCGACCGATGGCTCAGGGGTGGTGGCACCGACGCGGATCTCCTCAACGGCATCCCGCGGCTCCGTCGCCGGTGAAGGCGAGAAACGCCGGTCCAAACGAGCCTCCAACTCATCGAACCTCCGGTTGAACGCGTCGCAGATGAGCTTGAGGACAGCGGGATCCATGGCTAGACCGAGAATCAACTGTCTCCGATACCAATTGTTAACAACCGGCAACTAAATCGAGATGAACCAGGGAAAGTAGCAGGATCAAGTCTAGAAATATCTAGAAGAAACTAAAGATAGGAAATCAAGGTACAAGATGAATCAACTTGGGGAAGAAGATGACAGTAAAGTAAAGGTAAAAGTAAATGGTTTCTGATGTTCTTCGATGCCTTCTTTAAGAATCCACCAATGCCTTTTGTAGCCAGCAGACGGGTCATTGCCAGCCTGTTCCTCTTGGGCCTCCTAGGCCCACATGGCAGCCACTCCTAACACCAACATCTCTTGGGAATCCTTTTCTTCCCTGATCCATGCGCGTTTTAGCCGTGATCAGCATGAGCTTCGCCTCCGTCAAATGTTCCACATCAGGCAAACCACCACTGTATCTGATTACGTGGACAAATTCACTAACCTTGTTGAGCAATTGGCTGTCTATACACCTAATCCTGATCCTTTAGCACATACTACCCGATTCATTGACGGCTTACGTGATGACATTCGTTGAGTTGTTCTGGTTGCTCGTCCTTCGAATCTCGATACTGCTTGCACTCTCGCCTTATTGCAGGAGGATGCGTCCGAGCAGGGCAATCGAGTACCGCACAACGGAGAATTCAACAGAGAGAAGAATATGAAATACGGGTTGACCACCCGATCGAGAAAAAAAGAGAGAAGAATATAATAATATAAAGGTATACGCCCATCGAAATTGAAACTGTTTTTCACATGGTTTTCAGATCGTGAAGCAAACTTATTACGATGTTGTTTGTCTAGTACTCGTATGTACTACAAGGTTGACAGATACTGCATATCGATACGTTAATAAACGGACCCCTGTACCTAACATGTTCATGTTAATGGATCTTTGACTGACCGGGGTGCCGAGGACACGCTAAACACGATCATATTCAAACTTGAAGGGTGTCAAATAGCAAAACACTACCAAATGCACGTCTTGCATTGAAACGACTTATATTATATCGGACTGGCTAGCGTCCAGACGTCCAATCTAGAACGCTAGCATTTGACGGTACCCGCTCAGCAAACAAGCGAGCACCCGAGCGCGTCGGGCTTGCGAGCGAGCGCCCCAGTAGCAGGCTTGCGCCATCCTAGACATCGTCCATGCCGTCAGCCGCTTCCCATGTACCTCCCACATGTAACATCTGATCTATTTTTAAAGCATCCAGATGTAACAATTGCAACATACAAAAGAAGACAGATAAAACATTTAAAACATGCATCTAAAACACTTGCAAAAATATCTGAAAACACTTGAAAATCATTGCAAACATATGCAACATTCAGATGAAACTTGCAACAAACGTATAAAATATCTTAAACACTTAAAACGTACACTTGCGGTACATGCAACTTCTAGATCTATTTTTGCAACATCCGAAAAAACGCTTGCAACATACGTTTAATACGAATGAAACATTTGGAACATGCACTTTAAACATATATGCATAGCCATTACAACATGTGCAACATCCCAATCTACTTTTGCAACATCCCGATCTAATTTTGCAACACCGATACGAAACACTTGCAACATACCTCTAAAACATCAGAAACACCTAAAACATATGTTTGCAACATGCACTTTCAACGCAACATCTCCTAACTGCTTGAGAATGGAGACTCATCAACATGTGGAGTCCACTGATATAGAGCTCGCTGGTGGCACGGAGCTCACCGTTCCGATAGAGAAGGCCATGGCGGGCCACTCCAATGGAGAAGGCGGACCGCGTGCTGGAGAAGGCCGCGAGGTAGAGCGGGGCGCACGCGAGAGATGGAGCATGGCACGGCGGGGGACGCGGTACGACACAGGATGGGGGCGTGCACGGGGAATAGAGCGATCGGATGGCAGTAGGGCCGTGCGGCGTGGGCAGGCGGTCATTTCTACGGTTTGGGAAGCGACGTCTGGAAGGTCGGACACGCTATTCCAAGCATTTTAGGTATTATATATATCATACTAATGGAACCAGAATATATTTTTTTGTGGAAAATGGAACCAGAATATATAATAGTACAAAGTAGCTTTTTTTGAGAAAATAATAGTACAAAGTAGCTGCTCCGATAAGATTTTTTTAGCAGAATAAGAATTTTTCTTTTAAAAGATGGGTCATTGCTGATGGGCTTGTGGATGACTGAGATTTGTACGTGGGCCATCAAGTAAGAGGAAAGGTGGATCGATCTAGGAGTCTGGGGCGTCACGGCCCAGCCCAACAGCCTCACCGTGGTGCAATATCATATTATTCTTTTTTCTGATTTATTATTAATCAAATTTAGCTATTTTATTTTAGGATCCTCTCGCCATATTGTTTGGTGAGACAAATAAATCGCTTATTGAGTTGACTCACTGCTATACACTGCTTTTTAGAGGCGCCCGTAGATGTTTTGTAGAGATGGCTACTTTAGCTACTTGTACATGTCTATCTCTAGAAATTAAAGACTTCTAGAGTTGAGATGGGATGAAATTTAGCCGCCTCTAGTGATTGATTTTATGAGGTGGGTTAAAAATTCATAAATTAGGCAAAAAAATAGCATTTTTACCTACCCACCTCATTAAGCAGGGATGAAATTTAGTCGCCTCTAGCGATTGATTTCAAGGGGCGGGTTAAAAGTTCATAAATTAGGCAAAAAAAGCATTTTTTTACCTACCCACCTCATTAAGCACAATTCCTCGCGTGTGCATGAGGCTGCGAAAGATCGAATTTATGATCTCAGGCCTCGCGAGTTGCTTTTTCTTACCACTACGCCTCAAATGTAATTGTGATTGAGTGGTTGATGCATTCATTCACTTTAGTCAATATTGTAATGCATATTTGAGACCTAAACAAATTTAAATGAAAAACTTTGAACTGAAATGTTTTAATATCTTCGATTAGTAGAATTTTTTGTTAATAAAATTTGGTTGGACATTGTTTTTGTTTAATATAGAATTTTTCAAAAAATATTATATACATAACACGTAACACCCGGTAAGTCTTCAGCAGGCAGCAGCAACGTACAGCAGCAGTGGCCCAATAATCTCCGCTGCTAATGATGGGCCATGGAATTGCACTGTAGTATGCTTGTTCGGCTGGATATGCAGGCCCAGTCCAGACCTGGTTGGTTGCCCGGTGCGGTGCCGGTGCTCTCCGCTGCTGCTCGAGTGTCACGTGACGTCTAGTTATTAAAATCATGATTTATAATTTAGTTGATTATTACGTTGATTCTATGGATTCCTTCCATTCTAGAGTGTAAGACGTTTTGGCTTTTCTTTGTATACAGGGTTTGCTTTGTAATTACTAGACTACACTTGTTTAGAATCTAGTAAAATCAATGTATGTAAAAAAACCAAAATAGTTTATATAGTTTCGAACGGAGGAAGTAGAAATGTAGAATCTACTACAACTTTACGATTGTAGTAGCAGTTATAACTAGGATCCAAAGGTGGAGTTCCGACACGACGATTCTGCAGGATCGTGATTAGTCACGTGACTATCTCGTGGTGGTACTTTGATTGCATTTGCACCCCCGGGCAGTCCCACCTGGACCACGCCCCGCCGGCTGCCGCATTGGATCAGGAGGGGCCTACGCTACGACGGCACACTTGTACCTGCACCCCTCCTCCTGCACGTTCATTTCGAACACCCAGTAACGAAGCCAGAAAAAATATTAGCAGGGGCTAGACACACATCTCAGACGTCCAGCCTTCCTTCTCAAGATAACAATGGCGAAAATTTGTAGACGGGGCTCAGGAGGCTCCATGGACTCACCAGCGATAGGGGGCTCTAGCCCTGGCCGCCCTACCGCTGGCTCCGTCCCTGCGAACACCCATGACCCATCCCTGCTCTGCGCTCACAGAAAAGGCCACTCGATCGTACGGTCGTACCCACTCCTAAAACATAAATATTTAATTTTTCTTTGTGGCGGGAAAATAAATACTCTATACGTACCAAATTATATGACATTTTAATTTTTTCTAAATATATCGCTTTTATTAATTATAAGATATTTTGGTTTTTCTAAATATATTGCTTTTTATTATACATCAGACATAGTGATCTAAATGCATAGCAATAACACAAGCTATGTATTTTAAAAGCTAAAATGTTTTGTAATTTAGAATGAAAGTGAGTATATAGTTAAATGAAATGCATAAAAATGACCCTCGCTCTCCATGCTTGTGACTGTTTGTTATCTTGTGTGTGTGTGGAAACAACGCCACCGCTGAATTCATACTAAATATTGTCATAAAAGCAACTCAAGAGACTTTTTATATGCTAATATTTTGAAAAAACATCCAACAATCTCTTTAATTGGACCTGAAATATACATATCTTCTATTCCGGATTTTTCGTTAGCCAAAGATGAAGAGCGAAGATGGCTCTCTAGAGTGTACACATGATATAAAAAACTTTTATAGGAAATAAAGATATAGAAAACGTTTTTTACTTAAATGACTTTCCGAATGGATGATTTAAAAATTAACTTTAGAAAGACTCTCGGAGATGCTCTAGGTACGTAACATACGTATTTGTGCATAGTTTGGTGAAATTCCAACAGTAGCAGAGCTACACATATATACATATTCCGAACAGACAAGCACGCATGCAAGTTGATGGCCGTATATATACACACGGACGTACGTGGCGGCCTCGAATCAAAACCTGTGGCAGCCGTGTCGCCCAGATATGACCTACCCCGTCTCTTTCATCAAGTACTCCATTGTCTATTCCATCATGCAAGTCAAACACTGGTTGTTATATTATTAGGCACGAAATTCAAGCACACTGAGGTCCGATCCTGGCTTTGCATTGTACTCGTATTGGTGGTGTTAGGGAGGCGAATTGACCGATCTGGCCCTCGCCTTAGACCTGGCCCTGGTCTTAAGTTATGTTCGGAAGATGGTTTCTGCGGCTGATAAACCGGTTAATATTGTTTTGTTGTAAGATAAAAAACACTGTACCATGACTGATAAGCAGGGTTGATAAGCTCAAGCGAACATGGCTCTAATCTTAAGGCAAATTTTAGAGGCCATAGTTTGATATGATCCATTTCCATTTCTAGTTGGTGTTACATTAAAAGTTATCATGTCAGGTTGTTTATCGTCCTTTCGCACCATCTTAGGCTTTAACGTACTTTAATGTTGAACTGATGATTAATAGACAGCGACAGAGCTAGGATTCAGGCATAGGGGGGAACGACCGACAAAACTATAGGGATGACACAGAATAATATCGGAAGAGTTATGGTTAATCTTAGCAATCTATCAAACAATGGATAAATAGTATTTCTTTACCTGCTTTCACTAGACCCTGATGTTGGCTTAAAAAAACTTTTGATTATTTTTGACCTCTTTGTCCTCGGGCAAATCCTAAAGACGTAAGGGCCTATTTGGATAGGGTTAGTCACCCCTTTTAGTCCTCTTTTAGTTTATAAAGACCCAAACAGGGTGACTAAACCAATTAGTCTATTAGTCCCTTTGGGGGAGACTAAAGAGGACTAAATGGCCAAAAAGACCCTCCCGAACCCTATTATTCCCGAATAAATGAAGATCATGTGCATTAATTAGAGGCATTTTGGTCTTTATATAGTAGTTTTAATGGCCATTAATCCCTCCATCCAGGGTAGGGGCTAAACTTTAGTCCAGGGACCGAAGAATCCAAAGGATAGACCCTAAATCGAAGTTATAGAAGCAACTGATAACATGACATTTATTTTGATTTATCAACTTAAAATTGGGAGTTAGTGCAAATTGTCTTGCTCATGGAAGGCTGGAACGGGTGAACGGTCGCACGGCAATGACCGATGGTGGCGGCAAGGCGTGTGGCGTGGCTGGCGAGAGGAGGATAAAGGAATGGCGGCCGCAACTATGAGCGGCGAGCCGAGCGGTGGCATCTCGGCAAATGTCAATGCAAGGGGCCGAGCGACTCAGAGTTGAATAGTAGATGAAATCACACGTAGCGTTGCTAGTTTAGCTGTCTGCTTTGTTGTTTTCACTATTATCTGGTTGGGTTAGGGTGTTTCTAATTGGCCCATGGAAGAAGTATGTATACGACTAATCTCTAGGTGGGGTGGGGGGGCTTGGTCCCCACGTGCCCCCTTCTTGACGCCACATATGCGTGTATATTCAGTCCCAAAATAAGTGCACTTTAGGTTTTGTTGGAGACCAATGATACTAGTAAAATAAAACTACATATGTATACCCTATAAAAGTGCTCCAACATGTAATGATTGCACTCTGGGAAGATAGAAAGTTGAAAAAGGCTAACTACAACTAACTAGTCGATAGCTAGATGTACAATTATTTTGGGACAAATTTTAAATTCTAGAAGTACATTTATTTTGGCACGAAGAAAGTAACTCGGTATGATACCAAAATAATAATAATAATCTTGAGTTTGAATCTCGGCCAGTAAATGAATTAAAATAATTTCTAAGGAAGACTACTCCACATCTATGAGGGACAGAGGTCCTCAGGTACCAATGCATGAATATTGGCAGACTCTAATTTCCATCAGAAGCTATTGTGGACTGAACTATTAACAATCGGTCTTGAGCATCTGCACCTAACATTGATAACTTTGTTGTCGAGTTTCTACATACTACATGCATGCATCCCGGCCGTGTGTTTCTTTCTTTGATCACTGTGGTTGGTTTGAGTGCGTGCTGACATATATAGGAGTATCCATACACATCCTCAGATATATAGCAGCTAGTAGCTCTGAACAATAAATCCGGTTGCATCGCATCGCATCACATCAGCATTCAGCAATGCACTGCATCATCCTGCAAAAATGTGGAATTGATGGATGGGTGTCTAGTGGAAAGGCAGCTTTGCAGGGTGTATTCTGTTCCCTCCTTTTGCTGCGATGGGAAACACGGATCAGATGCCAAACTGTTACTATGCTTATTGCTATTAAATTAGTTTATTTATACTCGTCGGTGATCACGTCCGTACTGACGTTCACACTGATGCCTTGCCTAATTAATCTCGCAATGATTTGGATGGATCAGTGCTGCCTCCGATCCATCACACTGACAGTACGTGCGCATCTAGTATGTAACCTGGGTTCACCGCATGATTACGACAGGCCGCTTTCGGCAGTTAAGCTCCTTGTTGCTAATCTGACACACGACCGATTTGTTTTTTCTTGGAAAAAGCAACCGGCAAGAATTTTGTCCGACAAATACTAATAGAGAAAATGCTAACATATAGAACAACAAACTACAAGACCAAAACAACAAAACTCCCACTCCCAAATAGTGGCGGAGCCAGAAATTTTTAGGAGCATCAGCGATCCTTGTTATGCAGAAATATTTATCTAAAAAAATATGGCCAGCTAGTGGCTCTGCCGCCAGTGCACCTGAAGGTCAACATCGGCTAAACAAGAAAACGTGGTTCTTTTAGCAGGGAGGGAGCCGACACCCTCACAACCCGACAGAACTGTAGGAAATCTAGCACAGGGGTTTTCAACCTAAAATCTGAAAGGGGAGGGACCAAGGTAATAAATAGCGGTGGTAGCGGCCGCAATTGCACCCGCAATAGCGGTCTATTGCCGCTACCGCAATGAGGTAGCGTTCTGAACTTTGCATCATGAAACTTTGCGGCCGCAATTTTGAATAGCGGGCCGATATTGCGGCCGCAATTGCATGTAGCAGGCCGCAATAGCATGGAAGCAAATATCCCTAATTAGTCCAGCCCACTATGACTCACACCCCAAATTCAAAACTCACGCATCGGCTATGGAACTTAAAATTATTCATGATATATGCACTTAAAATTATTTATACTCATTATTCATAATATATGTGCTTAAAATTATATGGGACTATTGGGGTGCCGCTATTGGAACTTATCATCCGCAATATCGTCCGCTATCCGCAATCCGCTACCTCGACGTCAATCCGCTACCAACCCGCAATACGCTATTTAGTACTTGGGAGGGACTAAATGTGTGGCCATTGCTGGGAAGCGCAGGGTCTTCTCTTGACAGCCCACCACCACTGGTTTGTTAAGGTGCAACTTACCTACTCAGATAATGAGGTTTGAGCCTCTTGCTGAGTACATAAACGTGATTCTTTCAATTCTGCCAATAATTTTCGCGCATAGACATTAAGACACCTTTGGTGTAATCCTAAATATCAATACCCACCTAATTAATTAAGTTCAGTCGGTTAGATTTCTTGCTATGGTACAACTTACCGACTCAAAAAGTGAGGTTCAAGAATCTCCCTGTCGAGTAGGTTAACACAAATTCTTTCAATACTTTCAGTAATACGTCCACGTCGACAACAAGATACCTGCGGTGCAATCATCAATCTCTCAACACTGAATCCATTCACATGGGTTGTGTAAGCATGCAATGCATGTGCAAGTAAACTTCAGCCTTCAGGGCCTCAGGGGTCTACATATATTGCGTCTTGGGGGAAAACAAGTTGCTGCATTTTTACGTCTCTCTTACCGTGGCATTGGCCATTGGATTCCCGTACATACGTACCGTCATAACGGCAAGTCGGCAACGGCTCGATCTTGCGATTGTTCCGACCAATTTAATGGGTGCTCTAGTTAGTCATACGTAATTAACACACACAATAACTACACATTGATACCACGACGTAGCTCCCCTGTGATGACTGACCGGTACATTGATACGACGATGATACGTACTAGTAGTGTTCAAATTTCAAAACTACGTTCGTACAGTTCCAACTAGCATGCAGTAGTAGCACTACTAGCATACGTACATTGTTCGTTTATCCTTTTTTTTTTGCAATTGCATGGGTAGTACGGTACAGTAAAATTTCGATATGTTTATTTACTTGCTACAAACATATAATTATAAATACGGGTGCATATTACATCTTGCATGCATGTGAGTGAGTGATCATCCTACCTGAAGCTGCTGCTGAAGTTACCGTTTGCCAAGCGAAGTGGTACCTACCTACCAGTCGATGCATGCCGTTGGCGGACGCAGCGGGTAGTCCAGGTAGGCCTGGGACTACCCGCCGCCGGGCAGCTCGCCAAGGACTCCAGGGCCGCATCCATGGCCGACCTCCTTCCACCCCTGATCTCCGCCGCGAACTTGCCCCACGGGCGCTGCCTGACGCCTCTGTAGTGCTTGCCCCTGGCCACGGCTGCCGCGGCCTCCTCCCGCCTGGGCGTGGCGGCCGCCTCGCCGCCCTCGCTGCTGGGCGTCAGCGGCTCCGCCAGGTCCAGGAAGCCGCCAAAGCAGGAGGAGCCATCGTAGGAGTAGGAGTAGGCCGAGTCGTCGGGGGACCTCGCCGGCTCGGGCTTCACGTGCGCGAAGGAGCCGTCGGGCAGCCAGCCGTAGGCGAAGGCGTCCTGCAGCGCCCCGAACACCACCATGTCATCGGCGTCATCGGTGCGGAACGGGAGCGAGCCGCTCCACCGGTCCGCCACCAGGCTCCCGAAGCTCTCGTCAGCCGGCCGCGCCGCCGCTGGCTCCTCCAGGAGATGCTGCCGGATGGTGTCCAGCACCAACGCCTCCGACGTCGGGTTCAGCAGCATCCTGGAATCAAGTTCTGTCTCTCGGTTTGGTTTGTGAGCTGATGACGAAACTGAAGGCGGAGGCAACATCGAGAGGTAGGGGAAGAGCCTGACAGGTAGGCCCGCTGGACAGTGACTGAGCGAGAGAAGGGTTTGGGCTGATTGGATCTATAGTCACTGAACTTTTTTAGATTTTATTGTAACTTTTTTAGTGAGTGAACTTTTTTAGATTTTATTGCAATTTTTTTGGTCAGCGAATTTTTTCAGATTTTATTGTATTGTGTTGAAAATTTTTGACTAGGACTACCCTTTCAAATCCTGGGTCCGCCACTGCGTAGCTGTACTTGTATTCTACAGATCGGAGTACATGCATGCATCACTGCCATTGGGAGTTCGAATTTTGAGATGAAAAGTAGTACTGTACTCCGTACTTTGTACCGGAAGTTACCGCGCGGTTCCTGCATGCGTTCGCTCTGCAAAGGTGAAAACCAGAGCATGCAAAGCTGACAAAACGCCTGCCGCAGCTATATTGGCCGTCGCGTCGTCGGCGACGTGACGGCGGCGGCTTTCGCTGCTAGCTGCATGCGTGCCGCCGTCAGTGAAACCATGTCAGCATGCATGTGGTAACTTTGTGTTGTGGGTGAAAGCAACTGAGGCACGGTTTAGTTCTCAAAAACACTAAGGCCGTGTTTAGTTTCCCCGGGGCGGCAAAAACACTGTAGCACTTTTTATGTTACTGTAGCATTTTGTTTTTATTTGGTAAAAATTGTCCAAACATTGACTAATTAGGCTTAAAATGTTCGTCTCGTAAAGTACAACAAAACTGTGCAATTAGTTTTTGATTTCATCTACATTTAGTACTCCATATATGCAGTGGCGTAGCCAAAATTTTTATCTAGGGTGGTCCAGTTCAATATAATCTTTTTAACAATATAGTCTCGTTTGACATGTCAACAAAATTTTTTGATTTCTTGCTACAATACACAGAGGAGCTAGAACTGATGAAACAAAAATAGTGATTTCAATGATTCCTGATTCATCTTAAGAGAAATAAAAATGGCTCCTTGCTCTAGTGCATGAAGGAGCTGAAACCGAAGCCGACGAAGCTCTACCAAACAAGGCCTAAATGCAGCATGTCATTGTGCAAATATATAATTTACTGAAACATAAGACAAATATATTTTAAAAAAGCCTTACAAGTATTTTTGAAACTATTAATAAACTCTAAAAATTACTTAAAATAACTTACTATCTAAATACTTATAATACTTTGCTTCATATTCTAGGGTGGTCCGTGGCCCACACGGACCACCCCCTAGCTACGCCAATGCATATATGTGCCGGCATTTTGATGTGATGGGGAATCTTCTTTGTGCATAGTGGAATTTGGGGAAATATTTGGGATCTAAACAGGCCCCAATTTTTTTTTGCAAAATACCCGTCACATCGAATCTTTAGACGCATGCATAGAGCATTAAAAATAGTTAAAAAAATAACTAATTGCACAGTTTCTCTGTAAATGTCAAGACAAATCTTTTGAACCTAGTTAGTCTATAGTTGAATAAATTTTGCCAAATAACAACGAAAGTGCTATAGAAAATTTTCCCAAAAAATTTTGGGATCTAAACAAGTTTCCTCCTCCAAAAATTTACACACCTTATCTGAACACATGCATAGAATATTAAATATAGACAAAAATAAATAACTAAGTGCACAGATTATGACTACTTTGCAAGACGAATCTTTTAAGCCTAATTAATCCATGATTTGACAATAAAGAGCGAGACAAATCTTTTAAGCTTAATTAGTCCATGATTTGACAATAAAGTGCTACAGTAACATATGTGCTAATGATAGATCAATTAGGCTTAATAAATTCGTCTCGCGGTTTACCGATAGATTCTATAATTTGCTTTTTTATTAGTATCCGAACACCCCATGCGCCACCACTATGTGACACCCGATGTGACACCTCAAAACTTTACACCCTGAAACTAAATGAGTCTATGATTTCGATCGGTTTAAATCATCATGCATGTCATCTTCTGAAGGAGGCAGCCTGATCGATCGGTTTTCCTCGTTTTTTTAGATTAGAAAAAAGATATACTTGCATTCCTAAATTGTTGTCTACTCCGTAGCTGACTAGCTCTATGGTTTTCTTGTACTATAAAACTCCAAACTAGATAATTTACCTCCCTCAGATTATATCTCTGCTCTGGTTAGAAGTGGTTTTGAAGATGATTTCATCCTTTTTAGTTCGAAAGCAAATCTAGTAAACATCTAATAATTTTTTAAATCACAAAAATTATCTCTAAGATTATAAGAATTATGATAAAAATGTTAGAGATGGATTGTGACATGAGAAACCCAAGTAACATTTAGAGCTCATAAAAATATTATATCTCTCTAAGCTTAAAGATAGATTTAGCTATGAAAATAGGGAGAAATGTGTAGAAACCTCTGAAAAAATTCCCCAAATATTCAAATTAGTTTCTAGTATTTTAAAAAAATAACAAGAAAAATATGAGATGCAGCTAACATGAATGCAACGTACATTAGTGCTTGTTGCATCTCGTGTTCTTGTCATGGAAGTTTTTTAGAATTAGACCTCGATTATAATTTGTTAGGAATTTTCGAGATATTTTATATCTTTGTATTTTTAGAGCTAAATCTAATTTTTGGAGGCTTCTAGAGATATTTGCAAGAGCTCTAAATATTTTATTTGAGTTTTAGGTGTTACAATCTACTATCTCTAGAAGTTTCCAAGGAACTTTTAGAAGCTTGAAGATTTTTTTTTGTGGGTTAGAAACCTTATCAGATGTTTATTGGATTTAATTTTGAAATAAAGACGATGAAACCACCTTGGAAACAACCTCTAACCGGGGCAAGAAGGTAAGGTAAGTTGTCCGGTTCAAGAGTCTGAGGAGGGAGACCTGTGCTCTGACAATAGTTTAGAGAGAGGAAATGGATTTTCCTCTTTTCTCTTGAGAGGCAAAGAGAAGAAAAACAAAGTATTTGTCCATGTTTGGTTTATTTCCTCGGCAAGCCACGCCAAATAATTTAGGCACATCGCCACCACACACTTGGCGAGTTGTGACTGCAGTTTCATTAGCAAAGTAGTAAAGCAAGTTGGGGCACGCCCAAGCATAGCTGTGAACCAAACATCTCCCTCAATGGCTACCACATGCCAAAATTGTGCGCTGCTTGTTTTGGTCGCGGCCCAAACACACGTTTATCTCCCTCAATGGCTACCACATGCCGAAATTGTGTGCTGCTTGTTTTGGTCGCGGCCCAAACACACGTTTATGGCATTGTAAGCAGACACCTGGATGTCAAAAGATATACTCTTTTCGTTCATAAAGAATGAATCTAGACACCTAGAATTGTATTTTAAAAAAACAGAGGGAGTATAGTGGAACGCCTCGAGCTCGAGTGATTTTGCATGCTTTACATCCACTCCGCTGAAATTTATGCGCCGAGACACTATGCATTTGTTTGCACATACTCTCTCCGTCCTAAACAGAATGTAATAATTCTGGGTATAAATTTAGATAAGTGCTTGTCCAGATTCATTACCTAAAATTACGCTATTGTTGAACGGAGGGAGTATACTAAAGGTAAGTAGTTTGCAAGATTAAAATATTGATGTAACACAATATTACAAAAACCTTGCTTAGTCAGTACCCTGATTTTTTGGTCCGCAGAGAAGAGAAAGAGTAAGGACCAGTTAACGTCTCCTTTTTCTCGCCGATTGACAAAAGCACTCAATTTCTTTCACTCGCCTTTTACTTTGATCGAAACGTAACATCTTAACCGCTTCTTTGCGTCATAGTATCATCAGCCCATGCTCTCAACAAAACGCGAAAGTTGTGTTGGAGGACGAAAACATCTTTCTGCCTCTCTACAGGAACGTGACAAGCTCTAGTGTTTTTTTTTTCATTCTCGTGCTCTGCCTGGAACAAACCCTGAAGCCACTGAAGCCTATGTGGGTCCAGCTGCCAGTGGATGTGTGTGTGAAGGCAACAGATCTGACGGACAGGCGTTCATTAGCCTGACAAAGCCGAGCAGCTCCCTGAGCTCCCCGCTGTTGCTACAGGATCCATATCCATCATGTAGCAGCATGCATTGCATGATGGCTGATGGAGTGGTCAAGTGAACTCAGCTAGCTGACACTGAAGTGGGTCACTCTCGTAGCTCTCGAGTCTCAACACCTTCACAAATTTCCTCCTCTCTCCCCACCAGAAAACAAAGAAAAAAAATCCCAGCTTTTCCTCAAAAGCTGCTAGCTTTAGCTCCAATTCATATCTATTTTCTTGAAAAAAATACCGCCCCAATGCAAATGGTGGAGCTCACCACTCCACCACCGGAAGAGCATTGTTTTTCTACTCCTTTTGATCACTCCCCATATTCCACTCCCACTCCCACTCCCACTGCCTCCACCACCACCACCACCAGTAGCAGTAGCAGTAGCCAACATGATGAGAAAATATATGCAGGGCATTTCACTTTGGTTTCCCTCTCCTACGAAAAAGATGCCGCTTTTATAGGGGTGGCCCCGTTTTGTTGTTCTATCTACAATGCCAGGGTCCAATGCAGATAAAAAATGTTACCACTCCTGGTTTGAAGCAGATTTTGTGCAGATTTCGGTAGAAAGAGGGCGGCAATTATTGGGTGCTCTGTTTCGAGCATGTATGCCTTCTTCCATTCCATGGATAGGCATAAGAGGAGAAGCTGCCGCCACTTCCTCCAAACACAAGGCTCAAGGGAAGGGACCCTCTGTTCAGATCACTGGACTGATCACCTACGTGATCAGTTTATTCACTGTGTGCGTTTCAATGGCACTCACACTGTTTACCTCTGATAAAAATGCCACCTCTCTCTAATCAAATCTCTATAGACATGTAAAATCAGATGAGTTCTAAGTTCTAACCCCCTCTGGCTCATGTCCATTTTTTGGGATATTTTTACCTGCAATAGACAATGTCAACTTGAGCATCCACTTGGCTCACGCTGAGCTGAATTTTGACAGCTTCATCTACAAGCTTGCCCCACCAAACCATTGTCAAAGCAAGCACATGAATGAAGCAAGGAAAGGTGAAAATGCCATGCTAAAATCTACTACATACAATTCATCAGAGAGCAAGAGCACTCGAACTCGGTGATCAATTAATCCCTCTTATGCGCCGAATTACTGTTACAAACACCAAGATTACAACATGGGGACTGGACATACAGGAATCATCATCCCAGAGCTCACGAGAGGGAGGGAAGGGGGAGAGGAGCAAATCATCCACAGATCAGGTTGGCCTCCAACTTGAGGAGCGCCGCGATTAGCAGCGAGCAGCAGAGCATACCGAGCAGGAGCGAACCAGCCTAGAGGAAGGGGAGGGGGATGCCAAGAAGCGGTCACGGACTCACGGCCGGCCGGTCGGCGACTGCACGGGGAAGAGCGGGAGCAGCCTGGGAGGCGGCTGCAGGTCGCCGCCGGGGCCGGCATTGCCGCGCGGGGACGGGTGGAGGTAGAACCCCTTCTCGGCGATGGCGCGGTCCTCGGCGGCCGCGGCCTCCTCGGAGCCCGGCAGCGGCGGCAGCGGCGTGACGGGGCTCCCGAGCGCCAGCGACGGGAAGTCCAGCATGCTGGGCGACAGTACCTCGAGCCCGCGCGGCGAGAATCCGCGCGGGGAGAAGCCTCCGGCGGAGCCGCCGGCGGCGAAGGCGGCGGCGGCCGGGAGCAGGGGGCAGAGCATCTTGAGGCTCTTCATGCTGCTCCGGCGCTCGTAGAGCTTGAAAGCCGGCTTCTTGGGCCCCGGGGGCGCGGGCGCCGGCTTCTGCGGGGCCGGCGGCGACGGCTGCGCCCCACCCGACGCCGCGGCCGCCGCGGTCTCCGGCGTGCCGGTGAGGATCTGGACCACCTGCTTGAAGGAGGTGGTGTCGGCCTGGACGAACGTGGTGGGGAAGGGGTTGGACGGGTCCGCCGACGCCTGCGGCAGCGGCACCGGCAGCGGAATCGCCATCGGCACCGGCGAGGGCGGCGCGGGGCGCTCCCGGGCGGTGGTGGCGGTGCCGGCGTCCATGAGAAAAATGTCGCCTTTGGCAGGCTTGGCTTGGCTGGCTTCTCTTGGGAGTGAGGAAGACAGGGTGAGAGAGAGAGAGAGACAGGGGGTTTTATGGGCTTTTCGGGGAGTGGAATTTTTGGAGCTTTGGGATCTGGAATTTCAACTGCTTGGGGGTGATGAGATGAGTGCTTGGCTGCTTGCTGTGCTTGTTTTTTTTTTTTTGACAATATTGCTTGCTTGCTTGCTTTGTTTCAGCTTCACAGCCTGCCTGGCTGCCTGCTTGGAATATAAAATATTGTGCTCAGCTCTTGTTTAGTTCCCCAATTCTCCCTAAATTTCACTATAAAAAAAATTCTCCGTCACATCAAAATGTCGGCAAATGCATGGAGTACTAAATGTTAATAAAATCAAAAACTAATTGCACAGTTTTGTTGTACTTTGCGAGACGAACATTTTAAGCCTAGTTAGTTAAAATTTAGATAATTTTTACCAAATACAAACGAAATGCTACAGAAATTCTGATATAGTGTTTTTCTTCTCAATTCTCTTGCCTAAACGAGGCCTCACTCTCTGTGTGTGAGGTGTGGCCACTAGCTCAGATCTGACTTCTGAGAAGATGCAAACACACACAGCGCTCGAGACCTGTACCAGTAGGTCTGTTTAGATAGCTTTAAAATGCAAAAAGTTTTCAAGATTCTCCGTCACCTCGCATATGCCGGCACATGTATGAAGCATTAAATGTAGGTAAAAAAATAACTAATTGCACAATTTATCTGTAAATGTTGAGACGAATCTTTTAAGCCTAGTTAATTCATGATTAGACAAAGTTTGTCAAATACAAAATGAAAAGTGCTATAGTACTTTTTCAAAATAATTTTGCAAACTAAACATGGCCCACACATTTGATGGAGATTCCGTCCTCCTTTTGAATAAGATGACGACCGCACTGCTCCCGTGGATGTGCCAATGTAATGTACACGTACTTGTAAAGCGACGAGTGTATTGTGTGCTACTCCACTTTGCGTTGGTACGTGCTGAAAGGGAAGCTGTACATGTTTTTGAATGGATGTACTCCATTTCTAGGCTTTGGCTTTCTGATCATCTTTCACAGAGAGTTACTCTATTTCTGGAGACTTTTCTTTTCTTAGCTTGTGTTCGTCTATTTCTGGAGACTTTTCTTTTCTTAGCTTGTGTTCGAGTTCGCTGTTCATCTGGCTTATAATCCGTCTTATTCAGCTTGTTTTTTCAGCCGGAACAGTATTTTTCTCTCACAAAAAATCAGCCAACAGTATTTTTCAGCCGGCTTATAATTCCAGCCGAACGGCTCCAATGTGTGCACAATGCTCATTTAAAAAAAGAGGGAAAAGGAAAGAACTTGTGCACGGTCGATGCCTGACGACGCTGCAGGTGAGCTGGATGGATGTGTTTTTGAATTTCATGTAGATTCTGGCCACGTTTAGATTGTGAAAAAATTTCAACCCGATAAATAGTATCACTTTCGTCTTATTTGGCAAATATTGTCCAATCATGGACCAACTAGGCTCAAAAGATTCATCTCATGATTTTCAACTAAACTGTAATTAGTTATTTTTTACCTACATTTACTACTTCATGCATGGGTCCAAAGATTGATGTGATGGAGAGAGTGAAAAAATTTTAACTTTTGGAGTGCATCTAAACCAGGCCTCTGTCCTCCTTTTATAACAACGGCCATGTTTAGATAGCTTTAAAATGCAAAAAGTTTTCAAGATTCTCCGTCACATCGCATATGCCGGCACATGTATGGAGCATTAAATGTAGGTAAAAAAATAACTAATTGCACAATTTATCTGTAAATGTCGAGACGAATCTTTTAAGCCTAGTTAATTCATGATTAGACAAAGTTTGTCAAATACAAAATGAAAAGTGCTACAGTACTTTTTCAAAATAATTTTGCAAACTAAACATGGCCCACACATTTGATGGAGATTCCGTCCTCCTTTTGAATAAGATGACGACCGCACTGCTCCCGTGGATGTGCCAATGTAATGTACACGTACTTGTAAAGCGACGAGTGTATTGTGTGCTACTCCACTTTGCGTTGGTACGTGCTGAAAGGGAAGCTGTACAGGTTTTTGAATGGATGTACTCCATTTCTAGGCTTTGGCTTTCTGATCATCTTTCACAGAGAGTTACTCTATTTCTGGAGACTTTTCTTTTCTTAGCTTGTGTTCGTCTATTTCTGGAGACTTTTCTTTTCTTAGCTTGTGTTCGAGTTCGAGACCTACATTTTGGGTGGGTGGGGGGGGGGGGAATGTATTGTGTGTTTTTCTGTTCTGAATGAGGGTCGAGATGCATTGTGTATGAGCCGCATGCAGACCTAAAGAGTGTTAACCACAAAAAAAGTTAGAAGTTTTGTAGGAAAAAATGATGTTTCCTTGTCACAGCATCGCCACTTGTTTGGTGTGTCCTTTTTTAAAAAAACTGTTTAGTTTGTTCTAGCGACACTTTCAAACAGGGGTGGACCCAGCACTAGGGCAGCCCAGGCCATGGTTCCAGTCGTGGCCCATGTAACAAGGGAGCAGGTCTTCAGTTTTTGGCCCATCAAGTAGCCCAACAAAAGCAGCCCAAGCAACAAGTAGGGCAACACCCGTTGGCGCTCACCTTGCTCGCTCCGTGCCTCCATCGATCGTAGCTCGCGTAGTCGCGTCGCGAGACTCGTGAGTCACGGCCACCACCGTCGCCCACACGGCCAAGCCCCACAATACACCGCGCCTTCGCCAGTCCATTGTCCGCGCCCAGCCGCAAGCCCCTCCCGCCTTTGGCCTTCCGCCTCCACCTCCACCTCCGCGGCCTCGCCCTGTCCGCTCTGCGCTCCGCGGCGGCGTAGTGCCTTCAACCGGGCACCGGCTGGCCGCCCCCCCGCTATCGGCTCCTTGCTCCTTCCTTGCAGGCGAGCAGCGGATAGAGCAGGTGAGCAAGCTTACCTTGTTAGGTCTACCCAATTATTGAGATGCATTGCATGTTTAGATCCATGGAATTCCTTTGCCAACTATGACCGTGAGAAATTAATTGAACTTGCTCAGATTTGTGATGTTGATTTCTCCCAGTATGATCATGATCGGCTTCCACACCAACTCGATAACTTCATTAGTGATGTGAGAGCTGATCCTTCTTTTGCAAATTGTACTGACCTTGGTGAACTTGCTATAAAGATGGTTCAAACTGAAAGGCACACAACCTTTCCATTGAAAGGCACACAAAAGTTTAATTTTTTGCTTGCTCCTTGTCTTATTAGCCTTTACATGTTGTCCAAATTAGGAGTTGTTATTGAAGACATGGAAGTGGACAATGCGAACGCAACAAGTCATCACTAGGTATTTATTTTTCAATGTTCCATGATATTTCATTGCTATTGTATCATACTATTAATTATGTACTTGAAGAACTTCTCTCGATTTGCAAGCTTTCGGTTCGTGGCCGCTACAATCTGGCCCTAGTCATAGCCAAATCCGGGTACACCACTGCTTTCAAACTTAGGTCTTCTTTAGCAGAGCTCTTTGTGGTCTTCTCCACATGCTTAATCAAAAGCCCTATCAAGTTCACCAAGGTCAGTACAATTTGCTTTCAAACTTAGATCTCCTGTAGCTTGCCTTGGATTAGAAGTTTTTGAGAAAAAAATGATGTTTCCTTATTACAATGTCGCCACTTGTTTGCTGTGCCCTTTTGAAAAAGAATTGTTTTTTAGCAATACTTTCAAACATAGATCTCCTTTTTTAGAGCTCTTGGTGGTGCTTCTCCACCTGCTTAATCAAAAGCCGTACCAATCATGCACACACGACAACGGCTTATGAAGCCATAATCAAACAAAAAAACAAGAAACTGAAGCCAAACTAGAAGTCAAAGCCATAAAAATGTGACTTCTCCCGTCTTCATTGTTTTGTGTATGAGCCGCATGCAGACCTAAGGACACATAGTTTTGATCACCAAAATTGAGTTAGAAGTTTTCTAAAAAAATATTGTAGAGAAGATTGGTAGAGAAAAAAGTACTTGCCTAAAAGATAGTACTGTCACTCTTGAGGTAAGGTGAATTGAAAGGGTTGAGGCATCCATATTTTGTAGACATTTTCCAATATTTTCATTATCTTGCTCTAAAAACAAAGTAGCAACCATAATAAGAATATAAAAGTGAGTGAGGAAACAGAAACCTAAATAAATTTTAACGAATGCAAATACCTGAAGTCCATTCCTAACCAAATGAGAGGTTTTTTTGCGCCCAAAGTCTCCCAATAAGGATATTCAACTTTTGTACAACTTAGACTCAACAATATCATGTGAAACACTGATTCTGAATAGATAGTTTTAACAAAAGACTGCGCCATTCTATGACAACATAGAAGTCACAATTTTAGCTCCTTGAGTAGCTTCCAAACTTTTTAAACTTTTAGAATCATCCTTTGCTTCAAAGTTTTTAGCAGTCAAATGTTCAATTTCATACTGTATTTTAACTGACTACTAGTCTAGCATTTCCATCCAATCCAAATCTTCCTCTTGGTTCTGCGCTCATTGACCTCAAGAACATAATAGGTGGCCGCACCATCCTAAGAGGAATGTGGTGTTCATACGATGTGTTTTTCGTTTGGGGGGAGAAGAAGACATTGTGTATGAGCCGCATGCAGACGCAAAGAGGCATATCATTGACAACCAAAATTAGCATGTGTAGCTTGCCTTGGATTAGAAGTTTTGAGGAAAAAATGATGTTTCCTTATTACCACTTGTTTGCTGTGCCTTCTAAAAAAGAATTGTTTAGTTTTTAGCAATGCTTTCAAACTTAGATCTCTTTAGCAGAGCTCCTGGTGGTGCTTCTCCACCTGCTTAACCAAAATCTCTATCAATCATGCACATACGAGAATGACTTTTGAAGCCATAATCAAACAAAAAAACGTGAAACTGAAGCCAAACTAGAAGTCAAAGCCATAAAAATGTGACTTCTCTCGTCTTCATTGTTTTGTCTATGGGCCGCATGCAGACCTAAGGAAGCATAGTGTTGATGACCAAAGTTTGAGTTAGAAGTTTTCTAAAAAAATATTGTAGAGAAGATTGGTAGAGAAAAAAGAACTTGCCTGAAAGATGGTACTGTCACTCTTGAGGTAACATGAACTGAAGGGGTTGAGGCTTCCATATTTTGTAGACATTTTTCCAATATTTTCATTATCCTGCTTTAAAAACAATGTAGCAACCATAATAAGAATATAAATGAGTGAGAAAATAGAAACCTAAATAAATTTTAACGAATGCAAATACCTGAAGTCCATTCCTATCCAAATGAGAGGCTTTTTTACGTCCAAAGTCTCCCAACAAGGTTATACACCTTTTGTACACCTCAGACTCAACAAGATCATGTGAAACACTGATTCTGGATAGACAGTTTTAACAAAAAACCGCACCATTCTTTGACAACATAGAAGTCACAATTTGTGCTCCTTGAGGAGCCTCCAAACTTTTTGAACTTCTAGAATCATCCTTTGCTTCAAAGTTTTCAGTAATTAAGTGTCCAATTTTCTAGTGTATTTTAACTGACCGGTAGTCTAGCATTTCCATCCAATCCAAAGCTTTCTCTTGGTTCTGCACTCATCGACATCGAGAACATAATAGGATTGAGGCCGCACCATCCTAAGAGGTATGTGCTGTTCATACGATGTGTTTTTCGTTTGGGGGGAGAAGAATAAATTGTGCATGAGCCGCATGCAGACGCAAATAAGCATATCATTGACAACCAAAATTGGCACGTGTAGCTTGCCTTGGACTAGAAGTTTTTGAGAAAAAATGATGTTTCCTTATTACGGTGTCGCCACCTTTTTGATGTGCCCTTCTAAAAAAGAATTGTTTAGTTTTTTAGCAATGCTTTCAAAGTTAGATCTCCTTTAGCAGAGCTCTTGTTAGTGCATCTCCACCTGCTTAATCAAAAGCCCGATCAATCATGCACACACAACAACAGCTTACGAAGCCATAGTCAAACAAAAAAATGTGAAACTGAAGCCAAAGTAGGAGTTAGAGACATAAAAATGTGACTTCTCCCGTCTTCATTGTTGTGTGTACGGGCTGCATGCAAACCTAAGGAAGCATAATGTTGATCACCAAAGTTGAGTTAGAAGTTTTCTAAAAAAATATTGTAGAGAATATTGGCAGAGAAAGAAGAATTTGTCTGAAAGATAGTATTGTCACTATTGAGGCAACATGAACAGAAAGGGATGAGGCTTTCGTATTTTGTAGACATTTTTCAAATATTTCCATTATCATGCTTTAAAAACAAAGTAGCAACCATAATAAGAATATAAAAGTGAGTGAGAAAATAGAAACCTAAATAAATTTTAACGAATCAAATACCTGAAGTCCATTCCTATCCAAATGAGAGGCTTTTTACTGGCCAAAGTCTTCCAAAAAGGATAAACACCTTTTGTACACCTCAGACTCAATAAGACCATGTGAAACACTGATTCTGGATAGACAGTTTTAATAAAAGAACACACTATTCTTTGACAACATAGAAGTCATCCATTGCTTCCAAATTTTTAGCAGTCAAATATCCAATTTCCTACTACATTTTAACTAACTAGTAGTCTAGCATTTCCATCCAGTCCAAATCTTCCTCCTGGTTCTGCGTTGATCGACATCAAGAACATAATAGGAGGCCGCACCATCCTAAGAGGTTTGTGCTATTCATACTGAAAGGATCAAGATGCCCAAGAGGGGGTGGTGAATTGGGCTTTTCTAAAAATTAATTGCAAGAATTAAATCCTACAAGCCAAACTTCACCCCTAGTGCCTACTTGTGTTCCTTGTGATTCTACCGATAAAAGTTTTGCACCCTAAGTTCCAATCCTAGACTAGCAAGGCAATTCTAGGAAAGTAAACAAGCAATGAAAGTAATACGAGAAAGTAAATGCTTGAAAGTAGGGGATAGGAACACGGCGATGTTTTGCCGAGGTATCGGAGAGTCGCCACTCCCCACTAGTCCTCGTTGGAGCACCCACGCAAGGGTGTAGCTCCCCCTTGATCCGCGCAAGGATCAAGTGCTCTCTACGGGTTGATTCTTCGACACTCCGTCGCGGCGAATCACCCAAAACCGCTCACAACTTGAGTTGGGTCACCCACAATCGTCGGATGATCACCAAACTCCCAATCACCACCGAACCGTCTAGGTGATGGCGATCACCAAGAGTAACAAGCTAGAACTCTCACTTGACCACAACAAGCCTAATGAGAAGATGGATGCACACTTGCTTGACTCTTGTCACTAGAGAGGATTCTCAAACTTTGATTTGCAAATCACTATCCTCACTAGGGCTCTTGCACTCCCTTGCACTTCAAAGATGTTTCTCAGCTAAACAAATGAGCAAGAAACCTCTAAAAGAGGTGGAGGGGTTATATTTATAGACCCCTCAAACAAATCCAACCGTTACCTTTCAAAACAGCCAGACGCGTACTGACCAGACGCGCCTGTCGATATGACCGGACGCGCCGGTCAGTTGTAATGGTCGAATAACGGAAACCTGTGCTGAGTGACTGGACGCGCCAATCTGTGATGACCGGACGCGCCGGTCTGAGATGACCGGACGCGCCGGTCTGAGATGACCGGACGCGCCGATCAGGGATGATCGGATGCGTCCGATCATGCAAGAGCTCTCTGGAAATCTGACCTGACGTATCACCGTGTCCGATCATAGGTGACTGGACGCGTCAGGTCACCATGAGACCTTACTGGAACATGACCGGACGCACGACCGCGTCCGATCATAGGTGACCGGACGCGTCAGGTCTCCACGGGACCTTACCGGAACATGACCGGACGCGCCGATCATTTTCACAGTCGCGTCCGATTACGCTGTTTACCCTCTGGAACACGTGTCAGCCTGACCACCGCGTCCGGTCCTCTCAAGGACCGCGTCCGGTCAGTCAGCTGAAAAACACAGTGAAGATTTAGTACTGACCGGACGCGTCTGGTCATGACCAGGACCGCGTCTGGTCATAGGTAAACGGCTCAAACGTCTTCTAAACGCGATGTAACTTGAACCAAGTTGCTTCTAACTGAACTCTGAGCTTTTCTCGAGCTACCTAGTGCTAAGTTTGACAAGTGTGCACCACACCTAAACACAAGACTCACCTAGGTCAAGCTACTCGGTCATGCCCATCTTTATAGTACGGTCAAAGGAAGAAACAAAGATCCTAACGATTATTCTAGATGTATCTCAACACCTTGACATCCGGAACTAACCATCCTAAATCTTATCGTTGATCCTTTGAAAACCGAAACGATTTCCATCAAGGGACATGAATACCATATTGCCCAAAGCAGTTATCATCTCCATGACCTAACTTACCAACGTTTCTGTAAAACACACGTTAGTCATGGTAATTATGTGTTGTCATTAATTGCCGAAACCAACACCGGGGCCTAGATGCTTTCAATCTCCCCCTTTTTGGTGATTGATGACAACACTTAGATTCAGAAGATATGAGTTGAGGTTTTCGATCATGCTTGGTTCACATAAGCATAAAGCTATAAGCACAAGGGGTTAGTCAATGCTTATGTGTTCCAAGCCAACTGAGTGTACTTATAAGATAAAATATGAAGAGTTAGTACACATAAAACATAGCTCATATGAAATCGGAGTAAGGCACGGAAGCACAACCTTATGAGCTATAAACAAACAAGTGACATGATTTAAAACTGTGATTAGATAAACCATAGAGACTCAAGGTACCTCATAAGACCACATGTCACACGAATGCAATTACTGTAAAGTAAACATGATGCATGAGTGTAGCACACAAGAAAAGAACGAAAACCCTCTAACAAAAGCTCTTCCCCTAAATCTACTCTCTCTCCCCCTTTAGCATCAACCGCCAAAAACTAATCTAAGGATCTGACGGGGGAACAGACGGAGTCGAGTCGGGTGCCGAGGAGCGCGTAGTAATCACGAACTGAGAAGTGTCTTCCTCAGACTCAGAGCTATCTGGCTGACCCTCTGAAGAAGCACGCGGCTGTGAAGCCGTCTGGGTCTGATCAACAGGAACAGGTGCTGCCGAAGTAGCAACAAGTGGAGCAGTCTCTGTGACCTGAGCCTGAAGAGAGCCAAAAGCTAGGGGATCTGTCGAGGCAACGGACGAAGGAATTGTCTCTATAGTGCCTATCCCTGTCACTGGAAGAAAAGCTGCCTCTGAAGCTGACACCCCTGATGAAGTAGCAAATGTGGTGTGCGAGGGCATCGGCTGACCAGTCAACTCACTATATGTGGCACTCAGATCAATGAAAGGTGTGCCGGTCAACATGTGAGGGCGAGGTTGGTCTGAAGGAGTAAACCCCGTCTGAATGGGCGTGTAGCTCGGGGACTGGAACGACTACGGAACCTGCAGCTGTGGAGAGGTGAACTGAAAGCTCGGCTGATCCTGACTTGAAGGTCCACTGAATGGTAAAGCTGAAGTCAGGATAGATGCAGGTGGAGGAACCCCAACTATGACTAGGTGACGCAGGAGATCCAAGTACTGCTGCTGGCTAGCTGCACTCTGTTGCTGCATCTCATACTGCTGACGCTGCATCTCGACTTGTTGGCGCTGTATCTCAAGCTGCTGTCTCTGGAACTCGTCCTGTCGAGCCTGTATCTGTGCAAACGCAGCAGTTGTATCCTGAGCCTGTCTCTGCAGCTAAAGCTCCTGTCGCTCCTGTGCCTAGGTCAGCCTCTCAAGAATAGCCACCATGACTGGGTCTGAGCGGGTGGCTGAACCAGAGCCACCGGCCTCGTGGTCGTGAGGCCGAGGAGACTGATACATGGGGATGGGCTGATAATCCTCGTCAGTGCTGTCGGAGGCCTCATCCTCAGCTATATCAGCGGGCTGAGCATCTAGATCTGCAAGCTCTGCCTCAGCAAGACCCTGTACGGTCGCATCCTGCTCAGCCGCTGTCTCAGGCACCTCAGGTCTCTCTCTCTGTCCTGGCATAGGGACCTGCTCTCTCGTAACGGAAGCCCATAACCGACGAATATAATACTCAGAAAAAATAGTAGTAGTTTTAGTTATCTCAGCACTAATCTCTGAAGGCAGCTCAAGTGTAGATCTGATGATGAAGCAAATCCAATGAGCATAGGGCAACTGATGGTGTCCCTTGAAGCCTTCTGCTAGGGTGTCCTCCATCTCACTAACCAAAAGATCCCAAATGTCGAAAGGTGTTTGTGAGAGAAGGTGGTGAACTGCCCATAGTTGCATTTTGGTCAGTCCCTCTCTGTAACCAAGCCTAGGAAGAAGAGTACACCTGATAATAGCATCCAGGACTTGGGCAAGTGGTGTCAAACTGACAGGTGTGCGACGAGACCCTTCGCCAAAAGGCTCACGGAAGCAGGGTCAGATCAGATCTGTAGGTGGCACAGTACCGCCATGAGGGCGTCTAGGTGGAGCTGTCTGACCAAAACAGAGCTGGTGAATCTTCGTGTCTGAAGCTGGGAGTCTGAGAATCTCCTGCACTCTTGAGCTGTACAGTCTGCGGTCACGGCCTCTGAATGCAAAGTGTATGAACTCATGGGCTGGATCAATCCATAATGAAGCATAGAACTCCCTAACCCAAGTGCCGCAGTATGCACCTGTCCGTCCAAGAAAATCTGACAAGCCTGTTAGATAGGACAGGTGCGGACGAAGCTGCTCACCCACTACCTCAACAAGTGACTCAATGCGACAGACCCTCTGTGGTAAAAAAGCAATGCCACTGTCAACAAGAACTCTGTAAAAATCCTCCTGTAGAGGAGTATAAAAACCCTCTGAAGCTCTGGAGTCCCTCTAAGGTGGGAACCACCGGCTGACCTCAACAAATCTCAAACTTTGCACCTGACGTGCAGTAGCACCTCTCAAGTCAAAGTGCTCGACTGGGGGTGAACCTCTAACTCTAGGAGGCGGACGTCCTCCACGACACTGGCCCTCTGGCCTAGGAGTCACCTGAGCCCGTGTGCGTGTGGAGCGGCGACGTGATGGAGTCTGAGCTGGCTGCTCCTCTGTCCCCTCTAAAGGCTTTGCATGTGGATCAACTGACATAGTATCTGCATCCATTGGCACTTCTGTGCCCTCAGTGGTCTCAGTAGTCTCAGTACCAAGCTGTCGTCCTTCAAGATGAAAACGACTGTCGCCAATGCGTATACCACTGCTCCTGCCACCTCTCTCTGCTGCATCAGCTACATCTGCCACTGCCTGAGCTATCTCTGCATCAATAAGAGTCTTCTTCTTCTTTCTGGCCATAATCTTGATGCGCTTTCCACACGCAACCTCAGACATACGAGGAGGACTATTGTCCCCGTCACTGGGAGCACCACCAACATTCTTGCAATGAACCATGCTGTCACACTGTCGGAAAACCTCTGAAAGATGATGTACTAACACTCAAGAGCTTGGCCTCAATCCGTATCCGCAGGCTTGGCCTTGGATTCAATAGCTGAACAGCAGTCACCCCGACACACCGACAGACTCGCTGAAAAGACGGAATAGATGGATCTACTATAAGCAACATATATGATCTAAAAGGTATGAAACCCTAGAGATAGCAAGCATATAAGATAAGATGTGAAACGAAACGCGATGGCTACCTCGGATCAATGAGAAAGCGGTGACGAGATGAGATGACCTAGGTCGCGAGACTTTCCAACGCACCGGACGAGAGCTGATTTGCCGAAACAGAAGTCGATTAGGATAAACGATAACGAAATTTCGGCAAACCCTAACACGAAGATCAAGGATGTGCGAAACAACCTCGGAGCGAAGACGTCACGCGAAGAACTTTTCGACGACGAATGAAGAAGACGCCGCTGCGTGAACCCTAGGGTTAGGGCGACACGCGGTGGCCGAAAACCGAGGATAGACGCGAGGGCAGGGGTTGGCCGGAGGTCGTGCAGGTGGAGGAGAGCGCGACTTCACGAACGGACGGTGGCGGCGGCGCAGGCACGGGCACGGCAGAGGCGCGGCACGGCGGTGCGGGCGCGGCTGAGGCACGACACGGCAGTGCGGCTACGAAGCTGCAGGGCCAGGCGGTGGCGCAGGCGCGGTGGTGGTCTCCGGTGAGCTAGGGCAAAGAGGCGGCGGATTCGTGAGGTGAACGGCATGGATGAGGGAGAGAGACGGAACGCGAAAGGTTATATGAGGGGTTAGATCCGCTCGTTATGCGATGACCGAACGCGGTGGTCGATATGACCGGACGCGGAGAGGCAGCGTCCGGTCACATTCCAGTAAGCTCCTGGAATGACCGAACGTGTCCGATTATCCATGATCGGACGCTGACTGCGTCTGATTTTGATTTGCCCGGAAAACTGAGACGGATGACTGGACGCGGTGGTGGTTACCGGGACCGGACGCGGTGGTCAACTGGGGCGCGTCCGGTGCAGCGTCCGGTCACTAGATCGGGAGTTGGTCTTCTGGATGACCGGACGCGCTGGTGGTCGCCGGGACCGGACGCGGTGGTGAAGCATCACTGCGTCCGGTGCAGCGTCCGGTCCAACGTCCGGTCACTGTTTTTTGCCCTTCTTCATTCCGAACTTCAGCGCGACTTCTCCCAATCAAGTTCCAATTCAAAGAGACACAAATAAACACCAATTGGAACATGATATGAGTGACCTCACTCAAACCCTCAAGTTTCTCAAAATAGTTTGCCTTAGGCTAATATTATTTTTAGGAAAATAGGCAACAAACACCCGAGGAGCAACGTATGGCCATGCAATAGAGTTTTTGAACCTTTGGGAGCGTTAAAATGCTCTCTCTATCCATGGACGAACACAGAGGTTGCTCAAAGCTTAACCGAAAAGAAACGACAAGGCAACAACCATGCATATGCAATGCAAAACAAGTAAGTAAAGCTAGGTTGCTTGTCAAGTTTGATCCATGGTTAGGCTTTTTCACTCCTCCAAAGGAGGGTTATCGTAACCGTGTTAGCCAAGGCCTAGATGCATTGCGGGTAATTAAACATGACATATAATACAATGCAATGCAAGGGACAACACAAGCTCATTTTTTAAAGTTACTAGAGTCAAGCACATTGAGTTCACTTCTCAACCTACAAAAGGTAGCTTCATCTAAAGGTTTAGTGAAGATATCTGCTAATTGATTTTCACTTCTTACACCTTCTAGTGATATGTCATTTTTGGCAACGTGATCTCTTAGAAAGTGGTGGCGGATATCAATGTGCTTGGTGCGAGAGTGTTGTACCGGATTATTAGCAATTTTAACCACACTTTCATTGTCACATAAAAGCGGCACCTTTTCAAGAACAACTCCATAGTCTAGGAGGGTTTGTTTCATGTATAAGATTTGTGCACAATAAGCCCCCGCGGCAATGTATTCCGTCTCGGCGGTGGACAAAGCCACACTATTTTGCTTTTTAGATGACCATGATACTAAGGATCTCCCAAGCAAATGGCACCCTCCGGATGTGCTTTTTCTATCAATTTTGCAACCGACATAATCTGAATCGGAGTAGCCAACAAGAAAACCAATATCACAACGTCTTTGGAACTTCCCTAGGTGTTGACGCTTCTTGTAGATGTAGCATTTGCAACCAAACACCCGGAAGAATAAGATGTCTGGCTTCTTCCCATTTAGCAACTCATAAGGGGTCTTGCAAAGGAACTTTTGTAGGAAGAGGCGATTTGAAGCATAGCATGCGGTGTTGATTGCCTCGGCCCACAATTTCTCCGGTGTGTTGTACTCATCTAGCATTGTTCTTGCAAGAATGATCAAGGTCCGGTTCTTTCTCTCAACTACACCATTTTGTTGAGGAGTGTAGGTTGATGACACTTCATGCTTGATTCTAATTTCATCACAATAGGCTTCAATGTTGGTGTTGTCAAACTCTTTTCCATTGTCACTTCTAATCTTCTTTATCTTGACTTCAAATTCATTTTGAGCTCTCTTTGCAAACTTCTTGAAGCAACTTGCCACTTCGGATTTGTCATGAAGGAAGAAGGTCCAAGTGTATCTTGAGAAGTCATCCACAATCACAAGACAATAAAGATTTCCACCCAAACTCTTGTAAGTTGTAGGACCAAACAAATCCATGTGAAGAAGTTCTAGTACTCTTGATGTTGACATGTAGGCTTTGGTTGGATGAGTATTTGCAACTTGTTTGCCGGCTTGACATGCACTACAAGGTTTGTCCTTTTCAAATTTTACATCCTTTAAACCTCTCACTAATTCTTTCTTCAATAGTTTGTTGAGAGTGTTCATTCCAACATGAGCAAGCCTCCTATGCCAAAGCCATCCAAGTGTGGTCTTGGTGAACAAACATGTCATCAAGTTTGCATCTTTGGAGGTGAAGTCAACAAGATAAAGATTGTTGTATCTAAAACCCTTGAAAATCACTTGCTTGTCATCTATCTTGGTAACAACCACTTCATTTGGACCAAACAAGCATTGGTAGCCAAGATCACAAAGTTGTCCAACAGATAGTAGGTTGAAACTCAATGAAGCAACATAGAGCACATTTGATAGAGAATGATCATTTGATATTGCAACCTTGCCTATACCCTTGACTTTGCTCTTTGAATTATCCCTAAATATGATATTGTCTTGACATACCCCATCCTCTTCAAGTGAGGTGAACATACGAGGATCACCGGTCATATGTTGTGTGCAACCACTATCAATCACCCAATGAGATCCACCAGTCTTGTAGTTCACCTACACACAAGAGATCAAGCCTTTTGTTTAGGGACCCAAACTTGAGAGGGACCCTTAACTTTTTCAACTAGTGACTTGGCAACCCAAATTTTCTTTGGCCTATTCTTGTTAGGAGGACCCAAGAACATGACTTTCATCTTTCCACTAGAGTCCTTTCTAAGCATGTAGTGAGCATTGAAAGCAAAGGGTCTAGCATGCTTGGGCAAGGGTTGTGGTGGTGGAGTTTTGCACTCATGAGCAAAATGGCCTTCTTGTCCACACTCAACACATCTCTTTGGCTTGGGCTTTGTCTTGCTTTGTTGTTGTTTGGCCTTTACCTTCTTTTCTTGATTTGCCAAATAGCCAATGCCACTCCTATCCAACTTCATGACGGTGTTCATGAGTAGCTCACTTTGCAAGTGTTGGCCTCTTGTGAACTTGCTTAGGCCGGTCTTGAGATGCTCTTTCTCTTGCTTGAGCTTCTTGTTTTCTTCAATGAGTGTATCATTTGAAGCTTGCTTTTCAAGAGCCAACAACTTCTTGTTCTCATCTTTAAGCATCTCATTTTCACTCTTGAGCTTGACATACTCATCATAGTCATTGGCCTCAACCACACTCTTGCCTTTGCCGCTAGAGCCTTGCTCAAAGTTCTCAACAATCAAGTCATCACATGATGTAGCTATATCAATCTTAACAATTTGGTTAGTAGCATCATGTGTCTCAAGAGCAAGCTCATTAGCAACAATAAGAGTATCATAATTAATCTTCAAGGTGGTGTACTCTTCTTTTAGCAAGTTTAGTCTAGTGATGAGTTCACCATGCTTCTTCTCAATTTTATCATGTTTATCTCTAAGCTCCTTGTTAGAAGTTTTAAGCTCTTTGAGAGAAGAAGACATAGTTTCATTTTGATCTATGAGCTCATCCCTAGTATTATGTGCACTTTCAAGCTTAGATGAGAGTAATTCATTTTCATGTTGAAGCTCATCATTTTTATTTCTAGTCCTCCTTATGATTTTAGAATATTTATTTAACAATTTTACTAGTTCATCATAAGAGGGAGCATCATATTCATCATCACTATCACTATCATCATAATCACTATCACTATTTTGTACCTTTCGATCACCCTTTGCCATGAGGCATAGATGAGTAGTAGAAGATGATGGTGAAGATGGCGGTGAAGGTGGTGATGAAGATGTCGGTGAAGATGATGATGGCCCAATCACAAGTGCGGCGATCTTTTCTTTGTCATTATCACTTTCATCGCCGGAGGACTCACATGATGATTCAATGTCGGTGAGCCAATCACCAACAATATAGGCCTTGCCTCCCTTCTTCTTGTAGAATTCTCTTTTCTTGCCATCTTTCTTCTTGTATGGCTTGTTCTTTCTTTTGTCATCTTCTTCATCACTTGAATCATCTTTCTTGCCCTTGTACTTGTTCTTGTACTTGTCTTTTGGAGGCTTTGGGCATTGATGAGCTAGATGGCCAAGTTCTCCACAATTGAAGCAATCCATTTCGGAGATTGGCTTTCTTTTGCTACTTGTGAAGAATTTCTTCTTCTTGCCATCGAACTTGATGCCACTCTTGTTGAGCTTCTTTAGCATCTTGGTGGTCTTCCTTACCATGAGTGCAAGTGATTCATCATCAATGTCACTTTCACTAGAGCTTTCTTGCACAATCATGGCTTGGGCCTTCTTATTTTTCTTTTCATGACTAGCTTTGAAGGCCAAGTCTTTCTTCTTGGAAGATGATGAGCCCTCTTTCGGAGTGATGTGCATGTACATCTCATGTGCGTTGATCTTCCCCAATACTTGAGTTGGTGTTGCGGTGGAGAGATCACTTTGGTGAAGTACGGTGACAATGTGTCCATACTTCTCAACGGGAAGAACACTTAAGATCCTCCTTGCAACATCCGATTGACTCATTTTAGTGAGTCCAAGAGCATTTAGATCTTCTACAAGAACATTCAAACGAGTGTACATGTCGTTAGCACTTTCTTTAGGAAGCATCTCAAAAGAATTAATTTTCTTTAAAGCAATGTGATAGCGTTCCTCACGCTCACTCTTAGTTCCCTCATGGAGAGCACAAAGATTTTCCCACAATTCGTGAGCGTTTTTGGCATTTCGCACATGATTGAAAATATCTTTGCCTACCGCCCGGTAGATTGCATTTTTTGCTTTTGCATTCCACCGGTCGTATTTCTCCTCGTCACCACTTGGGTTAGCGGGATCCCTTATAGGAGGAAGCCCTTCGGTTGCGGCTCTAAGGCACCCAACATCTATGGCTTTGAGGTATGCCTCCATACGAATTTTCTAATATGGAAAATCGTCTCCCTCAAAAGTGGGAGGTGGTCCTTCCCCATTAGACATCTTGCTCTAGGCGATAAAGCCTAAATTAAGAGCAACACGGCTCTGATACCAATTGAAAGGATCAAGATGCCCAAGAGGGGGGGTGAATTGGGCTTTTCTAAAAATTAATTGCAAGAATTAAATCGTACAAGCCAAACTTCACCCCTAGTGCCAACTTGTGTTCCTTGTGATTCTACCGATAAAAGTTTTGCACCCTAAGTTCCAATCCTAGACTAGCAAGGCAATTCTAGGAAAGTAAACAAGCAATGAAAGTAATACAAGAAAGTAAATGCTTGAAAGTAGGGGATAGGAACACGGTGATGTTTTGCCGAGGTATCAGAGAGTCGCCACTCCCCACTAGTCCTTGTTGGAGCACCCGCGCAAGGGTGTAGCTCCCCCTTGATCCGCGCAAGGATTAAATGCTCTCTACGGGTTAATTCTTCGACACTCCGTCACGGCGAATCACCCAAAACCACTCACAACTTGAGTTGGGTCACCCACAATCGTCGGATGATCACCAAACTCCTAATCACCACCGAACCGTCTAGGTGATGGCGATCACCAAGAGTAACAAGCTAGAACTCTCACTTGACCACAACAAGCCTATTGAGAAGATGGATGCACACTTGCTTGACTCTTGTCACTAGAGAAGATTCTCAAACTTTGATTTGCAAATCACTATCCTCACTAGGGCTCTTGCACTCCCTTGCACTTCAAAGATGTTTCTCAGCTAAACAAATGAGCAAGAGACCTCTAAAAGAGGTGGAGGGGTTGTATTTATAGACCCCTCAAACAAATCCAACTGTTACCTTTCAAAACAGCCAGACGCGTACTGACCGGACGCGCCTGTCGATATGACCGGACGCGCCGGTCAATTGTAATGGTCGAATAACGGAAACCTGTGCTGAGTGACCGGACGCGCCAATCTGTGATGACCGGACGCGCTGGTCTGAGATGACCGGACGCGCCGATCAGGGATGATCGGACGCGTCCGATCATGCAAGAGCTATCTGGAAATCTGACCTGACGCATCACCGTGTCCGATCATAGGTGACCAGACGCGTTAGGTCACCACGGGACCTTACTGGAACATGACCGGACGCACGACCGCGTCCGATCATAGGTGACCGGACGCGTCAGGTCTCCACGGGACCTTACTGGAACATGACCGTACGCGCCGATCATTTTCACAGTCGCGTCCGATTACGCTGTTTACCCTCTGGAACACGTGTCAGCTTGACCACCGCGTCCGGTCTTCTCAAGGACCGCGTCCGGTCAGTCAGCTGAAAAACGCAGTGAAGATTTAGTACTGACCGGACGCGTCCGGTCATGACCAGGACCGCGTCCGGTCATAGGTAAACGGCTCAAACGTCTTCTAAACGTGATGCAACTTAAACCAAGTTGCTTCTAACTGAACTCTGAGCTTTTCTCGAGCTACCTAGTGCTAAGTTTGACAAGTGTGCACCACACCTAAACACAAGACTCACCTAGGTCAAGCTACTCGGTCATGCCCCTCTTTATAGTACGGTCAAAGGAAGAAACAAAGATCCTAATCACTATTCCAGATATATCTCAACACCTTGACATCCGGAACTAACCATCCTTAATCTTATCGTTGATCCTTTGAAAACCGAAACGATTTCCATCAAGGGACATGAATACCATATTGCCCAAAGCAGTTATCATCTCCATGACCTAACTTACCAACGTTTCTGCAAAACACACGTTAGTCATGGTAATTATGTGTTGTCATTAATTGCCGAAACCAACACCGGGGCCTAGATGCTTTCACATACGATGTGTTTTTCGTTAGGGGGGAGAAGAATACATTGTGTATCAGTCGCATGCAGACTCAAAGAAGTATGTCACTGACAACCAAAATTGGCGTATGTAACTTGCCTTGGATTAGAAGTTTTTGACAAAAAATGATGATTCCTTATTATAAGTGACCAAATGAGAGGCCTTTTTACGCCCAAGGTCTCCCAACAAGGATATGCACCTTTGGTACACCTCAGACTCAACAAGATCATGTGAAACACTGATTCTGAATAAATAGTTTTAACAAAAGACCACAGCATTCTTTGATAATATAGAAGTCACAATTTGTGCTCCTTGAGGAGCTTTCAAACCTTTTGAACTTTTAGAATCATCCTTTCCTTCAAAGTTTTCAACAGTCAAGTGTCCAATTTCCTACTGTATTTTAATGACTAGTAGTCTAGTATTTGCATCTAATCCAAATCTTCTCATTGGTTCTGCGCACATCTACCTCAAGAACATAATAGGAGGCCACACCATCCTAAGAGGTACATGCTGTTCATACGATATGTTCTTTGTTTGGGGCGAGAAGAAGAATACATTGTGTATGAGCCGCATGCAGACGTAAAAAGGTATATCATTGATAACCAAAATTAGCGTATGGAGCTTGCCTCTAATTAGAAGTTTTTGAGAAAAAATGATGTTTCCGTATTATAATGTCACCAAATGAGAGGATTTTTTACGCCCAAAGTCTCCCAACAAGGATATACACCTTTTATACACCTCTGATTTAGCAAGACCATGTGAAACATTGATTCTAAATAGACAGTTCTAACAAAAGACCGTAGCATTCTTTGACAACATAGAAGACACAATTTGTGCACCTTGAGGAGCTTCCAAACTTTTTGAAATTTTAGAATCATCCTTTGCTTCAATGTTTCAACAGTCAAGTGTCCAACTTCCTACTGTATTTTAATGACTAGTAGTCTGTCATTTCCATCCAATCCAAATCTTCCTCTTGGTTCTGTGCTCATCTGCCTCAAGAACATAATAGGAAGCCGCACCATCCTTAGAGGTGCATGTTGTTCATATGATGTGTTCTTTGTTTTGGTGGGGAGGAGAAGAATACATTATGTATGAGACGCATGCAGACGCAAAGAAGTATATCATTGACAACCAAAATTGAAGTGTGGAGCTTCCCTCTGATTAGAAGTTTTTGAGAAAAAATGATGTTTCCTTATTATAATGTCACCAAATGAGAGGATTTTTTACGCCCAAAGTCTCCCAACAAGGATATACACCTTTTATACACCTCAGACTCAGTAAGATCGTGTGAAACACTAATTCAGAATAGACAGTTCTAACAAAAGACCATAGCATTCTTTGACAACATAAAAGACACAATTTGTTCTCCTTGAGGAGCTTCCATTCTTTTTGAACTTTTAGAATCATCCTTTGCTTCAACGTTTTCAACAGTCAAGTGTCCAATTTCTGACTGTATTTTAATGACTAGTAGTCTAGCATTTGCATCCAATCCAAATCTTCCTCTTGGTTCTGCGCTCATCTACCTCAAGAACATAATAGGAGGCCACACCATCCTAAGAGGTACATGTTGTTCATACAATGTGTTCTTTGTTTCGGTGGGGAGAAGAATATATTGTGTATGAGATGCATGCAGACGTAAAGAAGTATATCATTGACAACCAAAATTGGCGTGTGGAGCTTGCCTCTGATTACAAGTTTTTATGAAAAAATGATGTTTCCTTATTATAATGTCGCCAAATGAGAGGCTTTTTATGCCCAAAGTCTCCCAACAAGGATATACACCTTTTGTACACCTCAGACTCAACAAAACCATGTGAAACACTGATTCTGGATAGACAGTTTTTACAAAAGAATGCACCATTCTTTGATAACATAGAAGTCATCCTTTGCTTCCAAATTTTCAGCAGCCAAGTATCCAATGTCCTACTATATTTTAACTGACTAGTAGTCTAGCATTTTCATCCAATCCAAATCTTCCTCCTAGTTCTACGCTCATCGACATCAAGAACATAATAGGAGGCCACACCATCCTAAGAGGTATGTGCTATTCATACAATGTGTTTTTCATTAGGGGGAGAAGAATACATTGTGTATCAGCCGCATGCAGACTCAAAGAAGTATGTCACTGACAACCAAAATTGGCGTATGTAACTTGCCTTGGATTAGAAGTTTTTGACAAAAAATGATGATTCCTTACTATAAGTCACCAAACAAGAGGCTTTTTATGCCCAAGGTCTCCCAACAAGGATATGCACCTTTTGTACACCTCAGACTCAACAAGATCATGTGAAACATTGATTCTGAATAAATAGTTTTAACAAAAGACCACAACATTCTTTGACAACATAGAAGTCACAATTTGTGGTCCTTGAGGAGCTTTCAAACCTTTTGAACTTTTAGAATCATCCTTTGCTTCAAAATTTTCAGCAGTCAAGTGTCCAATTTCCTACTGTATTTTAATGACCAGTAGTCTAGTATTTGCATCTAATCTAAATCTTCCTCTTGGTTCTGTGCTCATCTACCTCAAGAACATAATAGGAAGCCACACCATCCTTAGAGGTACATGTTGTTCATACGATGTGTTCTTTGTTTCGGTGGGGAGGAGGAGAATACATTATGTATGAGATGCATGCAGACGCAAAGAAGTATATCATTGACAAACCAAAATTGACGTATGTAACTTGCCTTGGATTAGAAGTTTTTGACAAAAAATGATGATTCCTTATTATAAGTCACCAAATGAGAGGCTTCTTTATGCCCAAGGTCTCCCAACAAGGATATGCACCTTTTGTACACCTCAGACTCAACAAGATCATGTGAAACACTGATTCTGAATAAATAGTTTTCACAAAAGACCACAACATTCTTTGACAACATAGAAGACACAATTTGTGCTCCTTGAGGAGCTTCCAAACTTTTTGAAATTTTAGAATCAACCTTTGCTTCAACGTTTTCAATAGTCAAGTGTCCAATTTCCTACTATATTTTAATGACTAGTAGTCTAGCATTTCCATCCAATCCAAATCTTCCTCTTGGTTCTGCGCACATCTACCTCAAGAACATAATAGGAAGCTGCACCATCCTTAGAGGTACATGTTGTTCATATGATGTGTTCTTTGTTTCAGTGGGGAGGAGAAGAATACATTGTGTATGAGACGCATGCAGATGTAAAGAAGTATATCATTGATGACCAAAATTGACGTGTAGAGCTTGCCTCTGATTAGAAGTTTTTGTGAAAAAAATGATGTTTCCTTATTATAATGTCACCAAATGAGACGCTTTTTTACGCCCAAAGTCTCCCAACAAGGATATACACCTTTTGTACACCTCAGACTCAACATGAGCATATGAAACATTGATTCTGAATAGACAGTTTTAATAAAAGGCCACACCACTCTTTTACAACATAGAAGTCACAATTTGTGCTCCTTGAGGAGCTTATAAACTTTTTGAACTTTTAGAAACATCCTTTGCTTCAAAGTTTTCAGCAGTCAAGTGTCCAATTTCCTACTGTGTTTTAACGACTAGTAGTCTAGCATTTGCATCCAATCCAAATCTTCCTCTTGGTTCTACACTCATCTACCTCAAGAACATAATAGGTGGCCACACCATCCTAAGAGGTACATGTTGTTCATATGATGTGTTCTTTGTTTCGTAGGGGTGGGGGGAGGAGAATAATACATTGTGTACGAGCCACATGCAGATGCAAAGAAGTATATCAATAGCATGCAAAATTGGCATGTGGAGTTGCCTTTGATTAGAAGTTTTTGTGAAAAAATTGATGTTTCCTTATTATAATGTCGCCAAATGAGAGACTTTTTTACGCCCAAAGTCTCCCAACAAGGACATACACCTTTTGTACACCTCAGACTCAACAAGATCATGTGCTCATCTACCTCAAGAACATAAGAGGAGGCTACACCATCCTAAGAGGTACATGCTATTCATACGATGTGTTCTTTGTTTGGGGGGAGGAGAAGAATACATTGTGTATGAGCCGCTGTTGACAGTAGTTATCATTCATCACAAACCATCAATTTAACTTGAAGAAATGCATAATAAGGATCATCAATAGAAACTTAGGGGGTTTAAACTGACAATTTTTATGAGTTTTGGTGAATCTATATTTTCAGCAGAAAACCAGCAAGGAGGATTAAAACGTCAAAAAGAACCAAAATTAACCACGATGAAAACTACCCTAGAAGATTCTAGAGGAAAACAAAAGACACCACACTATGATAGACCCCGAGGGCTACCAGGTGGGGTTGATTGGCCCCACCATCATGCCGCCTGGCCCCCAGGGGCCCACCTATCAGTCATCTTCCAGAAGCTTCCTCCACCGCTTCCTTGAATGCATCTACGCCATTCCTTAAGTCAGTTTGATCCAATGGCTCACATTGCACTCTTAGGGCTATATAACCAGGCCCTGCCCCCCATGGAGCATACCTTTACATCTGCCATAAGTCATGAATAGACTAGAAATTAGGGTTTCCAGAGATTAGAGAGAGAGCTCTAGTTCTTCAAGTTCTTAGTATAGCCTTTCTAGCAAGATTCAAGTAGAGTTTAGGCTACTGCTCAGGATTCTGAATCTGTCGTCTGGAGACTAGTATTAGCTATTGTATATCTCTTCATTTTTATGACTTTGTGTTACTTCAATATTATGTTGCTATTTATTATGTTCCTAGTTTGCTCTAGATTATTGCTTGAAAAGTTATGATTGATGATGAATATATGCATATATTCGCAAAGCGCTTAATTCAGTTCTCGAGAGAGTTAAGTGGTCGACACTATGTAAGCACGGTACTTAGATATGGGTTTTCTATGGATGCACTCTATATGCCGGGTCATGGTAGATTACGGATGTGACACTCCCGTTGAGTCCTTTGTAGTCCACTCCCCATATGTAGAACAAGTAGAACCTCGGTTACGAAGGAAGAGAAAGCTCTATTCTCGAACTTCCCTAAGTAATGTTCCTTATGCATAGATCCAAAGTTAGTTATATTATAGATGAAAATATATATGCTTGAGTGTACAAAAGACTTAGTAATTAGGAATGACATAGGAATCTTTTGCTTTTACCGAATCTCTATCTTAGCCATATTACATTTGTGAGTCTCTGTTTCTATCTTTGGAATACCTTTGTTACCTTTTATTTATCACTTGACTTACCCCTGCTAAAGCATAAGAGTGGTTTGGATCATAAGTATACATATTAGTCAATATCTCTATGTCAACTCAACCCCATAGCTCTTCTTTGTGGATTAAATATAAGTAACGATACTCAGTATACTCCCGGGTGAAATGCTACAATGGTAATTTATCTGTATACTTGTAGATACTTAACTTTAATATTATTTTCTCAGAGTTTATAAGTGGCATTCATAATTTACCAATAAAGCATTTCTGGCATCATGTTAGGGATGACAACTTAGTAAGAGTGATGCTAAAAAATGCCAACAGCCGCATGCAGACACAAAGAAGTATACCATTGACAACCAAAATTGGCGTATGGAGCTTGCCTCTGATTAGAAGTTTTTGTGAAAAAATGATGTTTTCTTATTGTAATGTCGCCAAATGAGAGGCTTTTTTTACGTCCAAAGTCTCCCAACAAGGTTATACACCTTTTGTACACCTCAGACTCAGCAAGATCATGTGAAACACTAATTCTAAATAGACACTTTTAACAAAAGACCGTACCATTCTTTGACAACATCGAAGTCACAATTTGTGCTCCTCGAGGAGATTCCAAACTTTTTGAACTTTTAGAATCATCCTTTGCTTCAAAGTTTTTAGCAATTGTTGGCATTTCTTAGCATCACTTTTAACTAAGTTGTCATCCCTAGCATGATGCCAGAAATGTGTTGTTGGTAATTATTGTTGACACTTGTAAACTCAGAGATAATAATATTAAAAGTAGGTATCCACAAGCGCACAGATAATATACCATTGTAGCATTTCACCGTGGAGTATACCAGGTATCGTTATTTATATTTAATCCATAGGGAAGAGTAATGGATTTGAGTTGGCATAGAGATATTGACTAATATGTATACTTATGATAAAACCACTCTTATGCTTTAGCAGGGGTAAGTCAAGTGATAAATAAATAATAAATGTAAGGTAGTAATAGCATTCCAGAGATAGAAATAGACTCGTAAATGTAGTATGGCTATACAGGAGATTCATTAAGAACAAAAGATTCCTAAATCATTACATATTTAATAAGTCTTTTGTACACCCAAGTATATATACTCTCATCTATAGTATAACTAATTTTGGATCTATGCATAAGGAATGTTACTAAAGAAGATTAAGAACAGAGCTTGTCTCCCTTCACAACATTGTTCTACGTGCTCTACAAACGGGGAGTGGACTACAAAGGACTCAATGAGAGTGTCACATCCACGATCTACCATAAGACCCATAGTGTAGAATGCATCTATAGGCAAACAATATCTAAGCTCCATGTTTACATAATGTCGACCACCTAACTCTCTCGAGAACTGAGCTAAGCGCTTTGTGAACATATGCATATATTCATCATCAATCATAACTATATCAAGCATACAACTAGAGCAAACTAGAAATATAATATATAGCAACATAATATTGAAGTAGCACAAAGTCTTAAATATAGAGGTATAATGGTTATACTAGTCTCCAGATGGCAGATCTGGAATCCTGAGCGATAGCCCAAACTCTACTCGAACCTTGCTAGCTAGCCTATACTACAACCTTGAAGAATTGGAGCTCTATTCTCTTCTCTCTAGAAACCCTAATTTTTGGTCTAATCTTGACTTATGGCAGATGGCCTGGAGGGGTGTAGGGGCTGATATATATAGACTAGAGCATCAATCCTGAGCCCTCAGATCAAAGCGACTTGAAGTAACGATGTAGATGCATTCTAGGAGGCGGTGGAGGAACTGACGTTGAAGCGGAGGCTGACAGGTGGTACCCAGGGGTCAGTCGGCCTGTAGGTGGGACCGGTCGGCCCCACATGTCATGCTTTGCATGTCATCTTACGTGGGTTGCCATCTAGTGTCCTCTGGAACCTTCTAGAGTAGTTTTCGTCATGGATAAGTGTAGTTTTGTTTGTCGTTTTAATCCCTCTTGCCGGTTTTCTGGAATAACCCTGCTAAAAACACAGATTCACCAAAACTTGTGAAAATTATTAGTTTAAACCCCTAAGTTTATGTTGGTGATCCTTTTTATGCATTTATTCAAGTTAAGTTAACGGTTTATGATGGATGGTAACTACCGTCAACAAACTCCCCCAAGCTAAACCTTTGCTAGTCCTTGAGCAAAGCTAAATTTCATAATGATTGAGGGATTTTAGAGTTTTGAAAACATTAAACAACTCCTCAAAAGTACACATGCGTTCAAACAAGAATTCTTCTCCAAATTGAAATTCATCGATTTGGCTTTCAAACTTACTCATATTACCTTCAACCATGGAGCTTTTAAGCTTTTACTTGGATCTTGGGCAATTGAAAGACAGAACAATCAAGTCAAGCACTATGTCCCTAATTTTTTATTCAACCAGCATTCTAGAGTTTTATAAGTTTTCAAAATAAAACTCAGAGATTCCATTGTATGACACTCTTAAGTCTCTCATATATGTGGTATTTGTGGATCCTTACCAAGGCAATAAATGATGATATACTTTTTTTTTCTTCCTACAACTAAGGCTTATGTGGAGCTCATAGAAGGGTATATAAATGAGAGAGCATACTTATAATATATATATTGTAAAGTTAAACCTTGGATTCAAAGAGAGTTAAGTCGTACAATCAAATCAAGATGTACTATGCTCCTTGAAACATGTCTCTCATTTAGAAATTGGAAACAACTTTATAAGAAATCATGGGCTATCTTATTCATCTCATTTTTCAAGCGGGCATCTAAGTACCCATTGTTTTAATAATTCAAACACTTATCCATTTTTTCTAATTCTTTCTTTCTTTTTCTTTCTCTCTCTTTCTCTCTCTTTTTATGAATAACTTTTGCATAGCCCATGCCTCTTTTTCTGTAGTAAAATATTTGAGATAGCATTTATTTGGTGGAAAACCTATAAAGTATTTTTTTGGTGTTTACTCCTAGTGTAGGAGAAAAATATTTTTGGGTGGATCTAGATGGAATGCATATTTTTGCACCTACCCCCCAGTGTAGGAGTAGTGCATATGTGGGTGATGTGTACGTGATCTTGATTCTAAGAGCATGATAAACATCTCATAAGGTATCAACAAAGCTTGACCAAACTCAATGCAAAACAAATAGCATATAAGTGGAATTTTTTCCTAGCCTAAATAAACATGTTTGGCTCTGGTAGGAATTCAAGCTTTATCTTACAGGATCTCATCATATGGATTTTATTTTTTAAAAAGAAATCTCCAGAAATCAAGTGTCACTTAGAACAAGATAAATAGCAGCTCAGACCTTATCATATCATATCCGTCAATTACCTAGATTTAGATCAAGCATATGCTACCCACGAGTTTCAAGTTCAGAGCAAATTCTCATATCAAATCAATTTCATCCAAAACTTGGGAGAATTCAAGGCTGAAAACAAGATACTTTAAAGGAATTATAACAGAGCAACTATTCATCATTTTCATTATGTGAGATCATTCTTCAAGTTCTATTTATTTATTGACTCTTAAAAATAAGATAACAAACTAAAGCACACCTTAAGTAAATCATACTTAAAGCAAACTATGTATACAAACACATTTTTTTGGAACATAGTAAAATATAAGCATGCATTAATATATATAAAGAAGATAAATTTTGATTTTTTTTAGTTTTTTAATTTTTTTACTAATATATAACAAACTCAAAAATAAATAAATAACAAAAAAATAAAATGCAAGAAAGAAAGAAAACTTACCTCGGATAACGGGGCTCCTCCCCCAAGCTGGGTGTTGCTATGGTCCTTCAGCGAGGCGGGGGTCAATGTTGAGACCTTGGAACAACCAATTCCAGTTATCGTTCTCCTGTTGCTGTTGCTGCTTGATGGCGGCGAGGCATTATCCTGCTTCTTCTTGCCACTAGGAATGTTGGTGAAGAGTGTTTCAGATCTCCTGCTGTCCTTCCTCGATGGTGATGAGCTAGGTGTCAAAACGAGCATGCTCCATCTGCTGCTCATGGTAACCCATGGGCGGTGGATGATGACCCATGTGATGATCATGTGAGCCTGTGGGGTGGTCGTGGAAGCTACGAGCAGAGAAGGACATACGTCCTCCCTAGTAGCCACTAGAGACCTCTTCATAAGACTGCTACTGATAGTAGTCAAAATTATTGTCCTACCATTGCCCGCTTGAGCCCTGATGCCAGAGTTCTCCGAATGGTGCGGAGAAGGCTGCTCCCACCCAGCATGTCTAGGTTGGTGCATACGGGAAGATCTTGGCTGGTCCTAGCCTATATGCTCAGGATGGTACACCTAGGAAGGTCCCACTTGATCAAATCCTGTGTAGCTGGTGAAGGCAGGCCCTTCTAGGACAGGGTCATCTCCACGGTATTGAGGATTTGGATTGCCCGTGATCCTCGCAGAAGCACTCCTGCAAGGTGCTTCCTTCTTTCTCTGCAAATCAAAGACAAACAAATCTACTGCATATAGATCGAGGTTCCTGTCTGGTAACAGGAACTCGTTTATGTAATCCATATACATCATGACTATTTTCCCATCCTTACCCTTCTTAAGCAAGTGTGCATGATTAAAATAGCCATAATCAACGAGCGAACAGGGACCATCAATATAAGTGACAGAGGCATTTCCCAACAAACCCAAATTCTTAGCTATGCGGGTAACTAAGGAAGTACACCCAACAGCTCCCTTAAGGTCAGGAATTTCTACCTATTGTGTCATCATGAATCTCATAGGTGAGACCTTCTTTCTTTTAACCATAGCTAAAGTAGCTTAAGTTCATCAGTTCTAACTGTGCGAATATCAGCCCTAGGGAATGAAGAAAAACCTAGCCACTTATGCATAAAACACAAAATTGGGTGGTGAATATCATTAGTGCGTGGGCGGTAGCAAACCACTTCTTTCAAGATTTCCCTCCGAAACTTATCTCTACCAAAATCCCTTATGTGGAGTTTACATCAATTGTGCACTAGATAGGGAGTCCTAAAAGTCCACTAAACTGTCTCCATGGTATAGAATATTCCTTCCCAAATAGTCTTGTCGGTGTTCGGACCCAGGAGGGCCCTAGACCAATGAGTGAATTTGTGCTGCGTGCTCCCTAATCCGGATGGTGATGCAAAGAGAATACACGGAGGTTTATCCTGGTTCGGGCAAAGAAGGTGCCACACCCATTTAACGACCAAATGGAATGCATACTCTTATGTGTGCCCAGAGATCAATCACACATAAGTTAACAAATTATAAAGGAAGTATCATCACAAATGTTATTATATCACGATTATTATCACATAGTCTTTACACAAATGTAGCGGAAGTAAAATATAAATCTCTCGTGTTAGCTCCAATCACAGGCACATTGACTGCTTGACTGCAAGTCTAGTAATCTTCAGGGAAGTAGGAGTAGTAGTCACTATTTGCACCATCTGTTACCCATCCAGGATTTTTATCCAAGTAAGAAAAATAAACAAGCGTAAGTACATCTCGTACTCAACAAATGTAACATGGGGTTCATGAGGCTCAAAGGCATGACATTGGTTTATCAGCATGTAGCTTTTAATTTGCATAATTTTTGTATATCAATAATATCAAAATGTCTTAATGTAAACAATAAACATATGATCCATGTGAAATGATTAACGAATAGCAAGAACATATTCATTATTAATGATCAACTATTCCATAAGGGTCCAAGGCCACTCATGACCGTGGGCACGGCTGATATACCAGTTTTACACTCTGTAGAGGTTGTACACTTTCACTGTGAGTCATGTTGCCCATATGCCCAGGTTAATTACTCCCAAAACACTTCCAAGGTGAGCAGGCAGGGGAACACTATGAAGTCTTTCGAAGGTTCGTCTAACAAGTTAGGGCCATTAGATTCACTCAGCAAACAGATGTAGAGCCCCCCTTCCAAATGGCACAATAACACGCAGCCTATACATAAAAGGACAGAGGCCGCACTATACCCAATTTGTCAAGCCATTCTTACGCCAAAAAGGTTACCACTAACAAGCTAGAAAAGGTCCTTCTATATAACTAAAGCTAGAGCCATATAGCCCTCACAGTTGTACTGTAAGTCCCGGATGTTCGCTTACAGATAAGTCCTTAAGGAGAGTAACTAGAGCACCAAAATAACCCCATGCTCTAGTCCCCTTTAGACAGTAATAAAAAGTCATATTTTAATGTTTATTGCATATTCCATTAGTCAAATTACATGATCATAGTTCACGTTAAGCACTAGCAATACTACTCCATGCAATATAATAGGTATCAAGGAATAAGATCAACACTAAGTCGTCCTTAACAAGGAAATATATGCATAATGATATTATTTGCTTAATGTGAATAGGATAACAAGGATAATCCCAAGCTATATACTTGCCTTGCTCAAACTGGTCCTGATGATCTTGCTCATAGAAAAACTCCTGATCTCCAACGAATTGCTCACCATCTATACTCGATCAACAATAGCAACAACATTCATCTAGAACAATCATGCACAAACAAACAAGACTATAATTAGAATAGTACACCAACAGTAATAAAATAAGATAAAAAGTCTTTAAAACGAATCTACAACTCGCTAAGATCACACAAACGTGAAGATCACGAAAAACGGAGCTAAAACGATGAAGTTACGAATTTACGAAGATTTCCTATAGAAAAATAATTACTTTAATTCAAACTCAAAAATAAAATGTCACAAACCTAATATACAGTACTACTAACATGTAGAGCTCGCAAATACAAATCTAACGCAATTTGAACGGGTCAAATCAGAGTTAAAACGGAGATTTTATGACTAAAACAAGATTAGTGGCATAACTGTAAATAAGTGAAAACATATTCTTGAATTACCGAGACCAAATACGCTTTCAAAATAATAAAACGCGATGCGGGAATGTGCCTTGGACTGTGGGTTATATTACGCAAAACCGTAGGGACTCTTTAGCAAAATATACAGGCAAACCGGTATCTTTGATTATCAACCGTCAGATTTAAAATGGATGGATCAGATTGAGTCGGGGAACAGCCGGCGGCGGCGTTCCGGCCAGAACAGGAACCCGGCGACGTTCCACGGCGGCGCCATTGCCGGAAAACGTGAGAGCTCGATTCCGAGCACCATTCAACGATTAGAAGATACCGGAATGGAGTAGGGAACATGGCGAGCTCACCGAGGTAGGAAACAGAGACGGAGTCGGATCAAAAACGGCGTGGAGCTCGGGATGGCGGACGGTGGTGGCGAGGTAGGGCTCCTAGCTTGCGGTGGCGTCTCAGGAGCTCGGCTAACACTGTGAAAGGGTTGGATGGAGGTGGCTGTGCGTGGCACCTGGCTTATATAGCCCGAACATGCATCGGGTAAGGAAAGGGGAAGATTGGGAGGAGGATTTGGCGTCGGCGATTTTTGGAAAGGGAAGATCCGGCGGTGGCATCGACTTGAGGAAGGGGGCGCGCCTGACACGTGGACCCAGGGTGTCAGCGACGGCAGAGAGAGGCAAGCGGCGCGCGCTCACACAAGCTGGGCCAGGCGGCTTGCTGGGCTCGCGATGCTCGGTCCAGGCGGGACGCGGGGGGAGGGGGGAAGAAGAATGGGCCGCACGTGGAGGAAACGGACGCGGGCGAGCGGTGGGCTGCTGGGCTGAGCTGGGCCAAAAGCAGAGAAGAGAAAAATTTCCCTTTTCTTTTTCTTTTCACAGCATTTTCCAAAAGATTTTGAATCCTCTTTTGAATTTGAATCAAACCACTCAATACAAAAATTCAAATGCAACAGCATGAGTGCACAAACATGTTCCTACGCTTATATTTGATTTTAAGTTAATAAAAATTATTATTATTCTAAGTTTATATGCTCACAAAATTGCATAAAAAATCATATTTACCTATTTTTAAATAACCCAAAATTTTAGGATGTTACAATTCTACCCCCCTTAAGATGAATCTCGTCCCGAGATTCGGCTGGTGCTTACTCGAACAGTTGTGGGTGTAACAGAACCGACCAAATTATAAGAGCACAAGTACAAAAACAAGCACCGAAGCGCTCAAATTTTCAAACTTGAGCCCATATAATCCCGGTAGTCAATCGAAATCACGAAGGATCTCAAACCAAACTGCTTACAACCAGGATCGCATCATTCAACATACAACATCATACGATACATTTCACAAGTAGTTCTAAAATAAGTTTACACCACGGAGTAGCAAATATTACAAACCAAGTTTGAAAGTAGCGGAAGCATAACACACACACTAGTTAAATAAATACTGCCAGTCTGGATGATCGACATCTCGCAAAAGCATGAGGGAAGTACATAAAGACGATCACGCCCTTGTGATCTAGTCATCATCACCCGCAGGGTGGAGACACGTCTTGCAGAATCCCTGATAAAGCATGTCATCTGCAACAGGAGGGAATAAACCCTGAGTACTGGAATGTACTCAGCTAGACTTACCCGTCGAAAACCAGAAATAAAGTGACACCAAGGATTATGCAAGGCTTACACGAGAGGCTAGCTGACACCACATTTTGCATAAAGGCATAAGTAGTTGAAACTCTTATAACCTGTACTAGCAGTTATTTTTAGCATTTACCTGTCATCTATCTTAGCACCTGTACTAAACATTCACTTGAGTAATAATCAAACAACATTATTATTATATCCATAGCAGGTATATCATTGCGGCAACATCATATCATTTATTTAACCATCTGTTCATTTAATGAGATCTACGTTGCCGCTGCTCAAGTCAAGTGCTCACTAACCGGGAGCGACGGCGATTCGAATCGAATTCCTATCCAGCTGGAGGGGTATTTCTAACACTCACCGTGCAGACCCCTGCCAGGGTCGCACAGGCCACCTTGTCATATGATTCAGGAATCGCGGGTCCGAATGATGTCGCGACCCCAAGGGCGACACTCTGCCAGGTGATAGGGACTCTAACCCCCCCTTGGTCTCACGCCAATGACCCCAAGCACATCCTTTCTCTCCTCCAAGAAGCAACCTACCATTCGATTCCCGGCCTGAATCACATTACTCGGCTTCGCGGTCGGAACGACTTATCCGGCCAACTAAGTGTTAGACTGCGTTCAACATGACTCAAGGACGTACAGCGAATCGGTCCTTAAACGACTCAGACGGGCATAGCTCCACACCCAAGACGTGAAGTGTCTTGCGGCTGTACTATCGAACTCCCGCCCGGTCTCAATTTCATTTTTAAGCATGGTTCCATTCGCGATAGCCATAGAGCCACTCGTGACTCCTTCCTACATCTCGCGGATGACCGGAAATCACCCGACTTCTACCGTACTAAGCAGGGCTAAGCATTGACACGTGCCTAAACCTAAAATAGGATTAAGTACGAGATCTGGACAAGGACATGTATAATGCAACAAGTGTTTTCATATAACTCCTACAACTTAATGCAGTAAACAATTAAAAGTACTCAAGATTAATTTGTAAATCAGTAGGTTCAGCATGCACCGGGGCTTGCCTTTCAGAAAAGTTGAAGGCCGGTGGTCAGGGCACTCGGGTAGACCTTCTGACGGAGCTTCGTCGCCGGCTGGTTCCTCGGGCTCCTGCTGCTCCTGGCTCTCCTCCGGAATTACAGGCTCGAATTCGAGGAGTGTCACCCCCTCCGGTACACCTATTGCATGAGTGCATAATAAATACCATGGATGCATAAATGGGTGCAACATGCTCGGAATGAAATGCATTACAACAATTTAACGCTCTATTCAAATCACTTCAAAAGAGTAGGTGCAAATTTCCTCTCCGGTAGAGAAATACTCACCTAATCTACTTAACCTAAGGTAAAGCTGCTCATCCTCAGTTAAGGCCCTAACACCTAACAATTACAAAAGTAGCATGTCTTAGGATATTACACCATATCAATCAGCAAAACACCACAGTAAGCACTCTAGACAGCAGCTACTTGTTTTTATCACAACTGGAGATTTACAATTCCAAAAGATATGATCTAAGCCAATCTGGAAAGCCTAAGAAATGTACTACAATTCATTTTCAGACCTCAACTCCAAACTCCTAAGTTTTCCATGTCAAACTTCACAAGTTCCAGAATCTGTCCTCTCCAAAACAGAGAGTAGCAGATTTTGAACTGCCACTTTAAACAACAGTAACTCTCAAACTACTAAGCCAAATGCTTCCAAATTTCAACACAAGCTAGTTCATCAAGTTTACTCCAACTTTGGTATTTACAAGTTGTCCAGCAACCAATTTTATCAAAACCAAATTTAGAATTACTACTTAGCTGTCCAGAAAACCTAAAATTACAAAGGTTAAATATTTATTGATGTAGCAAACATTCTCTAAAACCAAACTAATGCTACTACAAGTTCACAAATATCACAAAGACACCAGGAAGTAAGGTGTGCCCACCTCGAACATTTATGTAAACCCATTTCTCAATTTACTTAAGTAATTAAGTAGAATTTTAAACATATATATAAACTGCTCCCAAAATTCTAAAAAAATTACAGAGGACTCTTTGACCCAAAAAGAGACTGCTGTAAAAATTTGAACTAAATTTATTCACAGGAACTCCCTACACAAAATTCACGAGCTAATAAGGCTGATTTTTGTATAAATAAGAAACCCTATTGAAAAGTGTCAAACAACAGATTTCATATTTTTCTTAGACACTTTAATATACCAAGACATTCTCCAAAAATTTATAAGAACATTGCACATGTAGAAAAATTACTAAAATTCCTTTAAGCATTTCCTAAAATAACAAAATAGCATTATAACTTGAAAAGTACTTAAGCACTGATGCCCAAATTTTTACCAGAGCTAGGACTAGCATAGAGTAACCTACCCATCAAATTTTATGATTTATGGAACACTACAGCTCAAGTTATAAATTTAACAAATTTGCATGCATTCCAAAACACATTTAAAGGATCTATTAAATTCTCCTAAAAATTAAACATCACATTCCAGATTTATATTTTTCTAAAATACTACACATCATGTGGACCCTAATAAAATTTATCTCATGATTTTTGGATCATTAAAACCCTAGATCTATATTTTTCCAACTTGTACAAAAATCAGTGACAAAATAATAAAAATGAATTTCGTTTCAGATGAACTGGGCCGGCCCGGAAAACTCGGCCCACACTCGCGCGCGCGCGGCCCGCTCAGCGTTCCCGCCCGCACGCGACACTGACAGGCGGACCCCCGCGGTCAGCGACCGGAGACCGGGGAGGCGGAGACCCGCGAGCTCCGACGAGCTCGAGCTCGCCGGAGAAGGGCTCGCTCGGCCAATCGGACACCGCCTCGTGTTCTCCGTCACCCGGTGCGTCGATTAGTGCTCGTGGAACGGATGGGGATGGGGTGGAAGGGGCTTGTCACCGCGAGCGGCGGCCGGTGATGTCCGGTGGCGGCGCACCGTCGCCGGTGAGGATACACGGTGCGGTCTAGGCTCGGTACGAGCTTCACCGAAGCTAGGCGGATCCATTTTGCTAGGAAGGGAGGGTGGAGAGAGACCCGAAGCACCCCGACCACGGTGAGGTCCCATGGCGGGCTCCGGCGACCTCTCGGAGGCGGGGAAGAAAAGCAATGCGGCTCACCTTGAGTCAAATTGCTGGCTTCGGTGGGTCAGGGAGATGGAGGGTGGTGAGGCGGAGGGAGTGGCGAGGTCTGGTGGACTGCGATGCGGTGGTGAGCGGGCACGAGCTCGCCGGAGAGGGGCGGCAATGGCGGCTCAGTTTTCTTTGTGTCGAAGCCGAATGAGGGAGGGAGAGGAACTGGGGCAGCTCTGGTGCGGCGTGGCGACCTTGTAGGTTCGGTGGACTGACCAGTGGGACCACGGCCGGCGCATGGCCGCCACCGAGCCCCCACGCGTCGCCGCGGCTCTGCCTCCGGTCGGCCACGACAGACAACGAAGTCGGGTTCGACTGAATGAAGACTGTCATTCGATGACTGACAGCGTGATTTCAACGAAGAATATCTCCTAAACCAGCTCGAGTTAGTCGAAGATTATTACACCAATTTTGTAGAGCTACATGAGGTCTACAAGTTTGTCAATTGGAGTTTGGGCCGGTTCGGCCTAGATTTGAAACTACAGAGCTCCAAAGTGGTGCTTGATGAAACTGAAACTTAGTTTCAGTCACTATGCCGACTGAAACCCTAACTTCAAGACATTGTATCTCCTAAACTATTGAGAACCAGGTGATGATGATATTGACAAAGTGGTAGAGCTATGTGTGGACAACAACTTTGTCAATTGGCTCAAAGACTGGTTTGGCCTAGTTGGTGAGTTACAAGTTGCTAAAGTGAGGTATAGTGAAACTGAAAAGTCCAATTTCCAGACTTAGAATTTTTCTAAGTGTTGATTCCCACTCAAGCTGACTTGTGGGCCATTTTTGAGCATGCTCTGGTCATTTTCATGCGATGGCCACATTAGAACTTTTGTTCCTCATGAAATTCTCTACAACTTTGCTTAAGGGTGCTCTTCCATGCAAGGTCTCTAAATTAGACTTTTTAATTGGTCAAACTAGGGCCTTCTAGGGTCAAATGGTGGTCAAACTTCCCTTGGAGGGCAATTTAGTAATTTTGGTCAACATGAACCTTGTTCCAAATGTTACCCTAAGTATAACTAAGGTGTTGTAGGTCATGGTTGGCTACCTCACCTTTTTGTTACCCAACTATTAAGTACTTCATGAAATAAATCAAACAAACCCTAAATAATCACATGTGTTGCATCACATAAAATAACAAACATGAATGATGCATGCTTATGCTTATGCCATGCAAATGCAATGCAATTAAGGACTAAACACTTGAAGTGTTACAGTGGGTAGGTTTTCCTCAGATTCTCTTCTCTCTCCCAGGTGGCCTCATCTGCAGTGTACCGATTCCACTGAACCTTACACATCTTGATAGTTCGACTCCTCGTGACCCTTTCAGTAGTCTCTAAAATTCTAACTGGAAACTCTTCATATGTGAGGTCCTCTTTAATAGTGAGCTCCTCTAACGGAATCTGCTCCTCTGGTACTCGCAAACATTTCTTAAGTTGAGACACGTGGAACACATCATGTACACCTGCCAAACTCTCAGGTAATTCCAACTGATACGCCACCTCACCACGTCTCTCTATGATCTTGAAAGGTCCAATATACCTTGGTGCCAATTTCCCCTTCATGTTGAACCTTTTCACACTCCTCATTGGCGATACTTTCAAATAGACATAATCCCCTACTTCAAAAGTCAACTCTCTCCTCCGAGTATCAGCATAACTTTTCTGTCTGGACTGGGCTATTTTTAGATTATCTCTAATCATTCTTACTTTCTTTTCAGGATCCTTGAGTACATCAGGCCCAAACACTTGACTTTCCCCTGTCTGATTACAGAACAACGGGGTTCTACACTTTCGTCCATATAGAGCCTCAAACGGTGCCATCTGAAGACTCTTCTGGTAACTATTGTTATAAGAGAACTCTGCATAAGGCAAACTCTTATCCCAACTAGTACCATATTGTAAAGCACAAGCTCTCAATATATCTTCCAATATCTGATTAATTCTCTTCGTCTATCCATCGGTCTATGGATGGTAGGTTGTACTAAAGTTCAGCTTGGTTCCTAGTGATTCATGTATCTTTTGCCAATAATGAGATGTAAACTGGGTACCCCGATCAGACACAATTTTCTTAGGAACTCCATGTAGACTCACTATTCTTTCCATATACAATTCTGCCAACCTTGCACTGCTATATGTAGTCTTAACTGGCAGAAAATGAGCAACCTTTGTTAGACGATCTACTATTACCCAAATTGAATCATACCGTCTCTAAGTACGTGGTAACCCAACTATAAAATCCATACCAACTTCTTCCCATTTCCATTTGGGTATCTGCATAGGTTGTAACAATCCTGCAGGTCTCTGATGTTTAGCTTTCACCCTTTGGCAAGTGTCACACAAAGCAACATATTCAGTAATATCTCTTTTTAAACCATACCACCAATATTTCTCTCTCAGATCCAGATACATCTTAGTACTTCCAGGATGTATGGAATAAGCTGACTCATGAGCTTCACACAGAATTGCCTCTCTGATAGTCTTATCCTCTGGACACACAACCTTTTTCCAAACCATAGCGTACCCTTATCATCCTTATGGAATCCTGGTGATTTACCCTTCGCTATATTCTCCGCTATCTTTCTCAACTTTGCATCTTTCAACTGACTCTTGCGTATTTCTTGCTCCAGAGTAGGTTCTAGTACCAATTCTACTGCATTGGTGGTAAATCCTAAGTTCAGATGCTCACATTCAGCACACAACTCTCTTGGTATAGGCATTACTTGCACTTCATTAGCGTAGCTTTTCCTACTAAGAGCATTAGCAACGATGTTGGCCTTTTCTGGGTGATAATGCACCTCCAGATCATAATCCTTTATCAACTCCAACCATCTACGCTGTCTCAAGTTCAGATCTGATTGAGTGAAGATATACTTCAGACTCTTGTGATCAGTGTATATATCACTCTTATGTCCAATCAAATAATGTCTCCATATCTTTAGTGCATGAACCACTGCAGCTAATTCCAAGTCATGAGTAGGATAATTTAATTCATGTTTTCTCAACTGTCTTGATGCATATGCCACAACTTTACCTTCTTGCATAAGAACACATCCCAAACCCAAACGAGATGCATCACAGTAGATGGAGAAATGTTTACTCAGATCTGGCAAGACTAATACTGGTGCAGTGGTCAATCTTTTCTTCAATTCCTCAAAATTAGCCTGACACTTCTCAGACCACACAAACTTGGCATTCTTCTCCGACAGTGCAGTCATTGGCTTTGCAAGCTTAGAAAATCCCTCTACAAATCTCTTGTAATAGCCTGCTAATCCCAAGAAACTACGGATCTCACTTACATTAGTAGGTGGCCTCTAGTTCAATACATCTTTCACCTTGCTAGGATCTACTGATATCCCTCCATTTGAAACAACATGACTAAGAAAGGAAACTTCCTTCAACCAAAACTCACAATTACTCCGCTTAGCATATAGCTGGTGTTCTCTGAGCTTTTGCAAGACCAACCTCAAATGTTCGGCATGTTCTGTAACACTTCAAGTGTTTAGTCCTTAATTGCATTGCATTTGCATGGCATAAGCATAAGCATGCATCATTCATGTTTGTTATTTTATGTGATGCAACACATGTGATTATTTTAGGGTTTGTTTGATTTATTTCATGAAGTACTTGATAGTTGGTGTAACAAAAAGGTAAGGTAGCCAATCATGACCTACAACACCTTAGTTATACTTAGGGTAACATTTGGAACAAGTTTCATGTTGACCAAAATTACAAATTTGCCCTCCAAGAGAAGTTGACCACCATTTGACCCTAGAAGGCTCTAGTTTGACCAGTTAAAAAGTCCAGCTTAGAAATCTTGCATGGAGGAGCAACCTTAAGAAAAGTTGTAGAGAATTTCATAAGGAACCAAAGTTCTAATATGGCCATCTCATGAAAATGACCAGAGCATGCTCAAAAATGGCCCACAAGTCAGCTTGAGTGGTGATCAACACTTAGAAAAATTCTAAGTCTGGAAATTGGACTTTTCAGTTTCACTGTACCTCACTTTAGCAACTTGTAACTCACAAACTAGGCCAAACCAGTCTTAGAGCCAATTGACAAAGTTGTTGTCCACACATAGCTCTACAACATTGTCAATATCACCATCACCTGGTTCTCAATAGTTTAGGAGATATAGTGTCAAGAAGTTAGGGTTTCAGTCGGCATTGATCTCTGAAACTGCATTTCAGTTTCAAGGGGCACCACTTTGGAGCTCTGTAGTTTCAAATCTAGGCCGAACCAGCCCAAACTCCAATTGACAAACTTGTAGTCCTCATGTAGCTCTACAATTTTGGTATTATCATCTTCTTCTAACTCGAGCTGGATTAGGAGGTGTAGAAGCTCAAACTTCGGCTGTCAGTCGGTCATCGCTGTCACCGATCCCCGATTCAGTTTCGTCAGCGTCAGGTGGCCGACCGTTTCAGGCCATCGCCGCCGCGTGTCCTCCACGCGCCACCCGTGACCTGGCGCCTTGGCCAGCTGCCGAGCGCCTTGAAGAGTGTCTCTGCGGTCGTCCAGACCTCATCCGCCCATCCTCTCCTCCTCCTTCCCTCTCTCATCTCCAGAGCGGAGAAAACTGAGCCGCCATTGCCGTTCTTCTCCGGTGAGCTCAAGCGCGAGCTACACCGCATCACCGGCCGGCAGACCTCGTCAATCCCTCCGCCTCACCCCCTCCATCTCCTTGCCCCACCGAAGCCAGCGATTTGACCCAAGGTGAGCCGCATTACTTTCTTCCCCGCCTCCGAGAGGTCGCCGGAGCCCGCCATGGGACCTCACCGTGGTCGGGGTGCTTCGGGTCTCTCTCCATCCTCCCTTCCTAGCAAAATGGATCCGCCTAGCTTCGGTGAAGCTCGTACCGAGCCTAGACCGCACCGTGCATCCTCACCGGCGACGGTGCGCCGCCACCGGACATCACCGGCCGCCGCTCGCGGTGACAAGCCCCTTCCACCCCATCCCCATCCATTCCACGAGCACCAATCGACGCACCGGGTGACGGAGAACACGAGGCGGTGTCCGATTGGCCGAGCGAGCTCTTCTCCGGCGAGCTCGAGCTCGTCGGAGCTCGCGGGTCTCCGCCTCCCCTGTCTCCGGTCGCTGACCGCGGGGGCCCGCCCGTCAGTGTCGCGCGCGGGCGGGAGCGCTGAGCAGGCCGCGCGCTGGCTGGGCCGCGCTAGCAAGCCGGGCCGGCCCAGTTTCAAATAGGATTTATTTCATTTCTTTATTTTGTCACTGATTTTTGTACAAGTTGGAAAAATATAGATCTAGGGTTTTAATGATCAAAAAATCATGAGATAAATTTTATTAGGGTCTACATAATGTGTAGTATTTTAGAAAAATATGGATCTGGCATGAGATGTTTAAATTCTGTAAGAATTTAATAGATCCTTTAAATGTGTTTTGGAATGCATGCAAATTTGTTAAATTTATAACTTGAGCTGTAGTGTTCCATAAATCATGAAATTTGGTGGGTAGGTTACTCTATGCTAGCCCTAGCTCTGGTAAAAATTTGGGCATCAGTGCTTAAGTACTTTTTAAGTTATTATGCTATCTTGTTATTCTAGGAAATACTTAAATGAATTGTTGTAAGTTTTCTACATGTGCAATGTTCATATAACTTTTTGGAGAATGTCTTGGTACCCTAGAGTGTCCAGGAAAATTAAGAAATCTGTTGTTTGACACTTTTTACTATGCTTTGTTATTTATCCAAAAATCAGCCTTTTGGGCTTGTGAATTTTTTTCAGAGAGTTTCTGTGAATAAATTGAGTTCAAAATTTTACAGTAGTCTCTTTTTGGGTCAGAGAGTCCCCTGTAATTTTTGTAGAATTTTAGGAGCAGTTTTACATATATGTTTGAAATTCCACTTAATTACTTAAGTAAATTAAGTAATGAGTTTAAATAAATATTCTAGGTGGGCACACCTTACTTTCTGGTGTTTTTGTGACATTTGTGAACTTGTAGTAATATTAGTTTGGTCTTAGAGAATGTTTGCCACATCAATAAATATTTAATCTTTGCAATTTTAGGTTTTCTGGACAGCTGATAGTATTTCTAGGTTTGACCTTGGATAAAGGTGGTTTCTGGAAAACTTGTAATTACCAAAGTTGTAGTAAAATTTGTAAATGAGCTTGTGTCAAAATTTGGGAGCATTTGGATTAGTAGTTTGGGAGTTATTGCTGTTTGAAGTGCCAGTCCAGAATTGACTGCTCTCTGTTTAGAGAGAACAGATTCTGGAACTTTGGAATTTCGATTAGGTAAACTTTGGAATCTAGTGTTGTGATCTGAAAACATTTTGTGGTACATTTCTTAAGCTTTCCAGATTGTCTTAGATCATATCTTTTGGAATTGTAAATCTCCAGTTGTGATAAAAATAAGTAGCTGCTGTCCAGAATGCTTACTGTGGTGTTTTGCTGATTGATATGGTGTGATATCCTAAGACATGCTACTTTTGTAATTGTTAGGTGTTAGGGCCTTAACTGAGGATGAGCAGCTATATCTTAGGTTGGGTAGATTAGGTAAGTACTTCTCCACCGGAGAAGAGATTTGCACGTACTAATAAAATAACTTGAATAGAGTATTTTATTTCTGAAATGCATTTCATTCCGAGCATGTTGCACCCATTTATGCATCCATTGTATTTATTGTGCATTCATGCAATCGGTGTACCGGAGGGGGTAACTCTCCTCGAATTCGAGCCTGTGATTCCGGAGGAGGACCAGGAGCAGCAGGAGCCCGAGGATCCAGCAGGCGAAGGAGTGCCCGCAGACGACCTTCCTGAGTGCCCTGATCACCGGCCTTCGACCTTTCTGAAAGGCAAGCCCCGGTGCATGCTGAACCTACTGATTTATAAATTAATCTTGAGTACTTTTAATTGTTTACTGCATTAAGTTGTAGGAGTTATATGAAAACACTTGTTGCATTATACCTGTCCTTGTCCAGATATCGTACTTAATCCTATTTTAGGTTTAGGCACGTGTCAATGCTTAGCCCTGCTTAGTACGGTAGAAGTCGGGTGATTTCCGGTCATCCGCGAGATGTAGGAAGGAGTCACGAGTGGCTCTATGGCTATCGTGAATGGAACCATGCTTAAAAATGAAATTGAGACCGGGCGGGAGTTCGATAGTACAGCCGCAAGACACTTCACGTCTTGGGTGTGGAGCTATGCCCGTCTGAGTCGTTTAAGGACCGATTCGCTGTACGTCCTTGAGTCATGTTGAACGCAGTCTAACACTTAGTTGGCCGGATAACCCGTTCCGACCGCGAAGCCGAGTAATGTGGTTCAGGCCGGGAATCGAATGGTAGGTTGCTTCTTGGAGGAGAGAAAGGATGTGCTTGGGGACATTGGCGTGAGACCAAGGGGGGGTTAGAGTCCCTATCACCTGGCAGAGTGTCGCCCTTGGGGTCACGACATTATTCGGACCCGCGATTCCTGAATCATATGAAACGGTGGCTTGTGCGACCCCGGCAGGGGCCTGCGCGGTGAGTGTTAGAAATACCCCTCCAGCTGGATAGGAATTCGATTCGAATCGCCGTCGCTCCCGGTTAGTGAGCACTTGACTTGAGCAGCGGCAACGTAGATCTCATTAAATGAACAGATGGTTAAGTAAATGATATGATGTTGCCACAATGATATACCTGCTTTGGATATAATAATAATGTTGTTTGATTATACTCAAGTGAATGTTTAGTACAGGTGCTAAGATAGATGACAGGTAAATGCTAAAAATAACTGCTAGTACAGGTTATAAGAGTTTCAACTACTTATGCCTTTATGCAAAATGTGGTGTCAGCTAGCCTCTTGTGTAAGCCTTGCATAATCCTTGGTGTCACTTTATTTCTGGTTTTTGACGGGTAAGTCTAGCTGAGTACATTCCAGTACTCAGGGTTTATTCCCTCCTGTTGCAGATGACATGCTTTATCAGGGATTCTGCAAGACGTGTCTCCACCCTGCGGGTGATGATGACTAGATCACAAGGGCGTGATCGTCTCTATGTACTTTTCTCATGCTGTTGCGGGTTGTCGATCATCCAGACTGGCAGTATTTAATTAACTAGTGTGTGTGTTATGCTTCCGCTACTTTCAAACTTGGTTTGTAATATTTGCTACTCCGTGGTGTAAACTTATTTCAGAACTACTTGTGAAATGTATCGTATGATGTTGTATGTTGAATGATGCGATCCTGGTTGTAAGCAGTTTGGTTTGAAATCCTTCGTGATTTCGATTGACTACCGGGATTATATGGGCTCAAGTTTGAAAATTTGAGCGCTTCGGTGCTTGTTTTCGTACTTGTGCTCTTATAATTTGGTCGGTTCTGTTACAGCTGGTACCGGAGCATAATTCAACATTAAACACATCATATGAGTATTTAAAAACAAAAATATTTGATTATGAAAAAGGGTTAAAACACTAAAAATTATTTTTTTAGGTATGCCAGTGATCACATCCCTTAGCCCAAATAAGGACTCTTAGGTGGCTTATTATAAAGACTAACTTGGGGGCCTTGTTTGTTTTTATTTCGTCATCCATACGGCGTGATATTGTATGGATGCCATCCACTTGGGTGGTAATGTATGGATCAATTACCTCGACGCTCTGGTAAGTGTGAGTTGTGAGAGCATGATCGTCCAACCGGTGGTCTAGGGGAGAGTAGTTTTGGTGACTTACATCTTTACATGTTTAAACCATGTAACTATGTAAAAGCACTTAATTGTGGGAACCTCTATATCGGGTAGCTTTGATACTGAAGTATATACATTTGGGGATGTATATATGGAAAGTATTTAAATTACTGCTTTCTTGTGTGCTTATATTGGGAATTGTTGGGCTGCAATGAAGTTTTCTGCAGGTACACTAACAGCGTAACGAGTAGTCCGATAGTTTCGCTTATATGAGAGAACGTATGTATGCCACCGCCTAGCGTTAGAACTCTAGGTTTCTACTAAGGTGAGAGGACGTACGGAACGTGCATGCATCATGTTTAATTATATCATACATATCATTTACTCCCTCCTTAAAAATTTCTGTACTCCCGACTAAAGTAAATTTCGTATCCCCTAAATGATCCTCACTTTAAGTCGTATCTTATCTTGTTGCTACAGATGACACGTACCAAGAGGACCGCTCGTAAGTCCACTGGGGGCAGGGCACCGTGTCACCAGCTCGCTCCACGCGAGCCCCGCCCTGAGCCTACTGAGGTGGAAAGGCTGAGGGCAGAGCTGGCAGAGGTGACTGCTGCTAGGGATGCAGCACGGCAACAACTGGAACAAGTGATTCATGATCGTGATCAAGAAACGCTTGCAGTCCAGAGGTTGACAGTGGCAAACCGCAACTGTCAACGCATGTTGGTCCGTGTGATGGAACAGAGGGATGAAGCCTGGCACGAGGAGAACGTTCTGAGAGCTCGCCAGTTTGAGCTCGAGCAACAGTTAGAAAATGCTGAAGAATACAATGACAACCTTCATGAAGAAGTGCATCGCCTGAATAACGAGCTTAGTCCCCTGCTGCCTCGAAACAACAACGTCGATGAGGACATGGGTTCGGGAATCTTCATGGCTGAGGATGATGATGAAGTAGAGGTTGATGGACCACAGGATGCCCCACCTGCAGAAGCACCAGAGGAAGAGCCAGAAGAAGAAGAAGACGAGGAGTTAGAGCCTGTCAGTGATGAGGACGGCGGGGAGATCCTTGACACTGACTCAGAGGATGATGCTTAGAGTAGTCATCACGTGCCTATAATGTTAGGATCATCTTTTGTGCCCGCTGTGAAGGAGTGAGGCCTTGTAATAACTTGACTTTGGGATGTAAGGTTGAACCGTATGTTTCCTGAATGTAGTTTGAACCTGTTAATTTCGATCACAACTTGATGTCTTATTATGTTGCGTTCGATGATGGTGTCACGATTAGCACCCTTCGGTGCCGCGACGAGACCGAGGGCCTCCTATGGCGCGCGACATAAGGCTGTGCTGCTTGGCACGCGCAGGTATCGAGGTGGCTAGTCATGGTCCACCATGGAACTCTTCATTGAGAAGTCTCTTTGTGGTCAGTTTGAAGTAGCCTTTCACAGTCAACTAAAAATCTTGAGATCGAATCCAAGTACCGTGCAAAAGGTCAAAAATCACGTAGATAGCAACGCAAACGGTCCGGTAACCGTTGTGCTCCCTGTGAGTGAGCCTTTATCAAAGAGCATCTTGTTGGATTACCAAGTATGATCTCGTCAAATGATCCGCTAGAATGGATTGTGCGGTTGTGATGAATTATTGTGCCTTAATTATTATGAGAAATCTATTCATACAGTCAGATTGACATTTCGCAATAATTCATCTACAAATTTCCCACATCGTCAGTGCTCATTGGCTATGCATTTTGCAGATGTCGTACAATCTACGCCGGGGTCGTGGAAATGAGGAGGAGGAACAGCCGCCCCCTCCGCCACCACCTACTCCGGCCGAGTTGATGCAGACAGTGGTCGAAGGGCAGCGCATGTTGGCGGATGCTATGCGCCAGCTGGCTAACCGGGAGGCTCGTCCTGGCCGCCAGGGCCCAGAGCCAAATCAGTACAGCGATTTCAAGGACTTTCTGGATACAAAGCCCCCGCTCTTCAAGGAAGCGGAAGAACCACTGCAGGCTGACGAGTGGTTGAATACCATTGAACAAAAGTTTCGTCTGCTACGCCTAACTGATGAGCTGAAAACTGAGTATGCTTCCCATCAGTTGCATGGTCCGGCGGGAATTTGGTGGAGCCACTATCGTTCCACACTACCTGCCAATGTCCCGATTGCTTGGGATCAGTTTAAGGCGGCATTCCGGGGAAATTATATCCCTCCCGGTCTTATGGCAATCAAGCACACAGAGTTTATGAGGCTGTCGCAAGGAAACAAAAGCCTGACTGAATACTTGCAGTCCTTCAACAACCTGGCAAGGTATGCCACAGAGTTTGTCGATACCGATGCCAAAAAGATTGCTAGCTTCAAAAGGGGCCTCGGCCCAAAACTGATGAAAACTATGGGCACTAGCAAATGTACTACTTTCAATGATTTCATCAGTGATGCTCTGACTCAAGAGAACAACAATGCTATCTATTCTGCCTCTAAGAGCCGTAAAAGGGCCCTTGAGGCAAGTGCTTCTCAGTTAAGGGCCTCAGCGGCACCGAGGTCTTCCCCTCGCCCTCCTGCCACAAATGCTAAGTTCCGTCCTCCACAAAAGAAGGTGCCAATGAAAACTGGGTTTCGTAAGGCATATACAGTGGCTCTGCCAAAGAGTAATGCGGGCCAAGGCAGCTCCAGTGTCCCCCCTAGCAACATGCCTTGCTGGAACTGTAACAAGCCAGGCCATTGGTCCAGGAACTGTCCGTACCCTAAGAAAAATGTCAACCAAGGTAGTCGTCAGGGACACGCCCATTATAACAGCATTGAGGAAATTCCATCTGGTGAGGTGGTCACCGCTGGTAAGTTTCTAGTTGACCAACACCCCGCAGTGGTACTTTTTGATTCAGGTGCTTCGCATTCCTTTATCAGTCCTAAGTTTGCATCTAAATTTGCACACAAGTTGCATACTGTTGAAGGTGTGGGTTATTGTATTAGCGCTGCAAGTGGGAATATTTCCACAAACAAAGTAGTGGGGAACCTTAAGTTTGAGATAGAAGGGCCAAGTTATTCGCTTGCCCTATTGGTTTTACCTGGTTTAGACATAGATGTTATCTTGGGCATGAATTGGATGAGTCAGAATGGGGTACTCATTGACACATCCGCTCGGGTAGTTATGCTCAGAGATCCTACAGATCAAAAGGGTTTTCTAGTACAACTTCCCAGAAAGGTTGAATTGTCGGGGGAAATTCATGCTGTGCAAGCAAAGGCGTTGGCCGAAATTCCAGTAGTAAATGAGTTTTCGGACGTTTTTCCCGATGATTTGCCGGGACTCCCTCCGGATCGGGATGTGGAGTTTAAAATTGAGTTGTTGCCTGGCACGGCTCCCATCTCTAGGAGACCCTATAGGATGCCTCCAAATGAACTCGCTGAACTTAAGGTGCAATTGAATGAACTTTTGAAGAAGGGGTTGATTCGTCCTAGTTCATCGCCGTGGGGATGTCCTGCTATCTTTGTAAAGAAGAAGGATCAGTCGTTGCGGATGTGCGTAGATTATAGACCTCTCAATGCAGTCACTGTCAAAAATAAGTACCCTCTACCGCGAATCGACATCTTGTTCGATCAGTTGTCTAAAGCTAAAGTTTTCTCCAAGATCGATCTAAGATCGGGCTACCATCAAATTAAAATTCGCCCGGAAGATGTTCCAAAGACAGCCTTTTCTACCAGATACGGTCTTTATGAGTATCTTGTTATGTCCTTCGGCTTGACAAATGCCCCCGCACACTTCATGTACTTGATGAATTCAGTGTTTATGCCTGAATTGGACAAGTTTGTGGTGGTATTTATTGATGATATCCTGGTATATTCGGTGAATGAGGAAGATCACGCTGAACATCTGCGTATAGTCCTCACAAGACTGCGTGAACATCAACTTTATGCGAAGTTCAGTAAGTGCGAATTCTGGCTTCGAGAAGTACCTTTCCTTGGGCATGTGTTGTCCGATGGAGGAATTATGGTGGACCCCGCCAAGGTACAGGAAGTACTGAACTGGAAGGCTCCTATCTCGGTTCACGAGGTCCGAAGTTTTCTTGGTTTGGCTGGCTATTATCGTCGCTTCATCCCGGATTTCTCCAAAATAGCCAAGCCAATGACTCGGTTGCTGCAAAAAGACACCAGGTTTGTCTGGACTCCTGAGTGTGATGCGGCTTTTCACCAACTGTGAACCCTCCTAACCTCAGCTCCGGTTTTGGCACAACCGGATATCGAGAAACCATTTGATGTTTATTGTGATGCCTCAGGCATAGGTTTGGGAGGTGTGTTGATGCAGGAAGGCCGAGTAATCGCATATACTTCTCGACAACTTCGGAAGCATGAGGTGAATTATCCAACGCATGACTTAGAACTGGCTGCAGTTGTTCATGCTTTGAAAGTATGGCGGCATTATCTGCTGGGAAATGTCTGCAATATCTACACCGATCATAAAAGCCTCAAATACATCTTCACCCAACCCGAGTTGAATATGCGTCAAAGAAGATGGCTCGAGTTGATTAAAGATTATAACCTTCAAGTGCACTATCATCCAGGAAAGGCAAATGTAGTTGCGGATGCTTTAAGCCGTAAGTCTCATTGTCATTCCTTAGCTGAAACTGATTTTCATCGATCTCGCCTTCTACATCCATCAGTCTTGTACAACATCACTGTCAGTTGTACTCTCAAAAGCAGAATTATTGAGCTCCAAAAGACTGACACTGGTATATTCCACATCAAGCGTAAGATGAAAGAGCAAGAAACTACACAGTTCAGGATAGATGAAGAGGGTGTACTATGGTTCAAGGATAGGTTAGTTGTGCCTAAGGACTGAGAGCTTCGAAATGATATTATGTCTGAAGCACACTCCTCTAAGTTGTCCATCCATCCTGGCAGCAATAAGATGTATTATGATTTGAAGCCACTTTATTGGTGGACCAAGATGCGGAAAGAGATAGCTGCATATGTTGCTAGATGTGACACCTGTTGCAGAGTTAAAGCTGTGCACATGAAAGCTGGGCTACTTCAGCCACTTTCCATTCCAGGCTGGAAATGGGAAGAGATAAGTATGGATTTCATTGTCAGACTTCCTCCTACTGTCAAAAATCATAACTCTATTTGGGTAATTGTTGATCGTTTGACCAAATCAGCTCACTTCATCCCAGTGAGAGTGGACTATCGTCCCACTGACTATGCTGAGTTGTACTTCAATCAGATAGTCCGGCTTCATGGGATACCTCGTACTATCATATCTGACCGTGGTCCCCAGTTCACTGCTCGCTTTTGGGAGCACTTGCATCACCTTCTGGGAACCAAGTTAGTGAGAAGCTCTGCTTATCACCCCCAGACATCGGGTCAGACAGAATGAGTTAACCAAATCTTGGAAGATCTGTTGCGAGCATGCGTCATTTCATCCAAGGGTTCTTGGGAAAAATGGTTACCTTTAGCTGAATTCTCGTACAATAACAGTTATCAAGAGAGTATTAAGATGGCTCCATTCGAAGCTTTGTACGGTCGTAGGTGTAGAACCCCACTAAATTGGATAGAATCTGGTGAGAGAAGATTTTATGGTATTGCTTTTGTTGAGGAAGCTGAGGAACAAGTCCGTACCATCCAAAAACATATGGCTGCAGCCCAAGCTAGACAGAAAAGTTATGCTGATCGTCGTAGAAAACCACTCGAGTTTGAAGTTGGAGACTTCGTGTATTTGAAAGTTTCTCCAATGAAAAGTGTCCAACGTTTTGGTGTTAAGCGGAAACTTGAGCCAAGATACGTGGGTCCTTTTCAAATCATAGGCAAGAGTGGAGCTGTTGCGTACAAAATTCAGTTACCTCCAGAAATGAGTGCCATATTCAACGTCTTCCATGTATCTCAGCTTAAAAAGTGTCTTCGAGTTCCTGAGGAACAAGTTCCTTTAGGTCATATCAGGCTGGAATCCGACCTAACCTATGAAGAAAAGCCAGTCCGAGTGATCGATACTCAGGAACGAGTAACTAGAAGTAAAGTGGTTAAGTGGTACAAAGTGATGTGGAGTAATCAGGGAAGTGAGAGTGATGCTACGTGGGAACGGGAGGATTATTTGCGGGATGGTTATAAAGAATTCTATGAAAAATGGTACGCTTTCCAAATCTCGGGACGAGATTTTTATAAGAGGGGAGGGCTGTAACACTTCAAGTGTTTAGTCCTTAATTGCATTGCATTTGCATGGCATAAGCATAAGCATGCATCATTCATGTTTGTTATTTTATGTGATGCAACACATGTGATTATTTTAGGGTTTGTTTGATTTATTTCATGAAGTACTTGATAGTTGGTGTAACAAAAAGGTAAGGTAGCCAATCATGACCTACAACACCTTAGTTATACTTAGGGTAACATTTGGAACAAGTTTCATGTTGACCAAAATTACAAATTTGCCCTCCAAGAGAAGTTGACCACCATTTGACCCTAGAAGGCTCTAGTTTGACCAGTTAAAAAGTCCAGCTTAGAAATCTTGCATGGAGGAGCAACCTTAAGCAAAGTTGTAGAGAATTTCATAAGGAACCAAAGTTCTAATATGGCCATCTCATGAAAATGACCAGAGCATGCTCAAAAATGGCCCACAAGTCAGCTTGAGTGGTGATCAACACTTAGAAAAATTCTAAGTCTGGAAATTGGACTTTTCAGTTTCACTGTACCTCACTTTAGCAACTTGTAACTCACAAACTAGGCCAAACCAGTCTTAGAGCCAATTGACAAAGTTGTTGTCCACACATAGCTCTACAACATTGTCAATATCACCATCACCTGGTTCTCAATAGTTTAGGAGATATAGTGTCAAGAAGTTAGGGTTTCAGTCGGCATTGATCTCTGAAACTGCATTTCAGTTTCAAGGGGCACCACTTTGGAGCTCTGTAGTTTCAAATCTAGGCCGAACCAGCCCAAACTCCAATTGACAAACTTGTAGTCCTCATGTAGCTCTACAATTTTGGTATTATCATCTTCTTCTAACTCGAGCTGGATTAGGAGGTGTAGAAGCTCAAACTTCGGCTGTCAATCGGTCATCGCTGTCACCGATCCCCGATTCAGTTTCGTCAGCGTCAGGTGGCCGACCGTTTCAGGCCATCGCCGCCGCGTGTCCTCCACGCGCCACCCGCGACCTGGCGCCTTGGCCAGCTGCCGAGCGCCTTGAAGAGTGTCTCTACGGTCGTCCAGACCTCATCCGCCCATCCTCTCCTCCTCCTTCCCTCTCTCATCTCCAGAGCGGAGAAAACCGAGCCGCCATTGCCGTTCTTCTCCGGTGAGCTCAAGCGCGAGCTACACCGCATCACCGGCCGGCAGACCTCATCAATCTCTCCGCCTCACCCCCCTCCATCTCCTTGCCCCACCGAAGCCAGCGATTTGACCCAAGGTGAGCCGCATTACTTTCTTCCCCGCCTCCGAGAGGTCGCCGGAGCCCGCCATGGGACCTCACCGTGGTCGGGGTGCTTCGGGTCTCTCTCCATCCTCCCTTCCTAGCAAAATGGATCCGCCTAGCTTCGGTGAAGCTCGTACCGAGCCTAGACCGCACCGTGCATCCTCACCGGCGACGGTGCGCCGCCACCGGACATCACCGGCCGCCGCTCGCGGTGACAAGCCCCTTCCACCCCATCCCCATCCATTCCACGAGCACCAATCGACGCACCGGGTGACGGAGAACACGAGGCGGTGTCCGATTGGCCGAGCGAGCTCTTCTCCGGCGAGCTCGAGCTCGTCGGAGCTCGCGGGTCTCCGCCTCCCCTGTCTCCGGTCGCTGACCGCGGGGGCCCGCCCGTCAGTGTCGCGCGCGGGCGGGAGCGCTGAGCAGGCCGCGCGCTGGCTGGGCCGCGCTAGCAAGCCGGGCCGGCCCAGTTTCAAATAGGATTTATTTCATTTCTTTATTTTGTCACTGATTTTTGTACAAGTTGGAAAAATATAGATCTAGGGTTTTAATGATCAAAAAATCATGAGATAAATTTTATTAGGGTCTACATAATGTGTAGTATTTTAGAAAAATATGGATCTGGCATGAGATGTTTAAATTCTGTAAGAATTTAATAGATCCTTTAAATGTGTTTTGGAATGCATGCAAATTTGTTAAATTTATAACTTGAGCTGTAGTGTTCCATAAATCATGAAATTTGGTGGGTAGGTTACTCTATGCTAGCCCTAGCTCTGGTAAAAATTTGGGCATCAGTGCTTAAGTACTTTTCAAGTTATTATGCTATCTTGTTATTCTAGGAAATACTTAAATGAATTGTTGTAAGTTTTCTACATGTGCAATGTTCATATAACTTTTTGGAGAATGTCTTGGTACCCTAGAGTGTCCAGGAAAATTAAGAAATCTGTTGTTTGACACTTTTTACTATGCTTTGTTATTTATCCAAAAATCAGCCTTTTGGGCTTGTGAATTTTGTTCAGAGAGTTTCTGTGAATAAATTGAGTTCAAAATTTTACAGTAGTCTCTTTTTGGGTCAGAGAGTCCCCTGTAATTTTTGTAGAATTTTAGGAGCAGTTTTACATATATGTTTGAAATTCCACTTAATTACTTAAGTAAATTAAGTAATGAGTTTAAATAAATATTCTAGGTGGGCACACCTTACTTTCTGGTGTTTTTGTGATATTTGTGAACTTGTAGTAATATTAGTTTGGTCTTAGAGAATGTTTGCCACATCAATAAATATTTAATCTTTGCAATTTTAGGTTTTCTGGACAGCTGATAGTATTTCTAGGTTTGACCTTGGATAAAGGTGGTTTCTGGAAAACTTGTAATTACCAAAGTTGTATTAAAATTTGTAAATGAGCTTGTGTCAAAATTTGGGAGCATTTGGATTAGTAGTTTGAGAGTTATTGCTGTTTGAAGTGCAGTCCAGAATTGACTGCTCTCTGTTTAGAGAGAACAGATTCTGGAACTTTGGAATTTCGATTAGGTAAACTTTGGAATCTAGTGTTGTGATCTGAAAACATTTTGTGGTACATTTCTTAAGCTTTCCAGATTGTCTTAGATCATATCTTTTGGAATTGTAAATCTCCAGTTGTGATAAAAACAAGTAGCTGCTGTCCAGAATGCTTACTGTGGTGTTTTGCTGATTGATATGGTGTGATATCCTAAGACATGCTACTTTTGTAATTGTTAGGTGTTAGGGCCTTAACTGAGGATGAGCAGCTATATCTTAGGTTGGGTAGATTAGGTAAGTACTTCTCCACCGGAGAAGAGATTTGCACGTACTAATAAAATAACTTGAATAGAGTATTTTATTTCTGAAATGCATTTCATTCCGAGCATGTTGCACCCATTTATGCATCCATTGTATTTATTGTGCATTCATGAAATAGGTGTACCGGAGGGGGTAACTCTCCTCGAATTCGAGCCTGTGATTCCGGAGGAGGACCAGGAGCAGCAGGAGCCCGAGGATCCAGCAGGCGAAGGAGTGCCCGCAGACGACCTTCCTGAGTGCCCTGATCACCGGCCTTCGACCTTTCTGAAAGGCAAGCCCCGGTGCATGCTGAACCTACTGATTTATAAATTAATCTTGAGTACTTTTAATTGTTTACTGCATTAAGTTGTAGGAGTTATATGAAAACACTTGTTGCATTATACCTGTCCTTGTCCAGATATCGTACTTAATCCTATTTTAGGTTTAGGCACGTGTCAATGCTTAGCCCTGCTTAGTACGGTAGAAGTCGGGTGATTTCCGGTCATCCGCGAGATGTAGGAAGGAGTCACGAGTGGCTCTATGGCTATCGTGAATGGAACCATGCTTAAAAATGAAATTGAGACCGGGCGGGAGTTCGATAGTACAGCCGCAAGACACTTCACGTCTTGGGTGTGGAGCTATGCCCGTCTGAGTCGTTTAAGGACCGATTCGCTGTACGTCCTTGAGTCATGTTGAACGCAGTCTAACACTTAGTTGGCCGGATAACCCGTTCCGACCGCGAAGCCGAGTAATGTGGTTCAGGCCGGGAATCGAATGGTAGGTTGCTTCTTGGAGGAGAGAAAGGATGTGCTTGGGGACATTGGCGTGAGACCAAGGGGGGGTTAGAGTCCCTATCACCTGGCAGAGTGTCACCCTTGGGGTCGCGACATTATTCGGACCCGCGATTCCTGAATCATATGAAACGGTGGCTTGTGCGACCCCGGCAGGGGCCTGCGCGGTGAGTGTTAGAAATACCCCTCCAGCTGGATAGGAATTCGATTCGAATCGCCGTCGCTCCCGGTTAGTGAGCACTTGACTTGAGCAGCGGCAACGTAGATCTCATTAAATGAACAGATGGTTAAGTAAATGATATGATGTTGCCGCAATGATATACCTGCTATGGATATAATAATAATGTTGTTTGATTATACTCAAGTGAATGTTTAGTACAGGTGCTAAGATAGATGACAGGTAAATGCTAAAAATAACTGCTAGTACATGTTATAAGAGTTTCAACTACTTATGCCTTTATGCAAAATGTGGTGTCAGCTAGCCTCTTGTGTAAGCCTTGCATAATCCTTGGTGTCACTTTATTTCTGGTTTTTGACGGGTAAGTCTAGCTGAGTACATTCCAATACTCAGGGTTTATTCCCTCCTGTTGCAGATGACATGCTTTATCAGGGATTCTGCAAGACGTGTCTCCACCCTGCGGGTGATGATGACTAGATCACAAGGGCGTGATCGTCTCTATGTACTTTTCTCATGCTGTTGCGGGTTGTCGATCATCCAGACTGGCAGTATTTAATTAACTAGTGTGTGTGTTATGCTTCCGCTACTTTCAAACTTGGTTTGTAATATTTGCTACTCCGTGGTGTAAACTTATTTCAGAACTACTTGTGAAATATATCGTATGATGTTGTATGTTGAATGATGCGATCCTGGTTGTAAGCAGTTTGGTTTGAAATCCTTCGTGATTTCGATTGACTACCGGGATTATATGGGCTCAAGTTTGAAAATTTGAGCGCTTCAGTGCTTGTTTTCGTACTTGTGCTCTTATAATTTGGTCGGTTCTGTTACATGTTCCTCCCCAGTCTTGGAGAATACTAGGATATCATCAATGAATACCACTACAAACTTGTCCAGATATTCCATGAACACCTTATTCATCAAATACATAAAGTATGCAGGGGCATTAGTCAGACCAAAAGACATCACTGTATACTCATATAACCCATACCGTGTGGTAAAAGCTGTCTTTGGTATATCACTAGCACGAATCTTCAACTGATGATATCCAGAACGAAGATCAATCTTGGAGAATACACAAGCACCTCTCAACTGATCAAATAAGTCATCAATTCTAGGCAATGGGTACTTATTCTTGATAGTAACCTCATTGAGAGACCGATAATCTACACATATCCTCTGAGTGCCATCTTTCTTGTCCACAAAAATCACTGGTGCTCCCCAAGGTGAAGAACTAGGACGAATGAAACCCTTATCCTGCAATTCCTTAATTTGTTTCTTAAGTTTTTTAATTCATCTACTCCCATTCTATATGGACGCTTAGCTATGGGTGCAGTTCTAGGTAATAATTCAATAATAAATTCAATGTCACGGTCTGGTGGCATACCTCACAATTCCTCAGGAAACACATCGAAGAACTCCCCCACAACATGGTCCTCCTTGTTGGCACCATCATTAAGCTGGTTCACTGTAGCGGTCTCCTGTTTTTGCACTTTCACATCAACCCTGATCCTATCTCCTTTCGGTGTTGTCAGCACTACTGATTTCCCCTTGCACTGAATCTTTGCTTGTTGTTGCATCATCCAATCCATTCTCAATATGAGATCAATCCCAGCTGTTCTCAAAACTATAGGATTCACCTTAAACTCTACCCCCCTTAGAATGAGACTAATCGGGAGACAACGATAAGATGCTGGCATGCTTCCACCAGGTGAGTTTACTAATATAGGGTTCTTCATGGCACAAAAATGAATTCTATGTATTCTAACAAATGCTTGTGATATGAAAGAATCTGATGCTCTAGAATCAAAAAGAATAGTGGCAGGAGTGGAATGGACATCGAACGTACCAAGCATAACTTCCGGTTCTTCCACTGTTGTTTCTTGAGACAAGTGGTTCACCCTTCCAGTGTTAGGCGCAGGCTTCTGGTGACTATCCTGCCTCTGGGGAGTCTACTGGTTGGGCTTCTCAGGGCAATTGTAAGACAAGTGACCTTCTTTCCCACATCAAAAATACCTGTTGGGGGTATTGGGAACACTAGTCTTCATGGGAGTATTATTGGAAGGACCCTGACGCTGAGGCTGATTCCCACCCTACTGCGGAGGGCGTGGGTTGCCATTCTATGGCTAAAATGGGGGACGTTGCGAGAACTGATTGTGGAAAGGGACCTGACCATGATTCCACTGACTAGAAGGAGACATCTATTGATTACCTTGCTAGAAACCAGTACACGGATGAGTGTTACTACCAGAAGTCTGTCCCTGAAGCCTTTTCCTCTTGGCATCCATCTCCTTGCGCTTGGTATCCACCACGATAGCGCGGTTCACAAGTGTCTGAAAATTAGGATAAGTATTGGACATCTGCTGCAATTGTAGTCCATCATACAATCCCTTCAAGAAGCGGCGCTGCTTATCATTGTCATTAGCCATCTCATGTGGAGCATATCATGACAACTGGGCAAACCTGTCACGATACTCAGCTACAGACAATGACCCTTTGGTCAAGTTCCTGAATTCCTCTGCCTTCAGTTCTATCATCTCTTCTGGTATATGGTAAGCCCTGAAATTCTCTCTAAACTCCTACCAAGTGACCATGGGAGCATTGGCGGGGCGACCATACTCATACGATTCTCACCAATCCTGAGCTTCTCCCTGGAGTTGTCCAGAAGCAAACAACACCTTCTGCCGGTCATCACATTGTGCAATGTTGAGTTGCTTTTCCACGGCATGAAGCCAATCATCTGCTTCCAATGGATCAGCGACATGCGTGAACACTGGGGGACGACCCTTCAAAAACTCACCACGCTTATCACGTGGTTGTGCCCCAGCAACTGGCTGATTATGTTGGTTCTGCACCAGTTGTTGCATAAGTTGTGTCTGCACTGCCAAAAGTTGCTCAATAGTTGGTGGCGGTGGTGGTGGTGGATTTGGGGGAACACCTCCATGACCCCTGCCTCTTCCTCTTCCGGCCATCTGCCATCCATAAAAATGCAAACTTTGAGATTTCCATGTTATCAACCACTTATAAGATAAAGAATGAGATCTGAAAGTTTTCTGGGCGAATATCAATATTAATAGTTCAGTAAATCAATCATATCGCGAGCTACAGAAGTCCAATAGTGGCGTGCTTTATATGTTTGGAAAGCTTATGAAGTTCTACACAACTTTTATTTGGACCCTAAGACCAGATTCTGTCGTTAATTTAATGAAAAATAAGGCGCAACAGAAACTGTTCCAGATTCCAGACTGTGCAGAAACTTTAACTTGTGACAGTTATATCTCTCGAACCAAATCAGATAAAAAGGTGATTCCAGTGGCATTTGAAAGGTGCTTATGCCTAGTTTCTCTCATAAAAATTTCATAAATGTTGCACAAACCGTTTTTGAACCATAGCAGAAACATTGCAGACTGCTCTAGGAAACAGCAAGGACAGAAACGTGACAATACTAAACCCAACTATTATTCCCTTGACTAATAAACTTATTATTCTTAAAAAAATGGAACTTGTAGATATGCCTAAAACCCCAACACTCATAACAAAAATTCAACTCACACATAAGCATAATGATAAAGCAACTATCACACCAAAGTTCAAACCACACGACAGACTTGAAGACTCAACTGACGTTACTAAGAACGTTCTTATTACATAAAGGACTCCTATTTTCTAATGATGTGGCTCATGCTCTAATGTCTCATAAATCTTAGCCATGCCTTGGTTTGCTTGGAGTTCATCAATCATTGCTTGGCACCTCTTGATGGTCTTCCCCTATGCCTTCACCATCTCCTCCAACTACAGCTTCCTCTCCATCATATCATAGACAAGGTTCACCATCACCCGAGGAAGTGGTTCCAACTGCACTAGATCCATCATGGCCCATCCAAGGTCGGGGTGTGCACGAGGGAAGTAACGGTGAACATCATGCTTCATGCTGTCAAAGCGAAGGTAGCGGAGGCCCATACATGCTTCAAAAGCGGCGTCTTCAATGCTAGCCTCCATGGTAGCTCGATGACCCATGTGAGCATACATCCTGTCCAGCTGGTATGCCCCTTTTTCCTCATCCTTAGGAAAAATACTCGCTCTTGCCTTCCAGTAAGTGTCCTCCAGCGAATGGGTATACTCCCAACAGACGTACTCCACAGCTGGGTGCCAATTAGCGAAGTAGGCAGAGAGCATTCCCACAAGTCGATGGTGAGAGACAGCATCTCCTCCAGCCTTGTGGTAGATCTTCACAGTCCATCCCATTGGAGGAGGTGGCACATCCTCAGTAGCTTCATCATGTGGTGAAGACGGGGGTTGCTCTCCTCCATTGGCTTCCTCCTCTTCATCATCTTTAATCTCAATGATCTCAGGATCTTCTTTAGGCTCAGGTTCTTCCTGGGGAGGTGCTGGCGCTTGGATTGGTGCTTCAAGGGCCTGCTCCTGCTCTTGGGTGCTTCCTCTTGTGGCTCTTCAGGTGCAAGCAAAGCACGAGGTGGGTAGTGTCCTCCAGTGGTGATGCGAGCAGTCTCACGGCCACAAACCATCTATAGAGTTTTTAGATGTAGTTAGAATAGAGACAAAATTTCACAATAGAATGAGACATAAGAAGCATAAAAATTTATCAAATAACAAGAGCAAGATAATAAGCATAAAAATAGTAAAAAAGAAGATGCTAAATCGACCTTTTCTAGCTAGGCTTGTGTCCTACAGTCAACAAAAGCTCTGAAACCAATTTGTCACACCCATTTAACGACCAAATGGAATGCATACTCTTATGTGTGCCCAGAGATCAATCACACATAAGTTAACAAATTATAAAGGAAGTATCATCACAAATGTTGTTACATCACGATTATTATCACATAGTCTTTACACAAATGTAGCGGAAGTAAAATATAAATCTCTCGTGGTAGCTCCAATCATAGGCACATTGACTGGTTGACTGCAAGTCTAGTAATCTTCAGGGAAGTAGGAGTAGTAGTCACTATTTGCACCATCTGTTACCCATCCAGGATTTTTATCCAAGTAAGAAAAATAAACAAGCATAAGTACATCTCATACTCAACAAATGTAACATGGGGTTCATGAGGCTTAAAGGCATGACATTGGTTTATCAGCATGTAGCTTTTAATTGGCATAATTTTTGTATATCAATAATATCAAAATGTCTCAATGTAAACAATAAACATATGATCCATGTGAAATGATTATCGAATAGCAATAACATATTCATTATTAATGATCAACTATTCCATAAGGGTCCAAGGCCACTCGTGACCATGAGCATGACTGATATACCAGTTTTACACTCTGTAGAGGTTGTACACTTTCACTGTGAGTCATGTTGCTCATATGCCCGGGTTAATTACTCTCAAAACACTTCCAAGGTGAGTAGGCAGGGGAACACTATGAAGTCTTTCGAAGGTTCGTCTAACAAGTTAGGGCCATTAGATTCACTCGGCAAACAGATGTAGAGCCCCCCTTCCAAATGGCACAATAACACGCAGCCTATACACATAAGGACAGAGGCCGCACTATACCCGATTCGTAAAGCCATTCTTACGCCAAAAAGGTTACCACTAACAAGCTAGAAAATGTCATTCTATATGACTAAAGCCAGAGCCATATAGTTCTCACAGTTGTACTGTAAGTCCTGGATGTTCGCTTATAGATAAGTCCTTAAGGAGAGTAACTAGAGCACCAAAATAACCCCATGCTCTAGTCCCCTTTAGATAGTAATAAAAAGTCATATTTTAATGTTTATTGCATATTCCATTAGTCAAATTACATGATCATAGTTCACATTAAGCACTAGCAATACTACTCCATGCAATATAATAGGTATCAAGGAATAAGATCAACACTAAGTCATCCTTAACAAGGAAATATATGCATAATGATATTATTTGCTTAATGTGAATAGGACAACAAGGATAATCCCATGCTATAATTGCCTTGCTCAAACTGGTCCTGATGATCTTGCTCGTAGAAAAACTCCTGATCCCCAATGAATTGCTCACCGTCTATACTCGATCAATAATAGCAACAACATTCATCCAGAACAATCATGCATAAACAAACAAGACTATAATTAGAACAATACACCAACAGTAATAAAATAAGATAAAAAGTCTTTAAAACGAATCTACAACTCGCTAAGATCACACAGACGCGAAGATCACGAAAAACGGAGCTAAAACGACGAAGTTACGAATTTACGAAGATTTCCTATAGAAAAATAATTACTTTAATTCAATCTCGAAAATAAAATGTCACAAACCTAATGTACAGTACTACTAACATGTAGAGCTCGCAAATACGAACCTAACGCAATTTGAACGGGTCAAATCGGAGTTAAAACGGAGATTTTATGACTAAAACAAGATTAGTGGCATAACTGTAAATAAGTGAAAACGTATTCTTGAATTACCGAGACCAAATACACTTTCAAAAGAATAAAACGTGATGCGGGAATGCGCCTTGGACTGTGGGTTATATTACGTAAAACCGCAGGGACTCTTTAGCAAAACATACAGGCGAACCGATATCTTTTATTATCAACCGTTAGATTTAAAATAGATGGATCGGATTGAGTTGGGGAACAGCCGGCGGCGGCGTTCCGGCCGAAACAGAACTCGGCGATGTTCCGCGGCGGCGCCATTGCCGGAAAATGTGAGAGCTCGATTCCGAGCACCATTCAACGATTAGAAGATACCAGAATGGAGTAGGGAACATGGCGAGCTCACCGAGGTAGGAAACGGAGACGGAGTCAGATCAAAAACGGCGTGGAGCTTGGGATGGCGGACGGTGGTGGCGAGGTAGGGCTCCTAGCTCGCGGTGGTGTCTTGGGAGCTCGGCTGACACTGTGAAAGGGTTGGATGGAGGTGGCTGTGCGCGGCACCTGGCTTATATAGCCCAAAGATGCATCGGGTAAGGAAAGGGGAAGATAGGGAGGAGGATTTGGCGTCGGCGATTTTTGGAAAGGGAAGATCCGGCGGTGGCATCGACTTGAGGAAGGGGGCGCGCCTGACACGTGGACCCGGGGTGTCAGCGACGGCAGAGAGAGGCTAGCGGCGTGCGCTCACGCGAGCTAGGCCAGGCGGCTTGCTGGGCTCACGATGCTCGGCCCAGGCGGGATGCGGGGGGGGGGGGGGGGGGGGGGGAAGAAGAACGGGCCGCGCGTGGAGGAAACGGACGCGGGCGAGCGGTGGGCTGCTGGGCTGAGTTGGACCAAAAGCAGAGAAGAGAAAAATTTTTCTTTTCTTTTTCTTTTCACAGCATTTTCCAAAAGATTTTGAATCCTCTTTTGAATTTAAATCAAACCACTCAATACAAAAATTCAAATGCAACAGCATGAGTGCACAAACATGTTCCTACCCTTATATTTGATTTTAAGTTAATAAAAATTATTATTATTCTAAGTTTATATGCTCACAAAATTGCATAAAAAAATCATATTTACCTATTTTTAAATATCCCAAAATTTTAGGGTGTTACAGAAGGCCCTACGTCTAGCGGGGGGAGAGTATTATATTTCCTTGCACCTAAGTGCTTGCATAGGAGTTATAAGCTGTGAGAGAGGGAACCGGTCCCAAGTCTCAAGAAAAGAGTAAAATGGAGTGTTGCTTGAGATGTTGATCTCGGAAGTGGAGAAAAGTGTCTATCTTTTTCCCCGTCCCCTAGAGAACCCTCTGCCCTCTCTTTTATAGGGTCGAGTGAAGGCTCAGGGCCCCCTAAAACCCTAAGACAGTGCCTTAGGGGTGAAGGTTCAATGGGCGCTGTAGAGGTTGCTGTAGCGACGTGCCCTAGTAATGGCCGGCCATCCTCGGGGTGCCGTGGCGATGTTGATGACGGGACGGTGAATTATCCTAAGCCCTGTGTCGAGCGTGTGATCCCCTGTAGCTGACATGCAGGCATCATTCCTTTGTTGACCGATGGCGGTCGAGGCCGGGTCGGGACATAACCGAGGGGGTCGACGAGGAATGGATAAGGCCGAGCCCTAGGAAACCCGGGCACGGTGGTTGTCTTCTTGTGAGTTGAGGGAGTGTTGATGGTGGAACAGTACATGGCATGAATAGTGCAACTTTTTTTTACCACCCATCCTAGGGTGGGTAGTAAAAAGTGGGATTAGACACGGACGCCGCTCCCATGCTGGTGCGCTGTAGCCTCGTTAGTGGAAGTGGTTGTATTGAATGCTTTTGTCAGTAAGTAGGTGGATGAGGAGGGGTCGACCGACTTGACCCTGGGTCGTGCGAGTCGGAAGTTTTCCGAGGTCAAGGCTTCACGTCGAGCGGGTCTCGTACGAGTCGGAACTTAGTCGAGGGTGCCCTATTTTCACATATCTACGATCTTGGATCGGCGTATCCATGTAGATAGTGTTTTGATTTGGTTTTTTAGGGGGTCCTCAAGGCACGGATTCTTTGGGGTTTGCCCCTTTTAATCGTTGGTTTTGGGTACCCCTAATTTAGGTACCCGACAAGTCTAAATGCAACTTCTGAATCACCGGGTTTCAAAGTGCATAAAAACTCAATAGTTAAAAGCTTGCACTCCTGCTCATCTATCTCCCATGCATCCTCCCATCCTATGTTCTTGAAAACAAGTTCAAATTCAGAATCCATACCTGTAGCCTGGAGCAAGGCTGGATCAAAGGCAGGAGTGAGGATGAAATCCCGATCCTTTAGCTTCTTGTGGATCTCCTTCTCCCTATCATCCTAGAGCTTGAGCTGCTTGTCTTGTAGGAGAACGTTCCTCTGTACGGGGGCTGATCGGGATGATGATCAACTGGTGACAGGAGATGGAGGATCAACCTCCATGTTAGAGCCCGCCCATGATGAAGAGCTTCTCATGGATCGAAATGACACAGCACGCTTGATCTTGCCGGCAAGCTTGCTCATCTTCCTGCAAAATGAGACAAAAACAACACAACTCATGGAATGGGGTTAGGAAATCAAAATGCTAGTGGTTAGCTATCCAAAAGTCAGTCCTCTAGAGGTTAGTCAGCCAAGGTTTCTTAATGAATAAATCAATGTGTTGGCAAGACTTCACCGTAGTTGTTTTTAAATTCTTCTGTCAATTTGGACAACACCTTCACTCTAAAATTCTATTTTTCTTGATCAAACTTCAGCAGCACTTCTCTCCTTCTTTCTCAAGATTATGACACTACTCTCACATTACTCTTCCAAAGGGAATTCAAACTACAAATTTTTCTTCTAGAATTTCAAACTTGGAAGATTGCTCTGTAGTTGTGAGTGAGGCCGAGAGCAAGCAGGAGGCATGGGATTTGTAGGCGGCGAGGCAGCAAGTCGGTCAGCCTAGTGGTGGGGCTGGCCGGCCCCACCTGGTGGCCATTTGGCCTCTCCCTCTTCCTGAGTGATCTTTGCTTCATGCTTAAGTAAGTGGATGCCTCCTTTCAGCGGATATTTCTCCTGAACGGTGTAGAGTGAAAGAGAGTGGAGATATGGAGGTGATGGTGGTGGTTAAGTGGAGATGGAGGTGATAGTGGTGGGTCCCATGTGTTTGCAGGTCTCGATACCCGTATTTCTACCATATAAATGTATAAATATGTAATGCAAAAAATACTTTTGAGATACTATGAAATATAAGAAGATGAATAATGGTATTTTTGTTTTTTATGCCTCCACAGTAAATATTTCTTTTACGGGATTTTTACGCTCTGTAAAATTATTTACATGGGGCTTGAATTTTTATAATGCCATGATGAGGATTTTTATTTTATTTTTTCAATGCAAGTTTTAAAAAGTAGATATGCCATGATGAGGATTTTTATGGATAACTACCGAGTTACCTCCCGGCTAGGGTTTGGAATTTTGAGTCCACCGAACTGGACTTCTTTGTTCAGGTTTATTCTTTGGGTATATCCTTAGGTCTAGGAGGTGGAGACCTTAATACTTGAGTTTCATGATACTCCAAATTGGAGCATTGTTCTGGTCTTGGCTTGAAAGTGATTCGCTCTTCCTTCCCATTAATATAGAATTTGATCTCTCCCGCTCTGACATCAATGTGCGTTTTCGTAGTGCTTAGAAAGGGTCTCCCAAGAATGAGGGGTGTTGTTGGTGGTCCTTAACGCAAATTTTGAACCATCAATTCTCACATAAAATCATAGCATATAAACACCAAACCTAGAAATAGGGCTTTAAAATTAACACTTTCCACAAGTTTTGGTGTTTGACCTTTTGTAGGAGGGCAATTGCGAAAATACATGAAAAAAGGGCTAAAAGTGTGCAAAGAGACAAAGCATAATGCCATCTTGCACAAGGCAAAAGAAGCCCAAGGAGGAGAAGGCCAATGTTAGGCAAATCCGGGCCTAGACAAGAAGAGAAAAGGGCCACAATCCAAATCAAACCGACTCAACTCTGCGTGACACCACCATGGGCCAAGTCCAGAAGACCAGTGGAGATCACATGACAAAACTAGACTCAAGGTGGGCCATCTAGGGTGCCTAGGTGGCACCCCCCGAGCCCAACCATGTCTGGTCGGTTCATACTGACATGCCAAGGGCGGTTCACTAGGTCACGGCCAGGTTCAGCGCACCTACATGTCAGTTTGAGGGTGATTTGCTCCTTACAAATAGGGATCAAGCACATTTTCATGGACCACGCTCCTCTTACCTATAAAAGGAGGCTCACTCCTCATTTAACAACAACACACAAAGGAGCAAGAGCTACACCATTAGAGCATCATTCTAAAGGGCCTTGGCCCAAGCTAGCTAGTAGAGTTGGTTTGGAAGAGATGTGAGGGAAAGAGTTTGGGGAAGAGCCGGGCTTGTCGGTGTCTCCCCACCTTGTACCTCAACGGATACTTGTGCCTTGATAGGTTTTCCCACTAAGTGAGTAGTCGTGATTCTTATAGTTCAAAGTCTTTGAATAGTTAAGCTATACTTTTACTTGTTTGTGGGTTCGTCATCCGTCCTCGTGGTGGATACTCCCGTAGAGGGCCCTGATAAAGATGGATAACCCTACGCGGACGCTAGAGTAGTAGTCAATAGCGTAGACATGGTGTCTAGGCTAGAGGCTACCTTTGTTTGCCTCATATCCCACGATTGAGGGGTAGACGACAGGTGGTGATAGCCCTATCCATCCCAAGTAATCCCCCATGTTCGGGGATAGTGTAGAGCAAGTGAGAGTGGAGTTTATCTTTCCATAGACCCAAAAGCCATAAGAATCCATCTCTACCCTTTCTAACTTACCCCTTGTGTTGTCCTTGGACGAACTAACTAGAATAAGTACCTCTGTTCCCTATGGAAAATACGATACCCTGAATACTTCTGGGTGAAGGCTACAACGGTAATTCCATGCGCTTGCGAATTCTTTCTATTTGCGTTAAGAAATACCAACAAGCTTTCTGGCGCCGTTGCCGGGGAACGGTTGCTATTTTCTTCGAACCTAGTTCGTCCTCGTATCTATATCTTTTCTTTTTATAAAAATAAAAAGAATAGTCTTCTTTTATCTTTTCTATCATGATGCCAACCTCAATTCTATACCCTTCTGCTTCAAAGGGGGATTTCCCTTAGCCACCTTCAAAACCTAATCGTTCATCTGGCTGTGAACTCCACCCTAGTTTGATAGCCATGGTTCAGGCACTATCTTTCTATCGATACAAGACCCATAGGATTCCTCATCAGAGCAATTACTGGTAGTGGGTCCTAGCCTGGTCCACCGTCAAATAGAAGAGGCATGACAACAGACGACACCGATTCCGAGTAGAACAGGCCAAACTAGTCGAACCCCTAATGGAAAGTTCCTTCTGTAATTAGATCAGGACACCTTCTTTGGATCCGACTAGGATTGTAACTGCACCATAGCTGTCTCTACCTATAGAAAAAGAGGCTATGGGCACCCCCTGTAATGACACAATCATAACAATCAATCCAATACAAAGGCTAATGCCGACTAGACGTAAAGGCTATTGCTCGATCGCGGGGGCCCGACCAATATAAATCAATTGTCTCTTGCATTAACCATTGAGTTTTGCACACGTTGAGCCCCAAACAACTGTCCTAGGTACCCTCGTAGCAGGCTATCGGTGGTAAAACATCGATAGCTGGTGCGCCAGGTAGAGACTTTTGGTGAATTTGCATCCGAGAGCTCGACGGACCTTGACAACATGACCTTCTCGATAGGATCAACCTTCATCTTCGAGTCATGGATCTGTGAGGTGGATGATGACGGCAAGCTTCAAGGCCATCTCCTCAAAGATTCAGCTCGCCATGAAGACCTCACTATTTCGATGACTGTAACAGATCAACTCGCCGGAAGATTCACGCGGCTCACGATGTTTGATCCAACTCAAATTTCATGGCCAACCGATTTTGACTCAAACTCAGGCTCCGCATTCGAGATGGAGTCTTATCTAGGTTCTTTCTGTGATGTACTGAGTTCATTTCTGCTAGGACTCCACAACATAGCCTCAATCTATCAAGAATTCAACTCGGGATTCCTTCAGAGTTCCTTCAAGAAGCCGGATCCTTTCTCACTTGGACTCAACAACGTGGCTACATCTTACCAAGCACTACTCCAAGGATCAACCAGTCCGGTGTGAAGGGTACCACTGATAGGAGCTTAGGAAGGCCTTGTACTAACTATAATATCTCAAGACTACATCGTCGACTGGCCAGGTTCTATTCCTGAGGATAACAGTACTCGACTAGTTGGCACAACAATGGTCCTACCCTAGCAAGAAGGAGATTCAATCTACGACGCTGAAGCCTCTACTGAAGTTCTCAATAACTCTGATAGTATGGAAACTAGCATCGACAATAGAATGCTTCATACTCGAGAAGTATTCGTGGTTCATCGTCCCTGATCACCGTTGGTCCCTCTAGAAGCACCCGACATTAGGTCATCAGATGAATCTGAATCCAATATATCACCCTTTGCCCGGAGACACGATAGTGAAACCAAAAACCAAAAACAAGTCAGAGAGAGGAGGAACAAGATGAAGTAGGGACGCTGATGCAGTGCCCGACAGCGCAAGGAAGCCTGGGCCAGATATGAATCTGATATGGCCGAGTACAATAGAAGAAAATCAGAGCAAGAAGCCAAAGAAAGGCGCACAGCTGGGAGAACACACAACTTTCCATACACCAAGATTCAAGAATTGGCTGAAGAACTCGAAGCTATCTCTCACCCCAATGAAGAACAAGGGCGACTTAGAGAAATTCTTCGATCAACAGCCGTACGGATACAAGGTGGAAAGGCTTGTTCAAAACAACTCGCCAGGTTAAATTCACAGAGGCAGGATAACCAAAGTCAATGGAGATCTACTTTCGATAGGCTAGGTCCAAATGAAAGCAGCAACAAAGGAAGCAGGGAAGACCAGAACCAAAGTAATTGAGTTGAACGAATAAGAGATAACAGGAGCAGATCACCGATTCCTTCAGCTCCATGAAACTACTCGCACTGAATCAATAGCTGGCAAGAAGGTGGGGCTGAGTCTGAATATAGGGAAGCTAGAGTACCTGACAGATTCCCTTATTTTGCAAACCAACTTCTTTCAGTATGGCTACCCCTTAAATTCAAGCCTTCTAACCACTCAAAGTACGATGGCAAGACCGATCCTAAGCAGTGGCTCAGGATATATTCTCAATCAATCGAGCTAGCTGGTGGTGATGATGACATTAAAGCACTCTTCTTCCCTATGGCACTAGAGGCTATGCCGCTCCAATAGTTTGACAAGCTGAGTCTAGGATCAATTAGGGGCTAGGAGGATTTGCAAAGAGTCTTTTGTGATAATTTTGTAGGCATCATCATGCACCCTATCACTCATGCGGAACTGAAAGGACTCAAGCAGAAAGGAGGTGAAAGTCTCAGGGACTATTATCGACAGTTCGGTGAGTTGCGTGCTCAAGTACATGACATCACTAAACGGGAGGTCACTGAAGCTTTCTCCTAGGGATTCTTGCCAAGTGGAAATTCTAGGATTTTTGCAAAGAGAACCCGCAAAGCAACAAAGAATTCAAGCGCACGGTAGAAAGGATGATCACTGCAGAGGAGAAGACCCGAGCAAGATTTCTAGATCAGAACAACCGGGACAACCCTAACAGACAAAATCATCGAAACAATGGGCATCAAGATAGGAAACGTGGGCTCAACAACACTGTGGCTATAGCAGACAAAGCAAAGAAGTTTTCCAAGCCTAGGAAATTTGAATACATTGAAAACATGCACTGCATATGGCACCCGAACGAAAATCACACGACCAGAGATTGTCACATCTTTATTGATCGATACACAAGAAAGGGCAACAATGGAGAAAGAAAAGAAGATAACCTAAAGAAGGATGAAGACAATTGAGAAGATAAGGGATTTCAAAAATCGAAGGGAATGGTAGCAGTAATCTTCGCCGGAGTCCCGGGTTCTAGGAGCAAGCATCAGGACAAACTAGCCCTACGAACCATCATGGCAGCAGAACCGACTACACCCAGGTACCTCAATTGGTCGTAGTATCCAATCCAGTTCTCAAGAGAGGATCAATAGACTAGCGTAGGGAACGCTAACTACTACCCACTGGATTTGGATCCAACCATTGCTAGTATGACCATCACAAAAGTATTGATCGATGGAGGAGCTGGACTCAACATCATATTTTCAGATACACTAAGAAAGATGGGGCTAGAACTCCCCGGGATGATTACCCCAACAAGTGTCCCTTTCTATGGGATAGTACCCGGCAAGGCCGCTATGCCACTCGGACAAATCACCCTGCCAGTCACATTTGGAACTCCCGCAAACTACCGTACTAAGTTCGTCAAATTTGAGGTTGCAAACGTAAGGCACGTACTGCAACCCGAGTTCCCTAATAGAAACCCCCGAAACGATAACTGCAGCTCTGGAGTCGCGTGTCCCAGTAACCGCCCCTTGGTACCCATCTTCTCCAACCCCGCTAGGATTGTTCTTCGAAAGCAGTGGAGGCATGTCATCAAAGTTCCGCCCCCACTCCTGCAAACAACCAAGATCAACATCTACAAGCCTGAGCAGGAAAGGCAGAGAAGAAAAGTACTATTTGAGATAAATAACACTTACATCTGGAGGTGGATTGGTAGCAGGGAACTCATTGACATGGTGTGGGACGACGCTCACACCCTTCAGAATCTTTTGGAGGCGCTCCAAAATTTCCTCCTCGGTCAGCTCCTGCATGGGGACCATTCAGGATGGATCCTCGGCCCCAGCATACTCGAAGCCGTAGGTCTCCCTCGCCTTCAAGGGTTGAACCTGGCGACAAAGGTAGCTAGCGATGATCCCAAACCCAGTTATGCCTTGTTGTTTCAAGATCTTGATTCTATCAAGAAACAACTTGATTTTCTTGAGATCCTCGGTTGTCAAGGGCGTCTTCTCCCACCAATCATTGGCAACCGGCCCAGCATCCGAGTGCATAGCGAGGAAAGGCTCCATGTTGCCAGCATAGAACCACTCGGTTCTCTAGTCTTTCAGAGAATAGACCAGAGTATAGTCAAAGAACTCTTTGCGTGTTTTGGAGAAATTGGATCCCGCACCCACCAAGAACAGAAGTGTTGTTGGTCTTAGGGTGCAGTTTCAGACAGAAAAAGTAGTGAAAGAGAGTGATGGAAGGGAGGATACCAAGGAAGGCTTCGCAAAAATGTACAAAGATATGTCAAAGAAACGAAGGAAATGATGAAGAAAAGGAGAAGCAGGAAGGCACATGCCAGCACAAACCAAAGACACAAAAAGAAAAATCTGACTAGGATTGAGATAAGGAAGCTGGTGCTCACTAGGCGCCCTCCACTCGGCAAGACCCTTCTCCTGGATCAAACCCTCGTCAGCCAACTCCTTCAGTTGCTCCTCCTTGGTGGTCGGAATAGGCTAGGCAGATGCTACGGTTCTCATGGCAAGAAATTCCTTGTTCTCGATTACCTTAAGAACCCGCTCCTCGTCCACCTCGATGATCTTCTTACTGCTCGCTGCCCTCAAGTTCTTTCCCTTACCCATAAAATGTCGACGCTCTCCTGAAGAAGGATGTATGCACGATGGCCAGGTGGTGATGGATGAGTAGTGACGGCGGTGGCGATCTGGAGAGTGAGACTAGGGTTTGTAAAAGATGGATTGCAAGATGGCAAAAGCGAGTGAAGAAAAGAAGAAGAGGGACGAGGCCTTTATCAATCTATAACGGCAAAAATGTGACCCACGTGGCCCATCGGACGCAGCAACCAACACAATGGTTCGATTTCCACACCAACACATTAACTGGCTGATGCGGCTAAAATGACAACGACACGCCTTTTCACACGAAACACTGCAACATGCAGATTTTAGACTTATCCATCCACAAAATCGTTGCCGAGTAGTTGCAACACAGGAGTGTTCAGAAAGAACTCTGCATTTACAATGTAAGCAAAGGAGTTTTAGAAACAACCCAGATGGCATTCAAAACTACCCAGACAGTTGCACAAGACATCTCCAAGCAACAAGATTTTTTCTATTATAAATATCTTCAAGGATGCAAGATTACAGACTTTACAAGACCCATTGAATTCGGTACTACGATGAACAAGGTAGCAACAAGGAACCCAGTGGAATTCGGTCCTGGAAATGACTACATGCTCCTAGATGCTACTCGGCAGAACACACTCTACCCGACTACACTATTTTCTTCAAACGAAGAGCACAGTGCATCCAAGATTGGTGTCAATGGCATAGCGAGACAACATGGACCAGGGGAGACTCACGGGCATCAGTCTACCCAAGTTCGATGTGATGCTGGATCATGTGCTGATCTGCACCGGACAGTCACGAGGTAGAGTGGAAGAATCAACCCGGCACTTCTGGATGAGGGAACACGTCCCACATCACAAGACTTCTTCCATCTGCCAGAATGGACTACCCAGCACAATACCGCTGAGAGATTAGTCTACCTCTAATCTCTATCACAAGACTTCTTCTATCTACTACAAGCAATACAAGATTCCAACTCTCGCTCGGGGGCTGCTCTACCTCAAAAACCATCATATTCATGACTACAAGCTTCAGGCTATACATCCAGACTTCACTGGTTTATAACAGCTCGCTAGGAGGGTATTTATAGACCAAGGAGCGATGCACATAGACCAAGTATGCCAATAGATTCAACATGACAGCCACTAGAAAAAGGGTTCAGAGCAGTGATAGAAAGTCAGAATAGTAAAGTGATAACATGAGAAACTACAACGCACCAGGATGGCATATCTAAAGGAATATTCTAGTACTATGAAACTCGTGACTATCCTGCATTTACCACGCAATGGCCAACCATCAACTATCTCTCACAGAAAGACATTAAAAGACTCCAGCTACCGAGTAAACTACAAAAGGACCCTTCGTCTGAGTTCTTTTCATAAAAGGACCTGGACATAGGTTCGGAGGCTGCAGGGTACATATCCTCAGGAAAGATTTTTAGTTTTTTTAGTTTGGAAGATTTAAGACCCACCAACTTTTTGTTCTAAATAGCAAGAGGTTCGGGGGCTACACTCAATGAGTGCACCTTTTTCTTTGAAAAAGCACACATCACTTAAGGATCTTTTCTAGAAAGACCACTTCAAGGTTTCTCTTCGAAGGAACCCGGACCAGGCTTACTTCTCCTGGCAAGACTTGAGGAAGCAAGGAGGCTTTCGAGTTTAACCATGAAATGCTCGGGGGCTTGTCGATACAGGACCCACAGGATTCCTCATTAGAGCAATTACTGGCAGCGGGCCCTGGCCTGCCCACCATCAGTCAGAAGAGGCGTGACAGCAGACGACGCCGATTCTGAGTAGAACAGGCCAAACTAGCCAGACTCCTAATGGAAAGTACCTTCTATAATTGGATCAGGACACCTTCTTTGGATCCGACTAGAATTGTTACTGCACCATAGCCATCTCTACCTATATAAAGAGGGGCTATGGGCACCCCCTGTAATGACATGATCATAACAATCAATCCAATGCAAAGGCTAATGCCGACTGGACGTAAAGGCTATTACTCGATCACGAGGGTCTGAACCAGTATAAATCAACTGTCTCTTGCATTAACCGTCAAGTTCTGCACACGCCGAGGCCCGAACAACTATCCCGGGTACCCCTGTGGCAGGCCATCGGTGGTAAAACATCGACACTTTCTCAGGGCACGATAGTGAAAACCCCGATCAACACCTGCTAGATTTCGAGGAGATATGTTCGTGCCTGAGCATCTCGGGGATGACAAAAGAAAATCTTAGGTGGAAATTGTTTCCCTGCTCCCTCACGGAGAGGGCGAAGCAATGGTACACAGACGTCGTAGAGAGTACGAATGTGGACTGGGATGAACTTAAGGACAAATTATGTCTTGCTTTTTTCCCCATGTCCTGTATCGGCTCTCTACCAAGGGCAATCCTCGATTTTGGGCAACGTGAGAGGGAGTCTATAGGTGCAGCCTGGGCCTAGTTTTCAAAGTTAATACATGCTGACCTAGACTTGTCTTTACCTGACAGCATATTGCTGCGACTCTTCTGTTTGGGTATTGACTGCAATGCTGACCTATGCATAAATGTGACTGTTGGAGGTCATTTTACACATAAAACCATGACGGAACCAGTAGAATTCCTTGAGCACTTCATAGCCAAACACGCTTCTTCCATCATGAACCCAAGAACCCTCCAAGCAAAAGTCATGTCAAGTTTGGAGGAGTCCTCATTTGTCGAATCCAACCACATACCATCCATAGGTTCAACTTATGAGCCCCCACCCAAACCACAAACACCAAAGGAAATAATGCTTCATCTGTCAGAGTTTCCTATCGAATTCAAGGATTTTGGCAATACCTCAAAGTTATCACGGCACAAAAAACACTCAAATAAAGTTTCCCCTAGAGTGGAATCACTAATGGAATGGTTAATGGAAGTGAAAAGTTCTTCTGAAGCAATTCAGATTCTTTCACCTTCCACGACCATACCTTGTTCATTAAAGGGAACAATCATAGAAGCCCTGCACAACCCCACAATCGGGACTAGCATCATGTCAGAATTCCTAGCAAAAAACCTTTTGGGTAACATGACGCTAGTCCTGACCAACAAACTCTTCAAAAGTCCTTTGGGACTATTTTTTGAATGTTATGGGATTGCTAGGGCCGTGCCAATCATAATTAATGAAACTGAGGTTTACCTAGATTTTCATATCTATGCCATCCTTGAGTTTGATCTGCTCATAGGCTACCCCGTTGAAAAACTTTTTCAAGTAAAACCTTCTGATGGGAGCCTTGATGAAAAGTTGGGAATAACTACTTCTGCCACTCTAATCCCTTGTCCCATCAGTCCCATGGCGAAGCATATTCCCAACCATGACCCATTCGAGGAGGCAAAGTTCATTTCCCCGTTCATTTCACCAAGGCCTCCAAGTGAAACCGAACATCCGTTGTCAACCTCACTCGATCTAGAACCATGTCCCTCTGGCTATCCTGACATCATTCTTAAGAAAGATAACCTCTGTGCCATGGACATTCCTAAAGCACCAACTCTGGAGACCAAAAAGAAAGATTTTGATGTTGAGCATGAGAGTTTCTTTTTCGAGACTCCTCACGCTTCATGCTCAAGTTTGGAGTCTCGAGAGTCCATTGTGCTTAGTGCTGCTTGCTCCTATAAGGATCACAACCACCTCTTGATCCTTGTCCTCAAACTTTTTACAAGGATGGTTGTAGATGTCTTCATTTATCACAAATGTTACAGATCTCGTAGTAGCACCGTGACATTAACCTTGCAGCTTGAATGATATGTTTTATCCTTAGGGGTAAAGTTGGGAACTATACCACCACTGATAGCTGCAAGGCGAAGTTCCCACGGTCAAGCTTAAGACCATAAATCAAGCACTACTGGGAGATACCCCGAATTATCATAAAAAACTTCTTTTCAATAAAAGCAATGACGTGTTTTCGTGTTAGTATGCACCTTCGGATATTCTTGGTCGCTAACCATTTCAGGTTAAGATCAAGAAGAATAGAGGACAGACAATGCATGAAATCACAGGAGCTACATCGACTACATATGTTGATGATCTGCGGAAATGGAACATACTCGAAAGGAGACCCTGATCCTGCACACTTAACTTTTTACACAAAAGTCCAAGTGTGGGGGAGGATGGTAAGAGTACCGAGTTCCATACACTACGAGGATCGTCCTAAAAAGAGAGAAAAAATATAGATGATAAAAGAAAAGAAAGAGCTGTAAAAAAGGGAAAAATATAAAAAAAGAAAAAAAGAGAGTAAAAAAAGAGAAGTAAGGAGGAATCTCCTCCTAGAACCTTTGCTCACCACCACAATCAAAGCCACCGGTGTAGCAGTTTTACAACTTCCATCCACACGTGCTACCGGTAAGTACATCTAGATATGCAAAGGTAAATGAAAGTTCACCAACTTTCTTACTCATATTTATCTTCATGAGAATTTACCTTCTCTTACAAGGCTATGCTTCTGTTGTTTATGTCATTTGCTCTAAGTTTGGGTGTATTCACATGGGCACATGTAGTACATCCATAGGCTTTTTAAACTAAGCATGGTGGTTAGGTTAAAATAGCCTTGTTTAATTAAAATTTGACATGATGTTGAATTTTGGTTAATAAACTCTGAGTATAACTTTCATAAACAATATAAGTAATCCACTGTGGAGATAAATCAAGGCTAGATGTACTTTGCAATTTCATATTAGTCTTGCTTGAGTATACAAAGTCTGGTGAACAAATAAATAATAACAAAATAATAATAATAATAATAATAATAATAATAATAATAATAATAATAATAATAATAATAATAATAATAATAATAATAATAATAATAATAATAATAATAATAATTATTATTTAACAATAATAATAATAAATTTGGGTTCTCCAGTGTTCAAACCGGTAGAGCCATTGCTTGTTTCTATTTCTTTTGTTTCTATTTCTTTATTAAATAAGCAGGTATAAGAATAAGTGTGGGGGAGATCTCTCAAGCATAACAACCACACACTCGAGATCTTCCCAACACGTTGCACAACACCAAATGATCCAACTCGCAGAAGGACATTCATCACGGTGTTTGTGCAACTCTTCCCTCAACTCCCTACAATTGAGTTTAAAATAAACATAATTCTGATCCCTAAAAATAAACTTAATGAACCATCCATGCCCCACGCAAATCACACTTTTTTCAAAACTTTTCAAAAGTAACATGTTCATAACATTCTGAGATAGAAGCTTGCACCAAGTTCATTCCATATACATGTATTTATGTTAGTGGGAAAATATTCTGATAGGACAATAATGTCGACTAAGTTGTTGTGGGGTGTGATATAGTTTTGACTTAGAAATCCTACCGCTTCTATTTAAAACACTTGGAGAATTTATTTTGATAAAAATGATATAAAACTATAGTATCACATACTCCTTATTTGGTGAGCAATTCTTACCAAAGCCAAATTTAATATCTAGTAAGTTTCAAGCCTTCCACATAAGCTGCTTTTTTTTGTATTGAGTTTGGTCAAGTCTTGTTGACCCTTGTTAAGATATTTATCATGCTCCCAAGATCAAGATCACGTACATCAACATATACATGCTGCTCCAACACAAGGAGTATGCAAAAACATGCATCCATCCACCAAAAAAATTCTGCTCCTACACTAGGAGTAGAAAAAAATGTTTGTTAGGAAAATACTCCATGTTCTAAAAGATAGTGATCTTCCTCTAAATACGTGTTTAGAAGAAGAGACATGGGCTATGCAAAAATATGAAAAAAAAATATATATTGGACACATGAAAAAGTAGGGACACATGAAGTCCCAAGGTATTGAAAAAAATAAAGATGAGCACATGAAGGTTTATAAAAAAATAATGATGATAGCCATGTCTCAAAATAAAAAGTTAGAGAGAGATCACATCTACAAAAGGAGTATAGTTCACCTTATAGTTTTAGTTAACATACTTTCCACACACATGCACATCTTGATCTAGGAGTATGGCACATCTCTCCTTGGATCCTCGATTTGACTTTACAACATATGCAAAACAAGTATGCTACTTTGGTTATCCCTACCTAAAGCTCCACACAAACCTTTTTAGAAGTAGGAGAAAACAAAAGAAGGCAAAACTTCGTTATGCCTTGATGAGGATATATATACACCATTGAGTGATTTGAGAGTGCCATTTAAGGAGTATAAAGTGAACTATGCTTTTTCTTGAAAAGAAAACTTTCAAAAAAACTCCAAGTGCTAAGATGTGAAATTGGGAAGATGACTTTGTTTCAAGAACTGTTCCATTTTTCAATAGCCCAAGGAAACATGATAGCTAATGCCACATATCCCACTTGTGTAAAGAATGTGTTGGAATAACTTTTCATGCAAAGCAGTATATCTCGGGATGTTATATTCATATTTTCTTTTGTCACTACGCTTTGCTCGAGGATGAGCAAAGAGCTATGTGTGGGGGCTTGTTGGCGGTCCTTAACGCACATTTCTAACAGCCAATTCTCACATAAAATCATAGCATATAAACACCAAACCTAGAAATAGGGTTTTAAAACTAACACTTTCCACAAGTTTTGGTGTTTGACCATTTGTAGGAGGGCAATTATGGAAATACATGAAAAAGGGCTAAAAGTGCGCAAAGAGACAAAGCGTAATGCCATCTTGCACAAGGCAAAAGAAGCCCAAGGAGGAGAAGGCCAATGTTAGGCAAATTCGGGCCCAAACAAGAGAAAGGAGCTACACCATTATAGCATCATTCCAAAGGGCCTAGGCCCTAACTAGCTAGTAGAGTTGGTTTGGGAGAAATGTGAGAGAAAGAGTTTGGGGTAGAGCTGGGCTTGTCGGTGTCTCCTCACCTTGTACCTGAACGGATACTTGTGTCTCAATGGGTTTTCCCGCTAAGTGAGTATTCGTGATTCTTATGGTTCAAATTCTTTGAATAGTTAAGCTATACTTTTACTTGTTTGCGGGTTCGTCGTCCGTGCCCATGGCGGATACTCTAGTAGAGGGCCCTGATAAAGACGGATAACCCTACGCGGACACTAGAGTAGTAGTCGATAGCGTAGACGTGGTGTCTAGGCTAGAGGCTACCTTCGTTTGTCTTGTATCCCACGGTTGAGGGGTAGGCGGCAGGTGGTGATAGCCATATCCATCCCTCGTAATCCCCCACGTCCGGGTACGACATAGAGCTAGAGCCCAGCATCACCTGGCAGACCAGGTGCGATCCGGTGCTCGAAGTAAGCAAGTGAGAGTGGAGTTTATCTTTCCATAGACCCAAAAGCCATAGGAATCCATCTATACCCTTTCCAACTTTACCCCTTGTGTTGTCCTTGGACGAACTAGCTAGAAGAAGGACCTCTGTTTCCTGTGAAAATTATGATAGCTTGAATACTTCTGGGGGAAGGCTACAATGGTAATTTTGTGCGCTTATGGATTCTTTCTATTTGCATTAAAAAATACCAATAGGTGTCTTCATGTCCTCCTGCATGTCAAGTACTACAAAATCTACAGGAATGAAAAAGTTTCATGTTTTTATCAGAATATTTTTCGATGATTCCTACAGGGTAGCGGACCGATTGGTCGACTAGTTGTAAACACATCGATGTTGGTGTGAGTGTTGAATAATTGAGTTTGTTGAAGACTTTCTTGGGCATGACACTAACGCTTGCTCCAAGATCACATAATGCATTCTCAAAATTTTGGCTCCCAATCGAACAATCGATAGTGGGGCATCCTAGATCCTTCTTCTTAACAGGTGAAGTATTTAGGATGGCTGCACTACACTCCTCCATTAACTTAATTACCTCAGTGGTGGGCAATGGTCTTTTATTGTTGAGGATGTCTCAGAGATATTTCACGTAGGTAGGCACCTGTATGGCATCTAGCAATGGAATATTGATATATAAATTTTGAATTACCTCCATAAACTTACCAAACTGCTCATCTATTTTGGCTTTCCAATTTCTGCGTGGAAATGGTAGGAAGGTAGTGTCATGAAAATCTTGTTGTAACTCCCGCTCTTGTGGCTCAACTTCTTCAACTTCGTCATTTATCTTCTCCTCTTCCCGCACTACCACTGGTGTCCTTCCTGTCCTTGTTGGATATGGCGGATCACGAGTAGTCTTGACACCTCTTTTGGTTATGGCTTTGACCTTTTCAAGGTTAGTAGCAAATGGCAAAGCAGTAGCCAACTGGGCTAATTGTGATTATATCTTTTTATTATAGCTAAGTTGGTCTTTTATGTTGTATTTATATCTTCTAGGATCTTATCATTAAAACAAGCTTTTTAGAAATATTCTCATTAATCCTAGCTTGTTCTAAGACCAGATCTCTCACGGATGGTTGCTTAGGGTTAGAAGAATTATAATTATTACCCAGGTTATTGTTGCTTCCACCCTTGTCTCTGTTGTTGTGGAGCAGAATTGTTAATGACGATGTTTGCATCTTCTTGATATTCAAGGAATTCAACCCCCAAATATTTTGCACATATTTTTTGAGCATTGAATGCATCTTGAATGACCTGATGATCTCTCTTATAATTGGCTCGTTGTTCAAGCCAACTCAATAGTACGTTCATCTTGGTTAATAGTGCACACCTCTTCTGGTACTTCTTCACTCTTATTGCATGCTTGGAGGTTGCATGATGACTAGCCTTGATTAGAAGCTATCTTCTCTACAGGAGTTTCAGCTTTTCCAAGGGTGAGTGACATAAATGATCCTCCAACAGTGGCATCGAGTTGTTCATGAGATTTCTGAGTTAATCTATGGTAGAAACTTTGCATGAGCAACCATTCTTCTATTTCATGGTGGGGACAATCTGAAATATATTCTTGGAAACATTCCCATGCTTCTAGAATGGTTTCTCCTTTCTGCTATTGGAAGTTTGAAATATTTTCTCTGAAGGCATTGGTCTTGTCTATAGGGAAAAACTTTTCTAGGAAGGCTTTTGAGCATTTTGTCCATGTGTTGATGTGATCTTTATTGGTGCAGAACCCCTGCTTCGCTCTTCCTATAAGTGAGAATGGAAATAAGTGAAGTAGTATGATGTCTTGGGCAACATCCTTGATGACAACTATGCTACTTATCTCCAGGAAGTTCTGAAGATGAGCACTAGCATCTTCATGTGCCTTTCCATTAAATGGGGTAGCTTGTACCATATTGATGAGGCTTGGCTTGAGCTCAAACTCAAGATTGTCGGTTTTGAGTGTTGCTCTAGTGCAAATGTTCTCAATGCTTGAAGCAGAGAACTCCCGCAGAGTTTTGTCAGCCATAGCTTTAGAAACTGGCGTTGAGCTTCCTCTTGATTTGTTTGATTCTAATTGATGGAATTTATTGGATCACAACCAACCATGCAATACCCTGTATAAGATATGAACAAAGACAAACAAGGGTAAGCCTGTTAAAGAAAAGGTTATGATTTTATCAATAAGTATTTATTTGTCAATTCTCTTAGCCGTATGCCCTTCCCAGACAATGGCGCCAGAAATGCTTGTTGGTATTTCTTAGCATCACTCTTAACTAAGTTATCCCTAGCATGATGTCAGAAATGCGTTATTGGTAATTATTGTTGACACTTGTAAACTTAGAGATAATGATATTAAAAGTAGGTATCCGCAAGCGAACAGATAATATACCATTGTAGCATTTCACCTGGGAGTATACCAGGTATTGTTATTTATATTTAATCCATAGGGAAGAGCAATGTATTTGAGTTGGATAGAGATATTGACTAATATGTATACTTATAATAAAAAACCACTCTTATGCTTTAGTAAGGGTAAGTCAAGTGATAAATAAATAATAAATTTTAGATAATAATGGCATTCCAGAGATAGAAATAGAGACTTGTAAATGTACTATGGCTAGGCAGGAGATTCATTAAGAGCAGAAGATTCCTAAATCATTATGTCGGTGTCTAAAGGACCGGGTGTCTAAACAGAGCAACTAGTGAATTTTATCTACGCGTCTAGACCTTGATGGTGTGTAAAGCGGACACAAGGATGTATATTGGTTCCGGCATGAACAGCCCTACATACAGTGGGTTTCGCTAAGGTTCATGTTGCCTTGCACCGGGATGCTCGTAGTAGGGGTTACAAGCTTTTGAGAGAGGGAGCAGGTCCCAGGTCTCTTGAGTGGTAGTGGTGGTGGTGGTCGTTTCGACTGAGATGGGTTCTAGCTATTGTTGCTTGGTCGTTTCATCTCTTTTTTCCTTTTTTCCCTCGATTGCCCCCTTCTAGATGCGGCCCCTGCCTCCCCTTTTATAGCTTCTAAGGGGAGGGCTCGGGTTACATTTATGGTAAAGTGGTGAAAACGGGGAAAATGAAAGAGAAAGGCAAAAAAGGTGGCCTCGGGCGTAGCCGTCCTCCTCCTTGTCTGGTGGGAGCAGTTTCCTTGTAGCATGGAGTCATGCGGGGCATTGATCTTTTGGCCTCTCCATTCACTGGTGCGACGTGCCAGGACCATGCTTTCACCTGTACGTCCCTATGGCATGAAGGTGGGCGGCGTGTGCGCCGAGATTTTTATAGCGAGGCGATTAGGTGGCACAGCTGTCGTCACCCTCGTTGCTGTGGAGGTATGGATGTCATCGTGGTAGAATGACTGGGGTCATGTCGAGTCAAGGTGTGGTTCCTGTGCCCCTATTGACTCTCCACGGTCACGTCCATCACATCGATGGAGCGAGCACAGTGTTGGGGGCCCCCATGGCTCCCCGTCTTGCCTGAGGGTTCCACGTGCCCCTCGGGTGAGGTGAAAATGCTCCGCGGGGGGTCGGGTGCCTTTGATGACGCCGCGGGAGCTCAAGCGAGGCGGAGAGATGTCGCCCGAGATGCCTATCGTGCCTGAGGCCTCTCCACAAGGCTCAGACAAGATAGAGTTTGTCGTTCGTGCCTTGAGTGGCTGACACGCTGTCATTGCTTTTTGGGTTCCCTATGATGGGCCTACAAACATGCAGGGTGCCGTATTTTACCCCCTGTTAGGTACCCTAGGTATTTTGATACCCAACAATAGCCCCCGAGCCTATGTAGCAGTGGAGCACTCCTTTAGGGGCTTGAGAACGAGAGACAATGGGTAGTTTTGTCTTGTTTATGTTTTTTAAAGGACTGTCCGGTTGGTGCGCGCGAGCACACCCGGCAGGTGTAGCCCTCGAGGCCTTAAAGGGATGGGTTATCCCTTCAAGGGTTTATAATCGAGCAAGTGTGGTGTTTCTAGTATGACCGTGGGTCTGGTGGGGAGCCCTTGCGGCCTTGGTGTGGACCATTCTCTAGGTAAGGACACAGGAGAAGCCCCTGAGCCCCTGCGCGCTGCAAGGGACTGACCGGGTGGCCTCTCGACTATCGTATTGTTTCCCTTGCACTCTTTAGCAGAACGGCGAGGTGTGCGTGGGCCCTCATCATCCCATTTGGGCCTTATTGTGGCCTGTTTGATTATGAGGAGACTATCCGGTGGGTGCGCGCGAGCGCACCCGCTGGGTGTAGCCCCCGAGGCCTTAGAGGGATGAGTTATCCCTTCAAGAGCTTTGAATTGAGTGAGTGGGCCTGCCTAGGGAAAACGAGGGGTCGCGCGGGGCAGTTACTGTTGTGACGCTTCGTGTCGTGAGAGGGTGGGTGGTTCGTGTTTAGTCGGTTATCTTTCGAGGCCTATTGTCGGCCCTTGGAGAGGAGGGGTGTAAACCACCTGCGAGAACGGTTCACCTTCTCGAGGCCTGGCGTGAGACCAACGCGGTTCCCTTGGGAGATGGGCGGGGCAGTTGGGCGTATTGAATGCCAGGGAGTTGAGAGGCCTTCCTAGGACCCTTTATAACCTAAGTCGGGGTGCTCGACCCTAGCATCTCTCTTCTTTTGTCCTTGCTCTTTGTTCTTTCTTTTTGCCACCTTAGCCATGGAGCACAGTGACTCTTCCAGGGGTTCCCGCGTGAGTATGCCAGGGGAAGGGGACAGGGCGCCCTCTCACCGCCGTTGCCTTAACCCTGGCATCGCTTCCTCATCGGGGTACGAGCAGGCCCAAAATGCGGCGGCCTGGGGCGTTCCTACCCCACTTCAAGAGGTGTGGGAGGAGTTGGCCACCGTGAAGGCGGTGGTGACCTCCTTGGAGGAAGAGGCGGCGCTCGCCCGTTTGCAACGAACGGAGTCCGACCGCCGGTGCGCGGGTGAGTAATTTACCGCTTCCTCATTTCACTCTTTTAGTTGATCTTAAAGGCTAATACCCGTTGTTTGCTTTGGGCAGAACTGTTCATGGAGTTAGAGTCCCTCCATGATGCCACCGACGTCCTAGCGGATCTCATCCGTGCTCCAGCGGGGCGTCGGGAGGAGCGCCTTGTCAGCGCGCGAGCGCTGATTCGGGCGACGATCGAGCGCGGCAACCATCGAGGGGCTGCCGTGGCGCTGACAATGGCCCAGGCAGCAATGGACATGGAGCTCTAGGACATCGAGGGCTTCCTGTTGGGAGAGGGGCTCCGAGACAACGAGGACCTCCTCGAGGGCTTCGAACCGGCGACGAACGTCGTCGCTGCCCTGGTCCCTATGGACCAGGTTCTCAATGAGGACCCGTAGGCCTAGTCTAGGACCCCTTGCCCCATGAATGTAAAATGGTCTATCTAAGAAATCAGTTCGTTTGATTGTTGTTACGTTTTATTTCCCCAATCCTATCATTTCGTCTTGTATCAATTGTCAATAGCGGCATTGGCGAGGTCACCGAGACCCTGCCTATTGATGGTTTTCTTTGGGGAGGAACTAACTTGTGTTCATGTAGATCGATCGAACGTTTGAGCGTAGCAGCTTCCCACATCTCGAGGTAGGGTCAGACGCGTCCTTATCGAGGCTCCTACCATTACCTAGGACCATAGGTGCGTCGGGACGCCCGGGAGAGCTCGCTCATGGGTTGGACATTTCTGCCCCCGGGTTCCGTACCCCACGGAGGGGTTGGGCTCTTTTGCCTTAGTCTTGGGATCACTGGCCTGTTGGGACGCTCGGGAAAGTTCGTTCATGGGTCGGACATTTCTGCCCCTGGGTCCCGCGCCCCCAAGGAGGGGCTAGGCTCTCTTGCCTAAGTCTTAGGATCGCTGGCCCGTTGGGACGCTCAGGAAAGTTCATTCGTGGGTTGGGCATTTCTACCCCTAGGTCTCGTGCCCTCGAGGAGGGGTTGGGCTCTCTTGCCTAAGTCTTAGGATCGCTGGCCCGTTGGGATGCTCGGGAAAGTTTGTTCGTGGGTCAGGCATTTCTGCCCCCGGGTCCTTCGAAGTCCTTACTAGCGCACAGGCCAATTAAGTGACTTTATTAGCATATCCCTCACACATCTTTTCCGCCAAGAGGAGGGTTTGGGCAACGCCACGACTTCCCTCGCTGGGTCGAGTCGTGGTGCCCGTTGAGTTGCAATCGGGTCGGTTCAAGTGAAGCCCCGGTTCCCATTCGCGGGGATCCGACGGAGGTAAGCTAGTGGCTAGCTTCAAATTTTCTCGACGATTGGTTCGGGGAGTTCCTAGGGTCATTCGACCATCCCCAAGGGCTCGCTACTTTTTTCGAAAAAAAACTCCCAAACCATAAACTGGCCTAGACTTGAACATGGTTCGAGAAGGCCCATGACGCTCCGTGCGTCTGGGTACTAGCCGCTCATTGCTCCTTCTCATACCATCCCTCACTCGGGTGGCTTGGAGCGGCTATCGAACCCTTCGTGGGCCAGCCTTCGAACTCCATGCCGTGATTGGACCATAAAGGGCAGAAACGTATCGAGTAATTATCGTCGATAATATAACCCATGATTTAACGCGTAAATGATGATATAAATTGTAGCAGATAACATGCAATGGTTTCACTAGTATGAAAAGATTATGTTCGAACAGAATAATAGATCATGGGCAGGGGATGATGCGGTGATCTACCAATCATGGCGTGTTGGCGCCATGCGTGGCCTCCATCCTTTGGCGTTATGGCCACGTGAGCTCGTAGACATCATCGTCATAGTCACCATTGTCGACGAGGTAGTTGCAGACGCCGATGAAATGACGTAGAGCCCCCAGGTCGTTGAGCCTGGAGAAGTCAACGTCGGCCTAGCTGCTGTCGTCCTCGTCGGAGTTGGTACTAGAAGCTGTCTCAGTAGTCACGAGTACCTCCACGATAGCCTGTGCATGGTGAGTCGGTAGATCTATGGGAATCTCCCCCATAGATAGATCAAAACGTATTACGGTCGAAGACTGGCCACGGGCCCTCCTGTGGTCATGTGGCTTATCGACCGGTGTCGTTTGGCCTTGGGAACCTCCTGGGCGATCGTTCTCGGAGGCCTGCCCCTCGTCTGTGCCCAGGCAAAGATCCGATAGGGCCTTAGAGATGGCGCCGATGTTGACGATAGGGGGGAGAAGAACTAGATCATAGTCCACTCCCGTGCAGATGAAATCTAGATTCTCGAACCGGACATGGGAGCCTAGGGCGAAGCGGTTGCGGGGATTGGCCATTAAGATCTAGTAGTGGATTGTGACGCGCAAAGGCCCCCACCTGGCACACCAACTGTCGGTGTCTAGAGGACCGAGTGTCTAAACAAGTGACTAGTGAATTTGTATCTGCGCGTCTAGACCTTGATGGTGTGCAAAGCGGACACAAGGATGTATACTGGTTCGGGCATGGACGGCCCTACGTCTAGTGGGTTTCGCTGTGGTTCGTGTTGCCTTGCACCGGGATGCTCGTAGTAGGGGTTAAAAGCTTTCGAGAGACGGAGCAGGTCCTAGGTCTCTTGAGTGGTGGTGGTGGTCGTCGTTTCGACTAAGATGGTTCTAGCTATTGTTGCTTGGTCGTTTTGTCTCTTTTTTCCTTTTTTTCCCCTCGATTGCCCCCTTCTAGATGTGGCCCTTGCCTCCCCTTTTATAGATTCTAATGGGAGGGCTCGGGTTACATTTGTGGTAAAGTGGTAAAAACAGGGAAAATAAAAGAGAAAGGCAAAAAAAGGTGGCCTCGGGCGTAGCCGTCCTCCTCCTTATCCGGTGGGAGCAGTTTTCCTGTAGCATGGAGTCATGCGGGGTGTTGATCTTTTGGCCTCTCCATTCGCTGGTGCGATGTGCTGGGGCCATGCTTTGACCTGTACGTCCCTATGGCATGAAGGTGGGCGGCGTGTGCGTCGGAATTTTCGTAGCGAGGGGGTTAGGTGGCACAGCTGCCGTCACCCCCATTGCTGTGGGGGTATGGATGTCGTCATGGTAGAATGACCGGGGTCATGTCAAGTTAGGGCGTGGTTCCTGTGCCCCTGTTGACTGTGCACGGTCACGTCCATCACGTCGATGGAGCGAGCATCGTGTTGGGGGCCACCGTGGCTCCCTGTCTTGCCTGAGGGTTCCACGTGCCCCTCGTGTGAGGCGAAAATGCACTGCGAGGGGTCGGGTGCCTTTGATGACACCGCGGGGGCTCGGGCGAGGTGGAGAGATGTCGCCCGAGATGCCTACCATGCCTGAGGCCTCTCCGCAAGGCTCGGGCGAGATAGAATTTGTCGTTCGTGCCTTGAGCGGCTGACACGCTGTCAGTGTTTTTTGGGTTTCCTACGATGGGCCTACAAACGTGCAGGGTGTCGTATTTTACCCCCTATTGGGTACCCTGGGTATTTTGATACCCGACACATTACATATTTAATAAGTCTTTTGTACACCCAAGTATATACGCTCTCATCTATAGTATAACTAATTTTGGATCTATGCATAAGGAACGTTACTAAGGAAGATTAAGAACAAAGCTTGTCTCCCTTCGCAACATTGCTCTACGTGCTCTACAAATGGGTAGTGGACTACAAAGGACTCAACGGGAGTGTCACATCCGCAATCTACCACATGACCTAGAGTACAGAGTGCATCCACAGGCAAAGTATATCTAAGCACCATGCTTACATAGTGTCGACCACCTAACTCTCTCGAGAACTGAGCTAAGCGCTTTGCGAACATATGCATATATTCATCATCAGTCATAACTATATCAAGCATACAACTAGAGCAAACTAGAAACAAACTAAATAGCAACATAATATTGAAGTAGCATAAAGTCATAAATTAGAGGGTACAATAGCTATACCGGTCTTCAGACTGTAGATCCAGAATCCTGAGCGATAGCCCAAACTCTACTTGAACCTTGCTAGCTAGCCTATACTAGAACCTTGAAGAATTAGAGCACCATTCTCTTTTCTCTGGAAACCCTAATTTTAGGTCTACTATTGACTTATGGCAGATGCCCTAGAAGGGGGTAGGGGCTGATATATATAGTCCGGAGCGTCAATCCTGAGCCCTTAGATCAAACCGACTTGAAGTAACGGTATAGTTGCATCCTAGGAGGCAGTGGAGGAACCGATGTCGAAGCGGAGGCTGACAGGTGGAACCCAGGGGTCGGCCGGCCTGCAGGTGGGGCTGGTCGGCCCCACATGTCATGCTCCGTAGGTCATCTTGCATGGGTTGCCCTCTGGAGTCCTCTGGAACCTTCTAGAGTAGTTTTCGTCACGGATAAGTGCAGTTTTGTTTGTCATTTTAATCCCTATTGTCAGTTTTCTAGAATAACCCAGCTAAAAATATAGATTCACCAAAACTCTTGAAAATTATCAGTTTAAACCCCTAAGTTTATATTGGTGATCCTTTTATGTATTTATTCAAGTTAAGTTGACAGTTTATGATGGATGGTAACTACCGTCAACAGCAGTCAAGTATCCAATTTCCTCCTATATTTTACTGACTAGTAGTCTAGTATTTGCATCCAATCCAAATCTTCCTCTTGGTTCTACGCTCATCTACCACAAGAACATAATAGGAGGCCGCACGATCCTAAGAGGTACATGTTGTTCATACGATGTGTTCTTTCTTTGGGGGGAGGAGAAGAATACATTGTGTATGTGTCGCATGTAGATGCAAAGAAGTATATCATTGGCAACCAAAATTGGCACATGTAGCTAGCCTTTGATTAGAAGTTTTTGTGAAAAAGTGGTGTTTCCTTATTATAATGTCACCAAATGAGAGGCTTTTTTACCCCCAAAGTATCCCAACAAAGATATACACCTTTTGTACACCTCAGACACAACAAGATCATGTGAAACACTGATTCTAAATAGACAGTTTTAATAAAAGACCACACCATTCTTTGACAACATAGAAGTCACAATTTGTGCTTCTTGAGGAGCTTCCAAACTTTTTGTACTTTTAGAATCATCCTTTGCTTCTAAGTTGTCAGCACTCAAGTTCTAATTTCCTACTGTATTTTAATGACTAGTAGTCTAGCATTTGCATCCAATCCCGAATCTTCTTCTAGGTTGTGCGTTCATGTACCTCAAGAACATAATAGGAGGCCACACCATCTAGGAGGCCACACCATCCTAAGAGGTACATGTTGTTCATACGATGTGTCCTTTGTTTCGGGGAGGAGGAGAAGAATACATTGTGTATGAGCCGCGTGCAGATGCAAAGAAGTATATCATTGACAACCAAAGTTGACGTGTGGAGCTTGCCTCTGATTAGAAGTTTTTGTGAAAAATGACGCTGCCCTTATTATAATGTCGCCAAATGAGAGGCTTTTTTATGCCCAAAGTCTCCCAACAAGGATATACACCTTTTTTTACACCTTAGACTCAACAAGATCATGTGAAACACTGATTCTGAATAGACAGTTTTAACAAAAAAACCGCACTGTTCTTTGAAAACATCCTTGAGGAGCTTCCAAACTTTTTGGACTTTTAGAATCATCCTTTACTTCAAAGTTTTCAGCTATCAAGTGTCCAATTTCCTACTGTATTTTAATGACTAGTAGTCTAGCATTTGCATCCAATATAAATCTTCCTCTTGGTTCTGCGCTCATCTACCTCAAGAACATAATAGTATGTTGCACCATCCTAAGAGGTACATGTTGTTCATACAATGTGTTCTTTGTTTGGGGGAGGAGAAGAATACATTGTGTATGAGCCACATGTAGACGCTGTGGGACATAGTCCCCGGGTACCCCGCAAGGAAGGGAGAAGATCTAGTCTGACTAGGAATTTCCCACATGTAATCCTAGTAACATTACTACCCTGTAATCCTACTAGGACTCTCACATTGTAACTGACTAGGAGACTTGCCTCCTGGCCTATGTAAAGGAGAGCAGGGCTCCCTAGATTAGTAGAGAGGCCATGAAACACAATCATACAATCAATCCAATGCAAAAGGCACACGCCGACTAGACGTAAAGGCTATTACTCGAAAGAGGGCCTGAACTAGTATAAATCGTTCATCTCTTTACGTTACCATCGAGTTCTACTGATGCCGAAGCGCTTCGAACATTGCCCCAAGTACCCCCATGGCGAGTGGTCATCAAACACCAACAGACGCAAAGAATTACATCATTGACAACCAAAATTGGTGTGTGGAGCTTGCCTCTGATTAGAAGTTTTTGTGAAAAAATGATGTTTCCTTATTACAATTCACCAAATGAGAGGCTTTTTTACATCCAAAGTCTCCCAACAAGGATATACATCTTTTTTACACCTTAGACTCAACAAGATCATGTGAAACACTAATTCTGAATAGACGATTTTAACAAAAGACCGCACTGTTCTTTGAAAACATAGAAGTCACAATTTGTGCTCCTTGAGGAGCTTATAAACTTTTTGAACTTTTAGAATCATCCTTTGCTTCAAAGTTGTCAACAGTCCAGTGTCCAATTTCCTATTGTATTTTAATGACTAGTAGTCTAGCATTTGCATTCAATCCAAATCTTCCTCTTGGTTCTGCGCTCATCTACCTCAAGAACATAATGGAGGCTGCCCCATCCTAAGAGGTACATGTTGTTCACCACGATGTGTTTTTTGTTTGGGGGAGGAAAAGAATACATTGTGTATGAGCCGCATGCAACTGGAGCTTGCCTCTTATTAGAAGTTTTATTGAAAAAATGATGTTTCCTTATTATAATGTCGCCAAATGAGAGCCTCTTTTACGCCCAAAGTCTCCCAACAAGGATATACACCTTTTGTACACCTCAGACTCAACAAGATCATGTAAAACACTGATTCTAAATAGATAATTTTAACAAAAGACTGTACCATTGTCTGACAACATAGAAGTCACAATTTGTGCTCCTTTTGAGGAGCTTCCAAACTTCTTGAACTTTTAGAATCATCCTTTGCTTCAAAGTTTTCAGCAGTCAAGAGTCCAATTTCATACTGTTTTTTAATGACTAGTAGTCTAGCATTTGTATCCAATCCAAGTCTTCCTCTTGGTTCTGCGCTTATCAACCTCAAGAACTTAATAGGAGGCTATACCTTCCTAAGAGGTATATGTTGTTCATACAATGTGTTCTTTGTTTCAGAGGGGGGAGGAGAAGAATACATTGTGTATGAGCCGCATGCAGACATAAAAGAAGTATATCATTAACAACCGAAATTTACGTGTGGAGCTTGCCTCTCATTAGAAGTTTTTGTGAAAAGTGAGGTTTCCTTATTATAATGTTGCCAAATGATAGGCTTTTTTATGCCTTAAGTCTCCCAAAAAGGATATACACCTTTCGTACACCTCAGACTCAATAAGATCATGTGAAACACTGATTCAGAATATATAGTTTAACAAAAGTCCGCACCATTATTTAACAACATAGAAGTTCACAATTTGTGCTCCTTGAAGAGCTTCCAAACTTTTTGAACTTTTAGAATCATCCTTTGCTTCAAAGTTTTCAGCAGTCAAGTGTCTAATTTCCTACTGTATGTTAATGACTAGTAGTCTAGCATTTGCATCCAATCCAAATATTCCTCTTGGTTCTGTGCTCATCAACCTCAAGAATATAAGAGGAGGCCGCACCATCCTCACAGGTACATGCTATTCATATGATGTGTTTTTTGTTTGGGGGAGGAGAAGAATACATTGTGTATGAGCCGCATGCAGACACAAAGAAGTATACCATTGACAACCGAAATTGGTGTGTGGAGCTTGCCTCTGATTAGAAGTTTTTGTGAAAAAATGATGTTTCCTTATTATAATGTCGCCAAATGAGAGGCTTTTTTTATGCCCATAGTCTCCTAACAAGGATATACACCTTTTGTACACCTCAGACTCAAAAAGATCATGTGAAACACTAATTCTGAATATACATTTTTAACAAAAGACCGTACCAATCTTTTACAACATAGAAGTCACAATTCATGCTCCTTGAGGAGATTCCACACTTTTTGAACTTCTAGAATCATCCTTTGCTTCAAAGTTTTTAGCAGTCAAGTGTCTAATTTTCTACTGTATTTTAATGACTAGTAGTCTAGCATTTGCGTCCAATCCAAATCTTCCTCTTGGTTCTGCGCTCATCTACCTCAAGAACATAATAGGAGGGTCGCACCATCCTAAGAAGCACATGTCATTCATACGATTTGTTCTTTGTTTAGGGGGAGGAGAAGAATACATTGTGTATGAGCCACATGCAAACGCAAAGAAGTATATCATTGACAACCAAAATTGGCTGTGGAGCTTGCCTCTGATTAGAATTTTTTTGTAAAAAATGATGTTTCCTTATTATAATGTCACCAAATGGGAGGCCTTTTTATGCCAAATGTCTCCCAACAAGGATATACACCTTTTGTACACCTCAGACTCAATAAGATCATGTGAAACACTGATTCTAAATAGACGATTTTAACAAAAGACTGCACCATTCTTTGACAACATAGAAGTCACAATTTGTGCTCCTTGAGGAGCTTCCAAACTTTTTGAACTTTTAAAAATCATCCTTTACTTCAAAGTTTTCAGCAGTCAAGTGTCCAATTTCCTACTGTATTTTAATGACTAGTAGTCTAGCATTTGCATTAAATCCAAATCATCCTCTTGGTTCTGCGCTCGTCTACCTCAAGAACATAATAGGAGGCCGCACCATCCTAAGTGGTTTGTGTTGTTCATACAATGTATTCTTTGTTTGGGGGGAGGAGAAGAATACATTCTGTATGATCTGCATGTAGATGCAAAGAAGTATATCATTGACAACCAAAATTGGTGTGTGTAGCTTGCCTTTGATTAGAAGCTTTTATGAAAAATGATGTTTCCTTATTATAATGTCGCCAAATGAGAGGCTTTTTTACGCCCATAGTCTCCTAACAAGGATATACACCTTTTGTACACCTCAAACTCAACAAGATCTTGTGAAACACTAATTCTGAATAGACAGTTTTAACAAAGGACCACACCATTCTTTGACAACATGGAAGTCACAATTTGTGCTCCTTGAGGACATTTCAAACTTTTTGAACTTTTAGAATCATCCTTTACTTCAAAGTTCTCAGCAGTCAAGTGTCTAATTTCTTGTTGTACTTCAATGACTACCAGTCTAGCATTTGTATCCAATCCAAATCTTCCTCTTGGTTCCATGCTCTTCTACCTCAAGAACATAATAGGAGGCCGCACCATCCTACCCGACAAGGATATACACCTTTTGTACACCTCAGACTCGACAAGATCATGTGAAACACTGATTCTGAATAGACATTTTTAACAAAAGACCGCACCATTCTTTGACAACAAAGAAGTCACAATTTGTGCTACTTGAGGAGCTTCCAAACTTTTTGAACTTTTAGAATCATCCTTTGCTTCCAAGTTTTTAGTAGTCAAGTGTCCAATTTCCTACTCTATTTTAACGACTAGTAGTCTAGCATTTCCATCCAATCCAAATCTTCCTCTTGGTTCTGCGCTCATCTACCACAAGAATATAATAGGAGGCCACACCATCCTGATAGGAACATGATGTTCATATGATGTGTTATTTGTTTGGGGGGAGGAGAAGAATACATTGTGTATGAGCCGCATGCAGATGCAAAGAAGTATATCATTGACAATGAAAATTAGCCTTTGATTAGAAGTTTTTATGAAAAAATAATGTTTCCTTATTATAATTTCACCAAATGAGAGGCTTTTTATGCCCAAAGTCTCCCAACAAGGATATACACCTTTTGTACACCTTAGACTCGACAAGATCATGTGAAACACTAATTCTGAATAGACATTTTTAACAAAAGACCGCAACATTCTTTGACAACAAAGAAGTCACAATTTGTGCTACTTGAGGAGCTTCCAAACTTTTTGAACTTTTAGAATCATCCTTTGCTTCCAAGTTTTTAGTAGTCAAGTGTCCAATTTCCTACTCTATTTTAATGACTAGTAGTCTAGCATTTCCATCCAATCCAAATCTTCCTCTTGGTTCTGCGCTCATCTACCACAAGAATATAATAGGAGGCCACACCATCCTGATAGGAACATGATGTTCATATGATGTGTTCTTTGTTTGGGGAGAGGAGAAGAATACATTGTGTATGAGCCACATGCAGATGCAAAGAAGTATATCATTGACAATCAAAATTAGCCTTTGATTAGAAGTTTTTATGAAAAATAATGTTTCCTTATTATAATTTCACCAAATGAGAGGCTTTTTACGCCCAAAGTCTCCCAACAAGGATATACACCTTTTGTACACCTCAGACTCGACAAGATCATGTGAAACACTGATTCTGAATAGACATTTTTAACAAAAGACCGCACCATTCTTTGACAACAAAGAAGTCACAATTTGTGCTACTTGAGGAGCTTCCAAACTTTTTGAACTTTTAGAATCATCCTTTGCTTCCAAGTTTTTAGTAGTCAAGTGTCCAATTTCCTACTCTATTTTAATGACTAGTAGTCTAGCATTTCCATCCAATCCAAATCTTCCTCTTGGTTCTGCGCTCATCTACCACAAGAATATAATATGAGGCCACACCATCCTGATAGGAACATGATGTTCATATGATGTGTTCTTTGTTTGGGGGGAGGAGAAGAATACATTGTGTATGAGCCGCATGCAGATGCAAAGAAGTATATCGTTGACAATCAAAATTAGCCTTTGATTAGAAGTTTTTATGAAAAAATAATGTTTTCTTATTATAATTTCACCAAATGAGAGGCTTTTTACGCCCAAAGTCTCCCAACAAGGATATACACCTTTTGTACACCTCAGACTCAACAAGATCAAGTGAAACGCTAATTCTGAATAGATAGTTTTAATAAAAGACCACACCATTCTTTGACAACATAGAAGTCACAATTTGTGCTCCTTGACGAGCTTCCAAACTTTTCAAACTTTTAGAATCATCCTTTGCTTCCAAGTTTTCAGGAGTCAAGTGTCCAATTTCCTATTATATTTTAACTAACTAGTAGTCTAGCATTTCCATCCAATCCAAATCTTCCTCTTAGTTCTGCGCTCATCGACGTCAAGAACATAATAGGATGTCGTGCCATCGTAAGAGGTACATGCTATTCATACGACATGTTTTTTGTTTGGGGGGAAGAAGACATTGTGTATGAGCCACATGCAGACTCAAAGAAGCATATCATTGACAACCAAAATTAGCGTGTGTACCTTGACTTTGATTAGAAGTTTTTGTGAAAAAATGATGTTTCCTTATAACAGTGTCACCACTTGTTTGTTGTGCCCTTTTAAAAAAGAATTGTTTATTTTTAGCAATACTTTCAAACTTAGATCTCCTTTAGTAGAGCTCTTGGTGGTGCTTCTCCACCTTCTTAATCAAAAGCCCTATCAATCATGCACACACGGGAACGGCTTATGAAGCCATAATCAACAAAAAATGTGAAACTAAAGCCTAACTATACGTCAAAGCTATAAAAATAAGACTTCTCCCGTCTTCATTATTTTGTGTGTGGGCCGCACGTAGACCTAAGGAAGCATAGTTTTGATGACCAAAGTTGAGTTTGAAGTTTTCTAAGAACAATATTGTAGAGAAGATTGGTAGAGAAAAAGGAACTTGCTTGGGAGATAGTATTGTCACTCTTGAGGTAACGTGAACTGAAAGGGTTGAGGCTTCCTTATTTTGTAGATATTTTTCCAATATTTCCTTTATCTCACTTTAAAAACAAAGTAGCAACAATAATAAGAATATAAAAGTGAGTGAAGAAATAGAAACCTAAATAAATATTGACGAATGAAGATTCTCAAAGTCCATTCCAAATGAAATGAGAGGCTTTTTTATGCCCAAAGTCTCCCAACAAGGATATACATCTTTTTTGCACCTCAGACTCAACAAGATCATGCGAAACACTGATTCTAGATAGATAGTTTTAGCAAAAGACCGCACCATTCTTTAACAACATACAAGTCACAATTTGCGCTCCATGAGGAGCTTCCAAACTTTTTGAACTTTTTAGAGTCATCCTTTGCTTCAAAGTTTTTCAGCAGCCAAGTGTATAGTTTCCTATTACATTTTAACTGACCAATAGTCTAGCATTTCCATCCAATCCAATGCTTCCTCTCGGTTCCGTGATCAGCTACATTGAGAACATAATAAGAGGCCACACCATCCTATCAGGTACATGTTGTTCATACGTTGTGTTTTTTGTTTGGGGAGAAGAATACTTGTGTGTGAGCCGCATGCAGACCCAAGGAAGCATACCATTAACAACCAAAATTGCCATGTGCAGCTTGCCTTGGATTAGAAGTTTTTTTTGAAAAAATGATGTTTCCTTATTATAGTGTCGCTACTTGTTTGATGTGCCTTTTTTAAAAAAGAATTGTTTAGTTTTTTTAGTAGTACTTTCAAACTTAGATCTCCTTTAGCAGAGCTCTTGGTGGTGCTTCTCCACCTACTTTATCAAAAGCCCTATCGATCATGCACACACGAGAACCGCTTATGAAGCCAAGATCAAACAAAAAACAGTGAAACTAAAGCCAACCAAGAAGTCAAAGCCATAAAAATGTGACTTCTCCCGTCTTCATTGTTTTGTGTATGAGCCGCATGCAGACCTAAGGAAGCATAGTGTCGACGACTAAAATTGAGTTAGAAGTTTTCTAAAAAAAGTATTGTAGAGAAGATTGGTAGAGAAAAAAAAGGAACTTGCCTAAAAGATAGTCACTCTTAAGGCGATGTCAACTTTATGGGTTGAGGCTTCCATATTTTGTAGACATTTTTCCAATATTTTAATTATCCTACATTTAAAACATAGTAGCAACCATAATGAGAATATAAAAGTGTGTGACAAAACAGAAACCAATATAAATTTTAACAAATGCAAATACCTGAAGTCCATTCCTAACCAAATGAGAGGCTTTTTTACGCCCTATTTCCTTTTGTACAACTCAGACTCAACAAGATCATGTGAAACAATGATTCTGGATAGATAGTTTTTACAAAAGACCACAGCATTGTTTGACAACATAGAAGTCACAATTTGTGCTCCTTGAACACCTTCCACACTTTTTGAACTTTTAGAATCATCCTTTGCTTCAAAGTTTTCCACAGTCAAGTGTCCAATTTCCTATTTCATTTTAACTAACCAACAGTCTAGAATTTCCATCTAATCCAAAGCTTCCTCTTGGTTCTGCGCTCAGTGACATCAAGAAGATAATAGAAGGCTATTAAATCAGCAATTGGCTGAGGGGTCTTTCAGAGTAAGCCTCCCGAGCTGTGGCCAAATTATGATTGTTTGATTTGTATAAACTTGTATGAACTAGATCTCTAATTGATTTAAATTTCATTCTTCAGAAAACCAATAACTACTATAAATACTAAAGATCAAATTGTCTTTGTTGGACACTGTCAGTGTAAGAAACGGTGGTCCTAGCACCAACGAGTAATGAGTGTCTGCGCGTCGGGGGTCCGGATGGTGTATAAGAAGAACACAAGCGATTTATACTGGTTCGGGCCGAGAAGTGCCCTACGTCCAGTGGAGGAGGTGAGTTCTGTATTATCTTGCACCGAAGTGCTTGTAGTAGGGGTTATAAGCGGATGTGAGAGAGGGAGGAGCTCCCAAGTCTCAAGGTGAGAGAGGAGAGTGTGCGTGTGTGTGACTCTGCTAGTGCCCTCGCAAGGTCCAGGAGAGTTATCTACTCGTGTCTCGCTTTGTGTTGTTATGGTAGTTGTTCTTCTTCTTTTTCTCCGTCCTATAGAATGATCCCTGCATGCTCCTTTTATAGTCTGAAGGAGGTGCAGGGTTACAAAATGTTGGCATGTGGTGTGACCCTTGCTGGTGGAGGAGCCTAGAGGCCTCGGGAGGGCCTTATCCGGTGGTGACATGGTCTGCACTGTGGAGGCATGGCGTCGGTACTTCTGGCATTGTTGCTACGTGTCCAGGCATGTGCGCCACTGTTGGGGGAGTGGTTTCTATCCTTTGGTGTTGTAGCGACGTGCCCTGTCATACCTGGTCCTGTAGCCGGCGTGGCGTATTTGTCCTTGTAGTTTGACTGGCGTAGAGGGCCGAGGCCTCAGAGGCGGGAATTGCGGTGCGATCTTATCCCGGTCATGGGAATAGTGGCCTAGGGCGGTTGTTTCATACACCACGCAGGCACGAATCATGCGTATAGTGCCAGTATGGGTGGCATAGTGGTCAGCAACTCTTCCACATGCCTGTTACAGATGATGGCGTGGTGATTTGACCCCGGTCATTCCTGGCTTGTCCGGTTGGGCAGACGCAAGAACGTGGATGACGTCACATGGGGTCTCGAGTGTGCCAATGGGGGAGCGGCGTCAGAGGCCGATCTCGGGCGAGGCGGAGACGGACAATGCCAATTCTAGGGCTCAAACAAGGCGGTGATGTCGTTGTGGGTCGGCCTGTGTCTAAGACCCTAGGGCTGAGGCCTCGGGCGAATCAGAGGTGTTCTGAGACCCTTCTGAGTGAGGCCTCAGATGAAGCGGGGAGATGGGCGGGTTTGCTCATATGTCTTGCTGGAGGCCCAACAAGGGAGAATTTAGCTCGTCTCTCTTTTGTTGATTTTTCCCCTAAATGGGGAGGCCAGGTGGTTTTCCATCTTGATTTGGGTACCCCTAATTGTGGTACTAGACAGACACCATCCATTCACCAGGTTTGCAAGCTATAACACTCACTTCTACTAGTTACTATATACCATCTTGGGTCAAATTACCATATATGTATTAGGTTAACGAAGTAGTATGTCTTGCTCTTTTGGCAAGACATTCGCTGCAACATTAGCAAACCAACCTGCAGTTGCCTAACCCCACCACTCCTTTCCCGCCCTTCCCTAATCCCAATCCGCTAGCGACCTACCTCCTCCTATCACCCTTGCCACTAGCACCACCCACCTGTTGTCTAGCCCCACTCGCTCGGTGGTGCCACCACCGACGAGCTCATCATCATCGGACCATTGCCACCGCCTGTCTAGCCGCTGCCCCTGGGCCGCTCCCTTTCTAAGGCCGCTGTGTATTGGTGGCCGTAAAGGCTCATGACGGCTCGGATGCCTATGGCAATGCGTTTGCGATCACGTCCAAAGGAACGGACGCCCACGTTTTGTCATTATCGTTTCTCATAGGGAGTTTGATACGCTCAGGGGGTCCCGATCTTCACGACGTAGGATGATCACCGATAACTAGCTGAAGAACAGCCGGATAACTTGCTGCAGGCAGCGATAACTAGAGCAACCTGGCAAATAAAACTCGAAGCCAACCACCGTCTTTAACCGGCAACCTGAATCGAGGATTCGCCCAACCACACTCTCAAAGAACCAACCAACACAGCCTACAATCAATAGAGGAAACCTCGAAGGGAGTAGGAGGAAATCTCAAATAAAGAAAAGTATGGTTCACAAGATGTACAACTCATTTTATTCAACTTCAATTCAGCAATGTTGTGACATGTTATGCAAAGAGCACAAACATAAAATTTATTTATAATGTAGTGTCCAATGATGTTAAATGTAAACTTGCAGCTGTAGGCACTATTCAAAGATTTCATAGATGATATATCAAGAACACTTTCAACCATTTTATTAATATTAACAAATTCATCAAGCTTGACATAGAACATACATTCAGCAGGAGATATTCTTCTAAAGAATTCAGCATGACTAATCAATTTCACACGGCCCACATTATCGACATGTAAATTATCATATATTTCAGTCAAAGTATAGGAATGGTCATGCATGATTGAACAATGTTTGTCAACTTTCCAAATTTCAGCACTTGTATCAACATGTGGATCAATCAAATCAGCATAAAGATTTCGTGTATACTCAATTTTAGTTGAAGCAAATTTGTCATCACAATTACTGGTCAATATATGTTGCAGATTCAGTTCTAAATTGTTTGCATTACCTTTCAGATTTTGTGATGGTGCATGAATGATGCATTGTATCTCTGAACTTTTACCTTTTTCCTTGTCATGGTTCAGGTTTTGCACAGCATAGAGTTGGTTCTCAATAATGGCAACCCTCGCATTTCTCTGGCCAAGTTTGGGGGTCTTTTGAGCAGCCATCTCCATCGAATCTTCTTTATAGACCTGCATGTTAGGAGAAACAACACTAAGAGTAGACATTAGTTGTTTAGTGTTAAAATCATCCGTGCATGCCTTGCAATAAAGCTCTCTCTTTCTGTGTGGTGTATCCCTCACACTCATACTGTGGATACTCTCAATCTCACATTTGGTGGAATCACACAACTCACTTTTGTTTTCACTCTCACTCAATTTGGCTATGTGGCACTCATTCTCACAAGGGATTTGATGCATAATATCTTCAATGTCTTCTAGAGCAACATATGAATATCTTCCATCATTCATGACGTAATCGATTGCCATTGGGGCAGTAATGGTGGCAGCAACACCATCAGGTCTATCCTCTTCAAACAATGATGATCTCTCAATTGCTAATGTGGATTCATCTCCACTAATATTGCCTTCAATCTGAACTTTCTGTGGCATTGGAATAGCAATAGATGCAACCAAATAATCATCTTTGACCTCCTCCAAAGATGCTGGACTGGCATTAGTATAAGTGGAATCATGTGCACTAATCTTTCCTTCAATAATCTCAACACTCTGTGACATGGGGGAGCACAAAATTTCAGCACCACTGTCCAATAATTCATCACATAATGCAGCTGATGGTACAACACATCTTGACACCACATTTGTGCTTGGAACCATGTTGGTTTGAAACTTCAGATCCATTAGATCATGATGAACTTCATCTTGGACAGATTTATTACTAGCAATAGACGGCACAATAGCATCATCTTTGTGCTCACATTCAGCTCTCAAACTGAAACATTGATTGGCCTTCAAATTCAGATTAGATTCACCTTCAAAAATCAGAGTGTTGTCAACCTCTTGGTCATAATTGGGTACTGAATTTTCATCAGATGACATAGAAAATTTCTGGACAGATTTGGAGCATATAACTTCTCCACTTTTAGCACTAGAACAAGGCTTAGAACTTTTAAGATCTGCAGCACTTGTGTTCAGACATGGTGGTAGTGCTTCTTGATGAAAATTTTTTAGATTTCCATGGCGTGGAACTGTAGCATGTTCCCTCAACTCAACACACAAAGGATCAGCCTCGATCAGAGAAGTACCTTCTCTAGTTTCACAACTCAACTGATGATCTTCCACAACTTGCATAGTGGCTTCTGCTACCTCACTTTGTGTGTCATGTGCAGCTGAATTTTCTTCTTGATCTTGCTCAAAACTAAGACAAACATTGATGGGAACATTTGTAACTTGATTCTCATCAACCTCAGATTGTAAATGGCACTTTGGGATAGCAACAACATCAAGAGATGGTGTAACACTATGATCCATTGTAATGTCACACACCTCACCATTTTCCATATCAATTTGGGACATAGAGCCTTCTTCTTGCTGCACAACAAAGTTATTCTTGGAGTTGATTTGTTGATGTTCACTTCTCTTGGTACTAGAATCAACTAAAGAAACTTTTGGGACAACATGTCCTCTCTTCTTGCATGGACTTGATGATTGCTTTTTTCCAACAATGGAGGACATAATGGGCTGCAACTTAGCACTTTTATCTTGGCACAAACTAATGTTCTGGGTGACCTTGCCTTGCTGCACCTTCATAACTTTCTTTTCCTCTCTAATTGCACAACTTAGAAGATCTTGCATACTTCTAAAATATTTGCCCTCAAGTGCAGCAGCAATGTTACCATTAAGACCTCTCTCGAAATATTCCATTGCATTCATGTCATCAACAATATTTGCACGATGCAAGGAAGAATTCAGCTTATCATAATATGCTTGGACAGATTTACTACCTTGCTTCACACGCTGCAAACGACGAAGCAAAATCAGCCGATATTCTCTTGGAACAAATTCTTTTCTCATGGCCTTCTTCAAATCTTCCCAATTCTTGATGAGATGCTTATGTGGATATTGTTTCCACCAATCATAAGCATAATCTTCAAATTCAAGCACAACTCGTGATATCTCCTTGGATTCTGAAAAATCTTGAACCTCAAGTTCAATCTCCATTTCTTCTGCCCAAACGAGAAATTCCTCCGGATCATTACTTCCATAGAATGGAAGATTGGTATATCTTCGGCCTGTCATGGTTATTGCATATGCAAACTAGCAAGCTTATATGTGGTATAGGAAAATATGTAGAACTCTCACAACCTCACCTCTCTTACCAACCAAAGCTCTTATGAATTCCCTACCGCGGATTACAGAGAAACAAATGTGTGGTGGTAACTGAAAGTGATGGCGAGGCGAATACAAGACTAGAGAGTACAGATTACGGTGGTTTGTATGTGGAGCTTGGTGGAGAATAAAACAAGGAATGCAATCTAAATTCTAGTTATTGTAATATTAAGTAACAATCCAAACTAGAAGTTCTCTGCCTAGTGCTGATCACAGAATATGAATGAGATGTAAATCGATCACACACACACGCAAGGAAATTTCAGATTTGATGCAAACAAGGAGTATGATTGGGATGCAAGTGTTGCAATCAAACCCAACCAAAATTTTGCACCTAAACAAGAATAGCACACTGGTTGCACTACTTGATATGAAAACTTTCAGCACTTGTGCACATAAACCTACTGATCTTTCAACCTTTCTTTCTCAGTTTTTCTCTATTCTTTTTTTTCTTTCTTATCTTTTTTTTTGACACACTTTTTTTTTATAACTAAACACAAAGACTAGATTAAGACACTTGCACAATTAAGATAAGAACAAAACACAACTGGTAGCTATAATAGGATCAAAGTTTACGCGAAGGACATGATATGAGTTTTCAGATTTTTTTTGTAGGGATTTTTAGATATATAAAGAGGCTCAAAGGACACGCAAAGGATAATGATCAGCAACTAAAACAAAGACTCTAATGAACTGAAACTTAACAAAACTCACTAAAATAACAGATTGAAACAAAGGGCTAAAGCAATGTATTTTTTAGGCTTTTTGGTGGATAGGACGAAACAAAATATATAAGTAGCTAAGGGAAAGAAATCCTACCGTGGTAACGAAAGCTTTGATACCAGATGATACGCTCAGGGGGTCCCGATCTTCACGACGTAGGATGATCACCGATAACTAGCTGAAGAACAGCCGGATAACTTGCTGCAGGCAGCGATAACTAGTGCAACCTGGCAAATAAAACTCGAAGCCAACCACCGTCTTTAACCGGCAACCTGAATCGAGGATTCGCCCAACCACACTCTCAAAGAACCAACCAACACAGCCTACAATCAATCGAGGAAACCTCGAAGGGAGTAGGAGCACCAATTGGGAGCGGATGAAGCCGCCGCTTCTGTAAATCTCGCAAAGGAAATCACAAGAGCAAAGGGGTAGAGATCTCTCTCAATATTTGTTAGCACACAGCTGAACAAAAGGGAGGTTTGTATTCTATTATCAAAAGTCTGAGATTACAATGAGTCTAGGAGGTATTTATACTAGCAACAGCCCTGCTAGATAGGTGGAAACTCGAAAAGAAAAATATAAGACGCACTATGTGAACGGGCCTCCTCGAGATGCGTTCCTGGAGAGTTTTCACGTGGCTGCTGGTCTTCAGCGCAGTCTTCAGTGTTTTGGCAATAACTCTATCTTGGAAACTCCAAATGACATGCGGTTTGTTGGGTTGGAAAGTTAACTTGAAAACCTTTCACACCATGTGCAGCATGTACCACAAAATATTATAGATTGGTATAGTTTTGCATGGGAACTTGGACATCAGGCTGACTGCTGACTAGCTGACCAGTCTGTACTAAATCAGTCGAATCTCAACATTGGATAATCCAAATCAAGTGAGAGAACTTGGGCTTGAAACTAGACTTGATAAGCTTTCCAACAAGTCCTCATGGGCCTTCATAGCTTTTGCGAGCAAAACGTTGTGACTGATTCTTTCTGATAGTTCTGTCACACGGGACTGGCTCGAACGTGATCCTCCTCTTTGGTTCACCCTTGGTGTCTTCTTGTCATCCTCCGTGGTGCACCTAAGCAATAGCAATGTGCACGACTTAGGCAGTATATAATTCTCATTAACATTAAAATGATTTTCAGAAAGTAGCGCGTGCACCTCTTGTTGTAGCTTCTTGGCTCGACTACGTGTAATTGGTCCATCAAAGACTTGGACTTGTGATGGTATAACTTGACTTGGAGGTTGTAACATGTTGTTGGTTGTCGTGGTCATATCAGAGTTACTCTATTTCTAGAGATGTCTTTTTTCCTCAGCTTGTGTTTGAGTTCAAGACCTACATTTTGAATAATGTAGTGCGTGTTTTTGTTGTTGTGTGTGGACAAAGAATGCATTGTGTATGAGCCGCACAACATTGACAACCAAACTAAAGTTAGAAGTGATGTGAACTAGGGTTCCCAATCTTCCGAAAGGTTCTGATAACTCTCGATTTGGTGGAGTCACGACACAATTTGATTCGGCTTCCGAACAACTCGGTTCTGAACCCCGCAATCGCAGCACCACGACCCCTCTAGTTATCGACCGGCGTTGCACGGTCGACCTCGCCAAGAATGCTAAGTCCTTGCCTATGAATCGAGAACACACGCAAGAACACAAAGGAATGCAACCAAATTGCAGATGAATGATTAATCTCACAAAGTTGGGGTCTCACAAACCGACGACGGTGGTGAAACTGTTGTCAACAGAATAATCTAAGTAAAACCCAATCCTAATGTAGACGGCGACTACTGATTATATAGCCTAAAGGACATCCAAGTACCCCTATTCGCGTCCCTGGGAAGCGCCGACACGTTACAAGGCCCAAACGGCCCAAAAGATGGCGACACAGCACCCTGACAGATTCTGGATGGTAACTTGTTTCGATGATTCCCGTTGATTCCGAATAGCTTTTGATGTAGGACCACTTGGGTTGGCTTCCTTATCAAATAAGCTTTCCATCCATATATGGATCATCGAAAACGGAGTCCGTACGCGTCCTAGGTGACCAGTTCAAAGCAGACTGGTCCTGAACTGCGAGGCAGACTCGAACTCAACTTGGTTTGATCCTCCATCTTTATCTGGGCGCCCTCGCTGGTCCTCCATGCCTCCAAGTCCTCCTCTATGTGTCTCCTAGACCTCTCCTTCATTCCTAAGAACAATATAATCATTAGGTAGCAATCTATTCTCAAAATCATATAAGGAGTTACTTAGGAACGAGCTCACCTCTAAATTTAATTGACGCGCACGAGCTCTAGTGATTGGACCTTGAATGTCTAGTAGTGGATCATCGTGTGTATGTGAAAGAGTGATGTCCTCATCATCCTCCCCCTCTTGAATTGGAGTCGTCCTTGACACCAACTCATCTTCGTCTCCCAAGTATGGCTTCAAATCTGAAATGTTAAAGGTAGGACTAACCCCAAATTCGAGGGATAACTCAAGCTTATATGCATTATCATTAATCTTCTCAACAATTTTAAATGGACCATCAGCTCTAGGCATCAACTTAGACTTTCTCAAATCTGGAAATCTATCCTTTCTCAAGTGCAACCAAACCAAATCACCCGGTTTAAGCTTAACTTCTTGTCTACCTTTACTACCAGCAATTCTATACTTTTCATTCATTTTTCAATGTTGTGCTTAGTTGTTTTATGCATTTGCAAAATAAAATCAGCACGTTCCTTAGCATCAACATGAATTCTCTCACTAATAGGCAGAGGCAAAATATCAATTGGAGCACGGGGATTGAATCCATACACTACCTGAAAAGGACTTACCTTGGTGGTAGAATGTGTTGCCCGATTGTAAGCAAACTCCACATGAGGCAAACATTCTTCCCACATCTTCAAATTTTTCTTCAGAATAGCTCTCAACATGGCACCCAAAGTGCGGTTAACGACCTTTGTTTGCCCATCGGTTTGTGGGTGACAAGTTGTAGAAAACAACAGTTTTGTACCCAACTTATTCCATAGAGTGCGCCAAAAGTGACTCAGAAATTTAGCGTCGCGATCTGAAACAATAGTAGAAGGCATACCATGCAAACGAACAATCTCTTTGAAAAAGAGGTCAGCAATATGAATAGCATCATCACTTTTATGACATGGTATAAAGTGTGCCATCTTAGAAAATCGATCCACCACAACAAAAATGATATCCCTCCCCCTCTTAGTCTTAGGCAATCCCAAAACAAAGTCCATAGAAATATCTGCCCAAGGAATAGAAGGAATAGGAAGAGGCATATACAAACTATGTGGATTCAAGCGAGACTTAGCTTTTTGACATGTGGTACAGCATGCCATGAATCGCTCAACATCTCGCTTCATCTTTGGCCAAAAGAAGTGTGTGGCCAAAACATCATTCGTCTTCTTAGCACCAAAATGTCCCATCAACCCTCCTCCATGCGCTTCCTGCATCAACAAAAGACGAATGGATCCTACTGGAATGCATAGGCGGTTAGCTCTAAACACAAATCCATCATTGACTACAAACTTGTTCCATGAACGTCCCCCTTTGCAATTCAGCAACACATCTTTAAAATCAGGATCAAGCGCATATTGTTCTTTTATTGTTTCAAGTCCAAAAATTCGACATTCAAGTTGGGACAGCAAAGTGTATCACCTAGACAAAGCATCTGCAATCACATTATCCTTCCCTTTCTTGTGTTTGAAAACATAAGGAAAAGATTCAATAAATTCAACCCACTTAGCATGTCTACGATTCAGATTACGTTGTGAACGAAGATACTTAAGCGATTCATGATCTGAATGAATAACAAATTCTTTAGGCCACAAATAATGACGCCACGTCTCTAAAGAACGTACAAGAGCATACAATTCCTTATCATACATGGAGTAATTCAAAACAGTGTTATGCAATTTTTCGCTAAAGTATGCAATGGGCTTACCATCTTGCATCAAAACACCTCCAATGCCAACTCCACTAGCATCACATTCTAGCTCAAAAGTCTTACCAAAATTTGGAAGTTGCAGTAATGGTGCATGTGTAAGCTTGTCCTTCAAAGTGTCGAAGGATGCCTCTTGTGCCCTTCCCCAATGAAACACCAAACTCTTCTTTGTCAACTCGTGTAAAGGGGCAGCAATGGTGCTGAAATCCTTAACGAAACGGCGGTAAAATCCTGCAAGACCAAGAAAACTCCTCACCTGTGTGATGGATTGGGGAACTAGCCAGCTCTTAATGGCTTCAATCTTTGCCTCATCCACCTCAATTCCCTGTGGAGTAACAACATAGCCAAGAAAAGAGACTCGATCCGTGCAAAAGATGCACTTCTCAAGGTTACCAAATAAACGTGCCTCGCGTAAGGCAATAAAAATATCACATAAGTGATCCATATGTTCATCCAAAGACTTGCTATAAATTAAGATATCATCAAAGTAAACTACAACAAATCGACCAATGAAAGCTCTTAAAACCTCATTCATTAGACGCATGAATGTACTAGGTGCATTAGTCAACCCAAAAGGCATTGCTAACCATTCATACAATCCGAATTGAGTTTTGAAAGTTGTTTTCCATTCATCTCCAAGTTTCATTCTAATTTGGTGGTAGCCACTACGCAAGTCAATCTTTGTGAAAATTACAGAGCCACATAATTCATCAAGCATGTCATCAAGCCTAGGAATAGGGTGACGATATCGAATGGTAATATTATTAATGGCTCTACAATCAACACACATACGCCGAGAACCATCTTTCTTAGGAACCAAAATTACAGGAACTGCACAACGGCTAAGGCTTTCATGTACGTACCCACGGTCCAAAAGCTCTTGGACTTGCCGCTGAATTTCCTTAGTCTCCTCGGGGTTGGATCGATAAGCAGCGCGGTTTGGCAATGATGCTCCCGGAATCAAATCAATTTGATGCTCTATCCCTCTCATAGGTGGCAGGCCCGGGGGTATCTCAGCTGGAAAAATGTCCTCATACTCCTGCAAAAGGTTAGTGACAGCAGGCGGTACCGAGCTAACATCATCATCAAGTGAAAACAAAGCTCGTTTGCAAACCAAAGTATAGCATACATCATCATCAGAAATTTTAGCAAGGTCACTTTTTCTTGCAAGCATAACAGCACCCTTCAATTTAATTCCCTGAGCCTTAACATTAGGTGCTAACTTCTCTTGTTTAGGTGGGTAAATAGAATTTGCTACTTGCTGATTTTCAGATTTAACCTCATGCAAACTAGCAGTTCGTGCTTTATCATGTTGTACAATTTCAGCTGGGGTCAAGGGAACCAAAGTAACTTTCTTTCCTTTATGCACAAAAGTGTATGTATTACTTCTACCATGATGTGTAGCATCTTTATCAAATTCCCAAGGATGACCCAATAAAAGTGAACAAGCTTCCATAGGTACTACGTCACAATCAACAGAATCAACATAGGTACCAATGGAAAAAGAAACTCTGCAAGTTTGTGTTACCTTAGCTTTACCTGAATCATTCAACCACTGAATATGGTACGGATGGGGGTGTGGGCGTGTGGCCAAGCCAAACTTCTTGACCAAATCTGTACTCACCAAGTTATTGCAGCTACCTCCATCAATGATGACACGTGCTCGTCGATTGTTGATAACGAAGAAAATCTAGAATAAATTGTGGTGTTGCAGCTTCTCAGGTTGTTGTACCTGTGCGCTAAGCACTCGCTGCACAATAATGTTCATGTAGGCGGCCGTGTCTTCGCTACCAAAGACTTCGCCGTCCTCCTGAATAGCTTGTTCTTGATCCTCATCATCTTCAATGTCAGAGGTACTGATGTACCCATCGTCTGTATCAATGTATGCTCGCTGACTAGGGCACTCCCACTGCATATGCCCAAATCCATGGCAGCGGTGGCACTGAACGCCAGGAGTGCGTCCTGTTGAGGCGACAGAGGATGCACTCTTTGAAGGTTCCTGCACAGAATTTTTAACTGAACCGGAAGGTCATGGAGAAGACGATTTGACTCCAGACTTATCCTTGCTCGCTGGTGAGGGCACCCGATAGGAAGATGCCTTGGGAAGCCCCGAAGATCGCGGTGTGTATGTGGTGCCAACCTTGTTCTTGCCCTGCAAATCACGCCCCTGTAACTCCTTTTCTACAAGCATAGCAAACTAAAACAACTGGTTGACAGTGTTAAATTCCTTATAATCAACTATGTCCTGAATTTCACGCCTCAAACCCGAATAAAAATGAATAATAGAATCCTCGGGCCCCTCCACTATGCCACAACGCATCAATCCTTTCTGAAGGTCACCATAGTAATCCTGCACAGCTTTATCTCCCTGTTCTAATCGCATTAGTTTCTTACGGAGGTCTCTATGATATGATGGTGGCACAAATCTATCACGCATAGCAACCTTAAGCTCTTCCCAGGTACTAGGTGTCGTATTGTCTGCAGCTAAACCAGTCCATCAAATGATAGCAAAATCTTTAAACTCACTAGTGGCTTGTCTAACCCTATGTTCCTCAGGCACTAGGTGGGAACTAAATTTCTGCTCGACTATCATCTCCCAATCAAGGTATCCCTCAGCATCATAATGGCCTGAAAAGGAGGGTATTTTAAATTTAACCTTAGCATAAGGATCATCGGGAGCACGATTATGATTACCTTGGTGGCGGTTGAAGTGTTGAGCGCCACCCATACCTATGGTGTTTGTGCGTAGACGATGGCGTAATCTGTTTTGCCTTGTTGCTGCTCGATCAACATTACCATCGGTGTCATATACTGCATCCTCGAGTCCTCCGGTGTTGCTGCCATCATGGACTTCTTGGTCGGGTGGCGGCTGCACTTCCAAGGCAGCTACCTTGTCGGTTAGTGCGGACAAACATTTGTCCAATCTCTCAAGGGTGTTGCCGAGCTTGAGGTCAATGAGCGCGTCAGTGACAGCCTTGGCTATTGCCTCAGTCATCTCCTTCTGAGCATTATCTACAATAGATTGTAGTTGGTCTTGGCTGACGCATTCCGACCAGTCTTTGGGCGTTGTATCCTCACCGTTACCTGGCATTGTAGACACAAAATAGGAACAAACAGTGAAAGTTATCCCTAATAATCTACTACGTAGGTGGAGTAGTGTCTCTCAAGATCACAGCAAAAGGAGACCCCTTCTCAAGCTCTTACAAGGTTCTTACCAGCAAGGTCAAGGATACCTGGAAGGCGTAGCACTGCGATTACAGGGGTCAAAACTTATATTGTCCAGAAGAAGTATGTGGAGTTAAGGCAAGCAGGCCAAATATGTGAGTGAAACACAATTCAAAAACAGAAAGTAATGTTGAATTATAGTCCCAAATACTTGCTCTCGTTGCTGGTCTAACGTGTTCCAAGTACTAGATGTGATAACAAAATGGAGAAATAAGTATGATGGATAGCAAGAGTAATAGGAAACAAACACAAGATAGTACACGCCCACAATTATAACAAACTGTCTCCTTTTCGCCTGAAAGCTTTGATACCAATTGATGTGTACTAGGGTTCCCGATCTTCCGAAAGGTTCTGATAACTCTTGATTTGGTGGAGTCACGACACAATTCGATCCAGCTTCCGAACAACTCGGTTCTGAACCCCGCAATCGCAGCACCACGACCCCTCTGGTTATCGACCAGCATTGCACGGTCGACCTCGCCAAGAAGGTTAAGTCCTTGCCTACGAATCGAGAACACATGCAAGAACACAAAGGAATGCAACCAAATTGCAGATGAATGATTAATCTCACAAAGTTGGGGTCTCACAAACCGATGGCGGCGGCGAAACTGTTGTCAACAGAATAATTTAAGTAAAACCCAACCCTAATGTAGACGGTGACTACTGATTATATAGCCTAAGGGACGTCCAAGGACCCCTATTCGCGTCCCTGGGAAGCGCCGACACGTTACAAGGCCCAAACGGCCCAAAAGACGGCGACACAGCGCCCTGACAGATTCTGGATGGTGACTTGTTTCGATGATTCCTGTTGATTCCGAACAGCTTTTGACATAGGACCACTTGGGTTGGCTTCCTTATCAAATAAGCTTTCCATCCATATATGGATCATCGAAAACGGAGTCTGTACGCGTCCTAGGTGACCAGTTCAAGGTAGACTGGTCCTGAACTACGAGGCAGACTCGAACTCAACTTGGTTTGATCCTCCATCTTTATCCGGGCGCCCTTGCTGGTCCTCCACGCCTCCAAGCCCTCCTCCATGTGTCTCCTGGACCTCTCCTTCATTCCTAAGCACAATATAATCATTAGGTAGCAATCTATTCTCAAAATCATATAAGGAGTTACTTAGGAACGAGCTCACCTCTAAATTTAATTGACGCGCACGAGCTCTAGTGATTGGACCTTGAATGTCCAGTAGTGGATCATTGTGTGTATGTGAAAGAGTGATGTCCTCATCAAGAAGTTTCCTAGAAAAAGATTGATGTTAGGAAACAAAAACCTATACAAATCTTACTGAATGCAAATACCTGAAGTCCATTTCTAACCAAATGAGAGGCTTTTTTACACCCAAGTCTCCCAATAAGGATATACACCTTCTGTACAACTCAGAAAATCATGTGAAACACTGATTCGAGATAGATAGGTTTTACAAAAGATAGCACCGTTCTTTGACAACAAGAAGTCACAATTTGTGCACCTTGAGGGGCTTCCAAAATTTTTGAACTTTTAGAATCATCTTTTGCTTCAAAGTTTTTCAGAGTCAAGTGTCCAATTTCATATTGCATTTTAACTAACAAACAGTCTACATTTCTATCCAATCCAAAGCTTCCTCTTAGTTCTACGCTCAGCGACATCAAGAACATAATAGGAGGCCGCACTAGCACTTGGTTGAGGGGTCTCTCAGAGTAAGCCCCCCCGAGTTGTGCCCAAATTATGTTTGTTTGACTTGTACAAACATGCATGAATTGAAACTCTAATTGATTTAAATTTCATTACTTTAGAAAACTAGCAGCTACTATAAATACTCCCTCCGTCCAAGAGTCTTTATCATTTAAGCCAAAAAATTTTCCAACAGTCTCCTTTGTCTAAGGTGGTCCCTATTATATCGGCTGGTCTCGCATGTGTGCGACGCATCAGATGGATCGCAAGTAAACCCAGCGGTCGCATGCGTTTGTTAAATTATAAACAGAGTCTCCGTCATCTCGTATGCATTTATTCAGGCTCTGTCTGATGCATGCAAATTAAATGGATCATGGTGATTTATTGTAAAGCTCGTGGGCCATCGTTGCTCCTTGGTCTATGGGTGCAGGGCTTAAACGATGGAGACTCTTGGATGGAGGGAGTACTAAAGATCAAGCTGCCTTTGTTGGGCACTGTTCGGTCACCAGGTTTGTAAGCTAAAACACTCACTTCTAATAGTTACTATTTACCATATTGGGTCAAATTACCATGTATCAGGTTAACGAAGTAGTATGTCTTGCTCTTTTGGTAGGACATCCGCTGCAACATTGACAAACCAACCTATAGTTCCCTACCCCTGCTACTCCTTCCCCGCCCTTCCCTAATCCCAAACCACTGGTGACCTAACTCCTCCGATCGCCCCTGCCACTGGCACTGCCCACCGGTTGTCTAGCCCCGCCCGCTTGGCGGTGCCACCACCACCGAGCTTGCCGCCGTCGAACCGTCGCTACCGCCTGTCCAGCCACTGCCCCTAGGCTCCTCCCATTCTAAGGCCATTGGGTATTGGTGGCAGCAGAGGCTTGTGGCGTCACGCTTGCGGTCTCGTCTGGAGGAACGGACGCCCACATTGTATCACTATCATTTTTCATAGGGAGTTGCTCTATTTCAAGATAAGTCTCTTTTTCCTCAGCTTGTGTTTGAGTTCGAGACCTACATTTTGAAAAAATGTAGTATGTGTTCTGTTGTTGTGTGTGGAGAAAGAATGCATTGTGTATGAGCCGCACAACATTGACAACCAAAATAAATTTAGAAGTTTTCTAGAAAAAGAATGATGTGAGGAAACAGAAACCTATACAAATCTTAACAAATGCAAATACCTAAAGTCCATTCCTAACCAAATGAGAGGCTTTTTTACGCCCAAGTCTCCCAACAAGGATATACACATTTTGTACAACTCAGACTCAACAAGATCATGTGAAACACTGATTCTGGATAGATAGTTTTTCACAAAAGACCGCACCATTCTTTGACAACAAGAAGTCGCAATTTTTGCTCCTTGAGGAGCTTCTGAACTTTTTGAACTTTTAGAATCATCCTTTGCTTCAATTTTTTTCGCAGTCAAGTGTCCAATTTCCTATTGCATTTTAACTAACAAACAATCTAGCATTTCCATCCAATCCAAAGCTTCCACTTGGTTCTACGCTCAGCGACATCAAGAACATAATATGAGGCTACACTAGCACTTAGCTGAGGGGCCTCTCATAGTAAGCCCCCCGAGATGTGCCCAAATTATGTTTGTTTGACTTGTACAAACTTGTATGAACTGGATCTCTAATTGATTTAAATTTCATTGCTTCAAAAAATCAGCAGCGGCTGTAAATACTAAAGATCAAGCTGCCTTTGTTGGACATCGTCCGGTCACCAGGTTTCCAAGCTATAACACTCAATTCTACTAGTTACTATATACCATCTTGGATCAAATTACCATATATGTATCATGTAACAAAGTAGCATATGTATTCGGGGTCAAATCACCCCCTCGTCTCTAGCACCACCCACCAGTTGTTTGGCCCTGCCCGCTCGGCGGCGCCACCACCACCGACCTCACTGCCGTCGAACTGTCACCACAGCCTGTCAGATGCCCCCTTGGCCCCTCCCCTTCTAAGGCCACTAGGCATTGGTGGCGGCGGAGGCTCGCAGCGGCCCAAACGCCTGCGGCAACGCGTTTGCGGTCACGTACGGAAATCCGCGTTGTATCGTTATCGTTTTTCATAGGGAGTTTCTCTATTTCTAGGGATGTCTTTTTTCCATAGCTTGTGTTTGAGTTTGAGACCTATATTTTGAAAAAAAAAAAGGTAGTGTGTGTTTTGTTGTTGTGTGGGGAAAGAATGCATTATGTATGAGCCTCACAACATTGAGAACCAAAATTGAGTTAGAAGTTTTCTAGAAAAAGAATGATGTTTGATTAATACAACATTGCTACTTGTTTGGTGTGTCCTTTTAAAAAAGAATTGTTAAGTTTGCTTAATTCAGGTCTTCAATGATCAATCGAGTATGTCGGGAACCAGATTTGTCTCCCTCAAACACAGAAGCAACCATCTCCAACTTTTTCTCCTGGAGAGCCAGAATACATCTTAGCTTCCATGGTGTCTTTTATAGTCAATTTTGATACCATGACAGCCCATGTTTGGCCAATACGGTGAGCTCTATCCATGGCTTGGTCCTCGGTGGTTGGGTTCCACCAAAGATATCGCATAAGTACATGGCAGACAACAACCATGTTCAAGCCAAGACTTGCAGCTTTGGGTGACATGATCATAATAGTAACCTTTGGAACCGTATTGAAGTCTTTCACATCTTTATCCCGTGCGGCAACAAAAATTGTTCCATCAAGCGTTCGATTTGTCACATAAGAAGCTTTCAAATGGACTTCATGCAAGCACCATCCTATGAGGTACATGTTGTTCATACCAGGTGTTTTTTGTTTGGGGAGGAGAAGAATACATTGTGTGTGAGCCGCATGAGGGCCCAAGGAAGCAAATCATTGATAACCAAAATTGGCGTGCCTTGGGGTAGAAGCTTTTGAGAAAAAAGAATTGTTTAGTTTATTTTAGTAATACTTTCAAACTTACATCTTCTTTAGTAGATCTCTTGGTGGTTCTTATCTACTAGCTTAATCAAAATCCCCATCAAACATGCAGACACGAGAACGACTCATGAACCCAAAACTAGACAAAAAACAATGAAATTGAAGCCATTTTTTCCTAGAAGCTGACGCCACAAAAACATGGCTTTTCCTAGCCTCACTATTTTTTAGAAGCCCAAACCCCACCAAAGAGGGTCATATCTAGGAAAGTCACTATCCTACGTGGAGCATATTGCTTTTGTAAAGCCTTGTAAATGAATAGAGAAGTTTACCATCAAAGTTCAAGGCAAGAGACAACATTCTACGAGGTACATGTTGTTTATACGTGGTGTTTTTTGTTTTTGTGTGTTCGGCGGCGGGGGGGATACATTGTGTATGAACCGCATGCATACCTAAGGAAGCATAGCATTGACAACCAAAATTGGTGTGTGTAGGTTTCCTTGGGTTAGAAGTTTTTTTAGAAAAAAATGATGTTTCCTTATTACAATGTCGCCACTTGTTTGGTCTGCCCTTTTTAAAAAAGAATTGATTAGTTTGTTTTAGAAATACTTTCAAACTTAGATCTTCTTTAGCAAAGCTCTTGGTGGTGCTTCTCCACCAGCTTAATCAAAAGCCTTATCAAACATGCACACACAAGAACGGTTTATGAAGCCAAAACCAAAACAATGAAGCTAAGGCCATTTTCGCCTAGAAGCCAAAGCCACAAAATGTGGTTTTTCATGGCTTCACTGTTTTTTAGAAGTCCAAACCGTACCAAAGAGGGTCTTATCTAGGAGAGACACCATCCAACATGGCGCATATTGCTTTTGTAAAGCCTTGAAAATCTAGAAAGAAGTTTATCATCAAAGTTCAAGGCAAGCACCATACTACAAGGTACATGTTGTTCATAGAAGGTGTTTTTTTGTTTGGGGGGGGAGAAGAATACATTGTGTATGAGCCGCATGCAGACCTAAAGAAGCACAACATTGACAACCAAAACTGGCGTGTGTAGCTTGCCATAAACCACTTCTTCTTGTTCGTGATTGAAAAAAAATGCACAAAACGCTCAATCATGTAGTAAGCCTTGTAACTTGTTATTTTTCTCTTTTTCCCATTTTTTCCTGCAAGGACGACCGTACCTATTTTCTCCATGATGAACATATATATAAACCATACCCGTGTGTTGCATAGGGGTCATGTTTTTTTACATGTCTACGGCAACATATTTGATTATAGCAAGCACTAGTAGTTAAATAGTCGTTGCAGCTGCCTTAGCCACCTGCTTCATCCCAGCGGTGATGGTGACGCATGGCACGCGCACGCCGCATGCTTCCATCACCGATAATCACCGCTACAAAAAAATATTTACAGAGATGTCTCATTTTATATTAGAAGCGTTTCGACGGAGACGCACCGGTGAGGCAGTGGGGTAGGGGAGGTAAGGGAAATTGGATTGATACAGCATATATAAGGCATATATATAAAAGCTGAATACAGAATTCTATCCGATGCTAATACTTTAACAAACTCCTAATTTATCTCTATTATTCTTAATAGTCCAGAATATCTAATCTTAACTACTCCCTCCGTCCCTAAATAACTGTCGCTTTTGGTTTACGTGCCATAAGTTTGACTTGATTTGTTGAAAATACATGCAACATTTACATCTCTAAATTATAATAAATTCAACGATCTATTTAGTCAAAGTTATTTCCCGGAAAGCGAAAATGACAGTTATTCAGTGGGAGTAACTGGACTCATGTCTCTATTGGACACGGCCTCACGCAGGTCCATCTAACAAACTCCTAATTCATCTCTATTATTCTTAATAGTCCGAAATATCTAATCCTAACTAACTGGACTCGTGTCTCTATTGGACACGGCCTCAGGAAGGCCCATTTCGAGCTGCTTTTCTTGCGCCTAGAATTAGAGAAATCGGACGCAGGGCACACGAAGGTTTAGTGGACGAAAGCCCCACGTATTTTTTTAGGTGTAACAGATGATGAACATATATGTAACCATTGCAACAGGCTAGTCCCATACGACGCAAGTGTCGTTGTCGAAGCTGTCCTCCAAGTAGACCAAAAATTATTATTAGGACCAAGCCAAGTAGATTGAGAAAAGTAAATAAGCTGGAGCAACCGGCCGGGCGCTTTGACTGGAAGGGTTCCTAATCGGTAGGCCCATCATGGTCTCCTTGTTCCACCAGGTTTATCTGTTTGTTTCAAAGGTTAGATTTGACCAGTTTGGCACATAAAAGCATATTTTGCACCGTACCATCTCTCCTACTAATTATACTGTAGTCATTAGTGTCACTTTCATCAATGAAAAAGTAATTCTTTGGAACAAATGATTCTTAAGACACAGGAATAGCTAGGAAAAACGCGGAATTAGAATTGCATGGAACTTAGAGAATCTCCCATGGAATTTAAAAAATACATGGAAGTTTTCTGTTATGACCTCTTGATGTGATTCCAAGAGATAGACAAAAAGGAAAGTTTCCATGAGATCCAATCTCGCGTGCTAGTTTAGTTTGCTCCAAAATCTCAATAATTTCATACATCCCTTAATATTTGAAAAGAATTTTATAGGGTTGAATCCTTCCTCCAAAATTCCTATACTCTTTTCTTTTGGTTTGTCAATTCTTCCAACACAAATCTTCATGGCCATGTTATTACGTTACCCTGCCACAAGACATATTTTGGACATGCTGCTATGTCATTACACTCCTCGACAGAATATGGATCTAAGGTAGCCAATAAACTGGCTAAGAAAAAAAATGATGCTCACATATATATACTACTTCAGCTCATCATGCTCCTTAGAAAATTTTCTTTTATTAAAATAAAAACAAAATTTCGTTGAAAAGGATAAACAACAATTTTGTTACCGGAAATTTCCTTTTGACAAAATTTTAGAAGACGAAGGCATGAAGTAGTGATGATTTATTTACCGAGCCGATTTAATCACTATTCATGGGTCAAGTTTGCCTTTTCTTTCCTTTTTTTTGTTTGGAAACTGAATTTAGCATAGATATAATATGGTACTACTCGAGATGAGAACGTCCAAACCCCATCAGATTATACACACAATAACACAGCAGCGTTTTTTTTTTAAATAAGACACGACGGTCGAAAAAAATTCGCTTGAACTACTTCAGCAGTACTTTTCAGCGAACCAACGATATTTTTCTCTCACAGCAAATCAGCATAAGCATCGGTATAAACCAAATTCCAGTGAAACGAACAGGGCGGTAGTAGACCCTATCGATCTAGTACCACGTCCAACCAATAATGTACCAACGAATGTACAAATCAGACCGTTGAGCAAGATCCAGTCCATCGTTCATGAACAATATGTGTAGCACTCAAATTGTCAAGATGAAACGAGTGCCGGACGTACTTGCACAATTCACACACTCACTGCAGTAGTGCAGTAGATCGAATCGTTGTGACGTGCATCGAGTGCGCGCTGTCCGTGCTGCTCCGTTTCCGGACCTGCAGGCAACGTATGGCTGGTTTCTGGTGTCTCGGACGATCCCGGAATGGACACGATCGAGATCGACGACCTGTGTGATTGTTACTATTTCGTTCTTGCTTGCCGTCTAGTGGTTTGGCAGTTTGGCTGGATGGAGCAAATAAAATAGGTAGCAACAGTGATGGCTTGGCCATATATCTGCAAGACATGGACGACATGCATGGGCTGAGGCTGCGCGCCATGCACATCCATCCATCCATCCGCCATGGCATGCAAGCAAATATGGCATATGGAGTCCAAAAACTCAAAAACAAACTGGCTGCAGAGAGAGACTGGAAGAGAGACTGGAGGGCGGCCCTTGCTTGACTTGGAGGAGACCTCGAGTCGCCTCCGTGTCTGCTTGTACCACAACCAGATCCCAAGGTCAGAGTAATAATAGTATAATGGTGGGCGCCTAGGTGAGGGGGGAGATGCTGAGATGCGGATGCTCCCTCCCGGCACCATATTGCAACAAGTACACCGAAAGGTACTCGTGTGTCTCCAAGCAAGGCCAGCTTTTGAGTTCACTTTCTCTGTTTTAGATTATATATACTCCTAGATCGCTTTAGTTTTGTCCTAGTTAAGCCACGGTTCTCTGATTGGATTTAGTCGCTAGGAAGATCGGCTATCCACTTCGTCTTTAGTATTGGTGTCCAACTGAACCGAGAAACCGAATACACCGAACATTGAGAGCACAAGCAGCCAACCAGCACTTTTGACTGTGATTTCTCCTCCAAATCCTACCGACGTCGTGGCGAGGGGGAGGCTACCAGCGCAAGGTAGAGGCGGGGGTAGCTGTACTGGGGCGACATGACAACGGTGGCGCGTGGCGTGGATGGTGCTAGCAGCAATGGGGCGCGACGGCGCAAGAGCGGTGGTGTTGTGGGTCAGGGCAGTGTCTGGGCATCGAGGGGTAGGGACAAGACAATGGCGGCATTGGAGCGCAGCAAGGCAGTGCGGGGGTGACAACTGTGTTGCGGCGTGGTAGGGCGGTGCATGGTGAGAGCAGTATAGGCAGGACGACAATGTGATGCGCCCTGCGGCAGCGTGGCGCATCTGTGTGCCAGAGCAGGAGGTTAAGTCGGTTTTTTGTGCAACCAAAAACCAAACAAAAAAATCGAATTCGAATATGACGATTTTTGTTTGGGAGATGCTAGTGTGCGTCTGGACACCCGCGCCTGCTTGTGTCACGCACCTCTCCATTTCCTACGCCCCCTTCGTTTCTCGGGTCCGCATCGCGTGGACGCGTCGCCCCTGCCCGGGCCCTCCGCTCGCACATGGGAACCGCCTACTTCAGCTCCGCTTCCGCGCGCACATGGGGACCACTTGCACCCCACGCTCCGCATCGAGCACTTGGGGACTGCTTGTGCCTGCGCGGGCTGCTTCCCACGCCCGCTTCACACGGGAACCGCATGCACGGCACCCTAGCAGCTGCAGCAAACAGAAGCGACAAGTGGTGGGTCGCATTTCAACAAATGCAACACTCGATCTACTTTTGCAACATCCAGATGAAACACTTGCAATATATGTCCAAAACAACTAAAACATTTGCAACATACGTCTGAAACACTTGTAACGTACATTTGAAACACTAGCAAAACGTCAGAAAACACTTGAAAGGGTTGTAAGCATATGCAACTTCCAGATAAAACACTTACAACATATGCAACATCCAGATAGAACGCTTGCAACATACGTCTGAGAAACAGATGAAACATTTGTAATAGACTCTTGCAACATTCACGTATAGCCATTGCAACATATGCAACATCCTGATTTACTTTTGCAACATTCATGTGAAACACTTGCAACATACCTCTGAAACATCTATACACGCTTGCAACATGCGCTTTCGCGCAACATCTTCTTGTTGCTTGCCGTACGAGGGAGCGCAGCTACGCACGCAGCTGCGCTGTACCAAGCCACCATGCCGCTGCCGTCCAAGATCATCCACGAGCAAGCCAGCTATCAGCACACAAACGACGCGAAAAGACGTCTACGTGAGGAGGGGGCGTAGGCGCATCAAGGCACAGCCTGCACAGCATGACGCCATGACAAACAGGAGGGTCGCGCGACTACATACACCTGGAGCAGAGGAGTTCTACTATGCACCGCCGGCGGAGGGCTGTGCCATGGGGTGGCGTACAGAGCGGCCGAGGAGGTAGCCACATGTGGCACCAGAGCAAGGCGAGGACGACGCAAGAGCCAGAAGGAAGACGGGCGGTCGTGGCAGGCAGGAGGCGTGGTGGAGAGGAAGAGAGGCGAGCAGCCGCGCTCGGGAGTGGTGGAGAACTGGAGATGCCGGCCAGTGAGCGCCCGAACACCGAAGGTGGCGTGACGGAGCACGGTCACAATGCTGCGGTGATTTCTGTGTGACTGGTTCTGAAGAAACAAATGGACAAATAGATAGGAAAGGACGGAGAAATGAGTGGATGAGCTGATAGGACACGATGGAGGGGAGGTGAGGGGATCGGATGGACGGACGCCTACAGGAACAGGAAGTATTACCTTTTTCTTTCCGTAATTAACTGCCGGCTCTTGTTTTCTGGAAAAACTGAGTTTATAAAAACCGATCAAGACAATTCCTGCTGGCTGCCGAGCCCAGGACGAGGAGCATAGGATTGCAATTGCAGTACGGGAATCGGGATTACAAGCAGAACAAGAGCAGGACAAGGGCCCCGTGCTTTTCAACGTGCGCCACTGTGTGATTTGACTTTGCGGCGCTGTGCCATGTCGCTACCGGCCAGGGAGTCAGGGACCAGCTTTTCTTTATTTATTTCAGCTCCGCCGACCTGCCGCCGGCCTTTCTGACCACCAGTGAGTGACGACCCCCATGCCATGGCATGCATCTCTACTGAATCATTGTATTCGTTTGAGGTTCAGGTTCACACCGGGAGAGACTGTCAAGCTGGGAGATACAATAATCAGTCGTCGTGGCCGTAACATGCCAAGCCTCGCTCCAATCCAAACCAATCCTGCATGTCTTGACGCCTGAAAAATGTGAACACTTTGCAGGCTCTTGCTCGCGGGAACAAAGGTGGCTGGCAGCATGGGACTGGGAGTGGGGCTGTGCACTTGCGCGCGCGCGCGCAATGACACAACCAGGCCCCCACGCCGCCCACCGGCCCCGGCGCCGACAAGAGGATCTGCCGCAGAGATGTTCTGCTTAGGTCCCCGGCGGCTGCCTCGGCGTTCGTCTTTTGATTGTCCTCCTCCCTGTCGCTGTCAGCCGTCATGCCATTGCCATTGCCATGCCGCCACAGGGCACAGAAGCCACCGCCGGCGAAACCACGAGCGAGGTTTCCTAGGGTTTACCCATAGCCCATAGAATATATACTGTTTTTTTTTTCAGAACGTGCGAGCACGTATTTCATTAAACAGGAAAAGAGTTTGGTACTACACCCTTACTGTTGGTAAACCATAGATTACCAAAGCTCAAGACAACTCCCTAGGCTACCTCTAATCCACACGAGATTGCGATTACATGATAATACACAGTGCGACTAAAGAGCAGCTTCATACTACACGCGACTGAAGCACAGCCAGGCGCTTATAGCCCGCAGCAACCCAGAGATCAGCCTCAAGCCTGATGGCTGCTCCCAACTCCGCCGGCGTCGATGCGATGCGATTGAACGTCCTTGCATTCCTCTCCTTCCAAATCATCCAGCTCGTGAGGACAAGACAGTCGAATCCGCGATGAAGCTCCTTCGGCAACTGCTTTCTCGCCGTCGTCCACCAAGTCATGACGTCTTGCTGCTGTACCGCTACGTTGTTGTTTAGCCGGTAGCTTCTCAAGGCGATATCCCAGACCTCGCGGCTGAAAATGCAGCCCAACAGAATATGATCCATCGTCTCAGCGTCCTGGTCGCAAATGATGCAAGTGTCGTTGTCTTGGAGGCCATGACGTCGGCGGCGGTCCGCCGTCCAGCACCGTCTATGCAAAACCAACCAAAAGAAGAACCTGACACGGTGTGGTGCGGACGTCTTCCAGAGTAGCTTTGCTCCAAGAGGAGTAGAGGAGCCGACAAACATGGCGCCGTAAGCCGATGATGCAGAGTATTGACCATCGAGAGTAAGCTTCCACGAAAAAGTATTCGGCACACCCGGCGACAACTGAACCTGCTCGATCAAATTCCAAAGGTTGAAGAACTCGAGCAACAATCTCATTGTTCTTGGACCTGTAATGTGCTGCACCCAGGTCCTTCCCTGGAGCGCATCAGCCACTGAGATATGCCTCCTCCTCCTCGGTACTGCGACGAACACCGCAGGAGCAAGCTGTCGCACGCAAGATCCCCGCAGCCAGTTATCAGTCTAGAATAACGTGGTCTCGCTATTTCCCAAAGTCGACGTTGTCGCGGCCTGGAACACCGTGGTGACTTGGCGATCGTCCTTGTCCGGCAGCGACGTCCAGGCCCGCTCCGGTTCTACCCATTGTAGCCAAGGCCAGCAGAGCCGAAGTGCCACTCCGGCGTGGCGGAGGTCAGCCACGCCGAGACCGCCAAGGTCGTGTGGTCTGCAAACCACTGGCCAAGCTACCTTGCATTGTCCCCCAAAGACCGAATCCGCATCAGCCCAAATGAACCCCCCTCCGTAGCTTGTCAATGCAGTCAATTGCCCAGGAGGATAGGCATGAGGCGATGACCATGTACACCGGTATGGCTGATAGAGTTACCTGCACCAATGGTGTCCGCCCGGCGACATTGAGCAGACTCCCTTTCCATCGCGGTATGTGAGTTGTGACCGCATCAATGAGAGCCTGCTCCTCAATCTTCCTTAGCCTGAAGATGGATAGTGGCACGCCCAAATAGCGACACGGAAAGCCCTCGATCCGGCAGGAGAGGGCCTCTTGAACAAGCTGAATTTCGGCGTCAGTGCAGTGTATCGGCGTTGCAACGCTCTTATCCAAGTTAGCGAAGAGCCCTGATGATTGACCGAACACCTGGAGCACTGTCCGCAACGCGCTCAGGTCACTGTTTCGGGGTGCAACGAAGAGAATCAAGTCGTCGGCATATATGCTTGCACGTTGTGGTAGCCTGGCGTTCACAAACGGAGCGAGCAAGCCTTGTTGGTCCAGCCATCGGATGGTGTGGTTGATCACCTCCATTACAAGGATGAATAGCATCGGTGATAGCGGGTCACCTTGCCGTAGTCCCCTTGCATGACAAATTCTCCTACCTGCGTTACCATTCAGAAGAATCTTTGTACTTGCCGAGCTGAGAATGAGGGACATCCAGTTCCTCCATCGACGACCGAAGCCCATGTGCAGCAACACCTCAAGTAGAAATGTCCACGATACGGTGTCGAATGCCTTCGCAATATCGATTTTAAGTAGCACACTTGGTGTCTTTGTGGCGTGCAGCACCTTGCAGGAGAGCCGCACAGTTCGGAAGTTGTCATGGATGCAACGGCCCTTGATTAACGCGCTCTGGTTTCGGCTAACCAGTGCATCGAGCTTCGGTGCTAACCGATTTGCCAAGCATTTTGTGATCAACTTGCCAAAGCTATGGATTAAGCTGATCGGGCGGTAATCGCGGATCTCAGCAGGCTGTGCTTTCTTCCTTAACAGTACCAAGAATATGTTGTTGAGGTGGTGTAGGCTTCGTCCATCCTGTACCCAGAACACGCGTAGAGCGCGTTCATGACGTCGCCCTTGATGATGTTCCAAGCCTTCTTGTAGAAGAGCCCATTGAAGCCGTCCGGGCCCGGCGCCTTGTCGTTGGGCAGATTCATGACCACGGCCCGGACCTCCTCCTCGGTGAATAGCGTCTCGAGATCGGTGAGATCAATGGACGGCAAGCCAATGGCGTCGAGGTTGACACGCCTGGTGCGTTCGAAGGATGAACCGAGGACGGAGTTGAAGTGCTCGTACAGCGCCTGCGACATGTGGTCCTCGCGTACCAGTTCGGCTCCCTCGACCCAGAGGGAGTCAATCCGCTTTTTCCTTGCTCTATGACAAGCTTGGAGGTGGAAAAAATTTGTATTTGCATCGCCCTCAGCGAGGAAAAGCAATCTTGAGCGCTGCCTAGCGATTGTTCTCGCCAGCGACGCTAGGCCCAGGACACGCACTTTCAGTGACTTGTGCAGCGCCAGTTCATTGACAGATAACTCTCTGAACTCTTGCGCTTCGTCCAGGCGAAGGATAACTTCACGTGCCATTGCAAGCTGAAGTCTGACACTGTGCTACTCCAGCTCTGAAGAGCCTTGGCGACATTTCTCAGCTTGCAGTCTAGTACCCTGAATGGGTCGACATCTCCGGTGGGCAGCGACCATGCCTGGTCCACGACCTCCAGGAAGTCCGGCAGCTTGGCCCAGAACGACTCGAACCGGAATCGACGCTTGGCCCTCGGTGCCGCATCCAGAATGAGAAGTAGGGGGCAGTGGTCTGAGCAGTCCGACGACAGCGGCTTGAGGCAATGGTTTTGGTACATGTCAAGCCATTGCACTGAGACGAGTACACGGTCCAGACGCTCCAGCGTCGGCCGGCCGCGCTCATTGGACCATGTGAATCGTCTCCCGATGAGTTCCACCTCTTGAAGGAGCGCACGGTTGATGAATGAACGAAATCTTCTCATGTCTCTCCGGTCCAGCCGATCATTGTTCTTATCTGCAGCCTGATAAATCATGTTGAAGTCTCCACACACCAGCCACGCCTCGTCATTTCCATCTCTGAGGCGCAAGAGTTCAGCTAGGAACTCGCTTTTCTCGTGGTCCAGCAGCGGACCATAGACAACCGTAATCCACCAGACCTCCAGTGGGCGCGATCCGGACGACAAGCATAACAGAGTCACACATGAGTGACACGATTCACGTAGCGGATCACCTGCAATGCCTACGAGCAAACTGACAACAAGTGACAATAATGGAGTTGGACTGTTGGAGTGGAGGCCTGAACAAAGCCCAGCGACCCTGCTATACCCTTCTGCTTGCGCAGACACTGACCAAGCAAGCGGCGGCAACATGTTTTTCTTTCCCAGAAAAAGAAAAGGTGGCGACATGTCTTTTGTGTAGAACGATCTTGCATTGGCGTGCGTTTACGTACATTCAGGAGCAAGCAAATGATATAGGAGCAGCTGCAGTGGTTGCAGAAGTAGCAGCAGCGAGTAGACCCTGAGTCTAGTGTTTGATAGTGTTTCACCAAGAACCAAAAGAAGTCACAACTGAAACCCCTCAAAAAACATGCCAAACAGGACCTATATCGTAGCATTGAGAAATAATATCGGTTGATCTCAAGTTCTCAGTAAATTTCGCTGACTTTTTACTAGCAATGATATTTATAAAACTATATTGCCAATATAAAAAAGTCATATGTTATCAAACTATAAGTAATATACGAACTCCTGCATAAAAAATTCAGATATTAATCGTTAAAGTTGAAAAGATCAAACTCAAGGTAAATCTACACCCAAATGAAGCAGGACAGATCTTCTAATAACGAATCTGCAGGGGGCTCTCTGGCAAAAGAGCGTGGCCACGTCGCCCGCTTTTCCCGGCCGTCCGATCAGGTGCACGGACGGCCCGGATTGTGCGAGCCCCGATCATTTTGCAAAAAAGCCCTCGAACTTTAATGAAATCAACCCGCAGTCCGACATTGAACCGCAGACTCCTTCCCCTCCGCCACCACCTTCGACGCCGCCGCGGCCCGAGAGCGGATGACCGCGCGACCCCGCTCGACCTGGCCTCCCACTCCACGTCCGCGTCTGGGTACCGCCTCCTCTCGCTGTCGCTCCGGCAGCCGGCGCGCCTCCCATCGCCCTACGGCTTCCAACCGCTCTTCATCTTGCTCGACTCGCTCCCGCCGCCGGTGCCTTATGCCGATATGGGTGCCAGCACCCGCAATACCACCATCCTCAACCGCCGGCCACCGCCGCTCGCGGAGCGACATCACCTTCGGCTTCGCGCAGCTCAGCCCGCCGCTCCCCATGCCGGCACTGGTCAAGCGTGAGGTCACGTCCGCGGCCGAGGGCTGCAGATCGAACGGCAACGACGTCGCCGCCCTCTACGACCTCGTCAACACGATGGACCTGGACGCACTGGACCTGCTCGACTCCTCCAATGAGCGCCACGATGACCGTGACAGCCACGCGTGCCAGAGGAGGAAAAGCAAAACAAGCAGGCTACAAGAAGGTACTAGATCTCTTGAGCTTGATACGATCTGATCCTCACATCCTGCTCAGTGCTCACTTCTGATGAAATGCAATGCAGTTAGAAGGAGCAGACAACTGTTCTTAGAGTCTCAGGGGCAGCTTCTGCACATGTGGCCCTGGCGTTAACACGGCCGCGGATGTTAATGAAGTTGCCGTGCGATTGGCTTTAAGATTTTTAGTCCAATTTACCTGAAAATATATGCTTTTGGTGAATGTCGGCTCCAGGAGCAAAATATAAAGATTGAGAAAGGGAGGGAAAGACACATCCCTGTATATCTATGTTCCAACATTTTAATTTAAATCTGTGCAGTTCAGGCTATTACTAACAGCAAATGATTTTGCTGCCACATCTATATAACTGCTTCTTGAGTTTGCTTGCAGGTCATGGTTCTATGGTCAGATTTCTGCAAGGTTGCTTCTTCAAACAATCTAACCATTCACGGTTCTTTTCTCTTTATTTACATGTCAGATTAAGTTGTTTTCCCAACGTGAGTAGTTATATAAGAAAGGGCATTGCTAGGAAAGTAAGCAACAGGTCATACCGAAGGCAATGTCAACTGCTTATGATCCTAAGCTCTGAAAAGAAAAGGTATATGATCCTAGACATGGGAAACTTTTTATTTTTCACATCAAAATATATATTCAAACTATTTTCATTCCTTCAAAGCTCAAATTTTCTACTTGGTAGTTGGTACACAAGATCTGTAATCCACCTAAATTAATCCATTCCACTTTATGCAGTACATTCAATAGTACCAAGTACAAAACATGCCCGTAAGCTTAATAGACAGCTGATTGCTTTAAGCAAAAGAATTCAGAATGTATTTTAACAGAAAAAAAAAACTCATGTGGTCTGCATAATTTCACAAATGTTTTGATTGAAAGAAGATTTTTAGGGTTCAGAGCCACTATCTTAATAACCTCCAGTGGGTTGATATGCAACTTGGACTGGTAACTGATAAACCGAAGGTAACATTACCAGTAAAATTATGCTTAGCTTGCATGAAGATGAAATGCTGGAAACATGTGTCTTTCCAAGTCTTAATACCACTCATCTGGCTCTAGCAATTCATAAAACTATTATTTCATATCACAATTTTCATTTTACTTTCCATTATCACAATTTCTGTTTCATATCATCACTCATCAGTGCATAATTATCCTTTGAACTGTGTACATTTTATAGTGTCATTTTGTGGTTCCCCCTTGACCAGGCTGCTGCATACTATTTCCACAGATTGATTCTTGATGAGGGAGATACCGAGGAATCCCGAAAGATAGCCATAGCTGCTCTGCAAGCATCAGAACAATTTATTAGAGGAAAAGGACTTCTGAAGCGTACCACACAGCTCCACCAGCATCAAGGTGATTTTGCACTTCAGAACCATTTCATCCCTTTTCTATGTTTTACGATCTAATTTACCTGCCTACAAGTTTGATACAGTGCGCTCTACAGCAGGACAATAATTAACAGACATTAAACTCAATGACCTCTTTACTTTGCAGAATCCCGGCTTCTTTTATAATACAAAAAGCAAGTTCCAGAGCTACCCAGGACCTATACATAAAAAAGGGTAATAATTGGACTCGAATATTGAGGTGAAGAAGTAGCTGATACCAACACACCTTATATGCTGATTTTTTTTCTTATGTAATTTCAGAGTCTTGAACATAGGAGTCAATATGATCATTGTAACACTGCATTCATTGCCATATTTTCCATTGGCTCTAAGCCCCAAGATTACGAGCTTCATCCAATACAGTGTAGCCCCTGATATACCAAACGAATGATAACATCAATAATACCATATTTTTCCAAGCATTTGGTGTATTCATTATGATTTACACACATTATAACTGGTTGCACTTCTACATTGAGCGTCTGAGATATCCTTCATATTGTGTTTACTCAAATTATAGACTGCAATATTTGTTTTTCAGGGAAAAATGGGTAAAACTTTACAAAAACTTTAAGGTCCCTGAACCTTCACAAGATACAGACTTTTGATCAAAAGAAAAATTGGTTCCTCAACCAGAGAATAATTTCCCTTTATCTTCACAAGACGTAAATGCTGCACTTCTACCAAGAGGCAACGGGCAAAAAAAAAACTTGGTTTATAATTACCATTTCCTGATCGATATAACGCAATTCGTACTACTGTGACCTATAAATATGTCCTCATAAAGTAACATTGCTGTGATAGAAAATTAAGGTATACTGGTCCAACAAAACGTAATTTATTCATCCACTGGCACACTCTAAGCTGGTGATTCATTCATCCACTAGCACACTCCAAGCTGGCCGCGGCAAAGCCGCGCTGGTTTTTCTAGTGATGACAGTAATCTCTTTCAGAAGATACTACTCTTGGAGGCCATAACCGCGGCCTGGAAATGATATCGTCGGGCCCAGCCCACCACCGGTACGGTGACTAATAGAGTTGGGCCGGTGTGGCAAGATTAGAGGCCCAGCTTTACCCTTTGCAAATAGAAATAGCAGCTGTTTGCCAGTTCCTGCTAATCAGGATGCTCATGCAACATGCATGATGGCACACTCACTTGCGATTTGAACCATCTCTGAATTCGGGAACGCAAGAAGGCGGCAAACAAAATCTGATGCACAGTACAGCTTCTTTTCAACATTTTTTTGTCACATTAACAAATGGACGACATACATGACAGATCGCGATCGATGATCAAACAGATATCTCGTTGGATATATAAACATAGGCATATATAGAGAGAGAAGCTACGCACAACGACAACAGAAATGGCAGTAGGGTTTGTGTGTATATACTGTCGTCAGCGCCTCCTCCTCCGTCGTCCGACCTCCGTCCAACGGCACGGCCGCGACGACGTCGTCAATGCATGGTGCGCGATCGAGCCAGGTTAGCTGCGTGCCCAGGCAGGCAGAGACAGATCATCAGACCGACCGCCTCGACGGCGACGACGCGGCGCCCGCCGGCCGCCCCGCGCGCGCACACGCTCAGTTCATGTTGCGGGCGCAGCGCGTGATGGCGGAGCAGCCGCGGCGGTAGGGGTTGGCGGCCTGCTGTGACGCGCAGTTGCTGTAGTAGGACCGCCCGCGCTTGTTGCACGGCACCTGGTCCGCGCGCAGCGCCGCGTAGCTGATGTACCGGTTGGTCGGCTTCCGCTGCGCCAGCGTCCGCCGCATCGTGTCGCCGGCGGCGAGGCCGCCGCCGCTCAGCCCGAGCTCCTCTTCCTCGTCCACGTCGCACTCGCCCACGGCGCCCGAGCACTTGCTGCGTTGGCCCGGGATGCTGCTCCTCGGCGCCAGGAAGTCCATCGCGCTCAGGTCCCCGACCTTCGCCGAAGCCGGCACCGCGAGGAACGCGGCGGCCGCCGCCGCGACCGCCAGCAGGAGCGCCAACAGGGCGCCAGCGCCGAGGCGGGCCATGTCGTCGAACGGGTGGCCTTGCTGTCGATAAGCTGGTATTTTGCTTGGACGATCGACTGCCTGGGGTCTCTCCGCCCACCCTGCCTTCTTCGCTGTGTGAAGGGGAGGAGGAGGGGGAGATGAAGAGGAGCACAGGGAGGCCATTTGGAGACGATGGCGCTGGACGGGAGACAATCCAGGGTGACCGCACGCTGGCCTGGACGGTGCGCCCGCGTGTCGCGGCCTCGCTGTCGCCCCGCCCTGGCGGTCCTGCGTGCATGCATGGGTGCAAACTTGCACGTGGGGACAAAAGGAAATTGAATTTCAAATCCTAAGAATTTAAAACGAACATTTGGGTCTCTAATCGATCTTAGATAAAAAAAAATATGTCAACTACAAAGTTGTATATTTTTGCTGGGGACCACAGCTAACTGTGGTATAGACTATGTCAACCTTCGGGGTTCTTCGAAGAAATGAATATTTGTGAGTCTAAATATATTAAATAAAAAATTATCAACTACAAAGTTATTGATCGTGTCGAGTTCTACAACTTTGATATACAGTTTGTATTGATACGACTTCATATGAAAAAATTATTTTTTGCATGAGAAAAAGAGGAAGACCAAACAATAAGTGGTCTCCACTGCTATGTCAGCAAAATCGTCTAAGGAACCACTTTGAAATGGTCAATGTGGGGTATTTTGTCTGGTTCATCCGGTACTGAAGTTCGAAGTTTGAGGGAGTCTTTTGAAATCAAATAACTACTGTAGGGAGGTGATGGTGAATCGACCGTAACTACATGGTATGATGAGCAACCTAATAATCATTTGATGTAATGGATGCAAACATTGAGGAGCCTGGATGGAATTTTCTATAGCAGATTGTCTAAAACCTATCCCTTATATTCTTTAGAGATAATAGGGGAGAGGGAGTTGTCCTTTTAGAAGATCTTTTAAAAATTTATAGGTATACGAGAAGAGATAGGATATTTGTTGTAGCACCTCCATCTTCTAAAATACTATATTTATTAGGTATATAAGAGATTGAATAGACCACGTGGTGGAGATGCACTAAATCCACCAGTTGAAAGTCTTATGTTTGGTGTTGATAATTAGTGACAATGCCTAAGTACTAATCCTATGACTAAGTTGTATGTAGCATATGAGGATTAGTACATTCCAAGGTTGGTGGCAAGATGGACATGGTGATCATGATGGCCACACTTGGATTTAGACGCAACCCTATGTGATCAAGGCAAAGGTATATGTTTAAGGGCTGTGTTTTAGTAACCAAGACACCTAGTGGGTGTGGTTACATTATAGGTTAGATAGCCGTACTATAAAGAGGGGAATGACGCGGCTATTGAACTCCTAAGTGCCTCTAGGTGTGCATTTCATAATCATATGTATTTGGATAGAACTAATATCGCCTCGAAAAATGATTGTGAAAATGCTAACACACTCACACATGACGAAGATCACTTGGTGGTGTTAGCACATTTGCAAATGCGGTGGAGTTTGAGCGGTAGAGAGGGTTTGGGGTCCTCTCTCCCTCCCGCCGAGCTTGCGAGGCGGGATTCAGGCGTTTTCGAAAAGTTGAAACGACTATTTTCCACTACGCCAGAAGTCCGGAAAAGAAACGGAGGCGAACGGAGGTCACAGAGGTGACTGGACGCTGAACCGGACGCGGTACTTGCATGACCGGACGCGTCCGGTCAGTGTTCAGTGTCTGCGCGTTTTTTTCAGTTCGATGATCGGACGCGAGACGCGTCCGGTCACTGATGATCGGACGCGTCCGGTTGTTCAGGGAGCTTGCTGGACTATAACCGGACGCTGGCACTGTCGCGTCCGGTCATGTTTCTTCAGCGCGTCTAGTCGTTTCTAGCGCGTCCGGTCTACGCAATGAGCGCGTCCGGTCGTTGCTTCGCAGTTAGCCGTTGCGTGACCGGCGCGTCCGGTCGTTTGGACCAGCGCGTCCGGTCAGTACTTCACGAGTTAGCCGTTGGGCGACCGGCGCGTCCGGTCAGCGCGATCTCGGCTGTTTAAGTTTTTAACGGCTCTATTCGAAGGGGTACGTCTATAAATACTCGTTGGCCGGCTCAAGGCTCCATCTCTTGCACATTTGACATACTTGTGAGCACTTTGAGCTAAGCAACTCCCCTCCCACTCATCTCTCTTGCTTCTTTGCATATTCGAAGTGAGATTGAGTGATCCAAGTGCATTTGCATTGTGAGATTGCATCTAGTTGGCACTTGGTGGTTGATTTGCTGCGGGATTCTTGTTTCTCTTGGTGATTGCCGCCACCTAGACGGCTTGGAGCAGATTGGAGGCATTGGCAAGAGTTGGTGATTGTTCTTGGCCACCTCCGGTGATTGTGAGGGGTTTATGCCTACCTCGGCGAAGCGTCAAAGGCAACATTAGTATATTGCTCGTGTCATTGCAACCTTTTGCCATTTGGTAGGTTCTTGTGGCGCCTTTTTAGAGGCTCGGTGTGTGACCGATTAGCCACCGAACCACGTGGTGAAGAGGGACACAACGGGGACTAGCGTGCCGGCAAGCACGTGAACCTCGGGATAAATCTTTGTGTCATCATTCTTATTGTGTTTGATCGATCCCGGTGGTTGTATATTGTGGTATTCATCTCTTGATCATATTGATTGGTTGGCTCAATACTTCGCCCCTCGGTGATACCCTCCTAACTCAACTCCGCATTACTTTCTTAGTTATCTTTGCTAGCTAGTTAGCTTTGCTAGAGTAGCTTCTTTGTGTAGCTTGCTAGTTGTAGTTTCCTTCTCGGTTTGACTTGTGCGGTTGAGTGCAAATACACTAGAATTGTGAATTGGTTAGGTGGCTTGCAAACACCCCGTAGGCTAAGCAAAACTCGCATCTCGCTATTTGTTTTATTGATAAACTTTTCTAGCTTGTCTTTGTAGAAAATTTTAATAGGCTATTCACCCCCCCTCTAGCCATCAAGACCTTTCAAGTGGTATCGGAGCCGTGGTCACCGTTTGTAAGGCTTAACAACCTCGGTGTAAGATGGCTCAAGTTATGTTCAACCATGTCGGGGGCAAGCCTCCATTCTTTGATGGTGTCACATCTTTTGATCATTGGAAAAGAAAGATGAAGCAATATCTTGGCTCTCTTCATGAGAACGTTTGGGAGGTGACACACCATGATTATGCTATCATTGATCCCGACAACCTCACCAATAATGACCGCATCAATAACCAATGCAACACTATGGCTCTCAATACTCTCTACAATGGGATTGATGCAAAGGTCTTTGAGCAAATCAAGGATCTTAAAATGGCAAGTGAAGTATGGACAAGATTAGAGGAAATATATGAGGGTACTTCAACGGTAAAGTGTGCCAAACTATATATGCTCAAGGACAAGTTCTCCACTTTCAAGATGAAGGATGATGAATCCATCCCGGAGATGTTCTATAGGCTCCAAGTCATTGTCAATGATCTCAAGGGGCTTGGGGAGAAGGTTGAGGACAAGGACTTCTCACATAAGTTCTTGATGTGTTTACCCAAGAAGTTTGCTACCTTGAGAAGAATGATCTTTAGAGAGGGATTGGATAAGGTCAAACCAACCGATGTGCTTGGAGATATAATGACCGATGCCCAATACAATGATGATGAAGATGAGGTAGAAGAGAAGAAGAAAACCAAGGTCAAGCAAGAGAAGCCCATTGCATTCAAGGCTTCATCCTCTAAGGGCAAGAGCAAGGTGGAGAATGATGATGATGATCCTTTTGATGATGAGATCATGGCCCTTCTAGTGCAAAAGATGGGTCGGTTCATGAAGAAGAGAGGCTATGGTGCAAGAAAGAGAAGGGACTTCATGAAGGCAAAGGAGGTGCTTTGCTACAATTGCAATAGCCCCGATCACATAGTGGCGGATTGCCCCTATGAAGATAAGAGATTTCATAATGGGGACTTGAAGCTCAAGAAGAACAAGAAGGATAAGAAAGAGAAGGAGAAGAAAGCAAAGAAGAGCTTCACATTCAACAAGAAGAAGAAGGGTGGTGGCTATGTGGTCACTTGGGATAGTGACAACTCCGATAGTGATGATGATGCAAGCTCTAGTGATGATGAAAGGACCACTCGGCGAGCCATTGCAAACATCGCCCTCTCCAACAAGCCATCCATCTTCGACACTACATCGACATGCCTTATGGCCAAGCCTACCAAGGTAAAACATGATGATAGTGATGATGATTCTTGTGCTAGTGATGATTGTAGGAGTGATGATGAGGAGGATGAGGACTACTCCAAGGATGATCTATTGGGCATAATAGATCAAATGAGCAAGGGCTACAAGAGGACAACCAAGAAATACAAAATCTTGGAACAAGAGCTTATTGCCAAGAGCAATAAAAATGATGCCTTGATGGAGAAGCTTGTTGCTCTCAAAAAGAGTAAGGAGTGCAAAGAAATTGAATAAGAGCTCGAAGCTCTTAGGAAATCCTTTGATGAGCTAGAGGCTTCTCGTGAGTGTCTAAAGGAAGACCACGAGAATCTTGAAATTGCTCACACTAGGATTAAGGAAGCCCACTCCACTCTACTTGAGCTCATCAAGGAAAAGGATCTCAAGTTGGAGAAGCTCATGAAGGAAGCTAAGGAGGAGCAAGTGATTGTCACTTGTGATATTGGACTAACATGTGATATTATTGATGATTCTTTATTTGTTAGTCCTACTAATGCTTCATATAGCTCATCATCATCCACCACAACCAACCCTATCCCTACTACTAGTGATTCATCACTTGTGGTTGAGAATGAGACTCTCTAGAGAGAGGTGGATGATCTCACCCGCGCATTAGGCAATGCCTATGGTGGGGATGCCCGCCTGCTAAAATGCTTGGGTAGCCAAAGGTTCTCTCTTAACAAAGAGGGATTAGGCTATACTCTCAAGAAGGGCAAGGCGGCCTTTGCTACTCCAAAGCCTCGCTTTGTGAAGGGCAATGGTCGTTATTGCAATAGATGCAAGCAAGTTGGACATCTAGAGATTAATTGCAACAAAATAAACAAGAACAAGAAAAATGCTAATGTACCTTACATTCCTTTTAATTCTTGTTATGTGCTTACCAAGGGTGAGAAAGGTGTGCATGCTAGGTTTGTTGGTACACCAATTGTGAGCCCAAAGAAGAAGGCCATTTGGGTACCAAAGAGCTTAGTGACTAACCTCCAAGGACCAAGCAAGTATGGGTACCTAAAAGACATTAAATTATTTTGTAGGTAAATTACAAGGCCGGAGGAAGGCATTGGGTGCTTGATAGTGGGTGCTCTCAACATATGACCGGTGATTCAAGAATGTTTAACTCTCTCAAATCAAATGATAGTGGCATTGATAGCATCATATTTGGTGACAATAGCAAGGGTGATGTAAAGGCTCTTGGAAGGATTGCAATCTCTAATGATCATAGCATTTCCAATGTGCTCTTAGTTGAAAAGTTGAACTTCAATCTTCTCTCGGTTGCTCAATTGTGTGATCTCGGCTTCAAGTGCATATTTGGTGTTGATGATGTGGAGATAGTTAGTGTTGATGGCTCTAACTTGATCTTCAAAGGCTTTAGATATGAGAATCTATACTTGGTTGATTTCAATACTAGTGACACTCAACTTTTAACATGCTTGCTCACCAAATCAAGTATGAGTTGGTTATGGCATAGAAGACTTGGTCATGTTGGCATGAAGCAATTGAACAAGTTAGTGAAGCATGACTTAGTTAGAGGCTTGAAGGATGTCACATTTGAGAAAGATAAGCTATGTAGTTCATGTCAAGCCGGAAAGCAAGTAGGCAACACTCATCCATTGAAAAGCATTATGAGTACTTCCAAGGCATTTGAGTTGTTGCACATGGATCTATTTGGGCCAACTACATACACAAGCATTGGTGGCAACAAGTATGGTTTTATGATTATGGATGATTTCACTAGATACACATGGGTATTCTTTCTTGAGGACAAAAGTGATGTATTTGACATATTCAAGAAGTTCATCAAGAGAGTGCAAAATGAGTTTGAAACCACAATCAAGAAAGTGAGAAGTGACAATGGAAGTGAGTTTAGAAACACAAGAATTGATGAACTATGTGATGAGCTTGGAATCAAACATCAATTCTCGGCCAAGTATACACCTCAATCAAATGGCCTAGTTGAGAGGAAGAATAGAACCTTAATTGATATGGCTAGATCAATGTTGAATGAGTATAATGTGAGTCATTCATTTTGGGCCGAAGCAATCAACACGGCTTGCTTCTATAGCAACCGCCTCTATTGCCACAAGTTTTTAGAGAAGACACCATATGAGATCTTAAATGGAAGAAAGCCCAACATTGCATATTTTCGGGTATTTGGTTGCAAATGCTACATCTTGAAGAAGGGCACTAGATTGAGCAAGTTTGAGAAGAAATGTGATGAAGGATTTCTACTTGGTTACTCAACTACTAGCAAAGCTTATAGAGTTTGGAATTTGGCTAGTGGTCAACTTGAAAAAGTGCATGATGTTGAGTTTGATGAAACCAATGGTTCTCAAAATGAAGAAGATAACTTGGATGATGTGAGAGAAAGTTAATTAACCAATGCTATGAAAGAAATGGATATTGGTGATATTAGGCCAAAGCAAGTGATTGATGTAGATGACAACAAAGATCATGTGCTCCAAAGTCCAATTAAACAAGCTAGTGGTTCTCTAATGCAAAATCAAGCTAGTACATCATCTCAAGTGCAACAAGATCAACAAGTGGCTAGTTCATCATCTCCAACTTATGATCAACATCAACATCCAAGCAATCAAGTCCAAGTGCTTCAACCAACTAACATTGCAAGAGACCATCCATTGGATTCCATCATTGGTGACATACAAAAAGGAGTTCAAACTAGATCAAGATTGGCATCATTTTGTGCTCACTCTTCTTTTGTGTCAATGGAAGAACCCAAAGATATTGATAGAGCATTGAGAGATCCGGATTAGGTAAATGCAATGCATGAAGAGCTCAACAACTTCAAGAGAAATAAAGTATGGGAATTAGTTGAGAGGCCTAAGGATCATAATGTCATTGGAACAAGATGGGTCCTTCGCAACAAGCAAGATCAAGATGGAATAGTAGTAAGGAACAAAGCAAGACTAGTGGCTCAAGGTTACACACAAATAGAGGGTCTTGACTTTGGTGAAACTTATGCCCCGGTTACAAGATTGGAAGCAATTAAAATCTTACTTGCCTATGCTTGTGCTCACAATATCAAGCTATATCAAATAGATGTGAAGAGTGCATTTCTCAATGGATACATCCAAGAAGAGGTGTATGTGGAGCAACCTCCCGGTTTTGAAGATGACAAGAAACCCAATCATGTCTACAAGTTGAGAAAAGCTTTGTATGGATTGAAGCAAGCACCTAGAGCATGGTATGAAAGATTGAGGGATTTCTTGCTATCCAAAGGATTTGTCATGGGCAAAGTGGATACTACTCTATTCACCAAGAAGATTGGAAAAGACTTGTTTATGTTGCAAATATATGTTGATGATATCATATTCGGTTCAATCAATCAAGATTATTGTGATGAGTTTGGGAAAATTATGGCAAAGGAATTTGAAATGTCAATGATTGGTGAACTTAGTTTCTTTCTTGGACTTCAAATCAAACAAATGAAAGAAGGTACATTTGTGAGCCAAACTAAGTACATCAAAGATATGCTCAAGAAGTTTGGCATGGAAGATGCAAAGAGTATTACAACTCCAATGGGCACTAGTGGAAGTTTGGATAGTGACAAGAGTGGCAACATGGTGGATCAAAAGCTATATAGATCAATGATTGGTAGCCTACTCTATGTGACGGCATCAAGGCCCGATGTGATGTTTAGTGTATGCATGTGTGCAAGATTTCAAGCCTCACCAAGAGAAAGTCATTTGAAGGCAACAAAAAGAATATTGAGGTACTTAAAGCATACACAAGATGTTGGATTATGGTATCCCAAAGGTGCAAGCTTTGAGCTAGTTAGATATTCGGATTCTGACTATGCCGGTGATAAAGTGGAGAGAAAGAGCACTTCCGGGACTTGTCAATTGTTGGAAAGATCACTTGTCTCATGGTCATCCAAGAAGCAAAATAGTATTGCACTATCTACCGCCGAGGCCGAATACATCGCCGCGGGTAGTTGTTGTGCACAAATCTTGTGGATGAAGGCAACATTGAAGGATTTTGGAATCAATTTCAAGAATGTGCCATTGCTATGTGACAATGAAAGTGCCGTGAAGCTAACCAACAATCCGGTTCAATATCAAAGAACAAAGCATATTGATGTTCGCCATCACTTTATTAGAGATCATCAACAAAAGGGTGACATTGCTATTGAGAGTGTGGGCACCGAAGATCAACTAGCCGATCTATTCACCAAGCCACTTGATGAGAAGAGATTTCACAAGCTAAAGAATGAGTTGAACATACTTGATTTCTCCAACATGAGTTGATGCACCTCCATATATGACATGCCTCTCCTTCGAGCCCCAAGGTACAATTGGTTGACATGTCATACATTCTATGCTAAGGACTTGTTTAGTACATCTAGTCATAATTTACATGTTCTAGGCTCATTCATGAAAATCAAATGAATTTGAAGTTTATATGGTGCCACTATTGTTTCCATGACTTGTATGATCTAGTGGTAGCATATAACTTGTTTAAGTAGCTTGTGATCCTAAGTGTTTAATCTAGAAAACTTGTCTAAATATTTGCTTCAACATGGTGCATGATAATCCTTCTAGGGAGGTGTGAAGAAGCTTGCCCTTGGATCAAACCGAAGTATTTTATTTATGCAAGCAATCTAGGTTGAATCATAAACTTGATCCTCACCCCATATTTCAACATGATAATCTATCTAAAGTTTGCTCCTTGTGGTCAATTGGTGCCAAAGGGGGAGAAATTGTTGTTCACAAAGATAGAACTCAAAGAGGAAGAAGCACAAAGGAGGAGAATTGATAAAAGAAGGGGATCAACTAAAATTTTGAGCACACAAGTAGGGGGAGCAAGCTCTTAAACATGAATGTTGCATTTCTATGTGCACTTCATATGTATGATGCATAGTTATGCATTTTGTTTTCTTCGATACATTGCTTGTGTGGTGACTTGCTAGTATAATTTGAATGTTGCATTGAGGTACTAGCATGAATAGGAAGTAGTTAGATTTTTCTTGTTTCATGTTTTTTAAAGTGGTACTAGAGCCTTGCTTATAATGTTGATCTCACGAGGTTTCTAGTTATGTTTGTGTTTTTTCAAGTGGAATCTAACTACACGAGGTGCTAAGATGGTGTTTATCGCTACTCCGATGGTATCACGCTTCAAAGGTCTATAATCTTAAACACTTAGCACCTATTGGTAGTCAATGCTCCTAATCTTTCCTATATAACATGTATGCTTCTAAAATCCAAACATATAGCATACATGTAGGGGGAGCCATTGCTATCAATTTGAATTCATGATAACATGTCCATAATTCTTACACATGGTAATATACTTGGACAATGTGATATGGGTTCAATCAAAATTTTATCATAACATCTTTGTGAAAGGTTTGTCACCAATTACCAACAAGGGGGAGATTGAAAGTCCTATGTTTGGTGTTGGTAATTAGTGACAATGCCTAAGTACTAATCCTATACCTAAGTTGTATGTAGCATATGAGGATTAGTACATTCCAAGGTTGGTGGTAAGATGGACATGGTGATCATGATGGCCACACTTAGATTTGGACGCAACCCTATGTGATCAAGGCAAAGGTATATGCTTAAGGGTTGTGTTTTAGTAACCAAGACACCTAGTGGGTGTAGTTACATTATAGGTTAGATAGCCATACTATAAAGAGGGGAATGACGCGGCTATTGAACTCCTAAGTGCCTCTAGGTATGCATTTCATAATCATGTGCATTTGGATAGAACTAGTATCGCCTCGAAAAATGATTGTGAAAATGCTAACACACTCACACATGACGAAGATCACTTGGTGGTGTTAGCACGTTTGCAAAGGCGGTAGAGTTTGAGCGGTAGAGAGGGTTTGGGGTCCTCTCTCCCTCCCGCCGAGCTTGCGAGGCGGAATTCAGGCGTTTTCGAAAAGTTGAAACGACTATTTTCCACTACGCCGGAAGTCCGGAAAAGAAACGGAGGCGAACGGAGGTCACAGAGGTGACCGGACGCTGAACCGGACGCGGTCCTTGTATGACCGGACGCGTCCGGTCAGTGTTCAGTGTCTGCGTGTTTTTTCAGTTCGATGATCGGACACGAGGTGCGTCCGGTCACTGATGATCGGACGTGTCCGGTCGTTCAGGGAGCTTACTGGACTGTAACCGGACGTTGGCACTGTCGCGTCCGGTCATGTTTCTTCAGCGCGTCCGGTCGTTGTTTCGTTGAGCGCTGCTCAGGCGACCAGCGCGTCCGGTCATTCTCGGGACCAGCGCGTCTGGTCGTTTCCAGCGCGTCCGGTCTGCGCGATGAGCGCGTCCGGTCGTTGCTTCGCAGTTAGCCGTTGCGCGACCGGCGTGTCCGGTCGTTTGGACCAGCGCGTCCAGTCAGTACTTCACGAGTTAGCCGTTGGGCGACCGGCGCGTCCGGTCAGTTGGACCAGCGCGTCCGGTCAGCGCGATCTCGGCTGTTTAAGTTTCTAACGGCTCTATTCGAAGGGGTACGTCTATAAATACTCGTTGGCCGGCTCAAGGCTCCATCTCTTGCACATTTGACATACTTGTGAGCACTTTGAGCTAAGCAACTCCCCTCCCACTCATCTCTCTTGCTTCTTTGCATATTCGAAGTGAGATTGAGTGATCCAAGTGCATTTGCATTGTGAGATTGCATCTAGTTGGCACTTGGTGGTTGATTTGCTGCGGGATTCTTGTTTCTCTTGGTGGTTTCCGCCACCTAGACGGCTTGGAGCAGCTTGGAGGCGTTGGCAAGAGTTGGTGATTGTTCTTGGCCACCTCCGGTGATTGTGAGGGGTTTGTGCCTACTTCGGCGAAACGCCAAAGGCAATATTAGTATATTGCTCGTGTCATTGCAACATTTTGCCATTTGGTAGGTTCTTGTGGCGCCTTTTTAGAGGCTCGGTGTGTGACCGATTAGCCACCGAACCACGTGGTGAAGAGGGACACAACGGGGACTAGCGTGCCGGCAAGCACGTGAACCTCGGGATAAATCTTTGTGTCATCATTCTTATTGTGTTTGATCGATCCCGGTGGTTGTATATTGTGGTATTCATCTCTTGATCATATTGATTGGTTGGCTCAATACTTCGCCCCTCGGTGATACCCTCCTAACTCAACTCCGCATTACTTTCTTAGTTATCTTTGCTAGCTAGTTAGCTTTGCTAGAGTAGCTTCTTTGTGTAGCTTCCTAGTTGTAGTTTCCTTCTCGGTTTGACTTGTGCGGTTGAGTGCAAATACACTATAATTGTAAATTGGTTAGGTGGCTTGCAAACACCCCGTAGGCTAAGCAAAACTCGCATCTCGCTATTTGTTTTATTGATAAACTTGTCTAGCTTGTCTTTGTAGAAAATTTTAATAGGCTATTCACCCCCCTCTAGCCATCAAGACCTTTCACCAGTGACACCAACGTACTCTAAATCAGTAAAAAGAGAAGACAATGCATTTGACGTTCCAAACCGTAACAATTAAGTCATCCATACACAAGGTCTTCACAAATCACGGGTCTGATGCCATTGGATTTTCTGTGTAGGAACATTATCTTGCCTTTTTTTTGTGGCAAGAACATTATCGCGCACAAATAAACAACCTTCGTTCCATCTGTCTCAGTAGTTCTCTCCATGCCTGAAACAATGAAACCTTCACAATCCACCCAATCGAAGCTTACCGGAGACTTGCCCGAGTTTGAGAAGTGGCTAGCTAGCTCGAGCTATGGGCATTTAATTTTGATGCTATTTGTTTAACAATTTTGTTACACTTCTCCTATCTTTTAGGTGTCTGATGTCTTGGCATACTCAGCCGACCGTTCAGACAGACGCTAGGCAGCTTTGGAAAAGGAGTTGGGGAGGAGGCAGGATGACCAGGTAGAGGAGTTGAGCGCAAGGACGTCATCCAGAGTGGCGAGGTGACGAGGCCGCTGTTAGCCGTGAGCAGGAGGATGGCGGTGGAGCCAAGAAAGGATGGGAGGAGTCACGACAACAGTATAACAAAGCCGCGTTAACGCGGCGGCTAGAAGGGCCATCGGGCGAAGGTCAGCTGGCAATAGGCAGGGGCAGGAGGCCAAGATTGATCTGCTATCACATACAAGAATAATGGCCATTAAAAGATACTCCCTCCATTATCATTTCTAGGGCGTATAGCGATTTTTCGTTTTTGATCATTTGTTAGGCGCGGGTTTCCTTCCAAGGCGAGAAGTGAAGAGCAGCCGCCTCATTTACTCAGTACGCAAGGAAACCAAAGCGTTTTTGCATGCGAGCATTTACTCAGTACGCTTGTTTTTTTTTTCTTCCACTGCAGGAATGGTTTGTTTCACCAGCCAATTTGTCATGCATGCATGCAGATACAGCGCACGCTCCTAGACTGCATTACTACTACTCATCCTTGATACCTGAGTTTCCTTGGTATCTGCAATACTGACCTCTGCGCCTAACAAATGATAATGGAGGGAGTACAAAAAAATACGTTACATAACGGATGGATATTATTTATGATAGAAACACTCACATGATATATCTCAAGGAAAACAAAGGCTAGTACAATCGATGGACAAAAATAGACAAAACAAAAAGATAAAAGTACTTCAAAGACCAAATCGGTCGCCTTTTTCTAATAGAGTTTTGATAAAATTAAAAACTAAATAGCATATAAATGTCTCTAAACTACAGGTGATATCTATGATGTAAATCATTTGCACTTATATTTAGCTTGTAACTTATAATTTTGCTTTTATGCCCTTTATATTATTGAGAATATCCTATTTGAAATTCCTACTACCTCCGCCGCTACCATGTGCCATTCGTTGTCTCCCCGGCTCCTCACGCTACCATGTCATGTGTCCTTTCCAACTTAGAAAGTAAACATAGTGTTTACATCGAAAAAAACTGGTAGCCAATATTAGTTCCACCAATATTATTAAATCTTATGATCTAATTAATTGGTATTCATCGAGTTTTCCCAGTAGATCGAGTATTTAGAGTTAGGGTCTCTCCATGCCAAGTTTCTTGGTTTTTAGGATTTATTTCCTCCTCCTCCTCTCCGGCGACGGCGAGAGGGCATGGTGGAATCATTTTCTCCACGGCGGCTCTGTTGAAGATGAGGACGACAACTACGGCGTCAGCATCCTCACCGATTTGTCGACATGGACACTTTTATTTTCGGACGGCGACATCAAGGCGGAGATGGTGTCGCCGCCATGGAATAATTTTCTCCGGTCTCTTTTCCGTTTTATTGTAGTTAGATCTGGCCATAATAAAGAACTAGGGAGAATAAGTTTTAGATCAGTCATCCCCATTCTTCGGTCGCAGAAAGAAGAAAGAAGATACCAGAAAGAAGTTTGTCAACTCCGCCTACATGAATGTTGGCAATCGTTCGTTGGACATCTGTTTTCAGGCCTTTTGCCGAGTGTTTGCCTGTGTGGTCATCCATACTGCAAAGCGTCGTATATGTTTTGTTTTGAGATCTGGAGCTATTCACAGCGTGGGTATAATTTAGATGAAAATCAGTTTCTGGATATTTATGTAATCCAGAGTGCTTGTAACATGTTGATGTACCTAACTATTATCTAATATAATTCTTCTTTCGTCGCACAAAAAAACCAAGTTAATAGAGATGTAACTACCTAAAGTACTATTCTTTTATATTACCGAACATATGCTACATCATTTTGCTATGTGTGCTACGAATAAATCAATATATATGCATATGTATGATTATATATATCATTATTTTATATATATTATCGACATTGGGTAGGTTAGTCGTCAACCAGTTCCCTGAATCCTGGCTCCACCCGTAATTCTAAAGTTTAGCAAGTTTTTTTTGGGTGTGAAATCAATCAAGAGAAATACAATCACATATATGGCACGTTCAATTTCTAGCATTCATCTCAAGAGTTACTCCAATGGTAACTCCAACATCTGGAGCAGTAAATATAGATGTTACTAGGTGCACTTATTAATTTAAAATTTCAGATTGGATACAATTTAGTGCACTTATTAAATAGAAATTAATAAGTTCGTTGGAGAAGTTGACTACGATGCGTTCAGCACGTTGGATTATAGCTATATAAAATATACAATTACAGTAGTGAGATTATCTTTCCTTTTGCCTCTATGCCGTTGTTTCATTTGGCACGTTGGATTATAGTTAGAGAAAATATACAATTAATGAGATTATCTTTCTTTTTTCTGAGTGGAATCTTTCTTTTTTCCTTAGCGCGTCAACAATGATTTGAACCACAACAGTTTAAATAGCCGGGCCTCACAGCAATGGACAGTAGTTATTATCATCCTCACAATGCTTGGCCCAACTTAGAAATTCTGTTGGGTCCTATAGGCAAAAAAAAAAGTCACTCCACTCAACCACGTCGAGACACGCAAGAAAATATCTGTTTACTCTTTTTTTTTACAACGGTATTGTATACACACATTGTAATTAGTGATGCTAGAGCTAGCAAAACTTTGAGCGGTGAACGTTGATGCCTCTGAGAGCATGCAACAGCTTTGCAAGGAAAAGAGCATGCAAAAGGCTTTTGGGGGCTTGGGGCACTACTAGTGGTGCCAACACACTGATATATGAAGTATGGTGACAACTTCTTCTCTGTGTGGGGTCCAATTTTCTCTTGGCACTACTATACATTATGGAGGGCCTTTATGCCGTTGTGTTCATTTAGGAGCTGTTTAGATGTGCCCCGGTAAACTTGATTGGGTTAGGCTGCATCCTCATGCGTTGGCGTGAGATTGCTGGTTAGACACATGTGGAAAATTGAAAATAAATAAACATTGGAATCATGCCGTGGCAACAAATCTTGAACAAGCAAGATACATATATCTCTCCATCCTCTCTGGCTTAAAGGTGGAGATCCATTCCTTCTAATAAAGATTTACATGTTCAACTTTGAAGGATCTAGTAGAAACTTGTAGAAAATCGACCGAAACAAACAAACAAAAAATTATTTTGTCGATCCCTAAAACTCAGAAGCAAATCTAAGTCACCAACTAAACGAAAATTAACGCGATCAATGCAAGTTTAGCCACGGACGACGACGACGTTGCCATATCAAACGAGAATAGCTGCTCCGCCGATTAGCAGGCACGCCAGGAAGCCACCGTTCAAGGCAACGGCGGACGACGGCGACGGCGGTAGCGAAGACGTCCCGTTCGTGCCAGGCGCAGGCGCGGGCGTGGGCACCGGCGAATGCGACGGCGACGAAGCGTTCTTGCCCGGAACAGGATGGGGCGGCGGCGGTGTAGGCAGGGCATGCGGAGCAGGAGGCGGCGGCGACGAGGACTTGGACGGCGGCGGTGCGAGCAACGCACGCGGAGCAGGTGAGGCACCGGGAGGCGGCGGCGACAACGTGGACTTGGGCGGTGGCGCTGGCGACGACGACGGCTTCGGCGGCCGCGGCGAGGAGGACGTGCCGTCGTCGCGGACGGCGAGGACGACGACGATGAGGCGCTCGCCGGCCCTGCACCGCGCCGCGTCGGGGCTGATGAAGAAGTAGGGCCCGGAGCTGCGGAACACGAAGCGGGAGTCGCCGTCGTCGAGGCGGAGCGCGGGCTCCGTGGCGTTACAGGCGTCGTAGTGGCCCTGGCTCACCACCAGCACGGCGTCCGCGCCCTTGCTGTACCTGAACACTGCACGCACGCACACGAGGACCGCACCGTCAGCGCAAGGGGATAAAAGGAGGCTCTATCTCTATCTATCTGCATGCAGTAGTAGACTGTAGAGTACAAACTAGAGTGAGACACGGAACGGAACTCACCGAGGGTGTCGTTGACCTGGAACCGATTGCGTTCCGCCCAGGCGTTGAAGGGCTCGGCGGGGTTGGGCGCCCACCCGGCGTGGCCGCCGACGTAGAAGTCGCGGCCGGCGGCGCAGGTCGCCGCCATAAGCACGGAGAGCAGGGCCAGAGCCGCTACTCCGGCGATCCGCCGCGCCATCCTTCTACTACGTGTACGTGCCAACAAGGTTCTTCTCTGTCCCCCGGTACGTACCAAAAACAGGAACCCGATCGATGGCTCTGGCTCCTACTATATATTGACCAAAACCGGTGCCAATAGCTAGATAATATCTTTCGTCTATCTAGCTAGCGTCTCTCTATAGTATAGTAGAGACGAACCCGGCGGCCGGCCCGCGTCCAAATGAATCTGAGGCTGGTGTAGTGGTGTGGCAGCCGGTGTGGTGTGTTTGTGAGACTCCGTGGAGAAGGTGAGGGGTGTATTTATGCACGAGGGCCGGGTGATGTTACCGTTGGGGTGCATTAGTGAGGCAGCAGCAGCAGCAGCGATTAGCTAGCTGTGACAGCAGCAGCCGTTACTGATGGTGAGCTTTAGGCCCTGTTTGGTTTCAAGATGTTAAAGTTTAACTCCCATCACATCAATGTTGTGGCAAATGCATAGAGTACTAAATGTAGACTAATTGCATGTATGTCGGCATAGATTAGGAGTAATCTACGAGATGAATCTATTAAGCCTAATTAGTCTAAAATTAGAAACTTTTTTGTTAAATAAGATGAAAGTGCTACAGTGTTGGTTAAACTTTAACACCCCAAACCAAACAGGCACTTAACCAGCGCCTCAAGGAGTTACTCTACACCATTTCCTTGACCTCCATAGCGAAGCAACCGGCTGGCATATAGCCTGGCAAGGCATGACTGAGCTCGTAACGGTGCACTGGGTTGCTTACTACATGCCGTGTAAATCCATCCAGCCCTGCATGATATGTAGACCGTTAAACACTGCGGCAGGGTATCACTTTCACCACAGGGCTGGGCTGGGCCTAGATGGTTGGACCGGACTCATCAGGTAGAACGGGCCGTCATGGCCTTTGAAGCCCAGTGTAAAAATGGGCCCCCTTTTATTGCTGGACCGAGCCTAGGTACCAAAGATCGACGATAGAACATAAACCGATGGATGATGGGCTCGCCGCCGATTGACTAAACTCCTGTTATCACAGTGGGCCTGGCTCATTCTTGTTTCTTTCCCCGGTTTTCTTCTTTTTTGCTGCTTGCCTGCACTGCCGTGCTGCTTGTACTAGCAGTGCAAGCCACTCAAAAAAAAAAAAGTGCAAGCCTGCAGCGAGTCCTCCTACGTACAATTGCAACCGAAACCTAGCTACCCTTTTTTCTTCCCTGTTAATAAATTTGTCTCTGCATGCATTCTTGTGGCAAGCAGGCACAGGTAAAGAAGATGATGATTTGGGATGCAGTAGAGGGCAGATGCATGTATCCCCAATTCACCATCCTCCTCTCCCATGCTCATGAAGGATGTGTTTACTTCCTCAAAAAAAAAAAAGTACTGTGCAAACAAAATATTCCCGTCACATCAAACTTGCGATACATGCATGGAGTACTAAATGTAGATGAAATAAAAAACTAATTGTACAGCTTGGTTATACTTTGCGAGACGAACGTTTTGAACCTAATTAGTCAACGGTTGGACACTATTTGTCAAATAAAACCAAAACGTGCTACAGTACTTTTTTTACACCTTTTTACACTTTTCTACACAACTAAACACAACCGAAATGAATTCCTTTTTGGTCCTAGCTTACAGCTGGCCAGGAGCAGAGCAAATTCCCTGGTGCTGTTGCGACGACACTATAGCTCGGGCAGTCATCGCTCATCATCAAGGCTTCAACTGTTGGCGCTCAGAAAGCCAACTCACAATGCAAGCGCTTGCATTCATGGCCTCCTGCTGGATCTACTGCTACCGCACTTACTACTAGGGCTTGGTAATCGAGGGTTGTAAACCTGCAATCCTTGCAGCGAAGGTAGCCATGACCTTGTTTAGATTGCTAAAAACACCTAAAAAATTTTGTGCAGTATCTATCGTATTGAATCTTTAAACATATGCATAGAGTATTAAATGTAGATAAAAAAATAACTAATTGTACAGTTTATCTGTAAATATCGAGACGAATCTTTTAAGTCTAGTTAGTCTGCGATTGGACAAATTTAATCGTCGCGAGGTACCCATTGCATCATGGAGTACTGCCCTATGTATGGGATGGATGTGCAGTTGTGCACACAAGGGAAGGGAGCGGGCAGGCAGGGGCATGCAGCACCAGCAAAGCAGCGTGCACCGTTGCACGCAAGAGCGACGTATGAGTGGGTGGTTGGTGGGTGGAGAGGTAAATGAATGGACAATGGACCCGCGCGGCCAAGTTGCTTTGCGTACGGCTAGCCTCTTTGCAGCATGAGATTATCACTCAAATCAGCTTGTTTGTTTGAGATTATCAGCTAAATCAGCTAGCCAGCCAATAATATTTTTCTCTTATAGAAAACCAGCCAGCAGTACTTTCAGTCAGCCAGATCAGGCCAAACGAACTCTCTCGCTCACCCTGCAACCTGCATGCAGCCCTGCTAGGACAACGATGCCATTGCCATTGACTGTTGTCTCAAGGTCAAGCAGAAAGGGCGACAGCACCTCCGTCGCTAGCTACCGCCTGTCTGAAAAGCCCGGCCCCTTTCAATCCTCCCCTGCTTGCATTGGGTGAGGTGGTGACTAGTAATCGGGTGCAGGGTGCTGTGTTGTGCATGCTGGGACATATCAGGTTGGGCCGGGGACGGAGGTAATGGCGCGCGGAGCAAAGGACCGTGGCGCCGTGCAGGGCGGAGACGGAAGCATGCATGTGAAGGTCACATGGACAGGTTCGTGGTCGAGGCCTCGTCTCGGGGGATGATCCATGATCTCGATCGGGTACCGCGTGCCTGTCACGTTCCTGGATAGCTACCGGCGTACACGCACGGCGGAAAGTGGAAGTGACTAGAGGGTTGGCCGGCGAACACGCTCGGCGGTGAGCACGGCGACGCCGTCTCAAGCAAGGAAGCCTGGAGGAGGAAGACGATAGAGATGGGGAATAATTGACTTGTTCATCCCTGGCTGTCTCAAGAGTAGCATGAGGCATATATGGTTTCATACATGGGCCAAGCCCAACACAACAAAAGGCACGCAGGCCCAACAATGACCCACTCCCTAATAGTATTGCAGGCCCATATGCTAGGTCATGACATTCCCCCCTCTTAGGCAACAGCTTGTCCTCAAGCTGTAAGTGTATTGCAATCATCGCTTAAGCATTGCCAATGGTTGTATAACTGAGGTGTTGGACATGGATTCACTTGTGGAGACCAAAGCCTTCAAGGATCTTCAATCATCATGTGATAGAACTGGAGCTCGAGGATGATACAACCAGCCATTCTCTTGTAGGTAACCTTGACAGTTCTTGAGTTTTGACTTGTAGATGCTTGAAAATGAAGCACAGGAACTGTTGACAGCACAAACGGAGGTGCATACCACTCACCATGTTTTGTACTTGGAGGATCCCAAATGAGTCGTGTCCTGCTGCACCTTGCCCCTTGCAGGAGAACTGCATGCTTCACCAAAGCATATGAACTATGTGCCAAATGTGAATTGTCAGGCAACAAAATACCAGGTAATAACCATGGCCGACTTGATGATCTCACTTGATTGACTAGGATAATCTCTTTGCTGGCAATGTCAAGGCCCATATCCTGAGAAACTCCAAGCTCTGTTGCATCCTCAACAACTGGAGGTACACTTGTGCCATGACCAAAAACAGTAGCAACAAGGCAAGCATCAACTTCAGTAGTCCACACTGTTCGGAGACCCATATAAACACCACGGTCAAATAGGCTACTATTCTGAGAGAGAATAATCCCATAGCCAGAAATCACGTGTACAACAATCAGCCACAAAAATATTTCAACCACTGTTCTGTGAAGCTGTTGATTCAGTACAAGTTTACTGCACTGCCACCTGAGAAATTTCTGGACCGGTGTCCTGAACTGACTAAAGTAACACTGATTGGGATCCAGCAATAATGCCCTGAATGTCTTTTTGGTTAATTCAAGAACCCAAAGTGCAAACATGTGCGACCAGCTACTTGATGTAACATGGAGAAACAATGTGCCAACACCATTAGGTAGGAGAAATTTCATGTGGTCTTGTTGGTGAAATGTCCACCTATCAAATAAAGTTTCCTGCTCGTCCTGTTGTATCCCTTGTTTCATCCCCGCAATCACCCTGGGTCTGAGGTCCTGTAATTTGCTCAAATATATGACAGGTGATGGCTGTTGATAGCACTGAAGCGGAATACATTGCATCTCCACACCATACCCACTGGTACAGAATAGTATCCTCTGATTGATAGTGAATTGGAGCATCCCAAAAGGATCAACTTCACCCAAGATATCTTGTACTGCCTTTCGAGACAGCTGTAACCAGTCACTTGCTATAACTGTAACATGGAGGAGCTGCTCTTGCTGCTTTATTACAAGCACACTTCTATAAGCAGTATTTGGGAGAGGATTGGAATTGTCCTTCACTGAAGGATTCTTCATCATGTCAAGAAACATGAATATCAGATGCTCAGTTCTGTCAATTTGGAGCAACTCATTTCTCATGCCTGTAGGTGGGGGCCACGTTTTTAGCTTCGAGATACAGAGAGAAGGCAATCCTGTAAACTGCAAGTGAACATGTCGTTGCTGCCAAAACTCATGCAGATTCAGAAATGGCTTGATAATTTCCATAACTGAGCTCCCTGACAAAGCAGGTGGAGGCCAAGAGATTGTCAACAACACAAGCACATCAGACTGACTGTACTGGTTTGCATCTGGTAAAGCAACTTCACCGGCACAATGTGATAGAATTCCCCTGTTGTAGCCACTATTTCTCAGCAGAGAACCGGCCAAAATCTGCAGGTACTCAAGCCCCTGTTGCCTTGAAATTCTCTTGTACTGCCACCACTTTGCATTACATAGTACCATAAAATCCCCAGGACTGAAATCAAATTTGCCCCATGGTGGTAGTTGCTCAAAATATGGCTGTCCATTACCGAATTTCCAATGCATAACTACCCATCCATTGTCGTCAATACACTGAGTACTTTGTACTGTGAAAGTCCTGGGCTTGTCAACTCTGAAACAACCCATGCTCTGTAAAGAAATCCCGCACACAGGGCTGACCAGGCTGTTCTGGCAATCAACTTCGCTGAACTGAACATCAAATGCCACATGAAGTTGTAGGCACGAATCCTTCTTTTCTCTTGAATTTTTCTTGTACTGAATGGATATTGCAGCACTCAGAATAGGATTTGTTTGATGGAATGTCCAAAATAATGACTCTATGAATTTGCCTCTATCAAACACCACATGATCTTCATAAGACACCAGCATTTGCATCCCATCAATCGCTAAGAACACTCCAGTGCAGAGTGGCATGGCAAACTTCACAGCGTTGAACAGAGAGGTGAACTGTGGCACCTGAGATGGAGGCAGCAATGTCCTGGTAGGTGACGAGCCCCGCGACGACGCCCCATGCGATGGCGTCGAGCGTGTCCCCAGCTTGGGTCCGGTACGTGGCGCCGAGGATGCCCGAGTCCTGTCAGGGTGGGCAGGCCTGCAGCGGCGTGGGCGCGGGGACCGTGAGCAGCGTGGAGAACGGAAGGTCGTTGGGGTCGGCAGCTTGTGGTGTGTGGCCATGGAGACAACCGTGCGGGCGCGATGCAACGGCGGAGTTGGAGGACGCAGAGCTCCACCTCCGCAGCGGTGTCGACGGAGACGAGCGCGTCCCGGCCGGACTCGAGGACGATGCACTCCATCGCCGCGGCGGTGTTGACGGAGACGAACACGTCCAGATCGACCTCGAGGGCGAGGTGCGCCAGAGCCTCGTCGTCGTGGACAAAGACGACCGCGGTGGCACGGGCGGCGAAGTCGATGAATGGACGCACCCGCTCGGCAAGCCGCAATGCTCCCGGGCACCCGGATGTTGGTGTCGCCGCCGAAGCAATCCGTCGAATACCCGGTGGGCAGGACGACGGCAGAGTCGTCCTCTGCACCTGGAGGGCTTGGTGTGGGGATGATTGTCGAAGCTGCAATCAGATCAGCCGGTGTCGCCCAGGAGGTCGGTGCAGCGGTGGTCAGAGCGATGCATGCCGGTGACGCCGTGGCGTGGTCGCAGCAGGCGGACCCTGTGACTGCGCACTCATCGATGGCACCGAGCATGGCGATGGTGGTTGGCGTAGGTGCTGCAGCATGTGTGGTTGTGGATGATGGTGCCGCAGCTGTTGGCGTTGTAGTCGAAGTCGATGACGCCGGTGAAGTGGACGATGCGGGCGCGGCTGTAGTCGGAGTCGAGGGCGCCCGTGGAGCGGGCGAAGACGACGGCGCGGACGACCGCGACGCAGCTGCGCTGGTCCTCAGGGTGCGGCACATCGCCACGTTCGCCTCCTCCATCATCTGCAGCATGAAGGTCATCTGCGCGGACAGCGCATCTAGCTTGTCCTCGACGGTAGCCATACGAGTTGTTAGGGTTGGTGGAGAGCGGGCGGAATCGAACGGATCCGGTGGTGATGAACCTTGCTCTGGTACCAAATGTCACGTTCCTGGATAGCTACCGGCGTACACGCACGGCGGAAAGTGGAAGTGACTAGAGGGTTGGCCGGCGAACACGCTCGGCGGTGAGCACGGCGACGCCGTCTCAAGCAAGGAAGCCTGGAGGAGGAAGACGATAGAGATGGGGAATAATTGACTTGTTCATCCCTGGCTGTCTCAAGAGTAGCATGAGGCATATATGGTTTCATACATGGGCCAAGCCCAACACAATAAAAGGCACGCAGGCCCAACAATGACCCACTCCCTAATAGTATTGCAGGCCCATATGCTAGGTCATGACAGTGCCACTTCAATTCGCTTCTCGATCTCCTCTCAACTGTAACGCCAGGGCCTGCAGGTCATGCAGCCCTGTTCGCTTCGCTGAAAATTGGCTTATGCTAATACTTATGCTAATTTGTTATGAGAGAAAAATATTGTTCGTTCGCTAAAAAGTAGCGTCGAAGTAGTTCAAGATTATCGGTAATGATACCGTCTGGACGGACGCCCGCACGACTCGACTGACCGTGCCTCGCCTTATCCGTCGATGCGGCTCGACTCCCTTCTATCCGTCCCGTGACCGCGCCTCCCTCGCGCGCTCTACTTTGCTCGCCTGCTCCTCCTCCCGCTCCACTCTATCGCTGCTGGCACATAGCGCTCGCGCGCCGCCGCCCCTCCCTCCGCAACCTCCATGCCACCGGAGAGGAGGGCGACGGCGGCAGCTTCCAGTGAGGTAGGTGGGTCATTCTCTGGATCTGAGCCCTCCTCCACCACCTACTCCTCTGGATCTAAGCTCTCCTCCTCCTCCTCCTCCTCTGGATCTGGATCTGAGGGACGCCGCGGTGGCTAGGGTTCCGGCAAGCTCTGTTGCAGTATCCTTGTTTTGCTGTTGCAACAAGTAATATTACTTTGTTGCATTAGTCTCTTTTTTTTGTTGATGTTGCATCTCGCATTTGCTCTTTGTTTTTGTTGTTGCAGTAGCATTTGTTTAGCTATTGTAACAAGTATTTTTTCTTTGTTGCATTAGTCTTTTTTCTGATGTTGCATCTCGCATTGCACTTTATTTCTTTGTTGTTGCAATAGCTTTTGTTTTGCTGTTGCAATAAGTAATTTTTCTTTGTTGCATTAGTCTTTTCTTTCTGACGTTGATTTCTCGCATTTGCGCTTTTGTTCTATTTTTGTTGCAGTAGCCTTATTACGGTATTGCAACAAGTAATATTTCTTTGTTGCATTAGTTTCTTTTTTCTGATCTTGCATCTCGCGTTGCAGTAGTTTTGTTCTAATGTTGCAGTCGCTTTGTTCTAATGTTACAGTAGACTTGTTCTGATGTTGCATCTTGCATTGCGCTTTGTTACTTCTGATGGGAGCGTTGAGGATGTGACGCACCTAGCAGGGCGCAGCGGGGGGACGGGCGGCGCGAAGGAATGGCGGGGAATGGGCGGCGCGGTGGGATGTCAGGATGGCGGCGCCTGCGGGACGGAACGAGTCTACTGTTCCGTGGAACGAGCCGCCGCGAGGTGCTCCGTTGTTTTGGTCAGGAACGAGTCTACTGTTTCATACGGGAGGGGGGCGTTCCGTGCGGCGGGGGGGGGGGGGGCGGGGGGCCCGAGGTGCGTACGGACGCACTCCTGAATCCGGGTATCTGGGAACTAGGAGCGCCTCAAGATTATTGTAGTGTGGCTCGTGCCTTCAGTTAGTCAGGTCAGATTCAGTCACCGGTGAGATTTATATACTAGCCGGATTTAATTTATCAGCAGGCAAGCACTACTACTAATTAAGCAGAGGCTCATTTGCCTCACCAATCGTAGGAGATACTGCTGCTTTAACACCGCTTTTATTTGTCTGCAGCACCCCCTTCCTTCCATGGATGGAATTGAAGGAGATGTGTTGGAGTGGAGACAAGACAGTAGTGCGCTCTACCGTACCTGAACTAGCTGATCAACACAGTTGCTTAGCAGTCGCATTCGCACATCATACACATGGCCTCCTTCACAACACATATATAAGGGTGTGTTTAGATGGTCGTAAAGTGTGTGTAAAGTTTCTGTAGCACTTTTCGATGTTATTTCGTAAAATTTATCCAATCATGGACAACTAGGCTCAAAAGATTCATCTCGACATTTACAGACAAACTGTGTAATTAATTATTTTTTTACCTATATTTAATACTCCATGCATGCGTCCAAAGATTTGATGTGACGAAGAATCTTGTAAAATTTTTGGAATTTTGAAGCAACTGAACACTGCCTAAGGCGTGTGTTATGATTCAGTGATAAATTAAACAACACATGGTAAACAACACATATCTTTTAACTGAAAAGGCAAGCTCGCGTTCCCTCGTACACATGGATACACATGTGTTTGATCTAGGACTAAAGTTTAGTCCCTGCCAGATCAGACGTTGGGATGCTAACTAGCAGGACTAAACATGAGTTAATAATCTATATCTATATATCTATATATAATAATAAAGAGACAAAATTTCAAATCTTTTTTTTGTCTATCTATTTTTTTAGTCCATCCCTTCTAATTACCGGATAATATAGAGTTTCTTCCGTCCAAATTTATATATATATAATCCGTGCTCATACGAGTTAGAAATAGCTCACATCTAGACTCATATGGAGTCCGATTATAAAACCGACACCAGAATAGCTACAACTCCTAATCCAAATAGGTCCTTTACTTATTGAGTAACTATCTGTTTTCAAATAGGGATAGATATAAACCAGGTAAAAAATTGCTTTAGAATTAAAAAAATAGACGCGACACAGAAAAGAACTCTCCATCCCGTGGGGGAAAAAAACCTTCTCATGCCTAGTCTTCGGCAAGAAACAGGATTCCTACACATATACGTATATGCAACTTGCTCACGCATTATCTGTTTTGGTTACGACTATCTCTATTTACTTGGCCAGGCTAAAGCATACAGGATTCCTAATCCCTATTTACTTGGCCATGCTAAAGCATACATGATTTTCCTAAGTCAAGTACGAATACAACTTCCTCTTTCCATGACTGGCCGAATAATTAATCTTCTTTCCTATCTCAAATATTTTCCAAATCTAACTCAAGCACGGACTCTTACCATAATTTCCGGCCGAACCTGGAAATCCTCTCCACGAGAGTCTGGTATATGTGTTGGTCATCTGGCTTGAGTCCGTGTCGTTTGCCCTGCTTGTCACGTCGACAGAGTTCGCATCATGCATCCGCGTTACGTCTGCCGAACTAGAAACGGAAGCGAAGTACGGAAGGCTTAGATGCTAGCCACCTCGTCGTTTATTTATAATTCCAAAAAATCATGTACACAGACGTGCGCGTGCAGCGTCGATGCCGGTCTCGTCACCGTCGATGGTGCCATGGGTCACCAAGGATACCAGGAGGGTCGCCTTGTTCGACCACGAGGATGAGCGTGTCGCGCTCACTGCGCCGCTGCCGCTGGTAGGCAGGCCTGACAGCGGCTACGTCCTCGGCTTGGGCCTTGTTTCCCAAATTCACCCCTAAATTCCACTATGAAAAAAAGAGATTCCATATCACATTAAAATGTCGGCAAATGCATGGAGTACTAAATGTAGATAAAATCATAAACTAATTGTACAGTTTTGTTATACTTTGCGAGACGAACATTTTGAGTCTAATTAATCAATTTTTAAACAATTTTTTATACTAAAAAAACAAAAGTTGCTACAATATTTACTGTAGCTATTCGGGCATCTAAACAAGGCCTTGATGGAGGTCCGCGGTAGGCTGGGGCTCGGCGCCTACGCTGACAGACAGGTGCCGGCGAAGACCGAGGTCTGGGTTCTCAGCTGACAGTACAGCATGCAGATGCAGACGGGGTGTGGCAGCGGCCCGCAGTCTCACACTTCATACTCGGCGGCTACGTGCTCACCGCGATCGTGGATGATAACAACCGGAAGCACGTGATTGCGCACAACACAGCATAGGATGCGCGGCACCAATGACGTGGGCCTCGTTTAGTTGGCCCAAATTGGGACCGGCCAAATTTATGTCCTCCACTGTAGCGCACTGTAGCTTTTGTTTTTATTTAGTAAAAATTGTCGAAACATTGACTAATTAGGCTTAAAACGTTCGTCTCGCAAAGTACAACAAAACTATGCAATTAGTTTTTTATTTCATCTACATTTAGTACTCCATGCATGTGCCGGCATTTTAACGTGATGGAGAATCTTCTTTTTTATAGTGGAATTTGGGAGAAAACTTGGCATCTAAACAGCGCCGTGGATGGGAGGTTGCAGAGCGGCAAGGTGATGTCCCTACGGATCAGGGAGCAGGGAACGGTGGTGGCCTGCTGTAAGGACGGCTACCGCCTTCGGGCCTTCGCGCTTACGTCGAGACCACGGAGCCGTTGCTGAGTGTCTTCAAAAGGAGGCAATAAATTATCAAGCCGTGTTCTTAATTTCTACTTGATTAATGCTTTGACACAATGACAGAGTCACGTCGTGTTCGTCACATCTGGCTGGCGGGTGGTGGTTGGTCCTGCAAGGTGTGTTTACATCTCCTGACTCCATCTCTATGTGTGTGAATGGATCAATCAATGGTCCAATTAATCAAATAGTTCAATAATATAAAAAATAAAGTTATGATATATTTGCGAGTGAATATTCTTTATTTTGGGATGGAAGAAATTATTTTTATCAATGTTGTATTTTATTTTGATACACCTAAGTAGGACATTATCATATTATTGGGATGTCAGGGTCATCAAAAATAAATTATAGCTTTTAAATTTTATAAAAATGGTTAAACATAAATAGATATATAGTATCTTGTTGTCGTTTTCTACGAATATTTAGTTTTTCTCCCATTGCAACGCACGAGCCTATTTGCTAGTAAAACTAATTACACAAATAGAGACTAATTCGCGAGACGAATCTATTAAGTCTAATTAATCCATCTTTATCATATGTTACTGTAGCACTATATTGTCAAATCATAGACTAATTAGGCTTAATAGATTCGTCTCGCAAATTAATCTCATTCTGTGCAGTTAGTTTTCTAATTAATCTATGTTTAATACTCCAAATTAATGTAAACCATTCGATGCGACAGAGATCTATAAGTGTTTTGGGAAATTATTTTCCATTACTTGGCTAACCCTAGAAGGGTAGCTATATAGTTTCCATACATGGGCCACATGGGCCTTAGCCTCATGGGCCTAAACACATACTCCAACACCCCCCCGCAGTCTGAACTACCGTCGCAGCGGAGTTCGAGGCTGAACAAGAAAGAACACACACAACCCCCCCACAGACGCAACTAGCCACCGGTGATGTTGAGGCTGGAGCGAAACTCGGCGAAGGTCGAGGACGGGAGGCCTTTGGTGAAGATGTCCGCGAACTGGGAGGTCGTCGGAACATGAAGGACCCGCACCTCGCCTATGGCCACCCGATCACGGACAAAGTGGAGATCGATCTCCACATGCTTCGTCCGCTGGTGCTGGATGGGGTTGGTGGAGAGGTAGACCGCACTGACGTTGTCGCAGTAGATCAGTGTGCTCCGGGAGGGCGGAGTGTGCAACTCCGCAAGCAGCTGCCTGAGCCAGGCGGCCTCCGCCACGCCGTTAGCAACGGCGCGGTACTCCGCCTCGGCGCTGGACCGGGAGACCACCGGCTGGCGCTTGGACGACCAAGACACCAGGTTGCCACCCAGGAAGACGGCGTAGCCGGAGGTGGAGCGGCGAGTATCCGGGCACCCGGCCCAGTCAGCGTCGGTGTAGACGACGAGGTCGGTGGAGGAGGCCCGGTGGAGGAGGAGGCCGTAGTCGAGCGTGCCCCGGAGGTAGCGGAGGAGGCGCTTGAGAGCCGTGAGGTGAGGCTCCCGTGGGTCATGCATATGGAGGCAGACCTGCTGAACTGCATAGGTGATGTCCGGCCTGGTGAAGGTGAGGTACTGAAGGGCCCCGGCGAGACTCCGGTACGCAGTGGGATCGGCCACCGGTGGTCCCTCAGCCTCGGACAGCTTGCCCTGAGTGTCGACCGGAGTGGAGCAGGGGTTGCAGTCAGTCATCCCAGCCCGCTCCAGGATGTCCCGAGTGTACTGTCGCTGGTGAAGTAGGAGCCCGGTAGGACGGTGCTCAACAGTGACACCAAGGAAGTGGTGGAGCTCACCCAGGTCCTTCATCGCGAACTCCTGCTGGAGAGCGGCGATGATCCGGCGGAGAAGTGGCTCACTGGAGGCGGTGAGGACAATGTCATCAACATAGAGAAGCAAGTATGCAGTGTCAGCTCCATGGTGGTAGACGAACAGGGACGTATCAGACTTGGCCTCCACGAACCCCAGGGTCAGCAAGAAAGCGGCGAACCGGTGGTTCCACGCCCGAGGTGCCTGCTTGAGGCCGTAGAGGGACCTGTTGAGCCGGCAGACCATGTCAGGACGGGTGGTGTCGACGAACCCCGCCGGCTGACTGCAGTACACCGTCTCGGTGAGAAGGCCGTGGAGGAAGGCGTTCTTGACGTCCAGCTGGTGGACGGGCCAAGACCGAGCAAGCGCCAGCGATAGCACGGTACGGACAGTGGCCGGCTTGACCACCGGGCTGAAGGTCTCATCGTAGTCGACGCCAGGGCGCTGAGTGAAACCCCGGAGGACCCACCGAGCCTTGTAGCGCTCGAGAGAGCCGTCGGCCCGGCGCTTGTGGGTCCAAATCCACTTGCCGGTGACGACATTGGCGCCCGGCGGCCGGGGCACCAACTCCCACGTCTGGTTGGCGAGTAGCGCGGCGTACTCCTCTTCCATCGCGCGGCGCCAGTGAGGATCCAACAGGGCGTCGCGGACGGAGGAGGGTACCGGAGAGACCACCGCGTCGCCGGTCGAAGCCTCGAGGGCGCGAGGCGGCAGGGTGCCAGCCGCGTGTCGTGTCACCATCGGGTGGACATGCCGCGGGTGTCGATGAAGCAGCGGCGGGTGGTAGACCGGCGGGGCACCACGGGCCGGCGGGGACTGTGGCGGTGGTGTCGGTGTCCCCGGTGGAGAAGGGAGCGCGAGCGGCGGCGGCCGTGGCCTGCGCTGGTACACCCGTACCGGCGCGGCGAACCTCGACGGAGGTGCCGGGGCAGGTGCCGGGACGGGATCCGGCGTCGGCGACCGACACGACCCCCCCGGGGCAGAAGCGGGGGACGAAGGCTCCAGGTCTGCACCAACCGGAGAGGACGGGGCCGCGCCCGAGGACGACGGACCCGGACCCGCTGGGGATCCGGGACCGGGGGTCGGCCCGGCGCGCAGCGAAGCGGTACCTGCAGGAGGCCACGAAAAAGGTGGCTGGACCACCGGGTCAGTGGGAAACAGGGAGGGTGGGTCAGGTACCGGAGGGGTGGTAGTGCTGGAAAAAGGAAAGACGGACTCATCGAACACCACATGGCGAGAGATGAGAACCCGTCGGGAGGTAAGGTCAAAGCACCGGTACCCCTTGTGATCCGGGGAGTACCCGAGGAAGACACAGAGCGTGGAGCGAGGGTCCAGCTTGTGGGAAGAAGTGGCAGCGGTGTTGGGGTAACACGCACACCCAAACACGCGGAGGTGATCGTACCGGGGCGGGGTACCGAAGAGGGCGTGGTGAGGAGTGGGAGCGGGACAAGCCGCGGAAGGAAGGCGGTTAAGAAGGTAGGTGGAGGTGTGCAGGCCCTCAGCCCAGAAGCGAGCGGGAAGAGAGGCCTGAAACAGAAGGGTACGCACGGTGTCGTTGGTGGTGCGAATCATCCGCTCAGCCTTGCCATTCTGGGAAGAGGTGTATGGGCAAGACATGCGGAGCTGAACACCGTGAGAGAGGAAGAAGGCACGGGAGGCGGAGTTGTCGAACTCGCGACCATTGTCACACTGGACGGCCTTGATGGTGAGGCCGAACTGGGTGGACACCCAAGCGAAGAAGTGGAGAATGGCGGGGAAAGCGTCAGACTTTGCACGAAGAGGAAAAGTCCAGGAGTAATGAGAGAAATCATCAAGCAGCACAAGATAGAACTTGTAGCCAGAAACACTGATGACAGGAGAGGTCCATAGGTCGCAATGTATAAGATCAAAGATGTGAGCCGTCTGGGAAGAAGAACGATGGAAAGGAAGACGGACATGACGGCCCAGCTGACACGCATGACACAAATGCTCATCGTGAGTCCGAGGACACCGAATGTCAGAACTACGACTGAGCTGCATCAGGGCATCACGACCAGGATGGCCGAGGCGCCGGTGCCACGTGGTGGAGGAAGGAGTGGTGGCGAAAGCAGCTGACAAGTGGGTCGGCGAAGAAGACGAAGGTGACGCTGGGAAGCGAAGGGTGTAAAGGGGACCCGTGCTGTCACACCGAAGCAGAGGACGGCGGGAAGCCAAATCTCTGACAGTGAGGCCGGAAGAGTCAAACTCTACAGAACAGGAATTGTCAGCAGTAAACCGACGAATAGAAAGAAGGTTGTGAACCATAGAAGGTGCCACAAGAACATCAGGAAGACGAAAGGAGCCATGAGCGCCGGCGGCACCCACAGACGTGACAGGAAGGCAAGACCCATTAGCGACCATGATGGATGAAGGGTGATAGGAAGAAGGAAGTTGAACGGAAGAGAGAATAGTGGGGTCAGGAGTGGTGTGGTAGGTGGCACCCGAATCGGCGATCCACTGTGGGCCGACAGGAGTTCTGGGGGCCATTGTGCTGAAGGAGTGTGCCAAGGCCGCCGAGTCCCAACCGGGCGAGGCGCTGGAAGGTGTAGCCCATGGGAATGCTGCTGGTTGAAAACCGGGAGAAGCAGCAGCGAGCATGGTGGCGGCCGGCAGGCGAGGCTCACCCCCGGGAGTCTGGAAGGACCCTGACGGGTCATGGAACCGAGAACCCCCACCACGTCCCCGTCCGCGACGACGGTGTCCGCCACGGCCCCCCCCACCCCCGCTCGGCCCGGGGGGAGGAGAACCCACAAGAAACGACGGTGGCGTAGGGGACGGATGCGGTGCCTAGGCCTGGTCAGTGCCCGCGCCAGAGGTGAGCGGCGCGAGTGGGTAGCCCGCGCCGGCGGGCAGCGCCGGAGGGTGGCCGGGCGATTCCGGGGCCACGCCAATAGCGGCCGGAGCCCAGGAAGGATAGGTGGTGCTCTGCGGTGCCCATGTCACGGGAAAGAGGGGCGCAGAAGCGGATGGGCGGGCCGCACCAGCAAAGGGAAGGGCGGTCCCGACGGGCACACCGGACGCAAGGCAGTAGCCAGCCTGCAGGCCAGGGGTCGGCCATGCTGCGGGAGAAGGAGGAGCAGCAGCCAGCATGGGCGCGATGACCGCGTCAAGCGAGAGAGGGAGAGCGGCAGCAGTAGCCGGCGGCTGGAACCCCGGCGGTGGGCCGGCAGGAAGTGCCACCGGCGGAGGAAGGACTGCTGCCGGTGCTGTGAGCCCATCCGCGGCGTCACCCACCGCCCCAAGGTTGGGGGTGGTGGCCAGGGCGTGAGCAGCTCCAGTGCCCATGGCCCAAAGGGTGGGGGCGGCGATTGCTGGAGACAGAGAGATGCGGGTGGCTCCAGAGCCCATGGCGGCTGCAGGAGGAAGAAGGCCGGGCCCTGTGGCAGCAGCGGGCGGAAGAAGTGGCGCCCCGATGGGAGGAGGAGGCCCGGCGGCCATGGCGTTGCCTGGAGGCGCAGCAGCGCCGCCTGGAGTGGGCACGCCCCCTGGAGACGCAGCAGCAGCCAGGGCGGACGGATCGGTGAAGCCCAGGGCGGCAGCAGCAGCCTGGGCGGACGGATCGGTGAAGAAGAGGGCGGGAGAAGGAGCTGGGGGTGGTGGACGGGTGGGAAGGAGGGAGAGAGGGGCGCCAGGGAGGCCCCCCATCAGTGGTGCGGCCGGAGCTGGAAGGCCACGGCCGGTCAGGCCAGCGGCGGGTGTAGCCCCGACGGGCGGCGCGCCGGCAGGAGGAGCCCCTCCAGAGAGCACCTGCGCCCAGGAAGGAGGAGAGCGGGTGGGGAAGTAGGAGTAGAGGGTGGGAGGAGGTGGAGGACGGCCATCCATGGGGGCAAACGCCGGCGGCGGCGCCCCAGAGGCCGGCGGCGGCCTGGCCAGGCAGGCGCGGCGGGCAGGGAAGAGAAGGAAAGACCTAGGCTGTAGATACCATGTTTTGGGAAATTATTTTCCATTACTTGGCTAACCCTAGAAGGGTAGCTATATAGTTTCCATACATGGGCCACATGGGCCTTAGCCTCATGGGCCTAAACACATACTCCAACAATAAGGTGGAACAAAAAGCTTGTACCTTAGCTAGCATGAACCGGATCCCTCCATCCACGGTACTGCTACTGTTCAGAACAGCTGGGCGCCTGGGCCGACCAACTCGCAAGCGAGAGCAAATGCCCCAAGACAACAACACTGCCCCCTGGACCCCTTGAGCCGGTCAGCCGGACGCCTGTTGCTGTTGCAGGGGGTCAAGAACTCAACAGCCTTTTATTCATTGCCGCATCTATGGCTCATAGGGTACACATTAACAGATCCATGCGCGTGCCATGGCATGAGGCAACCCCCCAGCAAGTCAAGAGCAGATCATGCTTAAATAAAGGCGTCAACAGATTTATTGCTCAGGATCAATGAATTTTCAAAGGACACGGCCGGATTCCTTGGTTGGTGTTGGTGTGATGATTAGCTGCAGCAAGTTCATCTTCGTGCTGCTGCTTTCAGCCTCACAGTATTTCTACGATATAATTGCTCGATCTAGCCCATGTTTAGATCACCTCAAAATTCCAAGTTTTTTCACTCTCTCTCCATCACATCAATTTTTAGCCGCTTGCATGGAGTACTAAATGTAGGTAAAAAAATATCTAATTACACAGTTTAGTTCAAAATCACGAGATGAATCTTTTGAGCCTAGTTGGTCTACGATTGGACAATATTTGTCAAATAAGACGAAAGTGGTACTATTCATCAGGTTGAAAAAATCTTCAATCTAAACAAGGGCCTAGTGTAGCTTACACAAGTTTGTAGCGCAAGAATTGCACGAGGATTTTTTTTCAGGAAAGTAGTATGATTATACTGGAAAAAAAGAACCTTATCCTAAACACGAATGTGTGTTGTTCGGCTAATGGTTTCTGCGGCTGCTACTCATGCTAATGCTGATTTATTGTAAGAGAGAAACACTGCTAAATGACCGGCTGATTCTGGCTGATAAGCTCAAGCGAACAAGGCGATTAGCTTTATGATCGACCAGTTTGGAGAATCAGAACTTGACAGCTCATGCGAACGAATGCCCTTTTTTCATGGCTTGCAAGTGCTTGAACTTTGCTCTAATGCAATTTGGAGAGTCTCCATAGTTTCTTTATTCAGTTTCAACCCCATAGAGCTAAAACTAAGGTTTATGTAAGGGGCTGTTTGGTTCCCTGGAATTGAATCAGTTTCTAGGAATCAGATTCTAAGAATTGATTTGTCCAGAATTGAATCAGCTGGAAACTGATTCATTTCCATTTTTCTTGTTTGGGTGCAAACAGATTTGAATTCCTGGAATTAAAATCCAAATGTTGTTTGGCTAACTTAGATCAAGAATTGAATCCAGTTATTGCAGACGGAGTACATCTCCATAAACAGCATAATATATGTATGTAATTATCACAATATATGAGATAGATAAACAACCTAATATAAGTTAAAACACCTAATAATCAAAATTAAAACAACAAGTACATCAGTACATCATAAAGTGATAGGTAGAATCACGTACACGATACAAGAGCCAAAAATAGCATGTGCTGATTACACATCAAAATTAAAATCATTTGACAAGAGACACGTATGACTAGGTAGAAGCATTACACAATAATAGTGCTTACAACAGTACTCTAATCACTTTTTAAGCTGCTTTAGTAGCCACTTCTTTCTCTTGTGTAATGGTAGGGCTATCATGGACTCAAACTTGCGAGCATCAGAGGTGAGGATGTCATACACTTCAAGCTCGGTATCAGAGTCAAGTCTTTCGACTTCTTTTGGTGCTACAAGTACTTCAGATGATGGGGGAGGCTTTGGTGGTGCATCTTCCTGGAGCACTGTCTTGAACATATCCAATTTCTCACACCACATTGAGTCATATGAGTCATCTGACCTTTGCCTCTTTAAATTTCCTGAGGTTGTTGTTGACCCAGCTAGAACTTTGCTGATACCACCTTAGCCATCTTGAAAGTTCCTAGTTTGTTCTGTATAGTTGATGAAACTTAGGGACTAATCATTGTGCTAAGTGTGTAGACATGAAATGATAAGTCCCATGCTAAGTGGTGGAGCTAGATGATGGTCATGGTGATGGAGGTGACTAAAAGATGATCAAGTGCTTCACATTTTGAAAAGAAGAAAGAGAAAATAAAAATGGGCTCATGGCAAAGGTATATGTGATAGGACCATTTTTGTTTTGCACTCAAGACACCATAGAGGGTATGAGTGATTTAGGATTGATAGCCGTACTATAAAGAGGGGAATTCTTTGGCTAAACGGTTTATCGAGTGCCACTAGGTGACATGATTTATGCATTGCATTTAGGAACCTAGTTTGCTAACATGTGACCTTTATAAAATGCTTTGAAAAATACTAACACATGTGCACACAAGTTCTACACTTTGTGGTTAGCAAGTTGGAAGCAAGGGTGAAGCGGTCGCGGACTTAGAAAAATAAAAGGAGGTGAAGGTACGTGACTGGACGCTGGCGCCGGGGTGACCAGACTCACCCCAGGTGCGTCCGGTCAGTGTTAAGCGCGGCCGAGGAGGTCAAGTTTTGACCGGACTCAACTGAGGAGGCACGACCGGACGCGCAGGGCCTACCTCCGATCGAGGTGTGACGTACGCTGACGAAAGCACTCATGCGTGGAAAAACTGAGCGCACGCCAGGGCACGTCCGGTCACCATTGACCTGATGCGTCCGGTCCAAGAAAATCGACTCTGGATGCTTACTGGAGTCGACCTGACTCCGAGGTGGCGTGGCATCTGGTCAGGAAATGGTGCGTCCGGTCACTACAGTGATGGCACAGGCGGATGAGAGAGAGTACGCTGCTCTGCAGCGTTAGGTCTGACACGGGTGCGTCCGGTCAGTTCATGACCATTGGCGCACAGCTGCTAGCCATTGAGATCACGCGGTGAAAATTCATAGCGGGGACACATGGCATGATCCACGTGACCGGACGTAGGGGGCCAAGCGTCCGGTCGACACGTAGAAAGCCCTCTTGGCCCTAACGACTCTATTCACTTGGGGGCTCTATAAATAGATAGGGGTCAGCTCCAAGGCATCTCTCTTGGCACTTTGATATTCTTGACATCCTTGTGAGCCTAAGAAAACACCTCCCACTCATCTACATCCTTGATTCATCATCAAGGTGAGATTGGGAGTGATTCCTAATGCATTTGCTTAAGTGATTGCATCCAGTGGCACTTGGAGATCGTTGTGGCTGCGGAGTTCTTATTACTCTTGGTGGTTGCCACCACCTAGACGGCTTGGAGTAGTGAAGGAGATGTGGTAAGAGTTGGTGATTGTTCTTGGCCACCTCTCGGTGATTGTGAGAGGTTCTTGTGTCTTCCACGGCGAAGCGCCAAAGGCAAATCTAGTGGATTGCAAGTGTCATTGAGCTACCTCACTTGTGGATAGGTTCTTGCGGTGTCTAAGTGCGTGGACGAGGTTTGTGCAACACCTCTTAGCCGCTGAACCACCAAGTGTTGGTCAACACAATGGGGACTAGCGTGCCGGCAAGCACGTGAACCTCGGGAGAAAAATCGTGTGTCTCCATTGTGATTTATTCTTTGGATTTCTCCTGGTGATTGGTATTCACATTATTGTGATTAGTTCATTCCTCGACGCGGTGGTATAAAGTTCACATTCTTTTCATTTACATTTCCACAAACTAGTTGTAACAAGCTCTTTAGTGTAATTAGTCTTGAGAGCTTGTTTTATCTTTGCTAGTGTAGCTTCTCACCTAGTTGAGCTCTTTAGTGTAGCTAGTTTTTTGAGAGCTCGTAGTGACTTAGCTTTTGATTGTCTTAGCAATCATAGTAACTAAAATTGTTGGATAGGTGGTTTGCAACCCTGGTAGAGCTAGAGCAAAATTGCATTACACCTTTTGTTATACTAATTAATTGCTCTAGTGCTTTGTAGAATTTTCAAATAGGCTATTCATCCCCTCTAGCCATATTAGGACCTTTCAGATGTTGTATGAGCCGTTTCTCCATTGGCATGATCCTTGCAATAAACTAGACTAATAAACTCCCAATACTTGATGACTTTGTTCTTGTAACCTTCAGCTTCTTTGTTTTTCTGCAGAGATAGTTATAGTTAAACATCCATCACTAGTAATTGCATCAAAAGGAGCAGGTAGAACTGTCTTGTAGTATGAAAGAGAATTGCAGTAAAACTGCAGACCACATGAATACTATCTCTGCATGTCACAAAACAGGGAATATACATTACCAATGGTATTTTAGCATAGCAAATGGCCTCAGACTTTGTATTCTTGAATCGAAACAGACTAGGGGTTTACTTTTTGTTGTTCCAGACGAGCAAAAAAAATAGCGAGGAAGTCATTTGCCTTGTCTTAAACATCTTTATTTTTTTACTAGAGGCAACGGTAGTAATATTAGTAGATCAGCCAGACAAGTTAGAACCACTCAGAAATAAAGTACTTGACAAAGTGTACACAAAGATTACTAGCTGCATGTTACTGTGTGAAAATTTCCAAATCCTAGCTAATCCACAGAAAATTGACACACCAGAAGTTCATCCAGATAATAAATAGCACTAAAGATGACCGTTTCTTAGTGAACAAAATCATTATCTAGCATTCTAATTAGCGACACAGTCACACAATCCATTCTCATAGAGAAAAAAACAGCTATTGTGTTTTTATTGTGGCCAAAATATGCCAGCAGCAAATGCGCCTAGCTTGGCCATGCAAACCCTAAATCCTTCACAATTTCTAGAAAATAGAAGTGCACCTTCACTTTATCTTGGGTGCCAGCAGCAAGTGCTGCCGTTGATGCATCACACAGCTAGTTCACACATAGCTAACTGAACGAAGAGAAATAAAGGCTTCAATCATGTGATGATGTATAGTCATTTGTTTGACACTACGTGTTCATTAGCAAGGAAATTTCCAGTGTCAGTCTGCTAGACAACCCCTTAGCCACTTACTGTGGCTGAGGCCTTTTCTGTTAGAGTGACAGTGGTAGCGACCATATGTGTACAGTATGTGCAAGCTCAAGTAGTAACAAAAAAAATATATATGAGCCACCCTGGTGCTGGCGGCAATCATCACTGATAAACTTGGTATTCAGCATGTTACCTTCCTATCAGACAACCAACAGTTGGTGAACTTCCTAAATAATCAGGATCAAACCAATCCCCCCGGAATGGAGAATCAAATACTATACTCAGATCTTCTGTAACTCCAGAGCTCCAAGAAACACAAGAACTCGCAGGATTCACAGGACATAAAACCAGATTGCTGATGCTCTTGCCAGGCAGGCTCTGGTTGAATCACAGCTACCTAGGTCTCTAGAGTTCATTTGTACCTGCACTAGTGTAGCTCATGATCAGTGCACTCTCCAAGAGGCACTTTATTCTATAACCTTGAACTTTGTAAGGTTGCTAACGGCTTCTTGCTGTTGATAATGAAACCGTTTGTTGTAAAAGAAAAGAATAGGAACACAGTGCTAAACCATACAGTACAATCTAGCAACAGGTAAAACACATCAATTCTCTCTTTTTACTCTCCTCTCAAGCTAATTCAAATGGCAAAATCTTTATTGATACACGAACAAGAAAGAAGATATACATATGGTAAAGCAGTATAGTAAGACATACTAGAAAGTTTTTATTAGAATGATAAACAACTGGTAATGAAAAATGCTTGCATATTGCCATATTGGTATGCAGATAGTTACACAACCAGAAGCTAATTAACAATTATCTATGCAAAGCAATACCCTAAACCCTAAACACTACGGGAATCAGGCGCTTTGCCGAGTGTCCAGGGCACTCGGCAAAGCCATAAATACACTCGGCAAAGGCTTTGCCGAGTGCCGCACTCGGCAAAGAGTACATGGCAAAAAAAATCGTCGGCAAAGACCTCCTTGCCGAGTGCACTCGGCAAAGGCTTTGCCGAGTGTCACGACAGCACTTGGCAAAGAAAAGTTGCCGTGACGGGAGAGATAACGTTAACGGGTACTTTGCCGAGTACCCCACCGCCGGGCACTCGGCAAAGAAATTTTTTTTGAAAATTCTTTGCCGAGTGCCCTCCGCTTGGCACTCGGCAAAGAAATTTTTTTTTGAAAATTCTTTGCCGAGTGCCCTCTGCGTGGCACTCGGCAAAGCTAAAAAAATTTTAAAAAAATTCTTTGCCGAGTTTCCTCTGAGTGGCACTCGGCAATGAATTTTTTTTTGAAAATTCTTTGCCGAGTTCCCTCTGTGTGGCACTCAGCAAAGCAAAAAAAAATTTAAAAAAATTCTTTGCCGAGTGCCCTCTTCCCTGGCACTCGGCAAAGCTGGGAAATTTGCCAAAACTGGCTTGCTTTTCTCAGCTTTGCCGAGTGTTTTTGTGATTGCACTTGGCAAAGGCTTTCCTTTGCCGAGTGTTACACTCGATAAAGTGACCATAACCGCCTCATTTTTTGAATTTTTACATTCCATCACGACAAAAAAATATTTCACATATATATCAAATTCATCACATATATCTCACATACATCATAAATATCTCATATAGATCAGATGCATCACAACATATATAATATAAGTGCATCATAAGTCCAAATAGCTAACACAAGTTCATCATAAGTCCAAATAACTAACACTAGTGCATCACAAGTCCATCACCAAGTGAACAACAAATAGAAAGACAACTACCCAGATCCCTAAGCTCCCCACTGAGACTGTGGTGTACCATGAACTGGATCATTCGAGGGCCCGATAGGTGGATTATTCGAACCCGCCGATTGAGGCTGCATAAAGGAGAAGACATTGCATGGTGAGACAATAATCCACTAGGCTACAAGTAGTGTTACGGTTTGACCCTAAGCATGAACATACAAACTTAAACAATCATATTCATACTTACAAGAGTAGTGTGCCCTAAAGGTGGAGGTGGCGGTGTAACGAATAGCGAAGCTGGCGGAGCTACACCCGTCTTTTGCCCAAGAGCTTGCATGTACTGGAGAACCTCCGCCATCTGTTGCTGCTGCCTCTGCTCCATCGCAATGCGATGGGCCTCCATAGCCTCCATCCTCTGGCGATCGGCCTCCCGCAGGGCCTTCAATTGCTCGATCTGGGTCTGCAATATTTCAGCACAATATTTAAACAATGCAAAGCTAAGATATATAAATATCAATGTATGACAAATAAAATAGAAATCACCTGGAGTGATAGAATCCGCTGCTGTGAAGTCTCTGGCCGTGGGCGTATGGGAATGCTTGCATCCGTGCTCTGTGCTCGAATTTGGGAGAGGGAGGGAGTAGAGGTAGCGTCGATGACGCCGTCGCCAAGATAGTACCACCCATGCTTCTTGCCTCCTCCAATCCTCATGGCGACCTCTGGATCAAAGTCCTAGGAGCTTGGGTCGTAGTCGTCTCCATGGAGAGACCTTGCCGCCGATGTGTACTCATTGGTGCGGGTGTAGACGGATGGGTTACTGTATGCCTCGGGCGGGTCCTCCGGGTTGTAGGAGACATCGGACGTCACCTTGCCCTTGTGGGCCATAGCATATGCCATGAACGTGGTGCACTCCTAGCCCGCATGTGACGCCGACTACGAGAAAGACAGCAAGATGATTAGAAATCAGGCAAAATTGATCGTTAGAATAGAGAAATGAATTCGAGTACCTATGCTTGTCTGTATGCGGTGAGGTTACGGCTGCCTTGATGGTGCGGTACACCTGGCATCAGCAATCGTCGATCCCGGGCAGCGTTGTGCGCTTCGGTCCACTTGGGGCCGCACCACCTGTCCACTATCATTTCCCAGCACTCGGGATACGCGGCGCAACACCATGGACACATCTGTACGTCATCAAGTATTTGACATATAAGATGAACAAATTAAGAGTACTTAATATCAAAAGGAATCAATATTAATGTTCTTTATCTACCTGTATGTACTAGTTCCGGGTCAGCGTCATGCTTCTTGCTTGTGGCTTCTTAACATCCTCTCCAAGGATTGACCTGTGGTAAGTGACGACAGCCTGGACACGCGCCTCATAATGGATGTCCACGATGAGCTTTTTGCAGGCTTTGGTAAGCACCGCCTCCGCCCTGGCCTCAAATCCCTCCTCGCATCTGTAATAAAGCTGCATATAGACACGATGTATCCATTCATTATTTTAAGAAAAATATAATGAATGTGATGCGATGTATTAAGCAATGTGGTGCGATGAAGACTTACCCAAAAGTCTCACTTCACCCGCACCATCTTGTTCTCAGCCTCCGCGTCGGGGGTGTTGGCGTAGTGGTCAAAGGTGTAGGCTGGCTCCCTCTTCCCAGCGTAGTCAACTAGGCCAGGAAAGTGGGTTCTGCACAAAAGACCCAGGATGCCATTGACATGGTGTGTGATACCTCCACCCGACACAACGGTCCAGTTCCTGCATAATTGATTAAGAAAAAAATTAGTTTCTACTTTAATTTTCAACATATCAAATGAAAAAGTATTGATAACATATTAATTTACTTACTTTTGCCCTTCAGGACGAATCACCGGGCGTCGATGAGTTGCCAGCGAAGGAGGGAGGCTCGTGGGACCTCGCAAGTAGACACTCGACGAACTAGAGGAAGCAGAACCTGTACCTACCGCCTCCTCCTTGTCGTCTGAGTCCCCACCCCCTCCTCATTCATCTGCCGAGCCTGCTCCTCCTCGTCCCCGTCTCCGTCTCTGTCCTCGGCCTCCACCTCCTGCTCCACCTCATCCTCCATCGATGTGGGAGGACGAGCCTGCCTCCTACTGCTGCTCCTTCTCCTGTCCGATGGCTCCTCTTCTGCAGCCAACATAGGGCGTGTCCTTCGATAAATAGAGAACACGTTCCTCTAACGGCTGCCCACCATCTTTGTTCAAACACCTGCAATTAGAAAGAATAAAAACGAGCTAATTAGAAATTAGAAAGAATAAACAAGAAGAAATTAGAAATAGATGCAAAATAAACAAAACATAATTACAAAATAACATTGTATTACATGTATTAGAAATAATCTGCATGATCGGAATTAGCTGGATCATAAGTCTCATCATCACTATCAACCATGTCGAAATAATCAACACTATCCAAAGGAGGAATGTTGTCTTCATTGTCATTGCCTAAACGTAATCGCTCAAGCATTTGTAAGTCCTTCACATCTTGCACGTCATCTCCATCGTCCTCGTCATCAACCCAATCATCGTCTATATCCATTCCTATCGCTTCGGTTAAGTCTATCTCGAACCTCCCTTGTAGCCCCTCTTCTTGATAGAACTCCCCGTCATATGTGTTTGTATTGAAGTTGTAATCTTCATCGTTTGGGACAGGTAGTTTACCGTGTGGCGATACCTTGTGCACAATAGACCAACCCTTAAGATGCTCTTTGGTTTGGCATGCGTATGAGGTATAATAAACCTGCGTGGCCTGTTGAGCCACAATATAGACATCATCTCCTGGATAGATAGAATCCTATCAAATTTTGACTAGCCCAAGATGAGGGGTCCGTCTCGTTACTCCAGGTTCAAACCAATGACATTTGAATATGATAGGACTAAGAGGTTTGCAACCAATGTCATTTACAAATGAAAGTTCGTATATTCCTTCAATTCTTCCATAATAGTCGAGGCCATCAGTGCCAGGGGTAAAAACTCCGCTATTTGTGGTTCTTCGGTTGGGCCGACTTTGCTCGTAGCTTGCAGTGTGAAAGCGATATCCATTCACATCATAACCGGTAAATGACTTGACCCTATAGGCACAGCCGTTTGCAACCTATCTCAGCTCGCCACTGATAGACGCATCGATTTGGGCCTGCAAACTCGAGAAGGATAGATCATTATATTATTTCAACATACGAGCAACTTGGAAGGTCGAACTAAGTATGAGCTAAATTCGAAAGTACCTTGTTTTTGAACCAAGAAATAAAATCGGGCCTCCCTAGTCCCGCACCCTTTGAAAGAAGGGTATCAGCTTCCTGCGGGGTAGGGTAGGATCCCTTGATTGATTCCAGAAGTGATGAATAAATTCTCTATACCAACGTAAAATAAGGGGTTGGATGAAGAATAGTGATGGCGTATTGAAACAAGTTCGTTGAGAACTTACCCAATGTATGGCGCCACCTCATCAAGGTTGTTCAACACATATATCATGATGCAGCGCCACTCTTTATGTGTCAAGGTCTTAGTGGTTGATGCACTTGTGCTTCCGAGTTGCCCTTGGAAAAGGCTAAGGTTCGATTCATTTTCACCAGCATTGTAACGAGGGGGTGGATTATGCATGCTAGGAAGGTTCTCGGCATAGTATTTCTCTATGAAGTTTGACACCTCCTCCAGAATGTATGCCTCTGCAATAGAAGCCTTAATTTTCCCTTTATTTCTATATTTTTTGCGAAGAGTCTTTAGACATATCTCGATTGGATAGCACAAACAGGCCTGCAAGAGCCCCCCCATTCGTGCCTCATACGGGAGGTGCAATATCAAATGCTGCATCGGATTGAAGAAGCTAGGTGGGAAGATCTTCTCCAACTTATAGAGCAACACAGGTGCCTTGTTTTCTAAGTCATCAATCATGGTCCGAGATAACTCCTTAGCACAAAGCTGGCGGAAGAAGTAGCTTAACTCTACCAGCGCTAGCCACACATGCTCAGGGACATAGCCTCGAACCATCGCCGGAAGAAGCCGCTCAAGCCATATGTGGTAGTCATGACTCTTCATCCCGTTGACTCGCAGAGTAGATAAGTTCACTTCCCTCCTCAGATTCGCTGCATACCCATCAGGAAACATTAGCGTCTGCATCTATTCAAGTACTTCCCTCCTGTATTTCCTAGCCAAGACGAAATCGGTCTTAGGCCTTTTTCATGTTTTGCCTCCTTTAGGAGGCTGCATCTCTTGCTTTGGTCATCGAATAACGTTGCCAAGTCCACTCTAGCCTTAGGGTTGTCTTTTGACTTTTTAGTTTCCATGATGGTTCCCCAAAGTGCCTCGGCGACATTGAGAGAAGGAGGTAATCAAAATAGGGGAGCCTCGTCAACCCCAACTTATGAGTCCACATGTGTTCCTCACCATACCCCACAAAACCACCACCTTCTTGATTGAGCACAAGAGCATCATTTGCGGTGGAGGGTCTTTCACTACGACACCTTTCATAAAGTTCTTGATGTCTTGTCTGAATGGATGGTCAAGAGGGAGAAATTGATGATGTTTGTCGAACGATGAATACTTGCCACCCTTCTATAACCAAATGAACCTCAGACGTTCCTTGCATATTGGACACGGGAACTTCCCATGAACACACCAGGCAGAGAATATCCCATAGGCTAGAAAGTCATGCAGAGAGTAGTGGTACCAAACGTACATTTTGAAGCTTGTCTTTGTAGCTCGGTCGTATGTCCATACGCCTTCCTCCCAAGCACTGACTAATTCATCAATCATAGGCTCCATGTACACACCCATATTACTCCCTGGGTGTTCAGGAATTATCAATGACAAGAATATATTCTGTCTTTGAAAGCATACGCCGGGGGGGAGATTGAGGGGGATAATGAACATGTGCCAACATGTGTATGGGGCAGCCATCAATCTATAAGGATTGAACCCATCTATTGCTAGCGCAACACGTACATTACGAGCCTCATCTGCTTTCTCACGATAAATGCAATCAAAGAGGGTCCATGCTTCACCATCAGATGGATGTACCAGTTTGTCAGCATTGTATCGTTTTTCCTTTTTGTGCCATGTCATCTGTTTTGTGGATTCCTCGGTCATATATAGCCGTTGAATCCTCGGTATGAATGGGAGGTACTGTAGGATCTTCACAGGGATCGTAAGCTGCCTCTTCTGGCCATCACCAGAGTCTACCTCCAGGTACCTAGATGATTTACACTTTGGACAGTAATTTGCACCCTTGTGTTCTTTCCTAAATAGGACGCACCCCTTTGGACAAACATGTATCTGATTATATGGCATCTTGAGTGCACGAAGGAGTTTCTGTGACTCGTACATGCTCTTTGGTAGAATGTGGCCATCCGGAAGCAGGCTGCCAATCACGGTCAACATAGTATCAAAGTGTTCTCGACTCATGCTACACTCGGACTTGAACCCCATTAAACGTCCAATGGCATCCAATTGAGAAACTGTTGACTGGTCATGAAGGGGTTTCTGTGCTGAAGAAATCATGTCATAGAACGCCTTTGCAGTTGCCTCCATCTCCTCCTCCGTACGTCCTTTAGTGTACTGTCCTTCATCAAAGTCATCTAACATATCTGCTACCCCGGCAGCAGGATCAAAATCCTCGATGCGGGGTCTCACCACCTCCTCTCTTAGACGATAGGCTTCACCATGGTGGACCCACTGAGTATAGTCCGGCGTAAATCCATTCTTCAAAAGATGTTTACCCATATCCACCTTGTTTTTCCTTTTTCTATTTGCACATCTCTTGCAGGGACACAAAACTAGAAACGCTCCTTTAGCAGACTCGCCAAATGCTAGTTCTAAGAAATCATTGGTCTTCATCATCCATTCAGTGGTGAAATCACTCTGACTTGAGTGGCCCGTATACATCCACTCACGGTCATCCATCCTCTAACATATATACCAGCGAGCAAAGTAACCATCAATTGCAGCTACATGTCATTCGTACTATCTAATAGGTGAGGATAGGTCCTAATCCCACCTGCGGATGCGTAGATGAGGTTAGTTTCCATGCTCTGCTCCTATCGGAGACAAAATTTCGGTAGCACCTCCCCGCTGTTCTCCCGATACATGTCCTAGCAGGGAGAGTGTGTATCCGGAGAATAACAGGGAGATGATGCCGAAACCTTGTCTCGAATCAGAGCAGACCAAGGAAACTAACTCATCTACGCATCCGCGGGCTGTCCAAAATACGTGGACAATCCGAAATAGATACGATCATAGATATGCAAATATCTGCATACCAATAACTGTATCTCTTTCGAACGAGAGACGCCTAACCGAGTTACGCGAGCTACGACTATGATAAGGAAAGGGGTTATACCTAGGGTGCCGGTGGAGTCAGGATAGCGGAGCCGTGGCGAGTCGGTGCTGTGGCGAGGCGACGTGGTGCAGGCGAACCCGCAACACCGAGGAAGACGATCGACGTACTCCGGTTTCGCTTCAACGGGCTCTTCTCTACAAAAAAGAAAGAAAAATAATACTGTCAATTAAAAATTTCGGCAGAACCTCCCCTGCACGGGGAGGTTTCGAATACCTGCAAAAAACAACGGCACGATGGCCGACATTCACATATGACAACTCGATGGCCGACATCCACATACAATGGCTCAATGGCCGATATCCACATACAACGGCTCAATGTCCGAAAACCACATACAACGACAACACATACAACAACAATTACTACTGACACGACTATTTCACGCATTGCACGAATTGCATAGAAAAGGAATGAGCGAACCTAGTGTGTGCTCGTCGGTGGTGCGGCGGCACGGTGGCGCGGTCGCGCGGAGGCGCGGCCGTGCAGGGCGAGTGGCGCGGGCGCAAGGCGCGGCGGGCGCGCGGGCGAGCGGCCGGCGAGCGGCGGTGCGGGGCGCGGGCGCGGGGCGGCGCGGCGAGCGGCCGGCGCGGGCGGCGTGGGGCGGCGTGGCGAGCTGTGGCACGCGAGGGCTGTGGCGCGCGCGGTCGGGCGAGTGATTCTCGAGCCAGACAGGTATATAATTTACCTGCTTTGCCAAGTGTCCGCGATTCGGCACTTGGCAAAGTTTTTATTTTTTTAAAAAAATTGCTTTGCCGAGCGCCGGCGATCTGGCACTCGGCAAAGCCTTTTATTTTTTAAAAAAAATTCTTTGCCGAGTGCCAGATCGCCGGCACTCAGCAAAGTTTTTAATTTTTTTTATAAAAAATTTCTTTGCCGAGTGCCGGCGATCTGGCACTCGGCAAAGACTTTTATTTTTTAAAAAAATTTCTTTGCCGAGTGCTCGTGATCTGGCACTCGACAAAGAATTTTCAGCGTTTTATTTTTTTTAATTACTTTGCCGAGTGCCCACGATCCGGCACTCGGCAAAGAATTTATTTTTTTTCTTTTTACACCCAAATTTTTTTAATTACTTTGCTGAGTGCCCACGACCTGGCCCTTGGCAAAGAATTTTCGTCATTTTTTAATTTCTTTGCCGAGTGCCACGAATCTGACACTCGGCAAAGAATTTTTAGCATTTTATTTTTTTTAAATTTCTTTGCCGAGTGCCAGGTATCTGACACTCGACAAAGAATTTCTTTGCCGAGTGCCAGCTGGCACTCGGTAAAAAATTTAATTTTTTTTTGCACCCAAATTTTTTGTGCAACCCTACTATAATATTAGGAACTAGATTTTAAAATTTGGTACATTTTTTATGTTTTTTGCTGCATTTAGTTAATTTGTATTATTTACTTGAATTTTTTCGTAAAAAGCAAATTTGAACTGCAGGTGCATGGCATAATGGAATTTAGTCATTCAAAAAATGATATTCATGCTTTTGAGTGTATTATGAGGCGCTATCTAGGAACGCACCCGAAATTTCGAAAATCGTGTTCACGAAACATGGGCACCGACTTGCGGGCGATTTGTTTTTAAATTCTATTAAATACAAACGACGTCCGAAAATCACAAAAATTATCAAGATGTCATTATATCGCATGTGGAGGCTATGATAAAAAATTAAGAATGTTTCGAGGAAGTTGTGACGTACGTTGCTTGAAACTCACATGTGGTTTGTCTGGGTTTTAAGCAACGTACTCCCTCCATGTTGGTAAAAGAAGTCGTTTTAGACAACGACACGGTCTCCAAAGCATAACTTTGACTTCATTTTTCTATACAAATATTTATTCAAAAGTGATATATGTATACTTTTACAAAAGTATATTTCAAGACAAATCTATTCATATTGTTTTCATATTTCTAAACTCAACAACTTAAAAGTTATTCATATTGTTTTCTAACAGCAGGCACTCGGCAAAGGATCACCGTTTGTGAGGTCGTCTTTGCCGAGTGTAAATCTTTGCCGGCTCTCGGCAAAAACTTTCTTTGCCGAGTGCCGGGCACTCGACAAAGCGATCTTTGCCGAGTGTCTTACTTTTCCAAGAGCAGCTCTCGGCAAAGCATATGACACTCGGCAAAGATACTGTTTCCGGTAGTGGCGGCGGCTGAGGCGGCGGTGGTGCGGAGAAGCTACGCCATGGCGGCAGCGCGATGGAGTCGAGTTGGGGAGGGAGCGGCGTCGGGATGGAGTCGGGGAGGGGAAGGGGATTTCTAAGGATTTCAGGTGGGCTGGGGTCCAAATCGGGAGCAGGCTAGCATTTCAGAGATCGAAAACAAGGCCTTGTTTAGATCACCAAATTGGGGAGCGCCAAATCACTGGTTGACACTGTAGCAAATTTGGTTTTATTTGGTAACAATTGTCCAAATATTGATTAATTAGGCTCAAAATATTCGTCTCGCAAAGTACAACAAAACTGTGCAATTAGTTTTTGATTTCATCTATATCCATGCATGTGCCGGTATTTTGATGTGATGAGAAATCTTCTTTTTGCATAGTAGAATTTGGGTGTGAATTTGGTGATCTAAACCAGGCTCAAGCTAAATGCACAATTCGATTCTAGGCACCGTCAAACGAGCCACATTCTGGAAAGTAATTCAACTCGGGCCATTTCAGGGGACCAAACAGGCCCTAACAAAAATCACCACCCCGCTATTCAACATCCCTGTTCGCTTGGCTGGAAAGTCATGGCTGAATATACTGCTCGCTGATTTGTTGTGAGGGAAAAACACTGTTTATTGACTGAAAAAGTATGGTTTATAAGAGAAACGAACAGGGCCTAAGTGGTATTCTAAGTTATCCTCTCTTCCTCTCAAATTTGAGATGTCATGTTTCCACCCTATATATAATATATTATTTGAGATTGGGTATTTGTTGGAGAAGGTAAATATTTAGAGAGGATTTTTTTGTTGGAATATAAGTATGTGAGGATTTAAGGAAATTAAGTTTAGGAGAACTCTACGAGATGCTCTTACAAAAGCTTAGAAGTGAAGGGTAATAATTGTGGTTTTCTTGTTTTCCTTGCTGTGTTGATCAGCCCTTAGCTGCTCAAGATTGTAAGATCGACTTAATACTCTCTGTCTGGAAATACAAGGTACTCCTATATCGAAGTTTTAAAATATATTCCAAATTATAAGATACTTTGAATTTTTGAAGCCATCTACACGTTTCTGCATTTTAAACAACATCCATGCATGACTTCTAAACACCATTTTGTCTAAATTGATTCATGTATTTGCTAGTCGTAGTTAATGATGTGTCTGCATACCTTTTCAAACTATGAGTTTAGGGGGTGTTTGGTTGGAGGAGTTAAAGTTTAACAAACACTGTAGCACTTTCGTCTTATTTGACAAAAAGTTTTTCAATCTTGGACTAATTAGGCTTAATAGATTCGTCTCGTAAATTACTCCTAATCTGTGCCAACATGCATACAATTAGTCTACATTTGGTACTTCATATATTTGAGATAACATTGATATGATGGGAGTTAAACTTTAACATACTCAAACCAAACAGGGCCTTACTAACCACCAGACTGACAGTGAGACCGAGGCAGTGTACCCATCCAATAAGCCGCTTGAACAGCACAGCAGTCCGCACGCCTGCCCTACGTCTTTTTTTTAAGCCTCTCATCTAAGTAGATATACGTTCGGATACACACCACCACACACGCATACCTCACATACACACGGTATATAAATAAACCTACAAGTATCCATAGTTTTAAATCTCCCGCTATAGCTGCCGCTATAGCCCGCTATAGCCTTTTGAGGCAGGGTGCCGCTATTTGTGTTCATGTACAATTTAGCCGCTATATCCCGCTATAGCCCGATATAGCTCCGCTATTAGCTATTTTAGAGATATACCGTTAAACACCTTAGCCCGCTATTTAAAATATTGCAAGTATCACATACACACGGTATATAAATAAACCTACAAGTATATTTAGACAACGAACGTAGTTGAGAGGTACTCAAAAATCACCGGACTCTAAACGTGGCGGACATGTCACTTAATCATCGTAGCACACCTACTTGAGAGGCGACTAAAATTATTAACGGAAAATCAAGGTAAGGCTCGTGGGTTAAGGCCTTGTTTAGATGACAAAGTTTGGAGCCCAAATCTGCATAGTAAGTGTCCCGTCACACTGTAGCAATTTTGTTTTTATTTGGTAATAATTGTCCAAACATTGATTAATTAGGCTTAAAATGTTCGTCTCGCAAAGTACAACAAAACTGTGCAATTAGTTTTTTATTTCATCTATATTTAGTACTCCATATATGTGTCGGCATTTTGATGTGACGAGGAATAGGAATTCTGCACAGTGAATTTGGGAGGCAAACTTTGGAATCTAAACGAGGCCTAATTTGAGGAATCGAATCCAGACCGGCCGCTCGCACCACAGCCAGCAAGCCAATACTCGGACAGTCGGACGGATAATCATCCATCGGTCGATGCATTGAATTCCCTCGCCAACCACCCGCTGCGTCGTGAATTCACGACGCTCGCCTTCAATTCTCCATGGCGCCACAGTCTGGTAGCTTCTGCTCCCGTTATTTATAGCCCACGCGCTGCCTGCTCATCTCGCTCCAACCACACCACCACTCCACAGTGCAGAACTTCACACAGCAACAGAGGAGTGAGCAGGACCCAGCAGCAGCTGCCATGGAGGCGCGGAGGACGGGGAGATCTCTCCTGGCGAGCTTCGCGCTCGCCGCGTTGGCCGCGCAGGCCTTGGTGTCCGTGGTCGAGTCCAGGACCGGTCCCGTGGAGAAGCTGAGCCAAGGTACATCACTTCTTCTTTCTTGAGCCGTGTTCATTCTCGGATGCTGTGTCTAACAATGCTGAGCTTGCATTGCATATATATTAATCTTTGTGTGTGGTACCGTTGCACCGCCGCAGGCGAGGACGTGAAGAAGCCGGACTGCGTGCCGGGGATGGACCCGCGCTCGTTCCCGGGGACCGGCGGCGGCCACGGCATCACGCCCGTAACGCCGTCGCACGGAGGCTCCGGCTCCCCCGGGACGACGCCGTCCCACGGCGGCGGCGGGTACGTGCCAACGCCGTCGCACGGCGGGACGCTGCCTTCCCCATCCCACGGCGGCTCCGGCTCCTCTCCGACGTCGCCCTCCACCGGCGGCGGCGGTTACGGTGGGTCTCCGTCCACCCCCGACGGCGGCGCGTACGGTGGGTCTCCGTCCACACCCGGCGGCACCTACGGAGGCGGGTCCCCGTCGCCGGCCCATGGTGGCGCCTACGGGAGCTCCCCGACTCCCGCGTACGGCGACTCCCACTCCCACGACGGCATCGGGACCTCGTCACCGACACCGTTCGTCCCCATGGACCCCCACAGCTTCGGCACCTGCGAGTGAGTCACTGGAATACATACTAGTCTACTACACGATGACGCGTCCATGCATGCACAGTTTCGGTCAGCAAGCATGCATGCATGCAGACACTGATGAACAAACTAAAAATTATTGTCTACTCTCTGCATCGATCGATCGAGCAGCTACTGGAGGTCGCACCCGATGGAGATCTGGTCGGCGATCGGCGGCCGGTTCCCCAGCACTTCGTCGTCGATGGGGACGATGGGCCACTTCTTTGGCACGGCGGCGGGCAGCATGGGCGGCGCCGACGTGATGAGCATCCAGGACGCGCTGGCCAACACGCGCGCGGACGGCACGGGCGCGCTGCTCCGCGAGGGAGCCGCCGCGCTGCTCAACTCCATGACGCGCGCCGGGTTCCCCTACACCACGGAGCAGGTCCGCGACGCGTTCGCGGCGGCGGCCTCTGGCGGGTCCGACGGCGCGGCCGCGGCGCAGGCGGCGGCATTCAGGAAGGCCAACGAGGGCAAGGCGTAAATCAGAGAGAGGTGGCCAGATCGAGCGTCAAATTTGCTGGAGTGCTATGATGTCCATTTGTTGGTTTGATTGGTTGTGTGCGTGGTTTATTTCAGTGAGCACACCGACCCACTAGGTCGCTGCAATTGTGTAGTCGCTGGATCCTGTTGTTTTTGTTCGTGTGGTCGTGTGGATCGATCGATGGAAGAATATGAATGAATGAAACAAACTGCAACTACGCAGTATCCTTGCTGAGCTGTTATTGGATTTCGATGCTGGGATCCTGTTGTTTCAGGTCAAAGGCAAAGGCAAGGCAACAATTGCAAAGAAACGAGTAGTCCTTGGCGCTGTGAGTTGAATCTTTACATGCATGCACGCACTAGCTACTCTCTGCCTGTTGAAGAACACTTGTGTTTGTTGCTTCGGCATGCATGGGCACACACAGGCAGTACGGAGTAGGTACTGGCTTGCAAGAGATTACTGTACTGTACAGCGTATTAAACCATTCACGAGATTTTTTTTATGATCTACCGTACGTAGATACTACCAGTATAGCGGAGCACATTAAAAGGCCGAGAAATAGCTACGCGCACAAATTAAATGACACCACTATATCACGTACGTCGAAGATTGATGATGTTGCATGCTCCAGATATAGATAACACCCAAAAATGGGTCTGAAATTAAATATATCCGGTCTCGTGTACACTAGTCCATCACGCGCGCCCTCGCGCGCGTTGGCAGTTACTTGGAAATGCAATCGCAGATCTAAACGTGTACATTTTTTTTTCGAGATCAGAGCATGGACACGATAAATACCGGGCACTGTAATACCTGGCGCGCGACGTAGATTAGCTGGTAAATGAGAAGAGGAAGATTTTATACAAAGAAGCTGGAACATTTTATACATGGGGCAGTACGTAATTTCTGTACATATTTGACAACACAAATCAGTGATAGCAGTGTTTTGGATGCCTGAAAAGGTAACATATTAAGTGCTAACTACGCCTCTGGATGTTTGATCCTTTATCTTGCGACGTCAAAGGGATGGGTTTTAGTATCTTCGTCCAGGATTTGGAAAGGCTGTTGCTGAAAGACACTGAGCTCTGCCCGCTGGGTGAAACGGGTGATACATTTGAATATGCTAGATTTATTCAGTTTGTGAACAAAAAGATGAACATATGATGTGTGCATGCACAAAGAATTTACCAGATGCTGCATTGGACACATGCATTCTGTGTGGTGGCTACAGCCTTACAGAGATAACTTGTGGAGGAAATGTGTGGCATGGCGGGCAAGAGATGCAAGAAAGGAACGGTGACAGCCTTGAGTTGCTGGTTAGCAGACCACGCTGGTGGGAGAGGGTAGTGAGGATCTGCAAAAAAAATACAATATTTAGACAAGATCCTGAAAACTTTGGAATCCTTGCATGCAGTCTACATAATCAACGTAAGAGGGACACATTTTTATATATGCATCCAAATTTAAATGTCACCCCAAGGATTTAGCTATGGACAGGAGCGCTTGGAGATTAGCAATCAACGTGCCTGAACCGTGACCTCTTTTGTCTTGTGCCCTTTATGTCCCTTTATGTGTCTCCCTGTTTCTCGTCTCTTTTGGGTTTCATCTCTAGCCTACCCCAACTTGCTTGGGACAAAAGGCTATGTTGTTGTTGTTGTTGTTGTTGTATCCAAATTTAAATGTCACATAATTCATGGTAATAGCAGAAAAAAGTAAACAAAACAGAATATCATTATCGAGTCAAATTTGAAAACTGATCACATAAAGCCACAGCCTGTGGAGACACGATGCTGTTGACAGCCAGGTACACCTTGCTGGAAAGGAGCAGAGAATTTGATGGATGGACTCTGCACCTAGAATCAAAATTTTCAAAGCCAAAAAAATCAAATAATTTGCTGGCAAAGCATAAGAGTTGCTCAGTAACATCATCTTTAGTATGATATGTTAAATGATTGGCGCATCAACTATACTGGTAGCCATATTGCAAATATAAGAGCGAAATTTAGTGAGGCTATGTTGACTCAATTGTTTTTATTATCTAGAGCGTCTTTGTCTCACAGAAGAAGCAGTGCATCTTTTTCTATGCATAAAGGAATCAAGCATTGTTAAAAAGGAGAGTAAGATGCTTTGACCAATGAAATGCAGAATGCTCGAACAAAAAACCTAAGGAAAAAATCAGGAAAAGTTAGGCGATGGGAAACTGAGAATAAGATAGGGAAAACTGGCATACAGTTTGGTAGGTTCAATACATGGTGACGTTTGTGCTGGACTGCTGGGCACTTGAAAAAATGTTTGGCGTCTAAGAATAATATATTTGAGGAAACAGGGTGGTAAGAAGGTTTAAAAATAGCACATTTGAAGGAAAAGGTAATTTTTATAGAGAGAATGGGAGAAAGCAAAAAAGGATCAACCTGTCAGCCTTGTTTTCTTTGAAAGGCACTACAACATTGAATTGATGCTATACTGAAATTTATTTTATAAAAGCAGGGACTAATATACGGTACATCCATGCGTAGGGTAAACAAATATTTGTAACTACAATCATGAGGACTAACAATACAGGAAGCACAATTATACTATGTAAATATGCAATGTTAATAAGCAGCAGCAAAATCAATTAATATTTGTTTAACTGAACATGTGGAGTTAGGAAGCTACCAACTCACCTAGGTTGGAAGGATGCGAATTATTTTCCTGTAGGACAAACGACAAACCCAATAACTCACATGATTCGTCTGCAGTCATATACAAAGTTTGTGCTGGGAATAAGGTTTGCATCATGTATACTCGTGTACATTATCTTTTAGCAAAAACTCTAATCTGATGCCATAAATGACCAACCTGAAGAAATAACTCAAATATGAATGAATGTTCTTGTGTTACCATGTAGCAACAATCTACCATCAGTAAAGATGTGCTTCGGTCAATTCAACTCTGTACTGGTGCTTGCAACTTTATTCTCTGCAGGAATCTTAAGAACCTGAAAGGCAACAAGATGGATATGATGCTTAGCAGGAACACTTCACATTGCTATTTGTATGCAGACAGGAGCACATGGAACCTGAAACACATTTGGTTACCGGAGCCTGATTAAGCATTATCATACTACATCAGACATGTGTTATATGGTATTCACATCGTACAAAGCTTGTTATCTAAATGACGTTGGTCAGCTAAATGTTTAGGAAAATAATTTTGTACATAATGCTTCAAAATATGTTTTGGAAATAGCAGTAGAATAAGGCAAAGCGTGATTTAACAGATAGAAGGCCAAGTTAGGTAAAGGAAAAAAAAGTGCATGTACATCCGGGGGCCAAGTTAGGTAAAGGGAAAAAATGCGAACTAAAAAATTGGATCGAAGAATGGATGTCGTCCAGGGCCGTGGGACGATACGGACAACACATGTAACAATAATTTTATAAAAATCACAAATCACAATCTAGAAGGTCTAAAGACTATAGATACATGATAATAGGAGGCAACCTAACTGTAGGCATGGTGGCACAAATTTCAGCAGTAGCCAAATTCACTCCACAGAACATGCAGCGGTAGGGAAAAAGCATGGATCACTAAGTATGCTAATTTCATTAGTAAGCAAATTCAGTCGTCATGTAAGCTAAAAAGCGAACCCAGAATAGGCACAGCCAAAACTTACATAAGAGGAGCGTAAAAACGGACACTAACTTGAGCTGGCTATAAACAGTTGGAACAAGACGCCACACCTTCTACCAAATATTGGAGATCCTGCAAGAGGAAAAAATCACAAGGTAGTCAGCAATAGAAAGCCGTTCATCAGACATCATACATTGTATTTTTTTGACTGACATGGATGCCGTTGATGCCCTTGGACTCAAGCTGAACCGTAGAAGCTAACTATGTTTGAAGTTAAACAGAAAAGACATGGTTTAAAGAAACTAATGATTGAAATCATTAAATCTCTTTTTGAGGCTAAAACTACCATGCACGCTGCTTTGTAGAGTTTGACAAACAGCCTACCACAAAACCAACCAGCAGACTATGAAAACATATGAAGTTTTGATAGGGCAAATAATTAAGAGCATAGGAGGCCGAAGCATACACAAAGTTGTCCATTGCAAAATTTATTCTATAACGAGAACACAAGGTGCTACCTGTCTCGAGTGGCTATATTATTGAAGAATAGCACCCACACACTATGTTGTCTCTTTTTTTCTGCCTTTAATGAAGGACAAGAACTAAATTAGTGCTGGTAATTTTATTAGGCTCAGAGTCAACAGTAAGCTGGGCGAAGACTTTTGACCCTAGAAAAGTTGATATATTTATATTAAGATATATTATAAAAGGATCATTGATGCACATACCACCATATGAAAGTACAACAGTTAGCTTAAACGTTTAGAATAAATTAGGTGATAAATTTCTAACGGGAAGAATAAAGCTACAAAAGATGATAAATTTCTAACAGGAAAAAAATTCAAAAAGGTTGTGATAATCCTATGTAAGGGAAGACTGCAGCCGAGATACCTTTGACAATGCCAACACCTTATCCAAAGCAATGGTGGTTTGCTCCATCCTGAACAGCTGAGAGACCACCTTGTACTGGCATCTCAGGTAGGGGCATCCTTTGGCATACAAGCAGTTCAAACTTGAGAAGTGGTGGGAGGTCCAACACATTATGGGCATCGTGCAAGAAATCCAATGGACTTCCTGTAGACATGTGCTCTGCAAGGGAAAACCAGGTATTAAAGTTACTGCCTGGAATGAACTGCTCTAAGGCACATACAAATAACAAAATAATTTCCATGACAGGGGGAAAACACAGTTTCCATATTTCAAGGCTATGGTACAGTAGCTTCTTCTCACTTTACGTCATTGCACCAAATACTTCTGTGAGTCCAACTACCAATGCAAAAAAAGAATTCGTTGTGCAAGAAATAGAGAAGACTCTGCTTTATAGCCTGTTGAATATCACTTTTTATCTATAGCAGGTGCTGCCAACCTGCACAAACCTCTAATAACCTAGTAGATGCTGAAATCATCAAAATAGCGCGATATGTTGTGGCAGCCTCTAGAATTTATAGTGATTTGCATGTGATTTTCAGACAGGAAATGGAGGAGTATTTTGTTTACGTGACACAGTCTTCCTGCGCCAAGTACTCCTCCATATCTATTTTACAATCCAGGATGTAGGTTAGATATCATATGCAAGGTTCAACTCTGCCAAATATCTTTTACAGCCCTAACTAAATTGAAATGGACTCTCATAATAATATAACCTGAGGACCCATAATGTACCATTAATAATTATAGCAAAGAAAATCTTACATAAAGTACACAGTCTAACGAAAAGAGAAGGAATAAGAGCTGTTTTGGAGCATCCAAGAATTTTCATTGGCCGAATGGCAAACTCATTAATAGTTTGAAGAGTTGGCAGGATAAGAGGCAGGATCTGTCATACCACAACACACCAACTGTCCAGTAAACATGAAATGAGGCCTTCAGGTAGCCAGCAACCTGCACAATCAGTAGGAAATAAGGAGCATTAGTTGGGAACACGAAGGATACCCATGAACCGGCACATAAAAATTATCAATTGGGTACATGTTATGCTGAAATTTAGCCAATTGAGAGAATTGGGGACCGAAACTGTCACAAAGTGTAACAACCATGCAGACACACATCCCTCAATGACGACTCGCAGGTGTAAACTCTAAACAAAAATCTAGGGAAAAAACAGTCACAGACCGTTGTCCCTCGCATAACCGCTGCAAATCATCACCGCTCCTAAGACCAGGCCTTATTGTAATATGATGCCGACCAATATTCTTCCTTTTCCTTAGCAAACCTACACCATTCAGTCCAGCCTTTGTTAGACCACATTGGAAATAAACCTAAGATTAGTGAACTTCCAAAGCAAGAAAACAATGACCTCTGTTATATTTCTTCTTCAGTCTTCCATGTATTCCACTTGAGTTCGAAGAACAGCAGCGCACATAATTATATTGAAAAGTCAAATAAAAAGGAGATCCAAAAGCAGTCACAGAGAATCAAAGTATTTAACAATGTAATATTTGGGAATAGGGCATGCGCTCAGAACCAACATGACATAATTTGACGTCAGAAGTAACGATGACAGACAATGATCACAAGCCTAGAATCAACAAGAACATTTCTATCACTTCACAGGCAGTAAACACAAGCTGAGACTGCACAATTTTGCGATCATTGACATCACAGGCAATGATCATAAACAAGTACGAGCGGAAAACCAAAGCCAATGATCAAAGCAGACAATGGAGGAAATCATCACAGGCAAGATGACCAGAAGATAACATTTCATAATTAAGAGCTAACTCCAAACGCATAGTCGTTTGACTGAATAGGCAATAGATACTACCTCTCATTGGTGCCTCCAAAGCACACAAAATAGAATAGGTACAGAGGGATGCAAAAAAAAACATAAATGACCAATTGACCATTTCCTCAATTATAGTGGAACAGGTACAAAGAGATGACAAAAATAGAATCAACCTTGTTCATGATCATTGCCTCAGCTATGAACATAGTACAGAGATGTAAAAGGAAGAATCACCATAGCTCATGAGCACTGCCTCGGTTATGCTAAAAAAGGAAGGGTTGTAAACTATGCAAAGATAGGCCATGATCATCGCATCAAACACTAAACAGAGTATTTACAACGTAATCGTCACAGCAACAGCCCATTCCCTCAAATTAGTAAAATGTAACAAGATAAAAGTGCACTCATCGTTGCAGGTGACCAACATCCAAACAATAGACCAGAAATCATTAGGGATGTGCGTAAGAAATCAAGCAAATATCATTGACATGGTCACGTGCTTAGATGTATGGCGCAATAATTGCCTGCTCTCAAGATCCAATCGAGCTAAGCAGTACAGAGCGCAAAAAATATATAGTAGTAACCAAGATTCACCACCTCCAAATCCCACAACCTGTGAAAAATCATGCAAGAGCGCTTGAGATGTGGCTCTATCCTCAGAAACCATGCTGTAAAGATGAAGACAGCCAGGTAGGGTTTTGTCAAGCATAGACGAACAATCCATCTGCATATAGATCGTCGTCCACACCGAAGGGGAGCAAGCCACCGCGAGCGCTGGGAAAGGGAGAGGGTGGAGGGACCAAACCGAAGAGGAGAGGATGCGAGGAATAGCAGAGCAGCCGAGACGAGGCCGCGCCGCGGAGGAGGGGAGGGGCACCCGCATCGGCGGCGCCCGCCGTCGCCGGGGACGGCGGCCACCAGGGCCGACGCAGGGCACGCGCCCGCACAACGCCTGGCGGTTGTGTCGCACCTCTTGCGCGACGCGGTGGGGAGGAGGAGGAAGGCCGCCGCCGCCGCGACCGCAGTGGCCTTGCTGTTGTGGCGCCACATTTGGAGGCGGAAAGGGAGAGAGAGGGCGCCGCGGCGGAGGCCGCGGTGCGTGCATCTCCAGATCTGGAAAGAGGAAAAGAGAGAGATGGGGACGGAGAAGGATGGAGAAAGTGCGAAGATTTTTTTGGCGTGCGTACACAGTAAACGCACGAAGGGTAAACCAGGACCGTAAACACGGGATCAAACGGCGGTAAGAAAATCTGCTAACGTGGATAGCCTAAGAGGTGGCCAAAATCGGCCGGATTGATGAGAAGAGATTGCGCTGTATGGAAAACTATTTATTTATATGTATTGTTATCAGACACTTACATAGAGCGTCTACAGAAGTCAGAAGGTTCTTGGGCAGGCCCATGATCCTTTTTTTTGGAAGCCCATTGCAGCGCCCATCAGAAGAGAAGTGCTGGTGCAGCTCGGCCCATTCTAGCGATCTGCAGTTCATCCATACCGGTCGCGCTCCTACTACAGCGCGTGACTCTCGGCCGCGACGGGCCGGCCCAGCAGAACCCCACTCCCCCCATCCAACGCTGCGGCCTTTCCTTACAGCCAAGCATCTTCCCCCTTTCGTTTCGTTTCGGCAGCGCAGTAACGAGTCCACGCGTGATGAGGGCGGCGCAGCTTGCGGCGACTCCGGTCAGGCACACGGCAAGGCGTAGCAGCTGGCGCCGGTGCGGCTCCCTTCGCGCGGAGTGCACGCGGGGCCGAGGCCGCGTGGCTCTCTGTCGAGCGGTGCCACATCCGCGCCCTTAATAGCGGCGGCGCACACACCTAGGGCGATCAGGAGCCCGGCGTGCTTGCTTGCTTTGGCAGGTCGCGCTGCCTAGGTGTGCTCCTCGTCTTCAAATCGTCGACCCCTCCCTCCGCTGCCACACCATGTTCTACCAGCAGCGGGCTTCCATTCTTTAAAGGCAGAGGGCGATTCACCCCTACCTGCAATTGCAACTTCTTTCTTGGAAACATTGATTCAAGATTGATGTATGGTTTGTCCAAGTTATACTGTTTGACGCCTGCATCAAAGGTGGATTCATGTGTTCCAACCTATTTGTTTTGCTTTATGCCTTTATAACTCTTGATTTGCAGCATTTGTCACTGGGTAGGTGTTGTATTCATGGAAAGGAGCATTGCCACCACACACATAAGTACCAGTTTTATTTTCATCTATGAATCTTAGTGAGATTTCTACCCATGCTACTATTTTATGTCAATGTTCGATCATTTCATTTCTATGTGAAAGTTGTACCATGGTTGAATGAACCTGTTTAAATTATTTTGTAGAAATTATGGATTTGTGTTTCGTGCATTGCCTTAGCTCAAGATCTCATTGCTTAATTTGTGTTCAGCTCAACATCTCATTGCTCTATCTAAAATGTAAAGCTCAATCTTCACGAATCAAGAGCCTCTGCAATGAATGCCTATATTCAGTTCATAACATAGTTTTCCTCATATAAAAAAAAGCAATCCTGTACTATCTATTTACTGACGTTTTAAGTATCTCATCCTTTCATCATCAGTCTGTTAGGTTGCTGCAGTTGTGTTTTCAGTTTTTGTGACATGCCCAGCATACTAAAATTATGTCTTTGGCAAAACATAGTGTCATGTTGTTTTGATCTACTTCTCCGTACATATTATCTTTCATCTTACCGGATACCTATTTAGTGATTATAAAGTCATTTACTAATTTGAACATGTTTCAATGCTCAGGTTAATGAACTCAATTTGTTTTGGGATTTGTGAAAATCGAAGTATGTTTGCTGAGAAAGATGTAGTTTTGTGCATAACATATATCAAAGTTAGCAGTTAAGTGATAAGTAGTTGAGCCACTCAGCTTGTCCCTGCTTTGTTCCGTGGTGGCAGCAAGCAAGCACATGCAGTTAGCTTAGGTTCTGAACTTTGTCATTTGCAGCAGGAAGCTGCACAAGCAGTTAGCTTAGGTTCTGAACTTTGTCATTTGCACAAATTTTGGTCATCTTTTTAGGTTGCAAGTAATTTTATTTATTTATCAGTTGATTTCACTTGCCTAAGCTGTATTTGTTATAGCAGTTTGCATGCATGTGTGTTGATAGGAACAGAGTATAGCATCAGCAAAGTGAGGCTTTAATTTGCGCTATTTCTTTTAGCAGTAATTGCTATTTCAGTTTTTAGAGTATGGTAGCTATGTTGTCAATTTTAGTTTTAGTTTATGTTTGCTTGTCAATTTCAGTTTCATTTTTTAGGCTATGTTGTCATTTTATTTTTTAGTTTCTTTTTGCTATTTCAGTTTTTACAGTCCGGTAGCTATGTTGTCAATTTTAGTTTTAGTTTCTATAGGGGGAGGATGTTTTGAACTTCGCGTTGGCCTATGACTTGTTGATAGCGAACACCCTCTTTAGGAAGAGGGAATCCCATCTAGTGACCTTTCGTAGTGGACAACACTCGAGCCAGATCGACTTTATCTGTGCTTGCTTTGATTGTAAGGTGTTACCTGGGGAGTGTGTTGTCCCTCAACACAAGCTTGTGGTGGCGGACTTTTACTTTCGGGTACGTGTCCACCGGGACAAACGGGACAAGATTGCGAGAACGAAGTGGTGGAAGCTTAGAGGAGAAGCAGCACAAACGTTTAAGGAGAGGATGCTAGGCGAGGGGCCTTAGGAAGAAGGAGAAGATGCCAACGACATGTGGCTAAAGATGGCAACATGTGTCCGGAAGGTGGCTTCGGAAGTGTTTAGCGTGAGTAGAGGAGGCAAACGGGAAGCGAAAGACACATGGCGGTGGAATGACGAGGTGCAAAGGGCTATTAGGGAGAAGGAGTGTTTCAAGCGCCTCCACCATGACAAGAGTGCAGCCAACATCGAGAGCTATAAAATAGCGAAAAGGGTTGCAAAGCGAGCTGTGAGTGTAGCAAAAGGTCAGGCGTATGATGACCTTTATCAGCGGCTAGGCACGAAGGAAAGGGAGAAGAATATTTATAGGATGGCTAGGATCCGTGAGAGGAAGACAAGAGACATCAACCAAATAAAATGCATCAAGGATGGGACAGATCGACTTCTGGTGAAGAATGAGGAGATCAAGAACAGATGGAGAGAGTACTTCGACAAGTTGTTTAATGAGTAGAATGAGGGTCCTACCCTTGAGTTGGACGACTCATTTGACGATAACAACAGACACTTTGTGAGGAGAATTCAGGAGGCAGAGATCGGGGAGGCTTTGAAGAAGATGAAGGGAGGTAAAGCGATGGGCTCTGATGGTATCCCCATTGAGGTGAGGAGATGCCTAGGCGTCAGAGCGATAGTATGGTTAACTAAGCTTTTTAACCTTATTTTTCGGTCTAACAAGATGCCTGAAGAATGGAGGAGAAGTATATTAGTACATATCTTCAAAAACAAGGGAGATGTTCAAAGTTATACTAACTACCGTAGGATTAAGTTGATGAGCCATACGATGAAGCTCTGGGAGAGGGTTATCGAGCATCGCCTAAGGAAAGTGACACGTGTGACCTAAAATCAGTTTGGGTTCATGCCTGGTAGGTCGATCATGGAGGCGATTTTCTTATTACGACAATTGATGGAGAGATATAGGGAGGAGAAGGACTTGCACATGGTCTTTATTGACCTCGAGAAGGCATATGACAAAGTACCAAGAAATATCACGTGGTGGGCCTTGGAAAAGCACAAAGTCCCAACTAACTACGTTACCCTCATCAAGGATATGTACAGGGATGTGGTGACGTTTGTCCGAACATGTGATGGCGACACCAGTGACTTTTCAATTAAAATAGGACTGCATCAGGGGTCAGCTTTGAGCCCTTATTTATTTACTTTGGTGATGGATGAGGTCACAAGGGACATGCAAGGTGATATCCCTTGGTGTATGCTCTTTGCTGATGATGTGGTGCTAGTTGACGACAGTAGGACAGGGGTTAATAGGAAGTTAGAACTATGGAGGCACACGTTAGAGTCAAAAGGGTTTAGACTTAGTAGGACCAAGACCGAGTACATGAGGTGTGATTTCAGCGCGACTAGGCATGAGGAGGGAGACGTTAGCCTCGATGGGCAAGTGGTGGCCAAGAAGGATACTTTTTGGTATTTATGATCGATGCTACACAAGGATGGCAACATTGATGAAGATGTTAGGCATAGAATTTCAGTCGGCTGGTTGAAATGGCGTCAAGCTTCTGGCGTCCTCTGTGACAAAAGGGTGCCTCAGAAGTTGAAAGGTAGGTTCTATAGGACAGCGATTCGCCCGGCGATGTTATACGGTGCTGAGTGTTGGCCTACAAAAAGGCGACATGTCCAGCAATTGAGTGTAGCATAGATGCATATGTTGCGTTGGTGTTGTGGGTACACAAGGAGGGATAGAGTCCGGAACGACGATATTCGGGATAGGGTTGGGGTGGCACCAATTGAGGAGAAATTGATTCAACATCGGTTAAGATGGTTTGGACATGTTCAACGGAGGCCTCCTAAGGTGCCGGTGCGTAGTGGGATTCTAAAGCGGGCCGATAATGTAAAGAGCAGTAGAGGTCGATCTAAACTAACTTGGGACGAGTCCGTTAAGAGAGACCTTAAGGAGTGGAATATCTTTAAGGATTTAGCTATGAACAGGAGCGCTTGGAGACTGGCAATCAACGTGCCTGAACCGTGACCTCTTTCTGTCTTGTGCCATTTATGTCCCTTTATGTGTCTCCCTGTTTATCGTCTCTTTTAGGTTTTATCTCTAGCCTACCCCAACTTGCTTGGGACAAAAGGCTATGTTGTTGTTGTTGTTTCTATTTTCTATTTCAGTATTTGTAGTATGGCAGGGAGCTCACGTGAGTGGTTGAAACTTGGAAGTCTGAAATTTAAGTTTTTAGCTTGACCAACATGTTGGTTGAAATGTTTTTCTATCTATGTAGCCTTCGGTATTCTTCAGTATTTGATATTCAGTATCTCATTCTTTTTCTCAGTATTGCATTCTTTTTATCTTTTTTTTATCAATTTCAGTATGCATTTTCATTTAGTAATTTCAGTTTTGCAATTTCCAGTATTGTTTCAGTCTGAGTTTTCTCAATTTTGCTTCAGTCTTAGTTTTTTTGTTCAATTTTAATATCATTAATATCTATTTCAGTTCCTCTCAATTCAGTTTCAATTATCTTTCAGTTTGCTAATATGGCAATAGCTGTTGCAAAACAATAGTTGTTTGCATTTTCATTTAGTGGTTTCAGTTTTTAGTTTCGGTTTTGCAATTTCAGTTTGTAATTTTAGTTTGCAATTTCATTTAGTAATTTTAGTTTTAATTTCAGTTTTGCAATTTCAATTTTTAATTTGAGTTATTTTAGTTAAGTTTTTCAGATAAGCGGCCAATCTGCGGTGAGGAGGAGCAAATCGGTGGAGAAGAGCAGCAGATTTGGATCGATGGAGTGGGGGTGGCTGCCGGCAGATCCGAGCGGAAAGGAGTAGTAGATTTGAGCTAGTTGTATAATAACTTGCCCCCTTGTTGGCAGCTTATGCAGTGCTTATACTTTAATAATTTTCCTCCGCAGTTGTACAACTATATTTAGAGTAGCAATATTAGTATTAGTAACTCCTTTTGATATTTTTGCCCCGAGCTCGTGTATACTATGTGACAACTTTAAGTATATCTTTGGAGTATATCTTTGGAGTAGCAACTTTAGTATTATAACGTAGTAATTTCTTTGATAAATCTCGTAGCAAGTATTACACATAAATCTCCTAGCAATTTTAGTTTGTAATTTCAGTTTGCAATTTCATTTTGTAATTTTAGTTTTTAATTTCAGTTTTGCAATTTTAGTTTGTAATTTCAGTTATTTTAGTTAAGCTTATCCGCGTCCTTATTGTTTCTTCTTGGACAAAAATAGTGCTCGGACGTCTGGATAGAAGCGCGCGTCCAGACGCCATTTTTGCCCAGTGCTAGCTCGCGGCCCACATGGTGCACTCAATCCCTGCATACTCACGGACATGTGGCCCAACAGCCAGTTAAGCGCACCTCCCTCGACTATCAGCTAGGCCCGCTAGTGGCCAAAATGGATCCGGTTCAAACGCTTGTGCCTACCGCACCCGTGTAACAGGAGGACCGTTACCCGCCAGACTATAACAGATAGGAGCGCGCCCTGTGTGCCCCAGCATCTGGGAATAAACGATTGATTTCTATCAATAAACCTGCTAAAGCCCCAAACCATAGAGTACTTAGCACGGGTGCTACAAAGAGATATGTTTTTATATCTCGCATTGAAAATCGTCCTTGCGTATTGGAATATATATATGATCATATACTCTCACGCAAGATCCTTTGTATTTCTTTTGTTTAGGCAAAACGCCTCACCCCACCCGCAGATGCGCCGAGAGGCGTTTACTGGCCTTAGGCACCTGCACGGTGACCCACGGGCGGCGCCCCAACAACAGTAGCAGGCGGCTATGGCAAGCCGCTGTCCGCTAGCCACCAGGGCCATTACTACATGTGCTCCCTCAGATCTACTTTTGAAACATCTAGTTGAAACACTTGTAACATGCGACTAAAAATAGACGATACACTTGAAACATACGCTTGAAACATGCGTGTATAGCCATAGCAACATATGCAACATCCAAATCTTATTTTGCAACATCCAGATAAAACACTTGCAACATACGTATATAGCACCTGAAACACTTGAACACATGCATGTTATGCAACATCCAGATATACTTTTGCAACATCATGATAAAACACTTGAAACATACTTTCGAAACAACTGAAACACTTGAAAACATATGCTTGAAACATACGTATATTGTCATCGTAACATATGCAACATCCCAGATCGACTTTTGCAACATTCAGATGAAACACTTTAAACATAAATCTGAAACACATAAAACACGACGTCGCCGGCGCCCATGGCCTACCTGGTGGGGAACTACGGTGGGGATGGGGCGGCCTCAACCAGGCCTTGGCCGACGGGTGCACGGCGTGGCACAGGGCTACGAGCTGATTTTGTCGAGCCCCAGCTGCTCCCACGTCGTTACCCGCCTGTTTGCCCACTGTGCCGACTCGTTGCTTCGCCACTTCGATGCCCTCTTTGCCATGAGCTATGCTACGCTTCCCAAGAAGATGGATCGGAAGGCGCGCAAGATGCAACACTTGGTGGCCACCAAAGTACACATGTGCCATGAGCTGGAGCAGCCCGCGTGGGCACAGGCACCAGCAGCGCTACGTCATGGAGCAGTCGGGCCGAGTGCACACGTCGCATGGCCTGGTAGAGGCAGGAAGTGGAGCGCCTCGCGTGTCGTCATGTGGATCAGAAGGAGCCACGTCGCTAATAAAAAGAACGGTGCGGACGAACTGAAGGTGGGAGCAGACCTATGGGTCGGTCAGCAAGCCCAGCTAGGAGCGTCTGGGAGGGAGGCCCGCGGAGGAGTATTAGCGTTGTTTCTTTTATTTTGTTTTCCAATGATTTTCTTTCCCTAATCCTATCATATACTATTATAAAGTAAAACCCCACTAGCAATTTTTCTTGACATGCAAGGTGTCCACCTCAGCAGTCTACTATCACTTGCATACAATGTGTCCACCTCAGCAGTCCACTATCTCTTGCAATTAAAGTTCACTAGCACAAGCAATTATGATATCCACATCAGCGAGACACATCATCCACTAGCTTATATTTAGTTGTCCACATCAACGTGTCACACTGCCCACTAGCATTAGTTTATAATAGTTAATCTCTTCCTAAGAATTGTACGAATAGTTAAACTTCATTTCAAATCAGTAGTTTCCGTAGCAACGCGCGGGGTGTTTATTATCTTATTATTAGTACAAGTATCTGTTAGCCAGACGATTCACTAAAAACAAAAAGTTTCTCAAGTAACTTGTTGGAAAAATATACACATATATCTAGTAAAAACGTCATATAGTTGTCTAGTACCGTAGCCATGCTGTTTTACTTGAATGTTTGAAGAATTATTAAGTGATGATGATGGTTACATGGTTCGATCGTTACCGTTATCCATGTGTTAGAGCTCATTTTCAAATGTCCTACACAATTTTGTTCAGATTAAAATGCGAAATGGAAAGTGGTTAATTAGGGAGTGCCGACGGTTTCGATCCATAGGCGAGACCTCACTCGTACAACCACCTTTTTTTTAGAATCACTCGTAACCATTGTGTGTGTGGGGGGTGGGGTGGGGGGGGGGGGGGGGGCTCGTATAACCACCTAGGATATCCAAAGTTATTCTCGTTCGATGGCGGCCCAGAACACACTATGATGTGTACCTCAGTAGTACTCAGTACCATACATATTTACTATATTAACTGGGCCGAATTGGTAGATCAGGTCCAGGTTACTCCACGAGTCCAAGCGCGCTTTTCCCACATGGGACTGAATGGGCCCAAAGCTTGCCAGGCCAGAAAATTGAAGTTGATTCTATTTCTCCTTCACATTGACACACCAAAACTGTCTATTATTAGAGTCGCGATTTCCGGAAGAGTCCCGTTCCTCCAGCACAGTAGCAAAGGGGCGACTCAGAGACGATCTCTGCTACCGCCGCCGGATCCATGAGCTTCCTCACCTCCAGTGGCCCTTTTTTTTTTGGCGCCGGTGGGCTAGGGGAGCTGAGGATCCGGTGGAGGGTATATTTATTCCCTACTATTATAGTAGTTTTAGGTAGGTAGGGTTGGTGAGTTCTTCACTGGAAAGTTTTTGTTCTTCCAGAGCTTCTCTACTGTCGTCTCTGTCCATGGTGAGTGAGTCTCGGTGCTGCCTGGTATGTGCATGGTGCTTGTCGACGACATCTTTTGCAGGGGTTTCGGCAGTGACGGGTTTGCCCTTGCTATTTTCATTTGCGTCGGTGTTTGTTTTCTCTATGTTCCTCTCTGTGTTGGCGGTGGCCATGCTATACCCGGTGATGCTGATCTCACTAGCCATGGTTTAGCGACAGGTATATGGAGAAGTTTCGGTGGATGTCCACCTTCTTGTGTGTTCAGGTTGGTGTTTTCATCGTCGTCTGGAGTTGGCCGGCGAGTTAACTGGCGTCAGATTCCGACGACGACGAGAACATGTCAGCTTGCCTTTGGCCGGTGCATTCAACAAATCTACAACACACCTTGGGTGTGTTTTTCATGGGCTCATTAAACTTTGAAGTTTATTCGTTGATTCGGAATCGGCCATGAGCCTCATCTTGTGTCTTCTTCGTTGTGAGAGATGGAGAAGGACTAGCTTGCAGCAACATCGGTCGACGACGGCGAAGACCACACGGTGCTCCTTCCAAGGACTTAGCTGTAATTTTTCTTTTGTCAAGGAGTGCTCTTTACGGGGGCTAGATGTAATCCTTTTCCTATATTAATAAAATCCAACCCTTTCTCAAAAAAACTGTCTATTATTGTTTGTACAAGATTTGATCAACCAGCAAGAAATTGGCAGCACACGACATTTCTTGCTGGTATATACTAGCAGTAGTATACAGTACTCCTAGTGTAGATGAACTGTTGGACATTTCTTGCATGATGTACCTACGCACTTGTTACTAACAAATTCACGAGAGATTTCACACCATGGCATCTACAGTATGTGGACTGGAGCACATTAAAAGGCCGAGTAATAACTTCACAAAAATGCACCACTGCACTCCACGCGCCAAGAGCAACGCTGATCTCGGGCCTTGTTCGTTTCTAAAAAAAACATGGGCCTTATTGGAGTGGACGACGAGAATTGGACCGGCCCAGAATAGTTTTGCATGTAGGGGCGAGTATGCGTGCGTGTTAAACGTTTGCATATGTACTTATGTAATTCGCAAAAAATAAAAAAAATTCAGAAAATAGTCATCTTTTACCTAAGTATTATTGCCGGAGTCTAGACTTTTCTCCTTGAAACGGAAGACTAGACATTACCTCTGGAGCCACTCCAAAATATCGGACGCCTCTGATCCTTCACGTTGAACGCTGCGTCGCACGCGAAAAGAATCAAGCGCTGCTTGTTTTTGCACGCCCCACCGTTTGGGTCCTGCCTGCCCCTCCCTGTGGATGCCGCGACATGGATGCTTCTACCGGTCCGAGGCGCCCATGACAAATGGCGGCGCCCCAGCAACTGTAGCAGGCGGCTACGACAGGTGGGTCCTGCAACCCCGATCTACTTTTCAACATTCAAATGAAACACTTGCAACATACGTGCGAAACAACCAAAATATTTGCAACATACAACTAAAACACTTGCAAAACATCCGAAAAAACTTGAAAACACGTGTGTAGCTATTGCAAATAGCCAGATAAAATACTTGCAATATATGTATAAAAAACACCTAAAACACTTGCATATATATGCAACATCTAGATATACTTTTATAACATCCAAATAAAACATTTGCAACAAACGTCTAAAACAGATAAAACACTTGGAACATATATGTATAACCACTGAAACATGTGCAACATCCCGATCTACTTTTGCAACATCGATATAAAACACTTGCAATATATACCTCTAAAACATCTAAAACACTTGAAACATACGCTTGCAACATGCATTTTCAGTGCAACATCTACTTGTTTTTTTGATTGAATGGAGGCTCGGCGGCATGCAGAGCTCGATGCCGACGTAGAGTGGGAGGGGGGGTGCAGCGGGTGGGCGGGTGTAGTGTCGTGGCAAGCGACCCCAGACTGGAGAAGGCCACAGCGGGTGGGCGGATGCGGTGCCCTTGCGCTCGAGAAAGGCCACGGCGGGCGGGCGGATGCGGTGCCCCTGCACTCGAGAAAGGTCACGGGGGACGGGGTGCGGTGCCCGCGGCGTGGCGCCCCTACGCTGGAGAAAGGCCACGACGGACGGGGTGCGGTGCCTACAGCGGGTGAGCACTGTGGAAGCGAGCATCGTGAGCGCGGACAGGAACGAGCATTGCAGGCGGGAGCGACGAGCGGGAGCGAGCTGTATGGACTGAGAAAGTGCGGCGTCCGGACGGACATACGCCCTGAGGAGAGCATTACCGATTTACAAAACAATTGTTTTTTCCCTCGCTTAAATAAATGCATCTTTGGTTTCATCCTAAGTGGCGATGGCTCTGACTAACTTTTCTAAACGTGGCCAACAAGCCCACATGTCAGTCCCTATGTTATGTTCTTCTTTCTACTCCATCTATCACGCATTTCTACGAACACGTTATATATTTGGAGCACGCCAAGAGGTGGGCGTGATCACTCAAATGGATGGGGACGATGGTAGGACCTCCGATCCTTGTTCACCAGCGCTTACATACCAAAGGTCCACCTTGAGCATGTCTTTTTAGGCCCTTTTTGGTTCACTAGTCCAGGGAATGCTCAAAAAACACATTGTGGAAGAGGACTCGTGTGACCTGTGTTCTCAATCCTCTGAGAGCTGTGATCACCTCTTCTTTGACTGCCCGGTTGCATGATCCTTCTGGAGTCACCTCAGTTGGGATCCAAGTTTGCTGCCCTCCGTTGAAAGCCTGTGGGAAATCCCATGCCCAGATCACATCCCCAAGGAGTTGTTTTCTACTCTAGTTCTGCTCTGCTATTGGAACATATTGAACCACAGGCATGATGTGGTTTTTAGGCACCTCGCCCCCAGCTTGCAAAGACTCCTAGCCTCAAGCAAAGCCACCTGCAGGGACTGGAGCTGTCGGTTGAGCATCAAGGATAGATGGATAGTTCAGAAATGGTGTGAAATATTCTCTGCAATGTAATCTCCTCTCCCGCCATTGTAATTCATCAAGGGCCTCGACCCCAAACTTGTAGGTGTCATGCACCCTCCATTACCGGTTCTCCGTCATCTATGAAAAATCATTCAGGTGGGACCCTCACCCCTCCGGTGATGTCTTCAAAAACTAGTCTAGGAACAGAGACTAAAACAGGGATTAAACTGTAGTCCCTTGCCCTGTTTGGTTCAAAGGACTAAAACCCATTCAAGCAGATGAACAAAGTCCAAAACGCCCCTCCCTTCTATTCTCTTTCTCTCTCTCCTTCCTCCGTCCACTCGCCTCTCTCACCTGCAAATCCAAATCCGCGCTCGAGGAAGGGAGCTCGTCGGGGATGGGGGCGCCTGAGGTTCTCTTCTCCTCTCCCTTCTCCACGCCCGAGGTTCTCTTACCGGCGCCGGCATGGGGCAAGGTGTGGGGCATGGCCAACAAGGTGTGGGTGGCACCGGCGAGGCATTCACGGCGTGGTGTCATGAACTGGCTACGGCAGCGTGGGGAGGAGTAGGAGGGGTGGGGACTGGAGGGGCATGGACTGCCATTTTGGGCCAGTAGTCCCAAAAAGCCACACCTCAAGGGACTACAGGACTAATCCACTTTAGTCTCTCTTTTAGCCCCACTGTTTGACAAATTAGGGACTAAATGAAACTAAAATGGGAGGACTACTAAGTAGTCCCGTGGAACCAAATAGGCCCTTATTAGGTGAGTCATCATGGATTTGACACCCTTTAATAACGCGAATCACTAGAATTTCAATTTAGGACGAATAATTTGGAACAAGATGCAAATGTAATGTCTTGTTTTTTTGAGCACACATGAGAACTACGCACCATTATATTAAAAGCAGAAAAAAAAATGATCCAATTATATGTGGAAACCCAGAACTATTTGCACCCGCTTACATTTTGACTGCCCAACCCCGACCTATCCTAGTAGCTGCCCAAGTGTTGTTGCCCTAGCGATGATCCAAGTGTGGGGCTGCTCACCCACCTCCTATAGGACTTGCTGCACCAATGGGCTATGGCCATCAAAGACACAAGATTTATATGTTTCCACAACATAGTGAGGATGACTAAGAAGTTGAAACCCTTCCGCTTGATCTTTGGAGTCCATCGTGCCGCCCATCGCCACCTGTCTTGGAAAACAACGCGATGCGCTCTTGGCGCCGGTCATTCTAATCCCATTTTGCTCGGCGCCTAAAACCAAACTTGCTTGTATAGAATGCAGGGTGCACAAGTAAGTGAATGATATACCGTCCAGCACCAATTGTGCACAGCAAGCTAGAGAAAGATTTTGCACCTTAATGCTTCCATAACCATTTGCACCTTAATGCTTCCATAACCACTTGGGTGGCTCAAAGTCAACTGCCCAGTAAAGAAATGTGGATACGAAGATCATGCCAAATACACCCGGACACATTGGGTGTCCAAAATGTGGGTATCTAGCTAGTCCTTGATTAGCTATTTAGCTAGACTACATCGATCGGATAGGCGACGATTGCAAGAACCGACAAGCTGCCACTAATGTCATGAAATCATCGCTGTTGAGAAGTGCCTCATGTACAATGCATTTCAGGCAGAATTAATGGTATAGAGCTAGTCTGGAACTGAACAACTGTGTATCCACCTGATTGTCCAGAACATGGTGTTTGCTTTGTTGCTAACAAGGGCGGATCTATATTGTTCCCTATGCATGTGGCTGCACCCAAGCCCAAACCAAAAATTAAATATCAGCCCCATATTTTCATTATATGTTTCAACTAGCAGCTATAGAGTCACATAATATCATGTCCCCTCTATTTTTCTCTAGCTCTGCCCCTAGTCACCGACCGAGGTGATGACAGAGATTGCAAACAAAGCTTTGGCCTTATTTGTGCACCTTGATATTGAACATCGCCATGGCTGATCTAGTTTAGTTTTACGCAACCACAACCAGTGCATCCTCAACCTCAATGCATGTCTACCCAAACACCTTCATTTTTTTTATAAAGAGATATAACATTCTGGCCTCCAACATTTAGAAATGAATAATAAGTATAGCCATTTAGAACAAACCCATGGTGGTTAGACTACACTCCACCATATGGTGATACAAAGTAAGGATATAAAAGAAACAAGCAAAACTCAAATCCCTATCCTAAACCGATTTTGTCACCCACACACTAGCTACACAGATTCCAGCATCATGCGCCCCCCAAGTGATTGCCTTCCCCTAGCGAAGACAATATGTAATATATCTTGCACAAAATTTAGAAGGTCAACCACCCAAGATGTTGGGGTTGCACAAACCTGCCAATCTATGTTGCATGGAAATGGACCTCCAAGGCGACACCTCCAAGGAGGAATACAATGAGATTTGTTGATGCCGCCTACCCCAAAATCAGAGCCAAGGTTTTCATATGGAGATCAGTGGACAAGAGGGTCGTGAAGTGCCATGACAATACCTCCAGGAAGGAAAACGACGCTCGAAGGTGGCACTATTGTTGAGAACAATAAGATCACCAACAAAGGCTTTCAATAGCACCTCCATAGCACCCCACCCACTACCCACATTCAGAAACAAATTCTCCACCAACACATTAGGAGTTCTGCACCTCGCTCAAGGCCATGGCATAGCCACTCTCAAGCTCCACAACAAGCCACAGTCCGCGATGCCTTTCACTAGAGAAGTCACCACCTGATGCCTATGCACCACCATCGAGCAATTCTGAGGTCAAGAGTCCTAGATCCGATTACCCCAAGAGTGGCTCTGCCTGCACCCAAAGCGTCGTCCTAATTCCGACCAACAATCCAGGGGCAAGCTGCCATGGGCCTTGACCTGTTGACCACCACATATCCGGGTAAGGAAAGCCAGATCCCATCATGGCCACACCGAATCAGTCGCCACTGTCATAAGGTCCAAATAACGGCTGCCAGCCCGCATGTGCATTGGACCAAACACCCCCCACTTGGATCCATGAGACAGACGAATAATAGAAAGGGCTTGTTGGCAACCAACCAGCATGCTCGCCTATAATTGTGGCCATGTACTCAACGGCCATGCTTGCTAGTAGCACCAGCGCGCCACACAACATCTCCCCCACCACCGTTGTGCGCCAATGTGCGGACAGCCGCCAGCGCCAATTCAGGCCACCGCAACACTGCAAGCTAGATCCGACCACGATGACCTAGATCAACATGAGTTGGCAGTGTGCTCCGGTGGTGTCAAGGTGGAGAGGGCGGAGGGGTGAGGGGGTGGCGATGCTAGGTTTGTTGCTGGTGACATGGTTAGTCTATGAACTTGAGTGAAAAGCTCTCCATCAAAGCAGCTTCATATCACGTGTCAACTTTGCAGGGACGAAATGTGAAAACTTGAGGCCTAATTTTTGGAAGCGAGGGGGAGGCAAACTCGGAAAGCCCTCCATGGAGAACTAAATGGCTTATTCAAATGGCATCCCATGGATTGTTCACCCTAGGAAAAGTCTAGGATCCAAAGGGGATTTGAGTTTTCAAACTAGCCCTTATTGAAGTTACATGCTTTAGACGTGACAAATAATTGGGACGTAGGAGATTAGTTTTCTTTATGCTGCTATTTTCCCAACAAGTTACTCAACGACCGATGAGCGAGTAACAACCCAAGCACTGGACTATTGGGCTACTCTTTTGATATCACTGCAGATTGCAGAAGTGCAGATACTAAGTTACACACATACATGGGTACTAACATTAAAAAATATCATACTATTAAGGCAAAACTTGCTCCTAGACATGAAAAGTGACCTCCCTCTGCTGCTAACACCAAAAATAGAACGATTTGCTGGAAGACACTTTGGTTGTTGGCAAATTTGCTGGTGGCACTCTGCTCAATAAAATATTCATTTCTGGCTTTCGAGGAGAGAGAAGCACGGTGAAATGTTCTTTTTTCCCTGCCTCTAATTTTTTCTTCCTCACTCCCTTTCTTTTCCTTCTCATCAGGGTAGTGGCTTCTACCTCCCTGGTCCAACCGCATCTGGGCACGCAGTTCCACTGCGCCATGGGCGATTGCGTCGGGCGGCTCTAGAGCGGTGGCCCTCGTGCCAGTGGCCGAGGTCACGCCTACGACACTACTACACAAAACTTAATGGAGGTGGGCGTTTTCAATTTATCGAGGAGGGCATCACAACCGCCTCGGCCCAAAAGGTCAAGGTAAATCGATATTTTCCGAGGCGGTTGAAATGCCCGCCTCGATAAATCAAATAAAAAAGAAAAAAAAGAAAAAAGCCCACAGCCCAACCAGGCTTGGATCTGGGCCTCGCGTCGCCAGATCCGCCACCGCCGCTGGATCTGCTGTCGCCGCCCTAGGTCGCTCCTGCTGCTACCGTTGCCAGATTTGACACCGGAGGAGGCCTGCACGCGCCCCCACGTGTCTGCACCGCTGGATCCACCGCCCTAGTCCCGCTCCTGCTCAGCCGTGGCCAGATTCGACGCCAGAGGAGGCCTATGCACGCCCCTCGTGTCCGCACCGCCGGATCCGCCGCCGCTGCCGCTGCTATGCTGTTGCCGTCGTAGATCCGCCATCCTTGTCCCGGATCTGGCCCTGCCATCGCATCTGGTCCACCGCCGCACTTCCTTTGAGGAGAGAGAGGAACGCGGGAGGGAGGGGCGTCGCCGCGCCAAGGGGAGGGAGGAGCACCGCCACGCTTAGGTGAGGGAGGCCGTGCGAGGCTGTGCCGTCAGGGAAAGGGAGGAGAGGGAGGCTGCGCCGCTCGGGGAGAGGAGACCGATGGTGCTGTGAGAGACCGACGACGCGGGGAGGGGAGGGAGGGAGAGTCGCAACCGAGAGAGTCGCGACTGCACAAGTGGGGGTGAGAGAGAGGAGTGAATCAGAAACTCTAAGACCCTATATTTATACTCGTTCTAGCTATCGGGACTCGCCTGGGCCTGTTGGGCCTCGGCCTTTTTTCCGAGGCAGGCCATTTAGGAGGTCCGCCTCTGAAAATGGAGGCATTTTTTAAGGCGGGCCTCTTATAAGACCCGCCTTCGTTAACCGCCTCCGTAAATCGATTTTAGAGGCAGTTAATGGTGACTGTCTCGGTTAATAAAAACGACCGCCTCGGTTAATCCCAGGCATTAACCGAGACGGTTGAAATGTCTGCCCGCCTCCGAGCCCCTTCGCCAAACACCTCGGTTAAGTTTTTTTTTGTGGTAGCGACAACCGGAGTTGAGGAAGGACCAGCACCAGCCAGACCCAAATCCATGGGACTCATCGTCGTCGCGGGAAGTAGGAGAGGAAGGCCAAAAGAGGGTCGCTGGGTCGCCGGCGGGTGGTCGCCGTCCGGGAGCCGCAAGGTCGCCGTTGAGGAGCTCGGGCAGAAATCGACCTCATGGCGGGGGACATCGGTGCCTCGCGTCGAGACGGCGGCTGGCCATGGGGTGCCACCGGACGAGGCTGCGGCTAGCCTCCTGCATACTCGCTGGCAGCGCGGTGCTCACACCCGCGCCTCCTGCGTGCTCACCGGTGCTGGCGGTCAGTAGCAGTGCCCGCGCCCGCGGCGTGCTTGTCCTGCGTGGCAGCAGGGCCCGCGCCTGCGGCCTGCTTGACTTGCGCGGCGAGCAGGGGAGAAGAACCGGGAGCGAGGAAGAAGAAAGGGGCAGGACAAAAAGGATATTTCACTGTGCTTCTCTATCCTTGAAAATCAGAAATGAATATTTTATTGGACGGAGTGTACCCTGACAAATCGCTTCATTTTCGACGTCTAGCAGTGGAGATGATTTCCAGTGTCAGGACCAAATTTTGGCTACTATTAACCGCAGCCGGAGACAGGATAGAAAGACACATATTCACACCGCTCCCATCGTCGCCTGCCTAGCTAGCGTATACTCCTGTAGTAGTACTAGTAGAAGTTTTTTTTTGACAACGTACTAGTACGAGGTTAATTCCTGCAACCAACTAACGTGGTTCTCACTAAAAACGTGCAACAAAAACACATAAAAAATGATGAATAACGCGATATAATCCTATGTGCACGAGAAGTGAGAGCGAGAGGCCAATGCAGTTTTGCACTATATATATATATATATATATATATATATAACGATAGCGTCAGGGCGTCGGACGGACGGACGTTTTGTTTACTGTTTTGCTTACTGGGCCAGGCAACTGGCCTCTGGCCTTCTCAACTCCTGCAGAACATTTTCCCACTCCGGTTCGTCGCAGCCACTTCCATTGAGTCGTCCGTCCACAATGGGCGCCTCCACCACGCAATCCGCCCGTCGCGGCCGCGGCGCGCTATCCGACCGCACCCGCTCTGCCTCACTGCCACGGCCATCCTCGGCTGCACCCCATGCCGCGTTGCGCCAGTCCCAATCCTGGGCCACGCTCCCATCTCACCTTGTCTATCGCGGCTATGGCGTTCATTGCCCTATTGCCACGAGGAGGTCGCCGCCGGTGCACCTGCGCTTGGGTGTATGTTGTGTCGTTGTTCTCGACGTCCCCCTGACCCGAGGTTGCTGGTTACTGCAGTTCCTCACCAGGTATGTCATGGCTGCCGATGACGCCATGTTTTAAGTGTTTCAAACGTTTCAGACAGATGTTTTAAGTGTTTCATGTGTACGTTACAATAAATAGATCTGGGATGTTGCCTATGTTGCAATGACAATATACGTATATTGCAAGCGTATGTTTCCAGTGTTTTAGGTGTTTCAGACATATGTTTCAAGTGTTTCATCCGAGTGTTGCATAAGTAGATCTGGATGTTACATAACATGCATGTTGCAAGCGTGGCGTTTGATACATATGTTGCAATTGTTTCATCTGGATGTTGCAAGTATTTTGCAATTGCTACACGTGTTTTCAAGTGTTTCAGGTGCTTTTGCAAGTGTTTCAGACGTATGTTACAAGTGTTTTAGCTGTTTTGGACGTATGTTGCAAATATTCCATCTGAATGTTTCAAAAATAGATCGAGATGCTCTACATGTTGCAATGTGCCCCACCTGCCACAACCTTCTGCTGCAGTTGCTGGGGCATCGTGCATGCGCATGGGGAGCGGATGGATGGAGCGCTAGCTGCTCGGCGGCTCGCGGGGGGAGCGAAGGGAGATCGCGGTAGGGGCACAAGCGTTTACTGGCCTTAGGCACCTGCACGGTGACCCACGGGCGGCGCCCCAACAACAGTAGCAGGCGGCTATGGCAAGCCGCTGTCCGCTAGCCACCAGGGCCATTACTACATGTGCTCCCTCAGATCTACTTTTGAAACATCTAGTTGAAACACTTGTAACATGCGACTAAAAATAGACGATACACTTGAAACATACGCTTGAAACATGCGTGTATAGCCATAGCAACATATGCAACATCCAAATCTTATTTTGCAACATCCAGATAAAACACTTGCAACATACGTATATAGCACCTGAAACACTTGAACACATGCATGTTATGCAACATCCAGATATACTTTTGCAACATCATGATAAAACACTTGAAACATACTTTCGAAACAACTGAAACACTTGAAAACATATGCTTGAAACATACGTATATTGTCATCGTAACATATGCAACATCCCAGATCGACTTTTGCAACATTCAGATGAAACACTTTAAACATAAATCTGAAACACATAAAACACGACGTCGCCGGCGCCCATGGCCTACCTGGTGGGGAACTACGGTGGGGATGGGGCGGCCTCAACCAGGCCTTGGCCGACGGGTGCACGGCGTGGCACAGGGCTACGAGCTGATTTTGTCGAGCCCCAGCTGCTCCCACGTCGTTACCCGCCTGTTTGCCCACTGTGCCGACTCGTTGCTTCGCCACTTCGATGCCCTCTTTGCCATGAGCTATGCTACGCTTCCCAAGAAGATGGATCGGAAGGCGCGCAAGATGCAACACTTGGTGGCCACCAAAGTACACATGTGCCATGAGCTGGAGCAGCCCGCGTGGGCACAGGCACCAGCAGCGCTACGTCATGGAGCAGTCGGGCCGAGTGCACACGTCGCATGGCCTGGTAGAGGCAGGAAGTGGAGCGCCTCGCGTGTCGTCATGTGGATCAGAAGGAGCCACGTCGCTAATAAAAAGAACGGTGCGGACGAACTGAAGGTGGGAGCAGACCTATGGGTCGGTCAGCAAGCCCAGCTAGGAGCGTCTGGGAGGGAGGCCCGCGGAGGAGTATTAGCGTTGTTTCTTTTATTTTGTTTTCCAATGATTTTCTTTCCCTAATCCTATCATATACTATTATAAAGTAAAACCCCATTAGCAATTTTTCTTGACATGCAAGGTGTCCACCTCAGCAGTCTACTATCACTTGCATACAATGTGTCCACCTCAGCAGTCCACTATCTCTTGCAATTAAAGTTCACTAGCACAAGCAATTATGATATCCACATCAGCGAGACACATCATCCACTAGCTTATATTTAGTTGTCCACATCAACGTGTCACACTGCCCACTAGCATTAGTTTATAATAGTTAATCTCTTCCTAAGAATTGTACGAATAGTTAAACTTCATTTCAAATCAGTAGTTTCCGTAGCAACGCGCGGGGTGTTTATTATCTTATTATTAGTACAAGTATCTGTTAGCCAGACGATTCACTAAAAACAAAAAGTTTCTCAAGTAACTTGTTGGAAAAATATACACATATATCTAGTAAAAACGTCATATAGTTGTCTAGTACCGTAGCCATGCTGTTTTACTTGAATGTTTGAAGAATTATTAAGTGATGATGATGGTTACATGGTTCGATCGTTACCGTTATCCATGTGTTAGAGCTCATTTTCAAATGTCCTACACAATTTTGTTCAGATTAAAATGCGAAATGGAAAGTGGTTAATTAGGGAGTGCCGACGGTTTCGATCCATAGGCGAGACCTCACTCGTACAACCACCTTTTTTTTAGAATCACTCGTAACCATTGTGTGTGTGGGGGGTGGGGTGGGGGGGGGGGGGGGGCTCGTATAACCACCTAGGATATCCAAAGTTATTCTCGTTCGATGGCGGCCCAGAACACACTATGATGTGTACCTCAGTAGTACTCAGTACCATACATATTTACTATATTAACTGGGCCGAATTGGTAGATCAGGTCCAGGTTACTCCACGAGTCCAAGCGCGCTTTTCCCACATGGGACTGAATGGGCCCAAAGCTTGCCAGGCCAGAAAATTGAAGTTGATTCTATTTCTCCTTCACATTGACACACCAAAACTGTCTATTATTAGAGTCGCGATTTCCGGAAGAGTCCCGTTCCTCCAGCACAGTAGCAAAGGGGCGACTCAGAGACGATCTCTGCTACCGCCGCCGGATCCATGAGCTTCCTCACCTCCAGTGGCCCTTTTTTTTTTTTGGCGCCGGTGGGCTAGGGGAGCTGAGGATCCGGTGGAGGGTATATTTATTCCCTACTATTATAGTAGTTTTAGGTAGGTAGGGTTGGTGAGTTCTTCACTGGAAAGTTTTTGTTCTTCCAGAGCTTCTCTACTGTCGTCTCTGTCCATGGTGAGTGAGTCTCGGTGCTGCCTGGTATGTGCATGGTGCTTGTCGACGACATCTTTTGCAGGGGTTTCGGCAGTGACGGGTTTGCCCTTGCTATTTTCATTTGCGTCGGTGTTTGTTTTCTCTATGTTCCTCTCTGTGTTGGCGGTGGCCATGCTATACCCGGTGATGCTGATCTCACTAGCCATGGTTTAGCGACAGGTATATGGAGAAGTTTCGGTGGATGTCCACCTTCTTGTGTGTTCAGGTTGGTGTTTTCATCGTCGTCTGGAGTTGGCCGGCGAGTTAACTGGCGTCAGATTCCGACGACGACGAGAACATGTCAGCTTGCCTTTGGCCGGTGCATTCAACAAATCTACAACACACCTTGGGTGTGTTTTTCATGGGCTCATTAAACTTTGAAGTTTATTCGTTGATTCGGAATCGGCCATGAGCCTCATCTTGTGTCTTCTTCGTTGTGAGAGATGGAGAAGGACTAGCTTGCAGCAACATCGGTCGACGACGGCGAAGACCACACGGTGCTCCTTCCAAGGACTTAGCTGTAATTTTTCTTTTGTCAAGGAGTGCTCTTTACGGGGGCTAGATGTAATCCTTTTCCTATATTAATAAAATCCAACCCTTTCTCAAAAAAACTGTCTATTATTGTTTGTACAAGATTTGATCAACCAGCAAGAAATTGGCAGCACACGACATTTCTTGCTGGTATATACTAGCAGTAGTATACAGTACTCCTAGTGTAGATGAACTGTTGGACATTTCTTGCATGATGTACCTACGCACTTGTTACTAACAAATTCACGAGAGATTTCACACCATGGCATCTACAGTATGTGGACTGGAGCACATTAAAAGGCCGAGTAATAACTTCACAAAAATGCACCACTGCACTCCACGCGCCAAGAGCAACGCTGATCTCGGGCCTTGTTCGTTTCTAAAAAAAACATGGGCCTTATTGGAGTGGACGACGAGAATTGGACCGGCCCAGAATAGTTTTGCATGCAGGGGCGAGTATGCGTGCGTGTTAAACGTTTGCATATGTACTTATGTAATTCGCAAAAAATAAAAAAAATTCAGAAAATAGTCATCTTTTACCTAAGTATTATTGCCGGAGTCTAGACTTTTCTCCTTGAAACGGAAGACTAGACATTACCTCTGGAGCCACTCCAAAATATCGGACGCCTCTGATCCTTCACGTTGAACGCTGCGTCGCACGCGAAAAGAATCAAGCGCTGCTTGTTTTTGCACGCCCCACCGTTTGGGTCCTGCCTGCCCCTCCCTGTGGATGCCGCGACATGGATGCTTCTACCGGTCCGAGGCGCCCATGACAAATGGCGGCGCCCCAGCAACTGTAGCAGGCGGCTACGACAGGTGGGTCCTGCAACCCCGATCTACTTTTCAACATTCAAATGAAACACTTGCAACATACGTGCGAAACAACCAAAATATTTGCAACATACAACTAAAACACTTGCAAAACACCCGAAAAAACTTGAAAACACGTGTGTAGCTATTGCAAATAGCCAGATAAAATACTTGCAATATATGTATAAAAAACACCTAAAACACTTGCATATATATGCAACATCTAGATATACTTTTATAACATCCAAATAAAACATTTGCAACAAACGTCTAAAACAGATAAAACACTTGGAACATATATGTATAACCACTGAAACATGTGCAACATCCCGATCTACTTTTGCAACATCGATATAAAACACTTGCAATATATACCTCTAAAACATCTAAAACACTTGAAACATACGCTTGCAACATGCATTTTCAGTGCAACATCTACTTGTTTTTTTGATTGAATGGAGGCTCGGCGGCATGCAGAGCTCGATGCCGACGTAGAGTGGGAGGGGGGGTGCAGCGGGTGGGCGGGTGTAGTGTCGTGGCAAGCGACCCCAGACTGGAGAAGGCCACAGCGGGTGGGCGGATGCGGTGCCCTTGCGCTCGAGAAAGGCCACGGCGGGCGGGCGGATGCGGTGCCCCTGCACTCGAGAAAGGTCACGGGGGACGGGGTGCGGTGCCCGCGGCGTGGCGCCCCTACGCTGGAGAAAGGCCACGACGGACGGGGTGCGGTGCCTACAGCGGGTGAGCACTGTGGAAGCGAGCATCGTGAGCGCGGACAGGAACGAGCATTGCAGGCGGGAGCGACGAGCGGGAGCGAGCTGTATGGACTGAGAAAGTGCGGCGTCCGGACGGACATACGCCCTGAGGAGAGCATTACCGATTTACAAAACAATTGTTTTTTCCCTCGCTTAAATAAATGCATCTTTGGTTTCATCCTAAGTGGCGATGGCTCTGACTAACTTTTCTAAACGTGGCCAACAAGCCCACATGTCAGTCCCTATGTTATGTTCTTCTTTCTACTCCATCTATCACGCATTTCTACGAACACGTTATATATTTGGAGCACGCCAAGAGGTGGGCGTGATCACTCAAATGGATGGGGACGATGGTAGGACCTCCGATCCTTGTTCACCAGCGCTTACATACCAAAGGTCCACCTTGAGCATGTCTTTTTAGGCCCTTTTTGGTTCACTAGTCCAGGGAATGCTCAAAAAACACATTGTGGAAGAGGACTCGTGTGACCTGTGTTCTCAATCCTCTGAGAGCTGTGATCACCTCTTCTTTGACTGCCCGGTTGCATGATCCTTCTGGAGTCACCTCAGTTGGGATCCAAGTTTGCTGCCCTCCGTTGAAAGCCTGTGGGAAATCCCATGCCCAGATCACATCCCCAAGGAGTTGTTTTCTACTCTAGTTCTGCTCTGCTATTGGAACATATTGAACCACAGGCATGATGTGGTTTTTAGGCACCTCGCCCCCAGCTTGCAAAGACTCCTAGCCTCAAGCAAAGCCACCTGCAGGGACTGGAGCTGTCGGTTGAGCATCAAGGATAGATGGATAGTTCAGAAATGGTGTGAAATATTCTCTGCAATGTAATCTCCTCTCCCGCCATTGTAATTCATCAAGGGCCTCGACCCCAAACTTGTAGGTGTCATGCACCCTCCATTACCGGTTCTCCGTCATCTATGAAAAATCATTCAGGTGGGACCCTCACCCCTCCGGTGATGTCTTCAAAAACTAGTCTAGGAACAGAGACTAAAACAGGGATTAAACTGTAGTCCCTTGCCCTGTTTGGTTCAAAGGACTAAAACCCATTCAAGCAGATGAACAAAGTCCAAAACGCCCCTCCCTTCTATTCTCTTTCTCTCTCTCCTTCCTCCGTCCACTCGCCTCTCTCACCTGCAAATCCAAATCCGCGCTCGAGGAAGGGAGCTCGTCGGGGATGGGGGCGCCTGAGGTTCTCTTCTCCTCTCCCTTCTCCACGCCCGAGGTTCTCTTACCGGCGCCGGCATGGGGCAAGGTGTGGGGCATGGCCAACAAGGTGTGGGTGGCACCGGCGAGGCATTCACGGCGTGGTGTCATGAACTGGCTACGGCAGCGTGGGGAGGAGTAGGAGGGGTGGGGACTGGAGGGGCATGGACTGCCATTTTGGGCCAGTAGTCCCAAAAAGCCACACCTCAAGGGACTACAGGACTAATCCACTTTAGTCTCTCTTTTAGCCCCACTGTTTGACAAATTAGGGACTAAATGAAACTAAAATGGGAGGACTACTAAGTAGTCCCGTGGAACCAAATAGGCCCTTATTAGGTGAGTCATCATGGATTTGACACCCTTTAATAACGCGAATCACTAGAATTTCAATTTAGGACGAATAATTTGGAACAAGATGCAAATGTAATGTCTTGTTTTTTTGAGCACACATGAGAACTACGCACCATTATATTAAAAGCAGAAAAAAAAATGATCCAATTATATGTGGAAACCCAGAACTATTTGCACCCGCTTACATTTTGACTGCCCAACCCCGACCTATCCTAGTAGCTGCCCAAGTGTTGTTGCCCTAGCGATGATCCAAGTGTGGGGCTGCTCACCCACCTCCTATAGGACTTGCTGCACCAATGGGCTATGGCCATCAAAGACACAAGATTTATATGTTTCCACAACATAGTGAGGATGACTAAGAAGTTGAAACCCTTCCGCTTGATCTTTGGAGTCCATCGTGCCGCCCATCGCCACCTGTCTTGGAAAACAACGCGATGCGCTCTTGGCGCCGGTCATTCTAATCCCATTTTGCTCGGCGCCTAAAACCAAACTTGCTTGTATAGAATGCAGGGTGCACAAGTAAGTGAATGATATACCGTCCAGCACCAATTGTGCACAGCAAGCTAGAGAAAGATTTTGCACCTTAATGCTTCCATAACCATTTGCACCTTAATGCTTCCATAACCACTTGGGTGGCTCAAAGTCAACTGCCCAGTAAAGAAATGTGGATACGAAGATCATGCCAAATACACCCGGACACATTGGGTGTCCAAAATGTGGGTATCTAGCTAGTCCTTGATTAGCTATTTAGCTAGACTACATCGATCGGATAGGCGACGATTGCAAGAACCGACAAGCTGCCACTAATGTCATGAAATCATCGCTGTTGAGAAGTGCCTCATGTACAATGCATTTCAGGCAGAATTAATGGTATAGAGCTAGTCTGGAACTGAACAACTGTGTATCCACCTGATTGTCCAGAACATGGTGTTTGCTTTGTTGCTAACAAGGGCGGATCTATATTGTTCCCTATGCATGTGGCTGCACCCAAGCCCAAACCAAAAATTAAATATCAGCCCCATATTTTCATTATATGTTTCAACTAGCAGCTATAGAGTCACATAATATCATGTCCCCTCTATTTTTCTCTAGCTCTGCCCCTAGTCACCGACCGAGGTGATGACAGAGATTGCAAACAAAGCTTTGGCCTTATTTGTGCACCTTGATATTGAACATCGCCATGGCTGATCTAGTTTAGTTTTACGCAACCACAACCAGTGCATCCTCAACCTCAATGCATGTCTACCCAAACACCTTCATTTTTTTTTATAAAGAGATATAACATTCTGGCCTCCAACATTTAGAAATGAATAATAAGTATAGCCATTTAGAACAAACCCATGGTGGTTAGACTACACTCCACCATATGGTGATACAAAGTAAGGATATAAAAGAAACAAGCAAAACTCAAATCCCTATCCTAAACCGATTTTGTCACCCACACACTAGCTACACAGATTCCAGCATCATGCGCCCCCCAAGTGATTGCCTTCCCCTAGCGAAGACAATATGTAATATATCTTGCACAAAATTTAGAAGGTCAACCACCCAAGATGTTGGGGTTGCACAAACCTGCCAATCTATGTTGCATGGAAATGGACCTCCAAGGCGACACCTCCAAGGAGGAATACAATGAGATTTGTTGATGCCGCCTACCCCAAAATCAGAGCCAAGGTTTTCATATGGAGATCAGTGGACAAGAGGGTCGTGAAGTGCCATGACAATACCTCCAGGAAGGAAAACGACGCTCGAAGGTGGCACTATTGTTGAGAACAATAAGATCACCAACAAAGGCTTTCAATAGCACCTCCATAGCACCCCACCCACTACCCACATTCAGAAACAAATTCTCCACCAACACATTAGGAGTTCTGCACCTCGCTCAAGGCCATGGCATAGCCACTCTCAAGCTCCACAACAAGCCACAGTCCGCGATGCCTTTCACTAGAGAAGTCACCACCTGATGCCTATGCACCACCATCGAGCAATTCTGAGGTCAAGAGTCCTAGATCCGATTACCCCAAGAGTGGCTCTGCCTGCACCCAAAGCGTCGTCCTAATTCCGACCAACAATCCAGGGGCAAGCTGCCATGGGCCTTGACCTGTTGACCACCACATATCCGGGTAAGGAAAGCCAGATCCCATCATGGCCACACCGAATCAGTCGCCACTGTCATAAGGTCCAAATAACGGCTGCCAGCCCGCATGTGCATTGGACCAAACACCCCCCACTTGGATCCATGAGACAGACGAATAATAGAAAGGGCTTGTTGGCAACCAACCAGCATGCTCGCCTATAATTGTGGCCATGTACTCAACGGCCATGCTTGCTAGTAGCACCAGCGCGCCACACAACATCTCCCCCACCACCGTTGTGCGCCAATGTGCGGACAGCCGCCAGCGCCAATTCAGGCCACCGCAACACTGCAAGCTAGATCCGACCACGATGACCTAGATCAACATGAGTTGGCAGTGTGCTCCGGTGGTGTCAAGGTGGAGAGGGCGGAGGGGTGAGGGGGTGGCGATGCTAGGTTTGTTGCTGGTGACATGGTTAGTCTATGAACTTGAGTGAAAAGCTCTCCATCAAAGCAGCTTCATATCACGTGTCAACTTTGCAGGGACGAAATGTGAAAACTTGAGGCCTAATTTTTGGAAGCGAGGGGGAGGCAAACTCGGAAAGCCCTCCATGGAGAACTAAATGGCTTATTCAAATGGCATCCCATGGATTGTTCACCCTAGGAAAAGTCTAGGATCCAAAGGGGATTTGAGTTTTCAAACTAGCCCTTATTGAAGTTACATGCTTTAGACGTGACAAATAATTGGGACGTAGGAGATTAGTTTTCTTTATGCTGCTATTTTCCCAACAAGTTACTCAACGACCGATGAGCGAGTAACAACCCAAGCACTGGACTATTGGGCTACTCTTTTGATATCACTGCAGATTGCAGAAGTGCAGATACTAAGTTACACACATACATGGGTACTAACATTAAAAAATATCATACTATTAAGGCAAAACTTGCTCCTAGACATGAAAAGTGACCTCCCTCTGCTGCTAACACCAAAAATAGAACGATTTGCTGGAAGACACTTTGGTTGTTGGCAAATTTGCTGGTGGCACTCTGCTCAATAAAATATTCATTTCTGGCTTTCGAGGAGAGAGAAGCACGGTGAAATGTTCTTTTTTCCCTGCCTCTAATTTTTTCTTCCTCACTCCCTTTCTTTTCCTTCTCATCAGGGTAGTGGCTTCTACCTCCCTGGTCCAACCGCATCTGGGCACGCAGTTCCACTGCGCCATGGGCGATTGCGTCGGGCGGCTCTAGAGCGGTGGCCCTCGTGCCAGTGGCCGAGGTCACGCCTACGACACTACTACACAAAACTTAATGGAGGTGGGCGTTTTCAATTTATCGAGGAGGGCATCACAACCGCCTCGGCCCAAAAGGTCAAGGTAAATCGATATTTTCCGAGGCGGTTGAAATGCCCGCCTCGATAAATCAAATAAAAAAGAAAAAAAAGAAAAAAGCCCACAGCCCAACCAGGCTTGGATCTGGGCCTCGCGTCGCCAGATCCGCCACCGCCGCTGGATCTGCTGTCGCCGCCCTAGGTCGCTCCTGCTGCTACCGTTGCCAGATTTGACACCGGAGGAGGCCTGCACGCGCCCCCACGTGTCTGCACCGCTGGATCCACCGCCCTAGTCCCGCTCCTGCTCAGCCGTGGCCAGATTCGACGCCAGAGGAGGCCTATGCACGCCCCTCGTGTCCGCACCGCCGGATCCGCCGCCGCTGCCGCTGCTATGCTGTTGCCGTCGTAGATCCGCCATCCTTGTCCCGGATCTGGCCCTGCCATCGCATCTGGTCCACCGCCGCACTTCCTTTGAGGAGAGAGAGGAACGCGGGAGGGAGGGGCGTCGCCGCGCCAAGGGGAGGGAGGAGCACCGCCACGCTTAGGTGAGGGAGGCCGTGCGAGGCTGTGCCGTCAGGGAAAGGGAGGAGAGGGAGGCTGCGCCGCTCGGGGAGAGGAGACCGATGGTGCTGTGAGAGACCGACGACGCGGGGAGGGGAGGGAGGGAGAGTCGCAACCGAGAGAGTCGCGACTGCACAAGTGGGGGTGAGAGAGAGGAGTGAATCAGAAACTCTAAGACCCTATATTTATACTCGTTCTAGCTATCGGGACTCGCCTGGGCCTGTTGGGCCTCGGCCTTTTTTCCGAGGCAGGCCATTTAGGAGGTCCGCCTCTGAAAATGGAGGCATTTTTTAAGGCGGGCCTCTTATAAGACCCGCCTTCGTTAACCGCCTCCGTAAATCGATTTTAGAGGCAGTTAATGGTGACTGTCTCGGTTAATAAAAACGACCGCCTCGGTTAATCCCAGGCATTAACCGAGACGGTTGAAATGTCTGCCCGCCTCCGAGCCCCTTCGCCAAACACCTCGGTTAAGTTTTTTTTTGTGGTAGCGACAACCGGAGTTGAGGAAGGACCAGCACCAGCCAGACCCAAATCCATGGGACTCATCGTCGTCGCGGGAAGTAGGAGAGGAAGGCCAAAAGAGGGTCGCTGGGTCGCCGGCGGGTGGTCGCCGTCCGGGAGCCGCAAGGTCGCCGTTGAGGAGCTCGGGCAGAAATCGACCTCATGGCGGGGGACATCGGTGCCTCGCGTCGAGACGGCGGCTGGCCATGGGGTGCCACCGGACGAGGCTGCGGCTAGCCTCCTGCATACTCGCTGGCAGCGCGGTGCTCACACCCGCGCCTCCTGCGTGCTCACCGGTGCTGGCGGTCAGTAGCAGTGCCCGCGCCCGCGGCGTGCTTGTCCTGCGTGGCAGCAGGGCCCGCGCCTGCGGCCTGCTTGACTTGCGCGGCGAGCAGGGGAGAAGAACCGGGAGCGAGGAAGAAGAAAGGGGCAGGACAAAAAGGATATTTCACTGTGCTTCTCTATCCTTGAAAATCAGAAATGAATATTTTATTGGACGGAGTGTACCCTGACAAATCGCTTCATTTTCGACGTCTAGCAGTGGAGATGATTTCCAGTGTCAGGACCAAATTTTGGCTACTATTAACCGCAGCCGGAGACAGGATAGAAAGACACATATTCACACCGCTCCCATCGTCGCCTGCCTAGCTAGCGTATACTCCTGTAGTAGTACTAGTAGAAGTTTTTTTTTGACAACGTACTAGTACGAGGTTAATTCCTGCAACCAACTAACGTGGTTCTCACTAAAAACGTGCAACAAAAACACATAAAAAATGATGAATAACGCGATATAATCCTATGTGCACGAGAAGTGAGAGCGAGAGGCCAATGCAGTTTTGCACTATATATATATATATATATATATATATATATATATATATATATATATATATATATATATATATATATAACGATAGCGTCAGGGCGTCGGACGGACGGACGTTTTGTTTACTGTTTTGCTTACTGGGCCAGGCAACTGGCCTCTGGCCTTCTCAACTCCTGCAGAACATTTTCCCACTCCGGTTCGTCGCAGCCACTTCCATTGAGTCGTCCGTCCACAATGGGCGCCTCCACCACGCAATCCGCCCGTCGCGGCCGCGGCGCGCTATCCGACCGCACCCGCTCTGCCTCACTGCCACGGCCATCCTCGGCTGCACCCCATGCCGCGTTGCGCCAGTCCCAATCCTGGGCCACGCTCCCATCTCACCTTGTCTATCGCGGCTATGGCGTTCATTGCCCTATTGCCACGAGGAGGTCGCCGCCGGTGCACCTGCGCTTGGGTGTATGTTGTGTCGTTGTTCTCGACGTCCCCCTGACCCGAGGTTGCTGGTTACTGCAGTTCCTCACCAGGTATGTCATGGCTGCCGATGACGCCATGTTTTAAGTGTTTCAAACGTTTCAGACAGATGTTTTAAGTGTTTCATGTGTACGTTACAATAAATAGATCTGGGATGTTGCCTATGTTGCAATGACAATATACGTATATTGCAAGCGTATGTTTCCAGTGTTTTAGGTGTTTCAGACATATGTTTCAAGTGTTTCATCCGAGTGTTGCATAAGTAGATCTGGATGTTACATAACATGCATGTTGCAAGCGTGGCGTTTGATACATATGTTGCAATTGTTTCATCTGGATGTTGCAAGTATTTTGCAATTGCTACACGTGTTTTCAAGTGTTTCAGGTGCTTTTGCAAGTGTTTCAGACGTATGTTACAAGTGTTTTAGCTGTTTTGGACGTATGTTGCAAATATTCCATCTGAATGTTTCAAAAATAGATCGAGATGCTCTACATGTTGCAATGTGCCCCACCTGCCACAACCTTCTGCTGCAGTTGCTGGGGCATCGTGCATGCGCATGGGGAGCGGATGGATGGAGCGCTAGCTGCTCGGCGGCTCGCGGGGGGAGCGAAGGGAGATCGCGGTAGGGGCACAAGCGGTCCCCGCGTACGTGCGGGAAGCAGAGGAGCAGCGTAGGTGCAGTAGGCGTGGAGGGGAGCAACACCAGAGGGAAGCGCTTGGAGCGGCGCGGGTGGTCCCCTGCCCTGTATGTGTAGCAGACGCTGGCACGGACACGTACCATGCCCAGATGTCCGGATGCTAGTATATGATTTGTGTGTTATATATATGATTTACGTGTTATATATATATATATATATATATATATATATATATATATATATATATATATATATATATATATATATATATATATATATATATATATATATACACATAAATCATATATATATATAACACACAAATCATATACATAAATAAGTATAAGTATGCATACACGCGCGCGCGTTCTGACGGAAGGTACAATTAATAGATACAACAGCTGAATTAACACGTACACATGCACACACAGTGGTGGCAAGTTTAATTTCTTGCGATGCGATCGATGAGCAACACCAAATGCTGCTGCTGCTGCAAACGCTGTCGCAAAAGACCTCGCCTTACAGCCACACAACATATATATGATATAGTTGTCACACACATCAGCTAACAGTTGTAGTAATCACGATTATTAATAATCATACAAACGTAGAGTAGATTCTCGATCTCGATTGGACACATGATATAACTGCGTGCTTGCATGCATGGATTATTGGCCGCCGCTTCTTCATCATCAGGTGATTAATTTCGTCATCTGCATCATCCATATATATGCAACCAGTAAGACTCCTGTACTGAGTGAGGATTAATTATGATGTGTGCAGACAGTTGTTAACTGAAGTGCTGTTGGCTGCAGCAAGGAATGGACAAAAGCCATGCATGGGATGAACACTGAATTAGTATTGGTATATATGGTGTCTGGTTATTAATCAAAAGTTTAAGCTCTCTTCTATAATCTCCAACTGTATAAACATATGTTTCACGTGTAAATTAGAATTGAAATAATGCAGAAATGTGTGTACATATATTTATTACCCGAGTTGGAGGGTTGTTGGTTGCAGCTGATGGGAGTAGTGCTGAGGCTGCTGCATGATGTTCACTTGAAGAAAGTTTCTCGAGTCAAAAGGGACCATGTGATCGTATTCGCTTGTCGATGGCACTCCCATCATGTTCATCGCCGGCTGCCCCGTTTCATTATTCTCAGCGATCTGCAGCATGAATGTGAAGAATTCAGTGTGGTTACAGCTTAAAGATCAGGACAGCCTTATTAGAGCCTATCTGCATGCTCTGAGAATGACCGAGATGAAAAAGCTACTGCGTTTACATATAATATACCTTGCTCCTCAGGTACATGTTGTCAGTCTGCAGATCCATCTCCTGAAAATAAAATTTATGCCACATGTCAGTAACAGCAAGCTAAACTACCAGGGAAATAAAAGAAGTAGCGTGCAGAGGATTGCTGAATTTCACTAACCCTTTTTTGCATATAGTCAACTTCAGCATATAACAGCTCATTCTGCATGCAAGAAAGAACATATTAAGGCCTCGTTTAGATGCTGAAAAAATTTCAGCACGATGAATAGTACCACTTTCGTCTTATTTGACAAATATTGTCCAATCGTGGACCAACTAAGCTCAAAAGATTCATCTCGTGATTTCCAACAAAACTGTGTAATTAGTTATTATTTTTACCTACATTTACTACTTCATGCATGGGTCCAAAGATTGATGTGATGGAGAGAGAGTGAAAAATTTCTAACTTTTCATGTGCATCTAAACAAGGCCTAATTGCTCATCAGCAGTTCAGCACAAAGTCAAAATCAATTAATTAAAGCATATTCCTCATAGGCTTGGATGTATAGCAGCAGCTGCAGACATTTCTAGCCTTTGAAATAAATTCCAAAAGGCCTACTTTCAATAGGATTTTTTTTGGATTTGTTAGTTCAGGTTCTCTGAAATCCCAGGAGCAATAGTACTCATGCATTTAAATTGGCAAAAGAAGGTTACGCATCTACTCTGCCTATAAAATGTTTTATATATGTACCACAGACATATATAATATCACAGTGACTTAATGCATACCTTTCTAGCTCTAATATTGCTTATGCCTTTCTCCAGCCTGCCCTCCAGCTGCTTAAGATCCCTGAGGCTCATGGTGTGGATTGAATCTCCCACTATGGTCCTACTAGACCATTTAAACAAGTTAGACTGCATATACTACACAATTTTTGTTGTTAATGAAGTCAAAACAAACCGATACATGCATATTGGATTTATATAATTCGGTCTAATTTGAATGCTGATACCTGTTTGCGTTTTGCAAGCTACTGATCGTCTGTCGCAGCTTGGCGGACTCCTGCTGGTAGTGCTGCAAGTTTACAGTATGGATGTAACAGTCAGCAAAGCTTCTGCTTATTGCGATAAATAACTGACCTTATACTGAGTTTAGAGTAGTATAGAAAACTAAAAAAAACATGACAAAGAATGTTTAGACTTGTTTGAACTGAGGAACTATTCATGACATACTAGCTGACCAGATGTCAAATCACTAGATTTTGTTTGGCAAGCACAGATAAGCTCCTAAACATTTCTGAATTTTATTTTAAGTTTAAAAACTTATGTATATAAACTGAATATCTTTGTACAGAATCAGTATGTAGCCATTTCTCAGGATTTCCCCATATGAATACAGACATGATTTTTAAATCGACTACATAATCATGCCCATAAAAAGCAAGTATAAAGACGGAGCACTGCATTGTGCAGTCTGAGCGAGGCTCTGAACTTCATATATATACATACAAAAGAAAACATTCGTTCAGGTAAGCCATACGATTCAGTTAAGAAAAAAATGTAATCCATATGATTGCATGAGGCCAGGGGCGGATCCAGCGGTGGGGCGGGCGGGGCTCAAGCCCCCCTACCGCTGCCGCGACAATGAAGCCCCTTCTTGAGCCCCTCCTAATTTTTATAGGCATGAAAGAGATGGAGGAGGAACTTGAGAGGTTGAAAATGAGTTGAGCCCCATCTTCTATGAATTTTTAGATCCGCCACTGCATGAGGCGTCACTATGTCTATATGTGATTTCCCACACATCCATAAATTCAGGTAATAACTTTGTCATCATATAACCATGCATGTCTCATTTTTCTTTCATTAAGCAGCTTCAATAGCATATGAATATTTCATGTGAAGTCAAGGAAATTAACCTCAAAGTCTGCTAGAGTACTCGAGTTGGAAAAGATACTAGGCCACGTTTAGTTCCAGAAAAATTTTGGGTTTTGCTACTGTAGCACTTTCGTTTGTATTTGACAATTAGTGTCCAATCATGGACTAATTAGATTTGAAAGTTTCGTCTCGCGATTTCTCACCCAACTGTGCAATTAGTTTTTTTTGTCTGCATTTAATGCTCCATGCATGCGTCCAAAGATTCGATGCGATGAGAAAAATAAAAAAAAATTTGGAACTAAACATGGCCTAAATAGATGTAGGTACTGTATCTAATACCGGCCGGGTCAAACTCAATGCATTGACCTTGCATATAATAATCCATCGGTAGTTCAGTTCAGTGTATGCTGAATCTGGGTACTCTTGAATCTGCTTGATATTGCATTTATCAGTGTTTAAGAGGTACCAGAGCACATGTGACACAGATTTTTGTGGACTTTCTTCTATGCAAGCTATTGCGCACAGATTTTGTTTGATTTGGCTAAGATTTTGCCATCCCCGGCCAATTCCCAATTTCCCATGCGTTCCCGGTATAAAATTGTGAGGCATTGGTCCAAAAGACAGTCCTAGTATGATACGCAGGACTCAGCAGAGGATTCTGCTAGTACCCATTGTGCAATGCCCGTAACTTTCTGCTCTGAATTTCTTGTCTAAAGATCTTGCTCAGAGGCACAACGCACGCTTTCGTCTGCATCTAATGCTCCCGAAGTAAGGCCTTGTTTAGATGACATCAAAATTCCAAGTTTTTTCACTCTCTCTCCATCACATCAATTTTTAGCCGCTTGCCTGGAGTATTAAATGTAGGTAAAAAAAATAACTAATTACACAGTTTAGTTGGAAATCACGAGATGAATCTTTTGAGCCTAGTTGGTCTATAATTGGACAATATTTGTCAAATAAGACGAAAGTGGTACTATTCATCGGGTTGAAATTTTTTCAGCATCTAAACGAGGCCTAAGGCTGTGTTTAGTTCCTAAATCTGGAGTGCCAAAATTTACTGTAGCGGCAATGTAGCATTTCGTTTGTATTTGGTAATAATTGTCCAACCGTTGACTAATTATGCTCAAAACGTTCGTCTCGCAAAGTACAACTAAACTGTACAATTAGTTTTTGATTTTATCCATATTTAGTACTTTATACATGTATCACAAGTTTAATGTGACGAGAAATCTTTTTTTTGCATAGTGCACTTTTTAATGGAACTAAACCCAGCCTAAGAATGTTGACCATGCTTGAGTTCAAGGATTTCTAGACTCTAGATTATGAATTGACTACTCCACTCACATCGAGGAGTCAGTTCAGAAAATTGATTGACCGAAAGGATTGACATGGTACTCGTTTAGATGAGAGAATTGAGAAGAAAAACACTGTATCAGAATTCCTGTAGCATTTCGTTTGTATTTGGTAAAAATTATCCAAATTTTAACTAACTAGGCTTAAAATGTTCGTCTCGCAAAGTACAACAAAACTGTGCAATTAGTTTTTGATTTTATTAACATTTAGTACTCCATGCATTTGCCGACATTTTGATGTGACGGTGAATCTTATAGTGAAATTTGGGGGAGAATCGGAGGAACTAAACAAGGCCATGATTTTACCTGGGCACTGACTTCTGCAACTGTGCCAGAGTTGGAGGTGTCACTGTTGGCCTTCTTGTACCTCTCTATGGTGGACTTCACACTGCAATATAATGATGCCCACTGTCGGAGTTAGAACACACACTTGCTAAAGAAGATTAAAGCAATCACTAGGCATAATCACATGCATGTATACGGAGTATATGTGTGTTCATGAACTGCAAACTGTTTCAGAATATAAGCTCTGAAGTCTGAAGATGATTGAGAATCACGTTCTATTGCTACTGTAGGTCTCATTCAATCGATGGGATGATATGATACATATACAGGTCGTTCAAATATCTCTTCACATTGAAAGGGTCTGCAACAGTCTGCAGGTTCTGTATGAGGCTATCCGTACTCATAGACCTCTATATTCATCCTCTATACGTCATAGTCAGCAAGATTCTCTCATCTATACTCAATTCTCCCGCACCCATTCATCCTCTATATCATCCTCTATCCACTCTATCCACTATGGGACCCACTTGTCACTTTATCTAAATATATTCATGTGTGATCTAGTTTTGAAGGATTTATTGAGACGAATTTAATGGTGCAATCGGAATTTAATTTGAATTTTTGGTTTGTGAGTTATAGTATTTTTTTCCTTTGTTTAGCTAGTGGGGCCCGCCACTGCCCACTATAGAGTAAGCATTGTACCACTCTAAATATAGAGTAAGAGAAAGAATAGAGTAGCGTTTTAGAGTACCCAGTGCAGCAGCTTTTACTCTATATTCATACTCTAAAACTTTAGAGTATCGCTTTAGAGTGGCTGAGAATGACTTCAAGAGACCGGCGAACAGTAGAATGACATCGTAGAACACATTGGTCCGAAGCCTGTGCTAGCAGTGTCAGCAACAGTGTTTTCTTCTTTACCAAGAATCTCGTGCCTATCGGTGCATGTCCAAACGATTCTACTACTTCAGAGAGCTTCTCTCTGGTAGTAGTATGGGTCTATGGGCCATATGTACTGTCGCTGCATATATGATATGATGTCCAGACAAATATGTATTGACATCTTCAGTCAATATAATGTCTGTAGAAATGGCTCCAGTTAATGTTCTGGTTCATGTGTACTGACACCATCAATTAACTAACGAGCTTATATTTCCTTTCATCAATAGGGGAAAAGCACAAAGGAATGGCACATCGATACAACCACAACCAACATTTATGTGAAAATTTCCCACTCCCACATGGTTCTGCTGTTAACAAAGGGCAAAAAATGACAGCAGAAATCCATACATGCAAAAAAAGATAAAACACAGTGCGAAAAACTAGACACATGCTAAAATGCTTGTGTTGTAAACATAAGAAATGAAGAACTAGATTAACACAGTTACATCCACATGTTTATTTATTTGCTGTTTTAGAATCTGCATTCAGACCTCTGGCCTCATGCATGATGCGTCATAATTTACATCCTTTCACCCGATTGGAGCATGCATAAGTGCATTTTTTTTTTGGCAAAAGCAACAAGGCGAACGGGTTTAACTAATTCAAAATTACATATATCTTCTCTAAATTGAAAAATATTCACAAAAGAAAAAAAGAATGACATGCTTTATATGTATGAAGTTATATTATTCTCTGTTACTATACTTCAGATATCTTAATTTATATTGTTTATTACTACTTCATATATCCTTTTTCTGAGTTTTTAGTATCCAAACCATGTGAGGGGAAACCAAGTTTTAGTTTGCATTCTTCACATATAAGTTTTATATATAAGCAAAAATATTTTTTTATAATTTTGATTTATTGTTGATTAGATGCAAAATGTTCCTGTTTTCTTCAACAGAACCAGGCCAAGACTTTTTGTATGATATTATTAACACAACAGCAAATATTATATAAGCATACGAAACTGGACTCCCTTTTTTCATGCACTGAGCATACAAAATCAGAGAACACAAGAGTAAGCATATTTTATTTTAAAGTAAAAAAAGAGAGCCAGATTTAACACTTTTTCATGAAAATTCTTAGGACACAGAATTGTTAATTCCATTGCTGTTTTCTTGATCAAGATTTATTCCACTGCTTCTAGTGTCAGATGAAAAGAGCAGTACACTGTTATTGATGTCTGCATGCATAACTAAATTGAAGATGGTCGTATAAATAAAGATGAAGAAGAGCAGGTTGCTAGTAACACGCATCAGCTTTATAAGGAACACTTCGGCAGAGATAAAAGAAAGAGAAAAGGGAGGGGGAAAATCAGTTTCCCAACATAGAAACAGAGCTACAGAAGAGGTTGATGGAGTATGCTAGCCAGCAGCTAGGCTCCTATCATTGCATACAGCAAACTTATCTGGAAAATTCTCAAATGGTCCTATTATATATTCAAGATCTTTTAAATTTGTTTATGGGTACTGCAAATTGCCCTCTTTGCTCATCTCCTTTGAGCGCATCATTTTTTATGGAACCTTTCATCACGTCATTGAATTGCTTTTATATGTCCACACAGAATAATATACAAAACGGTGCATAAAATACCCAATAAATGAACAATCAACAGTAATGCATTAAGCAAGCCAAGAGCTCCCCATGAGCAAATTAAGCAGGATGTCACATCACAAGGTAGCCCTGCTTGTTCGAATTCAAGGACCATGAGTTCCTGCAGTGCAGCAAGCCAGCTCTCACATCTCTCTAGACTCGCTCCTCATCGCCAAAGAGATGAAACCTTAGCATCCTCGAGTACGCTGTTGGGTGGCCAGTGTTTGTTCACGCAGCTGGCACAGGATTTCACATGATTGGGTAGGAACAGTAGAGTGAGCATGCATGTTTTACCCAACGGCCAAAGGCGTGGATGCAGCAAGGCAGGATGGAGCACACACTGCACACACCAGCAGAGCACTCCATGCCCCTTGGCTTTTAACCACTCTGACCGAACCACCACCTTTCTTTAACTCAAGACTGTGCAGTGCAGGGTGCAGGCCCAGTGGCAGGCAGGCCAGTGCTCCTTCTGCCCATGCGGCCATGCCATTGGGCGTTGGCTTCCCAGCAGTCTGCCCGCACAGGCCACACAGGCACCAGTCACACCGAGCCATGAGCAAACGGAAAAGGTTTTCATCAGGTTTTGCTTGCATGCTCCTGCTTCCTATCGAGGGATGATACAGTATATGCATGGCCACGTGTCACTCATACCATAAATTAGTGTTCCTAGCACGCTGAAAAAAAGGCAGCAGCTGCTGCAGCCATGCCTTCTCTCTCTCTCAAATCACTGTGGTGGCAGCATCAGGCTGCAGCAGCTGTTTTGCTTATTCCTGCAGCAGATTTTTTTTTTGAAGAAGGGGTTTTTTGCCCCTACTGAAATTATACTGATAGATAAGTGATCCCCAAAAGAAACATTACAGTACTACTACTAGTACTACTTTGTAATTAGTAAATGTGTATCAGTATTAGTCAAGTACTGTTTAGTAATAATAAAGCGCTGATTGCTTGGGCCAAATAAGACTACTTTTTTCTGGACTTCCAGAAGAATAGGAAAATTTATTTTCACTTCTACTTCAAATGCATGTTATATACTCCCTCAATTGCAAATTGTAAGTTGTTCTGGCTTTTCTAGATATGTAACAAGAACTATGTATCTGGAAAAACCAAAATGACTTACAACTTAAAAAGGAATGAGTAATATATACGACTACCTCCACTGATTAGTGGTTACAAAAAAAGCAAATCCATCACTATTCACTTTTTTGGATGAAACTGGAGGGGTTTGCACCCCTACAACTGATTTAAGCAAGCAAAACGTTTACAAATAACAAAATTAAGAAACAAAGAAGGAAATGAAAAAAATTGAGCTCAAAAACTTATTTTCTAAATATCACCTAATTTTGTGCAAACAGCTAGTGAAGTCATAAGAGTTTATGTTCAGATGTCCTGTTCGCATGCCATGTGGTATTGTTGTTTATTACTCCCAAACATAATTCTTCACTCTTGATTTATTTATTAAAGAAAATAGTACTTGATTTCCAGACATACAATTACAGTCATGAGAAGCTCGGTGTAAAAGATCAGCTAGCTGGTTTATTTGTATTATCGTACTAATTGTGTGTTTTGATTTTCTGAAACAATATAAAAACAACTCCTTATCTGTGGTGAGCTTAGTTCTTAGTGTAGCAAAGAAAATTCTGTTGTGGGAAAAACCATGCACAGAAAAGGCTAAAATACTCTTCCCTGTGTAGACCAAATGCCAAAATTCACACACATATATATATATATATACCCAACGACTTTACTGCAAAATGCATGTTTGTGTTTGGCTGCTCCTGAAAAGTAAAGTCTTGGTGCCACTCGGGTGCATCAACAACTCCCGTGAACACACACATGGTGAATTGGTGATGTGATGCGATGAGAGAGAGAGAGTACTATGAGTGTGAGAGAGACTGTGTGAGAGAGAGGTAGCACATGGGATGAAGACCTTGGCTAGGAACAGGAGATGATGCAAGAGAAACTGAAGAGTTGGCATGGCAGTTCCTTTTATCCATCTCTCTTCCTTGTTACCTCACACTCATACTCGCTTTCATGGACACATACTCTTGTACCACACCAACTGGTACAACAAGAAGGAGCTAGCAACCCAAAAACGCCATGCCCCTTGCAGAAGCTAGCTAGATCTGCTTCTACACAAGCAAAGACCAAAAGGGAACCCAAGGAAGAAAGGGAACCCAAGGAGGAGAGGCAAGGACGATAGATGGATGGATATATGCCTTATATTTTTTTGTGTACAAACATGCTTGATATATATACATAGGAGTATTTCATATCATGGGGTGTGTGAGATCTAAAGCCTGCATGCATCAGCTCCCTTCTCTTTCTGTCTCTACAGCTGTGTCACACACATGAGGAAGCCAGGGAGCTAGCACAGAGAGAAAGGAAAGGGCATAAATACAGCAAGAAAAGAGAGCAGGACCACCATGGCTAAAGAAGCTCTCAGCTCTCTCTCGCTCTCACAACTCAGTGACTCACAAGATCGAAAGGCCGGCTGAGGACATACTACACATACAGCAAGCTCTGTACTAGATCTATGCAAACATCTAGCTCACCTCACCTTGCCTCACCTCACAGGAGCACAGGGGAATGGAAATACGCAGAAAGGAACTGCGGCAATTTCTTTCCCCTTGTTGCCTCTTCTCAGGAACACCAAAGTAAACAAGACAACATGCAGTTGATATAACAGAATGAAGTCACTCGCAACAAAAGATGCAGCTCCCATTTGACCCTCCCCCCACGGTTTTGCCTCGAGAAAGATGGGAGCGAACTTGCTCCAATTTGGACAGTGCAAACAACTGACGCGTAGTGTGTAGGATCCAAGATATACATATATGCATATATATAAAATATGTATATGCACAGCCTTTTCAACAAAGTGTTCTGTTAAATATATATGCATCGTGCGCTGAGATTGAGAACTTGAAAATTGAGATGGATGCCATTTCGCACATATATCACCTGTTGTTTGCGTACTCGTAGAGGCGGCCGCGGCTGGAGAAGACGATGAGCGCGACCTCGGCGTCGCAGAGCACCGAGAGCTCGTACGCCTTCTTGAGGAGGCCGTTGCGGCGCTTGCAGAAGGTGACCTGCCGGTTCGTGGTGTTCTCGATGCGCTTGATCTCGATCTTGCCCCTCCCCTGCTTGTCGCCGGAGCCCGTCGGCGCCGCCGGCTGCTCTGTCACCTCCGACGGCCCGCAGCTCAGATTAGTCTGAAGAAGAACAGGAAAGAAACCCAACAGAATCAACAAGTGCAAGAAATTCCCATTTCCAAAGAGGGAGGAAGGAGATCAAGTAGGAAACGCATGCATGATCTTCGTGGCTTTCGTTCTATAGTACTACAATTCCATCCTAGGCGCATCAAAATTCAGAAGGAAGTAGCGGTGTACACGATCCATTTTCCTATCTTGAACTTTTGCCTTTTGTGGCGTGTCTTTTTTTTTCCAACAAAAAAAAAATCTAGAGACCTGAGGAGGCAAGGGCAACCATGTATGTATGTTCTAGTTGCCTCTCTAGCTAGATCCTTGCAACATAGCAACCAAGATCCTACTACTTCTACACACCGCTATGCAGATGGTGCAAAAGAGAGAAAGGAAGCTAGCTAGCTGATCTGTTAGTTTCCAGGAGGAGCAAGACAAGGCAGGAGGCAATTTACCATCATGTTGAGCATGGTGGTGGTGGTATGGCAGTGCCTCTCTGCAGGAAGAGATCCAGAGAGGGAATTGAAAGAGGATGTGAGGGGAGGAGCAAGGAAGGGGAAGAGGAGAGGAGGGTGAGGTATTAAAGGGGAGGTGGTGGTGGTGCTGAGGAAGGGAAGGGAGGGGAAGGTATGTGAGGTGATGCAGTTAGCAGCAGCTGTATGCAGATGCAGCTGTGGCCAATTCCTATAGCCTGCACTGCATTGTTTTGTTTGTTCCCCTGGCCTTCTGATGACTTGCACAAGCCTTTTGATTTACCACTTCTTTGATTGATCCCTCTTGTACGTGCTTGTTGCTTGGTGTCAGATCTCCATCTACCTCTGCAGTCAGCATGCATGTCAGGCACACAAACACAGTTACCACAAAAACCGTTTTTGTATATGGTGCAGCAAGGCTGGCCATTTCTTGCTTAGCTCTTTACGGTTTTGCACTTTAATTCACCAAGCAGAGTGAAAGAGAACGTACGCTACTAGTAGTTCATATATAGCAAGCTCCACTTGTGACAACAAGTTAAGCTAGCCCAGTTAAGCTAGCCCCCCTGAATTACAGTTCTCATCGGCTTGGTAGAATTAATTTGCATGCTTCTGAACCTTTTTTATCTGTTTAATTGTCTTTTACAGACTCTTACTGATTAATTAGCATGAGGCAGCCGGCAGGAATATTTTATCAACTATAATAAAGTTTGTCAATGGTTAATAAAATTTGAGCTTCTAATCAAACTTATACATACAAAATGTTTTACTTTTTTGTGAGCTAGTGAATAAAATGTTAATTTCTGTAGTATCTATTATCCCATATTCTTTTTGTTTCATTTTTTCTCGAAGATCAAGGCAGGCATACATGAAGAACATTGTGTGCCCTATCTGCATGTGACACCGCACAAACACTGTCCCATTTCTGTTTGGCACATATATGTGTATATATGATATATGCAGGGGATGATGGGCTAAGTACTATCCAGCTACACCATCCCATTTTTTTTCAGCTCCAATTCAGTTGCTCTCATGGGATGCATGGGACCCAACCCGGGGCCCTCCTTACATAATGTGGTGGATCGGATGCATATTCCTTGCCCACCTCCCCCTCCCAACTCTATCACTCACCTGGATGCATATTCCTTGCCCACCTCCCCCTCCCAACTCTATCACTCACCTGGGCCACTACTGATGCATGGATTTATATATATGGCCTGGTTTAGTTCGCAAAATTTTTTGCCTCCACCCATCATATTGAATGTTTGGACATATGCATGGAGTACTAAATGTAGACAAAAAAACTAATTGCACAGTTCTCGGGGAAATCGCGAGACGAATCTTTTAAGCCTAATTAGTCCATGAAAAGCCTTAAGTGCTACAGTAACCAACATGTGCTAATGACAGATTAATTAGTATCATTAGATTTGTCTCGCAGTTTCCTGACGGGTTCTGTAATTTGTTTTTTCATTAGTATCTGAAAATCCCTCCCGACTTCCGACACATCCGATGTGACACCCAAAAATTTTCTTTTCGCGAACTAAATGCAGCTTATGTATGTACAGTGGACGCACATCCTCATCGTTCAATGTGTCTTTGTGAAGTTACCACTCCACTGACTGCCCTAATCCATGTTATCGACGAAGAGTCAGTCTCAAGATACATAGTAGGTTGCTGGTGGTATGGACACATCGGAGTTGGGAATTTCTTTAAAAAAACACATACACATCAGAGTTGGGAGCATGATATGATCTCAATTGGGTGGTATTTACTTCTGCCGCTAGCACATACTTCACTCCAGTGGTACCTGCAGGATGCAAACTAGGTTGGACAGTTTGGTAGAAAGGTTAACTGTTCAGGCACTTGCAGAACCTTTTTATTTCCTCTCGGAATGAAGGAAGGAATTTAAGGCCTAGTTTAGTTCGTGGGCGTAAAGTTTTGGGGTGTCACATCAGGTGTCACATAGGGTGTCGCATGAGGTATTCGGATATTAATAAAAAAAACAAATTACAGAATCCGTCAGTAAACCGCGAGACGAATTTATTAAGCCTAATTAATCCGTCATTAGCACATGTGTTACTGTAGCACCATATTGTCAAATCATGGACTAATCAGGCTTCAAAGATTCGTCTCGCAAATTAGTCGCAAACTATGTAATTAGTTATTTTTTTAGTCTATATTTAATACTCCATGCATGTGCCCAAACATTTGATGGCATAGGGTGTAAACTTTTTGGGGGAACTAAACAAGGTCTAAGTTCAGAATTTTGTTGGAAAACTAAAGATATATTCTTCTGGACTTTTAGAATTAACCTTTCCATATATTAAGATTAGTAGCTGCCAGGCTCGCCTTTCCTGCGTATCCACAAGGAGAAAAGCCATGTGGAGTGTCAGAAGTGGCCAAAGTTATTCAGCAAAATGCAGGCTGTTGTTTTGTTTCTGCAAGAAATGTTGCCGCAGCCTCAAGCCACTAGATCCTTGTTGCTGTGCACTGCAAACAACTAGCCATGCATGCATGCATATGCCCCCAGAATTCTGTACCTGAAATGAAGAAGGAACTAAGAGACGGTAGGCCATAGGTCATCATTTCAGAGAGATTTTTGTGGAATGTTATGTATATATTTGAAAGACTTGAAAGTTGAAAAATAATTGAGCAAATAAAGTCTTCAGACTATATTAATTAGGACAGAGATAGAAGAGCAAGAAAGCAAGGGGAAATAAACAAATGAACCTATGTGGCATCAAATCAACAAACTTGCAAGTTGTGATCAAATCAGAAAAGTTTGTCGTTCCATATTGGGCAAGCAAGGACTGAAAAGCACAGCTGATCGATTGAGGGCACGTTTGGTTGGAGGTGTTAAAGTTTAACAAATACTGTAGCATTTTCGTCTTATTTAATAAAAAGTTTTCAATTTTGGACTAATTAGGCTTAATAGATTCGTCTCGTAAATTACTCCTAATCTGTGCCGACATGCATGTAATTAGTCTACATTTAGTATTCCATGTATTTGCCGTAACATTGATGTAATGGGAGTTAAACTTTAACATTCATGAATCAAACCGGGCCTGAGCCATGGTGATAAGAAAACTAGACGTCCAATCCAACGCTGGCGAGCAGAGGTAGTGGTTGACCTGTGCACACATGCTATTAATTAACAAATAATAACAGGTGCTGCCAGGTCTGTGGTGCCATCCATGTACTGCACCAACCGATCAAAAGCACTTGGATTATTGCTAGCAGGTTTCTGATTAATAATCATGCACTAATAATATTTTAGCTTGACTAAGATTGAACAATTTCCTGAATTGGATGAACCATGGCCCCTGAAAACGGCAGCTCTGTTTCTAGCTATTTGATGATTGCAGACTTAATTAGGTGGGCAATCCCTGCTGTAAGCATGATCAAGACTTTAACTGTCTTCAAATGATATCAAGAAGGATTGATGGTTTTGGTTTGGAAAATATACAAAAAACTGAAAGCTGTTCGGCTCATGGTTTTTGCGGCTGATAAGCTGGCTGATGCTGTTTATTGTGAGAGAAAAACATTGTACCATGACTGATAAGCCAGGCTGATAAGTTCAAGCGAACAGGGCAGCGTGTGGGATTAAGGATGGCAATAAATAACTCATTGGATCACCGTGTCACGTAACATACAATCGCCTCTATCTCTTTTCATCACATTTTTCATACCATATATGCAACAAATCATTTTCCAATTAATATAAAAAATCATTTTCCGGTCAAAGGATCTTAGTTTTTTCACTAATGCTCCACCACAGGCATTCGTTCCGCGTCGGTCAGTCTGAACGTGGCTAGCTGGGCTGCGAACCGGCCCACATGCCTGCTCCTCTCATCGGCATACACGGTTTCTCCAAAAAAAAAGAGAGAGAGCGACATCTTATCTTTCCCATTCGCATTGGCTCCACCGCAACGCCCACCCTTCGGTCACGTTAGCACGAGCTCTGCTAGCGCCCGCGTCTGCACGAGCGCTACCGCCATCCGCATACGCACTAGCGTCGCTGAAAGGTCCTTGTTTGGTTTTGGTAATTGAGTGACAACTTAGGTGGACTAATATGTGGTTATGTGAGATATACAGGAGATTAGTCCACAGGTGATGGTGTCATGAAGGAGCGTATTGCACATGAGACATGACATGGAGTCATGTGACTAAGGTGGAGAAGATCAAGATGAGGCTTGGCTTGATGGACCGGTTGCTAGGGTGAAGGGCAAGTTGTGTGATGGCTTGGCGCCGAAGGACCGAGGCAACGGTGAAGAGCAAGTGAGGTCAAGATCGATGAACCAATACGGTCACGTGATGATATGAAGTGGATCATATCATTTGGTGATTGGTTAGTGCATGTGTTGCATCAACATCAATGGAGATGGAATGGAATGCGCAAGGCAAAGGTATAACCTAGGGTATTTCCATTTCACCGGTCATAGGTGTGTAGAGAAGTTGATGACCGGGTTTAGAAATAGATGATCGTACTATTAAGAGGGGCAAACTTATTTGCATATTGGTCATCTAGTGCCACTTGAGCGATCTAACTTTGCATACGTGTTAGGATCGAGTGGTGAGGCAAGTTGAGTGCCTAACTTCTTCGAGAAAATAATTGTAAAAATGCTAACACACATGCACATGGTGTTTTACACATGGTGGTGTTGGCACATTTGCAAAGGAGAAGGTGTTGGAGTTGGTGTTGATCAACTTGGAGAAGAGAGAAAGGTTTTTCGGTGTTCTCCAGACACTAGGATGGCTCTTGGAGTGGAATACTGCTTTGATCCATTGTGAATTGGATCAAGTGCTTTAGTGGATTGTGTAGCCCTCTGAGTAAGCTTTCCAAAATATCCAAGATCATTGAAATCGGAGTTCGAAGCTAAGAGATATCCCTGTTTTACCGAAGAGTGGTCTGTGACCGAACTCGTGACCGGACGCGTCCGGTCAGTGTTTTTTGTGGGCGAAAGTGACCGGACGCTGCAGCGAGCCCGGTCAGTGATGACCGGACGCGTCCGGTCGCTTCGGGAGCTTACTGGAACCTCTCTGTTCGCTGTTTCGCTGTGACCTGCGCGTCCGGTCCCGTTAGTGACCTGCGCGTCCGGTCAATACAAGTTTATACGCGCGAAAACTAGCCGTTGGAGCACGCTACTGACCTGCGCGTCCGGTCCGTTCGACCAGCGCGTCCGGTCGACCCGAAACTTGCCCAGTGAAGGGGTACAACGGCTATATTCGTGTGGGGGCTTATAAATAGCCCCTTGGCCGGCCTTGGCTAGTGGTTGGCACCCTTGGGACTTAGTGTCCATGCTTTTGGCAGTGCTAGGAGAGCCTCTAACTCACTTGTGCTTGCTAGATTGCGAATCAATAAGCGAGTGAGTGATTCTAGTGCAATTGCATTGTGAGATTGCATCGAGTGGCACTAGGTGATCGTGTTGCAAGCCGGTGGTGCTTGTTACTCTTGGAGGTTGCCACCTCCTAGACGGCTTGGTGGCTTGTGGCTCCGTCGAAGCTCGCAAGAAGATTGTGCGAGGCTCCAGAGAAGCTTTGTGAGGGGGATTGTGCTCACCCCACGGGGATCGCGAAGAGCAAATCTAGTTGAGCGTGTCATTGAGCTACCACACTTGATGGTGGGTTCTTGCGGCGCCTTTTGAGAGGCTCGGTGTGTGACCGATTAGCCGTCGAACTATGAAGTGTTGGTCGACACAACGGGGACGTAGCTTGGTGGCAACCAAGTGAACCTCGGGAGAAAAATCACCGTGTCAACATTGTCTACTCTTCTCGGTGGTTTGCCTTCGTGCAACACAAGCTTGTATTTACTTTTATATATATCGTGCTTGTGTAGTTGCTCTTGTTCTAGTTGTGCTTGTGTAGCTAGCTAGATATCTTCTTGCTTGTGTAGCTAGAAGTATCCCCTTTGCGTGGCTAATTCGGTTTGTGTAACCTTGTTAGTCACATTGCTTAGTTTGTGTAGCTAAGTTATTTGCGCTCTCTAATTTGGCATTGGTTGCCTTGTTATTGAGCATTGCTAGTGAGCTTAGGAGCTTTGTGCTTTTGCTTCGCTAGTTGTGTAGGAGCTCCCTCGGTTGGCAAAGTACTACTGCATATGTTTATGTGACCTTGCTCTAGAATTGATTAGGTGAGCTCTTAGTAAGCTTAGCACCTTAGTTGCTTAATTAGGATCTTTGCAAGGTGCTAGAAAACTTAGATAGAGGGGTGTAGTCTTGGCTAGACTGATAAGTTTAATTTCACATTTGTTTCGGTTAGCCAACGTGTTTAAGTTTTAGAAAGGACTATTCACCCCCCCTCTAGTCCGCCATCTCGACCCTTCAAGTGGTATCGGAGCCGGGTCTCTCATTTGTGGTCTTCACCGACCCGAGAGGATGGCGGCTTATGGGCTAGATGATTGTGTGGAACACATTTTTGATGGCACTGACTATGCACGGTGGAAAAATCACATGCTTGATCATTTTCATGCTCTTGGCCCTAAGTTTTGGTGGATCATAGTTGTTGGCTTTTCTCATGACTTGGATGGGTGTGGTAACCGTACCCAAGCTCAAAAGGATTGCCGAACACTTGATGCACAAGCTAAGTTTTATCTAATCAAAGCTTGAATGATGAGATTTTTGACAAGGTGAGGGGTCTCTCAAGTGCACATAGCATGTGGACGGCGCTCAAGCATCACTATTGTGGCTCCTCAATTTGGGATGATGGAAAATTTAATAAGGATGATCACATAATGATGGAGGTACATGAGGATGTTGAGCATGACCATAACGAGGTGGTTGTGGAGGATTGCTCCACCTCAATGGCAAGTGATGATGATGATGATCATGCCACAAGATCACTTGACAAGAATGATGATAATGCCACAAGTGATGCAAGCAATGATTCTACTCCATGCACACTTGATGGTGAAGATGATGGCTATGAGAGTGATGCCTCAACAAGCTCATCAATATCATCACATGGTGACACTAAGGTATCTATTGGTGGTTTTGTTGTTGATTGTGATGGTCCAAATTTTGAGCTTCTATATAAACTCTCAAAGGCCCTAAGAAATGAGATGGCAAAAACAAGTAAATTAAAAAAATGAAAACTCATTTCTAAAAACCACATGTGAACAACAAAAGCATCTACTTTATGTTACTACTTGTTCACATGAGAAGCTAAAATTGGCTCATGAGGAACTTAGTGTTGCTCATGATAATTTGGCACAAGAACATGCTTTACTCACTAAGAAGCCTTCTAATGAAGAAACCAAATCTAGTGAGAGCTCATCATTTGGGTCAAATGATCAATCACATATTACTAACCCTTGTGATGTAGGCAAGAAGCATGTATCCACCTCTTGTGATGATTTATTAGATATGCCATGTTCTTCACAATTAAATGCTTGTTCTACTTCTATGTCTTGTGAGACTAACCTTTTGAAGGATAACAATGAGCTCAAAAGTGAAGTGAAGAATTTGAGCAACAAGTTAGAGAGGTGCTACAACTCAAAAGTCACCTTTGAGCACATAATGAAGACTCAAAGAAACTTTGGTGACAAAAGTGGCCTTGGCTTCAAGAAGAAAAAGAAAACAAGAAGGGGTGGTAGAGCAAGGCATCCAATGCAAATTCAAGATGCCAAGATGATGAGCAAGAATCAAAATGAGAAAAGAAATTTGACTCACATCAAGTGCTTCAAGTGTGGAGATATAGGACACTTTGCCTCGGGGTGTCCTACCAAGCTTGAGAAGAAGGCTCAAGCAACTCATGAGAGGCAAGGTAATGAAAAGCATCACATGAGCAATGAAGAAAAGGCTCAATCAAAGAGAAGATGCTATTCATACCGGGAAAGGGGACACATGGCACATTCATGTCCCCTAGGTAACACTTCTAAGCATATTTCAATTGATGATACTAATGTGCTTAGAAAGGATGTAAATGGTACCTCTATTGTTGCTATTGCAAAATATCCCGCTATTCATACTAAGGCAATGCTTAAGTATGTTGCACCTAACTTGAGAGGACCCAAACTTGTTTGGGTACCATCAAAGAGTGGATGATTGTTTATAGGTACCATCGGTATTGGAGGCTTAATTCAATTGGTTTCATTTTGTTCATCATATATTGAGTCAAGTTATGAAGCTCAATGCATATCCAATCCCAATGCCAAGTCAAAATAAGTGAAGTCCAAGTGCTACAACATACAAGTGCAATGTTAAAGATTGTGATGATTTATTGGATATATTTGATGGCTTGAAAATATTCAAGTTGAAAGCTTGCTATTGGATGATCATGAGCTAACCAAGGTATATCTCTTGTTGATCATTTCACTTGGGTGCATATGAGTTGATTGAATTGGATATATATGCAATGTTGCTTGCTATGAGATGTTTGAATGGATTAAATGCTTAAGTAATCAAGTTTGAATTGATTTGTGTTGGATAAATTCATGAGATGACATTTAGTAAGTGGATTGGATGGATATATGTCTTATGAAAGTATTCAAACAAGTTAGTTTCAAGTTTGATTCATATTTGATGAAGTATTGCTCAATGTATTGAAATCTGTCCAAAGTTGAAAATCTGAGCTAGCAGTGATCAAGCCTGAGTTTAGATGATCAAATCTACTTGGATTGACATGAATTTTGGTATGCATGCTCTAGACTTATGTTATAAGATGCTGTACAAATTTTATGAGAATTGGATAAGAGATGCTTCGGCTTTGGAGTACATCTTGTCAGCTATAGTGCAGCAGTTTTCAGCATGTAGCAGTGGTGAAAGATTTGAAATCTGGTAGCAATCTAGATGTCAAATGAATCTCAAATTTTTACAGCTGCTAGATGACTTAGTTAATCACATCTCCACCAAATTTTATGGCATTTGGATCTGTACATTGGGAGATATGAATTATTCTTTGAAGGGTACAGAATCTGCCAGAAAAGAGACAATCATTGGATTAATCTAGAGTCACTTTAATTGAAAGGTCCTCAAGTTGGAAACATGTTTACAAGTGGTTGAGGTACCTAAGTTTGATTTTGGATTGATCTAGAAGCATGACGAGCAATGAGTACAAGACTTTTGTATTGTGAAATGTACTTGGTGTACTTATTTGGTACTCAATTTGAAGATTAAGATCAAACTTAAGATGAAGATGAAGTTTAAGTTCTAGTGATGATTGGAGATCATTTGGTAGAAAGAAAAGAACTTAAACATGTAGGAAGAGTTGGACTCAAATGTAGATTCAAAGATTATTCATCAAGATTGAGTTCATCATTTGGATCAATCAAACTATATCATTTCAAGTGAGTATCAAGAGTGGTTCTTTGGAGAAAGGTCACTTCTCCCTAGTGAGGGGCTTACCACCGTGTGTAGGTGAAACCAAGTTTGGGACTTGGAAGGCTAACATGGAAGTGGTGATCCGAGAAACTTGTGATGCTTAGTTGAAGTAATCAAAAGGGTTGATCAAGAAAAGCAAGCAACACCCAAAAGAGAGCTAGTCATATATTTCAAGTGGTATTCTAAGTAGTTCTCTCATGCAAGCATTGATCAAAAAGATGAAGCAAGCCAACCACAACTCAAGAGATAGTGCACTTGATCATAAGTGGTTTTCATTTCATATGGGTGAAGAATGGATTTATCTATGATGATTGGTCTTCACCAAGCTTATAAATTAGACTTCACATTGCTATTGGAGTAATGAATTGGAATCTATGTGACTATCCTCTACTCCAACATAACAAAGGTATCATTGCAATGTTCATGATCATTTCATCTCTTACTAGTATGCGATTAGTGCATATAGTACATGCTTACTAGGATCATGCATAAAAAATGAAATGTTTAAATTCATAGCCTACCACTATTGCTAGAATTGTTTAAATGATCTAGTGGTATGTGTATGAATTTGTTCATGAGCTAGTGAACCCAAGTACTTGATCTAGTTTGGATTGCTAACAAGTGACAAGTACAACATTGGCAAGATAACCCTTAGCATGAGGTGTGAAGAAGCTTGTCATTGGATCAAACCGGACTTGTAATCTTATGCAAGGAAAAATAGTTCAAGACACATTAGAAGCTCATGACAATGATAAGAGTACAAGCACAAGACAACAATGAAAATGAATATCTAGTTTGCTTCAAGTGTTATCTAGACTCATTTGATTTCTCACATGGTATTCACAAGTGGTGTCTAGATCAACTTACAAGTGATATCTTACAAATGGTACTCATGAAGATAGCAAATGTTCAAGAAGTGAATATTATTGCCAAATCCTTCAAAGTGGATCCACACTAGAAAATTCTTTCAAATGGTATCACATTCCTACTCATGGTATCTTCACGTGGTATCATTCATGCAAGACGATGGTTTTCACAAGTGATACTCAACCTTAAGTGATCAAATAAAGAAATGCTACCCTCATCTTCAAGTGGTATCTCAAGTGAATGACACATGCTATGACATAGGGGGAGGAGCCCCACCGATTGGTATCAAGGTCAAAGATCCTATGTGGTATCTCAAGAGCAACCATAAAGTTTGTCATTCCAACATATGTGGTAATGTCCATAAAAAATGCAAGATTCAAGTCTCAACCATCTACCCCAATGCTAGTCTTTGCATCAATGAGAAGCACACCTTTTATGAAAATTGATGACAAAGGGGGAGAGATTAGACAAAGATATGCAAGATCTCCTTTGGGGGAGAGATTGATTTGGGGAGAGATAGATGATATTGGACATGGATATGGACAAAGAGGGAGCAATCAAAATTCTTGGACAAAGAAAGCACACAAGTAGGGGAGCAAGCTCATGAACTTTGATTGATTACATTTGATATGTGCATAATTCATGTGCTTGCTTGCATTGCATAAAGTTCTTAAATTCAATATGCATGCTTGTGTGGTGTATGCTAGTTATAAAACTTGAATGATGATATGATAACTAGCATGCATAGGATGTTAGCTAGACTTATGATTATCATGCAAAAACTAGAACCTTGCTTATAATGTTGATCTCACGGGGTTTCTAGTGTTTTTGATGTCTAGCTACTCATGATGCTAAGGATGGTGGCAAACTTGTGCTTTTCAAATGGTATTGAGCTATCAAGTGGTATTAAACTACAAAGGTTTATTCTATACACCTTAGCATCACTTAGTAGTGCTAACCCTCCCATAATTTTTATATTTATGCATATGTGCAAGCTTGAAACTAAACCATTTGAGCACATATGTAGGGAGAGTTATCACTACCAAGTCGGATTTTATGGTGCTTATCCAAATCTTGACATAGAGCTTAAAAGTTGGATAAGTAACATTAAATTCAAAACGAGTTAGCAATTTACACTTGTGTGAAGCGCTAGCTTGAAAAAGTTTAATTTCCATATCTTTGTAGAGTTGTCATCAATTACCAAAAAGGGGGAGATTGAAAGGTCCTTGTTTGGTTTTGGTAATTGAGTGACAACTTAGGTGGACTAATATGTGGTTATGTGAGATATACAGGAGATTAGTCCACAGGTGATGGTGTCATGAAGGAGTCTATTACACATGAGACATGACATGGAGTCATGTGACTAAGGTGGAGAAGATCAAGAAGAGGCTTGGCTTGATGGACCGGTTGCTAGGGTGAAGGGCAAGTTGTGTGATGGCTTGGCGCCGAAGGACCGAGGCAACGGTGAAGAGCAAGTGAGGTCAAGATCGATGAACCAATACGGTCACGTGATGATATGAAGTGGATCATATCATTTGGTGATTGGTTGGTGCATGTGTTGCATCAACATCAATGGAGATGGAATGGAATGCGCAAGGCAAAGGTATAACCTAGGGCATTTTCATTTTACCGGTCATAGGTGTGTAGAGAAGTTGATGACCGGGTTTAGGATAGATGACCGTACTATTAAGAGGGGCAAACTTGTTTGCATATTGGTCATCTAGTGCCACTTGAGCGATCTAACTTTGCATACGTGTTAGGATCGAGTGGCGAGGCAAGTTGAGTGCCTAACTTCTTCGAGAAAATAATTGTAAAAATGCTAACACACATGCACATGGTGTTTTACACATGGTGGTGTTGGCACATTTGCAAAGGAGAAGGTGTTGGAGTTGGTGTTGATCAACTTGGAGAAGAGAGAAAGGTTTTTCGGTGTTCTCTGGACACTAGGATGGCTCTTAGAGTGGAATACTGCTTTGATCCATTGTGAATTGTGAAAGCATCTAGGCCCCAAGGTTTGGTTTCGGTAATTAATGACAACACTTTATTACCATGACTAACGTGTGTTTTGCAGAAACATTGGTAAGTTAGGTCATGGAGGTGATAACTGCTTTGAGCACTGTGGCTTCGTGTCCCTTGATGGAAATCGTTTCGGTTTTCAAAAGAGTGACGTCAAGATTAAGGACGGTTAGTTCCGGATGACGAAGTGTTGAGACACATTCGGAATAGTCGTTAGGATCTTCGTTTTTCTCTTTTGGCCGTACTATAAAGGGGGGCATGAATGGGTAGCTTGACCTAGGCGAGTCCTATGTTTAGGTGTGGTGCACACTTGTTAAACTTGGCGCTAGGCAACCCTAGATTGGCTCAAGGTTCAGTTAGAAGCAACTTGGTTGAAGTTGCGACGCGTTTCGGGCTGTTTTCTAGGCACCGGACGCGGTCTTCGGGAACACCGGACGCGTCCGGTGTATACGTTACCACGACTAGGTTTCGGCCTCGACCACCGGACGTGGTCCTCGCGAGGACCGGACGCGGTGGTCAACGACCGACACGTGTCACCGAGAGAAAACGCCCGTCGGACGCGACCTGGACTTGATCGGCGCGTCCGGTGCGAGTCCAGTAAGGTCCAGAGAGGACCGGACGCGTCCGGTCTTCAGGCATCGGACGCGGCCTCGCGTCCGGTGTAAGTCCAGTAAGCACCCTTGCACGTCGGACGCATCCGGTGCTACCTGACCGGTGCGTCCGGTGTTTCGATTTCGAAATCGCGTTTTGACCGTTACGGGGGACCGGCGCGTCCGGTGTGTTGCACCGGCGCGTCCGGTGACCCCGTGCCAGAAAGTAACGGTTCGTTTTCTCTGAGGGGTGTATAAATACAACCCCTCCACCTCTTTTAGAGGTCTCTTGCTCATTCAAACATCTGAGAAAACCCTTTAGAGTGCAAGGGAGTGCAAGAGCTCTAGTGAGGATAGAGATTTGAGAATCAAAGTTTGAGTTTCCTCACTAGTGATTCGAGAGTAGCAAGTGTGCATCCACCTCCTCATTTGGGCTCGTTGTGGTCAAGTGAGAGTTCTAGCTTGTTACTCTTGGTGATCGCCATCACCTAGACGGCTTGGTGGTGATTGGGAGTTTGGTGATCATCCGGCGGAGCTTGTGGATGACCCAACTCAAGTTGTGAGCGGTTTTGGGTGATTCGCCGCGACGGAGTGTCGAAGAATCAACCCGTAGAGAGCACTTGATCCTTGCGCGGATCAAGGGGGAGCGACACCCTTGCGCGGGTGCTCCAACGAGGACTAGTGGGGAGTGGCGACTCTCCGATACCTCGGAAAAACATCGCCGTGTTCCTTGCCCCTTTACTTTCAAGCAATTACTTTCTCGTATTTACTTTCATTGCTTGTTTTACATTCCTAGAATTGCCATGCTAGACTAGGATTGGAAACTAGGGTGCAAAACTTTTTAACGGTAGACTCTCTAGGAACACAAGTAGGCACTAGGGGTGAATTCCGGCTTGTAGGATTTAATTCTTGCAATTAATTTTTAGAGAAGCCCAATTCACCCCCCCCCCTCTTGGGCATCTTGATCCTTTCAATTGGTATCGGAGCCGTGTTGCTCCTAATTTAGGCTTTACCGCCTAGAGCAAGATGTCTAACGGGGAAGGAACACCTCCCACCTTTGAGGGGGATGATTTTCCATATTGGAAAATCCGCATGGAGGCGTACCTCGAAGCCATAGATGTCGGGTGTCTTAGAGCCGCAACCGAAGGGCTTCCCGCTATCAAGGATCCCGCTAACCCCACGGGTGACGAGGAGAAGTACGACCGGTGGAATGCAAAGGCCAAAAATGCACTCTACCGGGGCTTAGGCAAAGATATCTTCAATCGTGTGCGTAATGCAAAGAACGCTCATGATTTGTGGCAAAATCTTTGTGCTCTCCATGAGGGAACTAAGAGTGAGCGTGAGGAACGCTATCATATTGCTTTAAAGAAAATTAATTCTTTTGAGATGCTTCCCAAAGAAAGTGCTAATGACATGTACACTCGTTTGAATGTTCTTGTAGAGGACCTCAATGCTCTTGGGCTCACTCAAATGAGCCAATCGGATGTTGCAAGGAGGATCTTGAGTGTTCTTCCCGTTGAGAAGTATGGTCACATTGTCACCGTGCTTCATCAAAGTGATCTCTCCACCGCAACACCGACACAAGTATTGGGAAAGATCAATGCTCATGAGATGTACATGCACATCACTCCGGAAGAGGGCTCATCATCTTCCAAGAAGAAAGACTTGGCCTTCAAAGCTAGCCATGACAAGAAGAAGAAGAAGGGCCAAGCCATGATCGTGCAAGAAAGCTCAAGTGAAAGTGATATCGATGATGAATCACTTGCACTCATGGTGAGAAAGACCACCAAGATGCTAAAGAAGCTCAACAAGAGTGGCATCAAGTTCGATGGCAAGAAAAAGAAATTCTTCACAAGTAGCAAGAGAAAGCCCATCTCGGAGATGGATTGCTACAATTGTGGTGAACTTGGCCACCTAGCTCATCAATGCCCTAGACCACCAAAAGACAAGTTCAAGAACAAGAACAAGGGCAAGAAAAATGATTCAAGTGATGAAGAAGATGAGAAGAAGAAGAACAAGCCATACAAGAAGAAGGATGGCAAGAAGAAGGAGTTCTACAAGAAGAAGAAAGGTGGAAAGGCATATATTGTTGGTGATTGGCTCACCGACATTGAATCATCTTGTGACTCCTCCGAAGATGAGAGCGATGATGAGAAAGAGAAGGTCGCCGCATTTGTGATGGGGCCATCATCTTCACCGACATCTTCACCACCACCTTCACCGCCTTCTTCACCATCATCGTCCACTACTCACCTATGCCTTATGGCCAAGGGTGAACGAAAGGTACAAAACCATGATAGTGATGATGATGATGATAGTGATAGTGATGATGAATATGATGCACCTTCTTATGATGAACTTGTAAAATTGCTAAACAAATACACTAAAATCATAAGAAGGACAAGAAGTGAAAATGATGATCTTCAAGAAGAAAATGAATCACTCTCATCTAAGCTTGAAAATGCACAAAAGACTAGTGGTGAGCTTAGAGATCAAAATGAAGTTATGTCTTCCACTCTCAAAGAGCTCAAAACCTCTAATAAAGAGCTTAAAGATCAACATGATAAACTTGAGAGGAAGCATGATGAGCTCATCACTAGACATAGCTCTCTAAAAGACAAGTACACCACATTAAAAATTGACTATGATAGTCTTGTGGTTGCTAATGAACTTGCTCTTGAGACACATGATGCTACTAACAATGTTGTTAAGTGTGATATAGCTACATCATGTGATGATTTGATCATTGAAAGCATTGAGCAAGGTTCTAGTAGCAAAGGCAAGAGTGTGGTTGAGTCATGCAACCATGATGATTATGCCAAGCTCAAGTGTGAGAATGAGAAGCTTGCAAATGAGAACAAGAAGCTTAAAGGTTTGATGGCTCTTGAGAAGCAACCAACAAATGAGTCACTTATTGAAGAAAACAAGAAGCTCAAGCAAGAAAAAGAGCATCTCAAAACCGGCCTAAGCAAGTTCACAAGAGGCCAATATTTGCAAAGTGAGCTCCTCATGAACACCGTAATGAAGATGGATAGAAGTGGTATTGGATACTTGGCAAATCAAGAGAAGAAAGCAAAAGCTCAACAACAAAGCAAATCAAAGCCCAAGCCAAAGAGATGTGTTGAGTGTGGTCAAGAAGGTCACTTTGCTCATGAATGCAAAACTCCACCACCACAACCCTTGCCCAAGCATGCTAGACCCTTTGCATTCAATGCTCATTACATGCTAAGAAAAGATTCAAATGGAAAGATGAAAGTCATGTTTTTGGGTCCCCCAAACAAGAATAGGCCAAAGAAAATGTGGGTTGCCAAGTCACTAGTTGAGAAAGTCAAGGGCCCCTCTCAAGTTTGGGTCCCTAAACGAAAAGCTTGATCTCTTGTGTGTAGGTGAACTACAAGACCGGTGGATCTCATTGGGTTATTGATAGTGGTTGCACTCAACATATGACCGGTAATCCTCGTATGTTCACCTCCATTGAAGAGAATGGGATATGTCAAGAGAAGATCACATTTGGAGATAATTCAAAGAGCAAAGTCAAGGGTATAGGCAAGATTGCAATATCAAATGATCACTCACTCTCAAATGTGCTCTATGTTGCTTCATTGAGTTTCAACTTGTTATCCGTTGGGCAACTTTGTGACCTTGGCTTCCAATGCTTGTTCACACCAAATGAAGTTGAAGTTTCAAAGATAGATGACAAGCAAGTGATATTCAAAGGCTTTAGATACAACAATCTTTATCTTGTTGACTTCACCTCCGAAGATGCAAATTTGATGACATGTTTGTTCACCAAGACCTCACTTGGTTGGCTTTGGCATAGGAGGCTTGCACATGTTGGAATGAGCACTCTCAACAAGCTATTGAAGAAAGAACTAGTAAGAGGATTGAAGGATGTGAAGTTTGAAAAGGACAAACCTTGTAGTGCATGTCAAGCGGGCAAACAAGTTGCAAACACTCATCCAACCAAGGCTTTCATGTCAACCTCAAGAGTGCTAGAACTTCTTCATATGGATTTGTTTGGGCCTACAACATACAAGAGCTTGGGTGGTAATCTCTATTGTCTTGTGATAGTGGATGACTACTCAAGGTATACATGGACCTTCTTCCTTCATGACAAATCCGAAGTAGCAAGTTGCTTCAAGAAGTTTGCAAAGAGAGCTCAAAATGAATTCAAAGTCAAGATAAAGAAGATTAGAAGTGACAATGGGAAAGAGTTTGACAACACCAACATTGAAGCTTATTGTGATGAAATTGGAATCAAGCATGAAGTTTCTTCAACCTACACTCCTCAACAAAATGGTGTAGTTGAGAGAAAGAACCGGACTTTGATCACCCTTGCAAGAACAATGCTAGATGAGTACAACACTCCGGAGAAGTTTTGGGCCGAGGCAATCAACACCGCATGCTATGCTTCAAATCGCCTCTTCCTCCAAAAGTTTCTTGGCAAGACCCCCTATGAGTTGCTTAATGGGAAGAAGCCGGACGTCTCATTCTTCCGGGTGTTTGGTTGCAAATGCTACATCTACAAGAAGCGTCAACACCTAGGGAAGTTTCAAAGACGTTGTGATATTGGTTTTCTTGTTGGTTACTCATCAAAGTCCAAAGCATATAGAGTATTTAACCATGCCACCGGTTTGGTTGAAGAAACATATGATGTGGAATTTGATGAATCTAACGGCTCCCAAGGAGCAATTGAGAATTGTGATGATGTAGGTGATGAACCCTTGAGGGAGGCCATGAAGAACATGCCGGTGGGAGACATCAAGCCAAAAGATGATGAAGACGATGTGCAAATCATTGATCCACCATCTTCATCACGTGTGCCTCAAGATGATGACAAGAATGAGAGAGTTGAAAATGAAGATACTTATGTCTCTCATGAACAAGCCGAGGCACAAGCACAAGATGTTGATGCTCCCCATCCACCTCCTCAAGTGGTTGATAGAAGGAACTCACCTCTACTTCAAGCTCATCCACAAGAACTAATCATAGGGAGTCCTACAAAGGGAGTAATGACTCGATCTCAAAAGCTAGCTTCTTTCGTTGAACATCACTCTTTTGTCTCTTGTGTTGAACCTAAGAATGTAGAAGAAGCTCTTCAAGATCCGGATTGGGTGAATGCCATGCATGAAGAATTGAACAACTTCACCCGCAACCAAGTTTGGACACTTGAAGAGCATCCTAAAGGTGCAAGAGTCATTGGAACCAAGTGGGTGTTTCGAAACAAGCAAGATGACCAAGGCATAGTAGTGAGGAACAAGGCAAGACTAGTAGCAAAGGGGTTCTCTCAAGTTGAAGGCCTTGATTTTGGAGAGACCTTTGCACCCGTTGCAAGACTTGAAGCCATCCGTATCCTTCTTGCATATGCATCACACCATGATATGAGACTATATCAAATGGATGTGAAAAGTGCATTCTTAAATGGCTTTATTAATGAACTAGTCTATGTCAATCAACCTCCCGGGTTTGAAGACCCTAGATATCCTAATCATGTTTATAGGTTGTCTAAGGCGCTATATGGGCTCAAGCAAGCCCCTAGAGCGTGGTATGAGCGCCTCCGGGACTTCCTCATTGAGAAGGGCTTCACCATTGGGAAGGTCGACACCACACTATTCACCAAGAAGCTTAATGGGGAGATCTTCATTTGTCAAGTATATGTTGATGATATCATCTTCGGGTCAACAAATGAAGATTATTGCAAGGAATTTGGTGAATTGATGTCGAAGGAGTTCGAGATGTCAATGATTGGTGAGCTCACATTCTTCCTTGGTTTTCAAGTCAAGCAAATGAGAGAAGGGATTTTCATCTCTCAAGAAAAGTATACCAAGGATCTTCTCAAAAGATTCAAGATGGAAGAATGCAAGCCAATCAAGACCCCAATGCCATCAAATGGACATCTCGACCTAGATGAGGGAGGTAAACCGGTCGATCAAACTCTCTACCGTTCTATGATTGGTAGCTTGTTGTACCTTACCGCATCTAGGCCCGATATCATGTTTAGTGTGTGCATGTGTGCTCGCTTTCAAGCGTGCCCTAAAGAACCTCACTTAAGTGCCGTAAAAAGAATCCTAAGATATCTTAAGCACACCCCAAGTATTGGTTTATGGTATCCCAAAGGAGCTAGATTCCAACTAGTTGGCTATTCCGATTCGGATTATGCCGGTTGCAAAATTGATAGAAAAAGCACATCCGGAGGGTGCCATTTGCTTGGGAGATCACTAGTATCTTGGTCATCTAAAAAGCAAAATAGTGTGGCTTTGTCCACCGCCGAGGCGGAATACATTGCCGCGGGGGCTTGTTGTGCACAAATCTTATATATGAAACAAACCCTCCTAGACTATGGAGTTGTTCTTGAAAAGGTGCCACTTTTATGTGACAATGAAAGTGCCGTTAAAATTGCTAATAATCCGGTACAACACTCTCGCACCAAGCACATTGATATCCGCCATCACTTTCTAAGAGATCACGTTGCTAAAAATGACATATCACTAGAAGGTGTACGAAGTGAAAATCAATTAGCGGATATCTTCACTAAACCTTTGGACGAGGCTACCTTTTGTAGGCTAAGAAGTGAACTTAATGTGCTTGATTCAAGTAACTTTAAAAAATGAGCGCGTGTTGTCCCTTGCATTGCATTGTATCATATGTCATGTTTACCTTATCGCAATGCATTTAGGGCTTGGCTAACACGGTTACGATAACCCTCCTTTGGAGGAGTGAAGAAGCCTAACCGTGGATCAAACTTGACAAGCAACCTAGCTTTACTTTCTTGTATTGCATTGCATATGCATGGTTGTTTGTTTGTCGTTTCTTTTCGGTTTAGCTTTGAGCAACCTCTGTGTTCGTCCATGAATAGAGAGAGCATTTGACGCTCCTAAAGGTCCAAAAACTCTATTGCATGGCCATACGTTGCTCCTTGGGTGTTTATTGCCTATTTTTGTAAAAATTATACTAGCCTAAGGCAAACTATTTTGAAAAATTTGAGGGTTTGAGTGAGGTCACTCATATCAGGTTCCAATTGGTGTTTATTTGAGTCTCTTTGAATTGGAACTTGATTGGGAGAAGTCGCGTCGCAGTTCGGAACGAAGAATGGCGAAAAACAGCGACCGGACGCTGCACCGGACGCAGTGTTGCTGCACCACCGCGTCCGGTCCCGGCGTCCACCAGCGCGTCCGGTTTTCCAGAAGACAAAGTCCAGATCTAGGCACCGGACGCTGCACCGGACGCGCCTCTGACCACCACCGCGTCCGGTCCCTGCTACCACCACCGCGTCCGGTGCTCCGCGATGAATTCCCGAGCACTCAGCCTTCGGACTCTGACCGCGTCCGGTCTGTCCACACCGGACGCGCCCGGTGACTCCAGGCGCTTACTGGAGTGTCACCGGACGCTGCACCACCGCGTCCGGTGATTTTCACCACCGCGTCCGGTGCTACCGAATCGAGCGGATCTCGCCCTTATAAAACCGTTCCGTCTTGTCCGTTTTTGCTTCTTCCGCCCGACATCCGCCGCCGCCGTGCCCTAGTCGCCGTTCCGCCGCTCCCGCGCTTCTTCCTCGCCGCCAGCGAGCCTCCACGCGCCGCGCCTTCGCTCTCCGGCGAGCCTTGCCGCTCTCTCTCACTGCCGCGCCGCGCCCAGCTCGTTCTCTGCTCGCAAGCCCGCGCCCGCGCCACCACCGTGCGCCGCCAATAATCGCCGCTGTCCACCTCGCCGCCGGTGTGCCAACCAGCTGTGGTCTCCTCCAGCACCACATCTACTCCCTCGTGCGCCCGGGCACCTCGTTCCCATCCTTCGGCCGAGTTTTGAACCTAGGGTTTACCCCTAAACCCTAGCTTAGGGTTTCTTTCAACCCTAGGGCTTGTCGAGGTAACGGCTCGTCTCGATTCTGTTTTCGATTCAAGTCCTTTCAATTCTCTCGTTAGGGCTTGCCGTTGACCATAACCTTTCATTGCTATCTAGTTTGGTCGTTTCAGTGCTCGATCGCCGATCTCGGGAGTTCTCGCGAACTAGATCATCTCGTCCCTTCACCGTCGTCTCGTCGATCCGAGGTAGCTTAGCGTCGTTTCACTTCGTATCTCACGTGCTTGCTATCTAGGGTTTCGTATCTTTAGATATATATATGCTTATTGTATATCTCTCTATTCCATACGTGCAGCGAGTCAGTCGGTGTGCCGGGTCAGATCTGTTTGCTTAATCCGAGGCCAAGCCTGCGGATACGGATTGAGGCCAAGCCTCTCGAGTGTCAGTTCATCATCTCACAGAGGTTCTCAGGCAGTCAGTCAGCATGGTGCGTTGCAAGAACGCCGGAGGAGCTCCTGGTGACGGGGACAACAGTCCTCCCCGTCGTGATGAGATTGCGCGCGGTAAGCGCATCAAGATTGCAGCCAGGAAGAAGAGGAGGACACTTTCAGATGCAGAGGTTGCTCAGGCCGTGGCAGACGCCGCAGAGCAGGTAGAGAGAGGTGGCAGACGCAGTGGGTTACACATAGGCGAGCGTCGCTTTCATCTTGAAGGACGACAGCTCGGCACTGAGGCCACTGAGGACACCGAGGCTACAGCACCTTCAGAGCAGATGTCAGTGGATCCACCCACAGAGCAGACAGAGGCTACACAGGCTACTGAGGCTCCACAGGCCACTGAGGATACAGAGGAGCAGGCAGCTCAGTCTCCACCACGTCGTCGCTCCACACGTGCTCGTACTCAGATGACACCTAGGCCAGAGGGCCCGCGTCGTGGTGCACGACCTCCTCCCAGAGTTAGAGGGTCACCCCCGGTTGTGCACTTAGACCTGAGGGGTGCTTCTTCACGTCAGGTGAAGAGCTTGAGGTTTGTGGAGGTCAGCCGATGGTTTCCACCTGTCAGAGATGCCAGTGCTTCAGAGGGTTTCTATACCCCACTTCAGGAGGACTTCTACAGGGCCCTAGTTGACAGTGGCATTGCTTTCAGACCTCAGAGGGTATGTCGACTAGAGGCATTGGTTGATGTTGTGGGAGAGCAGCTCCGTCCGCACCTGTTCTATCTGCCTGGCTTATCAGATCTTCTTGGACGGACAGGTGCTTACTGCGGCACATGGGTCAGGGAGTTCTATGCTTCTCTTTGGATTGATCCTGCCCATGAGTTCATACACTTTGCTTTCAGAGGCCGCGATCACAGATTGTACAGCTCCAGAGCTCGAGAGATTCTCAGACTACCAGCTTCTGACACAAGGATCCATCAGTTGTGCTATGGTCAGACTCCACCTCCCAGACGCCCTCACGGCGGTTCAGTGCCACCCACCGACCTGGTTCGACCCTGCTTTCGCGAGCCTTTTGGCGAAGGGTCACGTCGTACTCCTGCCAGCCTGACGCCACTTGCCAGAGTCTTGGATGCCATTCTCAGACGCACTCTACTTCCTAGACTTGGCTACAGAGAGGGACTGACGAGGATGCAGCTTTGGGTTGTTCACCACCTCATGACACAGCGACAGTTTGATATCTGGGATCTTATCCTGAGTGAGATGGAGGACACCATTGCTGAGGGCTTCAAGGGCAACCGTCAGCTTCCCTATGCCCACTGGATTTGTTTCATCATCAGATCAGCTATCCAGATGCCACCAGAGATCAGGGCAGAGATTGCCAACACCACTACATCATTCCCTGATTATGATATTCGACAGCTTTGGGCTTCTATCACTAGAGAGCAGGCTCCAGCACCAGGACAGCGTGAGCGCCCAGAGGTTCCTGAGACAGCAGCTGAGCAGGACGCTACAGTGGACGCTTGTTGCTACACAGTCAGTGCCTGTTCCTGCTCAGACCCAGACCGCTCCACAGCCACGTGCTTCTTCAGAGGGTCAGCCAGATAGCTCAGACTCCGAGGATTCGCTTCACTTTGTGATCACTCCGCGCACCTCGGCACCCGACACGACTCCGTCTGACCCCCCGTCAGATTAGATTAGTTTTTTGGCGCTTGATGCCAAAGGGGGAGAGAGAGTAGTTTCAGGGGGAGTTTGTTAGTGGGTTTTCGTTTTTTTCGTGTGCTTCTTCATGCATATCTTGTTTATTTTCAGCATTGCATTCGTGTGACATTGTCGTCGAGTCGTAAACCTTAAATCTTAATGTGTTATTCGTCTCAGTGATTAATATTTGTCACCGTTTTAGCTATAGCTCTAAGGTTGTGCTTCCGTGCCTTACTCCGATTACTTATGAGCTATCCTTATGTGTACTAACGCTTTTTGTCTTATCTTATGAAGTACACTCAATTGGCTTGGGGCACATAAGCAATTCCTAACCCCTTGTGCTTATTGTTTTTTGCTTATGTGAACCAAGCATGCTTGAAAACCTTCACTCTAATCCATTGAAACTTAGTGTTGTCATCAATCACCAAAAAGGGGGAGATTGAAAGCATCTAGGCCCCAAGGTTTGGTTTCGGTAATTAATGACAACACTTTATTACCATGACTAACGTGTGTTTTGCAGAAACATTGGTAAGTTAGGTCATGGAGGTGATAACTGCTTTGAGCACTGTGGCTTCGTGTCCCTTGATGGAAATCGTTTCGGTTTTCAAAAGAGTGACGTCAAGATTAAGGACGGTTAGTTCTGGATGACGAAGTGTTGAGACACATTCGGAATAGTCGTTAGGATCTTCGTTTTTCTCTTTTGGCCGTACTATAAAGGGGGGCATGAATGGGTAGCTTGACCTAGGCGAGTCCTATGTTTAGGTGTGGTGCACACTTGTTAAACTTGGCGCTAGGCAACCCTAGATTGGCTCAAGGTTCAGTTAGAAGCAACTTGGTTGAAGTTGCGACGCGTTTCGGGCTGTTTTCTAGGCACCGGACGCGGTCTTCGGGAACACCGGACGCGTCCGGTGTATACGTTACCACGACTAGGTTTCGGCCTCGACCACCGGACGCGGTCCTCGCGAGGACCGGACGCGGTGGTCAACGACCGACACGTGTCACCGAGAGAAAACGCCCGTCGGACGCGACCTGGACTTGATCGGCGCGTCCGGTGCGAGTCCAGTAAGGTCCAGAGAGGACCGGACGCGTCCGGTCTTCAGGCATCAGACGCGGCCTCGCGTCCGGTGTAAGTCCAGTAAGCACCCTTGCACGTCGGACGCATCCGGTGCTACCTGACCGGTGCGTCCGGTGTTTCGATTTCGAAATCGCGTTTTGACCGTTACGGGGGACCGGCGCGTCCGGTGTGTTGCACCGGCGCGTCCGGTGACCCCGTGCCAGAAAGTAACGGTTCGTTTTCTCTGAGGGGTGTATAAATACAACCCCTCCACCTCTTTTAGAGGTCTCTTGCTCATTCAAACATCTGAGAAAACCCTTTAGAGTGCAAGGGAGTGCAAGAGCTCTAGTGAGGATAGAGATTTGAGAATCAAAGTTTGAGTTTCCTCACTAGTGATTCGAGAGTAGCAAGTGTGCATCCACCTCCTCATTTGGGCTCGTTGTGGTCAAGTGAGAGTTCTAGCTTGTTACTCTTGGTGATCGCCATCACCTAGACGGCTTGGTGGTGATTGGGAGTTTGGTGATCATCCGGCGGAGCTTGTGGATGACCCAACTCAAGTTGTGAGCGGTTTTGGGTGATTCGCCGCGACGGAGTGTCGAAGAATCAACCCGTAGAGAGCACTTGATCCTTGCGCGGATCAAGGGGGAGCGACACCCTTGCGCGGGTGCTCCAACGAGGACTAGTGGGGAGTGGCGACTCTCCGATACCTCGGAAAAACATCGCCGTGTTCCTTGCCCCTTTACTTTCAAGCAATTACTTTCTCGTATTTACTTTCATTGCTTGTTTTACATTCCTAGAATTGCCATGCTAGACTAGGATTGGAAACTAGGGTGCAAAACTTTTTAACGGTAGACTCTCTAGGAACACAAGTAGGCACTAGGGGTGAATTCCGGCTTGTAGGATTTAATTCTTGCAATTAATTTTTAGAGAAGCCCAATTCACCCCCCCCTCTTGGGCATCTTGATCCTTTCAAATTGGATCAAGTGCTTTAGTGGGTTGTGTAGCCCTCTGAGTAAGCTTTCCAAAATGTCCAAGATCATCGAAACCGGAGTTCAGAGCTAAGAGATATCGCCGTTTTACCGAAGAGTGGTCTGTGACCGTACTCATGACCGGACGCGTCCGGTCAGCGCGTCCGATCAGTGTTTTTCGTGGGCGAAAGTGACCGGACGCTGCAGCGAGCCCGGTCAGTGATGACCGGACGCGTCCGATCGCTTCGGGAGCTTCCTGGAACCTCTCTGTTCGCTGTTTCGCTGCGACCTGCACGTCCGGTCCCGTTAGTGACCTGCGCGTCCGGTCAATACAAGTTTATACGTGCAAAACTAGCCGTTGGAGCACGCTACTGTCCTGCGCGTCCGGTCCGTTCGTCCGGCGCGTCCGGTCGACCCGAAACTTGCCCAGTGAAGGGGTACAATGACTATATTCGTGTGGGGGCTTATAAATAGCCCCTTGACCGGCCTTGGCTGGTGCTTGGCACCCTTGGGTCTTGGTGTCCATGCTTTTGTGAGTGCTAGGAGAGCCTCTAACTCACTTGTGCTTGCTAGATTGCGAATCAATAAGCGAGTGAGTGATTCTAGTGCAATTGCATTGTGAGATTGCATCGAGTGGCACTAGGTGATCGTGTTGCAAGGCGATGGTGCTTGTTACTCTTGGAGGTTGCCACCTCCTAGACGGCTTGGTGGCTTGTGGCTCCGTCGAAGCTCGCAAGAAGATTGTGCGAGGCTCCGGAGAAGCTTTATGAGGGGGATTGTGCTCACCCCGCGGGGATCACGAAGAGCAACTCTAGTTGAGCGTGTCATTGAGCTACCACACTTGATGGTGGGTTCTTGCGGCGCCTTTTGAGAGGCTCGGTGTGTGACTGATTAGCCGTCGAACTACGAAGTGTTGGTCGACACAACGGGGACGTAGCTTGGTGGCAACCAAGTGAACCTCGGGAGAAAAATCACTGTGTCAACATTGTCTACTCTTCTCGGTGGTTTGCCTTCGTGCAACACAAGCTTGTATTTACTTTTATATATATCGTGCTTGTGTAGTTGCTCTTGTTCTAGTTGTGCTTGTGTAGCTAGCTAGATATCTTCTTGCTTGTGTAGCTAGAAGTATCCCCTTTGCGTGACTAATTCAGTTTGTGTAACCTTGTTAGTCACATTGCTTAGTTTGTGTAGCTAAGTTATTTACGCTCTCTAATTTGGCATTGGTTGCCTTGTTATTGAGCATTGCTAGTGAGCTTAGGAGCTTTGTGCTTTTGCTTCGCTAGTTGTGTAGGAGCTCCCTCGGTTTGCAAAGTACTACTGCATATGTTTGTGTGACCTTGCTCTAGAATTGATTAGGTGAGCTCTTAGTAAGCTTAGCACCTTAGTTGCTTAATTAGGATCTTTGCAAGGTGCTAGAAAACTTAGATAGAGGGGTGTAGTCTTGGCTAGACCGATAAGTTTAATTCCACATTTGTTTCGGTTAGCCAACGCGTTTAAGTTTTAGAAAGGACTATTCACCCCCCCTCTCGTCCGCCATCTCGACCCTTCAGTCGTGCACCGCCGCTAGCCGTGTACGCATGAGCTCCACCGGCCGCGCTGCGCTGCCCGCCTGTGGTGAGGGAGACCGTTGCCGCCTCCACCACGGTGGGCGAACGCTTGGTCGGGGGCCAGGAAGGCGTCTGCCTCTACCTGCCCAGCTCGCTGCGGCCGGGTGTGGAGCTCTTCTGCGTGCTGCTCACGGCAACCCGGGCGGAGCCCACCCATGCACATCTCGCGCTCGGAACTCGCCCACGTGCAACCCGTGACAGCTGGGATAGAACTCCACATGCTGACAAGGATCCATTCACCCAAGCTACAAGGAGATGTTGCGCTGAAACTGCATGTTGCAAGCGTCTGTTTCAATTGTTTCAAATGTTTCAGCGGTATGTTGCAAGTATTTTATATCGATGTTGCAAAAGTAGATCGGGATGTTGCACATGTTGCAGTGGTCTTTTCAAGTGTATGTCCCAAATGTTTCATCTGTTTCAGACATATGTTGCAAGTGTTTAATCTGGATGTTGCAAAAGTAAGTCTGGATGTTGCATATAAATGCATGTAGCAAGCGTATGTTTCAAGTGTTTCATACGTATGTTGCAAGTGTTTATCTGGATGTTGCATATGTTTTGTAATGGCTACAAACGTGTTTTCTTGGTGTTTCAGATATATGTTGTAAGTGTTTCAACTGTTTCGGACATATGTTGCAAAGCATTTCATCTAGATGTTGCAAACTAGTCTGGTGTTGCAAATGTTGCAGTGGGACCCACTGCTGTAGCCGCATGCTGCAGCTGCTAAGCCCGCGTGCATGCGCGTGGGAGTGAAGGGGGCATGAGCAATAGGCGTGGGAAACGGAGCGGACGTAGATCGAGACGCGGCCCCGCGTGGGCACGCGCAGGCATGCGAAAAGGAGCAGCGTGGGCCCCCATGTGAAGCAGGCACATGCAGGTGTGTGGGTGCAGGAGCATGGGACGCGGGTAGGCACAGCAAACGCGGACGTTCGGACGCTAGCCCCCCGTCCGGGATCCGGATGCTAACCTATCCGTAGTTCTTTTAGAGGATATATATATATATATATATATATATATATATATATATATATATATATATATATATATATTAAAACAAAAGATCTTTGTTGTTCTGCCCCGCTATATCAAACCCACTCTGTAAGAGGCACTGTATAAATTTCTGAAAGAAAACTAAAGGACAAGGACGAACACTATAAGACTAGAACCGGAGCCTTCACACAGTCACTCTGAACGGCACTTTTTAGTTTGTGCACTACATTGGCTGTGTTTAGTTCCACAAAAAAAACACTGTGCAGAAAAAAGATTCCCCGTCACATCAAACTTGCGATATATGCATGGAGTACTAAATGTAGATGAAATAAAAAACTAATTGTACAACTTGGTTCTACTTTGCGAGACGAACGTTTTGAACCTAATTAGTCAACGTTTGGACACTATTTGCCAAATAAAGCCAAAACGTGCTACAGTACTTTTTTTACACCTTTTTACACCTTTTTACACATCTAAACACACCCATTGACAAAAAGATATATAAGCAGCAGCACCTGCAAGGCTGCAATACTCTGAAATACAGGAATGATCAATACATGGCCAGTACGCGCGCGTTGTACCTAGCGTACGTACGTACGTGTACTGAGACATGAATACATGTACTACTCATGTACTCGATCGTGTGCTATGCATCATCATTCAAGTCTAGGAAAGCCAACATTTGCAGTGTTTCGATCACTACCCACTGCACTAGTGAATTGAGTGTAACAGAGCTGGTTAGGTTTGTTGTGATCGAACCTATCCATCCAAATTAAGTCCTTGACTGATCACAAGTATTCGTATTTTTTGAAATTATTCTAGGATTTAACAATGATGGTCTTTCAGCAGTAGGCAAAGTGTCCATCGACAACGAGGTGCTTGTGGTAACTTCGTTAATCTTGAAATCTGTCGACTCAATATTTCAAAGATGCTTAGAGTGTATAAATACATTCATAGAGGTGAATATATACATGCATGTTCGTTAAATTGTACTGTGATTCAAAAAAGTTTCCCACGCTGCACCTGCACTAGCATCTATAGATTGGGGGCTAACCAGGTACTGCAGCTAGCTTTCTGCCAATTATTAGAGCACTGTGGCAGCCTTCAGTGATCCCGGCACATTCTAGTGTTGTTCAGATGGGAACGCAGGAGTAGTTCCTAACTGGAAAGCCATGGGGTTTACTGCAAGCACCAGAAATCATTGCGAGCTATGGATTGGTTGGTATAGTTGGTACTCACGCATGACTGCAGCACTGAACTTTGGTTTGGATGAACCAGCTGGCGAAGACACTATTCACCATGTTTCAAACAAGTTTGTACATAACTTAGCCCTGTTTGGTTCCTAGCTCCTAAAATTAGTCAGCTAAACTGCCTCCTAAAATTTAGTCAGGCCATGTTTGGTTAGGTGGACTAAATGGGATTAAACCTGACATGTGCATATTTAGACTGATCAAAACACCCCTAATTAATGCTAACCTGGTGCCCCTGGCATTTGGCGCCAACGGTGCCACGCTGCTGGCTCCCGCGCGCGCCCTTGGCACGAGTGCGCAAGCGCCTGCTCTGCTAGCTGCTAGCTGCAATGTTCATTCTCACAAACAATGTTCAAATTGTTTACAACAAACTTCATTATTACAAACCATAGCACATCTATGACCTTGCAAACAAACCATTGGCTATCCAATCACGGAATTGATTCATGTTTTCATCTTCGTCTCCATAACATGGGTTGCCTCCAGTTGCTTGAGTTGAAGTTCCTTCCTCATTTGGGTTATAGTTTTCATCTTGATCACACAAATCAAAGAGGTCATCCATCATACCACTCTGTCTAATGAAATTGTGCAGTGTCATGCATGCCATGATTATTTTGCTTTGCTTTGCCATGGGAAAGCTAGATAAATCCAACAAAATTCTCCACTTCATCTTTAGAACTCCAAAAGACCTCTCTATGACATTTCTAAGTGAAGAATGTGTATAATTAAACAGCTCTTTTTTACCTCTAGGTGCAAGGCCTTCTCTCCATTCGGGGACATGGTATCTTGTACCCTTGTACGGTGCAAGATAACCCGGTTGATTTGGGTACCCCGAGTCAACAAAATAAAATTTCTCTACACAACACAAAACTTGTGTAAGTAACATGGCAAATACTACAACTAAGACGAAGAAAACATTGAAGAGCACATGCATACATTCAGGTGGATGTGGAAACTTGTTACCAAACTTCTCAAGTGCATCATTGAACACCCTCATTTCATGAACCGAGCCAGGCCATCCAGCTAGAACAAAAGTGAATCTCATATCGAAGTCACAAACAGCCAACACATCCTGTATGGTGATTCCTTTCCTTCCTGTGTACTGGACTACCTTCTCAGTTGGCACAGTGACAGGTACATGTGTCCCATCTATAGCTCCAATGCAATTATCAAAGTACGGAGCAAATCGAGGAGATTGTAACCTTCTATGAATAGTTGTAAATTCTGGATCCATTGGCCTAATAATATCAATACCTAGCTTCATCACACTAGACAATACCTTATCAAAGTTGTTGCTACATGTCCCTAGTGACCTCTCAAATCTATTATCAGCTTGTCTCATGGACTGAGGGGCACCTGTAAGGTCCTAGATGGCTAGAGGGGGTGAATAGCCTATAAAAATTCTACAATAAACACTAAGCAAACTTGTTAGAATAACAAACGGCGCAAAGCGAGTTTTGCTTAGCCTACGGTTGTGATGCAAGCCTCCTATCCACAAGACTAGTAGATTATGATCTCTAGTTCACACAAGGGCTAAGTCACTAATCTTGCACTAGTGAGGAAGCTAACAACAACTAGCAAAGCTACTACTAGAGCTACACAAGATAATCTAGTAAATGTAAATGCAAGAGAGAGGATTGTGTATCTTATACCAACGGTGTAGTGAAGATGTTGCCAATCACCAAGATGATATATAATCAATCAATATTGACAACAACACAATATGAAGACCAATCACCGGGAGACAAGAGACACAATATTTTTGTTCACCTGGTGTTCACTTGTGCACCGACAAGCTACGTCACCGGTTGTGTCGACCAACACTTAGATGGTTCCTCGGTGTGACCCTCAAGTCACTTGCCCCTCAAGGCACGCCCCGCAAGGCACCACAAGACACCACTCTCAAGTGAGGTAACTCAATGACACGCGCAATCCACTAGAGTTGCTTTTGGCGCTCCACTGAGGAAAGCACAAGAACCTCTTACAAACAACCGGAGGTGGCCAAGAATAATCTCCTTCTCTTGCCAACGCCTCCAACAATCTCCAAACCGTCTAGGAGCGGTACTCTCCAAGAGTAACAAGAAATCCACCGGCTAAACCACCCACAAGTGCCACTAGATGCCCTCAAGCTATGCAATGCACTTTGGGATCACTCAATCTCACTTTTGATTTGCAATCAAGCAAGAGAGATGAGTGGGAGGAGAAGCTCTAGCTCAAAGGATGCACAAGAATGTTAGAAATCACGAGAGACCTCCCCAAGGGCCGGCCAACAAGTATTTATAAGCATCCCATCCGAATAGAGCTGTTATACCCCTTCACAGGGTCTTTTCGGGATGACCGGACGCGCCGGTCATAACTGACCGGACGCACTCAACCGCGTCCGATCCTCTAATGGTCACTGACCCCAACGGTCAAACCAACGACCGGACGCGCCTAGGGCAACGATCGGACGTGCCTGTCAAACGACCGAACGCGCCCGTCAAACGATCGGACGCGCCGATCGCGCTGTTCCGCGCGCCCGCGAAGCAACGGCCGGACGCGCCTGTCAAACGACCTGACGCGCCCGTCAAACGATCGGACGCGCCGATCGCGCTGTTCCGCGCGCCCGCGAAGCAACGACCGGATGCGCCCCTCGCAATGATCGGACGCGATAGTGCCCGCGTCTGGTTAGAGTCCAGTAAGCTCCCTCAACGATCAGACGCATCCGATCATGTGTGACCGGACGCGTCGCGCGTCCGATAGTCCTTGCGAACTGCAGATTCCTCTGGACGACTGACCGGATGCGCCGGTCCCGCGAGTGACCGGACGCGCCGGTTGTAAACCCTAGCAACCGCGCGCCTGACTGCTGACCGGACGCGTCCGGTCATACCATGACCGCGTCCGGTGCAGCGTCCGATCACCTCTGTGACCTCCGTTCGCCTCCGTTTCTTTTCTGACTTCTGGTGTAGTGGAAAATAGGCATTTCAAGTTCCCAAAAACACCTGAATCCTGTGCTCGTAAGCTCGGCGGGGGGGAGAGAGAGACCCAAACCCTCTCTACCGCTTAAACTTCAACGCCTTCGCAAATGTGCCAACACCAACAAGTGATCACCACCTTGTGCACGTGTGTTAGCATTTTCATAAACATTTTCGAAGGTTTTCCAGTTAGCTCACTAGGCCCTACATGCAATGCACTTCATGAATTCACCTAGTGGCACCCATGCGTCGAATAACCGATAAGACTTCCCCTCTTAATAGTTCGGCTATCGATCCTAAATCACTCACACCCTCTATGGTGTCTTGAGTGCAAAACAGAATGGCCCTATGGTTATACCTTTGCCTTGAGCCCATTTTGTTTTTCCAAAAGATATGATCCACTTCATATCATCACATGACTGTCTTGATCCATCGACCTTAACTTCACTTGCTCTTCACCGTTGCATCGGTCTGTCAGCGCCAAGTCTTGCTCAAGCTTCACCATCGCATGATCCTTCGCTTCGAAGCCTCGACTTGCCCTTCACCTTCACAACCGGTCCATCGAGCCAAGCATCACCTCGGTCTTCATCATCTTGGTCACATGAGTCAATGTCATGTCTCATATTCAATGACCACCTTTATCTAAATCATCCACTTAGATACAAAGGTTAGTCCTAGGTTTCATCAATTAGCCAAAATCAAACTAGGGACTTTCAGCACCATACATCCACAAAAACATTACTAGAGCCTCTATAGATGTCATTTTCTTAGTGGACTTCAGACCATACATCTCAACAAGCAAAGTGTGTAGGCTATAAAAAACATCACTATGCATCCTAAACATGTTATAGCATTGTGTCCTATGTCCTAGGGTTCTCATAGTCCACTGGTATCCAGATTCAAGAGGGACTCTATAAACAACCTTGTTCATATACTTGTCATAGTGGTACATACCTAGCAATAGCACAGCAGTAGCAATCCTTCTCCTCTTCTGTTGACACCTCAGAACATGCATTGTCAGAGCTTGTTCCTCATCTTTAGTAGAGTCCCCTTCATCATCAATATCTGACTAGTCATCGTCAGTAGATCAGTTGTCATCAGAGTCTTCAGTAGTGGCACCATCATCAGTAGTAGACCATCCATCATCAACCCCTCCACCAGCAGTAGCCCCATAACTAGCAACTACTTCTCCTCCACCAGCAGCAGCCCCTCCATCAGACCCCAAATCATTTGCTTCCTGACCATCATAATAATTAGATGTGAAAAAAGTGTTAAGAAACAGTCATGAATTGTGGCAAAAACAAAATGACTTGGCAGCAGCCCAACAACATCAACAAACATGGCAGCAGCACACATTATATTGCCCAACAAACATTATAAGGTCTAGACAAATACCATGGTTCATTAACATTATAGAGTTCTTCATAAATAAAAGGTTCTAAGCAAAATAAAATTAAGGCTGCCAAACTTGATACTCTAGTTGTCAGTCCTCAACCATGCCATCCATTGCTCCTCAACCTTGCTAGGTGGCCCTCTGCAGCCATGCCATCCTTTGCTCATTTGTATCAAAGTTGCTAAAGACTAATTTGTTGTAGCTACTTCTGAACAACATGGTAGCAACATAGTACTCATGAGAAGCTTTGTCTGCCCTAGCCTCCACAGCCAAGTTTAGGCACCTTGTAACATCATCAATCTTGGCTTGCTTTGCTTGAGAAACTTTCCCTCTCATACTCTGTGATATTTCTTTCAAAGCTTTCACTTCTTTGTCAGCAACAATCTCTAATTGAGTGACCAGTCCCAGCATAATAACATTAACTGAAACTTTTTTGTTACTGTTCTTGCTTGGACTTGAGGCTGTGTTAATAGGGCTACTTCCTCTCTTGTAGCTATTGGTGATACTAGGTGGACTAGTCTGGAAGCCAGAGTCCTCTGGAGTAGCAGCACCATCTTCATCTTCATCTTCCTCACCTAGCCCTGTATCTTGGTCAAAGCATGACAAGCCAGGGATGGTGGCTGTAGAGCCATCAATAGCAGTGTTCTAGAAAAGCATCTCCAGCTGAGGAAAGAATCTAGGCAACCCGTACATGAATTTCCTGCAATCCGACTTCTTCTGAAAAATTAGAAGAATTCGTTGTTAGAACAAACTAACATGACAATAGAACAAGCAAAAAAATAATTAAGCACAAAGATTACCTTGGTGTGCCTTTCCCACCAACTAAGTGGTGCATCTAGCCCTCCGTTTGCTTGGCGGCCAACCCCTGTTTGGTTTAGTGCCCACTTGTAGAACTATACATGGTCTTCAGTTGACTATATCTATTTTTCACACATTTCAAATCATATCTAAGGCCAGTCTGTTGCTCATAGAACCCTCGCAAATTATCATAACCTCTCCTTGTCATTGTCCCATTAGATGTATTGCCCTTTTGCATTTCATCAACAACAAGACATGAGTATACAAATGTATTTGCATCTGACCAATTTGCCTTGTCAAACTAATAGAAAAGCAGATCAGAATATTTACATATTACTACACACTTGGAGATCAAACAAATACACACTTGTAGATCAAACAACTACAAACACAAACATTTCAACAGATCAGACAAATACACACATGTAGATCAAACAAATAGAACCTAATACATTAGATAAATACAACCTAATAGATCAGACAAGTGCAAGTGTATAGATCAGGCAAATACAAACTAATTTATCAGAGCAAAACATACTTAACAATCAGAGCAAAACAAATCATACTTAAAAACCGATCAGACTTGCAAAACCTCACCTCAGGCGGAACATCGTTGTCATCTTCTTCCTCCATTGCTTCTGTTGGATGCCGAAAGCCACTGATCCACTGATCCACGCATCCTTGCTGATGGGACGTGGTTGACAGTAGATCCGGCACGGGAACCGCTGGATCCGGCCCTAGTGCGGCGCACAGCTCCGCGCGACGTCGGGCGTTTTCCAGATCTGCTCGCTCCTGGAGTCAGGCGAGCAGGAACAAACGGGACGCCACCAGATCTAGCGCCAATGCGAACAGGAGAAAGCACTCGTCCGCTGGGAACGCTGTCACCTTGGAGGAGCCCCTGGTACGTGCCGATGTAGGGGTAGCCGTCGGCGTCGGTGTTCAGATCCAGCCCCACCATGCTGTGCCAATGAGAGGAGCCAGCTCCATTCGATGGCACCTAGGAGAATAGGCCGAACTCGCTGGCGTTGGGGGGGGAAGGACGGAGCAGAGGCCATGGGATCCATCGAAGCAGATTGCGACAAATAGTCCGGATACTCGGACCCGTGGTCGTCCAAGGCGGATGCGATGAGCGGAGGAGCAGGTCCGACAGTGGGAGCATTGGGAGGAGCGGGGGCGCGTGGAGCGCAGTGGCGGCGGCGGCGGGGAGAGCAGAGGAGAGCGAGTGCGAGAGAGGGAGAGAGTGAGCGAGAGTGAGGGGATAGGGTTCAGCGGCGCTCGGACAGGGCAATGATGAGGGGCACCCCTGGTTACAGGATGGGCTTTTAGTCCCCTTTAGCAAGCTTTGGGTGACTAGTTGGCTAAATGACATTTAGTCCCATTTAGTCAAGGTGTTTGGCAAAAAAAGTGACTAAATGGGACTAAATTTAGGAGCTGCTAGGTGAACCAAACACCCCTTAGTATTGTTGTACAGCCAGCTAATATATGGTGGATCGATATTACTGCACAACCACAATGGAATTTACGTCAGTTGTGCGAACTATCTTTGCCCCAAGTTCTTAAGCACTCTGCAAAAAAAAGATTTACAGGGGTGGGTATTTTTATTATTTACAGGGACGAAATGGGCAACCGCCTCTCGCAAATGGTCTATATTACTGAGCCATTGGCAGAGAAGGTTGCCTATATTAATTTACAAAGGCAAGTTTTGCCATCCATCTCTATAAATTTGCCTGCCTCAATTAATGATTTTTGGAAAAAAATATTATATTGAATATTTGATCTATAGATAGCCAAACGAGCTGCACGACATGAGCCCGTTTAGTCATAGGCCCAATCGGCACAAAAAACTCAACGGGCTAGGCCGTATCGTCTGATAGGCTCAACCCAAGACTCAAACATGACACTAGGAAAGGTTAATAGTGCCATGCTAGCCTAGGGAGCCCGATGTCCGTGCTAGCTCAAGTAGCCCATCATGGAAAAAAAACCCCCTTAGCTCATGGTCGTGTGGAGCATCAATGCCTAAGGCTAGAGCTTGTGCTGCGCTCATCAACTCACCCTTCTCGAGCGAAGCTCGTGAGGGGGGGAGGGTGGAAGGTGGAGGTGACCTTAGCGAACTAGGCAAGGGCACCTCCTCAAGGCAATGACAACACAGATCCTAGGAACTTGAGTGGCTAAACCATGAGAGGAGGGGTGAATTGGATTACTAAAAGCTTATCCTATATATGGCTCAATTCAAGCTATAGTACAAAAACAACAAACTAGGATGTGCACCTATGTTTTTCTTGTGTTCTCTACTTACCAAAATCCACAATAGTTTTGCAACCTAGAGCCAAACCTATCAACTAGTATAAGTTAATCTAGAAAAGTAAAGACCACATAAGCAAACACAACGTAGAAACATAAATGTGGCATATAATAAGGAGCTCAAGTTTAGGAGGGCAGACTCCTGAGAGGCAACAATTTTTCCTATAGTTTCGGTTGCTAAAACACAACCCTTGGTTAACATTGGTGCTTCACCGAGGTACGCTCCTAGCCACTAAATTTTCAACCAATCACGGTGTTGCACTCGCCACAAAGGCTCCTAGCAAACCAAATCAAGTACTTGTAGGCCACCAAGGTCAATCACCACCACCCGACTCTTTCTATCAACTTGGTGCCATCCACACAAAGCTCGAAGGGATGATACCATGGGTTCATTTTCAGGACAGTGATTAGTGACTCGATTGTGGGTCGATGCGTGTGGCTTATGTGGCTTAAGCACTCAAAACACAAATAGTTATCTTGGTTCAGGCATTTAAGCCCTACATCCAGTAGTGGTGTTCTTCATGTTAGTATGCTCAATTGAGTTCTTACAATGGAGAGAGGGGGTTGGAGAGTGCTATGCTAATGATCTATGGTTAGATTGCTTGATCCGAGATCCGATCCCTTCTATAGGAGCTCATGCCCAACCTTATATACCAGAGGGCCATGGGAGTACAAGGAAGCATGGTTTTGAGGATTTTTCTAGGGCTTCGTCTCCTAATCTTCGGTCGGTTGTGGCACCAGGCGCTGCACCTCGTCGATACCATGGCTGACAGCTTTGAACCATCCCTATCATCCTCTGCTTGGGCCTAGAGCTGACCATTAGAAGTCAAAGTTGTTATTGTGCTATTGTTGGATCCATCTTCTTTGTGGCGTCTATTGTTGCATGCCAAGGACGTGGCCACATGTAGGAAGAGGCTAATTGGCGGGCCTAGGCACGTCCTCATAGTGGTCATGCGCCCGTCCTTGTTGTGTTGCATCATGCCCCGGGCATGATCCTTCACCGAGAATGGCTGACACAACCTCATGGGGGCGAGTTGACAGAGCCTTGATAGGGCCTGGCGCCCCGCGGCTTTGCTCACTTGTCAGGTTCAGAGCATTTGTCAAATTTTGGGGGAATATACTTTAGTTGGTCAGGGCGGGAAGCCTGCCCGAGCAATGTAATCCTGAATGCGGCCTTCCTTGGTCGGTTGCCGCCTTCCAAGGTCAGGAGCCCTATGAGACAGGCCAAGCCCCCAGGCACGGGCGACTTGGGCATGGGCTGATCATTACGGCCTATTTCCCAGAGGCTAAGACCTTTTTTCCCCAAAGTGGACCATCTTTGGCCCATTAGGGCTTGCATGATAGTTTGGGGTATGCGCACAAGCATGATGGGTGTAGCCCCCGAGCCCCTAACTGATTTGGAGAATCAGTCAGTGGGTTAATTGTACTATCATGGTGCTTAATCCGAGGGTTTAGGGGACCCTTGTTAGGTTCTCAACATGCGATGTCGCTAGAGAACTAACAAGATTCCAAGTGCTCTGGCTCACAATATACAAAGGTCACTTAGCCCAAAATCACAAGCTCTCAAGCTATGAGGCCTAAACTCCCACAAAGATGGGCTCTATGCACTGTCTTGTACCTTGGATGTGATCAATACGCACTTTCGTGAAGGATAGTGTTCTAACACTTGGTATAGCTTCTCATAGTCTTAGAGCACTCCAACAAAATCCAAATCGTTGGTGCAACCAAGTATATATAGCACATCCGTGTCAAATAACCGTTGCAAAGAAATGTTAAAAATTTACTTCACTCGATGGTCTAGTGTTACCTTTTTCCTTACCATTGGATCATTTAGTGAGTGCTAGCCATCAAAGTAGACATTGCCTTTCTAGTGTCATCATTCTTCCGGTGCATCATTCGGTGCTCTTGTTCTCACTGCTATAATGTCTGGTGAGTGCAAGTACATTGTTTCCACCCTTACAATTCATCACTAGATGATCCCGTGTTTGTTCTCTTTGACCACCAAATCTTCCTATGACCCTTATTCACTATGACCAAGTTGGTGGACATCACCAGATAGTCCGCTGCATTCTTCTTGCCCACCTACTAGATCATCCAGTGGGGAATATTCCCAAGATGCCTTTGGATTAGTTGACTCTCCAGCCAATACACTATTTTTTAGTTCTACTATGCCCACGATCGTTGAATAGTCAGGTGCATGCACTCGTACCATGCTAGGTTACTGCACAACACTATATGATTCACCCGATGGTCTAATGCATGTTAAATCCACACTGCTAGACTATCCAATGAGCACTTTTTTTGTTATTTTGATCTATTTGACTATGTTTCTTCGCCAATCTGCTCCAAGGAAAGACAACGTCCCAAGTTGCTCCTTTTGCTAACCCCTTGACTATAGTAGATGATGCTTCCTGGCCAACCATCAAGGTGAACACAAGAAACTCTGCCACACAAACACACTTGGATTCGTCCATGGAGCAGATTATATTGGAAGTTTTTTCACCCTTGCTGAGGATGTTATGGTGGTGGAAATGCATCCAACAATTGGGAAGACTAATTAGATGCGGATAAAACATTCGAGGACCCATCCTCATTATCATTGGCATGGACGCCTACACTCGTCTACTATTAGAGGCCAATTAGGAATCCATGATGGAGGCAATGTCCCCTTTTAAAATCGCCGTGCAACATCCCCCATCAGCAATGACACCAACAACAACAAGAAGAAGAAGACACAAGCCCAAGTCTTCTGGCAGATCTTTAGTTCGTCAAAGTGTTTACCATGCCAACGCAATATGCTAAAAGACTAGGGCATTATTAGGAAGGATGGGAAGGTTGATGTGATACAATTCAAGGACACGTAGACTGTTTGAAGGAATTGCTCCCACCTAATGTCCTCATGTGTTTGTTAGGTCGTGTTGTGGATAGACCTGTCCTAGATCATGAACCTTATTGGACTAGGCCTGGCTAGAGAGGTATCATTGCGTAATTTTTTTTTCTTGGCCCGAATATGCCTCGGAACATTAATTCCATTTATTTTCACAATAAAATTGGCATTGGTCCACTCAGGCCCGGACCTAGCCTAAAATGATAGGCCCAAACCCGCCCACTGGATGGACCTAGGCACAAAACCTATAGGCCCGAATCCAACTGGGCTTTTTGTAGACCCGACCTGACTTTTGCTCAGGTCTGTGGACTCCTGATATGGAATTCGTCTATGCGCTCTTTGTAAGGTTGTGTTTTGGTTGCACAGTTTCTTGTATTTTTTCGTGTCGGCAGTTTTAGGCTTCATGTTGTTCGTAATTCAGTTGTCTCCTTTATTGGGGTGAACTGAACCATTATTTTTTTTATATAATAGCTATCTCTCTTGCATGTTATTGTTTTTTTTAAAACGTTGAAAAACTAGCTAGGACCATATTCGCCAAATTAAAAAAAGGTTCGCGGAACATAACTATCAGACTTTATCTTCTCGGCACCCACATAACCAAAGCTTTATTGGTTGGAAGCGAGAGGGGGAGTACTACATGCAATGCATCACCCATCCAAAGGCAAAGCAAACGAAGAGAGATAATAACAACCTTGGCCGAAACGGACAGGCTACGGAGGAGATGCCATGGCAGCAGCACTGATTGTTTTCCACAAGTGAGCATGCTCCCACATGAAGAAAAAGATCTCGTACCTTGATCTGCATGCCGGAGGTCTCATCCCTGAAGCAACAGTGATGCATGCTGGTCGAAAGGGACCGCCATCATCGATCGTAGTGCTGCTGCTAACTGACGACATGTGACACATATCTGCCCGTGCCCGGCCTCTCACATGTTTATGTAGAAGCTGTGTTGCAGACTTTCAGGAATTACTGGATTGACCTCCTGAATGAATGAATGCCTAGATTTCACAGAAACATAAGTATACACTCTTATATAAGCTGCGCCATGTAGTACTGCGTTTTAACGGTATATACCCAATTTGTAAGGTTTTGTACACCCTGCACCTATACTAGAAAAAAATTCAGGTTGTTGTTGCATTGGGAGTGCTCAGAGATGCTATGTATGTGTCTGTCTTGCTGATGAAAGGCACCGCAACCGCATGCCAGTTGCCCTGCTGCAGCTTGTCCAGATATACAGACGATAGCAGATATTTGGCCAGGCTGAATGAAGAAACTCTGCTTAATACTGTGCCTCATTTGGAATTGATGTTTCTTGCAGCTCTTCATCACTGATGTGTCTATCACTAAAAAAACACTGACGTGTCTCTCTCTCTCTGAAAATAACAACAATGCTTGAGAAACTAATTAATAATAACACAACGGGTGGAGTGGAGTACGTACGTCACCTCTCGTTTGCAAAGACGAGACGACAAGCAAGAGGACGGACGGATGGACGACGGCGAACCACGTACGCCACGACGCGCGCGCCTTTGGGTTGCGGGCACCGGTGGTCGACAGGGAGGGCGGCCCCGGCCCGGCCCGGGTGTGGACGATCGACACGGCGAGATGGGCAAAGTAGGCGATCGAGAGAGTGCGTGCAATGGCCACGACGGCGCGCGCGTGATCGATCTGATAGGGACGGGACCCCGGCCGGACCAGGCGAGCGAGCGAGATTCATGTGGTCCATTGTCATGTCCGTTTCCTTTCCCTTTCAGCTTCAGCCGGACCCCGAGCGCGATCGATGCACCGCCCAAAAGCCCAGCACGGCCTCCTCCTCCACTTGCACCGCATTGCCATGCCACCCCGCCAAATAAAGTGCAGGTCGGCAGCCAGAATATAACCCTTTGCATCGTATACTCTCTCTCGCTCGAATCCATCCCTTTGGCAGTTTAACAGTTTGGCAGCGGCGGTTCAGGTGCCGTCTACGCATCTGTGCCGCAGCAGCAAAGCAGGCAGGCAGCAGCTTGGCGCTGGCATCACCAGCTGTGACCTTTTGCATGCAACAAGATGAGAGCATCATCTCTTTTGTGCTTCATGACCATCGCCAGTTGAAACTTGAAAGTAAAATGCATGGATGCATGTCTGCATGTCAGAATCCTGGACGGCAGGGATCCTTGATCTCGTTGCATGCATGCATGCATGCGCGGCCCCGGCCCCCGGCCGGCCCGCCATCCGGGAAGGGATCCGGCGGTGACATGGGCGTGTACCAGAAGGCGCCACCAAGCGCCGGAGATACATGGCCACGGCAGCGGCGTGATCGAGCTGGTGCCCGTTCTGTGGGCAAAGCGTACGTGACTGTGCGATCGACAGCTAGCTACCCGTGTCTGCGCCCTGTCGATGCGTCGGAGGACAGGGCGCCTTTCTCGTCTCCCCTGGCCGACTACTGTCGTCGTCTCGTCGGTCGCGGGCCCGTTGATTCGCGTATATCCGGTTAAGTTCAGATAAGCGATTTACTCCGTAACTCGTTCCAGATGAGACGATATATCATGAGTTCATTTCTTAAATTTAATACAAAGACTTCATTTTTTATAAACTAGTACTAATTATTATCTTGTGAGAAATGAGGTGCCAATGGCCGATGGATCAGATTCATTCCATTCCATAAAAAAAACTAAAATGCAAAATAATGATAGAATACATCATTTCACAGACCAAACACCCTTAGGTATGGAGTTCAACCTCCAGTGAGCTGTACATATATAATCGTGATATGGTTAGGAAATTCACCGTCTGCAGCGTCATGCTCATGCTCTGCTATTGCCTATTGATGCTCCTTCCGCGAAGATAAGTTTTAAGGGCAGTGTCTGTTTTTTAACCTCGAACTTGCATACCGGTTTTCAAAAAAAAAATTGCATATCGGTTTGATTTTTAACCCTGAACTAAACCAGTTATCGGACACCCTTTAACTATTGAAGGAAGATAAATTTTGTCCTGTAGCTGGTTTCAAAGGTGGTTTACTATTTTGTAAAAAACAATAAAACCCGCTTTATTATCTCAAAAATAATAACTCATTTATTATAAATCATAAAATATGAAACCAATAACGAATTAAAAGAATAAATTGTTATCTATGTACTGGTATTCTATTTGGAGTTATTTAAATCTTCGGATTTGACCAAGACAAAACAATGCAAGCTCCAACACGCTTGTTGTAAGAAAATCAAGCAAGAAGCCTAAAGCCGCTTGAATGGAGACTGGTATACACATACGCCCTTTTAGAATAGAATGGCTAATACATATATCACTCTTAGAACAAAAACAGACTAGCTATATATCGCCATCAGTCTAAAATAGCCGATGAACACGTTTTTGAACTCGCATATGCTTCGCTGAAAAACATGGAAGGCATATGTTGACATCACAATATGACCAGGGGATTCAAAGATGGACTAGAAAATCAAATACAACCGAAACAGATCAAATTTGAGTAAAATCCGTAAATTTAATAGAAAACCGGCACAGTACCTTGCACCAATAGTATGAACCGACCTAGGCTGATTTCGTCAGAGGATTTGCAGAGGCCGGTAAAAATTGGCCCATGGCTGTTTTGGCAACTAGATAGAGTTTTGATGTTTTCTTATTGAAAACTCTACTGATCTTGTGGGAAACTTGTAAATTGGTGTGGAATAGGTTTTCTATAATGAGATAAGATTATCCACTCCATTTATATGAGAGGATCATAGCCAATTGAGATAGCCATCTATCCATTTGATCAAAAACATACCTACCTTACTTTTTATCTTTTATTCAACCTTAAGCTCTTTCAACCACTTTGTTGTTAAGCATGTCTCTCAACAAGATTTGTCGGTATTTTAGGTGGTCTTGCCGATCCTAGGATAACTCTATCGTGCTTCTCTTCGATGGGTCTTCATGGGAAATATTCATGTTTGTTTTGGGCAAAGAACTTGTGTCAAATTAGCCTCACCAATCCCCTAATTGGCCTCGCTATTTGGACCTACCTCCACTGCATGTATCTTGCCCTTACTGGTATGTCACTGGACTTAGCATCAACTAGTCTATATTAGAGGCGGGAGTTCCCTAGTCACACTTTAGGGCCTGTTTGGGATTGCTCTGCTCCACCTTTTTTAGCTCTGCTCTCAACTTCGCTAGCCAAACAAAAACAACTCGTCCACAAGATCCGCTCTAGAAAAAAGGTGGAGTTTGTGAAGCACCTAAAGGGGTACACTAGGAACTCCAGTTTTTCTATAGCTGTTCCACGATGGAGTTGTGGCGTAGAGTTGGTAATGTAGTCCCAAACAACCCCTTAGTAGTTTTTTCACTTGACAAGTTTGATTGGGTCAAAGCGCTCTCTCCCCAGTACCTCAACCTATCCCCATAAAACTATCGTATTTAGGCAACTATTAGTTCCCAATAACTCTCCATCGGCATTTCCCTCATCTCCCATCAAATAGAAAGAGAGTTATACCTCTCTCAATACATGGGGCCCACACAAATCATCTCTTCAACCATCTTTTCCCCTATACACATGTAGGCCTCACCTTTTATATGGACATTGAGGGAGATATATTAAGGTGTTGTTGTAGCAACTCACTCAATATACACAAAAATATTATTAATCTACCCAATACCTATATAACGGGGATAGATTATTGGAAGACTGCTGAACATGCTCTAGCTGGCTAAAATGGAGTGAGAAACTCAATTGCACAACCAGCTGTACAACCAACCAGCTTTGGAGTCGCATTAACATTCTACTTCGTTACCGGTAGCTAGATAGACACTCCAGGTGTGCCCCTACAAGTTCACATGCTGCACAACCTGAGCGCACTAGTCGTTTTTTTAAAAAAAATTATTTTAAACTGCAGAACTAAAAAGGATCTGTCAAAGTCTCCCAGGCCACAGAACAAAACTAAGTACCCTCCTTTAAGACGGGCTCAGGTATCCTCCAAACTGCGCATTGCATCTTCACATCACCATCGTCAATTCGTCATCAATTGTCTAGGCCATCAGCTTCAATTCCAGGAAAAGATGTTAGTCTGCATAAAGCACAATGATTAAGGAAGAACCTAAAATAAAACATCATTTTTAGGCTTGACATGAAAGCAAAGGAGGAGAAAGAAATTTGATAAAACTGGCTCTTTTAATTTTAGGCTTGTCAACGATTTACAGAATTACAGTGGTTTGGTTCATGGTCAAATCTTGGCATCAGTATTTGCATAGCACTGAACCACGATCTGAAATCGAATATCAGGGCTGAAGGGTGTGAATGGTGTGGTTTTACCGCCTGCGCAATCAAAAGTCAAAGGAGGACTATAGTAACCTGACCAATCTATAGTGACAGCATAAAAGCAGACACAGAGGGATGCAGAGCCTCTCTCTCCCTCTCTCGTCTCTCTCTCTCTCTGAGATATGCGAGCAGAAGCAAAGCTGACGCTGAAACGTGCAGCCAACAGCAGAGCTACGGATGCCGATGATGCAGCAACCGACAGACTCCAACGATTGGTCACGCCCGTGACCGTGGGATGGGCAACAACTCTGACTAGAGACTAGGAGTACCTACCATTTGTGGTCACAGTCAAAGATGGATATTGGGCCGAAGAGATTGAGCCTTGTACATGAACAAACAATTTGAAATTTGGTATATACGCGTGTATACACAGATGGAAGATGGCATTCCTTTAGTATCAAGTAGCATTCTTTTGCACTTTGGTCAACAAAAAAGAATATCTTTTTTTTTTCCACAGTGGACAAGTAGCATTCTTTTGCACTTTGGTCAACAAAAAAGAATAATATCTTTTTTCCACAGTGGTCAAGTAGCATTCTTTTGCACTTTGGTCAACAAAAAAGAATATTTTTTTTTCAGTGGACAACTTATAAGAAATTGTGCCTACTCTGGAGATTTTCAGACACTTAAAAGCTTCTCCAGCTGGTAAAACTTTAGTTATAGTTTTTTATTTAATAACGTCAAGAACAGCATCGCACACAGCAGGAAATTGAAGTAATATTTTGAAAAAGTTACAGATCGACATACTTGGTCAACAATTCCTTTCTTCATCCTTCTTTTTTTTAGGAAAAAGGTATGCAAAGCCGTGAAATCTAGAGTCTGATTTTCAGTAAACAGTACGCCACTTCATAGTATAAAGCGAGGGAAAAAAACATTTATTTACAACTAAATGAATCCAACAATTTGCTGAAATGCAGTGAAGCAACTGCAATGTTGTAAAAAGATAACACAACAACTAAGGGTGCGTTTGGATCTACTATAGATTATAAGAACCAGCTACAAATATAAGAACGAGATCCAAACACCCCTCATTCTAGCGTGGATAACAACTAGATAACCACCCAATTTTCAGCAATCCACTATCTCCTTCAATTCTACTATTTAAATTCTTATAATCCTTAGTAGATCCAAACAGGCAATCCACTATCTCCTTCAGTCCTACTATTTAAATTCTTATAATCCTTAGTAGATCCAAACAGGTCCTAAACAACAGAATAAATAGTGAATAGTCATACCTTCAAAATATGTAGCCTCTTGCTCAGCAGCTGTCCAGAAAACAGACAAGCAAGATAATCCAGCTTTTGGACTAGAACCTACGGGAACCTGCTCCTTTATTCTGATGAGCTGCCGAAACATTTGCACCACTGCTGCCAAAGGACACACAAGAGTACATTGGTGCAGAATTGTCGTCCTCTGTATTCTCATTTGGTATCAGGATATGCTTCGCCCCGGCACTGAGCTTTACAGGGCCTGATCTCAGAACAAAACGGCTGCTAGATGAAGTATTAGAGTTGTCAGGAGCAGCTCTTGTCGTTCCAGTTCCTCGACTTCTGGATGGAAGGTTTGCACAAGCCCTACTGTCAACTCCTTGTACTATCTGGTTTGGGCATGTCAAACTTGCAGAGCTACGAGGTTGAACTGTTGAGCTTGCAGAGTACACACCATATGACTGATAAGGAAGACTGGCACGGTAATCTGAAGATGTTGCCACATGCTGCATCATTGTTGGTGTAAATGGCGCTGAGGGTGAATCTGTCCTAGTGGAATGATCAGAGTAATAACGCCAAGGTGGTGAATTCTGAACAAATGCAGCACTGCCATGATTGGAAAGAGGTGGATATCCCAATAGAGAATTTCGATGCGATTGCAAGTTTGTAAAGTCCCTGCACCTGTCTTCATATACTGATGGATCACCAGAGAGCACATCGGCAGTGAACAAAGGGTGGCTGACATTATGTGGTGTTCTGTATCCAAAATGTGCCTGAGCTGTGCTTGCAGAACTTGCTGAAACATGAGCTACAGCGCTTGCAGAACTTGCCGAAACATGAGTTACAGCATTTGCAGAACTTGCTGAAACACTGGGAATACTCTGAGTTTGTAATGATAGGAAAGGCAGACCTTGTCGTGGCAATTCCAACACCACCTTTGTGGTAAGATGGTCTGCAGTAGGATTTGTATGATTCTGTGCTGCATCAGATAAATAATCAACTCTAGTATTGGATACTGTAAGATCATGACCCATCAAGCGCAAGGTTTGTCCAGCAGGACTGGATTCTTGTTGCACGTTCATTTCTGAATGAAAATTTCGTTTCTCACTGTGTGATAGATTAGATCCTCGAAATTGAAAGGAAGAAGGTTCGCCTCCAGTCGAGAGATGAGAAACACCACGATGCAAAGTCATGGAGCACCAATTTTGTTGCAGATGAACTGAATCCTGGAAATGGTTTGGCAGAGTACAAGGGGACTTGCCTTTTGATCTGGTGTCCAACTCAGTAGCATGTCGTTGTTGTTCCTGTTCATGCAGATCAAAAGACGATTCTTTATCATTTGTTCTTCCATTATCAGTAAGTTGTTGACCCACATGCCAAGTTCCTACCTCTGTGTGCTCAAGATATGAAACGTCTGAACTTGGAACATACGGATCGTTTAAGTCCGTAGGTTCTGGAAGAGCTTGATTCAGATCAAGCAAACAAGTGGACAGTCCAGTACTGCTAAGCTCATATTGGTTATCATGATTTGTATTCTCATTGGCTTCCTTTGCCATAGTGAAGGCTTTCCTTGGCATGCGAGAACTACTACTTTCTGCAATAACATGTTCCTCTTCACTTGACATCTCTAGAGATGATGATGAAGAAGAACTAATAGCAGAGAGAAGCTCGCAAATGCTTTCCAGTGGTGGTCTCTTGGAACATTGTTTCTTGGTATCATCCATTTCTGAGAATTTGACACGCTTGACTGATTTGCGGCAGAGTTGTATGACTCCAGGGCCTTTTGAACTCCCATGTTTTTCCTTAACCATTTTAACAGACGTATGCTTTGTGTACTTCTTCAGAATGCTGTGCAAAGGGAGCACTTTTTTAATATCTCGCTGTTTTCCAACCTTGGCAGCCTTTCTACTCTCAAGATACTTTAGCCTCTCAGCCTTCTTCTTCTGTAAGCTATTACTGAGTCTTCCATGCTTCCTTCTCTTAAGATCTGGGATCATTTCCTTCTCTGTACTGAGATCATCATTCTCATGTTCCTTTGATGGACCAGAAGTATCCGACTCATCTCCCAAACTTGGTTTGTCAACTGATTTCTGCAGAATGAACAATGTTGAATGTTGACATGAGCTACATATAATTGCAAGTGAAACATGAAACAGATGGGGAACAGACATAACAACTGAAAATGCTTATAGATTGCCTGATGAACCAGAAAAGTTGGTTCACTATAGAAGGATGAATCAATTCAAGATCACAATTGTTTAAAACTAACTGAAAATACTACCTCCATTTCACAAATGTTTATCCAGTCCGCATACCTAGGAGGCACAGTATTTAAGCACCCTTTTATAAAATTGGATTGTCCATGTTCTTACTAGATAACTATAGTGTTCATCTATCTAGCGAGAACACATTTGATACCATCAGATATAACTGCCATTTAGGTGGACCGAACATATTTCTGAAATGGAGGGAGTAATATTCTACAAACTAAAACATGTAACAGAACCTAATTTACTTCTTTAATAATGTATGATTTTGGAACTAAGCACAAAAGCGCCATTAAAATACAAACTTGCAACATTCACAAACTTGGTTATTATCTATTGAGAGCTCATCAATACGATAAATATCTTTTATGTCATCACAACTTTATGAAAAATATAACCCAAGAATCATGGTGGACCAACACTACCTAATACATACAGATATTGGAAGCATGATGGATGTGTATCAAGGGTCTAACACTTGCTATAAGAACTAACACATGTCAAGAGAAATTTCAGAACTCAACATGCTGTTGAATATTTGCCAGCACTCGATATAGACACATCAATCACTGTGAACCACAATGATAAGAGCGCATTGACCAGCATGACAATGTTGGTGGTTAGCTGCAAAAGATACAAGTCCCACATGTTTGGGTCATTGGGTAGACCCAAAACTTGCTGAAACGAACTAAAATGGAATACCATGTAGTTTATTTAGGGGGCGAAATGAACTAAGCTAGCTGATCTACAAAATATCATTAAGTACCCACTTGCATCCTTAGCTGCAATAACACGAGACCTTTAGCTCGGCTCAAATGTCAATAAAGAACTATGTGTTGTATGGGATCAGATAGGGGAAATGGAGACATGGAATGCAACTCTGGTTGTAGAGACATGCCTTGCTTTGTACTGGACATAGCATGGCTTTGGATCGCAACATGGATAGGGTGGCTATAAAATCTTCTTTCCTTAGAACAAGTGTATCAACTTGTTGCTTCTTGCTTCTCCATCTATACCAATATCTCATCCAAGACCTTTCGAATATGCAACATATTAAGAATGTTCATTTTATAGGCAGAGGAAGACATGGTAAGCAACTAGTGATTAGTAGGGATAACTACATGTAGAGTTTGGCAAACATAATGGCTTGAAAGTGCTTGTCTTGTTCCAAAGGAAAATAGGGTACATGCTAAGATGAGAACTTCTGGAAAAGATACTTTACATCACTATTTCACTATCAATACGTCCATTGCATGTCATTTCAATAAGGATGTGTTGGTTTGACCTCCAATAACTAAGGAAACCGTAAATATATCTACACAAAAATAGACGCACCTAACAAAAATAATTGTTAGTTCAATATGCTAGCACTCCTTGAACTTATCCCATGGTGTTATCTAGGTCACTAAACTCTTAACCACATTCAAGTCCTTGAACTTTTTAAATGTGTTGAGGTCCAAAACCATGAGGTGAGTTAGCAGCAGGTTAACAATGCTAATTTCATGATGCATGCGTGAAGAAACCATGGAGTGGGGGGAGGGCAACTACGTGTATTAAGAGTTTAGGGACCTTAAAGTGAGAGAAGTTTTAAAACTTCAAGTGTTTACTTACAGATTTTCTATTGAGCAAGAGAGTGATATATGCAATTATTTTAACCAACGACCATTCTTGTGGTCAATATTGAACTTAGCCTTTTGGGTAGGAGTTTTTCAGGCAATATGTGTTAGACAAGCTTAGAGACAGCCAATGAGGCTAAGAACGAAAGATAGACAAGCAGTGGGTAGAGATGTCGCCATGTGGCAAGCGTCGTCAGAGGTAGTGTGTGCAAGGTTTTAAATAGCCGGCTATAGCTGCAGCTATAGCCGGCTATAGCTGCTGGGCAAGCTAACAGCTAAGATATCTCACTTTTTGCGCTAAGAAAACTGAAACGCTAATAGCCGGAGATAGCTAGAGATTGCCGCTAAATGGCCATACTTCAGCTGCCGCTAAATGGTTGTCGGGCCCAGCAAATCAACCGTCTGGCCCAGTAAAACGTGTGCCACCGACGGCCCGTCACCTTGCCTATACATCCAGCCCAGTAAAAGCATGTAAACCTAGCATCTCCTCGTCCCTCTCGTCTCTCCCGGTCGCTCGCTCGTGTCTCTCGTCTGTCCCCTTAGCTGCTGCTTCCAGAGATGGCGGCGCACGGTGGCGGCTGCTACTGTTTCCGGCGGAGACGGTGGCGCAGCGTCCCACTCCTCTCCCCCAAGCGGTGGCTTCGAGGGGCTCGGCAACTGCTTCGAGCGGAGGTGGCCTGCGGCGGCGGCGGCCGCGGCAGCGACGGCTTCGAGGGGCTTCCGGCAGCCGCGGCTTCTAGCTGAAGTCGCCGCCGGCGGTGCTTGTAGCATCGAGTGGCGCTGGCCGCAGCTTCGAGCTCTTCTTCCCGTGCAGCAGGCAGCTACCGCTTGTTCTACCCCATGGTCTTCAGTAAAGATTTAAAAATTTTCTTGTTCAACTAGTCAATTAGTTTGACTGTAATTTAGAGATTTCATAGGATCTATTGCTTTTTCAAGTAGCCTGCCAAAGATGTTTGCTGCTTATTATAGGATCTATTGCTACATCTACGATACTTGTCACTGGATCTATCGCTTGTTCTGTGTTTTTTCTATTTTTTTTTTCTAAAAAACAGCTAAATTGCTTAGCTACAGCTATAGCTGCGCTTAGCTGTTGCGAAGGGCAAAAGCTAAGAGGCTTAGCCGGAGATTTAAAACCTTGAGTGTTACACCAGTTGAGGTGGGGGAAAAAGGGATGATACTTTGCACCACTAGATTAGCAAGGTAGTACAATGTCCATGAATCTGACGACAAGAGTACCTCTACGATGGGAGGACGGGGTGAGTCATGATAGTGTGACAAGTTTTGTTGTATGCTTGCACAAAGGCTAAAGATCTAATATAATCTTTGATCAAAACCTTGTCTAAATTGAGCCACTTACTGTATAGTTTGCCCCTCCCTATATTCAAAGATATGTATAAATTGTGATCGTGATCACTACAAGATGTGTTGGTGACAGTGACATTCTTGCATCAATTGTTCAACATTGCACAACCCTCCACCTTAATTCTACCAAATATTCATAAAAAAATAGAGGAATACAAGCACATCATCTAGAGTGGTGCTCTCAAGTGGTGCACTGATACTAGCTCCACACACATTGGGGATTCAGTATTTTTCCTTTTAATCTACTCGGTTTCTTTGATGGTGGAATTTTAGTTTTCAGGAACTAAGAACTAACCACAAAGTTCAATTGCGATTTGGTTTCAACCTCACAAAGACACAAACCACCACATTACTGTTGCCAACACATGTCGTGCCTCAGGCAACGAGACATGCTCTTGTTGTGTTCTATGCCAACAATGTTGTGTGAGATGCGCCAATGATTCGCGTCATGCCAAGGCCTTGCTTGCAAAATGCTTGTTCACGTCAAAGCCATGCGTGTCTACCTAACCATTCATTAGATATGCCGGCATTGATTGGGAAGTTAATAGTGTAGTCATAGCCTCATAGGTGTGGTTGGGTGCTTGTAGTTGCTTGTTGGGCCAACACAAACTTGTATAATGATGGGCCAAGTGAGAGGAACTAGTGGAGGTTTGTTGGATTGGAGGGCATCTCCAATAAGAAAATGATGATAAATGTAGTTAGATCGACATGAGGACGGACCCTTTAGGGTGCAAATGACAGTTTTTACAAGTCAAATGAAATCATCTAGTATGGTAGCATATAACCATCAATCAGTAATACAACTACGGAAAATATAAGCACCTTGGGAATACACACACATTTACAATGCTATATTTGTTCAATAAAGTAAACATAAATCAATATAGAAAGTCATGCAATGTTAGGTTCACGCGCGCTAAGCATGCAGTACAAAATTAATTGATGACAAAAGAGAATGTAAGGCAAACAATAGAGTTAAGAACTTTCCCTAACCATACCTTCCTTTTTCTATGCTTAGTTTATTTGTTATCCCCACCCAACTTTAATTGCTACATAAATTTTGCACAAACATTTATGATGGTTCAATTAGTTCTTAATTCAGGCTACCAGCCAAGCCTAGAAATTGAATAAAAAGTACTGAATAAATTAACACCAGCAAGATATATCCTATAGCTCCTATAGCTGCTAGAGAGACTTTGGCAAATGAACTGGTAACAACATTCACCATTAACATGTATTAAACTATTGTATTGTATGGACGGAGAAATCAAATATACCATACTGTATCCAGTTGGCAACTAATTAATTACCTAGTGTAGTGCATTAGTTTATCTACAAATAAAGAGTACAAAGGGACAGCAGATCATCATATCATGCATACGGTGAAAGCTGCATATATATTCCAAAACTTCATCATCACCTAAAGACTGTTCCCATGTTTGGCATTGGACGCTAGACATTCCGAGACCAGTGTTGTATACACGCATGCATGCATTATCATTTTTTTTCCTTGAACCGGAACAAGTGATGAACATCACCCAAGCAATGATGAAGTCCCTTGCACAGCAAAGAGAGAATAATAATGCAGAAGATCTCGATCTAGTAAATGCCTGCATCACGTCCACTACTTGCTATGATAAAGGTCCCGTGTGTATGGGTCCAACCCCAGCAGAAATGTGCCGGCCGGACGGACACCAAGCAGTAGGCACCACACATGCAGGAGCTAGCCTGCCGTGCATATATATTGTGTGAGAAAGGTAGGACACACCATTTGTAAGATGGTGTACTATAGTACCAGAGGCAGAGTGGTAGCTGGGCTGTGCATGTCGCGAGCAAGCACTAGTTTAGCGCAAACGTACATGTAAAACACCACACAAACTAACAAATCATTGCTAAGCATCCATGAACAAAATCTCTTGGCTTGCAGATATCGTCATAATCAATGTGCTGAACCCGCGTGACAACCGTGTCGATCGCTTGGAAACGACAAATTCAGCATGAAATAACACTGGTCACACATGAAAGAGTAATGCGCTTAGCAAGGTAGTAATCATGCTCAGCAGGAAAGACAACACCACCACGCAACAAACTTTAACGCTTAGCAAAATGAGAGGCGCGCGTACCACGCCACCACTTTGACCAGCAAATCATCAACCAAAGGACCGAGACTAATGAGTTGTGTGCACGAACTAACTATAGCTAGCGTTAATGCCCGCAGATTTCGATTCGCCAATCAGCTCGGCGCACAAAATAATCCATCCATACATAAAATATCCCACCGCGTCGTCATATAAAGCAACAACTAATCCGGTCCCTCCTAAAGCATTCATTCTCAAATACCAACCAAATCAGGCACTTTCAATACTGGAAGGAGTAACAGCGAGGTATGGGCCATATCATACACGGATGCGATAGAGATAGATAGCTAGGAATTAATGTAAACATCTAACGATTCCGATGCTAACGAGCGCACCCAAATCTGAACCGCGGTGACGCGCAAGGCACAGATCGATCAGCAGAAAATAATTGCTGTAAAAAGGCAGGAGAGAATAAAAACATTGGAACAAGACGAAGACCATATCATGATGCTGCAGGCCTGCAGGCACGGGGTGGGTCGGGTTGGGTCGGGCTGGGCTGGACCACGCACCTTTCTGGGGAAATTCCCCTCGGCCGCACGCCGTCCGCCTGCCGCCAACGTCTCCGGCTCGTCCGCCGCCGCCGCCGACGCAGCTTGCTCCAGACGACGCTTCCTCCGCAGCTCTTTGCTCCGACGGACGATAGAGCGAAGAACCTCCTCCTCGTCCACGACAGCGTCGAGTTCGCTGCCGGCGCCCACGGCCGGCGCCTCCGCGAAGAGGTCGGTGATGGAGCGCTTCTTCGGCGCCCGGCCGTTCCCCGACGCCTCTTCCTCTTCCTCCTCATCCACTGCCGCCACCACTTCTTTCTCCGCCTCCGCCGCCTTGATGGACGCGAGCTCGCCCTCCCACCACCGGAAGGCGCGCACCTCTAAGGGCGCCAGTTCCTTGGTGGCCGAACTAAACGGGCCGAGCTCCGCCGCCCCCGTGCGCCGCAAGCTCTCCGCGTACCCCCTTCACAAGCGTACAGAAAGCAGATCAGGAAAATAAATAAAAAAAAGAGAGAGAAGGCGACCGGGACCGAGAAGCTGCGCGGTCGCCGGCGGCTCCACGCGAGCGTACCTGATGGAGAAGCCGCCCGCCATCGCCGCGGCGCTGATGACGCGAATCTGCGGGGAGCGAGGACTCGATGCTGGGTTTTTGGCCTCTTGGGCGAGGAGAGAGAGAGGGAGAGACTGGAAGCGGAAGGGAAGAGAAAGCGGAAGGGGGGCAGCGATGTCTGTGTATATTTAAAGGGGGCAGCAGTTTCCAAGCGGAATAAAGAAATTCGGGGTCGAAAATTTTCGATCCTCTCGCTCGCGACGAATTATTTACAGCTTCCCGCTCCTATGGCCAATATTTTTTTTCCCCTGGAGCTGCTCATTTATTTCTCACTACTTTAATGCATTGGCTGGTCTTGGTGTCGTGCCGGAGGGGCCCACCGCTCCATTTACTACTGTGGTGGACAGCGACCTGTGATGGACAGCGGCCAATGGGTGTTTTTTTATCCTTCGAGTGGCGGGTGACGTGGCGCGATCGGCAGCGTTGGCTGGACGGTGGCATCATGCGACGGCGACGCGGAAGCGGTGCTGCGGCCTGCCGGAAGCAACCGGACGTACAGTGTGTGGTGGGCCCGCTCAAAAATGGTGCGGGCACACGGCAAAGACCTCCTCACCGTCCAGCTACGGGGATTTGCTTTTTCGTTTTTCCATTTCACGAACATATAGTAAGCTATAGTTATATACGTCACTCGGCTTCATCAAATATTAAATCGATTTGACCTTTCTAAATACGTAACTTTTCAAACTGTATATTTAAAAAAACTAAACTAACCTATAATTTAATATCAAAATAATATATATCTCAATTGATATACAAAATATACATACTTCGTTTGCTGGCATGAGTACACATACTTGTGTATATAACTGTACTGTTATATATTTATGACAACATAACCAAACTAAATTGAGTGTAGCTTAGCTGGTTGTGTCCTTCATGGTGGGATATGTTCATACATTCGGATTTAAGTTCTCGACTTGATGTAAATGTTCGTATATTTTTTTATCTAAACTCTCGTCTTGACACAAGTATTTTGAAATTTATTTTAAGATTTAAAAGTATCTTTTTCAACGGTTTTACTCTAGGATTTAATGTTATCGTTCTTTCAGTGGTAGACGATGTACTTGTTGGTAGCCAAGCGTCTGCGGTCACTTCGTTAAGATTGAGATTTGTCACCTTGGTAGGCAACATCGTTGGTAGCCAGCTCTTGTGGTGTCTTCATCAATGGATCAGTTTGCAGCTAGCTGTCAGCATAATGATTCTGTGAGAGGCAACAGTTGAAGCAGCAGCAGCAACAACGGCTGCAAAAACTAGCTGTCGAACAGCCCGATCGAGATTTGTTGTCTCAGTAGGCGACGTAACTATTGACAGCAAAACGTCTACAATAACTTTGTTAATATTGAGATCTATGGATCAGCTCAACCTTTTGAAGGTGCTTATAAAGGATGAGTGTATGCGCACTTACTAATGTTTGCATCTGTACTGTGTTGAAAAAAATAAAAACATAAATAAAGCCCTAAAATTCTTTTTTCCGCTTGAAAAATAAGGCACCCTTTAAATACATTTTCCTCACTTCCTCTTCCGATCTATTCTCTCCCTCTCCCATAACCCCTGCTATCGCCATCATTGTCATCTCGCATAGTTGTCCAAACATGCCATGGTTGGGGCTTTCTCCATCAGGTGAGAGTGTGACGCGCTGTCCACCGTGTCGGGTGGCGTGTGGTCTCTCGGGTCTTTTTCTTTCTTCTAATAATAGTACATCAATTTGTGCTTTAACATGACATAAAACCTTAGGAGACATAATTTTATGATATCACGAATCTAGATTTTGATTTTAAAATTTTGATGTTACCATTTCCTACGTATTTAAAAATGACAAGATCAAAATTTAAAATAGAGCAAAATTAAGGGATTATTTTAAATTATATTTAATAGTAGAGGTAGATAATTTTGATGCAAACTTATATTGTGTTTTTCATAATGGCATTGATGTGTATTTTTAAAATATAGAATAGATCCAACAACGCACTATTCGCTTGAGCTAATCAGCCAAATCAGCCAGGCATTCAGCAGTGTTTTTCTCTCACAACAAATCAGCAAACAGTACTTTCAGCCATGGCTTATCAGCCAAGCGAATAGGGCATTAATTGGTGATAAAGCAGCATGATTTAGAGGCTATCAAATTAAAGGTTAGATATTTTTATTATTGTAAGAAGTTCTAGGATTTTTTTGTCTAGCATGTCTCATGGAAATTAATGTGAAAGCTCCTTTAAGACCACTAATTAGCTACTAATAAGGGCACTCCCAACCTAGAAACTGGATAGTTTCTATAGCTATTAATTAGTGTGCCAACTAAGCAAAACACTGATGTGTCACTGTAGTTACTCAAGAAAGAGAAGGAAATAGTTTCTTTTTGGGATACTTTATCCTTGTACATTTTGCGCATCTTTGATGGTGATGCATTCATACCATAAGATGTTGTGTTATGGAGAAAGAATAAGCCAACAAGATAGGCATGTGTTATGACCAATGTGTTTCATACGCGCGTGTGAAGTACACTTACTAATATGCATGCCATGGCATGTCAATACTAGATCCTGTAAAGTAATTCTTTATTGCATTTAGAAATTTTTATGGTTTTGGATAGATGCCATCTCCTACCATCTACAAGCACCATCTTCTCATATCTCACCAAAAAACCCATCCATGTCCACCATGGGCCCAAACTAAAGGCTTTATTCATAAGATACAAGAGGATTTGTCTTTTGATCTCAAGTCCAACTCAGTAGTATGCCCATGTTGTTCCTATCCATGTAGATCGAAAGACGAATGTTTAAGGTTTGTTCTTCAATTATCAAGAACTTGTTGATCCATATGCCATGTACCTACATATATATGCTCAAGATACAAAACCTTTGAATTTGGAACATATAGATTGTTTAAGTCTATAGGATCAGGAAGAGTTACTGCTGAGCTTATATTGATTATCATGATTTTGATTCTCATTGACTTCCTTGCCATAGTGAAGGTTTTTCCTTGGCATGCGAGAACTACTACTTTCTGCAATAACTTGTTCCTCTTCACTTGACATCTCTAGAGATGATGAAGAATAAGAACTAATAACAAAGAGAAGCTCGCAGATGCTTTCCAGTGGTTGTCTTTCAAAACATTGCTTCTTGGCATCATCCATTTCTGATAATTTGACACGCTTGACTGATTTGCGGCAGAGTTGTATGACTCCAGTGCCTTTTGAACTCCCATGTTTTTCCTTAACCATTTTAACAAACATATGATTTGTATACTTCTTCAGAATGGGGAGCACTTTTTAATATCTCACTGTGTGATGGAGAAAGAATAATCCATCAAGATAGGCATGTGTTTTGACTAATGTGTCTCATACGTGTGCGTCAAGTACACATACTCGTTGTAGTTTAGTCAGTAGTAAACTCCCTTTCTTCTGTTCGTGAATGATAACTATTAGTCTACTCTTGTAGCTTTGTAACATGGACACATTTTCTTTCATGTGCTTATCTCTTAAATGTAGTGTCATTGTTAATTATGTCTGTGATTGTGGCCTTGCTCCTTGTGCCTTATCGGGCAATCATTGTCATGCTACGGATAAGGACACAAAGTGAAGAGACTTAGGCAAACATCCAAAAACAAAAGCCAGTCGAATCCTAAACGAAGAATAGCCCAACAATTCAATCGCTCAATCACAACAGGACCATCCTCACATTATTCTGCAAATGTGATTGGTTTTATTGAAAGATTTCCAACTTCAGGTATTGTGAACCAAATTCAACAGGGGGATACCTCTATTATGGTTGCATAGAATATCGTGTGGGGTATCAGTCTACCGAGTGCACCGTACCATCTCCTATGCTAAGAACTAAAATCCCGAGCTATGGATCCAAAGGTGCTCAGGTGTTTTGACCAATGTGTCTCATACGCACACGCGAAGTACACATACTCATTATAGTTTGGTTAGTAGTAAACTCCCTTTCCTCGGTTTGTGAATAGTAATCAATAGTCTTGTCTTGCAGGCTGTAACATGGACACATTTTGATTCGTGCACTTATCTCTTAAATGCAGTGTCATTGTTATATCTGTGATTGTTGTCCTACTCCCTATGTCTTATGAGGCAATCATTGTCATGCTACGGATAAGGATGCAAAGTGGAAGAGACTTAGGCAAACATCCAAAAACAAAAGCTAGGAAAATCCTAAACGAAGAATAGCCCAACATTTCAATCGCTCAACACAATAAGACCATCCTAATAGTATTCTGCAAATGTGACTGGTTTTACTAGAAGATTTCCTACTTCGTGTACTACGAACCAATTTTAATAGGTGGATAACTCTATTATGGTTGCACAGAATATGCTACGGGGTATCAGTTTGCCGAGTGCACCATCTCCTGTGCCATGAACTAAAACCCTGAGCTATGGATCCAAAGGTGCTCAGGTGTTTTGACCAATGTGTCGCATACGCGCGCATGAAGAACACATACCCATTGTAGTATGGTCAGTATTAAACTCTCTTTCCTCTGTTTGTGAATGATAATCATTAGTGTACTCTTGCAACCTGTAACATGGACACATTTTCATTCATGTGCTTATCTCTTAAGTGCAGTGCCATTATTACTTCTGTGATTTTCCTGCTCCCTCTGCCTTATGGGAAAAACATTGTCTTGCTACGAATAAGGATGTAAAGTGGAAGAGACTTAGGCAAACATCCAAAAACAAAACCTAGCAGAATCCTAAACGAAGAATAGCCCAACATTTCAATCGCTCAAGCACAACAGGACCATCCTCATAGTATTCTACAAATGTGACTAGTTTTATTGGAAGATTTCTAGTTTCGGGTTTTGTGAACCAAATTCAACATGTGGATACCTCAATTATGGTTGCACAGAATATGGTGCGGCGGGGTATCACTTTATCGAGTGTACCATCTCCTATGCCAATAACTAAAATTCAGAGCTATGGATCCAAAGGTGCTCAGGTGTTTTGACCAATGTGTCCCAAACACACGTGTGAATTACACATACTCATTGTAGTATGGTTAGTAGTAAACTACCTTTCCTCTGTTTGCGAATATAATCATTAGTGTACTCTTGCAGCCTGTAACATGGACACATTTTCATTCGTGTGCTTATCTCTTAAATGCAGTGACATCGTTATGTCAGTGATTGTCATCCTGCACGGATAAGGATGCAAAATGGAAGAGACTTAGGCAAACATCCAAAAATGAAATTCTATAGGTTCTGGAATAACTTGATTCAAATCGAGCAAACCGGTGGACATTTGGCTGGCGAGCTCATATTGATTATCATGATTTAGTGTTCCTTTGCTTTGTTAGCTATAGTAAAAGCTTTCCCTGTCATGCGAGAACTACTACTTTATGCAATAATGTGTTCCCTCCTCACTTGAAATTTCAACAAATGATGATGATTAAGAAGAAGCCACTACATAGATAGTAGCTTCAAAATACATTTTGTTTGGGTTATTCTAGAATGAACACCGCTTCTTATTACCAAGTACATCATTCATTTAACACACTAACGATTTGTGGTAGAGTTCTATTACTCTGGGGCTTTTGGAGTGACATGTTTTTTGTTTACCAGTCTGATGGATGCATGCTTCGTTTACTAGTGTGACAATTAAAGTGAGAAATCATTTCATGTGTCTCACTATTTGCTAATTTAACGACCTTTCTACCCATTATGTACTCGTAAGGTGCATAGTTTCTTTTTGGGATACTTTATCCTGATACATTTTGTGCATTTGTGATGGTAATGCATTCATACCATGAGATGGATGTTGTGTTATGGAGAAAGAATAAGCCATCAAGATAGGCATGTGTTATGACCAATGTGTCTCATATGCATGCGTGAAGTACACTTACTAATATGCATGGCATGGCATGTCCATACTGCATACTATAAAGTAATTCTTTATTACATTTAGAATTTTTTATGGTTTTGGATAGATGCCATTTCCTACCATCCCCTGGCACCATCTTCTCATATCGATTATCATGATTTGTATTCTCATTGGCTTCGTTAGCCATAGTGAAGGCTTTCCTTGGCATGCGAGAACTATTACTTTGTGCAATAACTTGTACCTCTTCACTTGACATCTCTAGAGATGAAGAACAAGAAGAACTAATAGTAGAGAGAAGCTCGCAAATGCTTTCTAGTGGTGGTCTTTTGGAACATTGCTTCTTGGCATCATCCATTTCTGAGAGTTTGACACGCTTGCTGATTTGCGACAGACTTGTATGACTCTAGTGTCTTTTGAACTCCCATGTTTTTCCTTATCCATTTTTAACAGACGTATGCTTTGTGTTCTTCTGGAGAATGCTATGCTAAGTGAGCACTTTTTCAATATCTCGCTATGCGATGGAGAAAGAATAATCCATCAAGATAGCCATGTGTTTTGACCAATGTGTCTCATACGCGCGCGTGGAGTACACATAGTCATTATAGTATGGTCAGTAGTAAACTCCCTTTCTTCTGTTTTTGAATGACAACTATTAGCTAGTCTACTCTTGCAGCTTGTAACATGGACACATTTTCTTTCGTGAGCTTATCTCTTAAATGTAGTGCCATTGTTATGTCTGTGATTGTTGTCTTGCTCCCTTGCCTTAAGGGGCAATAATTGTCATGCCACGAATAAGGACCCAAAGTGAAGAGACTTAGGCAAACATCCAAAAACAAAAGCCAGCCAAATCCTAAACGAAGAATAGCCCAACATTTCAATCGCTCAATCACAATAGGACCATCCTCACTGTATTCTGCAAATGTGATTGATTTTACTAGAAGATTTCCTACTTCGGGTACTGCGAACCAATTTTAACAGGTGAATACCTCTATTATGGTTACACAGAATGTGGTGCGGGTATCAGTCTACTGACTGCACCATCTCCTATGCCAAGAACTAAAATCCTGAGCTATGGATCCAAATGTGCTTAGGTGTTTTAACCAATGTGTCTCATTCGCACATGTGAAGTACACATACTCATTGTAGTATGGTCAATAGTAAACTCCCTTTCCTCGGTTTGCTAATGATAATCATTAGTCTACTATTGCAGGCTATAACATGGACACATTTTCATTCATGCGCTTATCTCTTAAATGCAGTGCCATTGTTATGTCTCCTCCTGGGTCAATCATTGTCATGCTATGGATAAGGATGCAAAGTGGAAGAGACTTAGGCAAACATCGAAAAACAAAAGCCAGGCGAATCCTAAATGAAGAATAGCCCAACATTTCAATCGCTCAATCACAACCAGATCATCGTCAGAGTATTCTGTAAATGTGACTGGTTTTACTGGAAGATTTCCTGCTTCGGGTACTGCGAACCAATTTCAATAGGTGGATACCTTTATATATTATGGTTGCACAGAATATGGTGCGGGTATCAGTCTACCGAGTGCACCATCTCCTACGCCAAGAACTATAATCCCAAACTATGGATCCAAAGGTGCATAGGTGTTTTGACCAATGTGCCCCATACGCGCACGTGAATTACACATACTCATTCTAGTATGGTCAGTAGTAAACTCCCTTTCATCTTTTTGCAAATATAATCATTAGTCTACTCTTGCAGCTTGTAACATGGACACAAAATCATTCTTGTGCTTATCTCTTAAATGCAGTGCCATTGTCATGTCTGTGAGCGCCCTGCTCCTTGTGCCTTATGGGCAATCATTGTCATGCTTCGGATAAGGATACAAAGTGGAAGAGACTTAGGCAAACATCCAAAAACAAAAGTCTTTAGGTTGTAGAACAACTTGATTCAAATCAAGCAAACTGGTGGACATTTGGCGCTGGTGAGCTCATATTGATTATCATGATTTAGTGTTCATTTGCTTCGTTAGCTATAGTAAAACCTTTCCCTATCATGCGAGAACTACTACTTTATGCAATAACGTGTTCCCTCTTCACTTGAAATTTCAATGGATGATGATGATTAAGAAGAAGCCATTATATAGAAAGTAACTTCCAAATACATTTTGGTTGGGTTCTTCTAGAATGAACACCTCTTCTTAGTACCAAGTACATCATTCACTTAACACACTACCAATTTGAGGTAGAGTTCTATTACTCTGGGGCTTTTGGAGTGACATGTTTTTTGTTTACCAGTCTGATGGATGCATGCTTCGTTTACTGGTGTGACAATTAAAGTGAGAAATCATTTCTTGTCTCTCAGTATTTGCCAATTTAAAGACCTTTCTACCCATTATGTACTTGTAAGGTGCATAGTTTATTTTTGGGATACTTTATATTGGTACATTTTGCGCATCTTTGATGGTAATGCATTCATACCATGAGATGTTGTGTTATGCAGAAAGAATAAGCCATCAAGATAGGCATGTGTTATGACCAATGTGTCTCATACACATGCGTGAAGTACACATACTAATATGCATGTCATGGCATGTCCATAGTGGATCCTATAAAGTAATTCTTTATTGCATTTAGAGATTTTTATGGTTTTGGATAGATGCTATTTCTGACACCATCTTCTTATATCTCACCAGAAACCCCATCCATGTCCACCATGGGCCCGAATTGGAGGATGATCTAGTACATACTCTAGAGCTCAAATTGGTTGTCATGTTACTTACTTTTACTTGCTACGTTAACCAAACTGAAGACCTTATTTTGAAAAGTACTTGGGGACTTGCCTTTTGATCTCGCGTCCAACTCAAAAGCATGTCCTTGTTGTTCCTGTCCATGCAAATCAAAATAAGAGTCTTTATGATTTGTTCTTCCAATATCAAGAACTTGTTGATCCATATGTCATGTTCCTACATGTGTATGCTCAAGATACGAAACCTCTAAATTTAGAATATAAAGATTGTTTAAGTTTGTATGGTTCCGGAAGAGCTTCATTCAAATCAAGCAAACCAGTGAACAGTTCAATGCTGCTGAGCTCATATAGGTTATCATGAATTATGTTCTCATTTGTTTCACTAGCCATAGTGAAGGCCTTCCCTAGCATGCTAGAACTACTAGTTTCATCAATAACGTGTTCCTCTTCAATTGAAATTTCAATGGATGATGATGATTAAGAAGAAACTAATGTAGATAGTAGCATGCAAATACTTTCTAGTTGGGTTCTTCTAGAACACCACTTCTTACCACTAAGTGCATCATTCACTTCTAAGAATTTAGCACACGCGTCTTATACATGTGCGCGAAGTACACATGCAGCTGCCATCTTCTCTCTCCTCACCCGAAAACCAAACCTTCTCTATCTTGCTTATTCAACAAGAGTTAAGGCTTTGGTTGGTTTGAAGAACTATTACTTTCATATCAATAATGTGGTCTTCTTCACTTGGCATTTCTACGGATGATGATAATTCAGCATAAGCCACTATTGATGGTAGCTTGCATATACTTAGTGATGGGTTTCTTCTAGAACACTACTTCTTACTACCAAGTGCATACTTTATTTTTTAGGACAATACTTGAAAGGTGCATAATTTAATTTTTGCGGCATTTTTCCCTGATATATTTTACCACATCTATGAATGTGATACATGCTAACCATGCGATGTAGTGTTATAGAGAAATAATGAAATATCAAGATAGGCATGTGTTTTGACCAAGTGTCCCCATACACACATGTGAAGTACACATGCCCATATATATATGGCACATCAATACTAGATCCCACAAAGTAATTGTTTGTTGCATTTGTAAATTTTGGTGGTCTTGAACACTCCCCAATTTATTACCATACTTGGCATCATCTTCTCTCACCTCACCTGAAAACTCATTCGTGTTTATCACGTATGTTGGGATGGGTGATCCTGACAGAAGGAAAGTCAAGCGCGGAGTGGCTTGACCCTCGTCAATGAAGGCCTTGCTCTAGGACAAGGACCTTTGCCTGGAGCAGGCATGATTACCGAGGCTAAAGTCCCTAAGGTTTCAAGCTAGAAAGTGGCCTCTCTTTATTGGGGTTCGAGTCCCCCTTTTATAGTGTATAGTTACACACATTTACTTGTACATTTCTTCCCTTTGCCAGCTAGATCATATTCTCACATATTCCATGCTTAGAGTTCATGCCAGGGGCACCGGAGACTTCCTCACACTAAACCACCTCATCTCATGGGCCCTTGTCGAGTCATGATGAAGGCCCGTTGGGCCCCTTAAGGTTGCTTGGGAGTCTCTTGACGTAAAGGTAGCAATTTGACCTAGCTGTCAAGGTCTGCCGAAGGCTTTACACACTCATCGGAGGCAGTGGACCGATAGTCTTCGCCGATGTCAGCAAAGGCCCCTCTCACTAGTGATCCTTGGAGGCGCAAGTAGGACTTTGGCTATTGGTGGTAGCGTCCTCGCTCCTAGGCCTTCACTAAGGGTCCACCCCTCCTCGAGACCTCGAAGCTGCATGCCTTCCTTTGCTTGCGATAAGGCCAACGCCATTGTTCCTGCGCTCACAGAAACTTAAAGAGCTATGTTAGAGCCGGTTGGAGAACCACCGGGTCCAAGTCTTTGCTCCCCAATAATGTGGCCAACTTGGAGGACAATCCATTATTCTAGAGCTCTAGTTGGTTGTCATATTTTGCATGTCATTTTCAAGGCTACTTACTTGATTCCCTTTTGGACCCAATTACAAAAGAAGAGCATTAGGCCAATTATGACGTATGTTGGAAATCAGTCATGGAAATTGTAATTCCCTAAGGTCCAAACGGCTTAAATTCATTCTACATGATAAGTGAACCATACCTACCACTATCTCACTTACGCTTTTGTCCTCGCTTCGAATAAAAGGGATGGTCGGATGAACTCTAGAAGCCTTATATGTTGGTCTAACCCACTTTTAACAACCAAGGTGGGACTAACCCCTCCACAATATCTCATAACATGCACATGAGCCACTATAGGCCAAATTCCAAACTGGGCCGGATGTGATAGAAATTTTCACTAATTTGGTTGTCTTCTAAAGTGCTCGGTGCTTACCTTTTGTTGTTTGAATTTGTGCTTTGTGCTCAAAAAATGGTTGGCTTTTTGCTAGTTTTTGCTTTTCAGTCAAATTTTTAATTTTGTGTGGTTGAGTGCACAACTCATTCAGAAGCCAAAAAAAGACTATTTATTCTTCTTAAAATCAAACATAAACTCCGATGCTTATTTTCCTAAGGTTATGAACCATGTTACGGTACATGATGATTGAATACTAGTTATAATTTAACTAATTATTATATTTAGAATTATATTTATTTTCAAACTACATATCTATATCTCTTATAAAGCTAAACCCCACTACAAGTTTTATCTCAACATGCAAGATATCCACATCATTTCCCACTACCTATCCACATCTTCTCCCACGAATAGCCATGTCAAACCCCACTACAAGTTTTATCTCAACATGCAAGACATCCACATCATTTCCCACTACCTATCCATATCTTCTCCCACTAATAGCCATGTCATCCCACTAATTTTCAATCTCTTAATGCAAGTTGTTCACACCATCTCCAAAGCACAATTTAATTTCAACATATAAGAAATATAGAGGCATTCATATATTAGTTTTTTATAGGATTCTTTCCTTGCCTTCTCTAATTTTGGTAAGAATGGATATAAGAATATATAGGTTTAATTCATACACTACGATTTTTCCACAGCAACGTGCGGGGTATCTTCTAGTATGTTATTAAGGCAAACCACACTTGTCGCATCACCAAGTTCAATACACTACTACTTGAACACTTTTGTGAGTTGACCAGAAACGGTGCCCGCCTCAAAACAAATGCCTCTATTAATCATTTTTAACAGAGGCGGTCAAAAGGACTGCCGTTGAAAATGGTATTTTCAGAGACGGGTGGATTACAATGCCGCCTCCGGAAATAAGAAAAGCTCTAGGTTTTGGAGCCTGCTCCAGTTTCTAGGGCTAGCTCCAGCTTCTGGAGCCGCCGTCGCCGGGGCTCTCCATGCACACATTCCCGAAGCTCACCAGTCTCCTCCACACATGCCACATGCCGCACCTTTCAGCATGCACAGGCTGGAACCCGGTGGTTTCCTCTGTGTCCGCGCCTCCAAGAGCTCGTCAACCTCCCCCGTTGTCGTCCGCTCCCATTGCCATGAGATCTGCATGGGGAAGAGTGATGAGGGCGAGGTGGAGAGAAGACAAGAAGGGAGAAGACAGAGAGACGTACTTGGTCATGTCGCCTTCCATGCCAGCTCCAGAGTCTCGACACCATTATTTGCTAGCCATAGGCCTCCACACCCGCAGATCCACAAATGGGGGAGAGGGAACAGTGAGGGAGATAAAGAGGGGAAGAGTGAGGGAGATGGAGAGAGTTGTACCTGCTGCCCGTCTCCTCATCTCCATGCCGGAGAGGGAGGCGCACCCGTCTCCTCCTCTTCTCCATGCCGGAGAGGGAGGCACACCAGTCTCCTCCTCTTCTCCATGCCGGAGCCCGTCTCCTCCTTGCCTCTATGCCGAAGAGGGAGGTGTGCATAGAGAGGGAGGTGCTCGCACGTAGTGAGAGAGACCGAAGAGGGAATGGCGGGGGACGGAGGCGCTTGTCTCCTTCTCGCGCTCATGTGTAGAGGATGAGAGAGCCAGGCGGCTTCTGTTTGTGTTGGCTGCAACGGCTGGATGGAGAGAGGGGGTTAAATATATATACTTAGGATCATTTGGAGTGGGCTGCTAAGTGCGCCTCGGGCCTTTTAACCGAGGCGGGCCTTTTAGAAATGGATCTATTTTTAAGAGGCAGACCACGAAGGCCTGCCTTTGTTAATCAATTTTAGAGGCGGTCAATTTGCGTCCTTCTCTTAAAATAAGGAGACCGCCTCCTAAGTTCACTACCTGTTTATGAAGACAATGTCAATTTGTGTTCACCTCCATAAATAAAAGATTTTGTCTTCTAAAATCAAAACTATAGTAGTGATATGTACTAGAAGCAAATATTCTCTCCTAATTGGCGATCACATCTTCCTAATGTTGCAGTAGGGAAATCTGACGGGAGCAAAACATATAAACCAGATGCATCTTTTTGTGGCAAGCATGTACATTCATGTTTTTTACGTACATGCATGCATTTCATAATATTTTTAGAATTATTTCTGTCCTGTGAGTCAATTATTTCGTGCACAATATATATTGGAAAAGTGACAACACTAAAACTTATAACATAGCACTGATTATATCTTTTTAGTTTGTATTTTGATAACAGCAGATGAGGGCCTCTTAGAACGCAGGAATTTTATAAAAAAATATAAAAAGAATTTCACAGGAATCAATTTATTTTCACAAGGAAAACATAAGAAACATGAAAAAAAAACTTACATTTCAAAGAGGCCTCTTAATAATAAGAGAAAAAACTAAAAGGTGTTAAGGTCCAGTACGGATAGACAACGACGACAAGTTAAATTAAAGGTGATGGAGCAACTTGGGAAAACAGAGCCAATGATCGATTGTAGATCTGGCAATTGATTATTTGATTTCGTGATAGATATATATAGCTACAGCTATCTTCTCGATCAATAACGGACAAGCGCCGTGTACAAGAAGTCAAGAAGCTACATCATTCTATGTACTTAAAATAAATATATGCGCACTATATATGTTATCGACAAGCTGTAGTTTCGTACTCTACTGATTTCTTTGTTTCCACATTCAAAACAAATACGCTAACTAATGACAAAAGCGAATCTCAAAAATACATACGCCCTCCGTCCTAAAATAAATGCATACCATGTCTATCCAAAAGTCAGATTGTATTAAATTTAACTAAAATTTTGGCATTTTGCGTTTCATCATTCCAAAGTAGTTGGCATTTTGTATTTTACATTCCATGGCGAACTAAACACAACCTAAATATATACAGAAAAAATATTAATATTCATGATACGTAATAAGCATCATTATTTGAACCATGGAAGATACTTCTATAATAATAACCATATTTGAAGATATAAATATGAATATTATTTTTTATATAATTAGTTAAATGTGCCGCGTGCGTGTGTTTATTGGGGACGAAGGGAGTACACACGTAAGACTGCGGGTACCTGTAGCATTTAGCACGGTCCTCTATTGCGGAGTTGATGGTACGCGCGCTGTGGGGGCCGGCGCCAGCCTTGTGTGGGCCCGGTACTCTGTTGTCGGCGAGCCTAGCGGGTGGCGACAACGGATCCGACTTCAGGGGGAGCCTGCCGTTTCTCTCTCCTCTCCGATCCGGCTCTCCTTTTTCTCCTTTTCTTTTTCTCTGTCCTCGCCGATCCTTCTCACTACTTGCATGTGGATGTGGGTGCTTCTTTTTCTTTTATAATGGTGTTTTTTCTTTATTACATGCATCTTTTTGGTTCCGCTTTGCTTGCGTGGTTTCCTGGTTGGAGATTCTCTACCTCGTATTTGAGTCTCCTGCACCGCACTGCATTATTATCTCATCTGATCGCCAGCCAAGATCACCTTGTACGTGCTGTCGGCTGGGACTGGGGGACGTTGCGTACGTACTGCCTCCTCCTTTTCACCCTTCCATCGTCTCGTTCCCAGCGCTTGCTTGCTTAGTATCTCTGTTTTCTATTTCTACAAACTTTGTTTTTCAGTCCCAATCCTCCCGATCTGTCACACAAACAAATGTCCTTCAAGGTTTCTGCCTCGTTCTCTAAAAACAAAGCTATTGATGATAAATCAATACTATCAGTGAGAAATCTCTTCCCTCCCTAGTTTGCTCTAAAAAACGATATATGGCCTTTTGAAATTGTGATGACTATGACTAATAATTAATTAATGCAGCAAAGATATATGGCCTATTAACCTAAATTGTGTACTAGTACTAGATTTGAAATTAAAAAAGGGCTTGGAGAAGACTAATGGGAGGAATAAGGACACTGTGTGCTTTTTCCTGTGAATTTTTGGGAGGTTTCGGCGACAAAGTATATATGAGCACGCTACCAGCTGCCCCCGACCACAACGTTATGTTATTTCATGCGGTAATTTAGTTGGTGGAAGGCGTGCCGTCCTGGCGTCGACATGCTTACACATGCATTGTTGAAGAAATGTCCACATGGGAAGAATAACATGTATACATGTCTATCTAGTCAGCTTTGAATAAATCCCTCTCATCTTTTTACATCCGGCCAATACACCCACACACTCCGTGTCTCGCATGCGACCTGAACTCATGACCCATGATTATAATTAGAACAACTCGTGTCTAGCGATGATAGATACGAAGTCTCGTTCTAAGACATATTATAGCAACTCCAACAAATTAGGTAAATGTATTCGTGAAGCCATTTATAGCTATTATGTTCCAAAAAAGCAAACAGTTTGTCTCTATTGTTTTCTATTTTTACCCAGCTGGGTATCCCACCATTCTCGCTATCCATATTTGTCCGGCAAGTCTGCTTGCTATCTGTGTGGCCTTTTTAAATATGGACAAGGAAAATTTTAGCTAGACTGTTGTAAAACTCTACTTTTTTAGATGGACTTTCTATTTTACATAATAGCTAAATCTTACAATTTAGCATCTAATTTTACCTAGTCTCTTGGAGTTGCTCTAGGTTTTGTATCTCATGTCTGAACCGGACTCGTGCCCATGGTCATACATGTTAGAACAACTCGTGTCTAGTTGGTGATGATACAAAGTCCCATTCCTATACGCGTATTGGGTTCCGTTGCAACTTCAAGGACACATTAGTAAAATTAGTAAAACATATTCCCTGTTTATCAAAATGTAAGAAAAAAAAGACTAAACTTATTTTAACTTTGACGCAATTTATAGATATATTTTATGGTGAACTTAGTTTTAACTAAACTAATTTCATGTAAAATATCTCAAACCTTGGAATGGACGGATGGGAGTAGCATAGAGAAAATTTGAACTCCATGTTTTTTACTAGACGTCGGAGTCTGCTAAAACTTATGAACTAGTACGCCTACTAGAAGATTTGACTTATATTAGTCAAAAATAAAGTGATCTACCCGTTGCGCGTGATGCGAGACAAACGGTACGGTCAATGTGCTGGTGCGACTTAGGCCCTGTATGGATCCCATGGCAAAACTTTAGTTCTGCACTTTTAGCTCTTTCTTTTGCCACGGGGATCCAAACATGTGGGCAAAAGAGGGTAAATGGGCAAAACAATTGCTCTTTCCATTTGCTCCACTAGAGGTTATAAACTGGGCTAAAAGTGCAACACTCTCTTTCTCTCTCTTCTCCTTTTCACCTTTTAGCACCTTTTAGCTCCTAGATCAAACACCCCACTTGGGCTAAACCTTTAGCACCTTTAGCACAAGGGATAAACTTTAGCCCATAGCAAATGGATCCAAACACCACCTTACATTAGTTCGGACGTGGCACTGTATGTCTACTAGTTGAATTCACCACGCGTTTACGCGGAAATTTATGCACGTCAAATTTTTTTATAGAAAAATAGGATGAAAGAAGCTATCCAAAGAGACAAAGAGAAGTAGTAGAATCAAAGAGAAGTAGCATGACATTTGTTAGCTAGGAGAATAAAGTGTATGATACGGGAGCATGATGGGAAATATATATGAGTGCATAGAATGGAGAATTGACGTAATATATGTAATTTAAGATTTTGTTTGTCATTTTGTGCAATGAGATGACCAAATATCTGCACCAACTTCAATTTTTCTTTGCCGTATATAATGGCTAAATATTGAAGAAGATGAGCTGTAAAAGTATTGAAGGGATTGGAAAAGGGAATAATGAGAGTTTCAGTTGTAATCGTACCATGAGTGGATAACATAATTCTTGAATTTCAATATGATAATGTACTATAGTTTTTGGAACTATCCAGTAGAAAATCGTGACTTAAGCTTGATCAGTGATGAAGATTAAAAATCATGGCACATTTCCCAGGTTTTTTCTAGTATAAGCCACGGCAAGTATGTGTAAATACCAAGTAACAAACCTAGCTGGGGAGAGAGGAGAAGAGAGAAGATATAGAAACAGGAAAAGAAAAGAAAGTCTTAATAAACAGTAAAGAAATTACTCGACTCTGATTTTGGCACCTGTGACATACGACAGTGGAAGTGCAGCGGTGCTCTGCCCCTGCCTGTGCTGGCAATGCTCTAGTGCTGTGCAGCTAGGCAATTAAGAAGTAGCAAGAGGCAGGCGACGATCTATTAGTGCAGTGCAGCTAGATTAGATATATTAGATTAGATTACATTAGATTAGATTATATAGGCATCGATCATATCCGTGGATCGTTGGCTTCGTCAGTGTAACCGTTGGTACGCAAGGCGACGATCTTGTATCCATCGGTATCACACCATGTGTTTGTACATACGTACAGATTGTACACGTACGTACAATCACGTACGACGACAGATATAGCATACATCTAGCCTTTATGTTCGGAATTGGGATGGATGGTGGAGCTATGTACACGAGCATCCAGTTGGGTTGTTTTGTGAGATCGTACATGCATCGAAATTGAATGCGTGCATGCATTGAGCATCGTGATCGGTTGAATACAATCACGTACGACAGATACATTTAGTCCTATCATCATCCAAACGAAGATGCAAAATGTATAGTATACATTGTTTCTACAAAAGAAAGAACGCATGCATAGCTCTATTAATTAGTTAGTGTGGAAGGCTAAGATGAACTTGGTCGAATTTGTCCACACAATAATTAAGCAAAGTCTAGCTACTTTCATGGATAATTTTCACACAATAGCGCTGACATATGAGACATAAATTGAGTAAATATGACAATGTTCATGATATCATCATAGTCGTCCACACAAACTGTGGCAATGCGTTTGGTTTCTAGGGATTGGGAGGTGTCGATTTGGTGACTATTTAGGCACGTTCTGGGGCTCTAAGATATGATTTGGAGCACGAGGGGTTGTCCATTCAGTTTGGTGGTACAGTAAAGCATGGTGTGATTTGGCATACGATGAGGCAAGATGTGCTATGCGATGTACGGGATCGGGACAGAGGAAGGAAACTAGAGATCTAGTGTGTCCGCATCGGACTATAACACGGCAGTTTTTTTCTCATTCGATGCTCTTCGGCCAGACGATGAATCAAGTGACACTTCATTCTCTCTTATTTTTAGGAATTGTATGGCATGGACAACTCTACAACCTGTGTAGTATGACTTACTATTCTTAATTACTCTTAAACTGCATAGGTGGATAATTAATATGTACTCCATCCTAATTTACATGTCATTTTGGCTTTTGTATGTGTATGGCTTTTGCAATGTATCTAGACATAGCGTAGATGCATATATAACAAAATCTATGTACCTATAAAAGTCAAACGGCTTATAATTTAAAACGGAAGGAGTATTTGCGTGCCCATTTAAAGCCGATCGGACCAAGATTGTTATCCCATTTATTCACAGCGCAAACTTTGCTTGAGCAGAAATAACTTATTGAATGGCAAAAAAAATCTCGCAAAAAAATGGCATTTGTTTTGCAAACAGGAACTAGTACGACACTCTTAGAAAACTTGATGTTCTAGGATCCAAACATGTCCCAAAAAATTTAATGTTTTAGCACTTGGAAAACCGATTGGACCCATATCAGCTTGAGATTGCGGGTGCATGCCTCAATGCATTTCTTTTGCCGAGGGGTTTATTCCTTAATTAGCATAATTCACCTTCAATACATACTCCCTCGATATTGATAACTCAAGTCATTTTGGACAGCAATACGGTCTCCAAAGTATGACTTTGACTTCTTATTTTTATAAAAATATTCATTGGATATATATATATATATATATATATATATATATATATATATATATATATATATATATATATATATATATATATATATGAAAGTACATTTCAAGACAAATCTATGCATATGGTTTTCATATTTTCAAACTCAGCAACTTAAAAGTTATTTCATGATTTATATTCTCAATGTTTGACCCAGGTCTTTGTCCAAAAGGACTTGAATTATCAATATGGAGGGAGTAGGTCCCATTTGGCATAGCTCCACCATCGGCTCCTGGAGCTTTTTGAAGCCGTTTGTGTAAAACGGGGTAAAACCAAACAGTTTCACCTAAGGAGCATCTTAAATCGTGCTCTCACAAAGGATTGGCGGGGATGGAGCTGAAAATAATAGCTTCACCTAGTTGTAGTGGGCCCTATGAGATTACATGAGACCATATTTTAAGGAGCTCTACACATAGAGATGTTTTACCAAACGGTTCACGAAAATAGCTTTAGCTCCATTGAAAAAGCTTCCCGTGGAGTTAAAGCAAAGAAACAATTTTCACTTGTGGAGTACAGTCGTGCCAAATGAGACCACAGTGATACATGGATATTTTTCGTCAAGCACTAATCTGTCATAAAAAGTCCTGAAACATTGGAGAGAGTAGAAAAGTATTTATTTAATAAAGGAACAAAAAAAAAGAGAAGGAATGAAAGGAGGGGTGGGCACTGCCGCTGCGCAGGCCTAGGGAGCGGGTAGCGCCGGCGGGGACCACTGTGAATAGGGCCCTGTTTAGATGCCAAATTTTCTCTCAAATTCCATTATGCAAAAAGAAGATTCCCCATCACATCAAAATGTCGGCACATGCATGGAGTACTAAATATAGATGAAATCAAAAACTAATTGCACAGTTTAGTTTTACTTTGCGAGACGAATCTTTTGAGCCTAATTAATCAATGTTTGGACAAAAAATCACAAATACAAACGAAATGCTACAGTGCAGAACATGTTACTGTGCAGATTTTGCACTGCCCAAATCGGGCCAACTAAACAGCCCTTAGGTAGAAGCTGACACCTGACCTGATCTGAATCATGGAGGTATGCATCGTTGGGTGTGTTTAGTTCCGCGAAAAGGTGTAAAAAAAAGTACTATACCACGTTTTGGTTTTATTTGGTAAATAGTGTTCAACCGTTGACTAATTAGGTTCAAAACGTTCGTCTCGCAAAGTACAACCAAGCTGTACAATTAGTTTTTGATTTCATCTACATTTAGTACTCCATGCATGTATCGTAAGTTTGATGTAACGGGGAATCTTTTGTTTGCACAGTACTTTTTTTTTTTTTGAGGAAGTAAACACAGCCGTTGTGTGCATGGCAGGGACGATGGCACCAATACCGTCGCCATTGCCACCCAAATGGGCTGGGGCTGTGCGCATGCAGTGCCAGGGCAGTGCAGTGCAGTAGGCATCACTGCGTTGCGACCATGGGATTATGCCATGCACACCCTAGCTATCTCTATGCAAATGCCACTGCACACTGCTGACTGCTGAGCTAGCTGCTGCCTGCTGAGTGCTAAGTTGCTGACCGATGAGCGAGCTGAGAGATTCGGTGATACTCCAATACAGCAAGGCCTTAGTTGCCCAAACTTTGCACCTTCAAAGTTTACAAAGTGCAAGATTGCTCATCACATCACATCATAACAAATCTTTGGACACATGCATAGAGTATTAAATGTAAGAAAAAAATAATTAATTACACAGTTTGGTTATACTTTACGAGACGAACGTTTTAAGCCTAATTAGTCAACGGTCGGACAATTATTACCTAATACAAACGAAATGCTACAATACCACTATAGTACACTGTTGCTTTTTTGGAGGTCCAAAGTTTGGGCAACTAAACGAGGCCCCTAAAGAAATAAGAGAGTGAGAAGCAGCTGCAAGGATTGATTTTTATTGAAAAGAAGCACTTAGAATATATATATAAGCACACGTAGCAGTACTATGTTATTAGATTGGTAGTGGTTATATGTATGTATCCATGCTACTTGCTAGTATATATACTTAATTATATGTTATATACTTTAGATAAATACTCGAAAATCCCCTTACAATTGCAAAAAATTGTTTCCAATACAAATGGTTTGCTTTTGCACATCGAAACCAAATATTAATCTCGCGGATACATATATCAGAAGAATAGGTGAGTGATTCATATACAGTATTCCTTTCTTTTATCGAGGGTTTTAGCAATTAATATCCTTTCGCAAATAATTGAAATGTTGTACTAGCCTTTCTTTTTCTAGAGCATACTAGCTAGTGCTGCTGTATAAAAAAAAAGTATGGTACAGTAGGCCGCCGCGCGCGTACAGGCATATATAGTAGTTTGTACACCATATGTCATACATGTCAGAATACAGATTAAGGCTGATGAGTACATGCACAGCGCTAGCTTAATTACAGGAGCAGTACTGTAGTTACTAGTACGACTACTGCTGCACTAGTAGAAGCCAAATGGTGACATACGCATGTATACTGCGCTAAAGGGTGTGTTCAGTTGCTTCGAACTTCCAAAAATTTTACAAGATTTCCCGTCACATCGAATCTTTAGACGTACGCATGGAGCATTAAATATAGATAAAAAAATAACTAATTACACAATTTGGTTGTAAATCACGAGACGAATCTTTAGAACCTAATTAGTCCATTATTGACACTAATTGCCTAATACAAACGAAAGAGTTACTGTGCTTCCAAAAATTTTACGGCCAACTAAACACACCCAAAATAAAGAATCTGCAGCATATACTGAATGCATCTTAATTAGTACGATCCAATAAATACCCGAAGTCTGCACCAGGGCCACCAGCACAGCGATCCCGGCCTAACAGAAAAAATGAAATAAAAGTTGGAGTACAAAAAAATTATACTGTACTACTACAGTGTACAACTAGAATAAGTACATTACTACTGCTACTTTCTGGTACGGCCGTTCGGATCCCTTCATTTTAGAGGAATTAGAATCTATCTAAGACCTTGTTTGGATGCACATTTATTCATCTCAATCCAGATGTGTTGAAGTAGATTGGTGTAGATACATATACATCCAAACAAGACCTAATAGATTAAACTATTTGGCTTGGAATTTAACATTCCATAGCTTTCTCAAGCTCACAAATAAGCCTATCTCAATTTCATAGGGTGCGACATGAAAATAGATTCTATAGATCACTATACTATAATTCTACTCTTCAACTTATAGCACACTCTTTAACTCACTTCACTACAATAAAAATGCAACATATAAGTATGTCCCTTGTATGCCTAACAATAAATATACAAATATATTTCATATACAACTATATTAGCTTAATTATTCTATGTCTAAATTGTAATTATTAGAACTTATTAGAATGAATTCAATTCCGAGGATCCAAACGGACCCTTATAATCATTAGTTCTTTAATTTATACCGTGTACAATTTTTCATGTAGAATGAGTCATCATTATATCTACTTACTGCGCCTACTTACTGCCTCTGCAATTTTTTTCATCTTTCTTTTTGTTCAGCTGTAATTTATAGAGTCCCAAAAAAATCCATATGCATTTGAAGACCAAATCGACAAGAGTACTCTGTACACGTCTTATACTTTTCAGTGCCTTCAAACCATAACTTTGACCATACAATATAATTAAACCATTTATCACTGTACAATAAGATATAGTAATAATAACAAGACTACAATATTATTATGCATGTTTTCAATTTCAATCAATGGTGACTTGGTGAGTCTAGTGACGCAACTTTCATTGAACAAATCTATGCATATAATATGCTAGTAAATTAGATGGTCAAACTTTCAAAAGCAGTGTATATAGCCGCCACGTAGCTATAATGACCGAAGCTTACACACGTGTTCTTTTGCATGTAGAATGTGTCATTATAGAGTACCGGAACATACACACATATTCATATAATAGTCTGATCTAAATGAAATATCTGCAACGTTTGACCCAATTTTTTGAAAAAAAAATTATATGGAATAATAACATAAGATTTAGGTTTTTAGATCCCATTATGAGAAATACTTTTTTTATAATACATAGTTTATAGGTTATGAAACTATATGGATTTTTTTGAAATTAATTATTAAAGTTAGAAATATTTGACTTAAGACAAATCTAATATGACATGTAAATAGAAGGAGAATAGGAATATGCGTAATGTTAGAATGCGGGCTATCCGATGCTCCGAGGAGACACGATCTGGGATACCGTCGATTGATCACACAGACGGCGCCTGCCTCGGTCTGCATGCATGCAAATGTGCGCGGGAGTCATCACTTTAATTTCCACGAAATCTACTAGGCGACCCATCTAGCGGAGCACCAATGGCATGACCCTGTGGCCGAGGAGCTCACCGGCGTTAGGGTTCCTGGGTTAGAGAGTCTAATACCGGTGGCTCCAGAAGATACGGCGGTGGATGCGGTCGAGACAACGTCAGGACACGGAGCGGCGGGGGGCGCTGCCCACATGGGCAGTGGAAGACGGTGGTTAAACAGAGCTAGTGGAGGGCTGGTTGGACAGGCCCTGGGCTCGGGAGACGGGAGGCGCCGCGAGGCGGCGGGTGGTGGAAGCCCAAGGCAGGGACGGGAGCGAGGACGAGGATTGCAGGGTAACGAGCTCCGTCACGCGTTTTCTTCCTCCTTTAACTTTCTAGTGAAATTTCAAATTAAATGATCATTCTTTGCTAGTACTAATATAAAAGTAGCTCTAGTATACAATCAATCAGTAGCAAGCTCGGTCTCCGCTCGTAGGCTGCACCTACTTGATGATCTCACGTGCAGCGCCAATGCACTGTCACGTAATATGGCGTGAACGCTAATAATACCGAATGACCATGCGTGCATGCATGGAGTTGCTTTTCAATTTTCACCGCAACAAGCGCACCATCGTGATCTACCCTACTAATTCACTAACTTTTTCTTTTCTAAATCCACGTAAAAAAAATTCCCACCGAGAAGTTCTCCTCCATCCACCAAAAAAAAATATATATAAAAAATATCGCACATTTTAAACAGAGATCCTATTCTAAGCCTCGACTCTCCTTGCTCACTCAAATTGAATGGCCAAGATCTCGTGGGTCATCCTCCTCATCCTCCCCCGTGCCCAACGGCCCAACACAAGGTAGCCGTGCCGCTGTTCACGCGCGCATGATTGACGTGCGAGACTCGTGCTCCTGTTGCTCACCGTCGCTCCCTCGCTCCCTGCCGCGATCCCACGCCCCGTCACTCCCTGCCGCCGTCGCCACACACTGGAGATCAAGACGGCCACCGAGCGGGTGCGCCGCTCCCTGTCGTTCGCCGTCCCTCCTTGCCGCGATAGACACGCCCCATCGCTGCCGGGCAAGGCGAGGCCGCGGCAGAGGTGTCGCCGTGTCGCAAGGCGGGGACGCGGCAAGGCCGGTGAGGCGCGCCGCTGCTAGGCGAGGCCGCGCGGCCGGGCGAGGCTGCCGCCGGGCGAGGACGCGCGGGGCGCCGCCTGCTTGCCCTCCTCCGCGTGCCGATGGTCGCCGCGGAACGCCTGCGGCGGTGGATGTGGTCTTGCAGGCTGTGGTCCCTCACGTTCGTCGCGTCCGGTGGAGACAGCTCGGAACCCTGGCCTCTCATGTGCGGGCCGCGCAGGTGCAAGGTCGCGCAGACGGGCGCGGAGCAAGGTTCACATTACCGGTAGAAAAAAAATACCGGAGGTCACCGATAAACGGGTTTATCGGATTTATCGGAAAATTTCTCGGTCAAAAATAAAACAAAAAATACCTAATTTCTCTAGAAAAATTATATAAGTTGTCTCTAAAGCATTTAATATTAAGAACTAGCACATAATAGTATTGGTATAAGAGAATATCACACTTTCATATAGGTAGACTAGTGAAATTTGGAATCTCGGTGATAAATAAAATTTATCGGACCTCAGCGATAAACGGGATTATCGGGTTTATCGAAATTTTATCGCCGATAAATTTTTCCCTGGCGCGGAGGTGACGAGGCCGCGGCGGCGTGCGAGGACGCGGAGGCGTGCGGGGGGCCGGGACCACGGGGCCGCGGCGGCGGCACACGATTCGTCGTGGCGTCACAACAGAATCGAACTGATGCATCTTTGGTTTGATTTTTGTGTGATTTTGCAGCGCAAGTTCAACAACCTCCATGCCGCTCCCAGCTGCATGTCCACCTTCGTCCGCGAGCTGCTTGAGATGGCGTGCGGTACCTCCTTTCCATCTTCCTCTCTACCATCACGTGGTTCCTGTCTATCTTCCTCTGTACCATCCTTAGCTGAGAACTACGCAGGGAGAAAAGGAGTGAGGGCTCCATCAGAAGGAGGAGATGGAGACCCTGCTAATGCAACCGGAATGCAGGGTAAGTGACGTTTTCAGAGTTTCAATTCCTTAGCACAGAATGTTTTCAAATATCTACAGTTGCTTGGTTTCAGAGACCAGTATGGAGTTTAAATTGGTGTTGGACTTCAGAGATCAGGAGCTGAATTTTCCATTGCCGGCATTAATTTTGTCTATCTAGAGAGTTCATGTGAGTGTACCAGTACGTTCAAATCAATTGAAAGAAGAACTACATTACTGTTTCAATTGTGGTCAAATTTATGTTGTTAGATTTCAGTGTTTAGGATTGGTTGTGTTGGATTTCATAGAATAGGACCGGTTATTTTTCAGATGGCTACAGTGAATCATGGAAATTGATTTCAGCCCACTCTTTTTTGCTAGTTTCAGAAGATGCAAATGTTCATACCATGGGTAATGCTATGGATCATGGAAGGGAGGGACCTTAATCGGCTTTGAGTTTGTATTGAAATCAGGAAATGCGGTATGTGTTCTTTCTTTCTTAATTCACTGAACAAATCAATATCAGCAAAAACATTGCTCAAAGTTACTTTTTTTCCTGCTATCGTGGTTTCATTTTATTAAACCTTGTAACTGATTCAAATTTACTTCCGCATGATTTTTAGTAGGCTTTTTCACTGGGATGCAGGTTCATATGATCCGGAGTTCAACTCAACAAAGAAATCAGGGCAAACTGCTGATGATATGATAGAGAACTATAGCTAGAATTGTTCAGGTATCTCTGAATTGTGGGTTGGCATCATCTTTCTTTTTTTCTACGTATTTAAGTTTCATGAACCATATAAACACAAGTTCACTGATTTTTGGGTGTTGCTGTTGTCGATGCAAAGAGGAGAGATGAGCTTATCAAGGGAGGTTACTTCTCAGATGGTCATCGGGCAGCTGCTGCTCGCTCTCCCTGTGGTACGCCTGAGCGGCAAGCAGCAACGCTACGAAGACTACACTTCAGTAAGAAATGAGGATATGAAAACATGGTAGCTTTATATACTCAATGCTATCCTGTGAATTAATCTGTAAGCATGCACTTATAATCTGCAGTACAAACCCAAATGTTACGGAGGCGATTTTTTTTGCCCTTAAGGGCATGTGCTCTCACCACCTCCACCATTGGATTCGCATCGAGAAGTGTGCACATACATCTCAATGCAGATTCACATTGAGATATGTGAATGGTGGAGATGGTGAGAGCACATGCTCTCAAGGACACATTTAACTTTACCCAAATGTTACAAGAATGATATGGTAACATTGAAACAAAGGTAAGCATGCATGCACTTTATTAATGAGTTTGTAAGTTCGTTGGAGCCAATTTGGGTGGTACATATTTCACAATACTACTTGGTGTTTAAGAATATGAATAAAGGTTTTGATTTTCTCCAGATTTGGGGATGGAAAGGAGGTTTTAGAATTAGCATTAGCATGAGCAATATACTAGTAACGATAATGCGTGATCTTTATCACTCCTATAGTACTTATATACTCTGCCTATCATTTTTAATTAAATCTTTAGATTACTTATGCAATTAAAAATCTGTGGTCATCAAGTCCACCACTCTCAGTACCACAATCCCGAATTGCCTTGAGTGCAAAAAACCACCAAGGAAATGATCCTTGACAACAAACCGTCAAAACAAACGCACTCAAGAATATAAGGCAAATTAGTTTTCTTAGCAGTTTTGGAACTCCAGGATGATTTCCTTGGAGGCTGGCTACCAAGGAAACCACGACCAGAATTAATTTGCCGAAGGGCTGAGGAAATGTTGCAACCACCAAGGAAAGATGTTTTCTTGAGGGTCGACAACCGCCAAGTAAATTAATTTTCTTAAAGGTCAGCAACCTCTAAGGAAATACTCTAGACCACCAAGGTAATTGTTGTTTCCTTCTTCACCTTCAAGGAAATTATAGTTTTCCTTGATAGTCATTAACCGCCAACGGTGAAAAGCGAATATGCTCTGGGGTTGAGATGGGCTGAGAATCACTAATGGGCCAAATACGAAATTGCTTTGCCCTTTAGTGTCTAATAATGATTTATTATTTGTTTTTCTATTATCAGATAAATAGATAAGGCACCATGTGAATCAACCTAAATATCTTTTATAATAGAATTTTTTTTTACAAGCAACAACCTATATATATGTTGTTGTGTAGGAGTTTTAGAAATTTTCGAATAGATTTACTATTTTCTATAGTTTAAATGAATTTCTATGTGCTTGTTTAAAATAATTCCGAATTGAACTGCCTCTAGCTCCAATTAGATTCAGAAAATTCATAAAAATATATCTTGGATTATAGATTTCATTGAAGCCAATATATTGGAGTTAGACAAAAAAAAAGCATTTGTTTGCTTGGGATAATTCATAGTTCTATCTCCAAACTACCATAAGATACATACATAATAATATCTAAACTTTGTTAGAAAATTCTACAAACTTGCATGACAACATGGTTTTGATTTATAATCTTTGTATAAAAAATCAAACGATTAAAACAAAGTGGCACTATACATTGTTAACAAATGGATATATCTCTCACGTAGTTATTTAACTATAGGAGAGGTGTATCCATTTGTGAAAATTTTAAACAAACTGGGACTTTGCATTGTTAATATGATTTGAAAATTTTATGGCAAGATAATAAAACCATATTATGATCTCACTCATGTCAAATTTTAGGATTTTTAGACACCTTTAAGATATTATTATTTTTTTCGTCGGAGTCACCAAAATATATCTCAAGCCTTTCATTGGGTGCCAACCTCCAATAAACTTCAACAACACCCAAGAAAATGACAATTTACTCGACGGTTTAGAATAACACCCAAGGAAATAGGTATTTTTGTTGACGGTTAAAAATAGCACTCAAGGAAATACTAGTTTCCAATTTCCTTGGAGGTTCTTAGAAACTGCCAAGGAAACACCCATATTCCTAGGAGGTTTATCTGAGGAATATATATTTTCTTGAGAGTTCAGTAGCACCGCCAAGAAAAATGTCATTTCCTTGGCGGTTTGATTCTGGCACTCAAGGAAAATCCTTGGCCGTCAAGGTAATTATTCCAGATTCTGATAGTGTCTGTGCAGAAATAATGGATCATTATTATATTGTACTCCAAAATATGAATAATAAATACCTTTTCTGGACACGCAGAAAGCATAACGCTAAGAGAATGTATCATTTTGTTTGTGAGGCAAGAGATCAGAATGTGCATGATTCCAAATAATGATCCTATGGCACGCGCGGTCTATTAATTTGTTTTAATTTAGGAAAAAGATATTCCGACCTCCAACATCCAATTGGTGAATGAGTGTAACCGCGCAATAGAAGTCTTAGCACTGAGGCCAAACCCAATACCCGGGGACAAAACAAACTGATACAATTGCTCCACTAAGAGCCAACCCAATCATAGAAAAAAAACTTAATCTTCAATCCTCTTGTAGTGTCTCCACCACCGCTTTCTGAAGATCTCTAACACCAAAACCTCCAGTAAGCCGACGACAAATTTTCACTAAAAAAATTAATTGGATTATTTAGCCATTGCTATACTCAATCGATCCATATTTTGAATTAGCTACGTAAAGGGTTGAGGCAGCACTAGTAGTGCACCATCAAGTAGAAGTTACTCCCTTCATATCTGAATAAATCAATTTCTAGACTTGTCAAGATTTTTTTTATGTTTGACTATAGAGAAAAAAAATCAAATATTTAAGACACAAAATGAACACATTATATATATATATATATATATATATATATATATATATATATATATATATATATATATATATATATAATTATACTAGTTTGATTTTATAAATCTTGGTGCTCTTTTTTATAATTTTGGTAACACTTAAAAAGTTTAACTTAAAATAACTTTAGAAATCGATTTATTCAAGAACGGATGGAGTGCATTCCATCCCATACCATGCACCTCCACACACACCCTCCCTCCCCTAATAACCAAGACAAACTCAACGTCTATACCATCTGCGGTCTACCTCATCAGTTATTAGTAGCCACCACACCATGAGCCCAATGAAAATCCCTAACTATATACTCTACAACCTGCTGGTGTCCTGGTAGCACCCCACCCACACCATAGAACAAGAACACGAAAGCCTAACATTGCATTGACCCAACACAGTAATAATCCGCCAAGTTGGAGAGAGGAGGTTGACATATTTTCTCCTCAATTGTGTATCAATAAAAAAATAGTATGATTTCTCATTTATTTACTAACATACAGTTGAATCAGATAAGTCATATAATCAAAAGTTTAACCGGATTTAGATAATAATATTTATCATACTACACCCTCAGTCTTAAAAACACAAGGTTCTCTAAGAATCTTTAAGACAAATTATGAGGTAAAAATAAATGACACATATAAGCATCCCTTAACTTTAGAGAGATCTAGTGCATGGTTACCATATTTTGAACCTAGTATAGCGGTAGGTACACATGTAGTTGGTGTTTTAGAGTTATTAATTCACCTAAGATACCTTATAGTTTGGGGGAAAAAACTTTTGAATGCTTTGATACCTTATATTTCAGAACAAAGTGAGTAAGTAAATAAATATATATCATTAGATTCATCATAGAATGTATTCTTATACTACACATAATTATTTAGAGTCATATATGTTGCTACTATTTTTATAAGCATAGTCAAACTTAAGATAATTTGATTTTAACCGAACCTAAATTTTGCATGTCAAGAGTTGAATAAGCCAACATATTGATAGTCATTAAAACCATATACTCTTCCTATCTTAAAATAAATCAACTTATGGCCAGGCTATATACCTAGATAAGCTAGAAGATGATTTATTTTAGGACTAAGGGTGTACTCCCTTCTTTTCAAAATAAGTTCACATCTCGCACTTTGAGAAATCAATCAATCTTAAATTGATCAAATATATAAGAAAATATTGTTGCCTATGATATCAATTAGATATTATTGGATTAATCATGTCATATATTTGTGTAGTAAGCCTATTTAAAGATAAATATTAACACTGTTTTTTATAGTTTTAGACTTTGAGATTGATTGACTTCTTAAAGTACAATATATTATTTATTTTAGGACGGATGCCAGTAGAGACAAAGGACAGTGGGCAGCACAGGTGGCTATGGCCTTTTTTTTAGGAAGGGAGGTGCTAGCTATACGTGCCTACTACTGACGTGGTAAGCTATGGAACGTCGGGGGGAGCGCTAGCTAGGGGCGCAGCCGCACTGAGAATTGTACCCAACAGATGTTGCGTACTCGCGGTCAATAAGAGCACTTGATCACAGGATCTCCGTGCATCAACACATCAATCAAACTAGCCATTCCTTCCTTTGAAATGTAAAATGAGATTATATACTAGTCTCACTACAAACTACTTTAAGGGGATACAATATCGCACATGTATTGTCCAATGCTCCCTCCATCTTAAAAAAAACAACAGTATTGTTATAAGATTCGTGCCACTCAAACTTTCTTCAATTTGACTAGATTCTTAAAAAATATTAGTAACATTTGCATCTTCAAAATTATTATAAAAATATATTCAACAATTCATCTAATGATACTAGCTAATTATACACCATAAATATTTATATTTTCTTATATATATTTGGTCAAATTTAAAAATATTTGATTTCTCGGGAAGTAAGAATAACACTTTTTGTAGGACTGAGGAAGTACTCTTTCAAAAAAAAAACAGAGAGAGAAAGAAAATACTCTCCATCCTAAAATGAGTGTCATTCTGACTATATAAATCTAGACAAATGTCTATTCATATTCATAGCTAAAGTGTCATCCTTTTAGGATGGAGGGTGTATATCTAGTACTTATTAGTAGTTTGCCCAGCAGAGGAAATGCAACCAACTATCTGTTAGTGGTATGTTTGAATATGATATACAGTGAAGCGCTTAAAGAAATGAATATGGTTTCATTGTATTATGTGTTACGTACATACTGTGTACATCCTCCATCCCAAAAAGATGTAATTCTTTTTTCCTCGATGAGTCCAACAATCTCAAGTTTAACAAGCACATGTACAAAGAAAGTACTAGTATTTATGATACATACTACGTGTTATTAGATTAATCATGAAATAAATTTTCATAATAAACCTATTTCGAGATATAGATGTTGATACTACTTTTTATCCTAGTTAAACTTACAAAGTTTGACTTATTAGTCAAACTTAAGGTCAAATTCATTTTGGGACAGAGATAGCACTGCATACGCTACTTAACCAGATATGTTCGCTTGTATTACAATATATGGAGAACAATTTCAGCAACAGAATCACTTCTATTAAATAAACATTTTCGTTAAAGTTGAGTATTGTATGTGGACGTCTTAGGTGTAACACACTAACACTAAGGGGGAAAAAGTAAAAATATAGATTGTGCGCTGCTAGTATGACGTACTTGATTTAATAACAATTTGCATATATATTTTGTCGTTTGTACAAAACAACACTCAAAGAAGAGTCATAGTGACAGTTTTATTTGAAAAGTGGTAGGGCTCCACCATAAGAGAATCTTGTCCCGCTGCTGCTTCTCCATTATTGGGCATGCATTGCATTTCCAAAATGCTGGACATGTTGAAATAGTACTACTGAATATTGCCGGTTGTTGTCCAAGACAGATCCTACACCAGACATGCATGCATGCTTAAAAAAAATGTGGACACTGTACGTCAGAAAATATATCCGTCCTAAAATAAGTCTTCATCTCTGATTGCGACGAGTCAAACGGTCTCAACTTTGAACAAATATATTATTATACGAGATAACATTATTAGATTAATTACGTCATATATTTTCATAGTAAACCTAATTATATTAGAAATACAAATGTTGATACTATTTTATATAAAAACCTTGTCAAAATTGAGATTGGTTGACTCACCTGTTTATATTGGAGATACAAATGTTGATACTATTTTATATAAACCTTGTTAAAGTTGAGATTGGTTGACTCCTCAAAATACTAGATGAGAAGACTTATTTTGAGACGAAGGGTGTACTCGCAGATAATGCACGCAATAAGATCTCCCTCAGCCTCTCTGAATTTGAAGTTCAATCTGGCAGTAGCACAGAGATATTTTAAACAACTGTCCGTCTTGGATCGGAATCGGGCGAGTGTTGATTATTATTAGAGCTAAGCACTACCTCAAATATTTGTCATGTCGCATCGATGTAGTATTTAATTAGAAAGATATAATATCTGTAACAAATGTACCAAATGAACTAGTTCCCTTTCTTCTTTTTATCTCTGTTTCTTCTGGCGCATGTAAAGAAAGGAAGTTCCTCCGATTCTCTCCCTCAACTATTGTTTCTCCTAAGCCGCCCCCCTTACAATGTCTAATCTCTTTTCCTATTGGTAGTGGTGATGTTAAGTTCACAGGAAAAAGAGGACAAGGAAGAAGCTACTACTTACATGATTGAGCAACTTGTTGGTTTACATCATCATTCGGCTTTGCCCTTCCTCCTCGTTTTTCTTTGAGGCTGGAAATCTTATCCACTTTTTTTTACTTTGCTCCACAAAGATGGAGGCAAGCTTGTCTTGTCTTCTGTGTCTTCCTAGGATAGTAGGAAATACACACCCCTGTTGGTTAAAGCGGACTCATATGCCTATTCTGATGCGGGAGGATTAGCTACCACCTCTTTCTATTTGAAAGATTCTAGACCTGACTTAAAGCCCTCTACACATTTGGTTGATGAGGATTTAGTAAACCTAGAGATCTGATTCTGGGATAGGGTAAATCTATTCTTGACTTTTAGCATTCCCCTATGCATGTCAAAAGATTGAGATAGATTTGATATCTATTTGGACGAATGAGCACAAAAGGGAGTGCTAAGACTTAACTCATAGGGTACATCGAGTATTTATTTGGTCCTTGTTTCATCAAGGGTTTGGTTTATGGAGTCATCCACGTGGTGGTGGCGATGATGGGGCATTGGAATAATGTCTCTTCAGTCTCTCACTACTGTAACGACATCCGGTATGACACCAATGAAGGGCCGACACTGAGATTATGTTATGCTAGATCTGTTGGCTCTCTTTATATATATCTTGACATTTCGTATGTTTACCCGGGGAAAGTAATTGGTTGGCTTTTAATACAGTGATTTCGACAACATCTTTAGGTTTGTCCTATAGTTTCTCCAATACTCCTGTGGTGAAGGATTGTAAGCATATGATCTTTGGGGGTTTTCTCTAGCCGATGTTCTTTTAGTGATTACTATATCTCATTGTCAGTGGTGAGTGGCTTTTGTGGCCTTCAAAGCCTTGTATGACAGGGGTGTTTGCATGTGTCCCTTTTCTTTGTTACCTTTTCAGTGTGATTTTCAAGTTCCAGTGAGCAGCAGACAATCCAAGGAAGAAGACAAACCAAATTGGTTTTTGGTAATCTTATTTTTTTTAAAATGTTGTTTTATGTCAAGTCATCCATCTTTTGTGCTAGCTATTATTTTTATTGATATATATTAGATATAATGAGGCACTCTTGGAAGAGTCTTTATTAAAAAAGAAGTGTAGGCTGTAGTATTAGAACTCTAAAGAGTCACCATTCAAAACTTTGACAGTCAATTAATAAAAATATATGTGAATTTAATTTAGCAAACAAAAGATCCATCCATATTAGATTCATACTTGACATAAGTTTTAATAGATGCTGATTTTGTAGCTACCGATAAACAACTATAAGAGGAATTAACTGTCAAAATCTCAAAGTATACCTTGAAAGATTTTTCCATATGTGAATACTCTATACTTACTCTTCTTTGGTCAAAAATAAATGATAGACGTTGACATGATATCCAAAACATATTTGTGGCCTGCTAGTTTATTATATACTCCATTGCAATAGCACACAAGAAAAGGTATATATTTGTTCTTTAAAACTAGTAGACTTTTTTAATTGAAATTAATTGTATCATTTTTATATGCTCAAGATATAAAAAAACGTATGTGTGACTAAGTGAGAGGGACCCAATTAAGCGATTAACTGCATATATAGCACTTGTGTGCAAAGAAAAGAAATAGTAGTATGTATATTTGTTCTCTATTGTACTAACTTTATCATCTAAAAAAAAAGCTTCTATGTACGACTAGTGTGAGTTTACCTCGGGTGAAGTACTATCTAGTACTAAACTCACGTGATCCGAGTAATCGTACATACTCCCAAGTTACTAAGGCTGTATTTAGTTACCCGAAAAAAATAATATACAAAAAAAATTCCCCATCACATCAAATTTGTGATACATGTATGGAGTACTAAATGTAGATGAAATTAAAAACTAATTGTACAACTTGGTTGTACTTTGCGAGACGAACGTTTTGAACCTAATTAGTCAACGGTTGGACACTATTTGTCAAATAAAGCCAAAACATGCTACAGTACACTTTTCACCTTTTCAGGGGAACTAAACACAGCCTAAATACAGCCTAAATATCTACCGTTTTGGCTTTTGAGAAACAACTTTGACTATATATATATATATATAATATTAATAGTTATGTTACATAATTAATATCATTAGATAGATATTTGAATCTGGTTTTTTAACAAATTTATTTGGAGATACAAATGTTGCACATATTTTCTAAAAATCGAGTTAAAATTTTAGCACGTAAACCAACGGCGACAATTAATTGGAGACGAAGGGAGTATGTTTTTTTAACAGTTGTGTTCCAGCAGGCTAAAACTTGCCACATTACCGCTGAAAGGGGGATGGAGAGACCGATCAACTCTACTGCTGTACTACTGCTATCAAGGATTCAGGGCCTGTTTAGTTGGTAAAAAGTGCCAAAAAAAAGTTTGCACAATATCCGTCACATCGAATCTTTGGACGCATGTATGGAGCATTAAATGTAGGTGAAAAAATAACTAATTACACAGTTTGTCTGTAAATGTCGAGACGAATCTTTTGAGCCTAGTTAGTCCATCATTGGATAAATTTTGCCAAATAATAACGAAAGTGCTACAGAAATTTTTTTCCAAAATATTTCGAATCTAAACAAGGCCTCAGAAGAGAGATGAGATGTGTAGTATCAGTATCAGTGCATGTGCAGCAGTAATATAGAGGCCTCGTTTAGATGAGAGAATTGGGAAGAAAAACACTGTATCATAATTCATGTAGCATTTCGTTTGTATTTGGTAAAAATTATCTAAATTTTAACTAACTAGGCTTAAAATGTTCGTCTCGCAAAGTACAACAAAACTGTGCAATTAGTTTTTAATTTTATTAACATTTAGTACTCCATGCATTTGCCGACATTTTGATGTGACGGAGAATCTTCTTTTTGCATAGGCCTCGTTTAGTTCGGTGAATTGGGGAGAAAAACACTGTATCAGAATTCCTGTAGCATTTCGTTTGTATTTGGTAAAAATTATCCAAATTTTGACTAAATAGGCTTAAAATGTTCGTCTCGCAAAGTACAACAAAACTGTGCAATTAGTTTTTGATTTCATCAACATTTAGTACTTCATGCATTTGTCGACATTTTGATGTGACGGGGAATCTTCTTTTTGCATAGTGAAATTTGGGAAAGAATTGGGGGAACTAAACAAGGGCATAGTGAAATTTGGGGAGAATTGGGGGAACTAAACAAGGGCAGAAACAACCAAACAAACAGGGCTGTGTTTAGTTCGCAGGAATCTGCGTGTGTCGAGTACTGTAGCATTTTTTTTTTATTTGGTAATAATTGCCCAAACATTGACTAATTAGGATTAAAACGTTCGTCTCGCAAAGTACAATAAAACTGTGCAATTAGTTTTTGATTTCATCTACATTTTGCACTCCATACATGTGCCGATATTTTGATGTGATGAGAATCTTCTTTTTGCATAGTGGAATTTGGGAGGCAAATTTGGTATCTGTTTAGTTCCTAATTTATACCCAAATTCCACTATACAAAAAGAAGATTCTCATCACATCAAAATACCGGCACATGCATAGAGTACTAAATGTAGATGAAATTTAAAACTAATTACACAGTTTTGTTGTATTTTACGAGACGAACATTTTGAGCCTAATTAGTCAAAGTTTAGACAATTTTTATTAAATACAAACAAAATGCTACTGTTCGTATTTATTGCGAGTCACTCGGATGCCCCGAATCCGAAACTTAACAGCGTCCATGCCATGTCGACCCTGGGGCCTGGGCCCTGGCCCGGTGGGCCCTCTGCCCGGCCGGACTGCCCCTGCGCACCCACACCAAAAGGCGTTTACCACTTGCAGGTGAGGGGATTGGAGAATCCCTTGGCTCTCTCAACTTTCCCATCACATCAATCAATCAGCTGGGGCAGGCAGATGGCCATCCGTGATCCATCCACCTGTTGTAGCTTCCTGCAGCAAAAGGTCACACAGCCAACCCACAGGCTACCGGTACTAGGAGCTACTACTACACATAAGCACTGCAGTAGCTGCTGCGGCAAGCACCACCTTTTTAGTGCCTGTTTGGTTTTCAGGCGTTAAAGTTTAACTCCTATCATATCAATGTTTCTTTAAATACATGGAGTATTAAATATAGACTAATTGCATGCATGTCGGCACATATTAGGAGTAATTTACGAGACGAATATATTAAGCCTCATTAGTCCAAGATTGAAAAATTTTTTGTCAAATAAGACGAAAGTACTACCGTGTTAGTTAAACTTTAACTCCTCAAACCAAACACCCTTAGGAGTACTGTAGAGCGCATTGCCTTGGATTATTGGATTTGATGGCTCCTCCTGCACTGATGCTTGACCCAACTCCAAACAGCAGGTATCATAGAAAGCTGGTGGTGTCTCATGTCCCTACTTACCATTGGGAGATGGATCATCATCAATGGCAAAGAATGCCACTGCATAGATGACCCAGCAGATCGAGAACTATATCATTACTGTACAGACTTGAGAGGTGAGTCTATATATCTATAGGAAAAAGTCTAATTGACCCCCAACTATTGGGGGTGGTCTAGTTTACCCCCTCAACTATGAAACGGTCTAATTTACCCCTGAACTTTGCAAAACCGGCCAAATCACCCTTCGAGCGGTTTTGTCCTTTTCTTTTTTATTTATTTCGTCTAATATAGTATGCTTTAGTACAAAGTTTTTGTTGTATGAATTATTCAAATTAATTATAGAAAAAAATAGATCAAAATTTAGAGCAAAAACTTTATACTAAAGCATACTATATTATATGTTCACTGTGGAGATCTACTCATGTGGAGTCCAACAAAATCGAATTTTTCATTTTGTGATTTTTTTGTGATTTACTATGATTTTTTAAAGATTCAGACGAAATAAATAAAAAGAAAAGGAAAAAACCACTGTTACCGTAGCAAAACCGTCGTTACTGTAGCAAACCGCCGTCCAAACCCACTCGAGGGGGTGATTTGGCCGGTATTGCAAAGTTCAGGGGGTAAATTAGACAGTTTTATAGTTGAGGGGGTAAACTAGACCACCCCCAATAGTTGGGGGTCAATTAGACTTTTTCCTATATCTATACATATAAATACTACTCTATATGTATTAGTACTACTATACTACTCTATATGTGACCATTCTGATATATATGATAAGACTGGCTATATATATATATATGTGTGTGTGTGTTTCTCTTCAAATTTCTACGTGATCTTCAGCTGGCGGCAACTTCCTAGCATGATTTTGTTCCGAGTCAGGATAAGGTTGCCAAAAATCAAAATCCATCTCGTGTCAAAAACTCGCTTTAGTTAGTGTTTTTTTTTTGGAAAAGGGAGATGAAATAAAAAAAATGGAAATCACCTTTTGCAATTACCTTCTCCTCTTCAGTTACTGGACAGGTCGGGTGGATTTTTTTTCCTGAGCTATAGGTAACATACAGTCCATTTGTGTTCGTGGTCCACGCATGCATGTGGATATCTGATGGATGCATGTCTTGTACTGGTAATTAATGATAATAGTATTCTGCTGCCCATTATATTGCCTCGATTCCTCGATCGATAAAATTTGCGCTGACACGTACACAGGCCAGGCGATTATAACCTTCTAGTACAATCGACATGTTCCGACAAACGGGCGCGTAGTCTAGTGGCAGCGACTCCAGGTGTGAGCGCTGCCGCCCAGGATCGTTTCCTGATCGGAGCTGGGTGTCTCACCAGGATTTATTTTCAAAAATTAATGTTATATCACTACTGGAAAACCGAGATTTGCCTAGTGTTTAATGGTTTGCCTAGTGCCAACCGTCGGACACTAGGCAAAGATCTTGTTTGCCGAGTGTTAAACCCCGGAGCACTCGGCAAAATAAAGGCACTAGGCAAAATAACGATTTGCCGAGTGTCGACACTAGACAAAGAAATCCACTCGGTAAATGACCATTTTGCCTAGTGTCAATACTAGGCATACAATCACACTCGGCAAAGGCTGCCGGAGGGCAACCGCCGTTACCGTTTTGCCGAGTGTCTTCCGTTAACACTCGGCAAAATTAGAACTTTGCCTACTGTCTCCGGACGACACTAGGCAAACTGGACAGTTTGCCTAGTGTCTTACAGAGACACTAGGCAAAATATTTTTTCTTTTTTTGATTTTAGCTTCCAATTTTTTTCTGTAGCTTTCCTACTATACCTTGACCAACATGTTGAAAGTTGGCACAATTTTATGAAATTTTGCTATATTTCTTTAGTTTATTTAATTTCTTTGAATTTTTTCGACAAATGCAAATTTGAACTGCAAGTGTGACGAATAATGGCAATTCATGAATGCAAAAATGATATTCATGTCAGTAAGTGTTAGTTGAGGCCGTATCCAGAAAAAGACCAAAAATTTCACACATCTTCACGTCGAGACATGACCACGAACTTGCGAGCAAATAGTTTTTAAATTCTATTAAATGAAAACGGAGTCTGAAATTCATGAAACTTGTCGACAAGTCAAGATATCGCATGCGGGTGACATGATAAAAATTTAAAAAGATTTCGAGCACATCATCACGTATGATGCTTAGAAACCCTAACATCTCCACAATGATCACATGAATCTTCGTTGGGCTACGAAGCTTCGTTGGGCTTTGTCGATCGTACACGCGAATCTATAATGGTATTGTGACATGTCTGTCGTCTACGAAGCTTCGTTGGGCTTTGTCGATCTCCAGAAAGACATGTGGTGTGTATAGTTACTAGGTCTAGTATGTGTACTGGGTGTGCGTTGTGTGCTTGTGATAGGGTGAATATGTGTTCGTGCGTACGCTCAGATACTACTGCTGTACCTCAGAAGTCTAGGCTAAGAAAAAAACCGACGTGTTCCCTCATGGAATCAATGCACATGTGTACGTCCATGTGGATTGGAAACAATTCAAAATGATTTAATTTGGCACGTACTTATAAGCTGTTGTTTCCACGTTTTTGTTTTTTTAAATCGTTATCGTAGTTACTCTTATTGCAGACGTACTGAACGTGCATGCAATTCCTCTCTGCGAGGATGAAGTCACAAAGCTGCATGCATGCATGACCTATATATACACTCAACTGCTAGGGGGTGTTTAGATGCCATTTTTTAAAAATTTTGGCTACTGTAGCACTTTTGTTTGTATTTAGCAATTAGTGTCAATCATGGACTAATTTGACTCAAAATTTCGTCTCGTGATTTACAACCAAATTGTAGAATTAGTTATTTTTTATCTATATTTAATGTTCTATACATATGTCTAAAGATTCGATGTGACAGAGAGAGTGTAAAAATTTGAAATTTAGAATACATCTAAACAAGGCCCAGTATGTTTTGTTAAAAATAATACTAGTACTGCTTAGCAACTTTTAGATGTGAACTTACGATACGGAGCGAATGTCTGGACCCTGATGATGACGGTCATGCATATTGCCACTGGACTAAGCAGAGCAAGACAACATGGATTTCTGTTTAGTACTCCTTTTATCCAGAAAAATATGTAACTATAGGTTGCGTGCCAAATAAAGTAGTTCATGTTTGGCCAATATTTCAGTAAATAATATTTATACTTATGGCTCCAAAATGATTTATTATGAAACTACGTTTCGTAATTAATCTAATGATATTTGTTTGATATTATAAATATTTATAGTTTTTTATCTATAATTGGTCAAACTTAATGTACTAAAACAGGACATTGTGTTAGAATTGCACGTTTTCCTGGATGGAGGAAGTACTGTTCATGCTGATTTATTATGAGAGGAAAACATTGTTCGTTCGCTGAAAATACTGCTGAAATATTACAGCAGGACAGGGCCTGGTCATATATATACAGTTACTGCAACGTATGCAAATCTGCAACTATATATCATATGAACTTTGTACTGTATGGTAATTGTTAGCACGAGATGTACGTGACGACACACAAGTTATGTATGTGGCGAGGCCCCGGATGCTATGTTTTCATAGTGTTGTTACGAAGGTAGCCTTCACTGCTAAAAAAAATCTTTTGCGAGGCGTTTTGGAATGGGCCTCGGAGACAGGCAGGATTTTCAACCGCCTCGGTTAATGCCTGAGATTAACCGAGGCGGTTGCTTTTTATTAACTAAGGCGGTTACAATAAACCGCCTCGCAAAATCGATTTACGGATGCAGTTCCTAAAATCTATTAACTGAGGCGGGCCTTAGGCAGACCACTTATAAGGCCCGCCTCGGTTAATATGGACAAGACCAGTAAGAAGCCCACTCGGCCCGATAAGTAGTCACGCTATATATATGAGAAAGTTAGGGTTTGGGCAACCCTCAGCCACTCTCGCACCACAGCCACTCTCGCCTCCCTCTGGCTTTCGACCGCGCGTCCCTCTCCCTCTCTCGCATCTCCCGCACAGCACGCCTCTCTCTCTCGCACTCCCAGTGGCCGCCTTTCGCACTGCCCGCTCGGTGGCCGCACCTCCTCCACCGCGCCTCTCTCTTCTCTCCCTCACTTCTCTCGCGCGTGCGGCACGGGCGTGGGCGGCCGGCCAGGGCGGCAGGCACACGGGTGGCTCGGCGGCGGTTGTTGGCTCCTCCTCTCGGTGGTGGTGGCGACCTCCTCCCGGTGGATCCACCTTCCTGGCGGCGGATCCAGCCCCACCAGCGTGGATCGACCTCCCTTCGCGCGGATCTGGCAACGACAACTCCGATCCGCGCGGACCGAGGGCGGTGGCTCCCCCCGGCGGTGGATCGAGGGCGCCGCCGTCCTCCGGCGGCGAATCGAGGGCGCTGCCATCCTCTGGCGGCGGATCGAGGGTGGTAGCGCCCCCCGATGGCGGATCGAGGGCGGTGGCGCCCCCACGGCTCCCCAGCGGCGGCGGCGGCACCTCCGAGGGCGAGATCCAGTGGAGGGCGGGGCTGGCGGCGCGGGCGCTGTGGACCTGAGCAATGGCGGCGACCCGTGGATGGGCTCGCCGGGCCTGTCCATCGATTTTTTTTCTTTTTTTTTTCTTTTTTATTTAGTTAACCGAGACGGGCAGCAAACCGCCTCGAAAAATACCCCCATTTACCGTGACCTTTCATCCGAGGCATTTTCGTTGCCTGCCTCGGTTAATTCAAAATGCCCGCCTCTGTTAAAATTATTGTAATAGTGCTTGGAAGAGTCTATATCTAGTTGAGTCTTCCCATTGATGAGGGTGTGGTGCATGCTACAGCGGTACTACAACGGCGGGTCACGCACGCACGGTGTGACCTTCTCCGTATGGTGTGGTCTGGTTCTCTTGAATAATTCCGACAAGTCTTCGATAACCATTTGCACGCAACTAGAGGATGACAATGATTTTATGTCGTGGCGGCGGTTGGCCCACCATTGTAGTTGCTATTTGACCCTTGTTAGACTGTCTCTAACAGGAGAGGCAAAATGCAAAATGCGTCTCGAACAGTGTTTTGCCTATCCAAAACAGCGTTCCAACAGGAGACGCAAATGCATCACTCATTTTGCGTAGGGGCCAACCCGAAACCCAAATTTGGGTCACTTCTCTCCACGACACAAATCTAGTGCGCCTGTAGTGATGGGCCCATCGGGGTGGGCGGCTAGCGTACGACGACGGTGAGGCAGGCGAGGAGTAGCTGCCGGAGAGGAGCAGAGGAGGCCTTCCTGCAAGGAGCAGAGGAGCAGCAGCTGCCCCACAGGAGCAGCCGACGGCGAGGCCCAGAGGAGCAGCCACCGTGACGGGGAGTCCCCGCCGAGGCGGATCCGGTGAGGAGTGGGCGGCGTAGCCAGGTGTAACAACCCAAAAATCCACACACTAAAAATACCAACTACAATTTTTTTTTCTTAAAAACTCCCATGCGATGATGAGTGTCATGTATAGTAACCCAACTTAAGAGATGCATTAGGTCTAACCCCAACCCAAGTTAGCACATAAGCATGGCATGTCATTAGTTAATTGTGTTTATTTAAATTCTAACAAATGAAGTGTTGCATACATTGATTATTCAAAATGTGATTTGGATTTCCATTTGAGTTATGATATGCTTAACAACCCCAATGAATATGGTGCACCAATTTGGAATCCAAATTTAAAAAAAACAAATTTGAATTCAAATCAAGGAAGAAGAAAAAGAAAACAGAAAAAGAAATAGGGATGAAGGCCTCGCAAGCCGCCTCGGCCTGCTCGGCCCGTGCCAGCCAGCCAGCCCAACCGGCCTACCAACCCCCTTCCCGTCTTCCTAGCACGCACGCACGGCCCACGAGCCAGCCTAGCGCGTCACCCACGCCCAGCGCGTCTACCTCGCTCGTAGCCACTGTCCGTTGGACCCCGCACGACAGCCACCCCCGTCTACAGTGTCGTCTTCCTCACCCATGCCTCAACCGCCTACGCGACCGTCGCCCGACAGCGGTGGCAGGGGCGGGACAGGGGTCACGCCCGGGGCATGGCCTTGTCCCCTTGGCGCCGCGCCCACGCAACCACACACGGCCGTTGGATGAGATGCACGCCTCCGATCCTCCTCAATCTCCAGCCGTCGAACGTCGGGCTCCATGGCCGAGCTCGACTATAAGAGCCCCCGATCCTGGATGCCCTAGCGCTCGTCCCATCGCCCCGCCGCCACTTGGTGGCCAACCACTTCGCACCGAGAGTAGAAGGCTGAGGAGGAGTTCGAGAGAGGAGAACAGAGCCACTGCCGGGAGGAGGACCAGGAGCACGCAGGAGTTCGGAGCACGCCCGTGGATCAAGCCAGAGCGGACGACACTGAAAGCATCTAGGCCCCGAGGTTTGGTTTCGGCAATTGATGACAACGCTTTATTATCATGACTAACGTGTGTTTTGCAGAAACTTTGGTAAGTTAGGTCATGGAGGTTTTAACTGCTTTGGGCGCCATGGTATTCATGCCCCTTGATGGAAATCGTTTCGGTTTTCAAAAGAGTGACGTCAAGATTAAGGACGGTTAGTTCCGGATGTCGAGGTGTTGAGAGTCATTTGGAATAGTCGTTAGGATCTTCGTTTTTCTCTTTTGGCCGTACTATAAAGGGGGGCATGAGCGGGTAGCTTGACCTAGGCTAGTCCTATGTTTAGGTGTGGTGCACACTTGTTAAACTTGGCGCTAGGCAGCTCTAGATTAGCTCAAAGTTCAGTTGGAAGCAACTTGGTTCAAGTTGTGACGCGTTTTGGAGTGTTTCGGGTTGTTTTCCCATGACCGGACGCGGTCCTCGGCATGACCGGACGCGTCCGGTCAGTACAGTTCCGCGGCTAGGGTTTCAGCTCTGAACACCGGACGTGGTCCTCACGAGGACCGGACGCGGTGGTCAGAAGTCAACACGTGTCACTTGAGGGAAACACCCGATCGGACGCGACCTGGGTATGATCGGCGCGTCCGGTCATAGTCCAGTAAGGTCCAGAGACGACCGGACGCGTCCAGTCATCACCGATCGGACGCGGTCGCACGTCCGGTGCGAGTACAGTATGCTCCCTGCACGATCGGACGCGTCCGGTCACCCCTGACCGGTGCGTCCGGTCACTCAGTGGTTTTTCGGTTTTCGACCGTTACGAGCGACCGGCGCGTCCGGTCAGTACGACCGGCGCGTCCGGTCAGCTCGAGTTTTGCTGAGTCAGCAGGTAACGGTTCGTTTTGTCTGTGGGGTGTATAAATACATCCCCACCACCTCTTTTAGAGGTCTCTTGCTCATTTGATCAGCTGATAAACACCTTTGGAGTGCAAGGGAGTGCAAGAGCACTAGTGAGGATAGAGATTTGAGAATCAAAGCTTGAGAGTTCCTCACTAGCGATTAGAGAGTAGCAAGTGTGCATCCACTTTCTCATTTGGGCTCGTAGTGGTCAAGTGAGAGTTCTAGCTTGTTACTCTTGGTGATCGCCATCACCTAGACGGCTTGGTGGTGATTGAGAGTTTGGTGATCATCCGGCGGAGCTTGTGGATGACCCAACTTATCTTGTGAGCGGTTGTGGGTGATTCACCGCGACGGAGTGTCAAAGAATCAACTCGTAGAGAGCACTTGATCCTTGCGCGGATCAAGGGGGAGCGACACCCTTGCGCGGGTGCTCCAACGAGGACTAGTGGGGAGTGGCGACTCTCCGATACCTCGGAAAAACATCGCCGTGTTCCTTGCCCCTTTACATTCAAGCATTTACATTCTCGTATTTACTTTCATTGCTTGTTTACATTCCTAGACTTGCCATGCTAGACTAGGTTTGGAAACTAGGGTGCAAAACTTTGTATCGGTAGACTCTCTAGGAACACAAGTAGACACTAGGGGTGAATTCCGGCTTGTAGGATTTATTTCTTGCATTTAATTTTTAGAAAAGCCCAATTCACCCCCCCTCTTGGGCATCTTGATCCTTTCAGACACTGCACAGCACTACTTCCGGAGCTACATGGCCACAAATCATCACTACACCGCCATCCTCTCTTCCATAGCACCCACGGTGAGCCCCCAATTCTTCCCCTGCTCGCCGCCGGACCTTGCTACTTCAGCCATGGCGCTCCATACCATGAGCGCGTAGGCCAAGGCCATCCCCGATCTCAAGGCACACAAGCACAACACACTCACGCGCACGTCGCGACCACCCCCGAGCCCTTGGACGCTGTAGACCTCTCCAAGTTCCATAGACGCCGTAGCAGGGCACGCATGCCACGCTCATGACGCCGCCGCCACGGCACAGCCACCATTGAAGCACCAGACCACCGGACCGAGCACCCGACCACCGGTCCGAGCACCAGACCACCAGTCCGAGCACTAGACCACCGGACCGAGCACCCGACCACCGGTCCGAGCACCAGACCACTAGCCAGAGCACCAACCACCATGGCCAATACTGCTGGGAGTGCCTGGCGCCTCATTGACTCGCCTGTCCTATTCGTTGAAGGCACGGGTAACTCACGCGCACGCTGTGACCACCCCACTGTAGCCCCATAGTGACCCGCGCGCCTCGCCGTCGTCACCATGTCGCCGTGGCCACCGGGAAGACCCTATCGACCACCTAGAAACCGAATGTTTTGCCCTAAGCTCTGGACACCCTCGCTGCATCCACACGGATCCGTAGGAGCCTACACTCCCCACTATGACGCCCCTCCGAGGCCATAGCTCCCACACCGACGCCACCAACGTGATCAGAAGACCGCCGCCGTGGCCAAAGCCACCGAAGGCCCTAGACGACCCCTCAACCTGCCCAACATGCCCGCGGGACCATTGTGATGCCCACACGCACCATAGAATCAGCCAATGCCGCTGCACCCGCGCCATTCCCGCACGCCGGTTATGCTCGAACCGCCGTTAGCCGTGACCAGTGACTTAGGAAGCACCATCCATCACCATGACACCACCGTTGCAGTCGCCATGGCGCGGGGAGGCTTTTACCCACCTCAATTGGATGCTAGAGCCGGTGCGGGAGCTCGCCGGTGAGCACGTCGCCAGTGGGAGTGCGCCGTGGAAGAAACAAAGAAGGGGCGAGTTGAGCAGCCCACGCCTACACTCGGTGCACGTGAGCCGAGCCGAGACAAAATATGGTGGACTCGGTCCACCATGGACCCTACCTTAAGGTCTATGGACCGTGAACATGGTTCCACCGTGAGCCACGCTCACACCCACAGCTGAAAAACGAAGCCCAGTAAGAGCCCAACTGTGCCACATGGCAGCGTCATAGCTTGCCACGTGTCCGGGTCAGCCCGGCCCAAACCGACCCAAATCCAGCCCTGTCCAGGCCCAGTTCGAACCCGACCCGTATTGACCGTTGACCGGTCAATGTTGACCGTTGACCTAGCCCACATGTGAGTGACACGGACACTGTAGACCCACACGTCAGGCGCTGACGTCATGCTGACGTCAGCTGGGCCCCACCTATTAGTACCAGAACTGAGACGATGATGTCATGCTGACATCATCATGCCACGTGGACCAGTCACAGCATGACAGTGTCAGCCCAGGATTAATTCAGCCTTTTTCCATTTTCAAAAATGAGTTAAACTTTGGAAATTCATAACTAAATCATACGACCTCAGAAAAATACGAAACTAGGACCAAAATTCATCTAAAATCAAGCTCTACGCAATGAACCCATGTTTGAGTGCATTTGGATCTTTTGATTTTCCATTGCTTCTTTGTGTTATTCTATAGACGTCGCTAACACGACTATAATGCGAACGATGCAGACTCGGAGGAGAACCAGACAGATGAGGATCGTGAGTACCGTGAGGATTACGGAGACGACTACACTGAAGGTGCCACATCCCACCCAATCTCATAGCACCTATTACACATGGCTAATATAGAACTCCTATCGCTTTACTTTACTACTACAATTATATTATGCTATTAGGCTAGACACACGCTTACTGCTATATATTTCATTACTTATACTTCTACTATGCTTATACTACGGTGTGGTGGAAACTGGTGTTACCTGGACTATGGGGAGAGTGCTGCGTGTGTGACTTAGGTGTTTGGAGGGTGAGGGTTGTGTCGACCAAGTTGGAGTATATGACGAGCATGGGGCAAGTCTTACTATGGGATGCTACCTGGGCACCCATGGAAGTGTATACCTGTGGTGGGTAAATGGTATATGAGGTCACCTGGGTGTGAACCTGTGATGGGTGGAGCCCGGGATGGAGGTGCTGTGGTGGCATAGTAAATGGAAACCCTGATGGAGACATTCTGGCTTACTCATCCCTAAGGACCTACTAGTACTCAGATTCATCGGGAAGCCTTACGTACCACTCGCCCTATATGGTGCGGGACGGCTGGACTACTTGGTAGGATTTTGCCACTACTGCTAGGTTGATAGCGGATAATGTAAGGAGGTACGGGGCGCGGAGGATTTCCCCCACACCCTTCTGAGACTGCGTGGAGACCTTGTGGACCCGGCTCATGACTCACAGTTTCAGCCACCCTAGACTTGACTTGGGGTGAACTAGGGCTGAATGGTAGAGGGGCATTATCCTAGGCTAGCAAGCAGCCGAAATCAGCCCAGTTGACGACGGTCAGGAAGGAAGGTGGATCTTGTGGTTATGTAAAACCTCTGTAGAGTGTAAGGTTGATTGATCGATACATGTGCTGACTTGTCGGCTATGGACCTTTCCTGGGTTTCGCTTAAACTAGATAGTGAGATGAGTCCTTCTCTTCTTCCCCCGTGAGAGAGTGTCGGTCGTAGCCAGGGGCTACAGGCCTTGAGACAGTGCCGAGAGGGAGTTGGCCTGTCGACTGAGCGTTGGTATGGTGATGGTGTGGAGATGGTGGTATGTTGATCCTAGGATCAAAACCTGGCTCGGAAAAGGAAATGGAGTGGAATGTGTGTAGGAATGGTGTTTAAAACTTGACAAAGTATTATTTATTTGATATGCTACTGCATAGGAACCCCAGCCTTATAGGTTCATTTTGCTTATATCCAACTTGCATCCAAAGCAATGCTCATAGGGATGGGAGTGGCCAGTACAAATCGTACTGATAAATTTTGGCACACAGGTTCTGCTGAGGAGTTTAGCTCCGAGGAGTTTGACGGTTGAGGGGTTCGTGCCTACGCTCGAGTTTGGCGATCTTATCTTCAAGCTGTTCAGAATGATTGCTACTTTTGTTTCCGCCAATGCGGCGATGTAATAATTTATGTAATTCCGCACTTTATGTACTCTGATATTATCGTTGTATGGATGTGATATTTGACTGGAATTTGGGAAATAAGATCTACCACAGTCTTATTACACTTCGACTCTGCGGATTTCCCTTCACGGAAATTGGGGTCGTTTCAGTTGGTATCAGAGCCATACTTGACCCTAGGACGAAACCCTCAGAAATGGACGATAGAATAGGACGTGAACAGCCCTTCCTTCGGTTATATACCGACCCTGCATCTACTTTTATGCAAGGCATTTCTATTATTGGACCTGCTAACACCTGGTTTCCTTGAAACATGCACATGGCAACGAACGTCGAATGGCCGCCTCTAGGACCGCTACCTCTGGACCACGCCAAGCTTACCTTCGACCTACGTGAGCTCGAGGGTTTTGCACAGACCCTCTTCCTAGTTCTCGTCACATTGGGAGTCCCTGACGAGCTTGTCAAGGTTACCTGCATGGGCAAAGTAGCTTAGGACGGAGGAATCGAAGGACCAGTTGTCACCTCAGTCGAGTTCCTGGCTAGCACTACCTTACCCTCTGTCCCAGCTTTCACCAAGTTGACAATAGAGGACATAGTTGAGGAGGGACTACGAGTTGTCTCACACAAGGCACTTCGCAGAGTAATGAGGGACCAATACGAGCACCTGAAGGCAACAGAGTTCCATCTACTTCCCCAAGCCCTCAACCTCAGCCTTACTCCTAGTGAGTAGAGTTTCGTAGCTAGTAGAGTTATCTTTGCAGAGAAAGACAGATGCCTTCATGTCTTAGCTATCCACTTACTAGAGCAGGACAGGTACGTGACCTAGCTTGAGCAGAGGAGACGTCAGGACCAGACCCTTTTGTGGGAGTACCAGGATCAAGACTCGTAGGGAGCACAGGAGCGGGCAAGTCTGCTCAAGGCAGTTGCCAAGCTATAGGACAAGTTCAACCGTTGTAAAGAAATCCATAGGGCCGAGGTCGCTGACTTACAGGACAAAGTAGCAGACCTAGGCAACAGAAACTACTACCTCGACAGCAAGATCTTGGAGTTGCAGAGAGAGTTGGATGACACGAAGGCCGAGTTCAACCGTAGAGGAGACAGAGAGAGGTCCAAGGGGATTGATATGCTAAAAATCCAATCTCAGAACAAGACCTTGACCTAGGAGCTAGAGGAGTTCAGGAAGAAGGCCGTTCGCAACTAGGGTCACCTGATCGAGGCACTCAGGTAGACCGAGTTCCTACAGGACAAGTGTGAGAGGACTTGACAGGCTTGGCAGAAGTCTAACACGAAGCGTCTTAGGGAGATGAAGGGTATGTGGGATCAGCTACCCAAGGAGATTTGCAGCAAGACAAAGCCTAGGATAGAGGAGTTTGAGTTAGCCCTAACTCACCTCAACCTAGACGCCTGCCCTACCCTACTTGGAGCTAAGGCTACTGAGGAGCTCGCCGAGGCCTTGAAGTACGTATCTTGACTTCACAAGTCTGACGAAGAGATCGAGATCGAAGACAGTCGTATCCTAGCTGCGGTGTACGAGTTAGAGTAGGTGACCCTGCATGGTCATGAGTTATGTCAGTAGTTTCCATGAGTTTTACCCCTTATGAGATGTATTATGAGACTCTATGCGTAGCATGATTCTCGCAGGTCTTCAAGTGTAGCTACTAGAGATGATGCTATGCAATTAAACCCATGTAATGAATGTTTTTGGATCTTATTGCATCTTATGGATCTTATCGCTTCTTTGTAATGAGTGTTGGATAGTATAAATGTTTTTCCTTAAATCATCAGAATCATGTAATCATATTGAATTATAATCACTTATGGCACAAGCACAAAAAATCCTAGGATCCGTGTTGCAGATGCTGAACCGCCAATCTGCTCGCCTAATAAACCATGGACGTGCACCCATCCTCGAACCCAACAGGGGCCATGGTGACAACAACCGTGGCCATGGTCGTGGCCATGGACATGGAGGGATACCCTTCGACCTGGAGAATACCCTGCCACCTGTTGAGGAGAACATTCCACCGCCACCACCACCGAACCTGGCGGAAGTGATGGCGCAGCAGACCCAGCTTCTTGCAGCTCTTGTTGAAGGAGCAAACCGTCGCCAGGGAGGTCAGCAGAATAATTTCCAAAGGAAGCTGGAAGGACTCCTGAAGCTAAGGCCACCTACCTATGATGGCACCGACCCTGACCCACTGGTAGCCGATGACTGGCTTAAGGAAATAGAGAAGAAGCTTGATCTCACTACGTTCACCGACGATGAGTGTGTTGGAGCTGCCGCACACCAGCTCACAGGTGCAGCACACACCTGGTGGGACAGTTTCAGTGACTCCCATGAGGACCCTGCCAACATCTCGTGGGAAGAGTTCGCCAAAGCATTCACTGAGTATCACATTCCCAAGGGTATCATGGAGGCCAAAGCTGAGGAGTTCCGCAACATCAAGATGGGAAAGGACAGGGTGATCGAGTACACTACTTGTTTCACCAACCTTCTATGCTATGCACCTTCCTATGTTGTGAACTCTGAAAAGGAGAAGCTGTACTATTACTGCAAGGGACTTAATCCGCACATCAAACTGAAGTTTGTCGGTATTGAGAGCAACACATTACGTGCTCTGGTGGATCGCTGCATCTAGATTGAGAAGGACCGTGATGAAACTGGAGAAGAGTACAAGGAAAGAAAGCGAAAGCCTAAGGAGTCCCTCCGTGGCCGTGATCGCAAGAGGATCCGCAGAGATGCACCATCTAGGGAACGCTCTCACCACAACAGGGATGACAACCCTAGATCAAGTACGGAAGTGGAGGCTACTTCACCAAATACTCCTGCCCTGCTCAGGATCGTTACACCCAAGACCGTTATGCACCAGACCGCAACATCCATGATCGTTTCAACCATTCCCGCTCTGTGAATGAATGCCCAACACAGAACCGCTCCGCACCAGACAATGGAAAATGGAAGGCACCCGCGCCAACCCCCATAGGCGGTGCACCTTTCACCTGCTTCGCTTGTGGCCAACCGGGTCACAAAGGCCACTGCATGCCCTCAGAACTCAGCTGCTCAGAAGTCTCAGTTCAAGGGGTCTGCTACCCGTGGACGTCTCAACCATCTGGATGCCGAGGAAGCACAGGCTGCTCCTGACGTTGTGTACGGTATGTTTTTAGTTAATGGCAATACTGCATCAGTTCTATTTGACTCTATAGCAACTTGTTCATACATATCAACCAAGTTTGGACGAGAGTACGACATGCCTATAACCCCACGTGAAAAGCCTATCATCACCAGCTCGCCCTTAAGAGACCTAAAAAGCACCCACATCTGTAAGGGAGTGAGTCTTACCATCGAGGGTCTTATCTTTAAAGTCGATCTAACCCTATTACCTTCCACTAACCTAGATGTCATCTTAGGCATGGATTGGTTAACCATTCACTGAGGCATCATATCATGTTCACCTAGATATGTCCAAGTGACCCACCCATCAGGCCAAGTCATTAGATGTGAACCCTAGTTTGGAAGATCCACCTCTATCCTATGTGCCCTTAAAGCAAGTTCAGAATCACTAAAGGAGGAAAAGACAGTTCATGATGTGCCTGTGGTCAGAGACTATCCCGATGTATTCCCTGAAGAATTACCGGGTATGCCACCGGACCGTGATGTAGAGTTCATCATTGATCTTTTGCCGAGAACAGGACCCATTACTAAGAGACCCTATCGCATGTCAGTTGATGAACTGGTCGAGCTCAAGAAACAGCTTGAAGAGCTCATCTCGAAGGGATATATCAGACCCAGTGCTTCACCCTGGGGATCCCCTGTTCTGTTTGTTAAGAAGAAGGATGGCTCAATGAGAATGTGCATTGATTATCGGAACTTGAACACAGTCACCATCAAGAACAAGTACCCCCTGTCGAGAATTGATGATCTGCTTGATCAGCTTTGAGGTGCCAATATTTCTCCAAGATTGATCTCAGATCTGGCTATGATCAGATGGAGATTCGTGGGAGTGACATCCCGAAGACAGCTTTTGTGACTAGGTATGGTTAGTTTGAGTTCACCGTGGTGTCCTTTGGACTCACAAATGCTCCCGCATACTTCATGAACATGATGAATAAGGTTTTCATGGATGAACTGGATAAGTTCGTGGTAGTATTCATTGATGACATCCTGGTCTATTCATCCACCGCTGAAGAACACGAACACCATCTAAGAACGGCGCTTGAGAGACTAGCCCAACATCAGCTCTACGCAAAGTTCAGCAAATGTGAGTTCTGGCTATAAGAAGTTGCCTTCCTGGGCCACGTATTATCAGCTGAAGGTGTTGCAGTGGACCCAGCTAAGATATAGGCTGTGAAGGAATGGGAACAACCCCATAATGTGATAGAAGTCAGAAGTTTCTTGGGATTAGCTGGGTATTATCGCCGATTCATCGAAAACTTCTCCAAGATAGCTCATCCAATGACCAACCTTCTGAAGAAGACTAAGGAGTTTGAATGGACGCCTGGGTGCAAACAAAGCTTCTAGGAATTGAAACAAAAACTTACCACAACTCCTGTGTTAGCATTGCCGGATATCGGCCAAGATTCCATGGTCTATTGTGATGCATCCCGTCAAGGACTTGGTTGTGTATTGATGCAAGATGGAAGAGTGATAGCTTATGCTTCTCGACAGCTGAAAGAACATCAGAACCGATACCCTACTCATGACCTTGAGTTAGCAGCAGTTGTTCATGCTTTAAATATCTAGAGGCACTACTTGATAGGCAATAAGTGTGATATCTACACCGATCATAAGAGCTTGAAGTACTTTTTCACTCAAGAGGATCTGAATATGAGGCAATGCCGATGGCTAGAGTTGATCAAGGACTATGACATGGAAATTCACTACCATCAGGGAAAAGCTAACGTAGTCACAGATGCTCTTAGTCGCAAGAGTTACTGTCACACTTTGATCATTGAATCCATACCACCTGAGCTCAAGGAAGAGATTGATGATTTCCAACTTGAGATACTACCACATGGCTTGCTGAATAAGCTCCGCATACAGTATGATCTCACGGATCGCATTCGTCAAGCTCAGAAAAATTGTAAGGAGATTGAATATCTACGTGGGCTGATGAAACTAGGCTACAAGACCAACCACCATGAAGATGAACAAGGAACCATCTGGTTCAAGGATAGAATCGGTGTACCTTCTGATCTAGCCCTACGAGAGGAAATTTTGTCAGAAGCTCATGATTCTAAGTATTGTATTCACCCTGGAGGTTCAAAGATGTATCAAGACTTGAAGAAACACTTTTGGTAGAAATATATGAAGACAGACATTGCAGGACATGTGGCACGATGTGACACCTATAATAGAGTCAAGGCTGAACATCAAAGGCCTGCGGGATTGCTAAAGCCTCTTGACGTCCCAGAGTGAAAATGGGAGGGCATATCCATGGATTTCATAGTTGGATTACCCCGTTCACAGAAAGGCAATGATTCCATCTGGTTGATTGTTGATCGTTTAACCAAGATTGCTCACTTTGTACCAGTGAAGACCAAGACCAATGCAGAAAAATTAGCAAATATATATATTGAGCATATTCTCAGGTTACATGGAGCTCCCTCTAGTATTATATCTGATCATGGTCCTCAATTTGTGTCCTGATTCTGGGAAGCTCTGCACAAGTCTATTGGAACCAAACTTGATTTCAGTACCGCTTACCACCCACAGACAGATGAACAAACAGAACGAGTAAATCAGATCTTAGAAGACATGCTTCGTGCTAGTGTACTGAATTACGGCTCTGATTGGGAGAAATGTCTACCCTATGCAGAGTTCTCTTACAACAACAGCTACCAAGCCAGTATCAAGATGTCGCCATTTGAAGCTCTATATGGCAGACCTTGTAAGACACCTTTGATGTGGTCCCAACCGGGAGAAAGATCATTCTTTGACTCCGCTAAGATTCAAGATGCAGAAGAAGGAGTTGCTCAGGTAAGAGAGAATTTGAGAATTGCTCGAAGTCGATACAAGAGCTATGCTGACGAAAGAAGAAGAGAACTAAAGTTCAATGTGGGGGACTTCGTCTATCTCAAGGTATCCCCGCTACGTGGAATGGTCAGATTCCATGTGAAAGGCAAGCTTGCCCCTAGATTTGTTGGCCCATACAAGATTTGTAAGAGAATTGGAAAGCTCGCCTACAAACTTGAGTTACCCGAGGAATTGACAGGTGTACATCCCGTATTTCATGTATCCCAGCTACGCAAATGTTTAAGAGTACCCGATGAAGCAGTCCCAACTGGTACACTTGACATTCAAGATACACTTGAGTATAAAGAACATCCTATCAGAATTCTGGGCAGAGATACCAAAGAGACCCGAAGCAAGACTATTCCTATGTGCAAGATCCAATGGAGTAATCACACAAAGAGAGAAGCAACATGGGAGAAAGAGTCTGACCTTCGGCTACGATATCCTTACCTCTTCGAAGAGTACGTTACGATTTAATCTCGGGGACGAGATTCTATTGAGGGGGTAGGACTGTAACAACCCAAAAATCCACACACTAAAAATACCAACTACAAATTTTTTTTCTTAAAAACTCCCATGCGATGATGAGTGTCATGTATAGTAACCCAACCTAAGAGATGCATTAGGTCTAACCCCAACCCAAGTTAGCACATAAGCATGGCATGTCATTAGTTAATTGTGTTTATTTAAATTCAAACAAATGAAGTGTTGCATACATTGATTATTCAAAATGTGATTTGGATTTCCATTTGAGTTATGATATGCTTAACAACCCCAATGAATATGGTGCACCAATTTGGAATCCAAATTTAAAAAAAACAAATTTGAATTCAAATCAAGGAAGAAGAAAAAGAAAACAGAAAAAGAAATAGGGATGAAGGCCTCGCAAGCCGCCTCGGCCTGCTCGGCCCGTGCCAGCCAGCCAGCCCAACCAGCCTGCCAACCCCCTTCTTGTCTTCCTAGCACGCACGCACGGCCCATGAGCCGGCCCAGCGCGTCACCCATGCCCAGCGCGTCTGCCTCGCTCGCAGCCACTGCCCGCTGGACCCCGCATGACAGCCACCCCCGTCTACAGTGTCGTCTTCCTCACCCACACCTCGACCGCCTACGCGACCATCGCCCGACAGCGGTGGCAGGGGCGGGACAGGGGTCACGCCCGGGGCATGGCCTTGTCCCCTTGGCGCCGTGCCCACGCAACCACACACGGTCGTTGGATGAGATGCACGCCTCCGATCCTCCTCAATCTCCAGCCGTCGAACGTCGAGCTCCATGGCCGAGCTTGGCTATAAGAGCCCCCGATCCTAGATGCCCTAGCGCTCGTCCCATCGCCCCGCCGCCACTTGGTGGCCAACCACTTCGCACCGAGAGTAGAAGGCTGAGGAGGAGTTCGAGAGAGGAGAACGGAGCCACTACCGGGAGGAGGACCGGGAGCACACCGGAGTTTGGAGCACCACCGTGGATCAAGCCAGAGCGGACGACACTACATGGCATAGCTTGCGGAGCTACACGGCCGCAAATCGTCACTGCACCACCATCCTCTCTTCCAAAGCACCCACGGTGAGCCCCCAATTCTTCCCCTACTCGCCGCCGGACCTTGCTACTTCGGCCATGGTGCTCCATACCATGAGCGCGTACGCCAAGGCCATCCCCGGTCTCAAGGCACACAAGCACAACACGCTCACGCGCACGTCGCGACCACCCCCGAGCCCTTGGACGTTGTAGACCTCTCCAAGTTCCACGGATGTCGTAGCAAGGCACGCATGCCACGCTCACGACGCCACCGCCATGGCGCAGCCACCATCGAAGCACCAGACCACCGGACCGAGCACCAGACCACCGGTCCGAGCACCAGACCACCAGTACGAGCACTAGACCACCGGACCGAGCACCCGACCACCGGTCCGAGCACCAGACCATTGGCCAGAGCACCGACCACCATGGCCACTACTGCTAGGAGTGCCTGGCGCCTCCTTGACTCGCTAGTCCTATTCGCTGAAGCCACGGGTAACTCACGCGCACGCTGTGACCACCCCACTGTAGCCCCGTAGTGACCCGCGCGCCTCACCACCGTCACCATGTTGCCGTGGCCGGTGGGATGACCCTACCAGCCACCTAGAAACCAAAAGTGTTGCCCTGAGCTCTGGACACCCTCGTCGCGTCCACACGGATCCGTAGGAGCCTACACTCCCCACTGTGACGCCCCTCCGAGGCCATAGCGCCCACACCGACGCCGCCGACATGATTAGAAGACCGCCGCCATGGCCAAAGCCACCAGAGCGCCTGGACAACCCCTCGACCTGCCCAACATGCCCGCGGGAGCATTGTGACGCCCACGCGCACCATAGAATCGGCCAATTCCGCTGCACCCGTGCCATTCCCGCATGCCGGTTGTGCTCGAGCAGCCGTTCACCGTGACCAGTGACTTAGGAAGCACCATCCATCACCCTAACCCCACCGTTGCAGTCGCCATGGCGCGGGGAGGCTTTTACCCACCTCAATTGGATGCTAGAGCCGGTGCGGGAGCTCACCGGTGAGCACGTCGCCAGCGAGAGTGCGCCGTGGAAGAAACAAAGGAGAAGGGGCGAGTTGAGCAACCCACGCCTACACTCGGTGCACGTGAGCCGAGCTAAGAGAAAAGACGGTGGACTCGGTCCACCATGGACCCTACCTTAAGGTCTATGGACCATGAACATGGTTCCACCATGTGCCACGCTCACACCCACAGCCGGAAAACGAAGCCCAGTAAGAGCCGAACTGCGCCACGTGGCAGCGTCACAGCTTGCCACGTGTCCGGGTCAGCCCGGCCCAAACTGGGCCAAATCCAGCCCTGTCCAGGCCCAGTTCGAACCTAGCCCGTATTGACCGTTGACCGATCAATGTTGACCGTTGACCTGGCCCCACATGTCAGTGACACGGACACTCTAGACCCACACGTCAGACGCTGACGTCATGCTGACGTCAACTGGGCCCCACCTATCAGTACCAGAACCGGGACGATGACGTCATGCTGACATCATCATGCCACGTGGACCAGTCACAGCGTGACACATGTCAGCCCAGGATTAATTCAGCCTTTTTCCATTTTCAAAAATGAATTAAACTTTGGAAATTCATAACTAAATCATACGTCCTCAGAAAAATACGAAACTAGGACCAAAATTCATCTAAAATCAAGCTCTACGCAATGAACCCATGTTTGAGTGCATTTGGCTCTTTTGATTTTCCATTGCTTCTTTGTGCTATTCTATAGACGTCGCTAACGCGACTATAATGCGAACGATGCAGACTCGGAGGAGAACCAGACAAACGAGGATCGTGAGTACCGTGAGGATTACGGAGATGACTACACTGAAGGTGCCACATCTCACCCAATCTCGTAGCACCTATTACGCATGGCTAATATAGAACTACTATCGCTTTACTTTACTACTACAATTATATTATGCTAGGACTTGCATAATAGTATGCTTGCTTGAAAGCCTTTACCTTGACACAACCTTACCCCTGCATACCCTGCTATTAAGCTAGACACACGCTTACTGCTATATATTTCATTACTTATACTTGTACTACGCTTATACTACGTGCGTGGTGGAAACTGGTGTTACCTGGACTATGGGGAGAGTGCTGCGTGTGTGACTTGGGTGTGTGGAGGGTGAGGGTTGTGTCGACCAAGTTGGAGTATACGACGAGCCTGGGGCAAGTCTTACTATGGGATGCTACCTGGGCACCCCTGGAAGTGTATACCTGTGGTGGGTAAATGGTATATGAGGTGACCTGGGTGTGAACCTGTGATGGGTGGAGCCCGGGATGGAGGTGCTATGGTGGCATGGTAAATGGAAACCCTGATGGAGACATTCTGGCTTGGTCATCCCTAAGGACCTACTAGTACTCAGATTCACCGGGAAGCCTTACGTACCACTCGCCCTATATGGTGCGGGACGGCTCGACTACTTGGTAGGATTTTGCCACTACTGCTAGGTTGATAGCGGACAATGTAAGGAGGTACGGGGCGTGGAGGATTTGCCCCACACCCTTCTGAGACTTCATGGAGACCTTATGGACCCGGCTCATGACTTACAGTTTCAGCCACCCCAGACTTGACTTGGGGTGAACCAGGGCTGAATGGTAGAGTGACATTATCCTAGGCTAGCAAGCAGCCGGAATCAGCCCAGTTGACGACAGTCAGCAAGGAAGGCGGATCTTGTGGTTATGTAAAACCTCTGCATAGTGTATGGTTGATCGATCGATACATGTGCCGACTTGTCGGCTATGGACCTTTCCTGGGTTTCGCTTAAACTAGATAGTGAGATGAGTCCTTCTCTTCTTCCCCCGTGAGAGAGTGTCGGTCGTAGCCAGGGGCTACGGGCCTTGAGATAGTGCCGAGAGGGAGTTGGCCTGTCGACTGAGCATTGGTATGCTGATGGTGTGGAGATGGTGGTATGTTGATCCTAGGATCGAAACCTGGCTCAGAAAAGGGAATGGAGTGGAATGTGTTTGGGAATGGTGTTTAAAACTTGACAAACTATTATTTATTTGATATGCTACTTCATAGGAACCCAGCCTTATAGGTTCATTTTGCTTATATCCAACTTGCATCCAAATCAATGCTCATAGGGATGGGAGTGGCCAGTACAAATCATACTGATAAATTTTGGCACACAGGTTTTGCTGAGGAGTTTAGCTCTGAGGAGTTTGACGGTTGAGGGGTTCGTGCCTACGCTCGAGTTTGGCGATCTTATCTTCAAGCTGTTCAGAATGATTGCTACTTTTGTTTCCGCCAATGCGGCGATGTAATAATTTATGTAATTCCGCACTTTATGTACTCTGATATTATCGTTGTATGGATGTGATATTCGACTGGAATTTGGGAAATAAGATCTACCACGGTCTTATTACACTTCGACTCTGTGGATTTCCCTTCACGGAAATTGGGGTCGTTTCACCAGGCGCGCCGCCGGATTCGGGAGGAAGGGGAGAGAGAGGGAGGCAGGCGACGACATCGGGAGGGAAGGGAGAGAGAGGGAGGTAGGGGAGAGGCCGGTGGGAGGTGGGTTTGGGGCTCGGTGATCTGTTGGAGAGGCCAAATTTTGGGTCTTTGCCCTGTCTACTGTGCAGGAATAGGTCTTCATTTTAGGTGTTTGTTGTTGGGTCCGTCTTAGAGGTTTGAACAATGTGGTGAGTTATGGGTCTGGCAGCCAACTTTTGCTTGGCATCGTTTTTGTTCTATGGCCGATGGTGTTTTAGAGTTGTGGTGGTTTATTGTGCAAGCCTGCAAGGTGTGTGTTTTCTTATATATATATATATATATATATATATATATATATATATATATATATATATATATATATATATATATATATATAATAATAATAATAATAATAATAAAAGAATATTTTACGCCGCAAGTCAAAACTGATCTTAAAAAATGCTGAGTACTACTGAACCGTGTTCAGTACCAGTCAGTACTACGCACAATACTACTAAATACTAAATAATACTGAAATGTGACTATTGTGTTTTCCTTTATATAGAATAATATTCTACACCACAAGCCAAAACTGACCTTAAAAAAATACTGAGTACTACTGAACCGTGTTCAGTATCAGTCAGTACTACGCACAGTACTACTAAATAATATTGAAATGTGACTACTGAAAATTACTGAATTTTATTCAGTATAACAGTTCGGTGTAGAATAACACGTGTGTGTATATATATATATATATATATATATATATATATATATATATATATATATATATATATATATATATATATATATATATATATATATATATATATATATATCGCGCGCATGGCATGAGTAGCAAGCGACAGGCCCATCAGGAAACTGTACGTGTGCGCACACGCACGCATGCACGCACGAAGCAACGAGAGTACGTGCGTGCGTACCGTACAGTTTGTGGCACGGCGCACGCTGCACACGTAGGCTAACAGCAAAAGAAGGTTTTTGCTCGCGTGGAAGATTATCCGCACTCGTTGTCCTTTAAATTCATCTTCTATTTGTTATAGTCATCAAGATTCTTTACTCTATACACATTTCTTCCGCACTCATCATCCTCTATATCTCGTACTCTATATCACCTGTCAAGAGTGAGACCCACATATTTATAAACAAAGTTTATCTAAATATATCCATGTGAGATCTTATTTTAAAGGATTTATTGAAATGAATTCAATGATGTAATCGGAATTTAATTTGATTTTTTGTTTGTGAGTTATAATATTTTTTAGCTAATGAAAATAGTGGGGCCCGGCTCTGCGCATGCACGCGCATGCGCTCTCTGTCCCTGCGCGTGGTGGGACTCAGACCGGTAGCGCACGTTCGCTCCTCCACATTTGGTGGACTCTCTTCTTTAGCGGAGTGCGTAGAGTACAGCGGTGTAGGAATTCCATCCCCTATATGTTGGTGGAGGAGGCAGATCCAGTGTGCGGTGCGGGTGGTCTAAGCGAGGGCGCATGTGGAACAGTACGTGCTTGGGCGTGTGTGTAGTACATATGTGCACGCACGCGTGTGTGCTCTCTTTGTAAAGAATACTATTATTATATACTTATATAGATGAGTCTTTGGTAAAATCCATAGGATCAGATATGCATATATATTATACTCCCTGCATCAAAGAATGATAATCAATAGACTCGTATTTAGGCTTTGTTTGGATACACACGTATTCATCTTAATCCATGTGTTGAAGTGGATTGGAGTGAAATTAAACTAAGTTTCATTGCATTCCACATGTGAATGATAATATACAATATGGAAATTATGATCAAAATCTATTATATTTGACTTTTTATATGATTAATATACGCTTTATCGTCCTGGAAAAGAGGGAGTAGTAGTGTGCTAGTGGTTCTGTGTATGTACTATTTATGGGTCTACCAATGCAACACGGTCGTCCATACATTCTCGGGGCCCTATATAGACGCTAGAACACCGTTAAAAGAGTGAAGACCACTGGCCCTGTTTGGATCAATTTTGGATTCTTGTTTTTGTGTCTAGTTTTTAATAACCTGACTTCATTTATTACTCTATGGGTCACAATAAACTAGCAAAAGCCAGGTATCAACAGCTTCCTAGTTTTTAAGAATCTGACAAAAACTGGTAGCAAAAACTTCTTGTTTGGATCTCACCGGTTTTTCTAAAAGCTAGATGCTTTAAAACTGGCAAAAATGGGAGGGATCAAAATAGGGCCTATACTGTTTCATTGCAGTATTTTGGATGCATTTATTTCGTTCCTTTTTCATGACCATATACTAATGCTCTGCTCATCAAAACTCCACCCAAAAATACTTGTTACATTTGATGTAAAAAAATACTTGTTACATTTGACTTTACACTTCGATGTGTATCTTTGACCACAATTTTTTCGTAGACTATATTCTTAAGATCCTTGAAACTTGTAAGATTTTGCAAGTATATATGTTAGGATATATATATATAAATCTATACATATAACTTCGATGTTTCCACACTAATAAATAGTTTAGAAGTAATTAATGTTTATGGTTTTGAGGCTTGACCAAATCTTGTACTAAACATGTTTTTGTGACTGGAGGGAGTATATGCTTTTCATTTGTTTTTCTAATAACCTGTTACTGTAGTTCTATTTTAATACAAGAAATAATGTACTTTACTCAGGACTACAGTGAAATTTCGAAGCCTTGTGTGGAGTGTGGGAATGGAATCAGTTTAATTTCACAAGAAAAATATGAGAATAGAAAAAAAATCTAGCGTTCCAAACAACGTTGCAAATGAGGCCTAATGACTATCGAATAGTTAGAAAAGGAAAAAAGAAAAGTAAGAGCTCAAGGCTCATCCGGAACTGAAGAACAAGATAATAAATATACAATTTCACAGGATAGTCTCCAACGTTGTTGCAAAAACTAGCTTCATTTGCTTGTTGTGCCATACGCCCATATGCCTCACTACTACAGATTCAGTCATCAGTGCCGGCCACATCACTGCCGAAATTAGGACAACCGGCAGTGATGACCCTTCACTGCCGGTTCTAGGCTCTGATAACCAGAAAATAATTGGGGGTGCGAGAACCGGCAGTGATGACAACTATCACTGCCGGTTTGTGCCTCCCGCCGGCAGTGATGACAACTCCACTTATCACTGCCGGTTCAAGCCAAGAACCGACAGTGATTTGATTCTATCACTGTCGGTTCTAGGATAGAACCGACAGTGATGAGCCTGACAACACAAAAAGGTTGTAGCCGTCATCTTCTTCCTCCACTCTTTTATCCTGAGAACAGAGGCGCGCGTTTGGGCCACTCCCTCCAATGTTGCGGTCGTCCAAATCCGTGAAGCTACCACTTGGATTTGGAAGAATGGCTTGATCTTTTTGCTTTAAGGTTAGTAACCAGCCTCCATTCCTTCGATTTTGTTGCTTAATTAGCTTTGTTTTGATGGCTATAACGCTTGATTCTCATTCTTATTTCTCCATTCTTCTACAGAGCACTTTTCTAATTCATGGCTATAATGCATTGTTAGTATGTGATGTTATAATTGGTTCTTAGGAGTAGAGTAGATTTTTTACAATGTTGATGAGCAAATTAACCCATGTGTCGCCAAACAATGCATTGTTTGGAGCAGTAGTGGCGGATCTACAGGGGGCTGGGTGGGCTCCAGCCCCCCCTAATGACTTGATTTACTACTAGAAACACTGTAGCAAAAATCTCAAATCACCATTAAATCTTCATGCAAATCAACATCTGCATTGTTTTTAGCCCCCCCTTGATTATCATCCTGCATCCGCCACTAGTTTGGAGCTACATTGTTGTTCATGATCATGTCTCCAATTTTAGTATTTTTTTAAATTAATGTCTCTATTTTTATGTGGCATGGAGTAGACTAATTGTTCTACAATATTGTGCAATAATTATTTTTTATGGGGCTGCGATTTTTAATTTATATGGGCATTGTTCGGAGCTACATTGTTATTCATGATCATGTCTCCAAATTTAGTCTTTTTTAAATTAGTGTCTCCATTTTTATGTTGCATGGAGTAGAATAATTGTTCTTCAATATTATGCAATAATTGTTTCTTATTAAAACTTTCCTATGTTTCCTCTGCCCGACCCATTTTACCTGTGCAGACATGGATCGAGGGTGGATGTACGATCTGTCATGTACAGACCAACTGTACTTGACGGGCATCGACGATTTCATCAAGCTCGCTAGAGCCAATGCTAGGGACTCACAGCCTGTATTCTGTCCATGCAAAGATTGCAAGAATACGAGAAAATAGGGCGACGTGGAGCATATACGATTGCACTTGATTACCAGGGGGTTCATGAGAGACTACACGATTTGGACTTTGCATGGGGAGGTTGGTCAAAATGTTGCACAAGAAAACAATGATGATGTGCCCATGCCTAGCGTATCCCTAAACGCATTTCTGCCTATTGATGATTACCAATGCTACATAGTACCTGTGCCTACCAACGATAATGTGTTTAGGAATACATTAGTTGACGACACAGAGGAAAATGATGGCATTTCACAGTTTCTACATGATGTGCATGGCGGATTCCTTAGTGCTACACAGTTGAAAAAACTGGAGATCATGAGAAAGGATGCAAAAACACCATTGTATCCAACCTGCTCAATAAGCAAACTGGAAGCCAACATCATGCTATTAGAGTTCAAATCAACGAATGGATTGAGTGATAAAGGCTTCGATAGCTTGTTAGGTATACTACATAAACTGCTCCCGAAGGGTAGCGAGTTACCAGAAAAGACTTACCTGGCCAAACAAATGATTTGCCCAATCGGCCTCGAGGTTGAGAAAATACACGCGTGTTCCAACGATTGCATATTGTACCGTGGAGAAAAATACAAAGACTTGGATGCGTGTCCCAAGTGTAAAGCTCCCCGATATAAGCAAGGGCCATCAAATTAGGGAAGCAAGACCAGAGGAGGGCCCATAAAGGTCGTATGGTATTTTCCTATAGCTCCACGAGTGCATAGGTTGTTTGCAAATGCAAAGTCAGCCAAACTGTTGCGTTGGCACGGCGAAGAGCGTAAGAAAGATACAATGTTGAGGCACCCCGCCGACGGGTCGGACTGGAGGACTATCAACACTATGTTCTATAAGAACATCGGTGGAGAGGTAAGGCATCTTTGGATAGGTTTGAGCACAGATGGGATGAATCCGTTTGACCAGGTTAGAAGCAATCATAGCACTTGGCCAGTGACGCTATGTATATACAACCTTCCACCCTGGCTTTGTATGAAACGGTCATACATCCAGATGCCACTACTAATCCAAGGGCCAAAACAACCTGGTAATGATATCGATGTGCTTCTACAACCAGTGATCGATGAACTACTACAGATGTGGGAGACGGGTGTGAAGGATGTTTGGGATGAGTACAAAAAAGAACATGTCACGATAAAAGGCTATACTTATCGCTACAATCACTAACCTGCCAGGGTGAGGTTGCTTGTCTGGAGAGAAGACAAAAGGATACACTGGGTGTGTCGAGTGCTTGGACGAGACTGATGATATACATCTACCAGAAAACAAGAAGATGGTCTATATGGGACACCGTAGGTTCCTACGAAGGGATCACCCTTACCGCAGGAATAGAAAAAATTTTAATGGGACTACTGAGAAACGTGGACCTCCAAAGTATCGAGACGGGAAACAGATACTTAAACAAGTAAGCAAACTCACAGATGTTGTCCTTGGGAAGAGGGAAGGTGCAGTACCAGCGCCAGCCGGTAGTATCTGGAAGAAAAAATCAATCTTTTGGGAACTACCTTATTGGCCACTTTTGAGTGTACGTCACTGTCTTGATCTAATGCACATAACTAAAAACGTGTGCGGTAACACACTTAACATGTTGATGAACACCGGGGGAACAACAAAGGATTCTCTCGCGACACGCTTGGACATGCAACACCTGGGCCTCAGGAAGGAGTTGCACCCAATAACTCTTGAGGATGGCCACTTAAAACTTCCGGTGGCATCATGGACACTAAAAAAGGAAGAAAAGGCCATGCTTATTTCTTTCTTCAATGATCTCAAAGTACCAACTGGCTACTGTGTGAACCCGAAGAGGCTAGTTAACATGAGAGAACTTAAGTTTAACTATGGTTGTATGAAGGCCCATGACTGTCATGTCATTGTGACTCAGCTGCTCCCAGTTGCCCTGCGAGGTATCCTCCCTGACAAGGTCCGTGCCCCAATCATAAAGTTGTGTTCGTTCTTCAACGCAATCTCTAAAAAGGTCATTGAAGGGGCCAAGCTAGACCAGCTGAAGCAGGAGATAACCGAGATTCTATGCAGGCTTGAGATGCATTTCCCACCGACTTACTTCGACATATCAGTGCATCTACTTGTTCATCTTGTGGACCAAATTAAAGCCCTTGACCCAATGTACCTACACCAGATGTTTCCTTTCGAGAGGTTGATGAAAGTTTTCAGGCGGTATGTTAGGAATAGATTTAGACCAGAAGGGAGTATGGTAGAAGGATGGACAACAGAGGAGGCCATTGAGTTCTGCACATATTATATGGACATCAATCGGGTCGGAGTTCCAGTATCTCGTCACGATGGAAGACTAGGGGGCAAAGGAATGATAGGTGAGAAAGCTGTCAAAATAGTCGAAGTGGTTTCCTTCAGACAGGCACACTTCGCTGTTCTCCAGCAGGCCGACGGTGTGATGGCATACATTAATGAGCACAAGCAGTTACTGCAAAGTAAGCACATCGGTAGGTCACAGGCTTGGCTTGAGAAAAAACATAAGGAGGAATTCGGTGACTGGTTTCGACGCCGCAGGCTAGGAATGGTGATGGGATGTCAGCTAGATCTCTTAGCTCCCAGACCTTCGACTACGGTGATGATGTACCAAGGTTATGATATAAATGGTTTTACATTTTACACAAAAAAAAACAGGATGGAAAGAGCACCAACCAAAATAGTGTTGTTCGTTTCGACGCCCACGATGAATACGGCACGGTGGAGGCAACATACTATGGTTTCATAGATGAGATATGGGAGCTAGACTATGGACGACAGTTGAAGGTCGCTCTTTTCCGTTGCCAGTGGGTCCGGCTAGATGAAATCAACACCGACAATGATATGTTCAGTACCGTTGATCTATCCAAGACCGCATACAGAGATGACCCCTTCGTCCTTGCAAAGGATGTTTTGCAAATCTTCTATGCAAGGGATAACAATACAAAGGGAAGACTACAAGTAGTCATGCAAGGCAAAAGGAAGATTGTCGGTGTTGAAGGAGTGACGGACGAAGAAGAGTACAAAGGTTATCAAGAAATGGCTCCTTTTGGGGCAGGCATTACCCTACCTATCCTTGAAGAGGGTGACGAACCTGCTTACCTCCGAAGTGATCACGATGAGGCCATCATAGTTAGAATATCATAAACTATGTAATCCTTAATGAAATATTGTTTTAGTAATTTGCATCGAATTTGAGATCATATGGAGTTGTAGAGATTGATGAGTTCTACCACTATTATTTTGGAACTTTGTTGATATAACGGATGCCATGTTTCCAACAAAGTGACATAACTTTGTGTGAGACAGAGCACTTTATGAGACATGCCTAATAAAACTTTCTCAAATTGAGAAATGACTAAAATAAAAGTTGTAGACATTCATGAGTTCCACAACTTTGTTGTTTACAACTTTTCCATTTGAGATCAATTGGGGACCCAAAATGTTTAAAAATAATCAATATCACTGCCGGTTCTAATAACCACCCGGCAGTGATGTCCCATATCACTGCCGGGTGGTTATTAGAACCGGCAGTGATATGGGACATCACTGCCGGGTGGTTATTAGAACCGACAGTGATATGGGACATCACTGTCGGGTGGTTATTAGAACCGACAGTGATATGGGACATCACTGCCGGTTCTAATAACCACCTGGCAGTGATGCGTGGGTTATATAAGGCGCTGGCGCGCTCCAAGGCCAGTGCACGACATTTTACGCGCTCGACGCTGTTCGCCAGTGCACGACGCCGTCCCCTACCGCTTCCTCAACACCGCCGTCCCCTACAGCTACGCCGACGCCGCGAGGAGCTCCTCCACGTCGCTGTTGAGCGCGCCACCCCTGCTTACTTGGTGAGTGCCCATAAGGTGTTCGATAGAATGTCCACCTCAATGTTGCTTTCTGGGAGGGTGGCTGAATTGCTTGTTAGGTTCGTGATGCCTTTGATTGCTAATAAAACTTGTGTGCTTTGGGTTCTTCTTACCTGCTGAAGTGCTGACTGGCCTACTAACATGTATAACGAATTTGGATATTTCAACCATCTTGCAGAATGCAGTTTCCCTTTTAGTGCTGAATCACATGTTGTCTAGAACTCAATATTTATGATATCAAATAAGTATTGTTAGATTTGTCATAAGATATATTTTTGTAGTATACTTATTTGGTGTCATATATATTAATTTTTTTACCAATATATTTGGTCAAACTTTAGGCACTTTAACCAAAGAATGCATCAAGAATTGCATTCTTTTTGGGACGGAGGTAGTATGTTGCTCATGCCTAATTGTAAGCAGTACAGGGACACGCTGTGTTATGACTTTTGGTGATTTAGTTTGCTACTTGTAGTGAATCCTATAATTTTGTTTGCACAACATGTTTGCCACTAAAATTGCCAATCAACTATACTACTATAGCATTAGAATATATATGTATTATATTCTGGGTGATTGTTAAAAGCCATCTGAAAATCAGTATCTGGTGGCATGAAAAGTAAGACGAGGTGGCAGCGTGTCGGCAGATGGAGGGGTATGGTGGGTGGTAAAATAGTTGATAGAAAAGTAGGTAGCCACATGTGGGAATAGATAAGTGAGGAGGGATTTGGAGGGTCTCTACTTCTGAGGGGTCGGATAGGAAGCGTTCAATAACTTGGGGCACATATTATCAAAAGATAACTCTGTGTTTAATCTGGAATACCGTCAAATAATGAAAACTTATACCATGTTACTTCAATAATAGACTGCTAGTTTCTAACAAAAAAAATGCAGTCCTTGAATAGATTGCCAGCAGGCTTACCATATGCCTACATGGAAGGACAGTAGTATCCCTCGGCTCTGAGAGGCAAATAAGGTTTCTATTTTTTTAATTGCCTGTCGAAATGCATGTCCAGAAACATGACTCGTCATCGCCAATTCACCACCCGTCGCCGAACTACTGATACCCCACAAGCAGAGAGCACTGCGACAGGAGCGCCGCAGGATCCAACTAATGGTGGTGGTAACAATCAGGACGATTGGAGCCCTAGCCATTATCTGCAGCTAGACCAAGGAGACGAGGTAATAACTTAGGTCATACCTAATAACGCGATAGTAAGAAATCACGCTAGATAAGTTTGATGGGGACTTATTTATGAATTTTGAAGCAGCTTCCGCCGCAAGAGCCAAGTGGTGAGGGTACCAGCAGGACTAAGCGTGGTGCAACAAAGCTTCCTCAAACAAGTAAACATTGGCACATCTCTGAGTTCGACCAAGTAGGGGAGCCGGTGGTGCCTCTTAAAGCATTAGGCCCATACAAGAGTGTCATCGGGACACTTGTAAGAGACTTTATCCCGATCAAATACAGGAAATGGACTGGTCGTGAGGATGACCCATGGAGGGTTCCAGAAAGTGAGAAGGAGCTAGTTTGGAACAAGTTGAAAGGGTATTTAACTTTTCCTAATGATTATGATGAGGCGACAGTCAAGAAGAAGGCCAAGGAAATCATGGGTCGCTCGTTCAAGACTTTCAAGGGAACCTTGTACAAGTTAATCAAGGAGGACAGAGAACCGAATTTTGAGGGAGGTCAATACAACAAGCAGAGAGACTTCTGAGAGGAGTTCAAGGCTTACAAGCTATCCAAAGAGGCCAAGGCATCAAGCGAAAGAAATAGAGCAAACTCGCTTAAGGCAAAGGATCCTCATCGCCTAGGATCGCGTGGCTATGTAAGGAAGATTCCGGAATGGGAAATGGAAGTCCAGAAACTAGAGCAGCGCGGCGTTAGGCCTCAGACAAGCGATTGGCAGCCCAGATCAGTAAACTACCTACTCACAAGGGGGGCACAATATAATAGTGATGGGAGCCTTAATGCTAGTAGTGAACCCGTCAGCAATCTCCTCTAGAGGATTTCAACCTTAACCGAGGAAGTGAATAGAGGTAACCGCAAGTCCGATAGAGAAAATGACGTGCTCACACAAGCACTTGGAAACAAGGAGCACCCCGGTCGCACTAGAGGAGCCGGGAATGTTCCTTGGGTGAAAGCATTCGAAGGTGAATCTTCATCCTATAGGAGCCGGGTGAGGGCTAGAACGCAAAGAGAAGAAGAGCTCCAAAGGTTTTGAAAGGAAATCGAAGATAGCATGGAAGCATGGATAGCTGCTCAAGTTGATGCACGAGTTATGTCAGCTATGCAATCCATGTGTTTGACACAACCGCAGCCTATCCTGACTTTGAATAGCCCAGTGCCCAAGGGTCGCAGTAGCTATGGCTCAACCCCTATGCTTGACGAAAAAGAGGTCAATGCTCCTCATCCAGTGGACAACATCACTGGACCTATTAATGTCAGGTTGTACATCCATCAGCAGTGGACAAAAGACAAGGTGGTGGTCGGACAAGCATTTCCAAGAGGAGACGGCATCATTCATGGCAAGCCAATGCCACCCGGGTATGCCAGGGTCAGCATTGATAAGATCTTGGATAAGAAGTACAATAAGATACACATTGATTTCCCAGTGGAGGAAGATAGGCCGCATCTTGTTCACAACTTGGGCACTCATGTGGCTTGGCGCAAATGCTTCATCAAGCTGGATGAGCAGCCATCTTCGGATGATGAGGATGACAGTGAATCATCAGCATCGCCGCCGCCAAGAGGTTTCTCTTCTCTGCAAGATCCTCATTCTCCCTCTCCTTCCTCGAAAGAGAAGACACCTCCTCCACCGCCAAAGGAGAAAACACCTCCTCTACCTCCTCCACCGCCAAAGGAGAAAACACCTCCTCTACCTCCTCCACCTCCTCCACAGCCAAAGGAGAAGACACCTCCTCCTCCTCCGCGAAAATCCAAAGTGCGATCAGGTTCGACCTCGCAACACAAGAGGTCATCAGTTTCGGTTGGTAATGCTCCCCAGACAAGTAAAAAGAAGGTGGATGCTAGCATTACGAGTAAGATGAAGGACCCGACTGTGGAGCCTCCAAGCAAGAAAGCCGCCGTTGCCTTCTTTAATCGAATAGCCAGTCTACCTAAGTGGAGACAACAGACCGAATTTGAAAGGCAACACAACAAAGAGAGTAATCAAATCAGAGCTAGAGAAATACACACCAAAGAATTGCTAGAGATACAGAACTTGGCCAACAACATGGGCATATCCATGGAGAGGGCCACGAAGTTGTATTACGGAACGAGAGATTTTGAAAAAGCCACGGTCGCATACAAGTATTCAAGAGGCAATCCTTTGGTCGCCACCGAACAAGAGTATAGAGATTTGCCAACATACATGCGATAGTTGCATGATTATTACTCCCTGGATACTGCCAATGGAGACTGTGTCGGTTTTGAAGTTTGCATCCCTCCCGGACTGGTTTTTAATCATCCTAAAGAAACGGTGCATATTATTTATTATGAACACCTCTTTCAACTCTTCCAACGGCGCTCGCTCGATACGCAGATTTTGATGATATGATCTATGTAAGTACCCTACCCTCACAACATTATAATAAACTACGTGATTTGCATTTGAATATATCATATGTTTATTATGCAGGTGTATGGCAAAATGGTGCCTAAAGAAGCAATTGAGCAATATAGACTTCTTGGATCCCATATTTGTAAATGAGACAACATGCACCGCCCCTGGTGAAGATGACTATGTACCAACAAGTTTGAAGATTGAGTTTGAAAGGATGTTCAGAAACAACAAAACAAACGTACTCCTACCCTACAACTGCGAGTATGTGTTCTCGACCCTTATTTTAGTGTTTCTTTTCTTGATATGTCATTCAATAACATGGACTTTGTGATTGCAGCAACCATTTCATCCTCGTAGATATCTATCTTGAAGATTCACATATCGAGGTGTGGGACTCAAAGAAAAAGCCACTTTCTCTTATCGACCCCCTAGTCAAAGTGCTGAATAAGTAAGTAAACCCAATATCACAACACTTTCTAATCACATAGGATATTGTAATGTCCTCGGTCTTCACACTTCATTTACAATGTAACATAGAATGAAGGCATTACCTAATTGGAAAAATCTCGATAGTAAGATGCAAAAGCAATGGAGTGCCCCATTCAGTGTAAAGTATATGGAGGATCTCAAGACCCTAGATCAACCGATGGGGAACAACGAATGCGGGTTCTATGTGATGTGGGCAATGCTAAAATACTTTGGCGCAAAAACAAATAAGGGAGATGACATGGTACGTAGGCATCCTATTTCTATTGTTTTGTCTTACGTTTGTGCATCTCAATATCATCTTGCTTCAATTACAGCGCAAAGCAAACAATCACAACCAGTTGCTAGATTTTGAGATGAGAGGAATTCAAGAGGAGATAGCAAGGTTTGTGATGGACGAGATATTGACCAAGAAAGGATCATTCTCCATTGCGAGGACTAAGAAGTACAAGGCGCAGTACGGAAGAGACCACATTGATAGGCTATTGTAATGCGACTCTTAATTCGATACTTAAAGTTTTTTTTGAAACTTTTGTAATATAAATGTTGATGGGTTTGTATTGTCACTGATCAACAACCACCTTCACATCGATATCAAATTGATCGATAGCAACCACCTCCACCTCCCCGACCTCTCACCCCACCACCTCCCCTCGAAATGAAAATAAAACAATTATTAAAATACAAATTGTGAAAAGTATATCACTACCGGTTCAAAGAAAACCGGCAGTGATAATATAATCTACACAACCGGTTGGTTAAAACAACCGGCAGTGATGGCTCAAGTATCACTGCCGGTTTGTAAGACGAACCGGCAGTGATACATGAGCTATCACTGCCGGTTTGGCATAACCGGCAGTGATGTGATCAGCTCATCACTGTCGAGTTGGTTATGGTGGTTCAAAATCCGCCAATGAAGGGGGGTTTTGAACCACCAGTGATGTCCTTCTCTGCTGTAGTGCCTGTCCTTTTTGTAGCACAGTTTCGCTCTATTGCTCAAAAATAGAGAATATTATGTTTTTGAGAGGGTGAAACTGGACTAAAATATGAGCATATCATAAGTAAGACCGATAATATATGTCTGGTTAGAATGCACAGCGGAATCCGGTCCGGCTCACTGTACCCATGAGCCCTAATATGTGGATGGGTACTCTAACATGTCTCTTCTAAGAAATGATAATGGTAGTTTGTTCGTTAGAGTACTAATATGTGGATGGGTATAGCGAGCCGGGTTGGATTCCGCTGCGCACTCTAACATGTCTCTTCAAAGAAATGATAATGATATTGATCTAATGGTGTCGAGAATTGGTTGGAAACATTGCATGCATGACCTAATAATAAAGTGAATCTCAACCCCTTCGTACCCTCACGTATAGCGACTCCGAGCACCCCCCTCCCCCACGCTCCACTATCGCTGGTCCCCCTCCCTCCCCCCCTCTATCATCGCCGGAGGCCGGAGGGAGTGGGGATCCATCATTTTTAATAAGTTGTTCCAGTTGATCAAGTCCTTAGGGTTAGGGTCTCTCCATACCAAGTTTCTTGGTCTTGAGGATTTATCTCCTCCTCCTCCTCTCCGGCGACAGCGAGAGGGCAGGGTGGAATCGTTTTCTCCATGGCAGCTCTATTGAAGATGAGGACGGCAACTATGGTGTTAGCATCCTCACCGGTATTACGACATGGAGACTTTATTTCCGGACGGCGACATCAAGGCAGAGATGGTGTCGCCGCCATGAAATAATTTTCTCCGGTTTCTTCTCTGTTTTATTATGCTTAGATCTAGCCACGATGAAGGACTAGGGAGAATAAGTTTCAGGTCAGTCTTCCTCATTCTTCGGTGACAGAAAGAAGAAGAAGACACTAGAAAGAAGAAGTTTGTCAACTCCGCCAACATGAATGTTGGCCGTCATTCGTTGGGCATCTGTTCTCAGGCCTTTTGCTGAGTGTTTGCCTATACGGTCATCCATACTGCAAAACGTCGTACATGTTTGGTTTGGGATCTGGAACTATTCACAGCATAGGTACAATTTAGATGAAAATCAATTTCTGGATATTTATGTAATCCAGAGTGCTTATAATGTGTTGTTGTACCCAACTATTATCTAATATAATTCTTTTTTCGTTGTAAAAAAAGTAATAAAGTGTCTGGATCACTTAACTATGAGATTAAGTATCACTTCTAATCTATATATCATATGTATATGATCTATACATCTTATAAAAGCAAACCTCACTAGCATAACTATCTCTTCATGCAATAACCCATCCACATATTAGTACCCACTAATCATATATAATAACACACACACCGTCGTCTCGTCTGTCGTGATTCCAAACGCGCAGGCCATATCGTTTCTAGTCTAGTGTATAACATGTTATACGTACGTATGTACCTTCGGCTTGTTCACGTAGCTATATATGCACAAAAATTATACATCATACAATATATATATATATATATATATATATATATATATATAGGGGTGGATCCAGCGCCGGGGCGGGGTGGGCTCGAGCCCCCGCTACCGCCGCTCGGACCATAGAGCCCCTCCTAAGCCCCCGCTACAAATTTATACATATTCAAGCTTAGAAGGAGAGGCTAGGAATAAAAGATTATGAGATAAGCCCCTGCTAACTTATTTCCTAGATCCGCCACTATATATATATATATATGCCTGTGAGAGGACACGTGTATATATATATAACCCAAGGCCTGTGAGAGGACACGTGTAGAATAGACAATTAATTAAGAAAAAAAACCTTGTCCGCTTATATATAGTTTTAAAAGCTAGCTGTACGTGGTGGATCATTATTCATTATACTATTAGGGAGAGGCATGCAGGCGACGCCAACAGCTAGCAACAGGCCGCCGTAATGATGCGTGACCAGAATTAGCGTGTCGGACAGAAGACAGATGGATTCATGTTGGCACAACAATAGCACGCACTGATAGGACGATTTGCTAGTAAACAAAATAAATGCATGCATCGCGTCCAGTGCGTACATACATACAGATACAGTAGTAATAAATAAAAAATAACATGTAATGTCCAAATTAATCGTCTCGTTGAACCGAATCCACTAGTATCAGTTTCTTTTTATTTTATGTGTATATCCTTGTACGATCCTGCTAACTAGCTCAGCTGGATCGTCACTAGGCTCCAAGATGTGCATGTGTGTGTTTGCACGCTAAATAAAGAATAATCCGTGTGGCATAGATTATTATTATTATTGTTAGTTTATAAGTATACGTCTCCAATTATTTTCTTTTTCAAAACAAAAAATGGCTAGATTCTAGTAAAAAAAGCTAGATAAAGGTCTTATTCGTTTGTCTTATAATCCGTACTTTTCAGGTTGTTTTTTAGTCGAAACAGTATTTTTCTCTCACAACAAATCAGCGAACGGTATTTTCAGCCATAGCTTTTCAGCGAAGCAAACGAGGCCAAAACTAGTGTCAGTCGGTCATCAGTTGAATCCGCCGGCTGATGACGAGAGAAGTTTATTAAATTCATGTCCAACACCAATGCAGCAGAATGTTCTAATGCAAGCCGCAGACCTGCAACAGTGTCCTTCCTTTGTCCCATGTTATTGATCGTTTTTTTTGTTTTCGTGCCACAAGTTTGACTTGATTCGTAGAAAATACGTACAACATTTGTATCTCCAAATAAATTTATTAAAAACTAGATTCGAATATCTTTCCAATAATATCAATTATGTACTATAAATATTAATATTTTTTAATATATATTTTGTCAAAGTTTTTTCTCAAAAAACGAAAGCGACAGATATTTTAGGATAGAGGGAGTATATAGGACATCATAAAAATCTAAATAAAACGTTTGAACTATTAAAATAAAAAGTAATCTACTATACCTAAATAGAGAACCCTACTAGTCTATCTACTATATTTAAATAGGAAAACCCTGCTAGCCTACAGTGATCTGGTGAAGCCACGTCAGCATCGAAGTCGCTCCCTCCCGCCTCCGTGAGCCGTTTCCTCCGAATGCATTTCCTCCGAGTCCACGAAGAGGCAGTGGCTTCGGCCTGATTGGTTGCCTGCGCGACTTGGACCAGCTCACATCGCAGATGCAGGCTCCCACGAGACAGGCTGGTGTATGTATTGAGGCTGCCTGAGAAGAGTTGGCCGTACCGCATGAGACAAAACTACGTGAACACGTGTTATTGATATATTTATTTTGTGCAAATATACTTTAATTGTTCTTATTTTATCTTATTAAATCTTAATATCCTTTGAAATATATTAATATCATTTAATATACACTAATCATACGCTAATCTGGTCATTAGTTGGTGCATGCTGTGCATGGCACGAGCCTGCATCTGCATGAATGGCTAGAGAATCCGTTTCCACAGAAGCAGCATCGGGCGTGGTCGCATGCGCCGAGGCTGGATGAGAGCAGATGCAGGCAACCAATCGCGCCCAAAGCGGCAGCGGGCAGCGGCGTCTAATTAAATCCTGAAACTGATCTCCACCGATCGAGCCCGCAACCGCATCTCCTTAATTCCTGACTCAGGGCCCCATACATAAGAGACCACAATGCTTTCATTCTCCTCGTACTGCAGTTATCCATCTCTCTCCCCCTCCGTTGCGTCATCGTCGGTGGCCCGTGTCGTGGGAGCAGGAGCAGGAGCACGGAGCAGGAGCACGTACGCCGCCAAAACAAACGTGGCCTGCGGCCAGAAGATCCCGAGACCCGAACGTGGCCTTCTAGCGAGATCGCCGCCCCTGCTCCGCCCGAAGCAGGCGAGCCAGGCAGGGTTCCTGGTGGTGGGTTCACATATGGATGGAGTCGAGATCCAAACGGATTCGACGTTTGAGTTCTGCTGCTTTGCTGGTAAGCAACCCTAACGTGATCTTATTTTCGATACATGCTGTGAGCGACGAGCAACCGGCTCCGAATCATACATTCATACTTCCTTTCCGTCACTTGATTCTGTTCCTGCCTAACAAAGTGGAGTACCAATTTAATCCATTTATTTATCCAAGGTTTCGCCCGATTGGATTTGGTTATCCTCCCTCTTTATAGCGTGCGACATCGATCTCAGTTGAAGAGGTCCTTTCGTCAAGGTCCAGGTGCATTTGAAGTTCCAAAAATTCACGGGCTCACTGATGAAGACATATGCTCTTTCACCAAGGTCTACGTGCTATCTGAACCTGCAGTCTGCTGACACGCGGCATGGTGTTTGTTTTTTTTTTTCATTTTTTTGCAGATTTCTTCCAAACCACGGAAGCTTGTAATATGCCTATGACGATCTAAATCTAGCTATTAGTTAAGAGGCCACCGGAAAAATCGCGCCAACGCAAAATTCAAGCGTCACGCAAAAACTCATAGGCCGTGAGGGGATCGAACCTTGCTCTGTTGCCTCGGGTCTGGCTGCGCTATCCACTTCAGCTATGAAAGCTCGTCGCATAGGTGATACCCATAACCCTGTTTTATAAGGACAAACAGGGAAAAATCTACCCTAATTAATCACTCCTTGTTATGCTAAATGCTGTCTAAAACAACCTTAATTACCAATATGGAGGGGAATACCATGGCTGATATGCAGCTCAAGCGAACAGGGTGAATCGAAGCAAAATTAAATGGAGAGGTTACCGGTAGTACTTGCTCCATTGTTATATAAGGTCAATACGGATCAGACTACTGGGTAGTTTCAATTCATTTGACGTGATCGATCGCCGATCCGGTCATCAAACTGATTGGTCGATGAGCAAGAGCAAACCAATGGAACGGAAGATACACTGTACTACCGTACGAGTGAATTGCAGACGCGAGGCGCGCGTCAGGCCGGGGTGACGTATACGTACGCGCGCGTGCAGCGGCCGGGCCCGCGCGTCAGGGGTCGGCTTATCTTATCGCCCAAGCTATAAGGCGTCGCCGTCGCCATCGACGACCACCGCGCGCCTTGCTGGACACATCCGATCCGGAATTCCGGATGCATCGATCGATCCATTCCATGGGGTCATCCGAATCGGATCCAGCAGCGCATGCGCTACCACACACGCAACGCTGCCCCCCTATGCTCGTTCGACTCCCCTTTGATCCGTAACGTCGGCGTCGGCGGGACAGCGACGGCCTAGCTACTGGCCGGCCGAGCTGGGGCTGGGGATGCTCCGTGCTCCGTCGGCGACCTTCCTGCTCCTGCCTGTCCGGACTGAACAAAATGGACGATGCAGGCATCCATTCGTGCTCATTTTATAATATAGATGTTATTTTTTTTATAAAGTTAGTTAAACTTCAAAAACTTTGACCGGCACGGATTCTAACAATATCAAGTTTTATAGTATAATAATTCAAATTGTTTGCTATATTATTGGTGAAAATTTTAAAGTTTGACTCTTAATTTGCGTGCGTCTTATAAAAGAAAAATGGAGTAGTGTACTAGTCAATCATAATAGGAGTAGTTAGTACACTAGTACAAAAACTAACTTTTTTTAGGTACGGTACTACTACCTCAGTTTTTTTCTCCGTTTCCAAAAGAGAGATTAATTCTATATTTCGACCAAATTATTTTTTAAATTTTTTGACTAAGTTTATAGAAAATAAAAGATTCAATATGAAAACACATCTCATGGTTCATCCAACGATACTTATACGGTATCATCAATGCGATTATTTTCTTTTGTATACAATTGATCAAGAAGAGAAATGCCTACTAACAGTTTAGTTTCGATAACCGAACAGACCCTAAAATCATTGTTAGGTCCCGTTTGGCAGGGCTTCACTTCACTACTGAAACCATTTTTTTTTTGGCTTCAGCTCCACGAATAGCTCCATCAGTGAAGCTGAATCTGTTTTGGTAAACTGTTTGGCAAAACGGTTTTCCTGTGAGAGCATATTTTTAGGAGCCTAGAGGAGTCGGGAGAAGCCACTTTTTTTTGGCTCCATTCCACCTCAAATCATTGTGAGAGCATGTTTTTAGAGGCTTCACCAGTGAAGCCATTTCATTTTACCTCGTTTGGTAGAAAACGGCACCAAACGACTTCTGAAGCCGGTGAAGAAGCTCTGCCAAATGGCGCCTTAGTCCCACCCCTTTATTTTGCAGCCGAAAGCTCGGTGTAGTATTGTACTCCCTCTCCCCAGAAGAATGAATCCTAGCCCCAAAATTTGTCCCTAAGGCCGGTCTCAGCGGTGGGTTTCAATTCCCAGTTTCCAAGACTGCCACATCACCTTTGTAGATTTAGATTGAGAAATGAAATTGAGTCTCTCAGTGGAGGATTTTATTTCACTGTTTCCAAGACAAGCTGCAGCAATTAATGTATGTATGTTGATGTGATTCTATGCGCCATGTAAACTATGTTGCCACTTGAAAATATATCTAAACTATAGTCACTTTGAAACTACAAGATATCTCATGCTGACCGGTAACATATGTATTTATTTTAGGACGAGAGAGTAATTCATAATAGTATAAGTTTTTTTTAAAAAAACTATACTGCCTAATAAAATTTTCAGGAGAAAATTGTAGGTAAATATAATAAAAGAATGGTAGAACATGTCATTTGTCGGAGCCAGGCCAGCTGTGGATTCTGCGATACAGTACAGTATGTTTGCTTCTCGTTTGTTAATTGAGGGGAAAAAAGAAAACTCCTTGAATGAATTTTTTAGTGCAAAGAGCAAAGTGCACGAGCACCCTTTTTCTGCTGGATCGCAACAAGGGCAAAGCATCTCGGTTGCATTTAACACGGCCCTCCGTCTCCCTCAAGTCCGTGGTCCCCAAAGTCCTCACTCCCTTCCGCATCTGATCCGAGTCATGGGCTCATGGCCGTGATAGCAGGCCTTGAAGGCAACGACGGCCTGCTCCAAGGCCACGGAGGCGAGCTCCAAGACCGCGGCTGCGTGATCCGGCACCAGAGCCACCATCGGGTGCTCCATGGCGGTGTCCGCGGCGCTGCGTCCCATGTGCACGGTGACTATGGCCATGGCCGCGACTGCAGGCTCGAAGGCGACGGCGGCAGGCTCCAAGGCCGCGGCGGCGAGGACGGCAGGCGAGCCGACGGCGACGGGCTCGAAGGCTGCGACAGCGAGGACTACAGGCGAGCTCGAAGGCCGCAACAGAAAGGACGGCAGGTAAGCCGACGTCGCCGGGCTCGAAGGCCGCGGAGGCGAGGACGGCAGGCAAGCTGACGGCAGCGGGTTCGAATGCCGCGGCAGCGAGGACGGCAAGCGAGACGACGACGGCGGGCTCGAAGGCCGCGGAGCGCGGAGACGAGAACGGCACGCGAGCTGACTGCGGCAGGTTCAGTTCGTCGGAGGCTGTGGCAGCAAGGAGACGAGGACGACAACATTTAATATTCTCGGAAACTGACGAACAGCAATTAACGGTGCGTTTAGTTCGCGAAAATTTTTGACTTTACGGTAGCATTTTGTTTGTATTTATTATTCAATCATAGATTAATTAGACTTAAAAGATTTGTCTCGTGATTTTCTACCAAACTGTGTAGTTAGTTTCTTTTTTCATCTACATTTAATGCTCCATACATATCTCTAAATATTCGATGTGACGGATAATCTTAAAAAAATTTGGTAACTAAACATGGCCTAAGGTCGAGCAGTTTAACGAGGGGAATTATAAACTCTGTTCCCTTGGCATTTAATAATTTTTTCTCTGGTTCACTGAGGCTATCTTCAACGGCCACGACGCAGATAAAACACACGTTTCATGTTTGGGTCACACATAGTAAAGAACTCGCGTACCCAAATCTTTGGCTTCTCCGATAGCTAACCCAAAAAGGAGAGCTCCCACCCCGCCTTTCTCTCCTCACCGAGCCGGCAAGCGCCCCTGTGCGCCGAGGGCCGAGTGCCCCCGTCCGCAGGCCCCGCCCTGCCGGCACTGCGGTCCCGCCTCACCGTTGTGGAGGCGCCGCGGTCCTGGACCAGCGGCAGCTCGCGGCTGCCAGGGAAGATGGTGGCGGTCCCGGACCACCACCAGCAGCTCGCAGCCGCAACCATGTCCTCCGCCGACGAGCTCTTCCACAACGGCCAGATCCGCCCCGTCTGCCTCGCCGTCGCGCTGCTCCAGCCGCACCCGTACCCCGCCATGCTGCTCGACTTCCCTCCCGACGCCACCGCGGAGGCGTAGCGCAGACGTCATGGCGCTGCCACAAAGCAGGAGAAGGCGGGGGCGGCGTAGGAGAAGGCGCCGGGCGCGACCCACCGTGGACACCGCCGCGGACCCGCCTCGACGCGCCCCGTTCTCCGCCTCGCCCTGCTAGCTCCTCGCTCCTCGTCGCACCGGTGGCCGCTCTGAAAGTCCCTAGTTTGGTTTTGGCTAATTAATGAAATCTAAGTACTAATCACATGTGCTTGAGTGTTGATAGCAAAAGGTGATTGGTACACTCCTAAGTGATGGAAAGATGCATGTTGATCACGATGACTTGGTGCCATACTAGAAGAAGAAGAGGAGATGGAGTGCAATCCTATGGAGCTCAAGGCAAAGGTATAGATAGGATTTGCTTTTGGTGATCAAGACACCATAGAGGGTGTGATCACATTTAGGATCGATAGCCATACTATAAAGAGGAGAATTTCCGGGGCTATTGATCCCTTAAGTGCCACTAGATGAAGATTCATTTGCATATGCATTTAGATCTAGTGGTGAGCTAACTTAACGCCTCAAAAATGATTGTAAAAATGCTAACACACATGCACATGGTGATGTACACTTGGTGATGTTAGCACATTTGCGAAAGTGATGGAGATTGAGCGGTAGAGATGGATTTGGGGCCCTCCCTCCCTCCCGCCGAACTTGCGAGGCGGGATTCGACGCTTTTTGTGGAAGTGAAATGTCTATTTTTCACTACGCCAGAGGCGGAGATTTTCTCTAAGTCATTATGGAAAGAAACGGAGATGAACGGAGGTCACTGAGGTGACCGGACGCGGTCTTGGTATGACCGGACGCGTCCGGTCAGTGACAACAGCAGTCTGGCGTGTGGACTAGGGTTTACCACCGACGCGTCCGGTCACTCGCAGGACCGGTGTGTCTGGTCAGGCGCCAGAGGGACAGCGAACGCGAAGGGTCGAACTGACGCGGTGGCGCGTCCGGTCATGTGTGGGTGCTTACTGGAATCAACCGGACGTTGACACCGTGGCGTCCGGTCAATTCAAGCGGTGCGTCCGGTTGCGTGGTCAGCAACACGAACCAATGGCGACTAGACGCCTAGGCGCGTCCGATCAAGTTTAATCGGCGCGTACGGTCACTCAAGTGCGTAAACGAGTACACTTAAGTGATCGTTACGATCGAACGAACGAGATTCAAAGCGAGACACGTGGCGTTCATCGGGGAGGTCGCGGTGGAGCGACCGGACGCTGTGGCACGTCCGGTCAGGCCGGACCAGCGCGTCCGGTCACCGCGAGTGTGGTTGTTTTGTGAGCCAACGACTCTATTCTTTTGGGGCTCCTATAAATACTTGTTGGCCGGCTCCTAGAAGACTCTCTTGGACATTTTGACATCCTAAAATTCTCTTGAGCTTAGCATACTCCCTCTCACTCATCTCTCTTTCTTGATAGTTGATTGACAAATCAAAGTGAGTTTGAGTGATCTCAAGTGCATTTGCTTGTGAGTTTACATCTAGTTGGCACTTGAGTAAGTATTGGCTGCGGGATTCTTGTTACTCTTGGTGGTTGCCGCCACCTAGACGGCTTGGAGGCAGTGGAGGAGTAGTGGCAACAGTGTTGCTTGTTCTTGGCCACCTCCTGGTGATTTGTGAGGGATGTTGTGCCTTCCGCGGCGGAGCGCCAAAGGCACTCTAGTAAATTGCTCGTGTCATCGAGTTACCTCACTTGTGGTAGGTTCTTGCAGTGCTTTTAGGGAGCTTGGCTTCGGATTGCCAATTAGCCGCCAAACCACGAAGTGGTGGTCGACACAACGGGGACGTAGCGTGCCGGCAAGCACGTGAACCTCGGGAGAAAAAATTGTCTGTCACCTTTGTGATTGATTTCTTGGATTTCTCCCGGTGATTGGTCTTCATATTGTTGTGATTGATTTATTCCTCGACGAGGCGGAATAAAGATCACTTACCTCTCTTTTACATTCCGCAAACTAGTTGTAACAAGCTCTATAGTGTAATTAGTTTTGAGAGCTTGTATTATCTTTGCTAGTATAACTTGTCACCTAGTTGAGCTCTTTAGTGTAGCTAGCTTGTGAGAGCTCGCAGTGACTTAGCCTTTGTTTGTAATAGTGATCATAGTTACTAGAATTGTTGGATAGGTGGCTTGCAACCCTTGTAAAACTAGAGCAAATTCGCATTTCGCCATTTGTTATACTAACCTTTTGCTCTAGTGAGTTTGTAGAATTTTTAATAGGCTATTCACGCCTCTCTAGCCATATTAGGACCTTTCACGCTCAACGTCTCACCGCGGGCCCACCACTACGAGCGCCAGCGATTTGCGTCGTCCCTCTCGACGACGCTTTTTTGCCTTTCGGGTTGGTAGGTACGCAAAATGTGTCCTCTCTTTGGGTCCTCTGTTGGAGCTCGTTCTTGGGGACGCAAAGTACTGTGAAAGACCTTTTTTGGGTTTGGGTCACGCCGTTGGAGATAGTCTATAAGGGCAGTTCCAATGCTAGAAGCTACAAGTAGTTTCTATACCTATTAATTTTCATAGACACTACGTATAGAAACCATTGTCTTAATTTAAACAATTTTTTATCCAATCACGTACATTCTCTCTCCATTCTCTACCAATCACATCCCCTCATATCTTGGTTCTCGTGTAGACATGGTTTTTAGTTTAGACCCGGTTTTTATGATTTTTGCTATCTCTCTTTAATAACTACCTTGCCACATCAGTAAAACGTTTAGTTGGCAGTATAATTAATGTCTATAGAAACTATGATGGTTTCTACACTAGAAGTGCCCTAATCTATCTGAATGTTGCTAAGAATTGATTCCTTCAGGTAGGGAGGGAGTATTGGCATCCATATCCTTCGGAAAGAAATTAAAAAGGGGCCACTGAAATAGTAGCATTTACCTGCTTGTCCCCAACCAATAATTGTCTATCCATCGGGACATATATATATATATATATATATATATATATATATATATATATATATATATATATATATATATATATATATATATATATATATATATATATATATATATACACACACACTACGTAGGAGTAAACGATGATGATGCCGACTAGTTGCAAAGCATGCAAATCTAGTGCACAAAGTTAAGGTTGTTGTTGCAAGAGGGGGAAAACGACGCCGGAGCACTATGTCTATACTTTTATTTATTATATGAAGATGAGATCATATTCATATATACTATAGCGGTACGGCTGGCTACGCTACGCTCGCTAAAAGGATCTCTCGGGCCGACCGTTATCTAGATAAACCAGTGGCCCCCCAGCAGAACGATGTGTATGTGGTCACCGTACCCCACCATTCGTACATCAACAACACGCTTGAGAATCACATGATGCACACACTCGCTTCGCATCGACGCTTCCTCCATCGTTCGATACGGCATATGAGTACGGATACCATTATATTTTTTTTTTCACGAACAAGCCTCTTCGTTAAGAGGAGATTAGAGTTTATTACACAACATATATCATTTGGACACCTCTGAGCATAGCGATTGTCTACGAAGCGCGGATACGTGAGGGGGGTGCCGTATCGGGTATCCGTTACGCGTCGGACACGGATACGGCATGGATACGTGAGGGATTCGGATCTGAGTCGTGTCCTAATATCTGGATACGTGCTACACCAGATACGCGTACTAGACGCGGCTGGGCCAACCTGGATACGGCCCAACGCTGGAAAACAACCGCATCTCCTCTTCTGCGTACTGTGTATACCGTGTGAGAGAGCCGCAAATCCCCCGCGTCTCTCGTCTCCTTTAGCCTCGCACCTTGCGTCGCCCCTCTGGAGCCGGCCGCCGCCGCAGGCGAGTTCCTTCTCAAGCCAAAGCATCCGACAATGATCCCTTCAGAGCAGTAGCAATCACTCCTCTTGCATCTTCCTCTCCCGTGTTGCCCCCTCTGCGGCCTATGGCATCTTCCTCGGCGAGCTCTAACCCCTGGCCGAAACAGGCACCAGCGCTCCAGATCACAGTAGCCGGCGGCGAGCCCTATGGTAAGTTTGCACCCTCTTCTTCATCTTCCAGGAAGTCACTTGTGTATGTTTGTGACTGGGCGGTGGTGGCGTTTGATATGTACATTGAGAACATGAGGACCGAAGCAGCTAATTATTTTGTTTTGTTTTTCTTCGTTCATGTTGTCTCATAAAAACTCCGCCTATGTTGACTGGAAGACTTTCTTAAGTCGTCTCAACATAGCCGGTCCCAAGCCCGGGTAAAGGAGGAGGGTGTGTTAAGGTCTGGCGAATCAACAGTAAAAAAACAGCCACTCTCATGGATTTGAAACCCAAAAGAGATTCGTTGGGGCGTAACCCTCTTAGCGACGCGCTACATCGGAACCCGGTGTGGTGTTAAATAGGCAAGGGTCGGGTCGTCATCCCCTTAGTGGCGCGTCATATCGTGACCCGGGTACGATGAAAAATGAGCAAGGGTCGGGCCGTCGCAACCTTAGTGGCGCGCTACATCTACGCCCGGGTGTAGTGAAAAATAAGTAAGGGTCTTCGCACTTCCCTCGACGGGTGCGAATGGTAAGGAAGCTAGCCGAGCCAACTAGGATTCGTCTAGGTAGCTGGAACGTAGGGTCCCTAACGGGTAAGCTAAGAGAGCTAGTCGATGCAGCAATTAGAAGGCGTGTAAATATTCTATGCGTTCAGGAGACTAAATGGAAGGTCCAGAAGGCGAAGGAGGTGGAGGATACTGGCTTCAAATTTTGGTACACGGGGACAACATCGGGTAGGAATGGTGTAGACATCTTGATCGATAGGAGCCTTAAGGATGGAGTCGTTGATGTTAGGAGGCAAGGCGACCGGATTATCTTGATCAAGCTGGTAATTGGAGATTCGGCTCTGAATGTGATCAGTGCCTATGCCCTCAGGTAGGTCTTAGCGAGGGCACCAAGAGGCAGTTTTGGGAAGATCTTGATAGCGTGGTTAGTACCGTGCCTATCAGCAAGAAACTCTTTATAGGAGGAGACCTCAACGGCCATGTTGGTGCGACTAATGTAGGTTTCGAGCGGGTGCACAGGGGGTTCGGGTATGGTAGTAGGAATCAAGAGGTGGAGGATGTTTTGAACTTCGCGCTGGCCTATGACTTATTGATAGCGAACACCCTCTTTAGGAAGAGGGAATCTCATCTAGTAACCTTTCGTAGTGGACAACACTCGAGCCAGATCGACTTTATCCTTGCAAGGAGGAAGGATAGACGTGCTTGCTTTGATTGTAAGGTATTACCTGAGGAGTGTGTTGTCCCTCAACATAAGCTTGTGGTGGTGGACTTTCACTTTCGGGTACGTGTCCACCGGGACAAACGAGCCAAGATTGCGAGAACGAAGTGGTGGAAGCTTAGAGGGGAAGCAGCACAAACGTTTAAGGAGAGGATGCTAGACGAGAGGCCTTGGGAAGAAGGAGAAGGATGGCAACATGTGTTCGGAAGGTGGCTTCAGAAGTGTTTGGCGTGAGTAGGGGAGGCAAACGGGAAGCGAAAGACATATGGTGGTGGAATGATGAGGTGCAAAGGGCTATTAGGGAGAAGGAGTGTTTCAAGCGTCTCCACCATGAAAAGAGTGTAGCCAACATCGAGGGCTATAAAATAGCGAAGAGGGTTGCAAAGCGAGCTGTGAGTGTAGCAAAAGGTCAGGCGTATGATGGCCTTTATCAGCGGCTAGGAACGAAGGAAGGGGAGAAGGACATTTATAGGATGGCTAGAATCCGCGAGAGGAAGACAAGGGACATCAACCAAATAAAATGCATCATGGATGGGACAGATCGACTTCTGGTGAAGGATGAGGAGATCAAGGACAGATGGAGAGAGTACTTCGATAAGCTGTTTAATGGGGAGAATGAGGGTCCTGCCCTTGAGTTGGACGACTCATTTGACGATACCAACAGACGCTTTGTGAGGAGAATTCAGGAGGCAGAGATCGGAGAGGCTTTGAAGAGGATGAAGGGAGGTAAAGCAATGGGCCCTGATGGTATCCCCATTGAGATGTGGAGATACATAGGCGCTAGAGCGATAGTATGGTTAACTAAGCTTTTTAACCTTATTTTTCGGTCTAACAAGATGCCTGAAGAAATGGAGGAGAAGTATATTAGTACCTATCTTCAAGAACAAGGGAGATGTTCAAAATTGTACTAACTACCGTGGGATTAAGTTGATGAGACATACGATGAAGCTCTGGGAGAGGGTTATCGAGCATCGCCTAAGGAGAGTGACACATGTGACCCAAAATCAGTTTGGGTTCATGCCTGGTAGGTCGACCATGGAGGCGATTTTCTTATTACGACAATTGATGGAGAGATATAGGGAGCAGAAGAAGGACTTGCACATGGTCTTTATTGACCTCAAGAAGGCATATGATAAAGTACCGAGAAATGTCATGTGGTGGGCCTTGGAAAAGCACAAAGTCCCAACTAAGTACGTTACCCTCATCAAGGATATGTACAGGGATGTGGTGACGTTTGTCCGAACATGTGATGGCGACACCGGTGACTTTCCAATTAAAATAGGACTGCATTAGGGGTCAGCTTTGAGCCCTTATTTATTTGCTTTGGTGATGGATGAGGTCACAAGGGACATACAAGGTGATATCCCTTGGTGTATGCTCTTTGCTGATGATGTGGTGCTAGTTGACGACAGTAGGGCAGGGGTTAATAGGAAGTTAGAACTATGGAGGCACACGTTAGAGTCGAAAGGGTTCAGACTTAGTAGGACTAAGACCAAGTATATGAGGTGCGATTTCAGCGTGACTAGGCACGAGGAGGGAGACGTCAGCCTCGATGGGCAAGTGGTGGCCAAGAAGGATACTTTTCGGTATTTAAGGTCGATGCTACAAAAGGATGGAGACATTGATGAAGATGTTAGCCATAGAATTTCAGCCGGCTGGTTGAAATGGCGTTAAGCTTCTAGCGTTCTCTGTGACAAAGGAGTGCCTCAGAAGCTGAAAGGTAAGTTCTATAGGACGGCGATTCGTCCGGCGATGTTATACAGTGCTGAGTGTTGGCCTACAAAAAGGCGACATGTCCAACAATTGAGTGTAGCAGAGATGCGTATGTTGCGTTGGTGTTGTGGGCACACAAGGAGGGATAGAGTCCGGAACGAAGATATTCGGGATAGGGTTGGGGTGGCACCAATTGAGGAGAAATTGATTCAACATCGGTTGAGATGGTTTGGACATGTCCAACGGAGGCCTCCTGAGGCGCCGGTGCGTAGTGGAGTTCTAAAGCGGACCAATAATGTAAAGAGCGGTAGAGGTCGACCTAAACTAACTTGGGACGAGTCCGTTAAGAGAGATCTTAAGGAGTGGAATATCTCCAAGGATTTAGCTATGGACAGGAGCGCTTGGAGATTGGCAATTAACGTGCCTGAACCGTGACCTCTTTTTGTCTTGTGCCCTTTATGTCTCTTTATGTGTCTCCCTGTTTCTCGTCTCTTTTGGGTTTCATCTCTAGCCTACGCCAACTTGCTTGGGACAAAATGCTATGTTGTTGTTGCTGCTGCTGCATGTTGTCTCATAAAACGAACATACCACTCAGAATTCTCGCTACAACACATAATGAGAGTTAATGCTTAGTTATTTCATTTATAATTATTAATATTAAAATATCCAAGCCGTATCTCCGTGTTATTGTTTTTTTAAAAAAACAACATATCCGTGTATCCGATACGTATCGTATTCGATACTCGTATCCGTATCTGGACAACATAGCCTATTGTTGCCCCACAATAAAGCTGAAGGTATGCACTACCATATTTTACTTATACAATTATGCGCAAGCTTTTGCAACCTGCAAAGCCTCCCACTGATGCCGAGGTGTCAAGCTCACAATTTTCAAATGGCATGGTCTTCTCCGGCCTTGTTTACTTCCCCTCTAAATTTTAAATTTTTACGCTCTTTCTATCACATCAATCTTTATACGCATGCATGGAGCACTTAATGTAGGTAAAAGAAATAACCAATTACACAGTTTGGTTATAAATCATGAGACGAATCTTTTGAGCCTAATTAGTTTATGATTAGACACTAATTGCCAAATACAAACGAAATGCTACAGTAGCAAAATTCTAATTTTTCATATAAACACCCCCCTTATTCAGTACTACTAGTACGTTACGAGCTTCAATTTCCAGCTTCACGATCTTTTTTCTTGGTTTTAGCAACCAGCCAACCACTCCTACGAGGGACCATCCTATCTGAAAACCCGGGGTCTAGGCGGTTGATACGACATATGTGTACGGAGACCATCATACTGTATATTATTCCCTAAAAAACCAAATAAAATCAAATGTGGATATAGTATAGGTATATACTCCCTCCGTCCCACAAAAACTGTCGTTTTAGGAGTTCTCACGCGGACCAAGGCCAAAGGAAAAAGACATACGTGCCCCTACTCTTCTCTGTTGCGCACATGGTCATCTCTGCCTTCCTCGCCATGGATGTCCAGTCGCTGTTGCCCTCCCCATGCTGTGTCAGCCCCCATCTCCGGTTCCTCCGAGACCCCATCTCTGGCTCCTCCGCGTCGGGCACCATGGGCAAAGGCAGCGCCATCCGCGACCGCTCCGCGTCGGGGCGTTGTGGATGGGGGACGGGGCGGATCTCGGCCTCCAAGCCAAGCAGCGGCGTCTCCCCGCCGTCAATGGAGCAGAAGGGGAAGGTGGCACCGACGAAGGAGAAGAGAAGCCAGCGGAGGTTGGGGGCCGGATGGATCTCGGCTGCTTGGATCTCGGCCGGCTGGATCTCGTCTACCCGTCGCCTCGCACGGTGGAGCAGATTAGGGAGGGGCTGGATCTCAGCCACCTACCGTCGCCGGTGGAGGAGATGAGCAGGGCGGGCGCTGGCCTTCTACTGGCGGAGAAGGGGAGGGGGGCGCCAGTGAGGAGAGAGAGAGAGAGACGCCGAGATTGGAGGGGACGAGCGGATGGCTCAGGGCGATGCAGCCTAGGTGCGGTTATAGGGAGCAGTGTGGGACCGATGCCCCCGACGACACTCTTTCTGGGACAACTTTCGGATGCTAGAACGACGTTTATTTCGGGACGGAGGGAGTAGATACAAAATAGCGTGTGACATCGATAAACTAACCGTAGAGCTAGAAAACTAATAAGATGACACCTTACCCTGACACATATATATTGAAAAAAGTGACGTTAATTAAATTCTAAACAAATTTATATAAGAAAAGAAAATATGAACATCCATATATATATCAAGGATTAAACGAGGCATGTGAGCGTCTTTGTCGTATTTAAGAGAAAAAATAGCACGTGGTTAGTGAAAATTGAAAAATACTCTATTATTACTATTACATGTGTATAAACATTTCCAAAATAGCGTGTGACGTCAATAAACTAACCGTAGAGCTAGAAAACTAATAAGATGACACCTTACCTGATACATATATACTAACCGTAGAGTATTGAAAAAATTGACGTTAATTAAATTCTAATAAAAAAATTTATATAAGAAAAAAATATGAACATCCATATATATCAAGGACTAAACGAGTCATGTGAGCGTGTGTGTCGTATTTTTTCAGAGAAAAAATAGCACGTGATTAGTGAAAATTGAAAATACTCTATTACATTGCATGTGTATAAATTGTTTGCTTTGCTGAAGAGTCAGGCTGAAAAGTATTGTTTGTTAATTTACTGTAGGAAAAAATACTATTTCTTCGCTGAAAAAGTACGACGGATAATCCAACGGTTCAAAAGCTATTTCTTGTAGTTTTTTCGGACGGAACGGCGGCGTCGAATCCTCCAGCCGGCGGTGTTTAAAAGATCCGCCGACGTGGATGTACAAGCCGCCAGCACATCGAATCCAAAATATTTTCTCTTCCACCCATCACATTGAATCTTTGAACACATGCATAGAACATTAAATGTAGGTAAAAAAATAACTAATTGCATAGTTTGTCTGTAAAGTTCGAGACGAATCTTTTGAGTCTAATTAATCCATGATTGAACAAATTTTACCAAATAACAACGAAAAGTGCTACAGTAATTTTTCACCCAATTTTTCTCAACTAAACACAGTTGAGTTACCGCCACAGAGTCAAACCAGTACGTGGCGAATGGGCGCGCGCGACGTCGTCGCCTCTATCGACTGGTCAGCTCAGTCCCCTCTCCGATCTACCGCCGGCCGTCGCGTTCGTTCGTACGCCTCCCTTCCCGCCCATCCATCCCCCGCGATAATAATATCTCCCGCCTCCGCCCTCCGCCGCACCTCACCTCCCAACCGTCCCCGCGTAAGTGACGCTGACGGCCGCATCCGGGGATCCATCCACTCGACAAAACCGCCCGCCGCTAGGCCGCTAAGCTTCCCTTCCACTCTCCCTCCCAGCAGCTAAGCTGAGCTAATCCGCGACTCCGCACCTCCGCTGCTGCGTAAAGTTCAATCGGTGCATGGTCGCAGCAGCAGCACGTCCATGAAGGTGCTCTGCTCCGCCTGCGAGGCGGCCGAGGCGCGCCTGCTCTGCTGCGCCGACGAGGCCGCCCTCTGCGTGCGCTGCGACCGCGACGTACACGCCGCCAACCGCCTCGCCGGCAAGCACCACCGCCTCCCGCTCCTCCCGCCCGCCGACGTCTCCGCGCCCAACTGCGACATATGCCAGGTACGTAGAACGTACACGTGGTACCCCTAAAAAAAAGATATTTTTCTGCTCTGCCCACCGGGAATTCTAGCTGACGGCTCACCCCCGCCGGTTCTCCAGGAGGCCCACGCCTACTTCTTCTGCGTGGAGGACCGCGCGCTGCTCTGCCGTGCCTGCGACGTGGCCGTGCACACGGCCAACGCCTTCGTCTCCGCGCACCGCAGGTTCCTCCTCACCGGCGTCCAGGTCGGCCTGCAGCCCGACGCCGCCGCCGCCGCCGCCGCCGCCGCAGCGGATCCCCTCCAAACTCCCCCGCCGCCCGACAGGAAGGCTTCGGCCGGCGGCGGCAGTCCGGCGCCGCTCTACAGCGACGACGGCATCGACTGGGCGGCGGGCGCCGACGCCGCCGGCGTCGCCGTCAGCGTCGACGTCGGCCTGCCGGACTGGGCACTCGTCCACGAGCAGTTCGGCGCCCCGCCGGTGCCCAGACCCGCGGAGCCGGCGCTCGCCAGAACGCCCGCTTCCAAGCGCAGCCCACGGCGGTCGCTCGCCGCGGCGTTCACCGTCCAGGGCGGCGGCGGCGGCCTTGCGGCGGGCTTGCCGGACTGGCCGCTCGACAAGTTCTTTGGCTTCTCGGAGTACAGCGCCGGTCTCGGCTTCGCTGAGAATGGCACGTCCAAGGTCAGTACTCAATTTTCAATTCTCAGCCATGGCCACTGAATGACTGAATGGAAAGATGCTGGTAAATTTGATTCAAAATTTTCTGCATGCTTTGCTTGCCACGTATTTCTGCAAATTTCGTTTAATTTTTAGCTTAGTTTTAGTTTTTTTTCTTTACATATACTCCTGATGAAATTGAGACAACTGCCCGCCCAATACATGTTTCTGAATTCTGATTACAGAGCAACCCCTGTTCACGGCCAAATTCTGAACATCTGACAGACAAATACACCTGATTGTTGCTAGTCTTCCAACCTGACAGTGCTCCGTTTTCCATGGGCAGGCCGACAGCGGGAAGCTGGGGAGCACCGACGGCTCGCCGGCCGGCCGGTCGTCGTCGGACACGTCCCAAGACTTCTTTGGGGAGGTGCCAGAGTTCCACCAGTGGTCCGTGCCGGAGCTCCCGTCCCCGCCCACGGCCTCGGGGCTCCACTGGCAGGGCGGCCCGCGCCACGGCGCGACCACCACCATCGACACCGACACGGCCGCCGTGTTCGTGCCGGACATCTCGTCCACGGAGAACCCCTTCCGGTGCTACGCCACCGCCGCTGGCCAGCCGCCGGCGAAGCGCCGCAGGAGATGTTGACGTGGCAAGTAGGGAATATCGAGCGTGTCTCCAGTTCTGGAGTTGTGTAGGCTTGCAAGAAACAAGACTTGCTGGTGTGTACTTCCATGGGGACGTACTATATATGTCGCAGCAGGCAGCAGCGTAGCTCGTAGGCAAGTGCAGTGCTAGGATGCAACTTATAGGTAGGAGGACAAGAGTGAGGTCAGGGCTGCTTGGAGAAGACGAAGCAGACAGAGATACTACTACTCTACTACTAGTTGTAATTTCTTGTTGTTGAGCATGATTTTAACTTGGACGTGTCTGTAACTATGTACGGGGTGCTAGTGCTACGTTGGTTGTGTTAGCTTGGCTCGTGCTGTCAGGAAAACGAAAAAAAAATCTCAAAAAGAAGGAAAATGAAAAAAAAAAGGGTAGGCTAAATCGACTGCACCAGGCTGCGGGTGCCTCTGGAGCCTACATGGGCCCTGTTTGGAACATTTTGTTGGGCTGTTTTCCAGTGGGCCAAACGCATAGCCTCTTAGGAAGGAGCTTTTCGAGCCTTTCCCCCTTCCAGGCCCAAGCGTCTCTCAGTCTCTCATTCAGTCCATCTCTGTCGTTTCTCGGCACGACAGGCCACAGCGCCCCTCTCAAGCCGGAGCCCCCTCTCCCATCAGTGTGGGCCGCTATCGTACGGGCTTGTTTCCGTTGCTAAAAAATGATATGCTCCCTCAGTGTTGCTAAAAAATGATATCCTCCCTCAGTGAGTTCTATTCTCACTGACAAGTCAAACATCTTCAGATTTCCTTGTCAAAAAAAAACATCTTCAGATTTGATCAAATATATAAAAAATGTTAATATTTATGGTGCATAATTAGTATTAATAGATAAATCGTTGAATTTTTTTTTCTAATAAACTTACTAAGAGATACAAATGTTATTAATATTTTTTATAAATCTAGTCAAACTTAAATAAAAAAGTTTGACCAGTATGACACTCTATAACTACACTCTTTCTAGGATAGAGCAATTAAGTGGGTGAAGGGGCATTGCACCGCACCCTGCTCTTATGTTTCCGCAACTGCTTGTCTTCCTTGTGCTTTTCCATCCCAATTGTTGCGAAACGTGGGACGCCTAATCACGCCATGTAGCGGAGATGCTGCGGGATGATGAGTATCGCGGCAAGATGTCATGTGACATGATGGGATGACGAGTCTCGTGGTGAGCTACAGAGAGAGAACAGCACACATGCACCTGACTATCCAAGTGTGCCTACTATGTGTGGCTAGCTCCTGTTTTTTCTGCTAAGATGGGTGCCAACTTAGTAGAAAGTAAGAGAAATAGTATATGTAACAAAGAAAATAACTATGAAACTGACCTAACTAATCCGACGAGGTGTTGGGGACATTGTTGTCAATGATGGTGACGTGGTCGACAACAATTTGATTGAATGATGGAGCCCGACAATGTGTCCGAATGACCGTCAAGGGACGTTGATGACGCCTGAGTACTGCAGCGGGAGACAACCTCCGATCACATTGCCGCACAAAACAATAGCATCCTATACTCGATCATAAATATGAGACTTTCGAAACATAAAACGCACGATCACATCCATTGGCGGAGACCATTTGCTAGAGACGGTTGTCATGCGGCCTCTACAAAGCCATGTCGTTAATGAAGGCCAATAACATTTACCACAACTTTGACATTAGAAAAATGCTCAGGCGTCCCAACAATCTATCTCCAAGCTAACTCACGACGTAGAAGAGGGAGAGGCCTAAAAAAAACTTGGCACTAGCGACAAGTTCCTCACTAGGCGTTTTGTTTGCCCCGAGGGCATCTGACACACCACCGCTAGGTCCTACTCTCTTTCCGTATCTCTCCCTCCACTCCTCTCCTCAAGATGCCATAAAAAAATTGAAAATAGTGCTCATGTTGATTTGGATGGTGTGCTCTGCAGTTAACCGTTGGATACTCCCTCTCCACAAAAAAAATACAATTCTCGTTTTTCGAGTAGTCAAATAGTTTGAATTTTTGACTAAATTTATATATAAAAGTACTAACATTAATGACACAAAATAAATACTGTTAGATTAGTTATATAAAATATTTTTATAATAAATTTATTTAAAGACATAAATACTAATACTATACTTTACTATAAACTTGATTAAACTTGAGTCAATTCACTACGGGAGATGCGTCCTTTGCCGAGTGTCGCCGAGTGCCACACTCGGCAGCGCCAAGCACTCGGCAAAGGCCCCTAACACTAGGCAAAGATGGACACTCGGCAAAAAGTCCCTTTGCCGAGTGTCAGGTGCTCGGCAAAGGTTAACACTCGGCGAAGAAATATTTCAGGTGACGGCAGTAGCCCCCTCCGTCATCCTTAGTTGAGTGTTGGCCGTTAACACTCGGCAAAGGTGCTGTCTTTGCCGAGTGTCTATCCTTTGCCGAGTGCTGGCCATTAGCACTCGGCAAAGGTGTTGTCTTTGTCGAGTGACTAGCCTGGCACTCAACAAAGAGGTGCCTTTGCCGAGTGCTAAGGCCGACACTCGGCAATTTTTTTTATTTTTGTCTTCAAATTTTTTCTGTGGCATTTATACAGTACCTTGAAGCACATGTACCAATTTGGAACTTTTGTATGACCCTTTGTTATATTTTTTAAATTTATTATGTTTACTTGAATTTTTCTCGAAAAAGTAAATTTGAACTGCAGGTGCATGAAATATTGGAATTTAGCGATTCAAAAAATGATATTCATGTTTTTGAGTGTATTTTGAGGCCGTATGCAGGGACATTCGTGAAATTTCAAGCATCTTTTTCATGAAACATGACCACCAACTTGTTAAAAAAGTGTTTTTTAATTATATAAAATACAAACGAAGTCCGAAAATCATGAAACTTGTCGAAGTGTCGTGTCATCGCATGTAGAGGCTGTGGTAAAAAATTTAGAAGTTTTCGGAGATGTATGGGTTTTAGACATCGTACGTCACAACTTGCTCGGAAACCTGTGGAGATGTCTGGGTTTTAGGCATCGTACGTCACAACTTGCTCTACATGCGATGACACGACACATTGACAAGTTTCATGATTTTTAGACTTCGTTTGTATTTTATATAATTAAAAAACACTTTTTTTAACAAGTTGGTGGTCATGTTTCGTGAAAAAGATGTTCGAAATTTCACGAATGTCCCTACATACGGCCTCAAAATACACTAAAAAACATGAATATCATTTTTTGAATCGCTAAATTCCAATATTTCATGCACCTGCAGTTCAAATTTACTTTTTCAAGAAAAATTCAAGTAAACATAATAAATTTAAAAAAATATAACAAAGGGTCATAGAAAAGTTCCAAATTGGAACATGTGCTTCAAGGTACTGTATAAAAGCCACAGAAAAAATTTGAAGACAAAAATAAAAAAAATACTTTGCCGAGTGTCGGCCTTGGCACTCGGCTAGACATCTCTTTGCCGAGTGCCAGGCGTGCAGTGCTCGGCTAAGATTATTTCCTTTTTTTATTTTATCTTTACCGAGTGTTCGCTAAGCACTCGGCAAAGTTGATTTTCTGTTTTAAAAAATAGAAATTCTTTGTCGAGTGCTCGAACCCATGCCTTAACCCTAGCGGGCCGGCCGGCCCGCCTCACACACACCGTGTAAGGTCCAAATAGGCTAGAGGGGGGTGAATAGCCTAATTAAAACTTCTACAAGATTTACTTAACCACAAGTGTTAGTACAAAAGGTGGCGAAGCAAAAAGCACTAGCTCTAACTAAAAAAGCAAGCCACCTACACAAGTCTAGTACAAGGCTATCCACTAAACACAACAACAACTACAAGCTAGATACAAGAAGTAACGCAAGAGAGAAGAGCTTCGAGTGATTATACCGCCGTGTAGAAATGAGAAGTACCAATCAATCAATCACACAAGAGAAATCCTCGGGAAAAGAATGACACAAGAATTTATCCCGATGTTCACTTGCTTCCCGACAAGCTACTCCCCATTGTGGCGATACACCCACTTGTCAGTTCACGAGCTAATCGACTATCAAGAGTCGAGCCCTCGGCAGGTGCCGCAGAACCGCACATAAGATGGGGATCCTCCAAGTCACGAGCTCCACTAGAGTAGCCAATTTGTGAACTCCCGCGGGAAGGATCAAGAACCCCTTACAACACTTGGTGAGGGCTCCAACAATCTCCAATTGCGAGCTCCATCACCTCTGCTGCTCCAAGCCATCTACCGTGTCGGGAAAAACGAAAGAGTAACAAGAAATCCGCAGCAACTCAAAGATCAAGTGCCTCTAGAATGCAACACTCAAGCAATGCACTGGAATCTCACTCAATCTCACTCAAGATGTGCAACCAAGCAAAGAGATGAGTAGAGGGGTTGTTCTCTAGCTTAAGGGATGTCTCTAGGTCTCAAAATGTGTAAGAGTTTCCCCCAAACCCCGGCCAACTTCTATTTATAGCGAAGGGGTACGCAGCTAGCAGTTACTGGACGACGCGGTGAAAAACATGATGACCGGATGCACCGGTCAGGACTACAGGACAAACAGAAACCGCGCGTGTCAGAGAGAGCCGTTGCCGTGACCGGACACGTTTCACTGTTTGACCGAACGCGCCGCTCAAACAACCGGACGCGCCGATCGCACAGCGCCTGCGCACGCGATGCACCGACCAGACGTGCCCAACACAACGACCGGACGCGATAGTGCTAGCGTTCGGTCGTGGTCTGGAGAGCTCCCGCTGCGACCGGACGCGTCCGATCGCGTGTGACCGAACGCGCCGCACGTCCGATCAGCTCTTCGCCACGCTCTGCCCCTCTGAGTGCCTGACCGGACGCTCTGGTTCCATGAGGGACCGGACGTACCAGTCGCGTGCTCTTCTTCTGCGTCGAGTTGAACTAACCGGATGCGTCCGGTCAAACCGGGACCGCGTCCGGTGCAGCGTCCGATCTCCACGGTGACCACCATTCGCCTCCGTTTCTTCTCTAACTTCGCAAATGTGCTAACACCACCAAGTGTACACCATCATGTGCATGTGTGTTAGCATTTTCACAACCATTTTTCATGATGTTACGTTAGCTCTCTACTAGATCCTAATGCATATGCTCAAGTCATTGATCTAGTGGCACTTGATTCCCGAGCTAACCGTGATTGCCCCTCTTGATAGTCAACTATGTATCCTAAACCCGGTCAATCACTTCTCTACTCATCTTAGCCTTGCGCTCTTAGATCCTTCTCCTCCACTTGATCATCATGTCTATCATTTTATGTGCATTCCTTCATGATCTTGCTCATCATTTCATGCACCAAATCATGTGGTCTTGTGGCCATCTCTCCATGCCATCTCCACCTCCATCACATGTTGCTTATGCCTAACTCACAACACTTAACACATGACATTAGCAACTTGGTGTCATCAATTACCAAAACCAAACTTGGGCTTTCACACCGCACACACCACTCCGCCGCCACCCGAGACCGCCGCCGCTCCACCGCTCCTCGAGGCCACCCCGCGCCACTGCCGTTCCCCCGCCGTAGCCGCCCGCCCCAGAGCCAGCCGCCCCAATCCCGTCTGGCCACCCGGGAGAGGTTCCCCGCCCCGCTAGTGCTGTGCCACCCCGGCCGGCCAAATCTCACAGTCCCGGCTGCATCCCCGGCCTGGCTGCCCATCGCCCGAGCCCCGCCACCGGCCATCACTAGCGCGGTGCCGCCGTGCCCGGCGGTGCGGCCCACCATTCCCTACCGCCAGCCCCTTCTTGGAGTGGAGGGGAGCTGGAGGAGAGGAGGAGCAGTTGAGGAGGAGAGGAGAGAAGGGAGGTGGAGGAGAGGAGAAGGGAGAAGGAAGAAGGAGAAGGGAGAAGGAGAACGGAGGAGAAGGAGAAGGGAGGAGGAGGAGCCTCGGTCACCGGCCACGCCCCTCGCCGTTTTTTGGCCCCTCATCGTTCGTCCACGCGATCATCGCCGCCCCTTGCCGTTCGTCCCCGTCATCATCCCCACCCCTCGCCAGAGAAGAAGGTGACCCTAGCACCGCATCACCCGACTCCACCGCCACCCAAGGTATAAAGCCCCCCCTGACCCGATTGTCACCCTTCGTGCCTTGTATGTCATTGACTGCCTTCGTGTCGTATGTGGATGTGTGGGCCTTCGTGTCGTATGTGGATGTGTGGGCCTTCATGCCGTATATGTGCTATCGGCCATCGTGTTGGCTTTTTTCTTGCAGGTTTTGGAAACCTCCCCATACAGGGGAGGTTCTATCGAAATTTTTAACTTATAATATTATAATTCTTCTTTTGCAGAGCAGGACCCGTCGGAGGGGACCGGAGTACGTAGGTGACCTCGATCGTCTTTGTTGGCGCTGCGGTGCTGCCTGCACAGCATCGCCTCGCCACTACACCAACTCGCCACTGTCCCGCTAGCCTGACTCCATCGCCACCCTAGGTATAAATAACCTCTCTTCCTTATCGTTGTCGTAGATCGGTGTAACCCAGTTAGGCGTCTCCCGTTCGGAACAGATACGGTTGGAGGTATGCGGATCTTCGCACATCTAAGACCGTATCTGTTTCGGATTGTCCACTTTTTTGGACAGCCCGCGGATGCGTAGATGGGTTAGTTTCCATGTTCTGCTTCGATCTAAGACAGAGTTTTGGCACTACCTCCCTGTTATTCTCTAGATACACACTCTCCCTTCCAGGACGTGTATTGGGAGAACAGCGGGGAGGTGCTACCGAAATTCTATCTCGGATCGGAGTAGAGCATGGAAACTAACCTCATCTACATATCCGCGGGTGGGATTAAGACCTATCCTCACCCATTAGACAGTAGGCACGCCGTTCAGGTGCAATTGGTGGTTATATTACTCGCTTATGTATATGCTAGAGGATGGATAACCATGAGTGGATGTACATAGGCCACCCAAGTCAGGCTGAAATCACCCCTGAATGGATGGACAAGACTGAGGGTTTCTTGAACCAAGCATTTGGCAAGGCGGAAACAAGAAAAGAAAAAACAAGGAAGGTCATGGGGGAATATCTTTGCAAGTATGGATTTACACCAAACTATACCCGGTGGGTGTTCCATGGTGAAGCCCATCATACTAGAGAGGAGGTGGTGAGACCACGCTTGGAGGCGTTTGATGCTGATGGCAGGGTAGCAGGATGGTTAGGTGACTTTCACGAAGCAACGTTCGCTGAAAGACCTACGGAGGAGGAGGAGAAAGAGGATGAGGAGGAGGAGCCAGAGCCAACCGCAAATGCGTTCTATGAAATGTTGTCTTCGGCATAGAAGCTCCTACACGAGAAGGCAACAGTTTCTCAACTGGATGCCATTGGACGCCTAATGGGGTTGAAGTCCCAGTACAACATGAGTCAAGCTTGCTTCGATGGTATGTTGGCAGTTATTGGTGGGCTGCTTCCGGAGGGTCATATTCTGCCGGGCAGCTTCTACGAGTCATAGAGACTCCTTCGTGCACTTAAGATGTCGTATGAGCAGATATATTGTTGTCTGAAGGGGTGCGTCCTATTTAGAAAAGATCACAAGGATGCAAAGTACTGTCCAAAGTGTAAATCCTCTAGGTATGTGGAGGTAGACAAAGGTGATGGCCAGAAGGAGCAGCTTGAGGTCCCCATGAAAGTCCTACGGCACCTTCCGATTATACCGAGGCTCCAACGGCTATTCATGACCGAAGAGTCCGCGAAACAGATGACATGGCACAAGAATGGCGTTCGATATAATCCTGATAAGATGGTACATCCAGTCGATGGTGAAGCATGGAAAAGCTTTAATCGCAAGCATCGTGACAAAGATCTTGAGGCCCATAATGTACGTGTTGCTCTAGCAATGGATGGGTTCAATCCTTATGGAATGATGTCGGCCCCATACACTTGTTGGCCCATGTTCGCTATCCCCCTCAATCTCTCCCCGGGGTCCTCCTTCAACGGCAAAACATATTCTTGATGTTGATAATTTTTGGACACCCAGGAAACAAAATGGGTGTGTACATGGAGCCTGTTTATGATGAATTGATTAGTGCTTAGAATGAAGGGGTATGGACTTACGACCGAGCTATAAAGAAAAACTTCAAAATGTATGTTTGGTACCAGTACTCCATGCATGACTTCCTGGCGTATGGGATATTCAACGCCTGGTGTGTCCATGGGAAGTTCCCATGCCTGGTATGCAAGACAGCTCTGGAGTTCATTTGGTTGAAGAAGGGTGGCAAGTTTTCATCGTTCAACAAGCATTGACAGTTCCTCCCTCTTAACCATGCATTTAGATAAGGCACCAAGAACTTCACAAAAGGTGTCAAGGTGACCGACCTTGAACCTCAGAAGATGACTGGTGCCCAGGTTCATTCTCCGATAGATGCTCTCGTGGTTAATCCACAAAAAGATAGTCGAAAGAAAGATAATCTAAAGAAAGATTGCTTTGTGGGATATGGTGTCGAACATATGTGGACTCATAAGTCGGGCTTGGAGAGGCTTCCCTATTTTGATGACCTTCTCCTTCCACATAACATAGATGTAATGCACACTGAGAAGAATGTCACGGAAGCACTTTGGGCAACACTCATGGACATTCCTGACAAGACAAAGGACAACCCTAAGGCTAGAGTGGACCTGGCAACACTATGCGATAGACCAAAGCTAGAGATGCTGCCTCCAAGAGATGACAAGCCATGGAAAAGGCCTAAGGCCAATTACATCTTAGAAAAGAAGCACAGAACGGAAGTGATACAATGGATGCAGACGTTAAAGTTCTCGGATGGATATGCAACGAATCTAAGGAGGGGAGCGAACCCAGAGACTAGCCGAGTCTTAGGGATGAAGAGTCATGACTACCACATATGGATTGAGTGGCTTCTTCTGTTGATGGTTCGAGGCTACGTCCCTGAGAATGTCTGGAAGGTGCTAGCAGAGTTGAGCTTTTTCTTCCGCTAGCTTTGTGCCAATGAGGTATCTATGAAAGTGGTTGAGGAGTTGGAAAAAGTGGCACCTCTGTTGCTCTGTAAGTTAGAGAACATCTTTCCACCTGGCTTTTTCTTGTCAATGCAGCATTTGATTTTGCACCTCCCGTCCGAGGCACGGATGGGGGCCCCGTGCAGAACCGTTGGTGCTATCCAATCGAGAGATGTCTAAAGACTATTCGCAAGAAATGTGGAAACAAAGGCAGGATTGAGGCTTCCATTGCTGAGGCATTCATTCATGAGGAGGTGTCAAACTTCACAACAACATACTATAATGAGAACCTTCCTAGCATGCATAATCCACCCGCTCGGTACAACGAGGACGAAAATGAATCGACCCTTAGCCTTTTCCAAGGACCACGTGGGAGAGCAAGTGGAGCAACCACAAAGACCTTGAGCAATGAAGAGTGGCGCAAGATAATGCTCTACGTGTTGACCAACCTTGACGAAGTGGAAATGTATCTGGCGTAAGTTCTCAATGAACTTGTTACATACTCCGTAACTTTTTTGCATCCAACAACATTGTTCCTTGTCGGTGCAGGGAATTTTTTGATGAATCCTGGCATCATTCAAGGCCACCGACAGACCATGAACGAGAGACCCTTCTTCAACATGGTTCGCTTGATTTCATTACATGGTTCCAAAAAAGGTACCGACCAACTTAGCTCATACTAAGTTTGTCGTTCCAAGTTGCCTGATTTCATTTCTCTCCTGCTTGAACTTGTAGTGCTAAAGGGATGTGTCTATAAGTGCTGAATTACGATAGGTGGCCAATGGCTTTGACTATAAGGTCTTGTGATTTAACGCTTATGATGTGAATGGATATCGCTTTCACACAACAAGGTACGAGCAGAGTTGGCCCAATCCAAGGACCACGAATACCAGAGTATTTACGCCCGACACTGATCAGGAGGAGTATTATGGGACAGTTGAAGAAATATACGAGCTCGACTATCGTGGTTCCAAAGCACTTAATCCTGTCATATTCAAATGCTAGTGGTTTGATCCTGCAGTATCGAGAAAGTCCCATCAACTTGGGATAGTCAAGACTCGATAGGATTCCTTCTATCCAGGAGATGATGTCTATATTGTGGCTCGACAAGCCACGCAAGTTTATTATTATCCATATGCTTGCAAAACCGACCCACGTCTTCTGGGTTGGTATATTGTGCACAAGGTATCACCACACGGTAAATTACCTCGCCCAAACGATGATGATTACAACTTGAACCCAAACACGCATGGCAGAGAGTTCTATCAACAAGAAGAGGGGCTACCAGAGATGCTTGAGATAGACTTAACTGGAGAGATCGAAATGGAAGTAGACGAGGAATGGGTTGTTGATGAGGACGCTGCAGATGAGGTTCATGATCCAAAGGACTTGGAAATGCTTGACGAACTACAACTAGGCAATGACAACGATGAGGATGTTGATGATTTGGACAATCTTGATAGTGAAGATGATACCTATCGTCTAGATAATCCCGATCATGAAGAATATTAGAAAAACATGTAATACTATGTTATTTTGTAATTACATTTTCTTTATTTTGCATCTCTTACTAAGTACGTCTCATTTATCTATACTTACTGGTTTACTCTTTTTAATTGCAGGTGATGGGGCCCACTAGGAGGAGCTGCCCCTCGGTTTACACGAGACAGAAGGACATGGCGATGGTTGAGGAGGCGGAGGCATCAGAGAGGCCGAGGAGGACGATGGGCAGGCCCAGGCGGGAGCCGTTGACTGACCACGGGCGCAGCTCCTCACGCGACTCTGTGCATAACGACGACCTTCAGCACATGGTGGACGGGGACGGGGGTCCACGGACGGACGATGAGGAGGCGACGACGGCAGGGGGTTCCACTTCCTCTGGTATGTTGAAGCCCTACCAGCTAGGTCCCGTGAAGCTCCTGAAGCGACCTATACCTGTTGAGAGGCGCCCACTGATTGCACCCGAGGGCGATAAGTAAGTAACTTCATATGTTCTTCATTTGATATGTTGAAAAATTATAATAACAACTAATAACTATTGTGGACCACTTGTGCAGGAACTGGCTGCTTGTGGACCAGGCGGCCCCAGCACGCAATGTGAATGACATCCTGGGACTTCTGTGCAAGGAACACTTCCTTGGCCTCGTTAGGAAAGGAGAGGATCTGGAGCCGGCCTAGACGTTTGACCACTACGCCCTCGTCACCGATGCTTCAGATCTTAATGGCATCTGCTGCAAAAATAAGGCGGATCGGGTGATTAGGGAGTTGTGGGTCAGTCTTTATTGCACTACATTCCTCAATTCCTTGCATTCATTAGACATTCTTGAAATAAAATAATAGATACCCCGTGTCTTTATGCAGGACTTCTTCAGAATCCAGTAGGGATAGGAGGAAAGGGTGTATCAGGTGGCTTACACTTCCTATAAAAGGCGTGTCACGGACTTGCACTACAAGTCCCGCCTCTAGGCCCACATATACTACAACGCCAAGTTCCAACACAGGCGTGTCAACAAAGAGGAGGCAAGACGGATGACGCTGACAAGGGAGCAGTACATACAGGTAAATACAAAACATGAATATTCATTTCTTTTGAGATTAAGTATGTCTAATTTGATCTTCTGATATGTCGTATATACTTGATGTCCTATAGGCGATTCCAAGCTGGTGCACCACCCACCCCGATTGCTGGGAATATATTGTGGACACCTGGTTGGACGGGGACTGGCAGAAGAAGCACAAGGAGGCCCACGATAGGCGTTTGCCGATGCCAGGTGTACCTCACCATCAGGGCAGCCGTAACCTCAGCAAATTTGCAAAGGCATATGTATGTCTCCGCCATTTCTCTAATCTAGCCGTGCTCAATTTGGCATGATTTCTAACCACATGTTGTTGTCTTTCTCGTAGTTGGAGGCACATGGTGGCCAGCCAATTGGTCAACTCAAGGCATATGCTCTGGCTCACATGGGCAAGGCGATGGCGGACATCGAGTACAACCCAGATGCCCCGCCTAAGGCGTACACCAACTCCAGCGTCCACACCCGCCTCATTTCTTACATGGAGGCGGCAAGGTCAGTCTATGGGCCAGGCTACGATCTGAGTACCGAGGAGCGCCTTGATCCTCAGCTCGTGATGAGGGTGGGGCAAGGCAAGAAGCATGGGCGGTTCTGGATTGGCGACAGCGTCCTCGACACGGCCTCTACTCCTCCTCTCCACCAGCTCCGAGCAGCGAGCACGAGCTCAAGCGTGCCCATACGCCAATGGCCAACCGCGGTGTCGGCACTCCAGGTAAACATTCCTGTTTCATTCATCGTTCTTTGACTTTTACATACCTTACCTATGCATTATTGAAACATTGGGGGTCAAATGTCACAGGCCCAGGTGTAGGAACTGCGGGCCCAGCGGCAGAGGCTACAGGCTTTGGAGGCCTAGCGGGAGCATGATCAGCGGCAGATGGCAGAGATGATCAAGTTCATGTAGCAAATTGGCCAGCAACAAGGTTGGGTGATCCCACAGCAGCTGCTTGCTCCAAATCCACCTCCATATCATCCTGATTCTACCCCGGTGAGTATAAGTATGAAGTTTTACTTTCTATGCTGAAACCTAGTGAAACCTAGAGAAAACTAGTGGTGGTGGTGTGGTGCTCATGGTGGTGTGGTGGTGGCGCTCATGGTGGTGGGGGTGGTGTTGTGCTCTTGGTGGTGTGGTGGTGGTGGTGATGTGGTGGTGGTGGTGGTGTTGGTGGTGTTGGTGGTGAAGTGTTGGTGATGGCGGTGATGTGGTGGTGGTGGTGGTAGTGGCGGATATATATCTTGCTTATTTATCTCCTCTTGTCTCTCACGTACAATCTCTTCTCTTTTGTGTAGCATCAATCGGGGCGGCGTCGAACCACCTCGGAGGGTCGCCGGGATTGCACGTTGGGCCATCCCAACCCGGACCGTCGCGTGAGCTTTGGAGTTTGGACTTTGGAGTTGTTTGTTTGGACTATGCTTGTGAACTATGCTTGTGAACTATGTTTGTGTGTGTGGACTTTGGACTCTAGACTTTGGAGTTGTCGTTGATTGTGATATATATTTGTATTATATATATATTTGTGTTATATATATGTATATATATTTGTGATGTATATCTTGTTTACTTCGATGGAAGTCTAAAAACCAAAAAAAATTGAATTTTTTCACTTCTTTGCCGAGTGTCATGACCATGACACTCAGCAAAGCTGGGAATCTGGGACACTCAGGTTCCCAGCTTTGCCGAGTGCCGTGGCCAAGGCACTCGACAAAGAAAATTATAAAAAAATTGCTTTGCCGAGTGCTTCCCTCCAGCACTCGACAACGAAAATCAAAAAAAGGAAACAAGCTTTGCCGAGTGCCGGCGGCAGGCACTCGGCAAAGAATTTTTAAATAAAAAAACATTTTTCTTTGCCGAGTGCCGGCACGTGACACTCGGCAAAGGGGCCGTTACCGTGACCTGGCCGTCATGGCGGCTTTTTTTTGCCGAGTGTCGCCTTGGCACTCGGCAAAGCCTTTGCTGAGTGCCCGACATGCGATACTCGGCAAAGAATCCTTTACCGCGAAGAGATATGCCGACGCCTCTTTGCCAAAGGCTTTGCCGAGTGCAAAGCCTTCTTTGCCCATCTGCTGTAGTGATTTGACTAGCACGGATTCCATAATTATATTCTTTTGCGGACGGGGAAGTAAATGAATTGTTGTGTTAGCCCTTGAGATGACGTGGATGTCAAATTGCTAGCAAGCTAGTAGCTAGATTGTTGACCCTTAAGCTCATAGAAATATGAGAAGAGATTCTCCAGAGTTCTTCAACGCCTTTGCCCGATCCTCGGAGATTGTATTATTAATTGCATGCACGTTGTGGCATGCGTCGAGTTCAAGGAGCAACAGCGGTATGCTTAGGTGGGAGGTTTTCTAACGTGAGGTCGGTCGGGCGCTTCTCGCGAAGAGAGAACGCGATGTATTTGACCTTGGCGCATATGAATATCACCGGCAGCTAATAGTCATTACAGTTGCAAGCAGAGCAGATCGAGCGCGATGCGGAGAGGAGCCAACCCCGTCTTCTTCCTCCTCGCCTGGGTGCTGCTGCTCTTCGCTCTGCAGACCCCCGCTTCGGCTGAAAAGAAGGCATGCGTGCATGATGTTCTTCTGGTATGTTTACAGTGTTATCTTATGCTTTGACTTGTGCTTTTGTGCACGCCTGCAGTCGTTTGTGGTCTTCTTCAAGGAATTCCCTGCCTCCCCTTATGCGCTCCTCACTACAATCACTAATGAGTAAGATCAAATGATATCTATAGTACGTAGTACATTATATATTCTTAGCCATCAGGATGACATGCTGCCGTTGTCAATATAATATATAACTAGTCTATCAACTCGTGCTTCCATATGGGTTAGAGTAAATATATCGTCATGAGCTTTAATTTTATTTTTCAAATTTTAACATTGTCAATTGCTTCAAATTTTATCGTTAAATTTATTGCAACTCTTGTGCTTATTATTTTTTGTTAACTCTCTTTTTATATTCTATTAAAAATAAGAATTTTAGGCTAGATACTACACACTTAAATACTACGATGATGCTCATTTTAATATCATCATGTTGCCCAAAATCAGTGGTAGAGCTTTAATTGAGATCTAAGATAGAGAAATGGTGCTAGCCTTAAGAGCATATTATATCTAAGCCTTGTACCATCGATCGCTTACTCCAAAGAATCTCAAAGCCAATAAAGGTATAGCTCACTTTGGTTTGCACGAACCTTCTCAATTCTCAAGATTTTTGAATTTTCATATCAAAAAAATTATATGTGTAGTAATATATTGTTTTCTTATAGAAAATAGAGTTCTTACAATTATAGTATCAATATAGGTGAATATATCAACCATTTCAGTTAAAATGCATACATTTATCTAAAGCAACCATTTATATAAATTATGTCATGCATGGATATTAATAAAACTTTAAATAGTTTGTTAGTATAATTCGTACATGAATTGTTAAAGGAATATTTTTCATGATTATTGAACATAACATATATATTTATCGCCCATAAGTCATGTGCATGTGTACTTGATTTTCATGATGGTATAACATGTAAGTGATTTGTCAGTATCATTGAAACATGTTTTGTCAATGGAATATTTTTTCACTGTTGATAGATTATTAAATAAAACATTTATCCTAATGTGCGCATGCTTTTACTTGGTCTACATAGTGGCACTCAACATTATGCTTATTTTGAATTTAACAGTGATGGAAGTGTGTAGTTGAGATTTATATATTAGCATACTTTATTGTTATGGAATTATTTTCCATAATAACTTATCTTAGAATTTACATGCAAAATTAGGAGGGTCTGTTTGCATTATTTTTCATAATAGTAGATGCATGTAATTTATATACAAATATATGGGTCAGTTTAAATTACCTTTCATAAGGGCATATCTGGATAATTTGGAGGATTATTTTATATCTCTTGGCTATAATTGGCGATGAAGCTTGTTGTCTACTCCACCGTCGCAAAAAAAGAATGTAATTCTAGTTTTGATCAAAGTCAAACTATCTTAAGTTTGATTAAATCTACAAAAATACTATCAACATGAATGACTCTAAATAGATATCCTATGAAAATACATTTCATGATTGATCTAATAAGATATAAATTTGGCCAAGCTTTGAATCGTTTAACTCTTATTAGTACACTATTATAGAATCAGACTTGCTAGAGCCCTGGCGTCCGGACGGATGGGGCGTCTGGACGCCCACGCCTGTGAACCATTTCTCGCGCCCACATGGGGCCCTCGCCGCCCCAAATGTTACCAGCATCGGGAAGAAGGGGAGAGGGCGACGGATGCCCAGCCGACGCTGGGCAGAGGAGGAGACACTGAGGCAAGGCAGCAGAAAAGCGAGGAGGGAGATTGAGCACCCGATCTATTTTTGAAACATTAAGATGCAACACTTGCAACATACGTCTGAATGCTGATGAAATACTTGAAACATGCATCTAAAACACTTGCAAAAACTACGCGGGGCTCGCGGCACCCTAAACGTGACCAACATGGAGAAGAAGGGGAGGGGTGGCGGATGCCCAGCTGGTGCTGGGAGGTGGAGGAGACACCGAGGTGAGGCAACAGAAAGCGAGAAGGGAGATGCAACACCTGATCTATTTTTGAAACATCTAGATGAAACACTTGCAACCATACGTCTGAAGGTAGATGAAACACTTGATACATACATATGAAACACTTGTAAAAACATCTGAAAAACACTTAAAAATCATTGTAAAATCTACGTAACATCTAGATAAAACACTTGCAACCAGTGGCGGATCTACAGGGGGGCTGGGTGGGCTTCAGCCCCCCTAATAACTTGATTTACCACTAAAAACACTGTAGCAAAAAACCTCAAATCACCGTTAAATCTTCATACAAATCAATATCTCCATTGTTTTAGCCCCCCTTGATTCTCATCCTGCATCCGCCACTGCTTGCAACATATGTGTGAAATATATGCAATATCCAAATAAACACACTTACAAGATACGTACGAAACATTGGGAACAGAAGCCTGCAACATACGTGTACACCATTGCAACATATGCAACATCCCGATCTATTTTTGCAACATCCCGATCTAACACTTGCAACGTACCTCTAGAACATCCGAAATATTTGAAACATATGCTTGCAACATGCGATTTCAGTGCAACATCTCCGTGCTGCTTGGGAGAATCGAGGCTCATCGGGTATTTTGTTCACCGGTGTAAAGTTCGCCGGTGGTGCGGAGCTTGCCACTATGGTAGAGAAGGCCATGACAGGCTGGCCGTCGTGAGCTGCGTGCGGGCGAGTTTCGCCCCAGCCACGGTGAGCTAGGCATGCGGAGCGTGAGATATGTGTGGGTGGGATACGGTGAGATACACGCGGACGAGCTTCGCCCCCGGTTGCGGCGAGCTGGGTAGCCTCCGCCCTAGCCGAGACGAGCACGGGCGGCCGCGGCGAGCACGAGATGAGCGCGGGCGGAGGCCGCCCTGGGCAGCCACCGTGAGCTGCGCGGGTGGAGTGGCGCATGGGTGAGCTCTGCTGCAATTTTTTTTAGAAACTACGGTGACCAGCGGATAGGAGAGGGAGCTGCCGTCGTGGCCCACCAACCGATGCGTCCTAGAATTACATTCTTTTAACGCGTCGTGTGAGGATTAACCGAATGCCAAAGGAAGTGCGTGCTTATTGGCTGCTGCTGTTGTACGAATTGAATGGCAGCTTCAGGATACTGTACAACCTGCGCGGCATCCGCGGAATCGCGCTGCACATCGACACGGGCTTCGTGACGCCCCTCGCTCCGACGTACGTAATACTACTGCTACCGTCTTCGAGATGCTCAGGCGTGATGGATGACTTAGAGACGGAAATATCGGATGCATTGCTTGCACTAATCATGCACGCGTTTCTTTTGCTTTGGTGGTGGTTCTTCTCCAATTCACAGCTGCGCGGCGTGGTGGCCGTGATCCCGGACAGACTGGTCCAGCTCCACACCACGCATTCGTGGGATTTTCCAGGAGTCGCCAGCAACGGCCAGATAACCTCCGCGTGGTCGTCTGCCAACCTTGGTGCCGACACCATCATCGGCTGCATCGACACAGGTAATTGGAATCTATATATACACCTACTATATTTTAGTACTTATTATATACTAGTAATATATACTACACTTCATTTTAAATTATAAGATATTCTGTAGTTTTTGCTATACACTAATATATACGCTATGTCAATATACATATATATATATATATATAGTAAAAGCAATGCATACAGAAAAGCCAAAATATCTTATAATTTGTAACGAATGGAGTACTATATATATCACATTTCCTATTGTCTTGTCACCTGGTTTTTTTCTGTTGCGTCCAGGCGACGCGCGTCACGTGCGGAGGCGATGCGAGCGCGAGCGCGAGCCTTCACGGGTTCGTTAGGCGTTGTCGGGTCTGTGCGCTGTCGGGTCCGATCCGAAAATGATGTGCGCGCCCGGTAACCATCTTTACGCCTTGGATGCCAATCCGGACTTGCGCCTGCGACTCGAGTGGTCACTTTCCCCATTTCTCTCGTTCGCTTCGCCTCCTCCCGTCTCCTCATCTCCTCTCTCCTCGTCGACGGCGAAGGCGACGACGACGCTCCCCATCGCAGCACACGCGTAGGGCCTTTTCCTAGCGTCTGCGTGTTCTCGTGCGGTAGATCTCCGTTGCCTTCATCTCCGACTCTGACTCCTTGGCAGGTTTGTCTCTCTACTGCGTATTCTTGTAGGATTCGTGTAGGATTTGTGTAGGTTTCTGATTGAGTGTGTTTTGCGGTATAGGGGTTATTGTTGAATTTGTGCTCGTCTAAGTGATTTTAGGGTTATTTCGCCGATGATTTTGGTCCGCGAGCAGGCAAAAGGTTTGGGGGCGTAGTGATGTGTTTGTCACCGTGGTAGGGTTTGCGATGACGCCGCTCCTCGTGTTTTTGCGGTACGGTTGTCGCACGATTTTGATGTAGAAGGATTGGCTTTGGATTTGGGGATTTTTCGTCGGATTTGCCTCGAATTTGGGGGATTTGGTGGTTTGTGTTGTTGATTTTCGTTGGGTTGGGGATGACTGGTTGATTCTTCTGCAGATTGGGTTTGGATGATGCACGCTGGCGGGTAGATGAGTCTTTTTGTCAGTGATTTTCGTGTGGATTAGACATGCAGTAGGTGATTTTGATGCGAGTCTGATTATGGTCCTACTGGAAATGAAAGCAATTCGGTGGGTCTTGCTCTGATATCTTTTGTTTATTGTCTGCAGCGGTTGTATGAGACACACAGTGTCTGATTTTGATGCAGTGGTTGTTTTTGAATTATAGTTTTGGGACTGCATTGGTTCACTCTGTTTTTAGATTAGAGCAGTAGCTTGCATGTTTTGTTCAGTATAACAAAATAGAGTAGCATGCACAACAGCCTGTATTTTTGGTTTGTTTATTGGTGAGCCTGGTTCAGTTAATCAGGTTTATTTATGAGAATAAAGATAATCAGGTTAAGAATCTAGGTTTATTGTCTGCTATTATGTAAAATGCTTGGGAAATTTTAGTTATTTTGTAAAGAATTCAGGTAATAACTTGTGGAATGGAGTACAATTTGGTGTAATTGTGTGTGTATATGTGACTGCATAATAATTTGAGAACCATCTATAACTTCATTTCAGTGTTATACGGTGTACTGAGACTTAAATATTAATTGTTTCTTAACTGATCTTCTGCTTTTTGCTTCTTGTTCAGGTGTTCTGTACCATTGGCAGTGGAGCTACTGCATCCAGATATAGCAAGGTAATCGAGATCTTGTGTTTTTCTCTTCGGATTGCAATGGGTTTTTGCTTTTGTGTGGTGGGGGATTCACCCATCATACACCATATGAAGATATGGTCTTTCCAGGTTAGCCTGTCTTAACAGTAGTGGATGTTAGAACTTGAAAAGAAACCTTTTCTCCCCCTATAGGCCTGTACTGAACTACTGACGGACTGAGTATAGTTGTGAACCTGTTATTGTTAGTGAACCTATTTGCTGGTATGGCGGGTGATGGCGTTGTCAGTTTGTCTTTCCTACTATTATGCTTTTTATGAAACCAAATATCTGTTATTGGAAATGATCATTTAGAGCCAGCTATTTGAGGTTTCCGATTTGCCAAGTTTGTTGTAGTTCATTCTCTAATGCTTGTTCTGTTAGGTCCTATAACAGCATAACAACTCAGAGTTACTATTTGGCTCAGGGACTGCAGAAAGAAGACCGTGGAATTTCAAACTCTACTGGGTGAAGGTCTGTTGCTGCACATTTGCTTCATAACTTTAACTAAATTTGAACACCTTGTGTAATCTGTATACCTTCATAAGTTTATATGTATACCTTCTATAATCTATATGTTGATTTTTGGACTGCATGCAAGTGCTAGTTTTTTTTGAGCAAATGCAAGTGCCAGTTGATCTAGACTATTTTTTACCATCTAGATTTGGACATTGGATTATGCTAGTTGATCTTGAATCCTTGTGCAACTGCGCTAGTTATTGCATGCCTAGTTAGTGATATTGGCTATTAAATAGTTGAGGCTGACACAATGTCAGGCATTATCCATTGCTTTGATAGGAGACAACATTAAAATACGTAGTTATCAGCTTTTAGTTTAAGCAAACCGAGTACATATACAATATTATTGCATTTTCAATTAATAATAGTTGCAATAATTCAAATGTGCAAGTTTCTCATCTATGAATCGAAATTTCTATATCATATACATGTTGTATTGTATCACGTACAAATTATATAGCCTTCATTTGTTAATTGTATTTGTTTGAACACAGATCAAATTTTTGTCTTTGTTTGACTATAGAAAAATTATAAATTATTAAATATATTTGTGTTAATACATATTTTGTTGCTAAACACACTAGTATATTGACCTTTTAGGTCCTTTTGAATTTCCAGTGAAAAGGTTAATTTGTTTGTTAGATGCCCTTTGACTCCTTGCAAATAGAGTAAACTAGGATCTACATCTGTGTTTGTAGTCTTCTTAATAATATCATCATACATATGCACTAAATGAGTGCTTTCCGTTTCACAGCAACTCTGCGTTCTATGAGTCTTTGTTCTCTTTCTTTTACCTAAATGATCTATATAATTAGAAGTTGTTTGTTTATGTTCAGTTTGATTATCTGGAAAGACTTGGGATGTAGTTGATACTGTACTTTGTAGGGCCAAAGATGTGAGTCTTTATCATTAAGTGAAAAAAAGTAGCTAAACTATTTGCACTTGTGAGTTGGCCAAGTTGGAGTCCTCTTTGCCATTTTTGTGTCCACTATACATTGCCATAGGTGGAACTGAGAAGATGAATGATTGAAGATGTTATGCATATTAAATAAATACAATGATACTTGTCTTGGTCCTATAATTCTTAATGAATTCTTTAATAGTTATAAACCATGCTTTAGTTTGATATCTTGAAATTATTTTTTAGTTCATGCTTATTATCAAAGCCACCTAGAACTGCTATATAGTTCTATTTGTTTCTCATTCCTAAAAAATGTATCATGTTGGCTTATTGGAATCCTCAACTCAACATTTAGTTTATGCTTGATCGGTAGACAGGTGTCTTAGAAATAATGTGTGTTATTAAGGTTTGTCAAGAATGCCATTTTCGACAGCTATATGATATCTTTAATTGTGCTCTCATTTTATTTTAACATGCTCGAGGGTTGATTTCACCTATATAACAGCTCTTTGGTTATTTCACATCATCACTATTGTTTCTAAACTCTATGTAACTTGCCAAATTGTAGGATTGTGCTCCAGGTCATGTCCCCATTCGCTGGTTTCAGCAATACTATTCTTGGTGGCGACAAGTGACCTTTCTACAGTTTTAGGTAATTTTCATAGCGATAGATTCTGGTTTTGTCAAGCTGAAACTTTTCTGTTATATTTTGTCATTTTTCTCCTCTTCTTCAAAGCTCAGAGTTTACAATACAAGTATTTCTTTTGCTGTCGTCTTTTGTGTGTGGACTGCTCTTTTGCTATCATGTGGACTGCAACTTCTGTAACTCAAAGATGAACACTCTATATTCATCAGAACTGATTCCTTTCATTTCTATATCCTTTTTAGAGCCCAGAAGCCATCAAAGAAACTCGCGCTATATTATAAAGTATGCTTTGACTGAGTTTTTCCAACTTAAATATGAACTTGTGTGTGATGTGGTGTAGTTACAAGTAATGTAGGTTGCTTCAAATTACCTGAGTAGCTAAGTACTTGAAGCAGGGTTGAAAGTAGATTACAGTCTGTTTGTGTCTCCTGATTGTTGGACCAACATTTGCTGTCCAAAAAGTATTTAAATTATTTGCAACTGTTTATTGTCCTAAATTTGGCCGTTCACATAGTATCTCCCGTTGTTTGCTAGTGGTGAAGCTAGTATGCTTTGGAAGCTAATAAATAACTTCATTATTTATAATCAGGATTTGGTTATTGGTTGTTTAGGATTTCATGGTCTTCTATTTCTAGATTACAAATTTATTAGCAGACAATTGCACATTTGAATTACTGCAATTATGATATTTAACAAGTGCAATATCCATTATTGTCACCTATAAGTTTCAATTTTGTTTACCATTTTTCATTTGATTAAGCAGGAAAACCAACTATTGAAAAACCTTGTACTAAAAATACTCCCTAATTTAATAGTCCTAAAATACCTTCATTTAGACTGTTTGATGATGAAGATTACTTAGGAAATTGTTGAAGATCCTAAAATAAGGTGTCCATTTGGTACCAAACCTGTAGGCCTATGTTGTCAACTGGACACTACTTGTGTTAGTATTTGAATTAATGTGGTTATTATGTTTTTTAGTAGCGGCATCTAATTGCTGCAATTGAGCAGGTTTGGTCATCAAGTTCTTGAAGTCCTTATGCACATGCATAGGGACATATTGGCTTAGTTTTGTGTTCCACCCTGTGTTGCTAAACACACTAGTATATTGAGCTTCTAGGTCCTTTTGAGTTTCCAGTAAACTTGTTAATTTGTTTGTTGGATGTCAAACTCCTTGCAAATGCACTAAACCAGGATCTACATCTATGTTTGTACTCTTCTGAATAAGATCATCAACAACATATATGCACATAATTTATGCTAAAACAATGCATATACTTAAAAATCTAGCAGGCCAACTACCTGCTCTTGTTTGCAGAGGGAGATTATTGATTCTTTAATGCTTGCATATTTAGTTATTGACACCCCCAACTCACAAATGTCCTTTATGAATATGTTTATCTATATTCTGTAAAATTTATATTTGCATTTGTGTTAATTCTCTTGTATCTACGATTCAAAGTTCATGTTATGCAACCAAACATGATGTTCACTCCAAGTTTATTGATTGGCCAGGTACCAAAGGCTTACCAAGCACTCCATTATGATTGATGGATCTCAGTTGTCACCATTGGGCTCGAGTTGTCTATCATCGGTAATTGACACTTCATTGTGGCATTGCACCTCACTTAGACTGCTTACCATCTCAACCGTGGCCAATATAAATCGTGAATCATAACTGCTGCTCATCTCCCTATTTGTTAGTGCCCACTTATTTTTGATAAATGAGGTATGAATTTTGAGTCTCACATTCGTTCCATCTGTTTGTTGTTCTTGTCCATAGCACTTGTAGTTCCCTATTTTTGCTAAACTTTCGTGTTCATGAAAGACAAAAAATAAATCACGAAGTTCATTAGTTGCAATCAGTAATATTGTAAATTGCAAGTATATAGTGCCGCAACTGTAGGTGTCATAATATGCAATATGTGGAATTTTGATTTACCTCATGAGTATAATTGACATTTACCTTGTAGATTTTTTTCTACAATAAAAAGGGTTTGTGGGCCAACGAACATTAAGGTAATAGTTCCTAAAATCATAGAAATTTTATATTTTATATTATCACATAATACTGAAACTCCTCTCACAAAGCATGTAGCAACACCCATGTATGTTAATAGTAACTAAGGTAGGGTAAACTTGTTATGCTATCACTTAACAGTCAATCACTATGCCACTTAAAAGGTAGAGACTAATCTAAAATGCAATATTTAAGGAAAAACTTGTACACTTACACAAAGGAACTAAAAAACAAGTACATACAACTATTTTGTCTTTGTCCTTCTATATGAAAAAATGTCATTTGTAATTTGTGCCAACACACACAAAACATATTTGTCCTTCTCATTTGTTTATTGTGATTTGTGCTAGCACACACCACATTTTGTCCTTGTCATTCCATAGAAAAAAAAATTGTTTCTTGTTTTTTGTGCTAACACATCTAAAACTTTGTCATTTGTGATTTATGGAAGCACACACCTCATATTTTGTCCTTGTTTTTGTGCATAGAAAAAAATTGTTTCTTGTCATTTGTCCTAACATATCCCAAGCCTTTGTTATTTGTGATATGTGGAAGCACATACCTCTTATTTTGTTCTTGTCTTTCCATAGTAAAAAATTGTCACTTGTAGTCTGTGATTGTGTATGTTAATTGTCACTTGTTAAAGCACACTCCTTTTGTTAATTGTGACTTGTTAAATTGGCAACTTGTTGGATTATCCTTTTTAGTGAATGGATCGGGAGCTGTAGTTTGTGTTGCGTGTGGATGCATGGTGTCACAACAAATCCACTTGGATTTTTGGACATCCCATTTAAATGGTGCTATTAACAAACTCCACTGGATTTAGAAAATGACATCTCTCCACTTGACTCTTTCTCTTTTGTTATGTAAAGGACAAGCTGGCCAGTGGAGCAGATTCACAACTATGGATGTCCCAGCACCTTGTGGTGCCCTTTGGTAAACTATGCACCGTTAAGCTCCTTATCTAAGAACTCGTGTTTATTATCACTATAAGTAATGGTACACTTCAATTGTACTAGCAGGCTCCTTATTCATGAGCTAGAGTTTGTATTTATAGAGAAGTGTGTTTCTGTTTTATCTGACGATTATTGCACACATTTTATGCTAAAATTACAGGTTTCATTAGATGCAATTTCTATATGTGTAATGTGTAATTTCTGGTGGCTGAGAATAAAAAACTCATTTCTCTTTTGGATCAGGGATGACAGAAATGGTGTTAGAGTAGATGATAGAGAAGCTACAGGGTAGGTCAGGCATCCACCAATAACCTTTTTATGTGTCTAGACAACAGAAGCACAGTCGGTAATTCGTGAGCTGTTCCATCAAAATGAATATCAATGGCCTGCTGGGCATTGATATATGATATCTATATATCCAGAGATGGACATACCTCTCAGAGGGTGTCTGAATCAGGGAAGTTGCTCCTGACACTAATTTTAGGACTTCACTTCAGATTTGGATAAAATCCTAGTGTGATTGAAATCCCACCTTCCTAGTCAGGCCCCAAATGAAATGATTCTGTAATTTACTACTCCCTGTGTTCACAAATGTATTCATTCCTAACATTTAAAGTTTGCCACAAATGTATACATTTTTTCCTAATTTATGCACCCCCTCCCTCAGCATTTAATGGATGGCTTGATGCCTGCCATTTATAGCCTTGGTTATATGAAAAGACATGTGTTAATTGTGTGATTGAGTTGCAACATAATCATTTACCATCTGGTTTAATCTATCCTCAAAATCATATAAATGCTTACATTTGTGGGAGATGTTGCACAAGCAGGGTTCCAGCAGCACCTGTGCCTCTTCTACGGCGATGCCAACACCGACGTGCGGTTCATGGGGCAACAGGTGACCAAGGCTAAGAGCAAATGAGCAAGGAGGCGGCGGCCACCATGGCCATGCTTTTCGGCTAAAATGCGAGTTATTGCTTTCTCAATGTAATTCCACTTGATCTATTTTTTTCTTGTAGCAGGAGTTTAGGTAGGACATATTTCTATGTTTTTGGCTCACTATGTAAAGTCCAATTCAATGTGAAGAAATAGGCCCATGTTTATTCATGTGGTACACCTCCAGGAAGCTTACTGGGTTTTTTGACCCGTTAAGGACTATATATATGTTTTGGATTTGGTTGTGGACCCCTTTCGTCTCTTTGTGAACAGAAACTAGTGCGTACAGATTGACCTGGTTAACGAGTTTATTTTTGGCGGGCCCGTTAAGGGATAGCAGTGTAGTGATGGGTATTTTCGGACCCGTTATAAAAGCTGACGTACAGATACAACTAGGACAGAACCTGAGCGTTGAATGAAGATCTGATGGTTGTAGTTGTCGCCTGGGATTTTTCCTAAATCCCAGGCGACTGAGATATAGCAAGTATATATATATATATATATATATATATATATATATATATATATATATATATATATATATATATATATATATATATATATATATATATATATATATATATATATATATATATATAAACGAATTGAAGGCGTGTGGCCAGAATCCCTAAGCCTCCAAAACGATACTATGGCAAGCACCCCGTCGCATTGGCGTGGCACTTGCGACAAAGGCAGCGACCCAACCGTTCGGTGCAATAGGTAAGGTCTCTGATACTTGTGATCTTTGGCAGACCAGGGGCTATATATAGATAGGTAATATGTAGCACGACACTAGCATTATTAGATACTATGTCTTATTCTTATCGGTAATGATACAGTGAGTCGGACGACGTCGGACGCACCCGACGGTCACGACCCGACTCAACCGCACGCACCCGAGCGTGCGTCCACTCGACCGCCCCGCCCGCTCGTACTTATCCGCTCGTCGATTCGCTCACCTCCCTCCTCCCCACTCGCTCGCCTCCTCCCCGCTCCATTTCTTTTCTCGGTTGCTCCGCTCCGCCCGCGCGCTCCTCCCCGTGCACGCCTTTGTGCTGCTCCGGTGGCGAGGCCGCCCTCCTCCCTCCCCTCCCCCTTCCTTCCTTCCTCCCCTCCCTCCTCCCCCGCGCTCCCCCCCGCTGCGACATGCTCGGCCTCCTCGCCACTGGAGTAGTGGCGACGACAGCGGCATCCGGTGAGCCCGCCGCCCTCCGCTCCCTCCCTGATGCTCTCGTCCTCGCGCGCCGTGAGATTCATGGGCTCCGATGAGGTAGGTGGGAAAGGATCTGGATCTGAGGTGCCCCTCCCCCCGCGCTCCCCCCTCTGAATCTCGATCTGGTCCCTCCTCTTCCTCCCCCTCCTCCTCCTTCTCCTCCTCGTCCCCCTCTGGATCTATGGTTTTGATGGTGGCTACGGTTTTGTGGCGAAGCAGATCTAAGCTACATGCAACAGATGATATGAAGCACGATTCTCTGATGTTGCAGTAGCTTTTTCTCCTTTGTTGCAGCAGCTTCTTCTCCTTGTGACGAGTCAGATCTAAGCTACATGGCAACAAATGATGTGAAGCACGATTCTCTGATGTTGCAGTAGCTTCTTCTCCTTCGTTGCATTAGCTTCTTCTTCTTGTTGCAGCAGCTTTTTTCTCCTTGTTGCAGTAACTTCTTCTCCTTTGTTGCAATAACTTTTTTCTCCTTGTTGCAATAGCTTCTTCTCCTTGTTGCAGTAGCTTATTCTCCTTTGTTGCAGTAGCTTTTTATCCTTGTTGCAGCAACTTTCTTCTCCTTTGTTGCAATAGCTTTCTTTTTCCCCTGTTGCAATAGTTGTCTTCTCCTTGTTGCAGTAGTTTTTCTCCTTTGTTGCATTAGGTGTTTTTCGATGTTTCAACAGTTTTTTTGTTTGTTTCACCAGTTTCTGTTTGTGTTTCATTAGGTGTCTTCCGATGTTTCAATAGCTTTTTTCGTTTTGTTTCAACATTTTTTTTCGTTTGTTTCATCAGGCGCCTTTTGATGTTGTAATAGCTTTTTTCTCCCTTATTTGCAGTTCGTGGGGGAGGGGGTGGACTATGGTGGTGAGCTGGTGGCGGGGGTAGAGGGTGCTAGGGTCGGCGAGGTTGGGGGCGGGACACATCCGTGCGCGCGGGGGAGGTGGGGGGCGCCTTTCTTCTCCGTGCGGGGGTGGGTCGGGGCGGTCTTTGTAACACCCTGGTGTTACGAGCTTACTTAGCACGATAATTAAGGCTTAAGAAAAATTATCAAAACAAGTTCCTCGGATGGGAATGAGAAAACAGCTCTACATGACTCGCTTTTGGGGTAAGAAAAAGCTAAATGAATAGTGTAAGTAGTTTAATTGATATGTGAACGTGCTCATGAAATTCTAATAAGGAAAATAGGATAAGTTGTTTTAAACGTTCAACACTTAGCAAATTTTCTAAGTCTTGTGTACTGACTTATAGTTTCAGTGTACCCCAGTTTAGGGTTCTGCAGTTTCAAATACAGGCCGAACTAGCTCAAGTCCATATTGACAAAATTGGAGACCTAACGTAGCTCTACAATATTTACAATAACACCATCACCTAGTTCCCAATGATTTAAGAGCTAGAGTGCCTTGAAAATCAGGGTTCAGTCAAGCCTTAACTGAAACTTAGTTCCAGTTTCTAGGTGACCTATTGTGGCAAACTGTATCTCACTAACCAAGCCGAGTTAGCTCATGACCCTATTGACAATTTTGTTGTACACCTATAGCTCTACATTTTTGTTAACTATGGCTCTCTTCGAATCAGCCTAGATAACGAGTGGTGAGGCGCTAAAGTCATGCTGTCAGTCATCGTGTTTGACTAAATCGGGGATTTTGATTCAGTTCGTCAGAGTTCAAAACGTCGAACTCCTTCACTCCGTGGCCGATGAGCTGATGAGCTGACACTTGTGTGTGGAAACCTCCTGGTGGGCTTAGCGAGGAATTCCTTTGCGATGCGGAGTAGAGTTTATTTATTAAAACTCTCACTAAAAGTTTTACGAGGAAAATACTATTAATCTGATATCATTTCATGCAATTAAACGTTCTTCATGTAAATGTTTAACTAGTCATTAAATGGTTTCATTTCTGCTAAACTCTGATAATGTTTTTATATTCCGCTGTTATAACTACATAATGAATTACTCTGATATTGTACTAAAAGTGATGTAAGAAATGGTAAGGATGTTGTAAGCTTTACTCTCTCATTTGTGATCCTGATGTAAAAATGTGGATCTTCGAGTTCTCCCTCGCGGTGTGCTCGACAAAATCGCGTAGTTTAGTGTTCTCCCTGGGGTACTTAGTGTCTAATGGAAGATGAGTACCCTTGGGAGGGCATTAGGTTAGGCGGTTCTGCCCCAGGTGGTATCAGAGCATAAATGAGACAATAAATCTTCAAAACCCTTTCTAAATTAAAAATTGACAACAAAATTCTTTTCAAAAAGTTAGGGCGTTTGCATGCGAAATTAAATAAGTATGCCCTATTACTATGGTTATGTATTCAGGATAGATGGTACTCTGCTGACCTAGTTAGGCTTAATCCAGTTTTCTGCAGGTACCCTAACCCCGAGACTAGTTCGCTAGCATCGACTAGCTTCAGGGAGAACACGATGTGCCAAAACTCTGAGAACGGTTGCCCTATATGTCGGTAACAGTGTGAGGACGGATAGGGCGTGCATTCATGCATACGCTGTTGTGCAATAGTTGTTGAGGTCGACCAGTCTCTGTCAGTGTAGCCACAATGGTGTTGTAGTCTCGTGCGTCGCGCACGCCTGTTGGTTCACGCCTGTCTGGCCCATACGTTGTCATACCCCCTTCTACGCTTTTGTTGAACATCTGCCTTACAGTCGTACTAACCCTTTATGACCTCGGTCACTGCTCGTTGTGCGCGTGCAAAGATCTTGATGTTCACTTTTACTGGCCCCGTGCATGGCTCTAGATTGGACTGCAACAGGACCACTCGCTGCTCCGCCTTTATATGAGGGCAGACTTAGCTGTTTGGAACCATCTTTCGGTGCATCCCAGCTCACTTAGTCGTTTCCCCTTAAAGCCAATTTCTCTTCAAGCCCTCCTTGTACCACCACCCGCCAAGGATGGCAGGAGTTTGGGTTAGCAGCTACTGCCTGGACACCGAGGGTTTTCCCAAAATCCTGTATGCCACCCTGCAAAAGCTCGGCGTTCGGGAGCGTCCCGAGTATGAGGGTCGTGAGTACATGAAGCATGGCACGGAGCGATGCAAGGTCACCGTCTATATTGGCAAGAGTGAGGAGTTTCCTGACATCACTGAAGCCTGGAATGTGACCGCAACTGGGTTTCGCTTCGGCAACACCTACCAAGTTGCGGCCCGCAAAGCCCTACGGCATCTATGCCAGATCTATGAAGGGCCCATTGCTCGTACTCCCATGCGGTTCTTTCCCCCTTGGGACAAGAATCGGCGGGTATGGAGGGCTCGCATGGAGGCTTTGCAAGGTCCAGACGTGCAAGAGGACAACCCGACCTTGGTGCACCTGACCTCGTACTTGCTGGCCCTAGATGAGCAGTATGACCGGCAGGCCTCGGAGCTGAGGGAGTGTCTCCGCTGTGTTGAGGAAGCCAAGATTTTTTCCTGGATGCTCGAAGTGCAGCTTGCTGAAGCCCATGCCAATCTAGCAGCCGCTGAGAGTCAAGAGGCTGCCATGGCGGAAGCCATCAAGGTGGACCAAGACCGTCATGCCCAGGAGCTGGAGGACGCCTATCTTGCCACAAGAGCCAAGCGTAGGACGCTCGCCTTGGAAAGGCAGGAACCCTTAATTTTGGAGGGAATCCCTCTCCAACCGCTGGAGAGAAGGAGGACTGGTGTTGCGGTACCACCAGCACCTCCACCCACGGAAGCCTCAGAGATAGAGAATTTCATTCCCCTCACTCAGCCACTGCTAGGAGAAGAAGCGGATCCGCAGCCCAGTGTAGCCGAAGAGCCCCAAGAGCCCAGGAATGAAGTCGTTCGCCCCGACGAAGTGGATTAGTCGTCCTAGGGGAGATGTAACCGTAGTTGGTAGTGTTTTTCATCACTGTCCTCCAGTGTTGTAATCTTTCCATCGTCTTTTGTCCGTAGCTGTTAAGGCCATCTGGTCGTAGGTCGCATAATGCAAGTGATGTGTCGAGTATGAGCGAGTGAGTACCTGTCTGTAGCACCTGTGTACGATCGCTGGAATGAGTGTTTGCCTTATCCGTTATGGTTGTTACGTCAATCTTCTCTTAGGCCTTGTAGTGTGTTTTTGGTTCTTGAGATGACCGCAAGCAGGTTGCAAGAGGAACAGTTTTCAGGTACAGCAGATCAGTCGCGATTGGATGATAGAGGACGCTTATCAACTAATTGTGGATGTCCCAGTAGAACACTTGAATCTCCTTGAATTAAATCCGCCTTGGGATTTATTTTACTTGTTCCTTGTTTTGAAAAGGAACCCTTGTTGTCAGAATTTCTTTGCACTATTTTTCTAATTTTGTGGTCTACCTACGGCCCCACTGCTTTTACTGCAAGTAAGTTGGTAATAGTTGCCTGGTTAATAGCTTATGGTGCCGCGACGGAACCGAGGGCCACCTGTGGATCACGACCGCTTGGTTGTGCCGCTCGGTGCACGCTGGTATCGAGGTTGTTGACCAAGCACTTTTACCAAGTTATGCCGCAGTACCGCCCTTGCTATAAACATTCTCCTTGGTAAAAATATCCTTGTGTTCTAATGGGAAATCCACAGTGAGTTGATGTAGTAGTACTCTCGCAATTGTGACTGAGATAGCGGGGTTTTGGAAGAAACATGTATGTCCGGATCTCTGTATATACGAAAGGCTAGTGCATGTTGGATTCAAAAGGGAAAAAGAAAGAGAAGAGTGTCAAAGAAAGAATAGCCACCAGTGGTCTGGAGTATTTGGAACACCGATGGGACGTTGCCCCTATGTCCGGTGACCGCTCTACATTTGTCGGGTCGCCGTCACTTTGTGTTCTGCGGAAGCCATCGGTGGCGGGGCCCACGTGTGTCGTGCTCGCGTGGCCGTAGCATGGCGCTGCACTCGCCTCGCCCTTGCACTGTACGCCCCTCTTTTCCCAGCGCCCTCGTCGGCTCTCGGTTTTTCGCCCTCGTTCCGGTATCGGACCCCCCCTCCTTTCTCTTTTCCCCCACTCAAGCTTGCACAGGGGGCGCACCATGGCGACATTGTTCCCCACCTAGTGACTCACTGGTGATTCACCTCCACGCCACCCCCACTACCGGTGCGCTGCACCACCTTCTCCATTCACCAGCTATAAGTGCCACCTTGTTTGCCTCTCCTCCATTTTCACCTCTAGATCTGAAGTAGTTGGAGGCCGAGCTTCGAGATTCAGCCGTTGCTTGCAGATCTAGGGACGTCAGTCAGAGGTGATGGTGTAACTCGAGAAGAAGGGATCTAGTTTCCGTCGAAGAAGTTCAAGTTCTTCTCGAGCTAGTTAGGTTTTATGGTTCGTGATGTTCGAGTTCTCACTCTCTTGTTTCTGGATCTGCTGGGTATATGCCTTGTTCTGGATAATCGTTTTCCTTTTGCTCTTCTACTGTCCCCGTCTTCGTCGTTTTCTAGAGAGGTTGTGAGTTGTATCAGTTTGTTCTTAGCCGTGATGCCGCTAGGTCCTTGAGTGTTGTAGTTTTGAAGTCGTCTAATCTCCCTTGTAATTTTGGATCTAAGGAGCGAAATCGTGTTTTCCCCTTTTCTGATTCTTGCTCTGAATCTCGGGACGAGATTCTTTTTAAGGGGGGTTGATTGTAACACCCTGGTGTTACGAGCTTACTTAGCATGATAATTAAGGCTTAAGAAAAATTATCAAAACAAGTTCCTCGGATGGGAATGAGAAAACAACTCTACATGACTCGCTTTTGGGGTAAGAAAAAGCTAAATGAATAGTGTAAGTAGTTTAATTGATGTGTGAACGTGCTCATGAAATTCTAATAAGGAAAATAGGATAAGTTGTTTTAAACGTTCGGCATGAAAAAAAAACAATTTCGTTAAACGAGTCTATAATTAAACAATGCCTACATATTTCATTCCTAGGGCGTGAAATAAGGTATAAATTATTGCATGAGATGTTGGTTAGTTGAGCGTAACAAGATTTAGATCTGTTAAAAATTACGGCAATGAGTTCCTCGGATTTTTAGATTTACCAGTCACTTGAATTGATAAACAAATATTATATGACTCACGCTTATGATTGAGAGAAATCAAATAAATATATAAGTTAATTTACTTAGTACAATTTAATAAACAAATAAAAGTATATAGAGAGGTATACACTCACGTATTTCGTCTTGATAAGCATGTTGCTAAAGTAGTTAAAAGTAGTGTGCAAATTGTTTCTTTCCGAGTGTATCTCTATAGATAAGTATATACGTTTAATCATACAATATATGCATGTGTGTAGGAATATTAGTGATAAAGAAATAATGACACATTTGTAACTACATAAGTATTTGTACATTGTGGTAAAAGAAAAAGAAAGAAAGTGGAAAAGCACACGCACGCCACACACGTTCTGAACGCACCCCCGGCCGCGGCAGTGATGGGATAGCCCTCTGCCTCGGTTGTTTCTGCTAGCCAGCACCGACGCGACTGCGCCTCAATGCGTGCCGCCCTGCTATGCTTGTCTCACTAGCCGACGCGTCCGTGCCGTGCTGCTCTCGCTCTCGCTGCTTTCTTTTGCGCTGAGCTGCTGCCTGCTCTCACCCTCTCCAGCACTGCTTTTTTTTTTCTTCCTGCGCGTGACGCAGCCAGTGCCAAGTTCTGCGCTCGCCGGTGCCGCAGCCTGGTCTACCGCTCCCACCCATCTGGCGCTGAGCCGCTAGCCGTCACAGCCCCTGCCTTGCGCCCGTTGTGACCCTGTGCGCGCTCGTCGCAGCCGCGTCGCCGGGGTCACCGCGGCCGCTGCTCGGACTGCCGCCACCGCGCGTGCACGCGGCCAGGTCGCTGCGCCCTACCTCGGCTCGGGAGCGACCCAGTCACGGGTACACCGTGGCCGTCCCAAAGCCGCTTAGCCGCTCTCACCGACCGCCGCGCCCTGGTGCATCTCCGCCGTCAGGCTGCCACCGCCTCAGCCTCGGGCGCTCATGGCCATCCGGCTCTGGGCCGTGCCCGGCCTGGCCGTGGGTTGCCATGGGGGCGCACCGGTCTCGTGTTGGGCGTGCGGTCCTCGGTTGCGGCCGCCGGCCAGCCGGGGTGGGGATCGGCCGAGCCCGAGCCGCCTCTGCTCTTGCTCTGCTCCGATGAGAAGAAAGAGAGGGTAAGAAGCGTATTAGAAATTTGTTTTGGGTCCCGGTGCGGAACGTTAGACTCATATGAATAGTAGAGCTTGGACTGCGGGTTAGTTTCAGTTAAGCCGAGGGCCTTTTCTGCAAAACGCGCAGCTCGCGTCTGGATCGGGCCTGGTTGGGCCGGCCTGCTGGCGCGGTTGTGCCGCGTGGGCTGCGGTTGTTGCCGGGCCGACTCACCTGAGCGTAGGCCATAGCCGGGCCGTGGCGCCTTATGCTCCCGCGCGGGCCGCGGGGTGTCGCTGGCCCGTTGGTGGCCACTGGCCTTTTCATTTCTTAAGCTTTTTCTAATTAGTTTCTGAAGTAAATTTGTAAGATTAAAATAGAATTGTGTAGAAGTCCAAAAATGGTGAAACCAATTTTGTTAGACTCCTAAAATCAGGATCTATCTGTTAGTATGTTTTAACCACATAGTTGCATAATATTTTTTAGGAGTTTGCTAATTAATTCAAAATGCGTAATATTATTAAAATATAAACTTATGGAACATTTTTGTGAAGAAATGGGGATAGTGTTGGCTTTGAAAATTTTATAGTAAATCCTCAATATTAGTAGCTGCTCACTGTAACTTTTGTGGCTCCATACTAATTAATGTGTTAGGGTAGCTAATGAACCTTAATTAGAATATATGCGTTTAATCGATAAAATGATAAACCGACACCTCGGTCTGTATGACAAAGTAAGGTTAAAAAAAATGTCTCATCCGACATCGTGGGTGCGTAGCCGAGTACGTTAACCATCCGCGCTCGCTCGTTAGCTTGGGAGACGTAGTCTTACTTTTGAGCGTTGCTTTTGCCATCGAGTATTCCCGTCTCTGCATTGCATTCATGAATCTCATTATAGGGACGACGATGGATCGTGGAGTCGACAGGAGTAACAGAAAAGATGGTGCCTTGATGATCGTGTCGTCGTGATGAAATGCTAACTTTGGTTATATTCTATCCAGGCAAGCCCCGATGCATAACCCCTATTATTCTGCACTTTATTTTATGTTTGTGCATTAAGTTTAAAGGAGTTGAATGAAACCCACTTGCATATATATATCCTGATCCCATGAGTCTCACTAGTATGATAGGGACGTGTAGCATGCTATGCTATAGGGTTCCGGTAGAAGCCGAGTGATTGTCTGTCACTCGCGAGAGATAGGAATTATAATATTGTTACTATTATCATGTTACTATCACATGGAATATAAATGTATATGGATAATTGGAGACCGGGCGGAACGGGTTGGATGGACTTGGACCTGGCTGGGCAACAGAGCGGGGCTCTGGTTGCATTTGTTCCGCCTGTGTTAATTAAGGACCGTTCGTTGCATTGACCCTGGTCAAGTCACAGATCTTCTTATCCCGAGCATATACTAGCGGATGGGGGCTAGAAAGACTTGTTACTCTCTTGTCATGGGCTCCGGCTCTTTCCGGACCGACTGATTGGAGGCGGGGATAGGTGGAGGTCTTAGCACCGTATTGAGGCCGGGCCTCAAGTACGGGAGCTAGGAGTCCAAGTTTGGACGGGGACCTGGAAACCCGTGACAGGAGGGGAACGTGTTGGTCTTGCTTGTGCCTGTGGTACAAGCGAGGCGTGTGTTTTTCGGGGTACCCAGCTGGGCACATTGATTCGCGAATCGTCGTTTCTACGTGACGGTACGGCTTGACTACGCTCTGGCGTCGTAGTAAGAACTGACAGTTGAAAGATGAAGAAATGGTTCCTTTGGCTCAACCATGCTTGATTATAGACTAGGTGCTTACATGGAAGGTTGGATAAGAAATAAAATATGGCTATTAAAAGTAAGAACTTAAGGATGCACTCTTAGTGCTGCTTCTCGCAAACAGAAGCCCACAAGCCAAAAAGCCTTGCATAATCCTTGGAGTCTTTTTACTTCCTCCTGACAGGTAAGTCTTGCGGAGTACAATTGAGTACTCAGGGTTTGTTCTACCCTGTTGCAGGTGACTTGTGCTGATGAGCTGACACTTGTGTGTGGAAACCTCTTGGTGGGCTCAGCGAGGAATTCCTTTGCGATGCGGAGTAGAGTTTATTTATTAAAACTCTCACTAAAAGTTTTACGAGGAAAATACTATTAATCTGATATCATTTCATGCAATTAAACGTTCTTCATGTAAATGTTTAACTAGTCATTAAATGGTTTCATTTCCGCTAAACTCTGATAATGTTTTTATATTCCGCTGTTATAACTACATAATGAATTACTCTGATGTTGTACTAAAAGTGATGTAAGAAATGGTAAGGATGTTGTAAGCTTTACTCTCTCATTTGTGATCCTGATGTAAAAATGTGGATCTTCGAGTTCTCCCTCGCGGTGTGCTCGACAGAATCGCGTAGTTTAGTGTTCTCCCTGGGGTACTTAGTGTCTAATAGAAGACGAGTACCCTTGGGAGGGCATTAGGTTAGGCGGTTCTGCCACAGTCTTCTTCGTACTCCCCCGCGTGGTGAGAGAGGGGGCTTGGTGTAAGCTGGCGGTGGGGTTCCATGAGGGGGGCGGGCCGGGGGGGATTCGTGGGTGCGGGAGCGGGGCGGGGGTCGCGCTTTTCCTTTTTTCGTGGGACGGGGGCGTACGAGGCGGGACGGGTGGGGGCGCTCGCATGGTTTTTATAGCGTCCGGACGCGGCCCTGGAGCCGGGCATCCGGGCGCTAGCAACGCCGTATTCTTATTCGTGGTATACCGTGCAGGCACACCGCATAGCCCACACAACACTATGATATCGTAGCTTAAACACACTATGTGATAATGTGATAACACATGCAACGTACATCATAACTTCCTCGAAATATTCTTAATTTTTTATCATAGCCTCCACATGTGATATCATGACATCTTGGCAATTTTTGTGATTTTCGGACTTCATTTGTATTTAATAGAATTTAAAAACAAATCACCTGCAAGTCGGTGCCCATGTTTGGTGAACACGATGTTCGAAATTTTGGGTGCGTTCCTAGATAGCGCCTCATAATACACTCAAAAACATGAATATCATTTTTTTAATGGCTAAATTCCATTATTCCATGCACCTGCAGTTCAAATTTGCTTTTTACGAAAAAATTCAAGTAAATGATACAAATTAACTAAATGTAGCAAAAAACATAAAAATTATACCAAATTTTAAAATCTAGCTCCTAATACTGTAGTAGGTCTGCAAAAAAAGGTGCAAAAAGAAAAAAAAATTAAATTCTTTGCCGAGTGCCAAGATTCTGACACTCGGCAAATAATTTCTTTGTCGAGTGTCAGATTCCTGGCACTCGGCAAAGTAATTAAAAAAACTTTGCCGAGTGCCTAACAGCAGGCACTCGGCAGAGGGTCACCGTTGGGGCTCACCGTTTGTGAGGTCGTCTTTGCCGAGTGTAAATCTTTGCCGGGAGCTGGGCTCCGAGTGCATTTAGCGATCTTTGCCGAGTGTCTTACTTTGCCGAGAGCGGCGCTCGGCAAAGAGCCTCTTTGCCGAGTGCCCGATATTTGGCACTCGGCAAAGCATATGACACTCGGCAAAGATACTGTTTCCGGTAGTGACAACTAAGTCCAACAAGGACTTTTCAAATATAAAATTAATAGAATCATAACACACCTCACGGGTGAAGAAGGGACTCACTAGTGTTCAAGAAAAAGAAAGAGAAATTAAAGGGAATCCATGTTCATCAAGGAACACCGATCAAAATGAAATTGTATTTGTCTATCACGAGGCTCGAGGAAGGTGCTCTACAATGGCCGCTGTTGCTACTGCATGATGTTGTATCTTTGCGCCCGTGTCTGCACCATGGAGCGTGAGGCCAAGGAGAGCTCCCGCGCTAGAGGCACCAAACATGAGGCAAGGTCGCGCTATACCACTGTTCTCGTGCCCGCGCCTCCACCCAGCACCACGTGAGTGGGGAGCAGGAGAGGAGAGCAATGGATCAAAGAGAGGAAGGTTTCGGCATGACCTTGTTTATATATGCCGCCCCTCCACACATCTAACTGTTGGTGTCTACCTGTGGCTATCCAGCTACAGGTAGGGATTGAGCTGACATAAGATTTGTTCGTTTGTCTTATGATCCGTACTTTTCAGCATGTTTTTTCAGCTGAAACAGTGTTTTTCTCTCACAACAAATCAGCGGACAATACTTTCAGCCATGGCTTTTCATTGAAGCGAACGGGACCGACACTATTGAGTTGGGGTGTCAGTCTAGACACGACTATACACATCGGGCCATGCCACACTGTAGATATATCGGGCCAGGCCACGCTAGGATCAGGCCTAGAACATTCAAATGGGCTGTCATGGGACAGTGCTTGTGAGTGCGTTTACGTGTGAAAGAAAAATTGACTGCTCCGAGTCGTACCGTGCGTATGCAGGAAGCTGATCGGCGCGAGGTTCTTCAGCAACGGCATCCGGGCGTCGGGCGCAAGCCGGCAAGCGAGCCAGGCGGACCTGTCGTCACCGCGGGACTCCGTGGGGCACGGCACGCACGTGCTGTCCACCGTGGGCGGCTCGTTCGTGCAGGGCGCCAGCGTACTGGGCCACGGCACGGGCACGGCGGCGGGCGGGTCGCCGAGCGCGCGCGTGGCCTCGTACAAGGCGTGCTACAAGGCCGTCGGCTGCTCCGAGGCCGACATCCTGGACGGCGTGCACGTGCTCTCCCTCTCCGTCGGCGGCGCGCCCTTGGACTACCTCGACGACCTCGTCGCGGTCCAGCGCGGGGTCACCGTCGTCTGCTCCGCCGGCAACGACGGCCCGAAGCCCCGCACGGTGACCAACGTTGCCTCGTGGATCCTCACGGTCGGTGCGAGCACCACGGAGAGGGACTTCCCGTCCTACGTCAACTTCCTAGGCTCCGGCATCGAGGTACGTACGTACGGTACGATTAGGATTAGTAGAGTGGAGTGAGCGATGCAACTGACCGACGGGCCATGCAATGCAACAATGCCTGGAATTGACAGGGACAAGGGCTCACAGACAGCACTCAGCCCATTGGGCAGTCGTATCCAATCGTGAGCGGGGCGGCGTACTGCACGCGCGGCTCGCTGGAGCCTGATGATGCGAAGGGCAAGATCGTCGTCTGCGACGTAGAACCAGGACGGGACGACGGCAGCGACACGGTGGAGAAGGGGTTTGTGGTGAAGGAGGCTGGTGGCGTCGGTATGGTCCTCTGCAACGACCCCAGGGATTGGCAGGTCACCGCCGACGCGCACGTCCTCCCGGCAGCTCACTGCTCCGCTAATGACTGCGTCGGCCTCTTCGACTACCTCGAGTCTACCAAGTACGTACTCCGTAATAGATAAACATGGAAATATGTACCTTAAGCGTTCTTTCTACATATATAAAATACCAGTAGTTCAGTACTGATGATAGTACTATATACATGATTTGCACTTGTACTCTGTCTAGCGATACGTTTGGCTACATCGATGCAACGACAGAGGCGAGGTTTGGAGTAGGGATGAAAACGGTACGGATATTTTCCGACCGTATTCGAGACCGAATCCGTTTAGAGGGGTTTTAATCCGTCCGTATCCGAGTCCGGATATTTAACATCCGATACCGTATTTGTATCCGAATATTTAAATCACATATTTATGATGTCGATATCTAATCATATCTTATCCGGCATTTTTTATACTATCCGTATTCGAATCCGAATCCGGACATAAATATGAAAACAAATACGATATCAGTGATATCCGTCCGTATCCGATCCGTTTTCATCCCTAGTTTGGAGTGACACCTGCGCCCAAGATGGTTTGATTCTCATCCCGAGGGCCAAAAACGCCATAACTCCTCAGATCCTCAAGGTCAGCAGCCCGCCGGCCACCGCGTACTCGCGTTCATATATATATGATTGATTGTCCACTGCCTGGTCGCGCATGCATGCAGCCGGACATCACCGCACCGGGCGTCAATGTGATCGCGGCGTACAGCGGCGCGGCCTCGCCGACGGGGCGGTCGTTCGACGACCGGCGTGTCCCCTACAACTCACTGTCCGGCACCTCATTGTCGTCCGCCCACGTCTCCGGTATCGTCGGCCTGCTCAAGACGAAGCACCCCTCTTGGAGCCCCGCCATGATCAAGTCGGCAATCATGAGCTACAGCACGAGCCTTTGCGCCCTTGCCTATTTCTTCGTATATAACGTTCGCGTGAACAACTGTACTCTCGTGTGTGTCTGTTGCACTGCATGCAGCGTACATCACGGCCAACGACGGCAACGAGATCCGAGACGAGGCCGGCGGCGGGTTCGACTCCGCCACGACGTTGGACTACGGCTCCGGGCACGTGGACCCCGTGAAGGCGCTGGACCCCGGCCTGGTCTACGACATCACGCCGGTCGACTACACCGCCTTCCTCTGCTCGCTGGCGCCTACCATCAGGCTGCCATTGCTACTAACCTCCACCGGCAAGGCGCCGTGCACGCTGAGCCGCCGGAGCCTGCTCCGCCGCCCCGAGGACCTAAACTACCCGTCCATCGCCGTGCCTTGCCTGTCTTGGTCTGGCAGCAGCACCACGGTGAAGCGCCGGCTGAAGAACGTCGGCCCGCCTGGCAAGTACAAGGTCACAGTCGCGGAGCCCGCGGGGGTCAAGGTCACGGTGGTGCCCGACGAACTGGACTTCGGGGTCGGAGAGGAGAAGAAGTTCACGGTGAAGCTGGACGTCACCGACGAAGGCAAAAACGCGACTGCCGACGACTACGTGTTCGGCAGCATTGTGTGGTCGGACGTCAGCGAGGAGCATCGCGTCCGGAGCCCCGTCGTGGTTACGACGGCAAAGTGCAGCTAGCAGGCCGGCTAGCAGAGCCTGCAGACACCGGACCTGCTGCTGTCTACCTGGTATATACGTTTGGATGGATGGAGCCCCTGATCGAGTTCCTGGTCCAGGCAACTGCTCCAAGCATATATAGTTCGTCGAAAACCATTGCCTGGCTTCAGAAAAGACGTTGCCTGCCGATTGAGATCGTCCCTAGCTTCTTAATAGTTGTGATGCTTTCTGCATCATTATTGTTTTTTTATTACTCACTTTTGTCATGCTCCCTCCGTCAGAGAATAATATGTGTCCTAGATATTGTATAATAAAGCAGTTTAAGAGAGAATACTATTGTCTCTCCCTGATGTATGTATCCTGATACATATTCAATGGTGCACATCAGAAAAGCATGTACCCTTCTTTTTTTTGCGAAAGAAAGGGCATTTACCTTTAAGGGCAGAAAAACTACTTCCGATGTGCTAGACGTTGATGCATCTTCCTATAAAGTGGGTCAGAGTTACATTAGTTTAACATTTTAACCTATGACAAGACTAAAACGATGGATAAAAGAAAGTTGGTTCCTGCTCGTTCTATCCTTAAATAAATCAATTCATAGAGTTGTCTTAAGTTAATTTTTTCTTTAAGTTTGATCAGATTTGTACGAAGGAACACCAATATACTACATGAAATATATTTTCATATTGTGGTCTTTGGTGTCTTAAATATTGTTGCAATTTTTATAAATTTGGTCAAACATAAAAAATTTGACTTAAGACAACTTTAAGAATTGATTTATTCAAGGATGGAGGGAGTAGTTGTCTACCACATTATGTCATGAAATAGAAGGGATTTAATGAGATTGACAACCTAAATTATTATATAGGGTTGGAGGAAGGAGACAGCTGCTAGATTGCTGCTTTCGCTATCAAAAGTTTTCAGTAATGCCCTTAGCTTTTAAGGTGGCAAATTTAGCATTTTTAGGCTGAAAATGAATTGATTGTACGAAAAACATTGCGCATACAAACTTGAATTTTTGTTCATACAGCAAATATCATTATATTCATTATTGTCAAAGATTACTCAGCAAGATTTGGGGGTTGGTTTGGCCATTTGTCATTTCGTAGTCTATTACAAGCCGATAAGAGGTAGGCTGCTGAATGGTTACAATCTAGTACCAATATTTGCCTGCTATCCACGATCCGAAAGCGAACGCGTCCGTACTATGCCATCTCATACTGATGACCAATAATATTCGCCACAACTATGACGCTAGAAGATGCTAATCACACATTCAGTATCTTAAACTCACAAATGTTGGTGGGACTTGGGCCGTACCATGCCGGCATGGCATGGCCCTATGGTGCGTTGTGCCACTTCGGGTCGTGCCTTCTAGACATGCGAGGCACGTTGGGCCGTGCCGATATGACACAGCAAATCTTTTCTTCGCCCAAGCACAGCCCGTGGCATGTCTTTGGGTCGTGTTGGCCCAAGCATGACCATCAAAATATCTCTGTTAGTTTTTTTCTGCCCGTGATATAAAATATATAAATGTTGTGTGTACTATTCTCATGAAAGCTTTAGTATTTTCATAATCTATTCAAGAACTAGATGAGAGGTAGTATAGTAAATGTTAGAAAATTATGTTATAGGGTTGTAGATGTGTCTACGTGCCATTTCCGTGCCGTGCCGGTCCAAGCACAGCCCAAAATGCAGGCCGGGCCATGTAGCCCATCGTGTCGAGATTCTGGTCACGGCACGGCTCTCATGTTCATGTTGTACCGGCATGACCCAAAATATTTCATGTCGTGACGTGCTTCGGGTCATGTCAAACGACTGTGCCATGACTCGTCCTCGAATGGCACAACCAAGTCTCAGTTCTAAACTAATTTATATTGGTTTCATGCAGAAGAGTTCTTCAACGCCTTTGCCATCGCAGAGGCGGAGCTAGAGCAAATGCGAGGAGGGTGCACTTGCCTGGTGAGTGTATAGGATTTTACCGCACGGGTGTGAATATAGTGAAAATTTGATTATAATCACTATTTTTTGATATTTTTTTTGTGTGCGCCCACACCCTGTACAGTACATATAGATCCACCCATGCGTGGTCGTGGCATGTGGAGTTCATCAAGTTAGGAGCGGGATGCTTAGATGCCAGGTTTCTTAAAGTGGGGTCGTGCTCCTCGCGGAGAGTATATAAAGGCCCTCTTTGGCAGGGCTTTTGTAGGCTCCGGCTCCTCCGTCAAACTACTGTTGGGATACTGTAGTGAGAGCTATTTTGATTCCCGAGGCAGAAAATAAACTAGCAAGAGCCGGAGCCGGTGCACCAGCTCCTTGCTACAGTATGTGGCAGTAGTGAAGCCGGAGCACCCAGGAGCTGTGCCAAATGGGCTCAAAAGGCCCAGGCATTGAGTTGACTTGGCACAAATAAATAGGCCACGCAATCAGGCACACAGGCAAGTCGGTCAAAACAAATCAACCCAGAGAACCACACGCGGTACCCATTAAGGCCTTGTATGGATACATGTGTATCCACCTCAATTTACATATATTGGAGTGGAATGGAATGAAATTTAGTTCAATTCCACTCCAATCCACTTCAATATATGTAGATTGAGATGAATACATGCGCATTCAAACAAGGCCTAAGGCCATGTTCAGTTGCAAATGAATCAAGGGGATTGAGGTGGTTTAAATGCCTAGAAAGTCAAAATCCCTCCTAATCCATTCTAATCCCCTCTAACTGCTATGGAATGGGGTATAACCGAACATGGCCTAAATTAAATTTAGATTGATTTTTGGGTCAACCCAGACTCGGGGACCGAGCGCTACTCGTTTTTTTTGCAATTACCCAGTATAACGTAGATACTCACAAACGCATGCACACTTACCTCTATAAATGTATGCACATAAACTCTACCCCTATGAGTATCTTTAAAAACCGGGCCAGCAAATCCTCGAGACTGATAAAGTCACCACAAACGTCTCGCTGTAGATGGGAACATCGCCTACCATTGAAAGCATAACGCCGTTAAATCTTAAAATATTCGCTCCTACGGGGAGTCAAACTCAGAATCTGAGGTGCTAATAAGGCTCTTCTAACCATTATTAGGCTATAGGCCCTTTCGCGATCGAGCACTACTCGTTGGACACACTCACTAGCCAAATTTGTTCACTACCACAAAATAGAAATTTCTTGGCGGCCAAAAACCACCAAGGAATATAGAAAAACCGCCAAGAAAATTTTTCTTGGCGGTGCACTGCCAAGCATGAACAGCCAAGTTTGGCTAGCCAGGAAAATAGAGTTTTCTTGGTGGCTAGCCCCCAAGCATGATTTCCTTGACTGCCAACTCGCCAAGGAAAATATAGCCATACTACGTAGCCAAGGAAATGAGTCGGCAGCCAAGGAAATTTATTTCTTGGGGGTGACTGACCGCCAAGTAATACATTTGCCACCGCCAAGTAATCATATTTCCTTGGGGGTGTGTGATCGCCAAGTAATTGCATTTTCTTGACTGTCACTGACCGCCAAGTTAATGATGTATTACTTGGCGGCTTCTCAGCCAAGGAAATACATTTTGTACCGCCAAGTAATCATATTTCCTTGTCTGTTGCCCCCGCCAAGAAAATAAATTTTTCTTGCTGCCTTCTCAGCCAAGGCAATACATTTTGCACAAATATGGTAGCCAAGGAAATAAGATCTCGCCAAGGAAAAGGAAGAAACGTTTTAGGTTTACCAGAACAATTAAATTGAATGGATCAAACAATATCCATTAATGATCCAATAGTCATCATACGTTGCAACATCCAATGGTTCATTACAACATTGTTCCATGCCTTCATGTCAGCAGACATGCTTAAGGCAATCTTGATCACTACATTAGCAAAAGAATAGCCAGCAATCTTGATCACTACATTAGCAAAAGAATAGCCAGTACCTACACCAGTCATGCCTACAACATTGTTCCATGCCTTCATGTCAGCATACATGCTTAAGGCAATACTGCTCACTACATTAGCAAAAGAATAGCTAGTACCAACACCAGTCATGCCTACATGTTAGCAACACATGCTCAGCACTAGCCATGCCTACATGTCAGCAACACATGGTCAGGCAACATGGAGGTACCAGCCAAAAGGTAAGTTGGTACTCACTTGCACTTGGAGGTACCAGCACCAATACACTACAACGTTGTTGGTTTCTACCAAAAGTCGACCAAAAGAAAATCCAAACTGCATCCTACCAGTCACTTGGAGCCATTGGCGTTACCATGCTGTGTGCCACTTGCCATCCTGATCTTTTTGATGCGTGCACATGCACAGTCAGTTAAGGGTTCATCATCATCAAGTTCCCGGTTAACATTCTGTAGATTATTAGCTTCATGGTCATCTTCCTCATGCAGGGCATCATCCACTGACATGTCCTCCTCATCAGCTTCATCATCAGTGCTATCCTCCTCGTCAACATAATCGTCCTCATTAGCTCCTTCAATAGTGTAATTCTCATCTGCTTGATCATCATTGTAATTGTGGTTGTACCAATCATTATCAACAGATTCACAGCCTCCATGTGATGACCTTGTAGTCTGCAAGAAGCAATATAGTTGTACTCAATAAACTAGTTTCCTATTCTTAGCAAAACTGAAGTGAAACTATACATGGCCTAATCCCTTGTAATATCACAGATGAACTCGACTGAGACAACTAATGCAATGTCTACCAAATAGCCCATAGCAGCAGACATGCCAACATCGTAGATGTCAGAATCGACGCAGATATAAGGAGAAGGGCAAGTATACCAGGTGCTTAGTAATACTTTTATTTAATAAAAATTATATGGAATTAGTTTCACCTCTCTTTTTACTATGACTGAAATAATTCTGGTTAGATCTTAAACCTTACCATCAACTTAAACCTAAGAATGTCATTTCTAATCAACAAGAAGCCACTTCTTCATTGCCGCAACTTGTGTTGGCATTCTGCCACCAAACATTATTAAATCTCTAGATGAAACGTCCAGAAAATACAAGGCATGATATGTGCACAGATAATAAAATGAATGTTGTAACATGGTTGCGGCGGGCATCAATGTTTGCTAGGCGCTGCAACAGATCAGTAGCTGGTTGTTTCTTGAAATCCGCATAAAATCTCTACAGTTAAAAATCACTCACATAAAAATGCATGCATAGGCGAGTTCCACAGGGTAAACAATAAACAGATTTTACCATGAGAAGCTCACGATGGACACCATTTTCCTCAGTGAGTAGCTCATTAGTTTCTTTCAATTGCTCATTTTCTGCTATCACACTTTGATACTCATCATGATTGGGTGGCATAACTAATGTTGATTTGTGATGTACTAGAACAGATGCCTTATTCACAGCACCATTGCCCATTAGAACACAACCATGGGGCATTCCACGTCCCATGGTGTACAATGCTTTCCCATCAAATACTTTTGAATTCTCATCTGGAGCTAGAGCTTTGTAGTCATCCTGAAATGATAAGATGAAATTAAGGATGTGCTTTTTTGTCGCCATCAAATACATTCAGGAAGTACATGCAAAAAAACATCAATAATAGAGAAAACTATGAAGAGCAGACCAAACATTTCTGCGCTTTATGGCTAGGGATTGGACCACTCCTTCCGGTGCTATCCACTTTTTTAATTCCAGACTTCATTACAGCAAATGTGTTTATATTGCCACTCTGATGCCCAGGCCTAAAAGTATATTCCTATAGAACCAATAAGAAAATTATGCATGAAAAAATGTACTGTAGGTTGGACTTCAGCAAGACAAAAATGATTTCTCCTACCAGGAATTGTTGTGTCTCTGTAAAATTTCTTGAACCTCCTCTATTTTGAGCAGGATCTTCAGAACTCATGCATGCCTGTTAGGCTCTAAGCCTCTTTTCCTTGTACTCATCAGAAGTCCAGTATTTGGAGAACCAAGCCTAGACTGTCTTATTGCACCATTCAATACGAGCAAACAAGTACTCTGCTTCTGTAAGTTCAATGGTGCGTGCTCGTCTATCATCACAATCCTCACCCTTGTCATGAAAGAACATCTTGACAGACTCCAAACGTAGTTGGTATATCATATTGGTTACCCTTTTCCCAAGATAGATCTCTAGATTTTTCTCAGCCTCTCTCCTATGGTTGGGATGAACTGTAAACAAGTTCTGCATATGTAGGACAAGGCAAAGTTACATATGTATATAGAAGAGACAGAGGGCAGCCAACCCAGAAGCTAGATGTTTACTTACCCAGATCACATGCTTCACTCTCTGAGCATAGCAGACACCATGTTCATTCTTTTTCCAATAATAGTCATTCCATGATAGTGTTGGCTGCTGTTTAACAATTGTGCCATCATCATCATACACCGTGATAATACCTGGGTACTCCCGTTTTAGAATAGCTCCTACTTGTGATGGGTACTTGTAGCCTCTTGGTGTGTAACCAACATACTTGAATTGACTGCTATAAAACAACTAGCAAGTCAATTATTCCTAGTCATCTTTATAATTCCTTGCAAATAGTAGAAGAATGATAAGAACTATAGTAATATCTAGTAATGAGCTTATGCATACTTACCAATCACCAGAAGGTTCTAGTTGAACCCTTCCACTACGCGGAACCATTTTCAATTCTGTTCTGGTCAACTTCCCTCTTCCTCTTTTCGAAGGATTCTCACAGCCTTGTTTGGAACCAACATTTAGTTGGGAGTTAACACCTTCAGTACCTTGGGCACCATCACCACTACCATTCTGTTGGGAGTCGCTAGCATTTGCAATTATTCTTTCAGAGTTTCCACCACTAGGACCATCACCACCATTCTATTGGGGGGGTTGCCAGCATTAGCATCGCTCCTTTCATAGTTCCCATCATCAGTTGCAAGGCTTCTAGACTTATTTCTGTTGAATTAAACACTAGCAGGACTGTTCCTTCGAAAGTTCCCACCATCAGCTGCAATCCTTCTGGACTGATTCCTATTGGACTGAACACCATCTGGACTATTCCTTTCAGAGGACCCACCATCAGCTATAACCCTTGTGGCATTATTTGTACTGGAATGAACACCATTTGGACTGCTCCTTTCAAAGTTCCCACCATCATCCCGAACACTTTTGGACTGATTTGCATTAGATTGAACACCTTGAGGATTGCTTCTAGAGTTGGCACCATCATTACTTCCGGTGTTACTCTTGTGCCTTTTGTGACGAAGAACATTTTATTTTAAAGATATCCTTAATAACACCATAATATTCCATCTCATTGTCGCCATCATCAACACAAGTTACACAAATGCCACTATTAATTGTAGTTAATCCTACTTTAGTTCTCTCATGCTCCTTCGAGCGAAATCTATAGCCATTTACGTCATAACACCCATAGGTAGCTACTCTTCTACGAAAACCATAAGATATTTCACACAAGGCAGTATCCATGCCTTCTGTTTGCATGCACTGCAAATTCATGATAGTAGGATATGTTAGTTATTGTGTGAAGTAGATTGATGTTAAAAGGTAATTTGAAATGTTTCAGTAGGATTACTTTTTGTTTGAACCAATCAAAGAAATTAGGCCCACGTTTTCCTCGGCTACTCTTCCACCCATTTAACCTTAAGTCCTTTAGTTGTTCATCTGTTGGATTAATTCTGCTCTTCCATTGTTCTTCCCTAAATTTACTACAGGAAACAAGTAAATTAGAATATGGTCAACATAGAATGTAGAAAATAAATTCAGCTTGTAGGATCGGTGTATTACTTGAAGTGTTCATCCATCTCTGCAATGTTAGTCAAAACATATAGGAAAGCAGCCTCATACTCTTTTGCTGAGAGAAGACGAGTGCCTCGAGGGCTAGTGCATCGTCCAGGGTGTTGAAAGATTTCAAGATTGCAAGAACTTTGGAAGGCATAGGCACCATCGTCATATCGAGGAGCTTTGTTTCTAATTGATCGAGCATTGGGCCTAAAATAAAGGGATAGTTGATTTGTGGCCTCCTCAACCAATTCAGCCTCGACTATGCAACCCTCGACACGAGCCTTATTTCGTACTTTCTTTTTAAGTTGCTGAATTTTCCTACAGATTATAAACAGAATTCAGAAAAGAAGTATATACATATACAGAAGCATTACATGATTTAAGTTATATTTTTACCGCTCAAATGGATAGTTCCAACGGGCTTGAACAGGACCCCCTAGTCGAGCCTCTCGAGGAAGATGAATAATTATATGCTGCATAGGATTGAAGAAAGCTGGAGGAAATATCTTCTCCATCTTGCAAAGAAGAACAACAATATGTTGTTCCATTGAACATATGCTATCCTTTTTCAACTCTTTTGCACACAATTGCCGATAGAAAAAGCTAAGCTCTGCCAAACACTTCCATATATTTTCTGGGAGCAACCCACGGAACGCAACAGGAAGTAAGCGTTCCATAAATATGTGATAATCATGACTTTTTAGTCCTAATATCTTCCTTGAAGTCAAGTTCACCCCTCTCTTAATGTTGGCTGCATAGCCGTCTGGAAACTTGAGTTCTTGAAACCATTTTAGGATGGTTGGCTTGTCTTTCTTGTCAATGCAAAATGGAGCCCGAGGCCTTTCCCAGTTGCCATTTGACTTTTGCTTCAAATGTTGTGAGGGACGATTGCAGATTTCAGCTAGATCTTTTCGAGCCTTAGCATTATCTTTAGTCTTCTCAGAAATGTCAAAGCATGTATTCCATATAGCTTCAGCCATATTTCTCTCATTATGCATGACATCTATGTTGTGTCGCAATAGCAATTTATGGAAGTATGGAAGTTGCCAAAAGCAACTTACATGGGTCCAATTGTGCAATACACCATAGTTTGCACTATTAGACATAAGTGTGTTCATTTGGGTTAGGATTTCCTCTCCTGTTAAATGTCTTGGAGGCTCATCATGGATCACTATGTCCTTTCTAAATGCATTTGCTTCAAATCTAAAAACATGGTCACTAGGTAAGAAACGACGATGGCAATCAAACCAGCAAGCTTTGTGACCATGGCGAAGTCTGAAGGCTTTACTATCACACAAGCATATTGGGCAAGCAAGCCTACCATGAGTGCTCCATCTAGAAAAATCACCATAAGGAGGGAAATCATGGATTGACCATAGATAGGCTGCTCACAATGTAAACCTCTTTTTGATTGAAGCATCCCATGCTTCAACCCCCTTCCACAAACTCAGTAGCTCATCCACTAAAGGTTGCATTAGTATGTTCAATTTCTTTCCAGGATGCTCTAGACCTGGGACTATAAGAGCAAGAAATATGTACTATGACTTCATGATAGCACAAGGAGGGAGATTCAATGGAGTAACAAAAACCGGCCAGCATGAATAAGGAGCTGCATTCAAACTAAACAGTGTAAAACCATCTGTTGCCACAGCTAGGCGAACATTTCTTGGGCCACTAGCAAAATCAGGAAAGTCCTCATCAAAGTGTTGCCATGCTTCACCATCACATGGGTGTAACATCATACCAGATCTGGACCTTCTGTGAGACTGCATCATCTTTGCTGTCTTTTCGAATGCATATAACTTTTTTAGTCTATCTGTAATGGGAAGGTACCGCAATACCTTACGTGGGACTCTACCGGGGCCTTCCTCATAGCGTGAGGTACCACAAACATCACATTTGTCTTTCTTTTCATTTTTTTTCTTTATAGTAAAGCATGCAATTATTGTAACACACATCAATTTTCACATATCGCATGCCTAGACCCTCCATTAATTTCTTTGACTGGTAGAAGTCCTTAGGAATCTTAGATTCTAGAGGCAGAAGTTCATTCACTAACTCTAAGTTAGCTTCAAAATGTGCAATTGACATGTTGTATTGTGATTTCAATGCTAACAAACGTGCCACAGCAGAAAGAGTAGTGTGTGTTGTGCTCTCATGGACTGGTTGGTCTACACTAGAAACCATCCTATAGAAAGCCTGGGCTGAGGCTGTAGGCTCATCATCAATTGTAGGTGGGTTGCATTAGCAAGGTCAACCAACATATCATCCATGCGATCAGCTTCATCTAAACTGTCATCACTTCTAGCTTCAATATGGCCCTCTCCATGTGATGTCCAGATTTTGTAGTCATCTCTAAACCCATATTTACACAAGTGCATCTCCACATCAAACCTTTTATGCCTAACATAGTTTTGGCACTTGGCACATGGACACTTAATGGTGTCATTTTCAACCAGACTAACCATCGAGAATGCACGATCCAAAAACATGTTTGTGTTTTCAATCCACTCATTAGAGAAGGCGTGTCCACGTGACCAACCACTATACATCCATTCCCGGTCTGCCATTACTTTTATTCTATTTTTAAAAAGATGACAAAAATGATATATATTTTAGGTTCTTGACAATTGACACAATTATCACCCAAAATGATATATACTGTGTCCAGCTTACTACAGATATGCAATCTAATTAATGTCAAACACACATACTATTTTAGAGTTGTTGAGACAGAACGTGATACTTACTGTTACTGTATTTCAGAGTTGTCCACAGAGAGTTTCCTTGCAATCCTCAACGATGGAAAATAAATCACAACTACTCAGATCAAACCTAGTAAAAAAAGGCACGATCAGTTTACACATGTGTTCCCTGAAGACACGAACACAATCAGGTCTTGCACAGGCATGACAATTCTAACTAATCATGTAGTCATAATACTGAACCAAATAAGCTTGGTTTCATTGTTGCTATTTTTAAGAAATATATAGAATAGATAAGACCATTTTGCAATAGAATGGGATTTACATTTGAATATGTCTAGTAGAGCACGAAGGACTCAGACACTCAGTGTAAGCTCAAAAAAGTAACCTTTCTATAGTAGTGATGATATAGCTCAAGTAGTCAGAAAAATAAACCAATTTCTCAACAATGGAGGAGATGAATTGTAAGTGGCTATCAGCAACTATGCAGAAGATGACCTAATGCACAGTAGAGGAATTCACAGATATGTCAGTTTTTATCAAAGACAGAAAACAAGGCTAAACAAACTGTAGGTCCCCCTAGAAAGTGAAGCCTGTATTATTTTCCTTTGTTTTGGGACTTATGCAGGATGCATATGAAAGCTCATTTAGGAATTAGTTGACCAAGAACTAGTAATCAAACTCATCAAATCATCACACTCGAGTTAATATATAAGCACATAATAATTCCTTGTTTACAGGGATACATCAGCAAAAAGCAAAATTATGCAGAGTTATTTGCACCATGCAACTGTACTATCTCATACAGGCAGTAGCATACCCTGCAAATGAAGCAGCATAGCATACAGTAGGCAAGACCTCAGCTGTTGGGCTACTTTTCCATCTGACTACTTGAGCTATATCGAATGGCACCCTTCTGCTGAGAATAATAAGCAGAGCAGAGGTCACAGGATCTCTCTCCCCAGTTGTGCTGCAAAGACCAATGAGAATTAACTGACAGCAAAAAGCTGGAATTGATGAGTCCAAATTATGTACAGTGGGATTCAGATCTCACCTTGAGAAAATATTCAGTAGCACGATGGAAATAGGAAGCACAAGCACAGCTCCTTGCCAGTAACACAACAGCGCCTCCATAGGTTCTCCTTGCCTCCATTGCAGGTCCTTCTTGCATCCAAATCAGCACCTCCCTCACCTTCTGCAGCGCCCCCCGAAGGTTCTCCTCACCTCCTCGCAGGTCCTTCTCGCCACCTCAGATTGGGGTCACAAAATTGGGATGGGGCCAGCCCGATTGGGGTCACCAAATCAGCACCTCTGCTCGCCTCCTGCTAGGATTAGGGTGCTTGCAAATCTAGCGAGGATTTTGAAGGCACACCATTGGATGGGTTAGGGCAGCGGTAGGAAGCTTCTAGATGGGGGCGGTGGGAAGCTTTGGGCAGCAGGTGTTCATGTTCCATGGAGGGGGTGGAGGAGGTGGCGCTGCCTTCAGATGGGTTGGCAGCGGCAGGAGTTGGGTCGAGGGGAGGAGTTGGCGCAGGTTTCAGATGGGTGGCGGCGGAAGGGGGATTTTTTGGTCTGTGTTTGATGGGTTGGCGGCGGCTAGGGTTGCCCTAGGAGCCAGCGCGGGAGTCTACTAATTTTAGCGCCAATTTTAGTGTGGAGAACAACGCGGACTCGCCAATTTTGGCGTAGAGCATTTCCTTGGCTGTTGGACGCCAAAAAATGGTAATTTTCTTGGGAGTTTTATGAACCCGCCAAGAAAATGTCTATATTCCTTGGCGGGTCTCTTCAACCTCCAAGAAATATATATTTCCTTGGCTGTTTTCTAGCACCGCCAAGAAAATACCATATTCCTTGGCGGTTTCAATTTGACCGCCAAGAAATTTTCAGGCCGCCAAGAAATTTCCGTTTTGTGGTAGTGGTTGCTTGCTCTGGACAAATTTCCTGTCCTCGAAGGAAACTAAGCCTTAGTACCCCTTCCGTCTCCCTTCATGTCAAATAATAAATTCAACACAAAAGCAAAAGAGAAAAACTATTTAGTTACTGGCCTCTTCCTTTTTCACTTACAATCCTGCTGCAAGAAACTGTAATAGCTTTTAAAGAAATATCTATCGAAATAAACGCTTTAGTAATTAAAAATCGAAAAAGAGTATGCCAGTAATTCATTTATTTTACAAGAGTGCATGGAACTGGCTAGAGCCATGGTGGCCACTAAAAATCAAAGACATTTGGCAATTTTGATTAGTTATACAAGAGATCCTAAATAATAAGCTACTTCCTAATTGGTGGGGTTTTCAACCTAGATTGACAAGTAAGCAGTTCAAGTTCTAAGAAAGTAAACAATACAAAAAGGAACTTGAATTAAACTTGAGATCGGTGACTTACTGATCACCCTTAGTCCAGGTTGAGGTGAGCTCAATGTTTCGCCACTCCTCTATTAAGCTCCCAACCCTGCAAGGTTGTCTCGGTACCTTGAGCATTGATCTTTGAGCCGATCGACTAGAACCAAGGAGCTACTCAATACCTCCATTCTACTAAAATTTCCTTTTTCCTTATCCGGTAAGGATGAGTACAATAGCCCCTCACTATCTCCAAGCCACACACTAGTTGTTACCCCTCACCGTGCTTTAGTAGACCACACTGGATAGCTCTGGCGTACACCATAGTTATGCACCCGATAAATCAAGCAATTGTAACTGGCAATATGTCAAATTGACTGCTATTCGGTGATCTATCTGGTGAGGGCACCAGAGAATTCTAGTCACTACCGGAAACATCTAATTTGCCTAGTGTAAAAAGGTTTGCCGAGTATAATATGTCGGGCACTCGGCAAACAGATGATTTACCGAGTGCCACACTCGGCAAAGAACGACACTAGGCAAAGGTAGCATTTGTCGAGTGTCAAATACTCGGTAAAATTGGGCACTAGGCAAACCTACATTTTGCCTAGTGCCGGACACTCGGCAAACACCGACAGCAGCTGACGTCCATACCCTGTCGTTTGAGTTTGCCGAGTGTCACACGGTCGACACTCGGCAAACATATGCTTTGCCTAGTGTCAAGGGTTTGACACTCGGTAAAATGATCCTTTGCCGAGTGTTACACCTTGGTACTAGGCAAACTATTTTTTTTGACCTTCTAAATTTTTCTGTAGTCGTCCTATAGTACCTTGAACTACATGTTCAAATTTGGCACATTTCTCGGACCTTTTGCTATATTTTTTTAATTTATTTCATTTAATTGAATTTTTTTGGATAAAGCAATTTTGAACTGCAGGTGGATCGAATAATAGAATTTAATGTATGGAAAAATGATATTCATGTTATTGAGTCTAAAGTGAGGCCGTATCCAGGAACGGACCAGAAATTTCGTACATCTTGTTCACGAAACATGAGCACGAACTTGTGGGCGAGTTGGTTTTAAATTCTATAAAAAGCAAACGAAGTCCGAAAATCATGAAACTTGACAAGATGTCGTGATATTGTATATGGAGGTTGTAATAAAAATTTGAGAAGGTTTCACGCAAATTGTCATGGCGTTGCTTACAAACCCCAGAGAGCACCGAGTTGGGCGCAGTCCGCCAGGAGGGAGACGGCAGAGAAGGCACGCCGAGGTCAAAACCCTAACCTCGTCGCGTGCGCGGACAACTTGGGGAGGGGTCACCGGAGCGCGCACTCGTCGGAGAGCGTGGATGCCGAAGAGCACCGAGGCGAGCGCAGTCCGGGAGGGAGCCGACAACCGGAGGCACGCGCGCTACGAGGTCAAACCCTAATGAGCTCGTGGCCGGCTTGGGGAGAGGTCGGGGTCAGTGAGGGAAGGAGGCGGGAGTCAGTGAGGGGTGAAGGCGGCACCCCTAGCCAGGAGGGGAGGAGGGGGTGCCGGAGGTGGAGGAGGAGGCAGCGGAGGTGGAGGAGGCGGCGGCTCGAGATTTTGGCAGCCTGATGACGCCAAAGTCACGATTTCGCCCAATGACTTAGCCGCAAACGCGGCCTCCTCCTTTTATTTGGTCCGGACCACAGTAAGGGCAGCTGAGGTTATTAGCCGCCCTTACTGAAGATTTTTTTTCAAAATTTCAAAACCCCATCTGTTTATGTAAAATTAGATTTATATAATTATAATAAAATTCCAAAAATACATACATAAATTAATAAACTCAATTTGTTTATGTAAACATTTTTTAACTTTTTATACAAATAAATGCATAGTTTCTTATTTAAAAAATAAAAATGTTTTTTTAAAAAAATTACAAAAATTTGAATTAAAATTTAGGATATTGTAACAGAACCGACCAATTATACGAGATTAAGTAAGAAAATCATCCACCGAGCAGACGATTTAGCAAACTTAAGCCCGTATAACCCGGTAGTCCGTGAAATCACGACGGATTTCAAACCAACTTACATACCAGCCAAGATCGTAATAAGTTCAGCGGTCACCATCACAAGTTACATAAAAGTTCGCGTCGCAAATACATCGGAGTTTAAACATAGTTATTACAAACCAGTTTCAAATAAAAGTAGCGGAAGCATTTAGTTCAAATCACACACTCACACACACTTCAAAATAAAGTGCCAGCTCAGGATCATCTTCCAACAAAAGCATCAGACGAGACGTAGTGAATGACCATTGCCCATGGTCCTAAGCTTCTCACATCGCAGGATAAAGGCAGTTGATACAGTAGCCGTAATACATCTGCCCATCTGTAACAAGTGGGAACAAAGCCCTGAGTACGAGAAGGTATTCAACTAGACTTACCCGACAGAACTGAAAATAAAAGACACCAAGGATCATGATAGGCTTTCTGGTGGGGTAGCTGACTCATTTGCAAAAAAGACATTTTTAGCATTTAAAGAATCTTTCCAAAAGCTTTGCGTCAAGTTAAATCTTTATTAACCTGTCAACTACATTTGCACCTGTACTAGAGTAACATGTAATTAAACAGATAAGGATAACCAATGATCATTAAACAACTTCTATCATGTCATATACCATATAACTGTCCAAGTGTTCCATTAGAATTACTACGATGAAATCACTCAAGTCAAGTGCTCACTATCCAGTGAACGATGGCGATTCGAATCGATTATTAACCAGATGGTAATTTATTCCTCACATAAACCTCATTCACCCGCTAAAGTGAGGTGTTGGTCACCGAGTCAACCATTCAGGTAAAGTCGCGAGCTTGTCAGGAACCACATGTACCCGAGGGCCGCCCGACTGCTCTTTGGCCTTATCATCGCGCCCCCGTATCCTGCCACTACTGCTTCGGTACAGTGCGTTGCGGGCAATCCACTCGGCCCGAATGATCTCCTAGCTTCGCGGTCGAAAGGTACATTATTCGGCCAGCTAAATGTAAAGCATGCGTTCAACATGACTCGAGACCCAACAACGGTCGGTCCTTAATCGACACAGATGGAAAACACTACAGTCCGAAATCCTATAAGTTTCCGCCCGGTCTCAATTTCACATTAACACTTAGCTATACTCAGATGACATACTTTCTCAAGCAGATCTAGGTAACCACCTATAGCTCGCAGGTGACAGGAAATCACCCGACTTCTACCAGTCTAAGCAAGCTAAGCAATTACTTGAATGCGAATATCAAGGTGACAAGGATAGGGTAGAACAGAGTAAACTAGGTATAATGCAGCAACGGTTGCAAACAACTCCTAAACATAATGCATCAGTTAAAGTAAAGCATTAATAAAATATTTGCAAACCGGGGGGAGAAAAATGCTTCAGGGCTTGCCTCTCTCGAAAGAGCTCGGACGGTGGTCTGGGCACTCTGGAAGATCCTCACCGACCTCCTCGTCGGCTTCGGGCACCTCCTGCTCCTCGGGCTGCTCTTCCGGCTCCTCGGGAACTGCTACCGGAGTTACTTCCTACGATCATGTATGATGCAAAGGTATAAGTGCTCATGCCTAGGTGCACTACAGAAATGACATGTAATGATCATGATGAATGAAATGTAGATAAATAGGTTTACTTTATTTCACAAAGTAGGAATACAATTCTTCTACAAGGTAGTCAACATCATCCAAAAACATATACTACAAGCACATGCCATCTACTGCATTCTCTTCTACTACTACTATGCTAAGTTAACACATCTTATTAAATGCTTTAAAGATACACCAAAGTAAACCTTATTAACTAGTCATACATTAACAAGGTTAATTAAACCTTAATTGCAACTAGGTTTGAACAGCAACATCTATTTTGGTAGCACAGAAAAATCTAAGAAAATTACAGTAGCTTTCTATCATCTAATCTAGCATGCCACAAAAATTTTATTGCATTTGGATTACTAGAACTGCCTACACAAAAATAATAATCTAGGGCCTAAAAATGAGCATAAAAATACTTTATACTATGAAAAGTATCAAACAACAGATTTAGCATTTTTCCTACATTCTACACAATAAACAATCACCATAGAAAAATTATTACATGCATGTTTTATTCATCTTTTTTTCTCTCTAGCAAAAATAACAATTATTAACAATATTAAACACTTGTACTGCACATCAAGATTTTTCTACAGAACATGCATGGCATATAGTTTTCCTAGAAAGTACATCACAAAAGAAAATTATTGCAAGTGGAACCATATTTTTCTGAACTTTCTGTGATTTATTACATCTTTAACAAGAAAACAGCAATTTTAGTGATTAAATAAAAACCCTAGAGAAAAGTATTTCAAACTTGACATGCAATATTTTTAAACTATAGCTCTACTTATGAGAAACACTACAATATTTATTTCATAATTTTTGGAGCTAAAATGAGCAAGTTATGGATTTTAGAAACCATTTTAACAATTTCTAGAAAACATTTTATTTAAACCCTTTTGAAATCCGACCGCTCAAAATGCTAGGTGCACCGGGTGCAGTGCACGCGCATGCGCGAGAGGAGGCAGACAGGTGGGCCCGTGACCCCACGGGTCAGCCACATAGAGGCGAGGGAGCGCTGACCGCGCGGTTCTCGCCGCCGGTGAGCTCGCCAGCGGTGAGGTCACTAGCAGCGGCTTCCCCGCGGAGAGGCGAAGCCGAGGGTGCCTAGCATGTTGCCAGACGAGCTCGACATTGAGCTCGCTGGCGCGCATGGCGAGGCGGCGGCGCTGGCGCACGGTGGCCGGCCGGTGCAGGCCAAGGTGGTGGTCGATGAGGCGCGCGCGAGACCCGCGAGGTGGAGACGGACGTGACAAGGGAAAAATGGAGGGAGGAAGACGACGGAGGAGCTCCGTCCATGAAAACCGGCCAACGGCGGCCATGGCGGCAGCGGAGGAGGAACGCGGCCAAATTGGCCCTCACCTGAGCACGAACCGCGGAGATGATTTGCATCCGGGAAAGCCAAGGGCGAGGCGGAGCCTGGGGTGTGGCGAATCGAAGGGAGGTAGAGCAGCGAGGGCGGAACAGCGACGGCGATGGCACGACGGCTGCCGTGGCGAGCTGCGCTGCGGGTGGCGAAAGCGAGCAGGCGGGGTGCGGAATGGCGAGGATGGCGAGGGTAGCGGCTCGGTTCAGCTGCTTGGAGGCGTGGCGCAGCCGTGGGGGCCACTGCGGCCACGCGTCGGGCGGAGCCGTACGCCGGCGGCCACGGGGCGGGCGGCTCCTGACCGCGGTCGGTCGCGCTGGCGCGGCGAGCGCGCGCGAGCGGGGAAGGCGCGGGCGAGCGGGGCCGGGCTGGCTTCGGCTCGCGGGCCGAAAGGGTGGCCGCGGCCCGTTAAGGCCGAGAAAATGTTTTTCTTTTCTAAATAAATTTACAGATTTTCTAAATTGATTCAAATTCAAATTTTGAAGATGAAAAAGACATTTTCACAAGTTGTCCCCAAAACAAAAGTTGTTCAAAATTTAATTCTCTACAACTTTCATTTAGGGCACTTTTCAAAATTCTAAACAAATTTTGAATTAGTGATTTAAAGTCCAAATTTTAAATAAAAACTCTTTTTTCTGATATATTTTTAAAAGCAAAATTTGGGGAGATTTTGAATACAAAAATTGCTCCAAAAATCATGTTAATTATTTCTAAGTCATTTAGAGTTATAGCTCGACAAATTTTTACCACTCTTAGCTAGAATTTTTACTAATTCAGGGTTCAAACATGTATTTTCACAATTTAATTAATTCTAACTTAAATTGCCATATGGTGGTGAATCATGCATGCAATGCTAATGATCATGCTTCGGGATGTGAATGCATGCTTAACACCCAGGGGTGTTACAGCCCTCCCCCTTATAAAAATCTCGTCCCGAGATTTGGGTTACGAACCAGTTGTTATAAAAATCCTCATAAGCTTTTTGTAGATATTCACCCGTTTCCCAAGTTGCATCTCCTTCATCATGATGGCTCCACTATATCTTATATGTTTTCACCACACTGTTTTGAGTAACCCTTTCTTTAGAGTCCAACACTCGAACCGGTTGCTCACGATATACCAAATCTGACTTGAGCTTTATGCCTCGAGGTTCGATTCTTTCCTCTGGAACACGCAAACACTTCTTGAGATGCGATACATGAAAAACTGGGAATATAGCGCCCATTGTCTCAAGTAACTCTAACTTATAAGCGACTAGACCTTTTCTTTCCAAGATCTTATATGGTCCCACAAATCTGGCCGCAAGCTTTCTGCGTACTCCAAACCGTTTCTTCTTCATTGGCGTGACTTTCAGATAAACATAGTCACCAACTTCGAATACAAGCGGTCTCCTTCTATCCGCATAGCTTTTCTAACGTGATTGAGCGGCTTTCATATTTTGCTGAATGATATGAACTTTCTTCTTGGCTTCTTTCACGAAGTCAATACCATAATATCTTCTTTCTCCTGGCTCGATCCAGTTAAGTGGTGTTCTACACTTTCTGCCATACAAAGCTTCGAATGGTGTCATCTTGATACTTTCTTGATAACTATTATTGTAAGGGAACTCCGCTAATGGTAACCATGACTCCCATGAACCTCTAGAAGATAATACATAGGCTCTCAATATATCCTCCAGAACAGCATTAACTCTTTTGGTCTGACCATCTGTTTGAGGATGATAGGCAGTGCTACGAATCAAACTAGTTCCCAAACCTTTATGCAAGTGCTCCTAAAAGTGAGCAGTGAATTGTGACCCTCTGTCAGACACTATAGTCTTCGGTATGCCATGCAATCTCACAATCTCTGCAATATACTTCTCTACATATTGAGGTGGTCGATAACCTGTCTTGACAGGTAAAAAGTGAGCTGTCTTCGTAAGACGGTCCATGATTACCCAAATCGAATCATGTCCTTTTTGAGTAGTGGGCAAATCTGTGATGAAATCCATACTTATATCATCCCACTTCCAACTAGGTACAGACAAAGGTTGCAACAATCCGGCAGGTCTCATATGAATAGCCTTTACCCTACAACATGTGTCACATCTGGCTACGTATGCTGCAATCTCTTTCTTCATTTTTGTCCACCAAAAATGAGGTCTTAGTTCTTGGTATATTTTGCTACTTCCGGGATGGATAGATAACTTTGAAAGGTGAGCCTCATCCATAAGTTTATTCTTAAGCTCTCGATCCTTGGGAACAACAAGATGGTCGTCAAACCATAACATGTCATGTTCATCCAATCTAAAGTGCTTGGATGGTTCTTCTTTAATCTTTTCTTTGATATGGAATATCCCTTTATCTGTTTTCTGGCCTTCCATTATCTTACTCTCCAAAGAACAACTAATCTGGATACTGTGTAACACGGCAGGATGCATTAGATCAAAACCATCTTCGAGCAAAGGTTGCGCATTCAGGCAATGTGACTTTCTACTCAAAGTATCTGCCACTACATTGGCCTTTTCAGGATGATATTGCACATTCAAGTTGTAATCTTTGATCAATTCTAACCATCTTCGTTGTCTCATGTTCAATTCAGGTTGGGTGAAGATGTACTTGAGACTCTTGTGATCGATGAAAATATTGCACACATTACCAAGTAAGTAATGTCTCCAAATTTTTAATGCATGCACTACGACAGCAAGTTCAAGATCATGTGTCGAATAGTTGATCTCATGCTTTCTCAACTGACAGGAGGCATAAGCAATGACTCTTCCTTCTTGCATAAGAACACAACCTAATCCTGTTTTTGATGCGTCGCAAAACACATCAAAAGGTTTCTCAATGTCCGGTTGCGCTAGAACTAGAGTAGTGGTCAATAGTTTCCGCAAGATGTGGAAAGTTGTCTCACACTCCTCTGTCCACACAAACTTGTGATCTTTCTGTAGCAGACTTGTCATTGGTTTGGCAATCTTCGAAAAATCTAGTATAAAACGACGATAATAACCAGCTAATCCTAAGAAACTTCTAACTTCCGAAATTATGATTGGTGTCTTCCAATCCATAACCTCTTGCACTTTACTCGGATCTACAGAGACTCCATTCTTTGACAGAATGTGACCAAGAAAGGGAACTTTCTTCAACCAAAATTCACACTTGCTAAACATAGCATACAACTTATGATCTCTAAGTCTGGTTAAGACAATTCTTAGATGCTCTTCATGATCTTTCTCATTCTCAGAGTATACTAGAATATCATCAATGAACACAACCACAAACTTGTCCAACTCTAGCATGAAAACCGTATTCATCAGATACATAAAGTATGCAGGAGCATTTGTTAAGCCAAAGGACATAACAAGATACTCGTACAACCCGTATCTGGTGGAAAAGACGGTTTTCGGTATATCTTGTGGTCTAATCTTTATTTGATGGTAACCCGATCTTAAATCTATCTTGGAGAACACTCTGGCCTTGGCTAACTGATCGAACAAAACATCAATATGAGGTAAGGGATACTTATTCTTGATAGTTACAACATTAAGAGGCCTATAATCCACACACATTCTTAAAGTACCCTCTTTCTTTTTCTTCACAAACAAGGCAGGACATCCCCATTCAGACTTACTTGGTCGGATAAACCCCTTTTTCAACAATTCCTCTAGTTGCTTTTTTAGTTCAGCTAACTCATCCGGAGGCATCCTATAAGGTCTCCTTGAAATTGGAGCTGTCCCAGGGATCAATTCAATTCCAAACTCAACATCTCTATCTGGCGGAAGACCAGGTAACTTATCTGGAAACACATCCGGAAACTCACACACTACCAGAATCTGATGAATTGGAATAACTTCCATAGCACATGTCACACTCACAAGGTCTGTTCTTTTGAGCAATGGTACCTAAAAAGTACCCTCTCCCTAAGGATCCTTAAGGGTAAGCACCCGACTTCCTGTATCTATAACTGCTCCCCATTCCTTCATCTAATTCATCCCTATGATGACATCCAGAACTAGTCCAGGCATAACTATCAAGTTTACTCGAAACCTTCGACTTCCTAACTCAAGGGTTACCCCTCTAACCATCTGATTGGTTAAAATATCAGCCCCTGTTGAACTTATACGGTAACCATAACTTAAGTCTATGTATAGTTGTTCATGTTTCCGTGCAAATGCTTGACTCATGAAAGAATGCGATGATCCAGAATCAAATAGAACAACTGCAGGGTTTTGGTTAATAGGAAACTTACCAGCAGTTACAGGCTCTCCCTCAAGAATCTCGTCCATCATGGTGTGGTGTACTCGAGCATTATAGGTCTATTGCTTCTTTTCTGGGCGGATAAGGACAGAACTTTGAAAAGTGGCCTGGCTGATCACAATTGTAATAGGGTCCCTTTACTATACCAGCAGATCCTATAGCTCCCTTAGAGTTGCCTTGTCCAATAGTTGCGGCTGTCCTTGCTGGCGGCACGGCCATCTTGTACGGCTTTTGCGGTCCCTTATAGTTCTGGGTTTTATGCTGTGGTGTCCTAAACCTTGCACCTAGTGCAGACGGACGATAGGCAGGATGATTAGCATTGAAAACTCTTGGCTGTGACGGTCCTGACTCAAAGGCTCTCTTGCGAGTCTTGGATGCTGTGTACGCGTTGTTGTTCTTCTCTTATTTCAGACAATCACTGATGAAGTCATTGAATCTGGCGTGGGTATTGGTACCCACATGCTTCATCATCTTCGGACTTAACCCTCTCTTGAAACTAGCAATTCTCTTAGCATTTGTGTCAACCATGTGGGGAGCATAATGACATAAATTGTTGAAGGCATGCAAATACTACGTCACGGTTTTGGTACCCTGATTTAAAGCCAAGAACTCTCCCAACTTCATCTCAACCAGCCCTGGTGGAATATAAACTCCACGAAAGGCTTTAGTGAACTCTCTCCACGAGATCTGAGCATTTGGAGGGAAGGTGGTGCGATGATGCTTCCACCACATCCCTGCGGGTCCCTGTAACTGATGTGCGGCATATTCTATCTTCAGTACTGTAACACCCTAAAATTTTGAAAGAGATAAAAATAGGAAAAATATGATTTTTGTATATTTTTGTGAGCATGCAAATTTAGAATAAGAATAATTTTTTTTTTATAAATTTAAAATCAAATATAAGTGTAGAAACATGATTGAGCATTCATGCTGCTGCATTTGAAGTTTTGTATTGAGTGGTTTAAATCAAATTCAAATTTGATTTGAAAATCATTTGAAAAATGGATTTGAAAAATTAGAAAAAGAAAAAGAAAAAGAATTTACTTTCTTACCGGGCCGCCTTCCTTTCTTAGCCAGAACTCGGCCCGCCAGCGGCGGCCCAGCTCTTCTTCCCCCGCGCGCCCGCATTCCTTTTGGGCCGAGCCCGGCCAGCGGCCTGCTAAGCCCGACTCGCACGCGCGCGGCCGTTTTCCGCACTGTGTCGCTGACGCGTGGGTCCCACTGGTCAGTGACCCGTTTTCACTTTCCTTTCTTCTTCCTCCGGCCGACGCCGCCTTCCCTCTCTCCCGATCCGATTTGGATCTTCGAATCTCGCCTTTTCCTTAGTTAGCGACCCCTCCGGACTATAAAAACGGAACCGTAGCCCCTCCCCGCTCCACATCCAACCCTAAACCGCAGCTATAACACCTCGGGGCGGCTACACCCGAAGCACCGCCTCCACCGTCCGCCCCTTCGAGCCGTGCGAGCTCATTGCTTCATCTCCGACCACGAGTTTGCCCTAGGTAAGATCGCGTTGAAGTTATCTACCGAACGGTACTCTTGCTTCGCGATTTCGTGTACCGTGGCGAGTTTTGGCATGATCCGGCCATGGCGCCGCCGCGAGGGTCGCCGTCGGGCCCTATTCCGGCCGGAGCACCGCCTGTCTCCTCCCCCGATCGATCTGGACCGTCCGATCTAAAACCGACGGCTCATATTAGAAGATAACGGTTCGCTGGTGTTTTTGTTAAAGAGCCCCTGGAGTTTTCAATTATCTAACCCGCGGTCCAAAGCGTAAACCGGGAAAATACGTTTTGATTAATTGAAAACGTAATTCGTTTCGGAAAAAGAAAAATACGCTTTCTCATATTTACAGATTTGCCACTCAGATTGTTTTAGCCGTAGAATCTTCGTTTTAACTCCGATTTGATCCATTCAAATTGCGTTAGATTCATATTTGCGAGCTCTATCTAATGATGCAACTGTACAGTAGGTTTAGATTAATTTATTTTCGAGTTTTAATTAAAGTATTTGTTTTTCTATAGGAAATCTTTGGAAATTCGTAACTTTGTCGTTTTAGCTCCGTTTTTCGTGATCTTTATGTCTATGTGATCGTAGTAACGTGTAGAAGAGTTTTACAAACTTGTTATACTGTTAGTGTTACTGTTGGTTAGGTTTTCTATCTTTAAGTTCCGATGTGAGATTTAATCTATTACTTTAATAAAGTAGATCTTGTTTAAATCATATCTTCTATGTTTTAGATCCGTTTTAGTTCATTCGAGTTGCGTTAGATTCATAGCAACGAGATCTACGTGTTAGTGACAGTGTTTACCATATTACTAATTCTAAAATTTTATGGTCTAAATCATATCTTGATTAATAATTATGCAACTGGGTTTTGTAAATAAAATATGATTTATTTTACTTTAGTTTCATAATTTGAATCTAAATTTGACTTAATTCCATATATAGTATTTATAAAATATTTTATATATAAAACACATGAAGTTAAATAGTTTTATATTTTCTCCTATGAGCAAATTTTTCGGTAGATGTATCTTTTCAACCGTAGCTCCGATTAGCGTGTTTTTCGCGCCTGTGTGTTCGTAGCAATGCGTAGAACATCTTTAAAACCTGTTCATATATTGTTTCATATGTTTGGTGTACTGTTCTAATTATTATTCCTTGTTTGCTTCGTGTATAATTGCTCGATGTGTGTGTGGTGATTTATTGATCAAGTCCAGTCGGTGAGATTTACGTGGAGATTCAAGAAGCTATTAATTGAAGATTTGGATCAGAGAAAGGATCTCAATTTAAGGCAAGTATAGCATGGGATCATCCTTGTTTCCTATTCACCTTTAATATACTTAATTCATGTGCATGTGTCTACCTTGTTACCACTAAGGATATCCTAGTTTTTGTATCTTGTACCTTGACACCTATGGGACATTGCATTGGGTAGTGATGCTAGTGCTCTTTTTGAATAACCATGATCTATAACTTGACTAATGATATATGCAATAAACGTTTAAATGATGCTTTAAAGCAATATGGCTCAAGAGGGCTAGAGCATGGGGTATTTTTGGTGCTCTAGTTTCTCTCCATAAGGACTTATCTGTAAGCGAACATCCGGGACTTACAGTACAACTGTGAGGGCTATATGGCTCTGGCTTTAGCTCAGTATGAGGACTTTTTCTAGCTTGTTAGAGGTTACCCTTGTGGCGCAAATGGGGTAGAGCAGACTGTGGATCCCTGCGTGGTGTATCACACGGACTGACTCCGGAAACCTAGCGGCCCTAACTTGTTAGACGAACCTTTGAAAGGCTTCATAGTGAACCCTGCCTGCTCACCTTGGGAGTGTTTTGGGGATTGGCCACCTCGGGCATATGGGTAATCACGACTCACAGTGAAAGTGTACAACCTCTGCAGAGTGTAAAACTGTTATAACAGCCGTGCTCACGGTCACGAGTGGCCTTGGACCCTTACAGAATAAATGATGAACGCTGATGATAATGATAATACTGATGATATTGATGCTCACTAATGATTATTGTTTCTTGCTATACATTATTCTCGTTTACATGATCATGAGGTTATTTGGGATTATGTTAAACTTGTTGCTACTCAATTGCTAAAAGATGACTCACTAAAAGCTATTGCAGTAAACCGTGTCAAACTTTTGAGCCTCATGAACCCCATGTTATATTTGTTGAGTTCGACATGGACTCACTCTTGCTATCTCCCCACATCTCAGGAAGGGTACCAGACTGTTAGATTCTGGAATTGTTAGGCTTGTGATCAACCAGTTAGTTTGATCCTGGAGTGAAGGTTGCACCCGGTGTTCGGAGTTGTCTTTCCGCTGTGTTACTCTTTAAGGTATATTTTATACTATTGTGTTATGTATATTAAGCATTTGTCTTTTGATATTCCACTTATCTGTGGCTATATGTGAGATTTGTCTTCTTTATTTCACATATAGTGTATGTCTGGTTTTGTCCTTAAAACCGGGTGTGACAGATTGGTATCAGAGCAATGCTGACTGTAGGACGCAAGCCTAGTTAGAACTGGACGTTTAGCATGTTTCCATTTTGCCTATTTCTTGCTTCTCTTTAACTTTGTTATTTTCTCAAAGTTATGCTTAATTCTATCCCCGTTCTATTATAAAAAAAAAACCTTGTCTCTATTTTGAACCTTTTCTCCTTGTCTATTAGACGGCTCGTGACGAGAAGACTATGGATTTCAGAGGTTAAGAGGACTGAATTGTGTCGCTCTTGCTCACTTTTGACAAGAAACCATTAGCGATGCAAAACCAATTACTAGAAGAAATGGCTCAACATGGGAATTGTCAACGATGCTTATCTCAAGGTCAAGCCAACATATCCAAGGGGTCAGAGAAGATACAAGTAGCAGAAGTTTGGAAGAATATGAAATCCAATAAAGATGTTGATAATAAGGCATTTGGAGAGCAGGAACAATGTCACTGCTGTAAGCATTATGGTTTTCCCTGTCTTCGAAATGAGTCTAATAAGGGGAAAGTCAAGGTGGATCCAAATTTTGAGAACAACATGGATAAGAAGAGAAAGGCAATCTCATTAGAACCACTAGTGGAAAGCAATGAGCAAGCGAGTTATACTACATTGTCACATGCAGCCCTGATTCCCTGTCAAACAAATCCAAACCTTGAAGAGTTAGAAGCCCCTTCCGCTAAAACTACTCCCCATGAAGTAGTCATAGATGGATGGACAATTACCTATAAGGAGTATCAACCCCGAAAGGCCAAACAAGCTAGGAAACAAGCCAAAGGGACGAAGGTGAACTTTTATGGCCAGCAAGATAGCAGCATACCAAACAACAGTTCCTTGGAGTATGACATCACAAAAGATCCAGCTAAGAGAAAGTGTTATCATTGCCAGCAGGAAGGACATTATGTCAAATCTTGCCCGCAGAAGAATCAACAACAGCAAGACCCAGGGCAGGACGTCCAAAAGGATCATGTGCAGGGAAATAAATTAAAGAGAAATTACATCCATGGAAGGTTGAAACATGTGGATATTTCCACCATTCCTGGAGCTAAGGAGGTCGTGTTTGGATCGATTCCAGTAAGTTCAGGAAATGCCAAGGTTTTGTTTGACCCTAGTGCCTCACATTCGTTCATATCTAGACAATATGCAAAAGATCATAACATACTTATGCTTCCAAGGGGGAAAACAGTTATGGTTGAAACTCCAAGAGGTGAAATAAAGGCAGACCGCGTATGCCCAAAAGTTGGTCTGGACATAAATGGGGTAAATTTTAAGGTAAACCTCATTGTTTTGGAATTAAGGGACATTGATGTTATCCTTGGAATGGACTGGTTATCTACTTGTAAAGGAGTAATTGAGTATGCCCAATGTTCAGTGTTTCTAACTACACTTTCAGGAGAAAGGATTGAGTATGAGGGTATTAAATCTATACCTGAGGGATACCAGGTTGACCCATCTTAAGGTATGAGTTATAAGAATGGTAAAGAGGGATGCAGAGATTCAGATGTCCATATAAAGCAATAAGGAATGTAAGAGACGTTATCTACTCCGGATACTGCTGCAATCACACCATGATTAAGAAATAGGAGTTATGTCCCGTGTAATAAAACCGTTAGTAGCCAAGTTGAGTTGTCTTAATGTGTGGCTAATGAACATTTAAGTGTTTAGTTGCTTTGTGCTTATGTTTATGCTTGAGTTGGAATTTTGTAATGAGTGGAATGATCTCGTGGGTTTTGACCATGATTTCATTTAGTTTATATGTATAAGGTATAAGGATTAATGAAATAAATAGCTGGGTTTTGGTTATCTCCTGCTTTCTATATCTTGTCTTTCGGAGCAGCCTGTCTTTATCAACTTATATATCTGTTCTTGAAAGACCAAAAATCATGAGAAAATTCTGGACCAAGAGTGGACTTCAACATCTATCTCTAAATGCAAGAACCACCCTCATAGCTGTTGTGGTTTGGGAGATACAAAAAGCATAAGGTAATGTATCTGTGCTGTCTGAAACCTGGAACAGAATCTGTTATGTGTTGTTTTCGGTCAAGATAGCTGCAGAATCTGGAAGTATGTTCTATAAGAAAGTTGTAGAGAATTTTATAAGCTTTCCATCGGTGTTAACTACAGCTTCATTGGATTAACAGAATGAGAGTTACAGCTGTTTTACTGCACTGCTGATTTACTGCTCGCGAGAAATTTCAGATTTCTTGTTCTTACCCATACATAAGAGTATCATTGGGATGTCAGAACACTATTTAGCTCATCTAGAAAAGGGTTCAAGCTACCCTATTTAGTGTCTCTTATTTTAAGGGGGGTAGTCAATGTAAAGAAGGTTTATTAAGTTTGAACTCTTTATTTGGAAGTATTGGTTAGTCTCCATGATTGAGTTGTCACTCTCAAGCAAAAATGTCCTGTATACAAGGTTGACAATTTTGGATCCATGGAGACGAGAGTTGTCCCTTTAGATAGCTCATGATCATCTATAATTGTTCGCGTTGCTGATGTTGGTCACTTGATGACAGGAAGTGTAGTGTCTCATGACTCAGGAGCCCTATATGACGTCTCACATTAATATGTGGAAAAAGACTGATGTTTCTGCTATTGAAGAATGTTATGGGTATGATGAAGCTAAGCACTATCAAAACAACAATGTTGAAAAGCAAGTTGGGAGTGAACTAAGTCAGAATCCACAACAACGAAAGCGAAAAAGGAAAGCCCATAAGAAGCCTGTTCAAGGAAGCAAAGCGCAGCAAAACTATGTCAATGGAAGACTGAGCAATGTGGATATGGATAAAATTCATGGAGTTACCAAAGTAGTGGGAGGTTATATTCAAGTAAGCTCAGTACAAGTTTTTGCTTTATTTGACCCTAGTGCTTCGCATTCTTTCATTTCCGCCGACATGGTAGAGACGTGCAAGATGGTGAAGTGTCCAATGAGGAGGCCTTTGCTAGTTCAAACCCCAGTGGGAGAAATGCAGGCAGATCAGATATGCCCGAATGTCAGTTTTGTCATAAACAAGGAAAACTTCACCGCAACACTCATTGTGTTGGAGTCACTTAAAATTTGCATGGTTCTTGGTAATGGATGGCTCTGTGCACACAAAGGAGTGATTCATGGTACTCGGTGCACAATGCTCTTAACAACACCGTCAGGGAAAAGAATTGAGTATCAAGGTGGTCGACTCTTACCTGAGGAAGACGAGAATGATCAATTAGAAGATAGGTACACCGAGAATAGCAAAGTGGACCATGAGTTTACTGAAGTCATAGCAGAGGAACAAATAACTTTGGAGGAGCTCAACAGAAGAGATGATTATGCTTAGGCAGATTAGTTAGTCAGGATATGAGAAACTGTCTTATGATTCTGAACAAAAGAGTAATTTGAAAAAAATGAGGATCAAATAAAGACAAAGTGTCATTATCTCTTTTATCATCCTCTTCCGAATCTCGGGACGAGATTCATCTTAAGGGGGGTAGAATTGTAACACCCTAAAATTTTGAAAGAGATAAAAATAGGAAAAATATGATTTTTGTATATTTTTGTGAGCATGCAAATTTAGAATAAGAATAATTTTTTTTTTATAAATTTAAAATCAAATATAAGTGTAGAAACATGATTGAGCATTCATGCTGCTGCATTTGAAGTTTTGTATTGAGTGGTTTAAATCAAATTCAAATTTGATTTGAAAATCATTTGAAAAATGGATTTGAAAAATTAGAAAAAGAAAAAGAAAAAGAATTTACTTTCTTACCGGGCCGCCTTCCTTTCTTAGCCAGAACTCGGCCCGCCAGCGGCGGCCCAGCTCTTCTTCCCCCGCGCGCCCGCATTCCTTTTGGGCCGAGCCCGGCCAGCGGCCTGCTAAGCCCGACTCGCACGCGCGCGGCCGTTTTCCGCACTGTGTCGCTGACGCGTGGGTCCCACTGGTCAGTGACCCGTTTTCACTTTCCTTTCTTCTTCCTCCGGCCGACGCCGCCTTCCCTCTCTCCCGATCCGATTTGGATCTTCGAATCTCGCCTTTTCCTTAGTTAGCGACCCCTCCGGACTATAAAAACGGAACCGTAGCCCCTCCCCGCTCCACATCCAACCCTAAACCGCAGCTATAACACCTCGGGGCGGCTACACCCGAAGCACCGCCTCCACCGTCCGCCCCTTCGAGCCGTGCGAGCTCATTGCTTCATCTCCGACCACGAGTTTGCCCTAGGTAAGATCGCGTTGAAGTTATCTACCGAACGGTACTCTTGCTTCGCGATTTCGTGTACCGTGGCGAGTTTTGGCATGATCCGGCCATGGCGCCGCCGCGAGGGTCGCCGTCGGGCCCTATTCCGGCCGGAGCACCGCCTGTCTCCTCCCCCGATCGATCTGGACCGTCCGATCTAAAACCGACGGCTCATATTAGAAGATAACGGTTCGCTGGTGTTTTTGTTAAAGAGCCCCTGGAGTTTTCAATTATCTAACCCGCGGTCCAAAGCGTAAACCGGGAAAATACGTTTTGATTAATTGAAAACGTAATTCGTTTCGGAAAAAGAAAAATACGCTTTCTCATATTTACAGATTTGCCACTCAGATTGTTTTAGCCGTAGAATCTTCGTTTTAACTCCGATTTGATCCATTCAAATTGCGTTAGATTCATATTTGCGAGCTCTATCTAATGATGCAACTGTACAGTAGGTTTAGATTAATTTATTTTCGAGTTTTAATTAAAGTATTTGTTTTTCTATAGGAAATCTTTGGAAATTCGTAACTTTGTCGTTTTAGCTCCGTTTTTCGTGATCTTTATGTCTATGTGATCGTAGTAACGTGTAGAAGAGTTTTACAAACTTGTTATACTGTTAGTGTTACTGTTGGTTAGGTTTTCTATCTTTAAGTTCCGATGTGAGATTTAATCTATTACTTTAATAAAGTAGATCTTGTTTAAATCATATCTTCTATGTTTTAGATCCGTTTTAGTTCATTCGAGTTGCGTTAGATTCATAGCAACGAGATCTACGTGTTAGTGACAGTGTTTACCATATTACTAATTCTAAAATTTTATGGTCTAAATCATATCTTGATTAATAATTATGCAACTGGGTTTTGTAAATAAAATATGATTTATTTTACTTTAGTTTCATAATTTGAATCTAAATTTGACTTAATTCCATATATAGTATTTATAAAATATTTTATATATAAAACACATGAAGTTAAATAGTTTTATATTTTCTCCTATGAGCAAATTTTTCGGTAGATGTATCTTTTCAACCGTAGCTCCGATTAGCGTGTTTTTCGCGCCTGTGTGTTCGTAGCAATGCGTAGAACATCTTTAAAACCTGTTCATATATTGTTTCATATGTTTGGTGTACTGTTCTAATTATTATTCCTTGTTTGCTTCGTGTATAATTGCTCGATGTGTGTGTGGTGATTTATTGATCAAGTCCAGTCGGTGAGATTTACGTGGAGATTCAAGAAGCTATTAATTGAAGATTTGGATCAGAGAAAGGATCTCAATTTAAGGCAAGTATAGCATGGGATCATCCTTGTTTCCTATTCACCTTTAATATACTTAATTCATGTGCATGTGTCTACCTTGTTACCACTAAGGATATCCTAGTTTTTGTATCTTGTACCTTGACACCTATGGGACATTGCATTGGGTAGTGATGCTAGTGCTCTTTTTGAATAACCATGATCTATAACTTGACTAATGATATATGCAATAAACGTTTAAATGATGCTTTAAAGCAATATGGCTCAAGAGGGCTAGAGCATGGGGTATTTTTGGTGCTCTAGTTTCTCTCCATAAGGACTTATCTGTAAGCGAACATCCGGGACTTACAGTACAACTGTGAGGGCTATATGGCTCTGGCTTTAGCTCAGTATGAGGACTTTTTCTAGCTTGTTAGAGGTTACCCTTGTGGCGCAAATGGGGTAGAGCAGACTGTGGATCCCTGCGTGGTGTATCACACGGACTGACTCCGGAAACCTAGCGGCCCTAACTTGTTAGACGAACCTTTGAAAGGCTTCATAGTGAACCCTGCCTGCTCACCTTGGGAGTGTTTTGGGGATTGGCCGCCTCGGGCATATGGGTAATCACGACTCACAGTGAAAGTGTACAACCTCTGCAGAGTGTAAAACTGTTATAACAGCCGTGCTCACGGTCACGAGTGGCCTTGGACCCTTACAGAATAAATGATGAACGCTGATGATAATGATAATACTGATGATATTGATGCTCACTAATGATTATTGTTTCTTGCTATACATTATTCTCGTTTACATGATCATGAGGTTATTTGGGATTATGTTAAACTTGTTGCTACTCAATTGCTAAAAGATGACTCACTAAAAGCTATTGCAGTAAACCGTGTCAAACTTTTGAGCCTCATGAACCCCATGTTATATTTGTTGAGTTCGACATGGACTCACTCTTGCTATCTCCCCACATCTCAGGAAGGGTACCAGACTGTTAGATTCTGGAATTGTTAGGCTTGTGATCAACCAGTTAGTTTGATCCTGGAGTGAAGGTTGCACCCGGTGTTCGGAGTTGTCTTTCCGCTGTGTTACTCTTTAAGGTATATTTTATACTATTGTGTTATGTATATTAAGCATTTGTCTTTTGATATTCCACTTATCTGTGGCTATATGTGAGATTTGTCTTCTTTATTTCACATATAGTGTATGTCTGGTTTTGTCCTTAAAACCGGGTGTGACAAGTACTTCAGTCAGTCTTAACACACGGAACTTATCTTCCATAGTGTTGATCCATTCTTCAGCGTCAAGTGGCTCGGTTGCTTCCTTGAAAATTGGCGGCCTAGTGTCCATGAAATCCTTGAAGTTGCTGTACTGATTCACCCCATTGCCACCACCTTGGTTGTTACCACGTTGAACATTGTTGGCAATGGTACGCAGAAAATCTTCTATGTTCTTCTGTGACTGTTCGGCATTGCGCTGACTTCCAAAAACTACGCAAAGAATACCTCTGCAGTGAGCGGTGGAGGAGGCGGCAAATGTGGTTCTGGGTGTGGCTCATTATGGTTGACGTTGTTTTCACCACTCCCACCTGCCCCGGCACCATTACCACCAGTTTCAGCAGCCTCATACGTGGCGCGGCGAGTGTTTGCCATCTGCATATTTCAGCAGCAAGTAATGATTATGTGAAGCTGTAGTAATTGTGAGTGAATGAAAAATTATGTCGTACTGAATTCATTGGAGAGAACAAAGTCATACAATAAAATAGAGGCACAATAATCGCATTCCAATTAAAACAATACCACTAATTAAATTACTTCAAATGCAAACATCGCGTCTAATACAACTACGTTGCCATCATACACACATTGAACTTTATGCGCTCAGGTATCGCATGAACAACCAAAATCCAATATTCTACCAAGTCTCAAGGTTCGAACGAGATACATCAAGATACATGAAGCCAAAAGAAAGGTCATCGTGACAGGGCCTAGTAGCTAACGCCAAGCAACTAGCCTACTCCTCGGGGCCATCGTTGGGGTCGGAGACGTCACCATCACTACCATCAGTAGCAACATCGTCGTCGTCAGCAGGTGCAACTACAGGCTCGTCCTCATCGTCGTCGACGTCCATACCGGCGGCGTCTAGAGGAGCATACGAGCCAATCCTGTTGTAGAGCGCATGAAACTCCTCATGCAAGTTGATGTTGTACTCCTCTAGCTCCTCGACCCTCTGCCTCAGGAGGTTCCTCTCGTTCCAGGCTTCATTCCTCTCCTGAACCAACTGTCTAATCATGCGGTCTGCATTATTGTTGGCCTGAGTCAACGTATGCACCCGCTGTAGAGCACTATCACCTCTCTCTAGAGCCTGGTCTTGCTGCAAGCTCATGTCAGCCAACTGCTCATGCAAACTAGCTATAGCACGTGTCTGCTTCTTCTTCTGTTTTCTTGCTTTGAGCCGATCATCACCACACAAACCAGTCAATGTCCAATAGGTACACTCAAGATCCTGGTATGCTCTGATAGCTGCATACATCGCACTCATAGCGTGGTTGTCGCTAGCCTGTCCTTCGTTTGGGCCTCTGACTAAGGCACTTCCTTGCGGCTGCACCCAAATGGTATCGCGAGGATCATCTCTAGGAAAAGTGCTAGCCAAGGCTGCTGCCAGCTCATTGGGAAATCTGTTCATTATGTCCCTGATGACACGGAAAGCTGCTCCCTCTGCACCCTCAACCGGAGTGCGTCCCCCAAACTCCAAGTGCCAACCATCCCACTCTGGAGCATCACCAAGAGCAGGAACTGTGATCTCCACTACAGCAAGTCCATCCTCAGCTAACTGGCTCTCACTCCAAGAGTACACCGGCTCCTGACCCTCCGGGTACCCCACATCATAGAGCACTCTCCAAAGCAAAGTTGGCATGCCAAACTCGCTCAGAAAGGTGTCCGTGCTATGGTGGTCCCGCGGGGCCAACTGGTGTCGGGGTGCTCTTCCGTCTGTGGACTTACGGGCAGTCTGCTTCGTGTGGGCCATCTATACCAAAAGTTTTGATTACCCGGTGAGAACATATTTTAAGTTGGTACAATTTTTATCAAAAGAGGATAATCAATTTATAAGGGGAGGAATGCATGACATGAATGGAATGCACAAGCAACATGATGCATGTATGTTTCGTACGTTCTCACAAACTTAAGAAATAAATGATATCTAGCGATGAATTCGGTGGCATACAGACGATCTCTCATATACGTAACTAATACGTTCTACACGAGAAACGTTGTTATGTACCTGCAGAAAATTTATTTCAGCCCAATTCCCCATGAATATATGAAAGCAGTAAATCTATCTACACGCTCTACACGAATCCCCAGATACACGTACAACGGTAGTAACTACCCAAAATATCGTCCTATTGACGGCATCGCCTCAACGGATGGAACAACCACACATGCGACACTTTTGTAAAAACATGCGTAAAACATGTAAGTACTCCAGTATCAGATAAGCACTCTCCCTAGATCAGCGGTGTATCCGATCATGCTCTCAGATCTCACACTTATCGAGGCGTAGAGGCAACTGATCCATACATTACCACTCAATTAAGTGGCACTCATACAATAGCACGCCGTATGAGCAACGAAAGAGAAATATGGTGCAAGAACCCCTAAGTCAGTACTTAAATAAGCCACCTAGAGTCCTTACTGGGCATAAAGGATATGACCACTGGCACACTTTTAGTTTGTAAATCACATTTTTCAAACATATTTTTGTTTTAAATACACTTGTGAACAGTAAACACGCTAAACCATGCTCTGATACCAGCTGTAATAGAACCGACTAATTATATGAGATTAAGTAAGAAAATCATCCACCGAGTAGACGATTTAGCAAACTTAAGCCCGTATAACCTGGTAGTCCGTGAAATCACGACGGATTTCAAACCAACTTACATACCAGCCAAGATCGTAATAAGTTCAGCGGTCACCATCACAAGTTACATAAAAGTTCATGTCGTAAATACATCGGAGTTTAAACATAGTTATTATAAACCAGTTTCAAATAAAAGTAGCGGAAGCATTTAGTTCAAATCACACACTCACATAGAGTTCAAAATAAAGTGCCAGCTCAGGATCATCTTCCAACAAAAGCATTAGACGAGACATAGTGAATGACCATTGCCTATAGTCCTAAGCTTCTCCCATCACAGGATAAAGGCAGTTGATACAGTAGCCGTAATACATCTGCCCATCTGCAACAAGTGGGAATAAAGCCCTGAGTACGAGAAGGTACTCAGCTAGACTTACCCGACAGAACCAAAAATAAAAGACACCAAGAATCATGATATGCTTTCTGGTGGGGTAGCTGACTCATTTGCAAAAAGGCATTTTTAGCATTTAAAGAATCTTTCCAAAAGCTTTGCATCAAGTTAAATCTTTATTAATCTGTCAACTACATTTGCACCTGTACTAGAGTAACATGTAATTAAACAGGTAAGGATAACCAATGATCATTAAACAACTTCTATCATGTCATATACCATATAACTGTCCAAGTGTTCCATTAGAATTAGTACGATGAAGTCGCTCAAGTCAAGTGCTCACTATCCAGTGAACGATGGCAATTCGAATCGATTATTAACCAGCTGGTAATTTATTCCTCACACAAACCTCACTCACCCGCTAAAGTGAGGTGTTGGTCACCGAGTCAACCATTCAGGTAAAGTCATGAGCTTGCTAGGAACCACATGTACCCGGGGCCACCCAACTGCTCTTTGGCCTTATCATCATGCCCCCGTATCCTGCCACTACTGCTCCGGTACAGTGCGTTGCGGGTAATCCACTCGGCTCGAATAATCTCCCAGCTTTGCGGTCGAAAGGTACGTTATTCGGCTAGCTAAATATAAGTCATGCGTTCAACATGACTCGAGGCCCAACAACGATCGGTCCTTAATCGACACAGACTGAAAACACTACAGTCCGAATCCCTGCAAGTTTTCGTCCAGTCTCAATTTCACATTAACACTTAGCTATACTCAGATGACATACTTTCTCAAGCAGATCCAGGTAACCACCTATAGCTCGCAGGTGACAGGAAATCACCTGACTTCTACCGGTCTAAGCAAGCTCAGCAATTACTTGACTGCGAATATTAAGGTGACAAGGATAGGGTAGAACAGAATAAACAAGGTATAATGCAGCAACGGTTGCAAACAACTCCTAAATATAATGCATCAGTTAAAGTAAAGCATTAATAAAATATTTGCAAACCGGGGGAGAAAAATGCTCCGGGGCTTGCCTCTCTCGAAAGAGCTCGGGCGATGGTCTGGGCACTCTGGAAGATCCTCACCGACCTCCTCGTCGGCTTCGGGCACCTCCTCCTCGGGCTGCTCTTCCGGCTCCTCGGGAACTGCTACCAGAGTTACTTCCTGCGATCCTGTATGATGCAAAGGTATAAGTGCTCATGCCTAGGTGCACTACAGAAATGACATGTAATGATCATGATGAATGAAATGTAGATAAATAGGTTTACTTTATTTCACAAAGTAGGAATACAATTCTTCTATAAGGTAGTCAACATCATCCAAGAACATATACTACAAGCACATGTCATCTACTGCATTCTTTTCTACTACTACTATGCTAAGTCAATACATCTTATTAAATGCTTCAAAGATACACCAAAGTAAACCTTATTAACTAGTCATACATTAACAAGGTTAATTAAACCTTAATTGCAACTAGGTTTGAACGGCAACACCTATTTTGGTAGCACAGAAAAATCTAAGAAAATTACAGTAGCTTTCTATCCTCTAATCTAGCATACCACAAAAATTTCATTGCATTTGGATTACTAGAACTATCTACACAAAAATAACAACCTAGGGCCTAAAAATGAGCATAAAAATACTTTATACTATAAAAAGTATCAAACAATAGATTTAGCATTTTTCCTATATTCTACACAATAAACAATCACCATAGAAAAATTATTACATGCATGTTTTATTCATCTTTGTTTCTCTCTAGCAAAAATAACAATTATTAACAATATTAAACACTTGTACTACACATCACGATTTTTCTACAGAACATGCATGACATATATTTTTCCTAGAAAGTACATCACAAAAGAAAATTATTGCAAGTGGAACCATATTTTTCTGAACTTTCTGTGATTTATTACATCTTTAACAAGAAAACTGCAACTCCAGTGATTAAATAAAAACCCTAGAGAAAAGTATTTCAAACTTGACATGCAATATTTTTAAACTGTAGATCTACTCATGAGAAACACTACAAAATTTGTTTCACAATTTTTGGAGCTAAAATGAGCAAGTTATGGATTTTAGAAACTATTTTAATAATTTCTGGAAAACATTTTATTTAAACCCTTTTGAAATCCGACCGCTCAAAACGCTAGGTGCACCCGGTGCAGTGCACACGCGTGCGCGAGAGGAGGCAGACAGGTGGGCCCGTAACCCCACGGGTCAGCCACACGGAGGCGGGGGAGCGCTGACCGCGCGGTTCTCGCCGCCGGTGAGCTCGCCGGCGGTGAGGTCACCAGCAGCGGCTTCCCCGCGGAGAGGCGAAGCCAAGGGTGCCTAGCATGTGGCCAGATGAGCTCGCCATTGAGCTCGCTAGCGCGCATGGCGAGGCGGCGGTGCTGGCGTGTGGTGGCCAGCCGGTGCAGGCCACGGTGGTGGTCGATGAGACGCGCGCGAGACCCGCGAGGTGGAGGCGGACGTGACAAGGGAAAATGGAGGGAGAAAGACGATGGAGGAGCTCCGTCTACGAGCGCCGGCCAACGGCGGCCATGGCGGCAGCGGAGGAGGAACACGGCCAAATTGGCCCTCACCTGAGCACGAACCACGGAGATGGTTCGCGTCCGGGAAAGCCGAGGGCGAGGCAGAGCCGGGGTGTGGCGAATCGAAGGGAGGTAAAGCAGCGAGGGTGGAACGGCGGCGGCGATGGCACGGCGGCTGCCGTGGCGGGCTACGCTGCGGACGGCGAAAGCGAGCAAGCGGGGTGCGGAATGGCGAGGATGGCGAGGACAGCGGCTCGGTTCGGCTGCTTGGAGGCGTGGCGCAGCCATGGGGGCCACTGTGGCCACGCGTCGGGCGGAGCCGTACGCCGACGGCCACGGGGCGGGCAGCTCCTTACCACGGCCGGTCGCGCTGGGCCGGGCTGGCATCGGCTCACGGGCCGAAAGGGTGGCCGCGGCCCGTTAAGGCCGAGAAAACATTTTTCTTTTCTAAATAAATTTACATATTTTCTAAATTGATTCAAATTCAAATTTTGAAGATGAAAAAGACATTTTCACAAGTTGTCCCCAAAACAAAAGTTGTTCAAAATTTAATTCTCTACAACTTTCATTTAGGGCACTTTTCAAAATTCTAAACAGATTTTGAATTAGTGATTTAAAGTCCAAATTTTAAATAAAAACTCATTTTTTTATATATTTTTAAAAGTAAAATTTGGGAAGATTTTGAATACAAAAATTGCTCTAAAAATCATGTTAATTATTTCTAAGTCATTTAGAGTTATAGCTCAACAAATTTTTACCACTCTTAGCTAGAATTTTTACTAATTCAAGGTTCAAACATGTGTTTTCACAATTTAATTAATTCTAACTTAAATTGCCATATGGTGGTGAATCATGCATGCAATGCTAATGATCATGCTTCGGGATGTGAATGCATGCTTAACACCCAGGGGTGTTACAGATACTAAATGACCTCAAATTTAAATTATTTGAACATAAAAGTTGTTAAACTCATTAAGGTCTACATTTTCTATATTCAAAAGTTTTCCATCTGAGGTCATTTATGGTTTCAATTTACAAAGTTTGACCAAGTCAAATCTTGATTTTTTTTAAAAAAGATGCTTTAATTCCAATTTTTAAATCTCTAAATGGCTTCAAATAGAAAAGTCATAAATACCAAGTTTGTTGAGCTCTTCAAGATCTACATTTGTTGTAATGGTCAACTTTTCATTTAACAAAGTTTGAACCATTTAAATTTTGAATTTTGAAATTTTGACACCGCAAAACCAGTTTTTAGAACCCTAGATGGTATGAACTCGAAAAGTATTGAATACCAAGTTTGGTCCACTCATCAAGATCTACATAAGTCATATAGATCATTTTTGCATTTGAGAAAGTGTTAGCAAAGTGTAGTTCAAAATTGACAAGTCTAGCATAAAGTTTCATAAAAGTGTGTGTCACATTCATAAAGTTTCATAAACCGTACTGAGCCTTCAGCATGAGTACCTCAAGCACAAAGCGGAGTAGTGTCCAGTGTGCCGGACAACCCTTGTCAACACCATACACAGTCTCCTTCGACGCTATTTTCACCCTCTCTAGATTTTATAGACCTCTCTTTTGTAGTAATATCTCTGGTCCAATGGCCCGAAGCATGTCCTCCAAATGGTCAATGTCATCTTTATTCCCCTCACGTGCTCCGGCATCAGCGTTGGCACCACTAGCATCATCAGCACATTGTTGATTGCCAAAGCCAGCACCTTGTTCATTGCTAGGGTCATAGCCCATATCTTCATCAAACTCATTTGTGTATTGGTACAGAAGCGCGTCTTCTTCTTGTTGATTGTTATCGTCATCAACAACCACTGTTTCACCATGATGAATCCACACCGTGTAGTCCGGAATAAATCCTTGCATAACCAGGTGTGATTTGATGGTATCAACATCTACAAATGCAGTACGGTTTTTGCAATCTTTGCAGGGACAAATAATTGTATCCTTATTATATCTTAACGTTGATGCATGCTTCTTTGCGGATTTAATAAATTTGTCCACCTCTTCATAGAAACCTTCATCGATCCTTGACCAACCATACATCCAAGACTTTCTGTACTCCATCTTTTAAAAAAACAACAAAAGAAAACACATGAAAGGAATCAAATTGATAAATAACTACTTGAGAATTAATTACAAAATGAAAAAAAATCCTAGATATAGAAATTGATCTACATGAAACACACATGAAAAACTAGGGTGTAATCTCCACTATAATCAAGCAAGAGTGACTAAATATAAAGGGTGTGAGCTCATTTCTCTAACTAATCTACACTAATAGCACCATGGAAGAGAGAGAAAGTAAAGCTCTAATTTACTTACTAATAAACCATTAACACTTCAATTAAAAGCTTGAAATAGAGCTAATTAATAATTAATAACTTAAGAACAATTATAAAAATTCATGGTATGGGATAATTAATTAATTAATTAATTGCCTATTAATACATATATAAATATGTTGACATCGTTTTTAGCACGTGTCAAGATAGTCAGGAAGGGTTAATCAGCAGAGGAAAGATTATTGTGTAGATTGATAGCTGATGAAAATAAGTTTGCTTATGAGTGGTAGCGGCATATGGGTTCAAATTGAAATATTGCTAATAAGGTTAAGGGTATTATTGCCGATGCTGATGAAAGATGGTTTGAAGGCTGCTGCCGATGGAACAGGGATTGTGCTGATGGAACAGGGATTGTGCCGATAAAAAGGAAGTCGATGAGAATACCATCGTGACTGAGGCGGACTATGGAATAAGATAGGAGTTAATTTCCTTATATATGTTTATTAGAGTATGAGTTATATCAAAGTCATGTGTTTCCATAGATTTGGATTTAGTGTCCTAGTCGTATTTGATTACGTTTCTGTAGATCAGGATATAAATATAGGGTGAAGGGCAATGTAAAGAAGAATCAATCAATACATCAAAAACAACTTTTATTCTTATTTACATCTACTTTCGACGACTTCGTCAATTTGCATATTTTTCTTTTTTACGAGTTCTCATCGATTCGGCGAGTTGCATTGCTCCAGTGCAATCTTCGGCGATCCTCGAGTTCCGTGTGAGTACCTCTTGGCCGTGACTTCCGGGCGTATCGCTGTTGTCAGGACCAAAGTGCTCGTATCTTCATCCTTGTCGATTAACAGGTCAAATCGACTGGCACGCTTTGGATATCGAATTCGGGTATTAGCCCTTTGTGTTTGCAGATCTACTTTTGCATCAACACATCTTTTGGCACGCTCGGTGGGACAGATCTAATCAAGATGCTTAATCCTGAGATCGATGCGGGGAACATCATCGCGGTAACAGAAGAAGATCTTAAGGACGATCAGAAGCAGGCTATGGAGAGGGCTATAGAAGAATACAGACAGCTCTGCTTGAAGTCATTCAGTTTGAACAAAAGTGGACAAGTCATCCAGAAGCAAGACTTGCCGTTGCCTCGGCAAGTTACCTTTGATTCTGATCCGGGTAAACTTCAAGAGATGGTTAATTCTACAGTGAATCATGCTTTAATTAATCATTCTAATGTGCTATCCAATACTGTTCAAAATGCTGTGATTCGAACTTTCAAAGAAGGGCAAGCGTCACCTCGTTACGTTGGACCTGCTTATCATCAACCAGAATCAGCATCTGCTATTGCTCCATCGGCTCCCCCGGCCGTTGCGGGTATAGAGATTTCTTCTCTTCCAGTATCAGCAGGTTTATCTAACGTACAGTCTACACTGATGTGTCCAGATTTAGCATTATCAGGACAAGTTTAGCTTAATACAGATCTATCAGCATCAGCTTTATCAGGTCATGTACCACAGAATAATCAGACTCCTGCTAATTGGTGGAGATATGGTATGCCTCCAGAGCCATCTGTTTTTAACCATGGATCACCTCAAGTGTTTGATGCAACGGGAAAAGCTCCTATGCTATCGGCCGGTTCACCGATAGCTCAAGTACCCCAATATACTACAGCAACTACTGTACAACCAACTCTAGGAGGTTTCCAGGTGTCTTTGGGACAAACATCTAGTTCAAGTCCATCGGCAAATTTGTTACCGATGCAACAGAAAGCTCCAATCGTAAGTCAACCTGGAGTCCAGGTTTTACCTCAAGTTAATTGTAATTATCCGGCAATGCCAACAAGTTACCAAACATCGGCAAATTTTGTACCGATGAACGCTAATAATTGGCCAGGGCAGTTTCCCACTCAACATTCAGTTCAGCCAAATCAGCAAACCACAGGTGTTCATCAAGGTCACATGCATGCTGTTTTTCAGAATCAAACATCGGCAGCTCAACCGATGAACCCTTTTCAGCAGGTTAATGGACCACAGATAGTGACAAATATGCCAATTGCTGGAGATCATAAGCCACAAAGGTATGCAGAAGGGTATCAGCAAGTATCGCCAGTGGAGATTCAACCATATCATCAACAAGATGTTGATGCTTTTTGGGCTGATAAAATAGCAGAAATTATGAAGGATCAGTTTGGGATCAAGCCCAAAGTTAATACCTATTCTTATCGGACTCCGTATCCTCCAGCATATGATTTAATTCCTCTCCCAAATCATTACAAGGTACCAGATTTCACTAAGTTTTCTGGGCAGGACGATACATCAACCATGGAGCATGTTAATCGTTTTATTATTCAATGTGGAGAGGCAGCTTGTAGAGATGAATTGAGAGTTCGTTTGTTTTCATCATCTCTATCTAGATCAGCATTTACATGGTTTATCTCACTACCGCCAAATTCTATTATTACTTGGGCTGATCTGGAAAAGCAATTTCATAAGTATTTCTTTACTGGAGTTCATGAAAAGAAGCTTACCGATTTGGTAAAGATGAGACAACGCAATGATGAATCGGTAGAAGGCTTTGTGCAAAGGCTACGAGATGTAAAGAACAAATGTTATAGCCTGGTGTTGGATGATCGCCAGCTTGCCGATTTGGCCTTTCAGGGATTGTTGCCACACCTTAAGGATAGATATGCTTCTCAGGAGTTCGAAAGCCTAAGTCATCTAGTGCAAAGAATTTCTGATCAAGATACTAGGGTTTTTGAACCTAAAAGGAATTGGAATAAGAAAGTTTCATTTGTCGAAGAAGTAGAAGATTCTGATTCGGATGAAGAACCAGTTATCGGTTTGGCTGAGTGGGTTAAGAATAAAAAGCCGATATCTTGTCCCTTTGGTCACAAAGAGCCAGAGAAGTTTACTTTCGACGTCACCAAAGCCGATAAGATATTTGATCTTTTGCTTCAGGAGGGCCAGATTAAGTTGTCACCTAATCATGTGATCCCATCGGCAGAAGAGTTGAAGCATATGCTGTATTGCAAATGGCATAATGCAACTTCACACAGTACAAATGAGTGCAAAGTATTTAGACAACAATTACAGTTAGCTATTGAGTCTGGGAGAATAAAATTTGGCAATTCCAAAATTCAGAAGCCGATGAAAATTGATCAACATCCTTTTCCAGCAAATATGTTGAATACTGAAGGTAAAATTAAGGTGTTGACATCAGAAGCTGCTAAAAAGAATGCATCAGTAGTTCCCCAACATCGGATAACTACCGATGATGCAAAAGGAAAGGGGCTATTGTCAGAAGGTGGCAGTTCTGGAAAGCCTCCTCGATCTGGCATCATGATTACTCAACAAAGACAACAGGAAGGCTGGCGTCAGCAAAGGGATCGATATCGACAACAGCAAGAGAAAAGACGTCAAGAAGAGTGGAATCGGCATAAGGATCATTGGAATTATCCGTTTTTTATTCATTGTTGGGAGGAAGGTATTAAGTTACCTACTGTTGAAAATTGCCCAGAGTGCAATGGTTATTATGGAGTTAATCGTCCTATAAGAAGATTTCAATCTAGTAATCAAGGTTTGTCCATTAATGAGTCGATCAGAAGGAGAGCATCAGTATATGATCGGCTGGGGGGCAGGCTCAGTGTACATGAAAGGCTTGGTAAACACGTTGCATATTTTCCGAGAAACCAAGAGGAACTTGAAGAGATGGCAAATGCAAGAGTTCCTGATGAAGAAATATTTTACAGGGATCCTAATATACGTCGTGTGGAGACAACCAGGACCTATCAGCCAGTATGGAAAACTAAACTTCCTCAATGGTGTCCAGAGGGTTTGACAAAGACACAGAAGAGAAAATTGCAGCGAGAGCGTCAAAAAGACTTTTACCAAGAAGGAAGTCCCTCCAATAAGAAATCTGGTAATCAGCAGTGGCAGATAAGGCACAAAAATAAAGGCCCATCGGCAGATGTCAATATGGTGTTTATGTTGCCGATGGAATTTTTGGCTCTATCTGATAGCGAAGAAAAAGTTTTTTTCTCTGACCAAATAGCTCAATTAACACTAGATCCAATGATGGCTATTTTTGAGAAACCTGCCGATGATGAGAGACAACACCTCAAGGCTTTGTTTGTAAAAGACAGAGTTGATGGGCAGCCTGTATCTAAGATACTTATTGATGGAGGAGCTGCAATTAATATTATGCCTTATGTGATGTATCGGAAGCTTGGTAAGGGAGATCAAGACTTAACTAATACTGATATGATGCTAAAGGACTTTGAAGGCAATGTATCACCAGCTAAAGGGGCAGTATGTGTTGAATTGACCATCGGTAGTAAAACCTTACCGACAACTTTCTTTGTTATTAATGGCAAGGGTGCATATAATCTGCTTTTAGGAAGGGATTGGATTCATGCTAATTGTTGTGTTCCTTCTACAATGCATCAGTGTCTTATACAATGGGTTGGAGACAAAATTGAAGTTGTTCCTGGTGATTCTTCTTATATCATCGCATCGGCAGAATCAGACACTTATGAGCGGACTAGGTGCATATCAGGAGAAGCTTGGGAAAAAGAGTTCCTCAAGGTTGCCGATTACAAAATTCTACTGATCCAAGCAGTCGGTTCTGAAGAAGAGTTTTAATGGATAGATTTGCCGATGATGGAAAATTAGGTCATGGATTTACATCGGCAGATGATTTAATAGAAGTAGATATTGGTGAAGGCGATGGGCCAAGGCCCACTTTTATTAGCGCTAAGTTAAATTCCAAGTGTAAACAGCAACTAATTGATTTGTTAAAGGAATATAAAGATTGTTTTGCTTGGGATTATACTGAAATGCCTGGGTTAGACCGATCTGTAGTTGAACATCGGTTGCCTATTAAATCTGGATTTCGGCCACATCAGCAGCCAGCACGCCGCTGCAATCCTAATATACTTCTTGATATTAAGGCCGAAATAACTAAATTAATTGAGGCAAAGTTTATTCGGCAGTGTCGATATGCAGAGTGGATTTCTAATGTGGTTCCTGTATACAAGAAAAATGGGAAACTTCGTGTTTGTATTGATTTCAGGAATCTCAATAAGGCCACACCAATGGATGGTTACCCAATGCCGATTGCTGATTTGTTGATTGATGCTGCAGCAGGGCATCAGATTATCAGTTTCATAGATGGTAATGCAGGTTATAATCAAATATTCATGGCTGAAGAAGATATTTCTAAGACTGCTTTTAGATGTCCAGGACATGTGGGATTATTTGAGTGGATAGTTATGACATTTGGTTTGAAAAATGCCGGTGCTACTTATCAAAGAGCTATGAACTTTATTTTCCATGAATATATCGGCACGTTGGTGGAAATCTACATTGATGACATAGTGATTAAGTCTGGAGACATCACAAAGCATCTAACCGATCTACAGAAGATATTGGAGTGCACAAGAAAACATGGATTAAAGATGAATCCTAATAAATGTGCATTTGGTGTATCGGCAGGACAATTCTTGGGTTTTATGGTGCATCAGCGGGGTATTGAAATTAGTAGAAAATCTATTGAGGCAATCAACAAGATTGTTGCTCCTGCCGATAAAACTGAATTACAATCCATGATCGGTAAGATTAATTTCATCAGAAGATTCATATCTAATTTGTCGGGTAAGATCAAGGCTTTTAGTCCATTATTGAAATTGAAAGCCGATCAGGAATTTAAATGGGGGGATGAACAGCAATTAGCCTTAGATGAAATTAAGAGTTATTTAACAAATCCTCTAGTGTTAGTTCCACCCCAACATGGAAAACCTTTCAGATTATATTTATCAACTGAAGATACTGTTATCGGTTCAGCTCTTATTCAAGAATTTGAAGGAAAGGAGCGTGTTATCTATTATTTGAGCAGACGGTTAATAGATGCTAAAACCAGGTATTCGGCCATTGAGAAATTATGTCTATGTTTATACTTTTCTTGTATTAAGCTGAGACATTATTTACTATCGGCTGAATGTACTGTCATATGCAAAGATGACGTGGTCAAGTATATGCTGTCAATGCTGATACTGAATGGTAGGATTGGTAAATGGATTTTAGCATTATCAGAATTTGACCTACATTATGAATCGGCTAAGACAGTTAAAGGATATGTTATGGCCGATTTTGTTACTCAACATTGCAACACGGTGGATTCTCTGGAAATTGCTCCGTGGACACTTTTCTTTGATGGGTCTACTTGTGGTGAAGGGGCAGGCATTGGTATCGTATTAATTTCCCCTCAGGGGAAGAAGTATGAGTTCTCATTGCTGATTGTTGCTACATCGACAAACAATCAAGCTGAGTACCAAGCCCTGATAAAAGGGTTAGAATTGCTCAAGGAAGTACATGCTGATGCTGTTGAGATCTTTGGTGATTCTATGTTAGTTATAAATCAGTTGACTGGGATTTATGAATGCCAAAGTGAAATTCTAATTTCATATCATGAAAAGTGTTTGAGATTATTAAAAGGGTTCAGGAGTTTTCATCTGGAACATATTTCTCGGATGCATAATGAAGAGGCTAACAGATTGGCTCAGCATGCTTCAGGATATCAACCTGTTCAAGAAGTATTAATATCAGCAGCTGATATCGATGACTGGAGGAAGCAAATTATTGATTATTTAAAGAATCCATCTAAAAAGGTTGAAAGATGTATAAGGTTCCAAGCTACCAAGTATGTACTCCTCAATGATGAATTGTATTACCATACCATAGATGGAGTTTTACTCAGGTGTGTTAGCATAGAGGAATCAAAAGGCCTGATGGGTGAAATTCATGAAGGAGTATGTGGGGCTCATCAGTCAGCCTTCAAGATGAAATGGATGATCAGAATAAATGGATATTATTGGCCGACTATTCTTGAAGATTGTTTTAAATATTTTAAAGGATGTCAGGAATGTCAGAAATTTGGTAATATTCAAAGGGCACCCGCATCGGCTATGAACCCTATAATTAAGCCTTGGCCGTTCCGGGGTTGGGCTATTGATCTCATTGGTCAGATTTATCCACCATCGAGTAAAGGGTATAAGTTTATTCTGGTTGCTACCGATTATTTCACAAAGTGGGTTGAAGCAATTCCTTTAAAAAAGGTGACATCGGCTAATATGATTGATTTTGTGAAGGAGCATATTGTTTACCGATTTGGCATCCCTCAAACCATCACTACCGATCAGGGCACTATGTTTACATCGGGTGAATTTGATGAGTTTGCTATAGGAATGGGGATTAAAGTTTTGAATTCTTCACCGTATTATGCCCAGGCTAATGGTCAGGCTGAAGCATCTAATAAAGTAATTATCAAGCTCATTAAGCGCAAGATTAAAGAGTATCCTAAGAAGTGGCATACATTATTAAATGAAGCTTTGTGGTCATATCGGATGGCGTGTCATGGTGCAACCAAGGTAACACCTTATCAGTTGGTGTATGGGCACGATGCAGTCTTACATTGGGAGATTAAAATTGGTTCTAGGCGAGTACGCTCTCAAGATCAATTGACAGCCGATGATTATGATATCCTTATGAAGGATGAGTTGGAAGATGTAGCAGGTCATCGGTTAAAAGCTTTAGTTAGCATCGAGGAGAATAAGAAAAGAGTAGCTAGATGGTATGACAAGAAGGTGAAGGTAAAGAAATTTGTCGATGGAGAATTGGTTTGGAAGTTGATTTTACCGATTGGAACTAAAAGTTCTAAGTTTGGCAAATGGTCACCTAATTGGGAAGGTCCATATCGGATAAATCAATCTGTTCCTAGTAATGCATATATTCTTGAAACTCTTGAAGGAATTGTATTTCCTAGAGCATTAAATGGAAAATATTTAAAGAAATATTACCCTAGTATCTGGATGGATGCATAAAAGAGTAATTGCCGATAACAATCCTATCGGCTAGAGTCAAAATAAAGTATCAATCATTGCCGATGCGCTAATTTAACAAAGCGTGGATAGCTGATATCGCACATAGGCGAATTTCATCGGTTTCTTTTAATTCCTTGGCATCTTCATCGGCACTTCCTTCCACAGGCTTGAGTTTCTTCTTGAGAACCAAGGCCTTGCGAGCTTGGACGTCTCGTTCTTGCTGAAGGGTCTTGATAGCGTCAGGAAGATGGTCTTCTTCTTGCTTGGCTTGAGTCAGGGCTGTCTCAACCTTTTCCAGTTCAGCTAGCAGAGCTGCCCTTTTTGCCGATAGGTCTAAGATTTTCTGTTTAAGATCAGCATCGGAGGCTTGCAAGTTGCTGATGCTTTTGTGCTTCTCATCGGCAGTTTGCTTCAGCTGCAGCATTTCTTCCTTAAGTTGAGCCTGAGCTGCTCTGTCGGCAATACGATGAACAGCCTTTTGATATTGAAGTTGTCTGCTCTCCAGATGGACTGCTGGGAAGATGATTTCTTCAACATCGGCAGAGACTTGGCCACGGATTGTTTTAAAGATGGTCCTTGCAGGGTCTGAATCGATCACCAGTTGAGTAGTATCTTGTTGCAGCAGATTCAGGAGAACTTCTAGTTTGCCATAGGTATCTGCCGATATTGTTCCCAATGCCAGGGAAGAACTTGCCTCTTCTCTGTCATCATCGGAGACGTCGATAACAAAAGAAAACAAGCTATCGAGAGAATCTTGTTCCTGTGAAATAAAGAGAGTTAGGAATCCTATTTGTGGTGTCTGGGGATATTATAAACCAAACAGTTAATCGGTTTACCTGCTTCAGGGCAATTTCTTGAGCTTGGCTTGAAGGAGCGGCTTGAAAAAGATCATGCGAAGGATCGACAGAGGATGCTGATGGAATGTCTTCTACAACCTCATCAGTAGTCGGCCCTTGGGGTATAATGGTTGATGGTGTATCTTGTACAGAAGAAGCAGCTTGTTCAATTATATCAGTGGGTCGATTGACAGGTGTTAGAACGGATAAAGGGGCTGGTGTAGATTTCTGTCGCTTTTGTTGAGCTTCAGCATCGGTTAAAGCTTTGCGCTTTGTTTGGACCTCAGCGACAATTGGCTTGGGGGCATTGGCATGTGTTGATTGGGGAGCTTGCATGCTTGGTGTGCTTGCCGATGTGCCCGTTTGTTGCTGCAAAAACGAGCTGGAGATTGGAAAATAACGATGGAAGGAGCTCTGGTGGGTTGAGGATGCGCAGTTAGGGTTGCCACCGGAGAGAGAATGCCAAAGGTTGCAATTTGAAGGTAGAAGATGAGCAGTTCGGAGAAATCTATTTTTAGGCCATTTGGGGTAGGGGTATTCTTGACTTATCTCTATACCGTACGCGGATGGATCAAGGTGGTTCAGATAGATATGGTAACTGTTAGCATGACAATCAAGGGATTGTACAGAAGATTTGATGGCATGGCAAGTAGTCATGACTTGAAGGATATTTTGATACAGGATCTTTTAGTTTTAAAATGGTGATGTTGATGTGATAAGATCTTGCCGATGGATTGTTATTTTGGTATCTCAACCGTAATTGAGGCAAAAAAACAGTTGGAAAATGTGCGATATTTACTGAGATACATGGATTAGATCTAGATTTGATTAAATCTGGTAACAGATCATGTTATGCTTGGAGAATGGGTTGAAAAATAGGTAATAGTAGGCATTATCTGGAGTAAATTTCGGAGCATCAATATCTTATACTCCGAAATTGGGGGGCATGTGTTGACATCGTTTTTTAGCACGTGTCAAGATGGTCAGGAAGGGTTAATCAGCAGAGGAAAGATTATTGTGTAGATTGATAGCTGATGAAAATAAGTTTGCATATGAGTGGTAGCGGCATATGGGTTCAAATTGAAATGTTGCCAATAAGGTTAAGGGTATTATTGCCGATGCCGATGAAAGATGGTTTGAAGGCTGCTGCCGATGGAACAGGGATTGTGCTGATGGAACAGGGATTGTGCCGATAAAAAGGAAGTCGATGAGAATACCATCGTGACTGAGGCGGACTATGGAATAAGATAGGAGTTAATTTCCTTATATACGTTTATTAGAGTCTGAGTTGTATCAAAGTCATGTGTTTCCATAGATTTGGATTTAGTGTCCTAGTCGTATTTGGTTACGTTTCTGTAGATCAGGATATAAATATAGGGTGAAGGGCAATGTAAAGAAGAATCAATCAATACATCAAAAACAACTTTTATTCTTATTTACATCTACTTTCGACGACTTCGTCAATTTGCATATTTTTCTTTTTTATGAGTTCTCATCGATTCGGCGAGTTGCATTGCTCTAGTGCAATCTTCGGCGATCCTCGAGTTCCGTGTGAGTACCTCTTGGCCGTGACTTCCGGGCATATCGCTGTTGTCAGGACCAAAGTGCTCGTATCTTCATCCTTGTCGATTAACAGGTCAAATCGACTGGCACGCTTTGGATATCGAATTCGGGTATTAGCCCTTTGTGTTTGCAGATCTACTTTTGCATCAACAAAATATTTATAAAGACAATATATATATATATATATCTAATGGTAAAAATATTGCAAAGAGAACAATTACCACCAAATATTATTTTACCCACTACCTTTCATACCAACCCCATTTCAATTTCATGAAACAAAAATTAAAAAAATCCTAGATCTAGAAATAGATCTACATGAAACATACATGAAACTAGGGTTTAATCTCCACTAAAATCAAGCAAGAGCCACTAAATAAAGGTTGCGAGCTCGTTTCTCTAGCTAATCCACACTAATAGCTTCAAAACTAGGGTCTATTACCTCCATACAAAGCTCAAGCACCATGGAAGAGAGAGAAAACAAAACTCTAATTTACTCACTAACTAACCATTGGAACTTAGATTTGGGGTTTGAAATAACATTTTCTTACCTTCAACAAGCTCTCCACCAAAGGAATTGATATCAAAACCTTCCTCCTTAGTAGAACAGTTTTTTGGGAGGAGCCCAAGGCCTCCCAACCTTTTTTTTGCAAGATGGAGTGAGTGACTCGAGGAGGAAGAAGGTAGGGTGCAACCACTTATACAGCCATCCACTATAAGGGCGGCTAGATCACTAGCCGCCCTTATAGTGACCACAGTAAGGACGGCTGGATCACCAGTCGCCCTTACAGTGACCACAGTAAAGGTGGCTGGATCACCAGCCGCTCTTACAGTGCCCTTACTAATCAGCACCCTATAAGAGCACTGTAAGAGCGGCTGGTGATCCAACCGCCCTTATTATGGTCACTATAAGGACGACTGGTGATCCGGTGCATGGCCAACCCACTGTAAGGGCGGCTCAATCACCAGCCACCCTTACAGTAAAATGGTCCTGGCTCTTACTATGTCCTTTTGAGGTAGTGCAAGTAAGTAATCAGCAGAGAGAACCTGATGACATATATCGTTCACCAATACCTACTGATGATCGATGTACGTACTGTCATTTCCACTACTTGCACTCTGTCTAGCGATCCATCCGGCTACATCGATGCCACAGATGAGAGACTTGGCGTAAAACCTGCGCCCAACATGGCAGATTTCTCATCCCGCGGGCCAAACTCCATAACTCCTCAGATCATCAAGGTTCGCTAATAGTAATAGCTAGCGCCTAGCGCATCTCTCTTCTTCTTGTTGTAAGTTTGTACTAACTAGCTAGTAGAGTCGTCGTCGTCGCTGATCGACTTTTTATTATTACTAGGTAAATGCCCGTGCGTTGCATCGAGAGCAACAAAAGATTTAAATTTAAACATGTGTTATGCTACTATCAAAAAATCGATTCGTTGAGTGTGATGTAACATTGTAATAGATCATGGTTTACCCTAATCTCACCCTCACTACCGATTTCGCCAACATGATGTGCCCCATTGCTCGTTTGGTGGCACCCCACCACCTCGCTCGCCGCCATCGAACTGACACCACTACTGTCTGGCCACCACCCCCCAACTCTCTCCTTTAGTCACAAAGGACAATGGAGGTTCCCTGCCCCTGCCCTGAACCCTAAATTTGTTTCCAATGCCCTCGACCCGCCATGAAGAAGAGGTAATCTCATGTCCGCCACCCTTACCCGCCACGAAGAAGAGGATGACATATCCAAAAAATGCATTGTATCCAAAAAAAATGCATTGTATCCAAAGTTATAATCACCCTTACCCGCTCCGAAGCAAAGCACAATGAGATTGTTTCTATAAAATCAGCCTAAATCTCATGAGTCTAATGCCACATTTTAGTGCACATTTATCAATAAGCTGTCAGCAACAACACAAAGGGATTTCCTGATGTACGCAGATCAGATGAGGCCTCAAAGGATTGGTAATAAATATGCAAAGAACAAATGCCATGGGACTTCATTGAGTGGGCAATAGTTATGGTAAAAATAAGTAGACAACCTGAAAAAGAGAGGTGGCGACTATAGAGGAAAAGCAGTCTGTTCCATAATTTCCCATGAGATTTTAAACCAATCCATTCATACCTTTTCAGCTCTTCCTCGTCATCACCATAATAGACCACCACAGGAACTCAATAGTAGTGCCATTCTAAGCACCAACATGCCACCAACTTTCTGCTATACTGATGCTTCGATCCTCCTTGATGTTCAAGGTGAATCCAGAATTGACATGCACAACCAAGCCTTGCTTGTCTAGGCATTCACATCACCTCCCTTATATACATAAACTTAAGCTTTCTTATATATGGAAAAAAACTCAGAATGTTAGTGGTGGTGAGAGGCATAACTTATATTGCCAAAAACACAGCAGCATATGAGCATAGATACAATATACACTGAATCTAGTCTAATGTTTACCATTTCACATTGATCCTTGTTACACACATTGAAGAAATTCTCCTCATGTTTGTATGTCCATGTAGCCCATTATCGAGTCCTCTTTTTCGCTATCAAATTCAGACAGAAAGTAAAAGTATCAAGAAAAATCTAATGCTAAAATAAGAGAGCCTAGAAAAAAAACGAATCAACATCATCAAGTCGTCCTAGTGGTGCTTCCCCCATTTGGAGTCCACCACGTCCTGGGACAATCCTCAACCTGAGATTCAGATGTTATGCCAATTATTAAGTATAGCATACCATAAGCATGCAGGGAGGCAAACCAGAGGAGCCCAAAACAGATTATATGCTTATTTTAGTTCTCACAACAGCTGCATAGTAGAAATAGAAATGTCTTGATTCAGAAAGAAGATTCCTTGCCTTATCAATTGCCTCTGCTTCCACAAATTCTTTTCTTCTTTAGAGGAGGTCCACTATTGGTGCTTATTCAAAAGGTTTATCGACCTGACCCATATATATTGTTTTGTTAGTTGAAAAGCTTCACAGAGACACTCGTTGCAGGTGCTAAACCAATCTGTAAACAAGGTTTCATCCAGTAATATTAAAGTATCAGAAAGTCATCATTGACTCAGTTTTCTGGAAGTAATTGTTATATTTTTTTAGGGAACGAAAGTAATTGTTATATTCAAAACCCTTTGCCTTTGCTAGTTAGATGTTGTCAAATAAATGAAACAGTGTAGAATGACCTAATAGAAGTGCTCAGTTCCATACAAGTGTACTGTTGTTGTACAATAATCTCAACAGTCATATATGAACTAAAACAACCATCTGATGTATATGCCCCAGCTAGGTAGAAAACTCATTCCCCAATCCCTGAAATCGAAGCACATTCCTAGTCACTGTACTACCATAATGTAGATCACCAACAGTAGAGACCACACATAATTATGTCTATAGGTGGCTCTGTTTTGGTGATATCTCACACATGCATCTCTATTTACATATCAGGCTCCAGATCGAATTGTCCTTAAAGTTGAATATGCTCCGAGTATTATAGATAGCATGGACCTTGTATAATGTACCAATTGTATTAGACAACATCAATACCTGTAATCTTAAGTATCCTCCGTTTGATCTCGCTGCAGGGTTGCAGTGCAATTTTATCTTCAGAACAATCATTTTCTGGGTAATCGATCATGGCACACCAAAAATAATAAGGTAAAAAGGCAAAGTTGAAACAAACAAGCTGAATTTGGAGAAGGTTTAACAAATTAATTAAGTAGCAATGCATGTATTTGTAGTTCACGAGAGATAATAAGTACCATGTCCACTTCTGATAATTCATTCGCCATGTCCTTGTTTCCGTTGTAGTCGTTGCAGCCTCCACCGTAGATGCATTTCGACAACGAAACTTCTTCTGACAATATGGATGCAAGAAAATTCACTACAACTCACATAAACCATATTAAACTACCTCGTATGTGTCAAACTAATCCCCTGAACCACCCGTGTGCCTTGAACCAGACCAGGAAGGTGAACAGTACGGTTTTGCCGGATTATGAACAGTGGAGAAGGACGAAACACCTGGATTGAAACATAGGCGGTGTTCGATCCGTTGATGTTGCTTCTTCACTATCACGGCGAGGAGGAAGTCAAGCTTGGCGGCGTTGAGGACGAGGAAGCGGGTCGATGTGGACAAGGCGACGGCGACAACCGCGACGGCGTGTGCGATAGGTGACGTCGAAGACGAGTGGCGAGCAGGTGAGGGTGGCGCGCAAGGGCAAGTGGCGAGGGCTGCGCACGAGGGTGAGGTGTGGGATAAGGAGGACTGTTGCGTAACTGGCAGTGCGAGGTGATCGCGTGGTCTCGTCTGATGGCGGGATTGACCAGATCAATCAATTCTTGCTCTTGCATGTAGAATTGGCTCACACGCATGCAAGGCAATCAGCTTCGGTTCTTTTGCATAGGATAGGATCATGCTCGTGATTGTCATGCGGTGGAGCGCACGCTGTGATTATCGTGCGGGGAGGGGGATAGAGTGCGGGGCCGGGTCCACCGCACGTGCGTGTGAGCGTGGGAAACGCCGGGCGACCGATGCGGGAGCGATCGTGTGATAGCGGGGCGACCGATGCGCGAGCGAGCATGCGATTAGCTGGGTGGACGATTCCCTTATGCATGTTTTAGTTGTAGAGATAGAGATGTATATATATATTGCGTGCATGCATTGGCCTGTTGGTCCCGCGCGCATGCAGCCGGACATCACCGCACCAGGTGTCGATGTAATCGCCGCTTACAGCAGCGCGTTCTCACCGATGGGGTGGTCGCTCGATGACCGGCGTGTCCCCTATGACACATTGTCCGGCACCTCCATGGCATGCCCCCTCGTCTCGGGCATCGTCGGCCTGCTCAAGACAAAGCACCCCTCTTGGACCCCCTCCATGATGAAGTCTGCAATCATGACCACAGGTGAGCTACAGCGCCTCCGCACAAGCATTATGTGTCGGTGCGTGGAGCCTTGCATCCTTGGCACTGCTTTGTTCTATCTAAAAACTTTTCACCCCGTCATATCGAACGTTTGGACACATGTATGGAGTATTAAATGTAGATAAAAAAACTAATTACACAGTTTGTATGAAAACTGCGAGACGAATCTTTTAAGCCTAATTAGTCCATGATTAGCCATAATTGCTACAGTGTGATAATGATGGATTAATTAGGCTTAATAAATTCGTCTGGCGGTTTTCAGACGAGTTATGTAATTAGTTTTTTTTATTAGTATCCGAATACCCCTTCCAATATCCCATAAAACATCCGATGTGATAAAAAAAACTTTTCACTTACGAACTAAACAAAGCCTTTGTATAACGTACGCGTGAGCCGTCTCACTACCGGAATCCGGTTCTTTGCCGAGTGCCATGTGGTTTGCCGAGTGTTTTTTTCGGGCACTCGGCAAAGAAGCTCTTTGCCGAGTGCTAAATAAAAAACACTCGGAAAAAAAAACACTCGGCAAAGAAGCTGCTTTGCCGAGTGCAAAAAAAAAACACTCGGCAAAGACATTCTTTGTCGAGTGCCAAAAAAACACTCGGCAAAGAAGCTGCTTTGCCGAGTGCTAAAAAAAACACTCGACAAAGAAGGTCTTTGCCGAGTGTTTTTTTGGGCACTCGGCAAAGCAATTTTTCAAAGCATATTTTGAAGCCCTAAATGAATTCAAATTAAAAAGTTTTTAACTACAAAGTTTCATAACTTCTTAAGATCTATAAAGTTTATTTTGGTCATTTCTTCATTCGACAAAGCGATAGTAACGTTGTTCACAAAATCTACACGTCTCTCATATAGTTTTATAAAACTACGAGAGAGATATATAAGATTTGTGAATAATGTTAGAACCACGATCTCAGATGGAAAACTTCCTAAATGAAAATTGTAGATCTCTAAAAGTTATGAAACATTGTAGTTGACAACTTTTTAATTTGAAATCATGTTGTCATGCAAAACTGCATCCGAATTTCAAAAATTTAAAATTCGAATTTTTCAAAAGACCTCGGATGGAAAAACAACCAAAATAAACTTTGTAGATCTCGAAAAGTTATGAAACTTTGTAGTTGACAACTTTTTAATTTGAAATCATCTTGTCATGCAAAACTACGTTTGAAATTTAAAAATTTAAAATTCTAATTTTTCAAACGACCTCGGATGGAGAAACTTCCTAAATGAAAATTGTAGATCTCGAAAAGTTATGAAACTTTGTAGTTGACAACTTTTTAATTTGAAATCATCTTGTCATGCAAAACTACGTTTGAAATTCAAAATTTTAAAATTCGAATTTTTCAAATGACCTCGGATGGAGAAACTTCCTAAATGAAAATTATAGATTTCGAAAAGTTATGAAACTTTGTAGTTGACAACTTTTAAATTTGAATTCGTTTAGGGCCTCAAACAATCAATTTACACTTGATTTGGTATAATATTTGGGGAACCGAAATGAAATATAGACACAAATGAAAGAGAGGTGTAGTGGTAGAGGAGCTCGCGCGTGTGTAAGAGGTCGCAGGTTCGATTCTCGCTGGGCGCAAAGTTTCAAAAAATTGCTTTGGGTGGTCACTTGGCAGCAGTTGCCATATGACTGGCCGGTTGGTCCCTCCTCTAATTAAAAAAATATTTTAAAATTTTTTTCCTTATTTTTTTTCAGAATTTTTCGGTTCGGCCTTTGACACTCGGCAAAGCCTTTGCCGAGTGCCCGATAAAAGACACTCGGCAAAGCCCGCTTTACCGACAGTTTTTTTGCCGTGTGCTCTTTGCCGAGTGTGGCACTCGGCAAAACCTTTTCCGAATGTATTTAGGGCTTTGCCGAGTGCCCTGGACACTCGGCAAAGCGGTTGATTCCGGTAGTGTCTGTTGCATTGCAGCGTACACCACGACCAACGACGTCAACCCAATCCGAGACAAGGCCGGCGGCGGGTTCGCCACACCGTTCTACGGTTCTGGGCACTGGACCCCGGACTGGTGTACGACACCACGCTGGCCGACTACACCGACTTCCTCTGCTCGCAGAAGCTCACAGGTGACCCGGCCCAGGGCCTCCTCCCGCTCCCGAACGGCGTCTCGATACCTGACAACGCCCTGCTGCCACTGTTGGACGCCACCGGCGAGGCGTGCAAGCAGAGCGAGGGCCTGCACGGCCGCCCCGAGGACCTCAACTACCCGTCCATCGCCGTGTCTTGCCTGCAGTCCGGCAGCGCCACGGTGAAGCGCCGGCTGAAGAACGTCGGCCCGCCTGGCAAGTACAAGGTCACGGTCACGAAGCCCGACGGGATCGAGGTCACGGTGGAGCCGAACGAACTGGACTTCGGGGTCGTCCGAGAGGAGGAGTTCTCGGTGAAGATGGACAACTCTGCGGCGGCGGCTAACGACGACTACGTGTTCGGCAGCATTATGTGGTCGGACGAGAGCGAGGAGCATCACGTCCGGAGCCCCGTCGTGGTGGTTAAGGCTGTCCGCACCGCAGAGCGCTAAAAGCGTCTGCAAACGCGCGCGCGCCTGGACAGCCGCACCGCAGCCCTGCAAACGCGCCTGCAAACGCTGTCGTGCGTTCCGGCCGCACAGCGCACCGCTGCAGGCAGCGGTCAGTCCGTACAGCGCTAAACACTATAGCAAGAGAAAGAAAGAGAGCTGGGGAGAGAGAAAAAGGGAGTGAGGGAAATAAAATAGGGAATAGTGGGTATAGAGTATGAGATAGAGATAACATGGGTGCGGGAGACATGGATATAGAGTAGAGAATCTCGATGACTAGGATAGAATATTCCTTTTTAGAGATGAAAATAGAGGTGAACGAGTACGGATAGCCTAAGACTACAGAGTGCAGCAGCTACCACTAGCAGGCACAAAAGGCGTTGGCTGCTGGTTGAGATCGTCCCGCATCATTGCTGTCGTGCTCCCTCTGTACGTCCTTGAATAAGTGTGCTCTAGGTTTTAATAAAACTGCTTAAGGGAGCGAGAATATATATATATATATATATATATATATATATATATATATATATATATATATATATATATATATATATATATATATATATATATATATATACTATTCTATAGCCTGGGTGATGAATAGTATTCAGGGCTACGGCGGAGCGCCACTCCCTCCGACGAGAAATAAATACATTAGCGTATTTAATGTAAACCCAATGCGCTTCTATTATAATATAAAATAAAACACCAGCGTAATTGGATTACTGCTCACCATCCGCCATTTAGTGCCGCAATGGACGCCACGCACGGTCCAAAATTTATTTATCTCTACAACTAAAAAAACTCAAGTGTTATCGTCTGATCGGACCGCTGATCCCACTCCGCAAAAACGCCTCCCTCTCCGCAAAACCGCCCCCGCGCACGCGCCCACGACCTAGCTCCGCAGCTCCGACGCCGCCGCCAGCCCCGTTTTGCCTCCCTCGCTCCGACGACGCCGCCAGCCACGAGAAGGAGAAGACCCGCGTCGTCCACCTCGACTTTTGCACCCATGCCGTCGTCCTCGCCCAGATCTGCGTCCCTCCGACCACCCCGTGCACAGGCCGGCCGGAGTCGCCGTTCCGCAAAACCGCCCCGCGCACACGCCCACGACCCCAGCTCCGCAGCTCCGACACCGCCACCGGCCCCGGTCTGCCTCCCTCGCTCCGACGACGCCGCCAACCCCGAGAAGAAGACCCGCGTCATCCACCTCGCCTTGCTCCCTCTGTCAACTGCAGCTCTGTGAATCGGCGGCCACAGCAGCGAGAGCGTGGCACGACGAACCCTAGCCCCCGCCTTGCTCCCTCTGTCAACCGCAGCTCGGTGAATCGGCGGCCACAGCGGCGAGAGCGTGGCAGGTACAACCGGAGCGCTTGGGGAAGGAGGAGAATCGATCGTCGCTAAGTCCGTCCTGCTTGGCGGGACCTCTAGGTGCGGCCAGCGACCAAAGCACGTCGCAACAGCAGCGCTCCATCGCCAATCAGCCGGATGACGGTGAAGGTACGAACCCTACGTCCCTGCTTTGCTTCCTGTCGAACACGAGCTCGAACTCGCCAGAAAAGCTCGCCGCATGGACAGGCGTCGCCGCGGACAAGGACGCGCTGCTGAAAGGTCTTGATGGCTAGAGAGGGGTGAATAGCCTTTTAAAAAATTCTACAAAGACAAGCTAAACAAGTTTATCAATATAACAAGTAGCGAGATGCGAGTTTTGCTTAGCCTACGGGGTGTTTGCAAGCCACCTAACCAATTCACAATTCTAATATATATGCACTCAACCGCACAAGTCAAACCGAGAAGGTAACTACAACTACAACTAGCAAGCTACACAAAAGAGCTACTTTAGCAAAGCTAACTAGCTAGCAAAGATAACTAAGAAGGTAATGCCAATTTGAGTTAGGAGAGTTTTACCGAGGGGCGAAGTATTGAGCCAACCAATATGATCAACAATGAATACCAAGATAACCGAACACCGGGATCAATCAATCACAATATGAAAGTGATGACACGAAGATTTATCCCGAGGTTCACGTGCTTGCCGGAACGCTAGTCCCCGTTGTGTCCCTCTTCACCACGTGGTTCGGTGACTAATCGGTCTCACACCGAGCCTCTCAAAAGGCGCCACAAGAACCTACCAAATGGCAAAAGGTTGCAATGACACGAGCAATTTACTAATGTTGCCTTTGGCGCTTCGCCGAGGTAGGCACAAACCCCTCACAATCACCGGAGGTGGCCAAGAACAATCACCAACTCTTGCCAACGCCTCCAAGCTGCTCCAAGCCGTCTAGGTGGCAGCAACCACCAAGAGAAACAAGAATCCCACAGCAAATCAACCACCAAGTGCCAACTAGATGCTATCTCACAATGTAAATGCACTTGGATCACTCAATCTCACTTTGAATATGTAAAGAAGCAAGAGAGATGAGTGGGAGGGGAGTTGCTTAGCTCAAAGTGCTCACAAGTATGTCAAATGTTCGAGAGAGTGAGCCTTAAGCCGGCCAACGAGTATATATAGACGTACCCCTTCGAATAGAGCCGTTAGAAACTTAAACAACCGAAATCGCACTGACCGGACACGCTGGTCCAACTGACCGGACGCGCTGGTCGCACAACGGCTAAGTCGCGAAGCACTGACCGGACGCGCTGCGAACGACCGGACGTGCTGGCCCCGTGACTGACCGAACGCGCTGGTCAAGTCTGAGCAGCGCACAACAACACAATGACCGGACGCGCTGGAGGAATGACCGGACGCCACAGTGCCAGCGTCCGGTTAGAGTCCAGTAAGCTCCCTGAACGACCGAAGGCGTCCGATCGGCTGTGATTGGACGCGCTTCGCGTCTGATCATCAAACTGAAATACGCGCAGACACTGAACACTGACCGGACGCATCCGGTCATGCAAAGACCGCGTCCGGTTCAGCGTCCGGTCACCTCTATGACCTCCGTTCGCCTCCGTTTCTTTTCCAACTTCCGGCGTAGTGGAAAATAGTCGTTTCAACTCCTCAAAACGCCTGAATCCCGCCTCGCAAGCTCGGCGGGAGGGAGAGAGGACCCCAAACCCTCTCTACCGCTCAAACTCCACCGCCTTCGCAAACGTGCTAACACCACCAAGTGATCTCATCATGTGTGAGTGTGTTTGCAACAAGTTATTAATCAGAGAGACTCCCCCTGATACTAGCAAACCTTGAAGTAAATTCATACCAATGCACTCAACACATACGAAATGTGGAGTATGGTAGACTTTGTGAATATCTCTGCAAGATTATCACAAGACTTAGTTTATAAATGTTCATATGCCCATATTACCTATGGAATAGAATCATCTTAGTGCAAAAATATTGCATTAAGTATAACTTATCTCCATCTACACAACACAAGTTGCATTCTCTTTATAGATAACGACCATTGATTCAATAGAATCAACACCATATAACTTTACTATGTGATATATCATTCTGTCAAGCTATACACATTCATGTGAAGCCTTGTACAATACAATGTCAGAATGATTAATAGAATTGACCATTAAATGTCTATTTAAATACTGTCAAAAATGGTCTTTCCATATTTATGTAAAGCCTATTTCAATGATCTAGAATTTGGGGGTCATATAGATAACCAGAATCATTATATCCACATAATCGGATCATGGATTACACCAAGACCATATGTGTTGTTTAAGATATCAAAAGATATTTTTAACTTCAATCCACCAACATTTGGTAGGAGTAGCGTTGCTACTAGATAGCAAATCATTGCAAAAAAATATCCAACCAAAAACTTTTGCAAGATTTATTAGCGCATAAATAGCACAGAGATAATGGACCACATGTCCCAATATCTCATCTCAGTCACTATGGCATAAAACAATCTTCCTCTATCATGATATAGAACAACCATAGGATACCTTCATATTGAATCACTCAATATGGTCTAGATATAGATAGCTTTTGTTCGAAATCCTGAGAGAAGATGCCTGGATCATAAACACAAAATGAAATTTTGGTTTAGTCCGTATCTTCCATCTCAAACTCTGTCTTTAGATTACAATGTGCTATTAACATGTGTTCATCACTAATGATGTCAAGATTATTAACTATCATATCACACTATGAAATCCAATCAAGGACTTCAAAAATGAACACCACGTGTAATCAATCTTGTATCCCTTCAGTTTAGGGAATACACACAAAGTCAATTATACCAAATTTGACTTAACTGCTTTAAGCCATATATTGACTTAAGCTATACACAATATATGTTGCGATTTTGTATATGAGGGTTGGGTATGTGAACTCCTTCCCAGGAGCTTCACCAATACACCAAATTAAGTGATCATACAAATATATGTGATCACTACATTTATCAATTATCAACTACAAAGATAGATGCTTTTGTACTGCCAATCAAAAGATAGTATCAAAAATTTATAACTTACTATGGATTGGAGAATAATTTGCATTGAAAATCAATGCATGGGTTTTGCATAAACCTCTTGTGCTACTAGTCTTGCTTTGATCTCACCACCACATTGTTCTCAATCCATTCTAGGACAAAAAAACTTTTGTACCCATAGTAAAGGTACCATGAGGTGTTGGCATCACAGCCCAAAACACCTCTTTTCTGGTGAGCAAGACTATCTTTGCATGTATTACATCACTCAACAAGTTCCAGTAAGAATGAGCAAAGCACTCTGCCATGGTTTTATTGACTGGATGACTTGGAAAGTTGTGTACAGTTTATTCAGAGAAGTACATGTCGACACATGTAGCCTTTCTATGATATAATTCTCCTATTATCAAAACTCAAAGTACCCTGAATGACTCACCGTGACTTCCCGAAACGAGAGTCAGGGCTTTCCGATATCCCAGTATCAGTATTTAGGTGCACCTGAGCTAGGTTTGTCGATGACATCCATCCACTGAGTAATAATTAATATTTACCCACAAGGTGTCGCCAACCATAGTTTGACCTGCATTTACTATCTTAGAAGAAAAACCTTCTATTGCTAGCATGAATAATTCTGCTTTATGGCCATACTTCTCCCCCTCTTATTTATAATTGGGAGTTGAGTGGTTTCACTTGGTACCACTACTCTTTCAGGCATATACTTGCAATGAATTAATAGGTTTAAAAGATACCTTAGTAACCAGTAAATGCATTTGACAGTTTATTTGCAATATTATGCAAATCAATAATTCTTTGAACTCAAAATTTAGTTCATTTAGTACGTGATCCTAAGCTCAAAATGTCTTATGCATTCTAAATAATTTTCTAACATTATATATGGTACATCAAATCTCCCCCTAATGCCAGGAAATGCTCATTATCAAAATAAAACCAGCATACGGGTCGTAAATAGATCCTCCATAAGAGATCTAAATACTTAACAATCGATGTAGATTAAAATCTCACATTGATCCTTAGTTTCCTGTGTGTACCCATTAATGTATGTTGTGGTGGTGAGATTGATACGTATACAACGTAATTCAGTTTTACGCAAATAGGAAATCTTCATGAATTCTCATGTACTAAATGCATATAGGCAATATGTAGTTAAATCACAAGTCAGGAGTGTGTAAATCTGCCTGACCCCAACACAAAGTTGGCAAATAGCAATTAACTAACAATGGTCCTTTGATGACCTTGTCATACTTCGTAGATGTCACACCCATTTTTAAGGAGCAAATGGAATGTATAATCTTATGTGCGCCCAGAGATCAATCACACATAAGATGACAAATATAAATAGTATCATCACAAATGTTGATTACATAACGAATAATATCACAGAGTCTTCACGTAATTAAGCGGAAACATAAGATAACTCTTGTGGTAGCTAGCTCCATAGCACAGGTACGTCAACTGGTTGACCACAAGTCTAGTAATCTTCAGGGAAGTAGTAGTAGTAATCACTATTTGCACATTCTGGAGTCCATCCTGAGGTGTGGGGGAATGCAAGGGTGAGCACAAAAGTACTCAACAAGTGTAACATGGGGTTCATGAAGCTCAAATAGGATAGACACAGGTTTAACTACATGTAGCTTTTAGTTGATCATATTTTAAGCGATTGAGTAGCAACAAATAGGTGATGTTCCCATAATAAACACATGATCATGTAAAGAGAATAATGAATAGCAAAAACAAGTAAATTAATAGTGATCTCTATTCCATAAGGGTCCAAGGCCGCTCGTGTCCGTGAGCACGGCTGATATACCAGTTTTACACTCTGCAGACGTACACTTTCACTGTGAGTCGTGATCCCCAAAAGTCTAAGGTCATGACTCCCCATTGGACAGTTAAGTTTCACTATGAAGTCTTTCCAAGGTTCGTCTAACAAGTTAGTGCCGCTAGGTTTCTGTGCCCTGCAAATGTAGAGCTCTTTTTCCATATGGCACAATGACACGTAGCCTATACTCATAAGGACAGAAGCCACACTACACCCGACCCAGAACACACCCCTCTTACGCCATAAAGGTAACCACTAACAAGCTAGAAAAGGTCCTCTTATATGACTAAAGCCAGAGCCATATAGCCCTCACAGCTGTACTGTAAGTCCCGGATGTTCGCTTACAGATAAGTCCTTACGGAGAGGAATCTAGAGAAAACTCTAGCCCTCTTGTTCCATGTTGCTAAGAATCATCTTTTAGTGTTATTGCATATACCATTAGTCAAATTACAAGATCATTGTTTATGTGAGCACTAGCAAACTACCCAATGCTATAACCATAGGATTCAAGGAACAAGATCAATACTAAGGCATCCTTAACAAGGAGACACATGCATAATGAATTAAGTGAATTAAATTGAATAGGTAACAAGGATAATCTCATGCTATACTTGCCTTGATCTAGTTGATCCTGTTGATCTGGTTCGTAATAGTACTCTTGATCACCAATGAACTGCTCACCGTCTATTCTCGACTAACACATCAACAACAATCATCCAAGAGCAATCATGCAAAGCAAACAAAGCTACAATTAGAACAGTACACCAACAGTAGTAAAATAAGATGAAAAGTTGGTAAAACGAATCTACATCTTACTAGGATCACACAGACACGAATTGCACATAAATCGAAGCTAAAACAGAAAAGTTATGATTTAAACAAGTTTTACTTTATTAAAGTAATAGATTAAATCTAATCTCAAAATTTAAAAGTTGAAAACCTGCTATACAGTAACACTAACATGTAGATTATGAAATTACGAACCTAACGCAACTTGAACGGATCAAATCAGAGTTAAAACGGAGATTTTATAAGCGAAATAAGATTGAAATAAATCCTTTAAGTATTAAAAACGTATTTTCAAATAAACCGGCTGAATTTACATTTTCAAAAGGATAAAGCATAATATGGCTTTACGCTTATGGACTGCGGGTTAGATTTGATAGAAACCAGGGGTCTTTTTAGCAAAAGTAGCAGCCGAACCGGTATGGTTCAATCTGAGCCATCGGATCTAGAATAGACGGCTAAGATTAGAAGACGGGAAGAGGGAAGGGGGAAATCTGGTCATCTACAGTGGCGCACGGCGGCGGCTTGGCCGGCGGCGAGCAATTGCTCGTCGGCGTTGAACAATCCAGCAAAACATCGCATGATGCGGTGAACCAAATGCATGGGAGGATAGAAGAGAGGGCCACGAACTCACCTAGATGCTTTTCAGCGACCGGAATCGACCGAGGAAGGTGTGCGGCTTCCAATGGTGGGCGGCGGAGCTCTGCTAACGATGATGAAACTAAATTAGTGAAACAAATCGAAAAACAAGAGGAAGAGTGACTTAGCAAGGTCATAGAAGCAACTCGAACTCGTCAGCGGCTTACGGAGATGACCGAGTCGACGAATTCGTCGAATTGCTCCCGAGCTTGAGCGGTGGCTGCTAGGGTTGCAGCGGCTTGCTTGTCTCGAGGGCGGTGGCTGTGGATATGATCTTAGAGCAGGTGACGTGAGCGCGACGGCTATTTAAGAGAGGCTTGACGTGCAGCACAATCCAAGAGGAGGGTCGGGGCGGAGACGGTCTCCACCGAGCTGTGTCCGGCTCGGTTACGAGCGGGAGGTGGAAGACGACGACGCCGACAAGCGGGCCCGGGGTGTCAGCCAGAGAAAGAGAAGGGCAAGGCGGCCCGCGGCTTAACTGGGCCGGCTCATTTCGCGGCGCGCGGCAAGAAGAGCTAGGCTCGCTGGTTGATGAGGCCAAGTGGGCCAAATGCAGAGGAGGGGCAGCAGCAGGCCTTCGGGCCAGAAGTTGAGAAGGAAGAACATTTTTTTCATTTCTAATTTCCAATTGCATTTTCAAATAGTTTTTGAAATCATTTTCTTCTTGAAATAAAAACCAGTCAACACAAATAAAAATATACAGCGGCATGTATGCACAAGCATGTATCTAACCTTATAGTTGATTTTATTTATTGAAAATTATTATTTATCTAAGTTAAAATGCCCACAAAATTGAGTAAATAAATCCAATTCTCCTATTTCAAAATGATGCAAATTTTAGGGTGTTACAATTCTACCCCCCTTAAAATGAATCTCGTCCCGAGATTAGGACGATGCTTACTCAAACAATTGTGGGTATGCTTTTCTTAAATCCTCCTCTCTTTCCCATGTTGCCTCTGCTTCCGAATACCGGCTCCACTGAACTTTACACATCTTTATAACTCAGCTCCTAGTAACTCTTTCCGCTGTCTCCAAGATCTTTACTAGATACTCCTCATATGTGAGATTTTCCTTGACAGTGAGCTCTTCTAACGGTATTTGTTCTTCCGGTACACGCAAACATTTCTTTAACTGAGACACATGGAACACATCATGCACACCTGCTAAGCTCTCAGGCAATTCCAATTGATATGCCACTTCACCGTGTCTCTCTAAGATCTTAAAAGGACCGACATACCTCGATGCTAACTTTCCTTTCCAGTTGAACCTTTTCACACCTCTCATAGGTGACATTTTTAGGTAAACATAATCTCCTACTTCAAAAGTCAATTCTCTCCGTCGAGTATCGGCATAACTTTTCTGTCATGACTGAGCTGCTTTCAAATTGTTTCTGATCATTCTTACTTGTTTCTCAGCATTCCTAAGCACATCAGGACTGAACACTTGACTTTCTCCTGTCTGATTCCAGAACAACAGAGTTCTACACTTCCTACCATACAAAGCTTCAAAAGGTGCCATCTGTAGACTTTTCTGATAACTATTATTGTAGGAAAACTCTGCATATGGCAAACTCTTATCCCAACTAGTACCATACTGCAAAGCACAAGCTCTCAACATGTCTTCCAATATCTGATTAATCCTTTCAGTCTGCCCATCCGTCTGAGGATGATATGCTGTGCTAAAATTCAGCTTAGTCACTAATGACTCTTGTACTTTCTGCCAGTAATATGATGTGAATTGAGTACCTCGATCTGACACTATCTTCTTTGGAACTCCGTACAAACTTACTATCCTTTCCAAATACAATTCAGCCAACTTTGCACTGGAATATGTTGTTCTGACCGGTATAAAGTGAGCAACTTTAGTCAGACGATCCACTATCACCCATATTGAATCAAAACCTCTCTGAGTGCGTGGTAACCCTACGATGAAGTCCATACCAACTTCTTCCCACTTCCACTAAGGTATCTGCATCGGTTGCAACAATCCTACAGGCCTCTGATGTTCAGCTTTAACCCTCTGACACATATCACATAGTGCAACATATTTTGCAACATCTCTTTTCAACCCATACCACCAATACTTCTCTTTCAAATCCATATACATCTTGGTACTTCTAGGATGAATAGAGTAAGCTGACTCATGAGCTTCACGTAGAATTACTTCTCTTATAGCTTTGTCCTCAGGCACACATAATCATTTCCCAAACCATAGAGTTCCTTTATCATCCAAATGGAATCCAGGTGCCTTACCTTTCGGTATATTCCCAACTATCTCCTTTATTTTGTCATCTATCAACTGACCCTTGCGTATTTTTGCTCCAATACAGGCTCTATCACCAATTCTACTGCATTAATGGCAATACCCAAGTTCAAATGCTCAATCTCAGCACACAACTCATTTGACATAGCCATTACTTGTACCTCATTAGCATAGCTCTTTCTACTAAGAGCATCAGCAACAACATTAGCCTTTCCTAGATGATAATGTACTTCCAAATCATAATCCTTAATCAACTCTAACCATCGTCGTTGTCTCAAGTTTAGATCTAACTGGGTGAAAATATACTTCAAGCTCTTATGATCAGTGTAAATATCACTCTTATGCCCAATCAAATAATGCCTCCATATTTTCAAAGCATGCACCACTGCTGCTAACTCCAAGTCATGAGTAGGGTAATTTAACTCATGCTTCCTCAACTGTCGAGATGCATAGGCCACTACTTTGCCTTCTTGCATAAGCACACAACCAAGACCCAAACGAGATGCATCACAATAGATAGAGAAATTCTTACTCAAATCTAGCAAAACTAACACCGGGGCTGTTGTCAATCTTTTCTTCAGTTCCTCAAAATTAACCTGACACTTATCAGACCACACAAACTTAGCATTCTTTTCTAACAATGCTATCATTGGCTTAGCAAGCTTAGAAAACCCTTCAATAAATCTTCTATAATATCCAGCCAATCCCAATAAACTACGAATTTCTCCCACATTGGTTGGTGGCTTCCAATTCAACACATCCTTTACCTTGCTAGGATCCACTAAAATTCCACCATTAGAGACCACATGACCTAGAAAGGCAACTTCCTTCAACCAAAACTCACACTTACTACGCTTTGCATAGAGCTTATGCTTCCTGAGCTTCTGCAAGACCAACCTTAAATGTTTAGCATGTTCTTCCTTCGTCTTGGAGTATACCAATATATCATCGATGAATACTACTACAAACTTATCGAGATACTCCATGAATACCTTATTCATCAGGTACATAAAGTATGCAGGAGCATTAGTCAAACCAAAAGACATTACTGTATACTCATACAAGCCATACCGTGTTGTAAATATTGTCTTTGATATATCAGTAGCATGAATCTTCAATTGATGATAACCAGAGTGAAGATCAATCTTAGAAAACACATAAGCACCTCTCAACTGGTCAAACAAGTCATCAATCCTAGGTAGTGGATACTTATTCTTAATAGTTACCTCGTTAAGTGACCGATAATCAACACACATCCTTTGAGAACCATCCTTCTTGTCAACAAAGATCACTGGAGCTCCCCATGGTGAAAAGCTAGGACGAATGAAACCTTTCTCTTGCAACTCTTTTATTTGTTTCTTAAGTTCCTCTAATTCATTAACCCCCATTCCATATGGACGCTTAGCTATAGGTGCAGTTCCAGGCAATAATTCAACAATAAACTCAATGTCATGGTCGGGTGGCATACCTGGCATGTCATCGGGGAACACATCCAGAAATTCATCCACAACTGGTTCCTTCGGTGTTGTCAGAGCTACTGCCTTTTCCTTACACTAATTCGATCTCCCTTCGGTGTTGTCAGAGCTACTGCCTTTTCCTTACACTAAATCACTGCCTGATTTTGCTTCATCCAATCTAGTCCCAGAATAAGATCAATCCCAGCTGTTCTCAACACTATAGGGCTCACTTTGAATTCTACCCCCTTAAAATTAAACTAATAGGGAGGCATTGGTAGGAAGCTTGCATACTTCCCCCAGGTGAATTGACTAGTATGGGGTTTTTCATGGCACATAAAGGGATGCTATGTGTCTTAACAAATATTTGAGATATGAATGAATGTGAAGCTCTAGAATCAAAAAGAATAGTGGCAGGAATGGAATGGACATCGAACATACCGAGCATAACTTCAGGTTTTGCCATTGTAGTTTCCTCAGACACATGAGTCACCTTTCTGTAGTACGGTAGCTTCTGGTTACAGTTCTGCTTTTGGGGGGGTTGCTGGTTGGCCTTCTCAGGACAGTTATAAGACATGTGACCTTCTTTTCCACAACGAAAACACTTGGTAGGAGTATTAGGAGCACTAGTCTTCATTGGGGTGTTGTTGGGGGTACTCTGACGCTGATTCTGGTTCCCATTCTGCTGCTGAGGGCGTTGATTGTCATTCTGCGACTGATAAGGAGGACGTTGTAGAAACTGATTACATGGAGGAAGTTGACCACGATTCCATTGGTTAGGCGGATACCTCTGCTGATAGCCCTGCTGATAGCCTTGTTGAAAACCAGTGCGCTGGTGAGTGTTGCTTCCAGATACCTATCCCTGGATCCTCTTTCTTTTGGCATCCATCTCCTTGCGCTTGTTATCCACCACAATAGCGCGATTCACTAATGTTTGATAATCTGGGTAAGCATTGGACATCAGCTGCAATTGAAGACCATCATGTAGACCCTTCAAGAAAAGTCGCTGCTTATCGGCATCATTAGCCACCTCATTCGGCGCATAACGTGACAACTGAGCAAACTTGTCTCGATACTCAGCAACAGGCATAGATCCCTGTGTCAAATTGTGGAATTCCTCTGCCTTCAGCACCATCACTCCCTCTGGTATATGATAGGACCTAAAACTCTTTGTAAACTCCTGCCAAGTAATGGCGGGAGCATTTGCAGGACGGCCAAACTGATATGAATCCCACCAGTCTTGAGCTGCTCCTTGAAGTTGTCCCGAAGCAAACAACACCTTCTGTTGATCATTACACTGAGCAATGTTGAGCTGCTTCTCCACCGCACGAAGCCAATCATCGGCTTCCAATGGATCAGCGGCATGAGTGAACACTGGGGGATGACCCTTCAAAAATTCTCCACGCTTATCACACGCAGGTGCTCCTCCAACTGGCTGGTTTTGCTGATTGTTCACCAGGGCCTCCATCAACTGTGTCTGTATTGCCAAAAGCTCATAAATAGTGGGTGGGGGACCAACTCCATGACCACGACCTCGGCCTCGTCCTCTTTCAGACATATGTTATCCAATACAATATCAAATCTTAGAGATCACCACATTATAGACAATTCTAGAGATAGAGAACGAAATCTGATAACATTCTGGACATATCCCAATTTCAGTAGTTCGGTAAAACAGACCTATCTCGAGTTACAGATATCCTGTATAGGTGTACTTTATATGGTTGGAAAACTTATGAAATTATCTACAACTTTTATTTAACTCACAAACCCAGATTCTGTCACGAAGTTAACCAAAAACAGGACACAACAGAAACTATTTCTGATTTCTAGACTGCGCAGAAACTTCATCTTGTAACGATTATATCTCATGATCCAGAACAGATAAAAAGGTGATTCCAGATACATTAGAAAAGTACGTGGGTCTAGTTACTCTCATAAAAATTTCATAATTTTTCGCCGAACAGTTAATTTCGAGCATAAAAGGAAAGGCAGACCGCTCCAGAAAGGACAGAACAGAGAGAAAAGGTTAACCCAACTAAACTATTTATTCATCATACTTAAACTTAGTATCTTTAACTAGGAACTTTTGTAGACAAGCCCACAAAGCTCCAACACTCATTACATGGAAAAACCAACTCACACATAGGCACAATAATAACTCAACTAACCACACAAAGTTCACACGACACCACAAAACTCAATTTAACTCGACACTACTCGTACTATCGTATTATTACATAGATGGTATTCCAATTCCTAGGGACGGGCTTGATGTTCATGATAGTCATAGATCGCTTCCATGCCTTGATCAGTCCTTAGACCTGGGAGGGGAGTTGCTTAGCTCAAAGTGCTCACAAGTATGTCAAATGTTCAAGAGTTAGAGCCTTGAGCCGGCCAACGAGTGTTTATAGACATACCCCTTCAAATATAGCCGTTAGAAACTTGAAACAACCGAAGTCGCGCTGACCGGACACGCTGTTCAAACTGACCGGACGCGCCGATCACACAGCGACTACGCTCGCGAACCACCGACCAGACGCGCTGGTCCCGTAACGGACCGGACACGCTGGTCAAGCCTGAGCAACGCACAACGAAACAGCGACCGGACGCGCTGCAGAATTGACCGGACGCCACAGTGCCAGCGTCCGGTCGATAGTGACCAGACACGCCACCGCGTTCGATCAAAAACAGAAACACACGCAGCCGCTGAACACTGACCGGACGCGTCCGGTCAAACAGAGACCGCGTCCGGTCTAGCGTCCGGTCACCTATGTGACCTCCGTTCGCCTCCGTTTCTTTTCCGACTTCCGGCGTAGTGGAAAAATAGTCATTTCAACTCCTCGAAAATGCCTGAATCCCGCCTCGCAAGCTCGGTGGGAGGGAGAGAGGACCTCAAACCCTCTCTACCGCTCAAACTCCACTGCCTTTGCAAATGTGCTAACACCACCAAGTGATCTCGTCATGTGTGAGTGTGTTAGCATTTTCACAATCATTTTTCGAGGCGATATTAGTTCTATTCAAATGCATATGATTATGAAATGCACACCTAGAGGCACTTAGGAGTTCAATAGTCGCGTCATTCCCCTCTTTATAGTACGGCTATCTATCCTATAATGTACCACACCCACTAGGTGTCTTGGTTACTAAAACACAACCCTTAAGCATATACCTTTGCCTTTATCACGTAGGGTTGCGTCCAAATCCATGTGTGGCCATCATGATCACCATGTCCAACTTGCCACCAACCTTGGAATGTACTAATCCTCATATGCTACATACAACTTAGGCATAGGATTAGTACTGAGGCATTGTCACTAATTACCAACACCAAACATAGGACTTTCAATCTCCTCCTTGTTGGTAATTGGTGACAAACCTTTCACAAAGATATTATGATAAAATTTTGATTGAACCCATGTCACATTGTCCAAGTATATTACCATGTGTAAGAATTATGGACATGTGATCATGAATTCAAATTGATAGTAATGGCTCCCCCTACATGTATGCTATATGTTTGGATTTTAGAAGCATACATGTTAGATAGGAAAGATTAGGAGCATTGACTACCAATAGGTGCTAAGTGTTTAAGATTATAGACCTTTGAAGCGTGATACCATCGGAGTAGCGATAAACACCATCTTAGCACCTTGTGTAGTTAGATTCCACTTGGAAAAGCACAAACATAACTAGAAACCTCGTGAGATCAACATTATAAGCAAGGCTCTAGTACCACTTTGAAAAACATGAAGCAAGAAAGATCTAACTACTTCCTATTCATGCTAGTATCTCAATATACCATTCAAGTAATACTAACATGTCACCACACAAGCAATGTATCGGGGAAAAAGAAATGCAAAACTATACATCAAACATATGAAGTGCACATGGAAATGCAACAATCATGCTTAAGAGCTTGCTCCCCCTACTTGTGTGCTCAGAATTTTAGTTGATCCCCTTCTTTTATCAATTCTCCCCCTTTAGGATTTTCTCCCCCTTTAGAATCTATCTTTGTGAACAACATTTTCTCCTCCTTTGGCACCAATGACCACAAGGAACCAATTTTAGATAGATTATCATGTTGAATTATGGGGTGAGGATCAAGTTTGTGATTCAACCTAGATTGCTTGCATAAATAAAATACTTCGGTTTGATCCAAGGGCAAGCTTCTTCACACCTCACTAGAAGGGTTATCATGCACCATGTTGAAGCAAATATTTAGACAAGTTTTCTAGATTAAACACTTAGGATCACAAGCTACTTAAACAAGTTATATGCTACCACTAGATCATACAAGACAAAGAAGCAATAGTGGCACCATATAAACTTCAAAATCATTTGATTTTCATGAATGGGCCTAGAACATGTAAATTATGACTAGATGCACTAAACAATTCCTTAGCATAGAATGTATGACATGTCAACCAATTGTACCTTAGGGCTCGAAGGAGAGGCATGTCATATATGGGGTGCATCAACTCATGTTGGAGAAGTCAAGTATGTTCAACTCATTCTTTAGCTTGTGAAATCTCTTCTCATCAAGTGGCTTGGTGAATAGATCGGCTAATTGATCTTCGGTGCCCACATTCTCAATTGCAATGTCACCCTTTTGTTGATGATCTCTAATGAAATGATGACGAACATCAATATGCTTTGTTCTTTGATGTTGAGCCGGATTGTTGGTTAGCTTCATGGCACTTTCATTGTCACATAACAATGGCACATTCTTGAAGTTGATTCCAAAATCTTTTAATGTTGCCTTCATCCACAAGATTTGTGCACAACTACCCGTGGCGATGTATTCGGCCTCGGCGGTAGATAGTGCAATACTATTTTGCTTCTTGGATGACCATGAGACAAGTGATCTTCCCAACAATTGACAAGTCCCGGAAGTGCTCTTTCTCTCAACTTTGTCACCGGCATAGTCAGAATCCAAATATCCAACTAGCTCAAAGCTTGCACCTTTGGGATACCATAATCCAACATCTTGTGTATGCTTTAAGTACCTTAATATTCTCTTTGTTGTCTTCAAATGACTTTCTTTTGGTGAGGCTTGAAATCTTGCACACATGCATACACTAAACATTACATCGGGCCTTGATGCCGTCACATAGAGTAGGCTACCAATCATTGATCTATATAACTTTTGATCCACCATGTTGCCACTCTTGTCACTATCTAAGCTTCCACTAGTGCTCATTGGAGTAGTGATTCCTTTTGCATCTTCCATACCAAACTTCTTTAGCATATCCTTTATGTATTTGGTTTGGCTTACAAATGTTCCTTCCTTCATTTGTTTGATTTGAAGTCCAAGAAAGAAACTAAGTTCACCAATCATTGACATTTCAAATTCCTTTGCCATCATTTTCCCAAACTCATCACAATACTCTTGATTGGTTGAACCGAATATGATATCATCAATATATATTTGTAACACAAACAAGTCTTTCCCAATCTTATTGGTGAAAAGAGTAGTATCTACTTTGCCCATGACAAATCCTTTGGATAGCAAGAAGTCCCTCAATCTTTCATACCATGCTCTAGGTGCTTGCTTCAATCTATACAAAGCTTTTCTCAATTTGTAGACATGATTGGGTTTCTTATCATCTTCAAAACCGGGAGGTTGCTCCACATACACCTCTTCTTGAATGTACCCATTGAGAAATGCACTCTTCACATCCGTTTGATATAGCTTAATATTGTGAGCACAAGCATAGGCAAGTAAGATCCTAATTGCTTCCAATCTTGCAACCGGGGCATATGTTTCACCAAAGTCAAGACCCTCTATTTGTGTGTAACCTTGAGCCACTAGTCTTGCTTTGTTTCTTACTACTATTCCATCTTGATCTTGCTTGTTGCGAAAGACCCATCTTGTTCCAATGACATTATGATCCTTAGGCCTCTCAACTAGTTCCCATACTTCATTTCTCTTGAAGTTGTTGAGCTCTTCATGCATTGCATTTACCCAATCCGGATCTCTCAATGCTTTATCAATGTCCTTGGGTTCTTCCATTAACACAAAAGAAGAGTGAGCACAAAATGATGCCAATCTTGATCTAGTTTGAACTCCCCTTTGTATGTCACCAATGATGGAATCCAATGGATGGTCTCTTGCAATGTTAGTTGGTTGAAGCACTTGGACTTGATTGCTTGGATGTTGATGTTGATCATGAGTTGGAGATGATGAACTAGCCACTTTTTGATCTTGTTGCACTTGAGATGATGTACTAGCTTGATTTTGCATTAGAGAACCACTAGCTTGAGTGATTGGACTTTGGAGCACTTGATCTTTGTTGTCATCCACATCAATCACTTGCTTTGGCCTAATATCACCAATATCCATTTCTTTCATAGCATTTGTCAATTGAGTTCCTCTCACATCATTCAAGTTATCTTCCTCATCTTGAGAGCCATTTGTTTCATCAAACTCAACATCATGAACTTCCTCAAGTAAACCACTAGCCAAATTCCAAACTCTATAAGCTTTGCTAGTAGTGGAGTAACCAAGTAGGAATCCTTCATCATATTTCTTCTCAAACTTGCTCAATCTAGTGCCCTTCTTTAAGATGTAGCATTTGCAACCAAATACCCGAAAGTATGCAATGTTGGGCTTTCTTCCATTTAAGATCTCATATGGTGTCTTCTCTAGGAACTTGTGGCAATAGAGGCGGTTGCTATAGAAGCAAGTCGTGTTGATTGCTTCGGGCCAAAATGAATGACTCACATTATACTCATTCAACATTGATCTTGCCATATCAATTAAGGTTCTATTCTTCCTCTCAACTAAGCCATTTGATTGAGGTGTATACTTGGCTGAGAATTGATGTTTGATTCCAAGCTCACCACATAGCTCATCAACTCTTGTGTTTCTAAACTCACTTCCATTGTCACTTCTTACTTTCTTGATTGTGGTCTCAAACTCATTTTGCACTCTCTTGATGAACTTCTTGAATATGTCAAATACATCACTCTTGTCCACAAGAAAGAATACCCATGTATATCTAGTGAAATCATCCATAATCACAAAGCCATACTTGTTGCCACCAATGCTTGTGTATGTAGTTGGCCCAAATAGATCCATGTGCAACAACTCAAATGCCTTAGAAGTAGTCATAATGCTCTTCAATAGATGAGTGTTGCCGACTTGCTTTCCGTCTTGACATGCACTACATAGCTTATCTTTCTCAAATGTGACATCCTTCAAGCCTCTAACTAAGTCATGCTTCATTAACTTATTCAATTGCTTCATGCCAACATGACCAAGTCTTCTATGCCATAACCAACCCATACTTGATTTGGTGAGCAAGCATGTTGAAAGTTGAGTGTCACTAGCATTGAAATAAACCAAGTATAGATTCTCATATATAAAGCCCTTGAAGATCAAATTAGAGTCATCAACACTAACTATCTCCACATCATCAACACCAAATATGCACTTGAAACCAAGATCACACAATTGAACAACCGAGAGAAGATTGAAGTTCAACTTTTAAACTAAGAGCACATTAGAAATGCTATGATCATTTGAGATTGCAATCCTTCCAAGAGCCTTGACATCACCCTTGCTATTGTCACCAAATGTTATGCTATCAATGCCACTATCATTTGATTTGAGAGAGTTGAACATTCTTGAATCACCGGTCATATGTTAAGAGCACCCACTATCAAGCACCCAATGCCTTCCACCGGCCTTATAATTTACCTACAAAACAAATTAATGTCTTTTAGGTACCCATACTTGCTTGGGTCCTTGGAGGTTAGTAACTAAGTTCTTTGGTATCCAAATGGCCTTCTTCTTTGGACCCACAATTGGTGTACCAACAAACTTAGCTTGCACACCCTTCTCACCCTTGGTAAGAACATAACAAGAATTAAAAGGAATGTAATCCATTTTAGCATGAAACTTGTTGTTCTTGTTCATTTTATTACAATTAATCTCTAGATGCCCAACTTGCTTGCATCTATTGCAATAACAACCATTGCTCTTCACAAAGCGAGGCTTTGGAGTAGCAAAGGCCGCCTTGCCCTTCTTGGGAGTATAGCCCAAACCCTCTTTGTTAAGAGAGAACCTTTGGCTACCCAAGCATTTTAGCAAGCGGGTATCCCCACCATAATAATTGCCTAATGCGCGAGTGAGATCATCCACCTCTCTCTTGAGAGTCTCATTCTCAACCACAAGTGATGAATCACTAGTAGTAGAGATAGAGTTGGTTGTGGTGGATGATGATGAGCTACATGAAGCATTAGTAGGAACAACAAATAAAGAATCATTAATAATATCACATGTTAGTCCAATATCACAAGTGACAATCACTTGCTCCTCCTTAGCTTCCTTCATGACCTTCTCCAACTTGAGGTCATTTTCCTTGGTGAGCTCAAGTAGAGTGGAGTGGACTTCCTTAAGCCTAGTGTGAGCAACTTCAAGGTCCTTGTGGTCTTCCTTTAGACACTCATGAGAGGCCTCTAGCTCATCAAAGGATTTCCTAAGAGCTTTGAGCTCTTGTTCAATTCCTTTGCACTCCTTACTCTTTTTGAGAGCTACAAGCTCCTCCATCAAGGCATCATTTTCATTGCTCTTGGTAATGAGCTCTTGTTCCAAGATTTTATATTTCTTGGTGGTCCTCTTGTAGCCCTTGCTCATTTGATCTATTATGCCCAATAGATCATCCTTGGAGTAGTCCTCATCCTACTCATCATCACTCCTACAACCATCACTAGCACAACAATCATCATCACTATCATCATATTTTACCTTGGTAGGCTTGGCCATAAGGCATGTCAATGTAGTGTCGAAGATGGATGGCTTGTTGGAGAGGGCGATGCTTGCAATGGCTTGCCGAGTGGTCCTTTCATCATCACTAGAGCTTGTATCATCATCACTATCGGAGTTGTCACTATCCTAAGTGACTACATAACCACCACCCTTCTTCTTCTTGTTGAATGTGAAGCTCTTCTTTGCTTTCTTCTCCTTCTCTTTCTTATCCTTCTTGTTCTTCTTGAGCTTCAAGTCCCCATTATGAAATCTCTTATCTTCATAGGGTCAATCCACCACTATGTGATCGGGGCTATTGCAATTGTAGCAAAGAGTCTTTGCCTTTATAGTGTCTCTCCTCTTCCTTGCCCCATATCCTTTCTTCTTCATGAACATTCCCATCTTGTGCACTGGGAGGGCCATGGTCTCATCATCGAATGGATCATCATCATCGCTCTCCACCTTGCTCTTGCCCTTAGAAGATGAAGCCTTGAATGCAATGGGCTTCTCTTGCTTGACCTTGGTCTTCTTCTTCTCTTCTACCTTATCTTCATCATCGTTGTATTGGGCATCGGTCATGATATCTCTAAGCACATCGGTTGGTTTGACTTTGTCCAATCCCTCTCTAAAGATCATTCTTCTCAAGGTAGCAAACTTCTTGGGTAAACACATCAAGAACTTGTGTGAGAAGTCCTTGTCCTCAACCTTCTCCCCAAGCCCCTTGAGATCATTGACAATGACTTGGAGCCTATAGAACATCTCCGGGATGGATCCATCATCCTTCATCTTGAAAGTGGAGAACTTGTCCTTGAGCATATATAGTTTGGAACTTTTTACCGTTGAAGTGCCTTCGTATGTTTCTTCAAGCCTTATCCAAAGCTCACTTGCCTTTTCAAGATCTTTGATTTGCTCAAATACTTTGTCATCAATGGCACGATAGATTGTGTCAAGTGCCGCCGTGTTGCATTGTTTGTTGATGCGGTCATTTGGAGTGAGATTTTCCTCATCAAGAATGATGTATCCTTCTTTGGTCACATCCCAAACCTTCTCATGTATATTGCCTAGATATTGCTTCATCTTCCTTTTCCAATGATCAAAGAAAGAGAAACCATCAAAGAATGGAGGCTTGCCATTAACATGATTGAACATAACTTGATCCATCTTACACCGAGGTTGTTAAGCCTTACAAACGGTGACCACGGCTCTGATACCACTTGAAAGGTCTTGATGGCTAGAGGGGGGTGAATAGCCTTTTAAAATTTTCTACAAAGACAAGCTAAACAAGTTTATCAATATAACAAGTAGCGAGATGCGAGTTTTGCTTAGCCTACGGGGTGTTTGCAACCCACCTAACCAATTCATAATTCTAGTATATTTGCACTCAACCGCACAAGTCAAACCGAGAAGGTAACTACAACTACAACTAGCAAGCTACACAAAGGAGCTACTCTAGCAAAGCTAACTAGCTAGCAAAGATAACTAAGAAGGTAATGCGGAGTTGAGTTAGGAGAGTTTCACCGAGGGGCGAAGTATTGAGCCAACCAATATGATCAACAATGAATACCAAGACAATCGAACACCGAGATCAATCAATCACAATATGAAAGTGATGACACGAAGATTTATCCCGAGGTTCAATTGCTTGCCGGCACGCTTGTCCCCGTTGTGTCCCTCTTCACCACATGGTTCGGTGGCTAATCGGTCTCACACCGAGCCTCTCAAAAGGCGCCACAAGAACCTACCAAATGGCAAAAGGTTGCAATGACACGAGCAATTTACTAACATTGTCTTTGGCGCTTCGCCGAGGTAGGCATAAACCCCTCACAATCACCGGAGGTGGCCAAGAATAATCACCAACTCTTGCCAACGCCTCCAAGCTGCTCCAAGCCGTCTAGGTGGCGGCAACCACCAAGAGAAACAAGAATCCCATAGCAAATCAACCACCAAGTGCCAACTAGATGCAATCTCACAATGCAAATGCACTTGGATCACTCAATCTCACTTCGAATATGCAAAGAAGCAAGAGAGATGAGTGGGAGGGGAGTTGCTTAGCTCAAAGTGCTCACAAGTATGTCAAATGTTCAAGAGTTAGAGCCTTGAGCCAGTCAACGAGTATTTATAGACGTACCCCTTCAAATATAGCCGTTAGAAACTTGAAACAGCCGAAGTTGCGCTGACCGGACGCGCTGGTCAAACTGACCGGACGCGCCGATCACACAGCGACTACGCTCGCGAACCACTGACCGGATGCGCTCCACACAACGACCGAACGCGCTGGTCCCATAACGGACTGGACGCGTTGGTCAAGCCTAAGCAGCGCACAACAAAATAGCGATCGAACGCGCTGTAGAACTGACCGGATGCCACAATGCCAGCGTTCGGTTGGAGTCCAGGAAGCTCCCTGAACGACCGGACGCGTTTGGTCGACAGTGACCGGATGCGCCACCACGTCCGATCAAAAATAGAAACATGCACAGATGCTGAACACTGACCGGTCGCGTCCGGTCAAACAGAGACCGTGTCCGGTCCAGCGCTCGGTCACCTCTGTGACCTCCGTTCGCCTCCGTTTCTTTTTCGACTTCTGGCGTAGTGGAAAAATAGTCGTTTCAACTCCTCGAAAACGCCTGAATCCCGCCTCGCAAGCTCGGCGGGAGGGAGAGAGGACCCCAAACCCTCTCTACCGCTCAAACTCCACTGCCTTTGCAAATGTGCTAACACCACCAAGTGATCTCGTCATGTGTGAGTGTGTTAGCATTTTCACAATCATTTTTCGAGGCGATATTAATTCTATCCAAATGCATATGATTATGAAATGCACACCTAGAGGCACTTAGGAGTTCAATAGCCGCTTCATTCCCCTCTTTATAGTATGGCTATCTATCCTATAATGTAACCACACCCACTAGGTGTCTTGGTTACTAAAACACAACCCTTAAGCATATACCTTTGCCTTGATCATGTAGGGTTGCGTCCAAATCCAAGTGTGGCCATCATGATCACCATGTCCAACTTGCCACCAACCTTGGAATGTACTAATTCTCATATGCTACATACAACTTAGGCATAGGATTAGTACTTAGGCATTGTCACTAATTACCAACACCAAACATAGGACTTTCAGATGGTCATGCCCCAACAATATTTAATGCCCATGAAACTCTATGAAACTCCCATTAAGATTAGCCCTATGTCAGTCCCAATGCTAGAAACTACTTGTAGTTTCTATACCTATTGATTTCCATAGAAACTACATATAGAAATCGTGTCCCAATGGATAGTTTCTATAGAATAATTTTTTTATCTAATCACATACATTCTCCCTCCATTCTCTACCAATCACATCCCTTCATGTATTGGTTCTTGTGTGGACATGGTTTCTAACATACACCTGGTTTCTATGATTTTTGCTCTTTCTCTCTCTCTCTCTCTTCAATAACTACTTTGCCACATCAGCAAAAACACTTAGATGATAGTACAATTAATGTACATAGAAACTATGGTGGTTTCTACGTTGAGAGTGCCCTTATGGCTAGACTTGCATGTTTCTATTGTTGTCACCAATGATGACGGACCACAGAAAAGGAAGGACACACGCTCAGAAAAGGAAGGGGCACTTGAGAGGATTCAACAATATCTTTTTATTTTCTAAATTAATTAATTAATTTATTAAAAAATCAAAAAAATCAAAGGCTTAGATTTATTTGAGGTATTACCTCCTAGCAAGTAAATGATGTACCGTAGCAATGCCAATCATTGATTATTACTGTCACATTATTGATATTACCATTCACTAGTAAGAAAACTAAAATATTCACTTGTATAGCAGCCTGTGCAGTAGTACAATATTATCCTTCATTTCTTTGCCTCCTGATTCCCTTTATATCCTCAGTACATTCATTCAGCGCAGGATTATGTCCCCTTTGTTCGCCTTTTGTCATGCTAAAACCTAAGAATTGTTTTGAGTAGAATTGTGAGAACAATACGAGAATGTAAAGTTTGACAAGAGAGAATAGTGTCCAAGCCCATTTTCATTGATCCTTTGATATGTATAGATACACGATGCCACATCAATGTAATGGAGGTTATGTAAACCATAAAACCATCCATAAGAGGACATTAATCCCTATTGAAATAGAGGTTACAAGAAGGAATATATAAAGGATGAGATTAATATGTATTTGTAACACTCCCCCTTGATCGAATCCTTTCTTGAGATCCATGAATGTCCTAAATCTTCTAGAAACCCTATGAGAAAAAAAGAAGAAATATGTATGGATATGCTACTAAAACTCCTTTAAACCCAGTGGAAAAAATAAGGAGAAAGTATAACATTTTATGATTATTGCATCACTGTAAACTATTATGAGAAAACCTTTTGAGGAGAAAACTCAACATAGTTTGGAGGTCAATTTATGTCTTTGATATTCCTTCTAAAAACCCATGTGGGGAAAAATGAGGAATATGACATATACTTATGTTATTATCATCTCATTAAAAACTTTCATTGAGAGACCTTGAGAGGAAAAACTCATGAAAGAGAATAGTATGATATGATGTGTTAGACAAAGCAATATCTAGGAGATTTATTCCCCTGAACCTTGCAAATCCCTAAGTCGACGCATACTAATTCCTTTGACACATTTTTCAAATGAAGAAGCTGGTAGGGACTTAGTGAATAAATCAGCGAGGTTATCACATGATTTGGTTGGCAAGATATTGATTTCTCCCTCTTGTTGTAATTCATGAGGATAGAACAATTTAGGAGAAATATGCTTGGTAATATTGCTTTTGATATATCCTTTATCCATCTGTGTAACACAAGCCACATTATCTTCATAGATAATGGTTGGTGAATCGATGACACCAATACCATAAGACTATTGTATATGGTTGATCATTCTGCAAAGCCATACGCATTCACATGAAGCCTCATATAGTGCAACTATCTCAAAATGATTTGTAGATGTAGTCACCAAAGTTTGTTTGGACGATTTCCATAAAATGGTGGTTCCATTGTGTAAAAACACAAAGCCTATTTGTGATCTACCATTACGGGGATCAGATAAATACCCAGCATCGGTGTATCCAATAATGTCAGAATTTGGACTTCTTTTGTAGAAGAGTCCAAGATGAAAGGTCTTGATGGCTAGAGGGGGGTGAATAGCCTTTTAAAACTTTCTACAAAGACAAGCTAAACAAGTTTATCAATATAACAACTAGCGAGATGCGAGTTTTGCTTAGCCTACGGGGTGTTTGCAAGCCACCTATCCAATTCACAATACTAGTATTTGCACTCAACCGCACAAGTCAAACCGAGAAGGTAACTACAACTACAACTAGCAAGCTACACAAAGGAGCTACTAAAGCAAAGATAACTAGCTAGCAAAGATAACTAAGAAAGTAATGCAGAGTTGAGTTAGGAGGGTATCACCGAGGGGCGAAGAATTGAGCCAACCAATTAATATGATCAAGAGATGAATACCAAGATAACCGAACACCGGGATCAATCAATCACAAAATGAAAGTGATGACACAAAGATTTATCCCGAGGTTCACGTGCTTGCCGGCACGCTAGTCCCCGTTGTGTCCCTCTTCACCACGTGGTTCGGTGGCTAATCGGTCACACACCGAGCCTCTCAAAAGGTGCCACAAGAACCTACCAAATGGCAAGAGGTTGCAATGACACGAGCAATATACTAATGTTGCCTTTGGCGCTTCGCCGAGGTAGGCACAAACCCCTCACAACCACCGGAGGTGGCCAAGATACAATCACCAACTCTTGCCAACGCCTCCAAGCTGCTACAAGCTGTCTAGGTGGCGGCAACCACCAAGAGAAAAAGAATCCCGCAGCAAATCAACCACCAAGTGCCAACTAGATGCTATCTCACAATGCAAATGCACTTGGATCACTCAATCTCACTTCAAATATGCAAAGAAGCAAGAGAGATGAGTGGGAGGGGAGTTGCTTAGCTCAAAGTGCTCACAAGTATGTCAAATGTTCGAGAGGTGGAGCCTTGAGCCAGCCAACGAGTATTTATAGAAGTACCCCTTCGAATAGAGCCGTTAGAAACTTGAATAGCCAAAATCGGGTTGACCGGACGCGCTGGTCCAACTGACCGGACACGCCGGTCACCCAACGGCTAACGCGTGAAGTACTGACCGGACGCGCTGGTCCAAATGACCGGACGCGCTGGTCGCCCAACGGCTATCTGCGAAGCAATGACCGGACGCGCTGGTCCAACTGACCGGACGCGCTGGTCGCCCAACGGCTATCTGCGAAGCAACGACCGGACGCGCTGGTCCAACTGACCGGACGCGCCGGGAACGACCGGACGCGCTGGTCCCGTGAAGGACCGGACACGCTGGTCGCCTAAGCAGCGCTCAACGAAACAGTGACCGGACGCACTGAAGAAAATGACCGGACGCGACAGTGCCAGCGTCCGGTTAGAGTCCAGTAAGCTCCCTGAACGACCGGACGCGTCCGATCATCAGTGACCGGACGCGCCTCGTGTCCGATCATCAAACTAAAATACGCACAGACACTGAACACTGACCGGACGTGTCCGGTCATGCAAGGACCGCGTCCGGTTCAACGTCCGGTCACCTCTGTGACCTCCGTTCGCCTCCGTTTCTTTTCCGGACTTCCGGCGTAGTGAAAAATAGGCATTTCAACTTCTCAAAAACGCCTGAATCCCGCGCTCGCAAGCTCGGCGGGAGGGAGAGAGGAACCCAAACCCTCTCTACCGCTCAAACTCCACCGCCATCGCAAATGTGCTAACACCACCAAGTGATCTTATGATGTGTGAGTGTGTTAGCATTTTCACAATCATTTTTCGAGGCGATATTAGATCTATCCAAATGCATATGATCATGAAATGCACATCTAGAGGCACTTAGGAGTTCAATAGCCGTGTCATTCCCCTCTTTATAGTACGGCTATCTATCCTATAATGTAACCACACCCACTAGGTGTCTTGGTTACTAAAACACAACCCTTAAGCATATACCTTTGCCTTGATCACATAGGGTTGCGTCCAAATCCAAGTGTGGCCATCATGATCACCATGTCCATCTTGCCACCAACCTTGGAATGTACTAATCCTCATATGCTACATACAACTTAGGCATAGGATTAGTACTTAGGCATTGTCACTAATTACCAACACCAAACATAGGACTTTCAATCTCCCCCTTGTTGGTAATTGGTGACAAACCTTTCACAAAGATGTTATGATAAAATTTTGATTGAACCCATGTCACATTGTCCAAGTATATTACCATGTGTAAGAATTATGGACATGTGATCATGAATTCAAATTGATAGCAATGGCTCCCCCTACATGTATGCTATATGTTTGGATTTTGGAAGCATACATGTTAGATAGGAAAATATAGGAGCATCGACTATCAATAGGTGCTAAGTGTTTAAGATTATAGACCTTTGAAGCGTGATACCATCGGAGTAGCGATAAACACAATCTTAGCACCTTGTGTAGTTAGATTCCACTTGGAAAAACACAAACATAACTAGAAACCTCGTGAGATCAACATTATAAGCAAGGCTCTAGTACCACTTATGAAAAACATGGAGCAAGAAAAATCTAACTACTTCCTATTCATGCTAGTACCTCAATACACCATTCAAATTATACTAGCAAGTCATCACACAAGCAATGTATCGGAGAAAAAGAAATGCATAACTATGCATCATATATATGGAGTGCACATGGAAATGCAACATTCATGTTTAACAGCTTGCTCCCCCTACTTGTGTGCTCAAACTTTGTGAACAACATTTTCTCCCCCACAACATTTTCTCCCCCTTTGAGTTCTATCTTTGTGAACAACATTTTCTCCCCCTTTGGCACCAAAGACCACAAGGGACCAATTTTAGATAGATTATCATGTTAAATTATGGGGTGAGGATCAAGTTTGTGATTCAATCTAGATTGCTTGCATAAATAAAATACTTCGGTTGGATCCAAGGGCAAGCTTCTTCACACCTCACTAGAAGGGTTATCATGCATCATGTTGAAGCAAAAATTTAAACAAGTTTTCTAGATTAAATACTTAGGATCACAAGCTACTTAAACAAGTTATATGCTACCACTAGATCATAAAAGTCATGGAAACAATAGTGGCACCATATAAACTTCAAATTCATTTGATTTTCATGAATGAGCCTAGAACATGTAAATTATGACTAGATGCACTAAACAAGTCCTTAGTATAGAATGTATGACATGTCAACCAATTATACCTTGGGGCTCTAAGGAGAGGCATGTCATATATGTGGGGGTGCATCAACTCATGTTGGAGAAATCAAGTATGTTCAACTCATTCTTTAGCTTGTGAAATCTCTTCTCATCAAGTGGCTTGGTGAATAGATCGGCTAGTTGATCTTCGGTGCCCACACTTTCAATAGCAATGTCACCCTTTTGTTGATGATCTCTAATAAAGTGATGGCGAACATCAATATGCTTTGTTCTTTGATGTTGAACCGGATTGTTGGTTAGCTTTATGGCACTTTCATTATCACATAGCAATGGCACATTCTTGAAATTGATTCCAAAATCCTTCAATGTTGCCTTCATCCACAAGATTTGTGCACAACAACTACCCGCGGCGATGTATTCGGCCTCGGCGGTAGATAGTGCAATACTATTTTGCTTCTTGGATGACCATGAGACAAGTGATCTTCCCAACAATTGACAAGTCCCGGAAGTGCTCTTTCTCTCCACTTTGTCACCGGCATAGTCGGAATCTGAATATCCAACTAGCTCAAAACTTGCACCTTTGGGATACCACAATCCAACATCTTGTGTATGCTTCAAGTACCTCAATATTCTCTGTGTTGCCTTCAAATGACTTTCCCTTGGTGAGGCTTGAAATCTTGCACACATACATACACTAAACATCACATCGGGCCTTGATGCCGTCACATAGAGTAGGCTACCAATCATTGATCTATATAGCTTTTGATCCACCATGTTGCCATTATTGTCACTATCCAAACTTCCACTAGTGCTCATTGGAGTTGTAATGCCTTTTGTATCTTTCATGCCAAACTTCTTGAGCATATCTTTGATGTACTTAGTTTGGCTCACAAATGTACCTTCTTTCATTTGTTTGATTTGAAGTCTAAGAAAGAAACTAAGTTCACCAATCATTGACATTTCAAATTCCTTTGCCATCATTTTCCCAAACTCATCACAATAATCTTGATTGGTTGAACCGAATATGATATCATCAACATATATTTGCAATACAAACAAGTCTTTCCCAATCTTCTTGGTGAATAGTGTTGTATCAACTTTGCCCATGACAAATCCTTTGGATAGCAAGAAGTCTCTCAATCTTTCATACCATGCTCTAGGTGCTTGCTTCAATCCATACAAAGCCTTCCTCAACTTGTAGACATGATTGGGTTTCTTGTCATCTTCAAAACCGGGAGGTTGCTCTACATACACCTCTTCTTGAATGTACCCATTGAGAAATGCACTCTTCACATCCATTTGATATAGCTTGATATTATGAGCACAAGCATAGGCAAGTAAGATCCTAATTGCTTCCAATCTTGCAACCGGGGCATAAGTTTCACCAAAGTCAAGACCCTCTATTTGTGTATAACCTTGAGCCACTAGTCTTGCTTTGTTTCTTACTACTATCCCATCTTGATCTTGTTTGTTGCGAAAGACCCATCTTGTTCCAATGACATTGTGATCCTTAGGCCTCTCAACTAATTCTCATACTTCATTTCTCTTGAAGTTGTTGAGCTCTTCATGCATTGCATTTACCCAATCCGGATCTCTTATTGCTCTATCAATGTCCTTGGGTTCTTCCATTGACACAAAAGAAGAGTGAGCACAAAATGATGTCAATCTTGATCTAGTTTGAACTCCTCTTTGTAAGTCACCAATGATGGAATCCAATGGATGGTCTCTTGCAATGTTAGTTGGTTGAAGCACTTGGACTTGATTCCTTGGATGTTGATGTTGATCATAGGTTGGAGATGATGAACTAGCCACTTGTTTATCTTGTTGCACTTGAGATGATGTACTAGCTTGATTTTGCATTAGAGAACCACTAGCTTGTGTAATTGGACTTTGGAGTACTTGATCTTTGTTGTCATCCACATCAATCACTTGCTTTGGCCTAATATCACCAATGTCCATTCCCTTTATAGCATTACTCAATTGAGTTCCTCTCACATCATCCAAGTTTTCTTCTTCATCTTGAGAGCCATTTGTTTCATCAAACTCAACATCATGTACTTCTTCAAGTAAACCACTAGATAGGTTCCATACTCTATAAGCTTTGCTAGTAGTGGAATAACCAAGTAAGAATCCTTCATCACATTTCTTCTCAAATTTGCTCAATCTAGTGCCCTTCTTCAAGATGTAGCATTTGCAACCAAATACCCGAAAGTATGCAATGTTGGGCTTTCTTCCATTTAAGATCTCATATGGTGTCTTCTCTAGAAACTTGTGGCAATAGAGGCGGTTGCTATAGAAGCAAGCCGTGTTGATTGCTTCGGCCCAAAATGAATGACTCACATTATACTCATTCAACATTGATCTTGCCATATCAATTAAGGTTCTATTCTTCCTCTCAACTAAGCCATTTGATTGAGGTGTATACTTGGCCGAGAATTGATGCTTGATTCCAAGCTCATCACATAGCTCATCAACTCTTGTGTTTCTAAACTCACTTCCATTATCACTTCTTACTTTCTTGATTGTGGTTTCAAACTCATTTTGCACTCTCTTGATGAACTTCTTGAATATGTCAAATACATCACTTTTGTCCACAAGAAAGAATACCCATGTATATCTAGTAAAATCATCCACAATCACAAAGCCATACTTGTTGCCACCAATGCTTGTGTATGTAGTTGGCCCAAATAGATCCATATGCAACAACTCAAATGCCTTGGAAGTACTCATGATGCTTTTCAATGGATGAGTGTTGCCTACTTGCTTTCCGGCTTGACATGCACTACATAGCTTATCTTTCTCAAATGTGACATCCTTCAAGCCTCTAACTAAGTCATGCTTCACTAACTTGTTCAATTGCTTCATGTCAACATGACCAAGTCTTCTATGCCATAACCAACCCGTACTTGATTTGGTGAGTAAACATGTTGAAAGTTGAGTGTCACTAGCATTGAAATCAACCAAGTATAGATTCTCAAATCTAAAGCCTTTGAAGATCAAGTTAGAGCCATCAACACTAACTATCTCCACATCATCAACACCAAATATGCACTTGAAACCGAGATCACACAATTGAGCAACCGACAACAAGTTGAAATTGAGTTTTTCAACTAGTAGCACATTGGAGATGCTATGATCATTTGAGATTGCAATCCTTCCAAGAGCCTTTACATCACCCTTGCTATTGTCACCAAACGTGATGCTATCAATGCCACTATCATTTGATTTGAGAGAGTTGAACATTCTTGAATCACCGGTCATATGTTGAGAGCACCCACTATCAAGCACCCAATGCCTTCCTCCGGCCTTGTAATTAACCTACAAAACAAATTAATGTTTCTTAGGTACCCATACTTGTTTGGGTCCTTGGAGGTTAGTCACTAAGCTCTTTGGTACCCAAATGGCCTTCTTCTTTGGGCCCACAATTGGTGTACTAACAAACCTAGCACGCACACCTTTCTCACCCTTGGTAAGCACATAACAAGAATCAAAAGGAATATAAGGTACATTAGCATTTTTCTTGTTCTTGTTCATTTTATTACAATTAATCTCTAGATGCCCAACTTGCTTGCATCTATTGCAATAATGACCATTGCTCTTCACAAAGCGAGGCTTTGGAGTAGCAAAGGCCGCCTTGCCCTTCTTGGGAGTATAGCCCAAACCCTCTTTGTTAAGAGAGAACCTTTGGCTACCCAAGCATTTTAGCAAGCGGGAATCCCCACCATAGGCATTGCCTAATGCGCGGGTGAGATCATCCACCTCTCTCTTGAGAGTCTTATTCTCAACCACAAGTGATGAATCACTAGTAGTAGAGGTAGAGTTGGTTGTGGTGGATGATGATAAGCTACATGAAGCATTAGTAGGACCAACAAATAAAGAATCATCAATAATATCACATGTTAGTCTAATATCACAAGTGACAATCACTTGCTCCTCCTTAGCTTCCTTCATGAGCTTCTCCAACTTGAGGTCCTTCTCCTTGATGAGCTCAAGTAGAGTGGAGTGGGCTTCCTTAAGCCTAGTGTGAGCAATTTCAAGATCCTCGTGGTCTTCCTTTAGACACTCACGAGAAGCCTCTAGCTCATCAAAGGATTTCCTAAGAGCTTTGAGCTCTTGTTCAATTCCTTTGCACACCTTACTCTTTTTGAGAGCAACAAGCTCCTCCATCAATGCATCATTTTCATTGCTCTTGGCAATGAGCTCTTGTTCCAAGATTTTGTATTTCTTGGTTGTCCTCTTATAGCCCTTGCTCATTTGATCTATTATGCCCAATAGATCATCCTTGGAGTAGTCCTCATCCTCCTCATCATCACTCCTACAATCATCACTAGCACAAGAATCATCATCACTATCATCATATTTTACCTTGGTAGGCTTGGCCATAAGGCATGTCGATGTAGTGTCGAAGATGGATGACTTGTTGGAGAGGGCGATGTTTGCAATGGCTCACCGAGTGATCCTCTCATCATCACTAGAGCTTGCATCATCATCACTATCGGAGTTGTCACTATCCCAAGTGACTACATAACCACCACCCTTCTTATTCTTGTTGAATGTGGAGCTCTTCTTTGCTTTCTTCTCATTCTCTTTCTTATCCTTCTTGTTCTTCTTGAGCTTCAAGTCTCCATTATGAAATCTCTTATCTTCATAGGGGCAATCCGCTACTGTGTGATTGGGGCTATTGCAATTGTAGCAAAGGGACTTTGCCTTTATAGTGTCTCTCCTCTTTCTTGCCCCATATCCTTTCTTCTTCATGAACCTTCCCATCTTGTGCACAAGGAGGGCCATGGTCTCATCATCGAATGGATCATCATCATCACTCTCCACCTTGCTCTTGGAGGATGAAGCCTTGAATGCAATGGGCTTCTCTTGCTTGACCTTGGTCTCCTTCTTCTCTTCTACCTCATCTTCATCATCATTGTATTGGGCATCTGTCATTATATCTCCAAGCACATTGGTTGGTTTAACCTTGTCCAATCCCTCTCTAAAGATCATTCTTCTCAAGGTGGCAAACTTCTTGGGTAAGCACATTAAGAACTTGTGTGAGAAGTCCTTATCCTCAACCTTCTCCCCAAGCCCCTTGAGATCATTGACAATGACTTGGAGCCTATAGAACATCTCCGGGATGGATTCATCATCCTTCATCTTGAACGTGGAGAACTTGTCCTTGAGCATATATAGTTTGGCACTTTTTACCGTTGAAGTGCCTTCATATGTTTCTTCAAGCCTTATCCAAAGCTCATTTGCCTTTTTAAGATCTTTGATTTGCTCAAATACTTTATCATCAACGGCACGATAGATTGTGTCAAGTGCCGCCGTATTGCATTGTTTGTTGATGCGGTCATTGGGAGTGAGGTTTTCCTCATTAAGAATGATGTATCCTTCTTTGGTCACATCTCAAACCTTCTCATGTATATTGCCTAGATATTGCTTCATCTTCCTTTTCCAATGATCAAAGGAAGAGACCCCATCAAAGAATGGAGGCTTGCCATTAACATGATTGAACATAACTTGAGCCATCTTACACCGAGGTTGTTAAACCTTACAAACGGTGACCACGGCTCCGATACCACTTGAAAGGTCTTGATGGCTAGAGGGGGGGTGAATAGCCTTTTAAAACTTTCTACAAAGACAAGCTAAACAAGTTTATCAATATAACAACTAGCGAGATGCGAGTTTTGCTTAGCCTACGGGGTGTTTGCAAGCCACCTATCCAATTCACAATACTAGTATTTGCACTCAACCGCACAAGTCAAACCGAGAAGGTAACTACAACTACAACTAGCAAGCTACACAAAGGAGCTACTAAAGCAAAGATAACTAGCTAGCAAAGATAACTAAGAAAGTAATGCGGAGTTGAGTTAGGAGGGTATCACCGAGGGGCGAAGAATTGAGCCAACCAATTAATATGATCAAGAGATGAATACCAAGATAACCGAACACCGGGATCAATCAATCACAAAATGAAAGTGATGACACAAAGATTTATCCCGAGATTCACGTGCTTGCCGGCACGCAAGTCCCCGTTGTGTCCCTCTTCACCACGTGGTTCAGTGGCTAATCGGTCACACACCGAGCCTCTCAAAAGGCGCCACAAGAACCTACCAAATGGCAAGAGGTTGCAATGACACAAGCAATATACTAATGTTGCCTTTGGCGCTTCGCCGAGGTAGGCACAAACCCCTCACAATCACCGGAGGTGGCCAAGATACAATCACCAACTCTTGCCAATGCCTCCAAGCTGCTACAAGCCGTCTAGGTGGTGGCAACCACCAAGAGAAACAAGAATCCCGCAGCAAATCAACCACCAAGTGCCAACTAGATGCTATCTCACAATGCAAATGCACTTGGATCACTCAATCTCACTTCGAATATGCAAAGAAGCAAGAGAGATGAGTGGGAGGGGAGTTGCTTAGCTCAAAGTGCTCACAAGTATGTCAAATGTTCGAGAGGTGGAGCCTTGAGCTGGCCAACGAGTATTTATAGACGTACCCCTTCGAATAGAGCCGTTAGAAACTTGAATAGCCGAAATCGGGTTGACCGGACGCGCTGGTCCAACTGACCGGACGCGCCGGTCGCCCAACGGCTAACGCGTGAAGTACTGACCGGACGCGCTGGTCCAAATGACCGGACGCGCTGGTCGCCCAACGGCTATCTGCGAAGCAACGACCGGACGCGCTGGTCCAACTGACCGGACGCGCTGGTCCCGTGAAGGACCGGACACGCTGGTCGCCTGAGCAGCGCTCAACAAAACAGTGACCGGACGCGCTGAAGAAAATGACCGGACGCGACAGTGCCAGCGTCCGGTTAGAGTCCAGTAAGCTCCCTGAACGACCGGACGCGTCCGATCATTAGTGACCGGATGCGCCTCGTGTCCGATCATCAAACTGAAATACGCGCAGACACTGAACACTGACCGGACGTGTCCGGTCATGCAAGGACCGCGTCCGGTTCAGCTTCCGGTCACCTCTGTGACCTCCGTTCACCTCCGTTTCTTTTCCGGACTTCCGGCGTAGTGAAAAATAGGCATTTCAACTTCTCAAAAACGCCTGAATCCCGCGCTCGCAAGCTCGGCGGGAGGGAGAGAGGAACCCAAACCCTCTCTACCGCTCAAACTCCACCGCCATCGCAAATGTGCTAACACCACTAAGTGATCTTATCATGTGTGAGTGTGTTAGCATTTTCACAATCATTTTTCGAGGTGATATTAGATCTATCCAAATGCATATGATCATGAAATGCACATCTAGAGGCACTTAGGAGTTCAATAGCCGCGTCATTCCCCTCTTTATAGTACGGCTATCTATCCTATAATGTAACCACACCCACTAGGTGTCTTGGTTACTAAAACACAACCCTTAAGCATATACCTTTGCCTTGATCACATAGGGTTGCGTCCAAATCCAAGTGTGGCCATCATGATCACCATGTCCATCTTGCCACCAACCTTGGAATGTACTAATCCTCATATGCTACATACAACTTAGGCATAGGATTAGTACTTAGGCATTGTCACTAATTACCAACACCAAACATAGGACTTTCACAAGATCTCTCGTGCCATTTAAATATATGAGGATACATTTTACTCCCGTCCAATGACGTTTAGAAGGAGCAGCGCTATGTCGGGCTAGCAAGTTCACTGCAAATGCAATATTAGGCCTGGTGCAATTTGCAAGATACATGAGAGCTCTGATGGCACTAAGATATGGAACTTGAGGTCCCAAAATATCTTCTCCTTCATCCCATGATCTGAATTGGTCAGTCTCCATTTCTAGAGACCGAACAACCATAGGGGTTTTATTGGGATATGATTTGTCCATATTGAATTTCTCCAATACTTTTTGGATATAGGCAGATTGATACACAAAAATTCCAGTTGGAAGGTGCTCAAGCTATAAACCTAAGCAAAATTTGGTTTTACCCAAATCCTTCACTTCGAATTCCGTCTTTAGATGATTACGTGCTTCATCAATATCTTGTTGGTTGCCAATGATATTCAAATCATCAACATACACCGATATAATACAAAAACCTATTTGTGACATTTTGATGAAGACACAAGGACAATCATCATTGTCAAAGTATCCCTTCCGTAAAAGGTACTCACTGAATTAGTTGTACCACATTCTTCCCGACTGCTTTAAGCCATAGAGTGGCTTTTGAAGCTTTACACAATACATGTTGCGACTTGCGTTTTGATTCGGTATAGCGATTCCGTTTGGAACCTTCATATATATGTCCAAATTGAGTGACCCGTAAAGATATGCAGTCACTACGTCCATCAGCTACATAGATAGATGACTTTGTACGACCAGAGATATAAGATATTAGAATGTTATTCCACTCATAACTAGAGAATATGTTTCATTGAAATCAATGCCGGGTCTCTACGTGAACCCTTGTGCTGCAAGCCTCGCTTTGTATCTCACCACCTCATTATTCTCATTCTGTTTCTAGATGAAAACCCATTTGAATCCCACAGGAAAAACTTTTGGAGGTGTAGGTATTGCTTGAGAGAATACATTCCTTTTTTAGAGTGAAGCAATTTCTACTTGGATTGTCTCTTTCCATTGATTCCAGTTCGAGCGTGATCTGCACTCTGCCATAGTCTTAGGATCTAGATCGTTTTGGATGAGTTCTGCAATCATTGCAGAGAAATAAATGTCAACAATTGTAGTCTCTCAGTCAAATGATTCTTCAGAATCGAGATAATTGATGGAAATTTCGTGTACCCTTTCAGATGCATCATCATTTCCCAAAATAGTTGCATCAGGGCATTCTGATGTCCCAATATCAGTAATTGAGTGCACTGTTGATGTGGGATGTGAAGGTTGAACCTCCACAGGGTGTTTCTCAACATGGTTTTGAGTTGCATTTACTATTTTGGAAGATTTGGCCTTCCTTTTCTTTTGCTTGCTAGAAGCTGCATCCATGGAAATTGTCGTACATCTCCCCCTCTTACAAGGGAGCTGAGTAGTTTTATTTGGTACCTCTACTCTTGCAGGCGCATTTCTTGCAGGATTATAGGATTTTGTAACACCCTTGTAATTAGTAAATGCATCTAGCGTGTTATTTGCAATATGTTGCAAATTGATTAATTTCTAAACTTGAAGTTCAGATTCTGAAGTATGTGGATCATTGTTGGAGATGGTTATGGCATCCCTATTAATTTCCTGGCATTGTTTATTCGGTATAATGTCTCCCCCCAATGCCGAGAAGTGATCTTCGTCCAATATACAATTAGCGTATCGGGCCATAAATAGATTTCCTGTAAGAGGCTCTAAATATTTTATGATAGACAATGATTGATATCCCACATAGATCCCCAATTTTCTGTGGGGACCCATAGTTGTACGCTGCGGTGGTGAAATCGGTATGTATGTAGCGCAACTGAATTTTCACAGATGGGAAATGCTTGGAGGATTTCCATGTACTAGTTGCAATGGGGAGTTTGTATGATATGCAGTTGGACACAATTGAATTAAGTCAGCATCGTGTAAAACTACATGACCCCAGCATGATGTCGGTAGATTGCAATTCTATAATAATGGTCTTGCAATAAGTTTGATTCTCTTGATGAGAGATTCTGCTAACCCATTCTGAGTGTGGACATATGGAACAGAGTGTTGAACTTAAATTCCTAAGGCCATACAATAGTCATTGAAGGCACAAGAGGAAAATTTAGCGGCATTATCCATTCGAATTGACTGGATTTGATGTTCAGGGTATTTCGCTTTTAGTTTGATAACTTGAGCCATTATTTTTGCAAATGCATGGTTTTGTGTGGAGAAAAGGCACACATGAGACCATCGTGCGGATGCATCTATCAAAACCATGAAATATCTGAATGGTCCAGACAACGGTTGGATAGGACCACATATGTCACCTTGAATGCGTTCAAGAAACTTGAGCGGTTCGGCTCGAATTTTGAGGTAAGAGGGTCTCAAAATTAATTTTCCAATGGCACATGCGGTGCACACATAATCTAAGGATTGGGAAAATTTTGCATTACTTAAATTGTGGCCAATAGAATTAGTTATAATTTTCCTCATCATCCCTATGCCAGGATGACCAAGGCGATCATGCCAAGTTTGGAATGGACATTCTAGAAAAATAATTTATACGCAACATGTTGTACGGGTTTGAGATAAGTAAAGTACAATCCAGACAAGAGTGAGGGAACTTTTTCAAGTCTCTTTGCCATATCCGCTGATCTTTGTAATGAGAAGGAACTCCTCATTATTGTCATCATAAGTTTTGATATGAAACCCATTTTTCTGGATATCTCTATAACTCAGTAGGGTATGAGTTGAATCAGGATACAAGAGTGCATCCTCAATTACCAACGTTGTACCCATAGGGAGCGTAATAGTGGCTCGTCCAGAGCCTACTATTACTACATCATGTCCTGCGATTGTTAAAACATTTCCTCTATTCTTTGTGAGAGTTTGGAAATATTTTATCTCCCTGAGTATAGAGTTAGTGGTACCACTATCCACTAGGCATATTTCCTCCTCCATCGGGTTGACTCCCGTACAATCTATATTAAATGGGGAATAAATAAATAAATAAATAAATAAATACACAACAAAAAATATATAGATTTTATTTATATTGATATTAAACGTATGAGTACAATGAAAATATCAAAGTGATGACAGTGAACAGAAATTATTACATCATGTGGCCATATGAAAATAAAATTCTAAAATGACAAGGAGCCTAAGCGCAATCTCCAAACATATCCTCAGAAGTGTATTCTAAGATCATGTCGTTGATGTCGTCAGTGGTGGCATCAAGTAGAGGAGGAGCCTTGGTGTTGCTTGGTTCTGCTGTGGCGGAGCATCCCGGGGCATCATCTTGATAATTGAAGTGAGCTTCAAATTGTCCACCTTGATTGGATAGACCTAAATTGGAGCGTCCACGTCCCACGGAATTCAAGTATAATTCCACTAAATGCTTTGGGGTGTGACACTTCTTATTCGGGTGATTGTAGCAACCACACCTCTCACAAGTTTTAGAATTGTCTTTGTTGGACTTAAAATTGTCTTTTCCCTTGACACCATTGTCTTTGCCCTTGGCAGCACAAGGCCTATGTTGTCTAGCGTTCAAAACGGACAGAAAAATTTCCGTTCCAACCTGTTCCATTTTCCACTTTTGTACGTTCGTTTTCGTATTTGTGGAGTCCCGTTTCCGTATTTATGGAAATGGGAAAGGGGTTTTTCCGTTCGTTTCCGCGGGATCCCGTTTTCACCTAAAATTGATCCGTATTTATTCTATTTTTCGTCATGTTTTAAATTTATATGAGATGTGTAGAAATTAATATGTTCATAAACCTATTAATCACCAATTATGCATGTTAACACATGGCATGCTAGTGAATACTAGACCAATAACTTCGTATGTGTATATTAATTTGTGACTTTGCTCATGTATATTCATGAATATTTAATCATATTATTCTAACTTAATTTTTTGGCTCTCCATCCGTATTTGTTCGTTTCCGTGCATCTGCATATCCCGATTCTGTTTCCAAACCCGATTCCATTTCCGCCAAAAAAATATAGAAACCGAAGTAGAAATTGGGTTTTTCCATCCGTTTCCGTCCGTTTTCATCGCTAATATTGTCTCTTGCGCTTGTTCTTAGCATTGGAGGTTCCAGGATTACCATGGTTAATGGCTCCCTTTTGTTTTTTGTTATGAGTGTTGTTATGCACTTTTGGCAAAGGCTTGGAACCCGAAGGGCCCTGATTGGAGTTCCATAGAAGGAGCTCATCGTGTCTATCTGCTTGAAGCAATGTCTTGATCAACTCAGAATAAACAGTAAAACCCCTCTAACGATATTGTTGTTGAAGGATCATGTGAGCGGGAAGCATGGTAGACAGTGTCTTCTCAATTTTCTCTGCATCGGATGGTTCCTTCTCGCAAAATCTCAGCTTAGAGCTAATTTTATGCGCAACATGATTGAATTCTCCTACAGTTTTGAAATCCTGTATGCGGAGGTGATTCCATTCATGGGTAGCCTCAGGTAAAAGGACTGCCTTTGCTGTTCATACCACTGCTGAAGAGCCTCGCAGAGAGCACGGGAATCCTCTTCCATCAGATACTCAGCTTTGAGATCTGGATGGACGTGGTTCCTTATGATGAATAAGGAATTATACTTGAAATTATGGGCCAAAGGAGCTACACCCTCTTGGGGAGCTGAAATGGCTGAATACAGTCTGCGCAATGATAGACTCACTTTTAGGTCCAGCGCCCATGTAGGGAAATTAAAGCCATCGAGAGCGAGTTGGTCGAACTCTCGGTTTGTCATGATTCCTACAATTGTGTGTTGCCATATATTAAATTAATGAGTTAATAAATCTTAGGCATGAATGTAATAATGAAATAATTTTTTTCACGGATTGAAAATAGTCAAGTGAAACTTGAATTGAAAAGGAAATGAAATTGCAATGGAATAAAAGTAACCACCATGAGGGTGCACTCTTTATTTATATTCCAAGGTTAAGTTGAAAGCTTAATCGTTATAATACTATGAAATAGTAAATTGATATGAGAAACTAAAAAAATATAAAGTTTCGTGTTTTGCGCGACGGCCAGCATCAGACCACGACTGCGGCCAGGGCACTGCTCGGTTGGTCCGACTATGGCCCGACCTCCCCCTTCCCCCTCTTCCCCATGTGATCCTCAGGCGAGAGGAGCGCGGCCCTCACCATCTGTGGAGGGGAGGAAGCTCGCACTATCTCCATTCATGAGCCAGCGAGCTGACGGTCCATGAGGAACACGAATCCACGTGCGGATGATGTGGGGAGGTGTAGCGACGTCGTCGACGTGTTCCGGCGATGCCGGTGATGAGGTTGGTGCAGCAGGCGTCGGATCAACGCCGACGTATGCCATGAGACGCGATGGGGTGAACATGCGTACTGCCATCGTCGTCGGTAGAGTCCGCGGTGGAGAAGTAGGCGAAGGTGTCCTCACCGTGGCGTCGAAGTCTAGGTTCATGGGGCATGCCTCGTGCGGAGGACACAGGGTGTAGCCATGCATGGGACATGGCGCCGGTGCCAGCATTGGAGATGTTGGTCCTTATGTTGGCGGCGCAGCCGCTTCCGGTATCTCCTCTTGTTCAGCCATGTGGGCGTCATCGCGTTGATCCCCGATGAGGTAAGAGATCATCTGCAGGAGATCGCTTTGAACAAGAGGATGTGAAAGATCATACCCACATAGGAGGGCATGATGAAATTGCAGAATGACAGCTTGTAGGATGAGATAAGCCAAAGGCATGGGCGGTGGCGGCATCCTACCTCGATAAGCGGTGCTTTCTTCCTCACGGAAGAAAAAGCGATGAGCCTCGTGCTGATAACGTGTTTCGAGTAGAATTGTGAGAACAATACGAGAATGTAAAGTTTGACAAGAGAGAATAGTGTCCAAGCCTATTTTCATTGATCCTTTGATATGTATATATACACAATGCCACATCAATGTAATGGAGGTTATGTAAACCATAAAACCAGCTATAAGAGGATATTAATCCCTATTGAAATAGAGGTTACAAGAAGGAATATATAAAGGATGAGATTAATATGTATTTGTAACAAGAATGATGCCTTTTGAAAATAACGGTAATTTGTCACCTCAATATGTTTGTCATTCGACAGTGGGATGCAACCGTGTAATTCTAATTATATGGGTAATGCCTACATTATATGACCAGCATATCTTTCTTGACTGAAACCGCGTCGCGGTAACGAAAAATTATTGCGCCACGTCATCATGAGGTCATCTGACAAATCTATCGGCAGCCGTTTTCTTTTGAACTTCTAACGATATAAAAGTCTAGAAAGTTACCGATTGGGTACATGTTTGGACTTATAGCGATGCAGAAGTCTAGAAAGTTACCGATAGGGTATATAAGACTACCCGCACTCATGGACCTCTATATTCATCTTCTATACGTCCTAGTCAGCAAGATTCTCTCTTCTATACTTAATTCTCCCGCACCCATCCATCTTCTATATCATCCTCTATCCACTCTATCCACTGTGAGACTCACTTGTCACTTTATCTAAATATATACATGTGTGATCTAGTTTTGAAGGATTTATTGAGACGAATTTAATGGTGAAATCAAAATTTAATTTGGATTTTTGGTTTGTGAGTTATAGCATTTTTTCTTTGTTTAGCAAGTGGAGCCCGCCACTATAGAGTATAGAGTAAGCACAATACCACTCTAAATATAGAGTGAGAGAAAAGATAGAGTATCGTTTTAGAGTACCCAGTGCAGCAGTTTTTACTCTATATTCATACTCTAAAGTTTTAGAGTATCGTTTTAGAGTACCCACTACGGATAGTCTAAGATGTACCGCTGACCTCTTCCTACGCTAAACATATCACCAATGCATATATTCAGCTACTGCCTTATCAAATTCGGGATAAATAAACTAAAATGTGCACCAACAAAAATATTGACTCAACAAAAATGCCATCAATCAAGAAATCATAAAAACATTTAGGGCGTGCGTATTTAGTTCAGGGGCTGTAAAGTTTTCGGGGGTATTATAGCACATGTATAACTATAGCAATTAGTGTCTAATCATGAACTAATTAGGCTTAAAAGATTCGTCTCGCAATACATGCAAACTGTACAATTAGTTATTTTTTTGTCTATATTTAATGCTCCATGCATGTCTCTAAACATTCGATGAGATGAGGTGTAAAGTATTTAAGTGAGAACTAAACATCCCCTTGTACTTGTTTGATGAGCTTCTTGATCCGCTCCGAAGCCGTTTTAGCTTTTCTCCAACCAAACACTAGCAGCGACCCCTACGCGCGACCATAGCTTTTTCCTTCCATTGGTGCAGGGCAAGGGCGCCAGAGGCAGAGGTTGGGGAGGTGGGCACGGACGCTGCTGCGCCTTCTGCGCGCAAGCCAAGGGGTGGCGACGAATTCTTCCGCGCGCGAGCCACGGAGCAAGACACCCGGGCGCGCGAGCCACGGAGCAAGACGCCCGGGCGAGCTACCCAGCGGCGGCGTCCGGGCCGCCCATGCCATGGGGAGCCAGCGGCGGCGGGCCTGGCCGTGCGAGTCAGGTAGGATTAGGAAGGGGCGACATCATTGTTTTGCCGTCGAAACCGAGTCTCCGTGCGAGGCTGTACAAAGGGGGGCGGCGGCTAAAGCTGGACGAAAAGCTCGCAACTCGATAGCTCGCTCGACTCGGATCGATAGTGGCTCGGCTCGGCTCGTTTAATTTCTCAAACGAGCTGAGCAAGCATCTAGCTCGTGTCTTAACGGACCAGCTCGCGAGCCAGCTCGAGCCAGCTCGCGAGCCTAACGAGCCAAAGTTGTTGGCCTTAAACTTTTATTAGTGTTATATAACTTTATATCTTACACTTTATAATTTGTTGATGATTGGACTTTGACTCTATAAATTTTAGATTAATTTGACTCTTTTTATTTTAAATGAATGTATGGATAATGGATGCATCATATATGGTATGGAGTATAAACCATAGACAATGTATGATGTATAGTATTATAATATAATAGTACATATTATTTTTGTATGATTTATTAAGACTTATGAATGAACTAGTTTTATATCATTACCATTATCAAACTTTAGATAATACACATATTACATTTTTTATGTTTTAATATGGCTGGCTTGCGAGCCAAACGAGTCAGCACGAGCTCGTAAACGAGCCGAACCGAGCCGGCCTTCTGGCTCGTTAAGATAACGAGCCGAGCCGAGCTGGCTCATTATCTTAACGAGCCAGAACGAGCCGAGTCAAACGAGCCGAGCTGGCTCGTTAGTCCAGCTTTAGCGGCGGCGGCATAGTTGTGCGTGGGAACCAATGGATAAGATGCAAAGATAATACCGGGTCTAAACAAATAGAAAAATAAGAGATAATAAAGAAAAAAGAAAGGAAGAAAAGAAAATCAGAAAAACAAGAAACAAGCCGGAAACAAAACCCAATTGCTACTGGGCTTTAAGTTGCTACAATTAGTCTAACTACGGAACCGACACGGAATGTGCGGGCACATTTCAAGCGCGGCAACGCCGTGCACTGTTCTAGTATACTCTATTTTTCTACCAGCATATATACTCTATTTTTCTACCTACAATATAGGGCCACATTATTTATCAAACCGGTATATTCGTCTCTCTCTCCTTTTTCCATTTCTGTCTACATTATTTGACCAGCATATACTCTATTTTTGGTACCCACGTGAAAGATTCCACGTCTGGACAGCTGGATGGCCTGTCTTTTCAGCGTGTACATGTCGGCTGCTGACTGGCCCAGGTCATATCGTCTGCTTTCACTTGTGTAAAAATGCCATGAATTTTGCATGTGGAATACTCATCTCAAAACATAGTAACCGGCGCATGCATGTTTCGATCCTACCAGAATATGAGCTTTGAAATGCCTCTGTACACTTCAAAGAGAGGGATATTTCAAAACTATCCAAACTAATAGGTAGCTAGCCAGTGAAAGAGTGCCCTACCTTTAAAGAAAATTTAAATCAAACCATCTTGTTTATCGAAGTTAGTATCAACATTTATAACACCAAATAGACATATAGTCCCTGTAAACTCTCTGTAAGAACTGGTATTTACGTTGATTTTAATGGAAATAGGGAGATTCCTCGTTTCAAAAAAAAAGTAACACCAAATAGTCATGCATACATATACTCCCTCTGTCTCAAATTAAATCAACTTTTAAAGTCGTTCAAACTTCTAAGTCAAACTATTTTAAGTTTGATCAAATTTATAGAAAGAGCACCAATGTTATGTTTATGACACTAAATTATAGTGTCACTTAATACATTATGAAATATATTTTTATATTTTACATATTTGATGTCCACCTTTTTCTACAAAGTTGGTCGAACTTAAGAAAATATATAATGAATCAAATGATGCTTAGTTGGTATAGTAAAAATGATTTATTTTATAAAATTACTCCATCTGCCCTAAAATAACTACACATATCGTTTTTCAATGAGTCAATTTTTTCTAAGTTTGAGTACCTTTATAGAAAAAGTATTAACATTTATATCTGTAAATAACTTTATTATAAAAAATACATGTCACGATTAATTTGTTGATACTTACTATGCATCATAAATATTAGTACTATTTATTATATATTTGATCAACTTTTTTAAAAATAACTCTCAAAAAGGCGGTGTGCAGTTCTTTTGGTAAGTTGGTAGCTAGTTGTTGCAATTGGACAAAACTAAACTGAATGTTTTTTTTGTAACAGTCAGAGTGCGTACGAAGTAGAAAAGTTGGCCTTGGCTTTTTTTAGGCTCGTCCTGTAGTACAACAGATGCCGAGGTTGTGTGGCCAGCACAGGCGATTCCGGCTGGGATCCTTGTGATCTTTCCTGGACACTGCGACGCCCATTCCTTTGTTATCTGGGCGCAAGTTGCTGGGCAGCCGCAGGATTCAGATCGCCACGAATTCGGAGGTCACAAAACAAAAGTGGATTCGAAGGTAGCCGGGACGTAAAAAAGGCCAGCACCTTTTTACTTGTTCCTTGAATGTAACATATGCATCATGTCCTTTCATTTATCGAAAGGGCAGAAATTCTTTCATGACACCGCCCGTACAAGTCTTATAGCTCCACCGGCACATATATATAAACATGTGATGATCGATGCACCATGTCAATGCATGCCATGAAAAATGCACCATATCTAGTGTTTTTGGTTTATTCTAAGTCAACAATAAAAAAAGCATGCACATGCACGCGCATGGAATTATATATTATGTGAAAATGACATAAAAGTGGAAAAAGAAAATTCATCCAAAAACATTATACTCCCTCCGTCCCTAAATAATTATTTTCTAGAGTTGTCTTAAGGCAAACTTTTTATGTTTAACTGAATTTATATAGAAAATATAAATATTTGTGACACCAAATTATTATGTTACGAAGATACAGTTTATGGTGTATCCGATGATACTAATTTGGTATCATATATATAAATATATATGGCGTTTTGAAAAATGAAAAATTGGAACACCCATAGTTCATTTCAAGACACTATATATGGCCGTTGTATGTACAGTTGATATTCAAACTCAATGTTCAAAAATCATAGGAGAATATTAAATCTTGGGTGCATAACAGTAGATGATTTTACCTTTTCAATGATACTAATTTCTAGCTAGCCCGGCATCTCAAGTATTGTATCCTGAGCACTCGGTGATCATAACAGTATATGACCACATTTAACCACATGATGAGGCGCTCCATTGAGAAACTCTATATATGTCGCATTGCTTAACTGCGGCTTAGAAATGCACGAGTGATGACGTGTGCCGTTTTGGATGGATTCCAGCTTCTCATTTGTTCTCTCTCCGCCCCAAAATTACTAATGATTTAGGTTTGTTCTAAGTCAAACCAATATAACTTTAATCAAATTTATAGAAAAGTAAATCAACATTCATGACACCACCAAATATGTATAATATATGAAAAATATTTTGTAATAAATCTAATAATACTTATTAAGTATCATAAACATTAGTATTTTTTATAAACTTATTCAGTCAAACTTAAAATGGATTAACTTAGAACAAACCTAGAATGTCAGTTATTTTAGGACGAAGTATAAGCTAGCGATGTGGGCATGAGCAGTGCAAACATGCCCTAGAGTTGACCCATCATGAATCTCGTGCATGGCTATAATAAGTAGTCCCAGTTATAACATAATACTATATCGGAAATATTGGCGTGCTACCGGGTGTAGCTGCGCACCCAGCAAAATATAGGGGGTGTAGCTACATAGGGATGAAAACGAAAATAATAATCTCTGGTTTTTGGAAATTGTTTTCGAGGTTTTTCTGATTTTTAGGCCTAAACGAAAACGGTAGTGGTAATCGAAAAAAACGAAAACAATAATGGTAAAAGTAATCGGAAATGAAAGCGAAAATGGTTTTGTCCTCTTCCAATCGTTTTCGACGATTCCCATATTTAACCGGTAATTTACTATAGGTAATTACCGATTTAAAGGACTTTAATTAATGAATCTTAATTTATTTATAGACTATACAATGCATTACAATCTGCATACGCAAGCATATAAGGAATTTTTTTTTTTGGAAAGGAACGCATCTGCACACGCAAGCACATAAGGCAAATATTTTTTTTGGAAAGGAACTATCTATACAAAAATATTTCATCTGTATAACATGAAGGCAATCAGCCTATCACCCAATCACTTGCTGCATCTGTAACTCCAATAATTCATGTTTTGATCACTATGCTAGGTTGAGTCAATTTATTAGAACATGATCGTTTATTTGTGTCTTTGTCAAGAATTATCATACTGTTGTATGGTTTGCCACTATTTGAAACCTAAGACGGTGTGAACCGTGAGGTTTCAGCTTGTGATTTTGTCTATTGTGGCTTTATTTATCATTATCATGTGAGATAGACCAAGTTATATGTATCTTCTCATGTTCTACGGTTTAGCATGTTTATCGTTTTTGAGGATATCGTTCTCATGGATTCCGATCGTTATCGATGTATTTTCCAAAATTACCAAAATATCGGCACCGTATTCGTTTCCGACAATATTGTATCGATTTCATTTTTGAGGAAAAAAAATGAAAATAAAAGTGATTTGGCCTCCGATCGATTGTTTCCAATCGTTTTCATCCCTATAGCTACACACACCATGTTTCAATTGTAGTCTGAACATGTTGCATCAGTTATAAGTGCATGTTTCAAGTGTTTCATGAAAATATTTCATCAACATGTTTCAAGTGTTTCAAGTGTTCAAAGTGGATGTTGCAAGTGTATCAAGCAAATGTTGCAGGAGACTGGGTCAAGTGGATGTTGCAGGTGTTTCATCTGCATGTTTCAAGTGTTTCAGGTGTTCAAACTGGATGTTGCAAGTGTTTCATTTGAATGTTGCAAAGGGTGTGTAACCCCGTCCTAGAAAATCCATACTCAATACTATATATTCTCCAATGGAAAAATATAAATCTTTGAAAAATAATATCTGTAGTATAAAGTTGTTATTCATATTATTGAAAGAGTTATATATTTCTTATGAAGGTATTTTTCATAATGAATCTAGTAATGCCAATCTTATGTTATGAATACATATACAATATTAGATATTCTTAGACGAAGGTAAAAACAATGATCTACCTATTAGGACAAATCTAGCTAATAGATAGATGGACTTTGACGAAGCAAATTTAAAATTTTATATAAGACCCTAAAGTGCATATACCATATAGGCATGCATCTAGCCATTTCGGCAAAAGCAATAGCTTGGTTATTGGCTTTCAGAAATATTCTTTTTTTGTCTCCATCGAGCGCCTGTGCGAAGAAGAAAACCCATACACACGCACAGACTGGGAAGGTCACCTGAGGACTGAGGCGTAGGCCAGCATGCATGTGGACGTACGATGAGAATGCTAGTATATATATAACGCGACAAGACAGAAGGTTGGACCATAGGCTTGCTAGCTTCCAAACGACAAACTGCTTACACTACAAGGTCTCGAATGTCGATGTAACACCCTAAAATTTCGAAATATTTTAAAAAAAATAGGTAAATATGATTTTTATGTATTTTGTGAGCATACAAACTTAGAAAAGTATTGATTTTTATTAACTTAAAATCAAATATAAGGGTAGGAACATGTTTGTGCACTCATGTTGTTGCATTTGAATTTTTGTATTGAGTGGTTGGTTTCAAATTCAAAAGAGGATTCAAATTTTTTTTGAAAATGGCTTTAGAAAATTGGAAAAAGAAAAAGAGAAAGAAATCCTATTCTATTCGGCTTTTTGGCCTAACTCAGCCCGAGCGCCGCGCCCACTTCTCCCGCACGCGGGCCGCTCGCTCTCTTTTCCCCGCGCGCGGCCCACTTCTCTTTTCCCCCGCGTCCCGCCTGGGCCGAGCCCAGCAAGTCGCTGGCCCAGCTCGCGCGCGCGCACCGCATGCCTCTCCCTGCGTGTCACTGACGCCGCGGGCCCGCGTGTCGGACGCCTTGTTCCTCCCCACGCTGGCGTCGAATATCCTTCCTTGTTCACCACCGATCGAATCCACCTCCCATATCTCTTCCTTCCTTGTTTAGAGCACCACAGGGCTATAAAAGCCGGATGCCGCACCCCTCCGCTCCATATTGCACCGAAGCAGGGGACCAACATCGTCCCGAGGAGGCCACGCGCGAGCCGTAGCCCTAGCCGTCCGCCTCTCCGAGCCGCGCGACTTCCTTGGTTCGCCCTTGGCTTCGATTTTGCCCTAGGTGAGCTCGCCATGTCCTCCACTCCCTCCCGGTACTTTCTATTCGTTGAATGGTGCTCAGAATCGAGTTCTCGTGTTTTCCGGCCATGGCGTCGCCGCGGAACGCCGTCGGGTTCCTGTTCCGGCCGGAGCGCCACCGCCGGCTGTTCCCCGATTCGATCTCAGTCGTCCGTTTTAAATCCAGCGGCCGTAAATCTAAGATACCGGTTCAGCCGGCAGAATTGCTAAAGAGTCCCTGGAAAGTTTGAATATAGAACCCGCAGTCCAAGGCATATTCCTGAATTGCGTTTTCTTTTTCGTAAAGCGTAGTTTGATCTCGGTAACGTCAGAAATACGTTTTCACTTATTTACAGTTTTGCCATTATGTTATTTCATGCGTAGAATCTCCGTTTTAACTCCGATTTGACCCGTTCAAATTGCGTTAGGTTCGTATTTGCGAGCTCTACATGTTAGTAGTACTGTACAGTAGGTTTGTGACATTTTATTTTCGAGTTTGAATTAAAGTAATTATTTTTCTATAGGAAATCTTTGTAAATTCATAACTTCGTCGTTTTAGCTCCGTTTTTCGTGGTATTCGCGTCTGTGTGATCCTAGCGAGTTGTAGATTCATTTTAAAGAATTTTTATCTTATTTTATTACTGTTGGTGTACTGTTCTAATTATAGTCTTGTTTATTTATGCATGATTGTTTCTGGATGAATGTTGTTGCTATTGTTGATCGAGTATAGACGGTGAGCATTTCGTTGGGGATCAGGAGTTTTTCTACGAGCAAGATCATCAGGACCAGTTTGAGCAAGGCAAGTATAGCATGGGATTATCCTTGTTGTCCTATTCACATTAAGCAAACAATATCATTATGCATATATTCCCTTGTTAAGGATGACTTAGTGTTGATCTTATTCCTTGATACCTATTATATTGCATGGAGTAGTATTGCTAGTGCTTAACATGGACTATGATCATGTAATTTGTCTAATGAAATATGCAATAAACATTAAAAGATATCTTTTTATTATTGTTTAAAGGGGACTAGAGCATGGGGTTATTTTTGGTGCTCTAGTTACTCTCCTTAAGGACTTATCTGTAAGCGAACATCCGGGATTTACAGTACAACTGTGAGGGCTATATGGCTCTGGCTTTAGTCATATAGAAGGACCTTTTCTAGCTTGTTAGTGGTAACCTTTTTGGCGTAAGAATGGCTTGACGAATCGGGTATAGTGCGGCCTCTGTCCTTATGTATATAGGCTGCGTGTTATTGTGTCATTTGGAAGGGGGGCTCTACATCTGTTTGCCGAGTGAATCTAATGGCCCTAACTTGTTAGACGAACCTTTGAAAGACTTCATAGTGTTCCCATGCCTGCTCACCTTGGAAGTGTTTTGGGAGTAATTAACCCGGGCATATGGGCGACACGACTCATAGTGAAAGTGTACAACCTCTGCAGAGTGTAAAACTGTTATAACAGCCATGCTCACGGTCACGAGTGGCCTTGGACCCTTATGGAATAGTTGATCATTAATAATGAATATGTTTTTGCTATTCGTTAATCATTTCACATGGATCATATGTTTATTGTTTATACGGAGACATTTTGATATTATTGATATGCTAAAATTATGCCAATTAAAAGCTACATGCTGTTAAACTAATGTCATGCCTTTGAGCCTCATGAACCCTATGTTACACTTGTTGAGTACGAGATGTACTTACGCTTGTTTATTTTTCTTACTTGGATAAAAATCCCGGATGGGTAACAGATGGTACAAATAGTGGCTACTATTTCTACTTCTCTGAAGATTACTAGACTTGCAGTCAACCAGTCAATGTGCCTGTGATTGGAGCTACCACGAGAGATTTATATTTTACTTACGCTACATTTGTGTAAAGACTATGTGTTAATAATCGTGATGTAATAACATTTGTGATAATACTTCCTTTATAATTTGTTAACTTATGTGTGATTGATCTCTGAGCACACATAAGAGTATGCATTCCATTTGGTCTTTAAATGGGTGTGACAAATTGGTATCAAAGCTTTTGTTGACTGTAGGATGCAAGCCTAGCTAGAAATGGTCGATTTAGTATCTTCTTTTTCACTATTTTTATGCTTATTATCTTGCTCTTGTTATTTGATAAATTTTATGCTTCTTATGTCTCATTCTATTACGAAATTTTGCCTCTATTCTAACTACATCTAAAACTCTGTAGATGGTTCGTGGCCGCAAGACTGCCCGCATCACCACTGGAGGACACTACCCACCTCGTGCTTTGCTTGCACCTGAAGAGCTACAAGAGGAAGCACCGCAGGAGCAGGAGCAGGCCCCTGAAGCACCAATCCAAGCGCCAGCACCTTCCCAGGAAGAACCCGAGCCTGAAGAAGATCCTGAGATTATTGAGATTGAAGATGATGAAGAGGAGGAAGCCAATAGAGGAGAGCAACCCCCGTCTCCACCACATGATGAAGCTGCTGAGGATGTGCCACCTCCTCTAATGGGGTGGACTGTGAAGATCTACCACAAGGATGGAGGAGACGCTGTCTCTCACCATCGACTTGTGGGAATGCTCTCTGCCTACTTCGCTGATTGGCACCTAGCTGTGGAGTACGTCTGTTGGGAGTATACCCATCCGCTGGAGGACACTTACTGGAAGGCGAGAGCAAGTATTTTTTCCTAAGGATGAGGAAAAAGGGGCATACCAGCTGGACAGTATGTATGCTCACATGGGTCGTCGAGCTACCATGGAGGATAGCATTGAAGACGCCGCCTTTGAAGCATGTATGGGCCTCCATTACCTTCGCTTTGATAGCATGAAGCATGATGTTCACCGTTACTTCCCTCGTGCACACCTCGACCTTGGGTGGGCCATGATGGATCCAGTGCAGTTGGAACCACTTCCTCGGGTGATGGTGAACCTTGTCTATGATATGATGGAGAGGAAGTTGCAGTTAGAGGAGATGGTGAAGGCATAGGGGAAGACCATCAAGAGGTGCCAAACAATGATTGATGAACTCCGAGCAAACCAAGGCATGGCCAAGATTTACGAGACATTAGAGCATGAGCCACGTCATTAGAAAATATGAGTCCTTCATGTAATAAGAACGTTCTTAGTAACGTCAGTTGAGTCTTCGAGTCTGTCGTGTGGTTTGAACTTTGGTGTGATAGTTGCTTTATCATTATGCTTATGTGTGAGTTGGATTTTTTTATGAGTGTTGGGGCTTGTAGGCATGTCTACAAGTTCCATTTTTAAGAATAATAAGTTTATTAGTCAAGAGAATAATAGTTGGATTTGGTATTATCACGTTTCTGTCCTTGCTGTTTTCTGGAGCAGTCTGCAATGTTTCTACTATGGTTCAAAAACAGTTAGTGCAACATTTATGAAATTTTTATGAGAGAAACTAGGTTTAAGCACCTTTCAAATGCCACTGGAATCACCTTTTTATATGATCTGGTTCGAGAGATATAACTGTCACAAGTTAAAATTTCTGCACAGTCTGGAATCTGGAACAGTTTCTGTTGCGCCTTATTTTTCATTAACTTAACGACAGAATCTGGTCTTATGGTCCAAATAAAAGTTGTGGATAACGTCATAAGCTTTCCAACCATATAAAGCACGCCTCTATTGGACTTCTGTAGCTCGAGATATGATTGATTTACTGAACTTTTAACATTGATATTCGTCCAGAAAACTTTCAGATCTCATTCTTTATCTTATAAGTGGTGGATAACATGGGAATCTCAAAGTTTGCATTTTTATGGATGGCAGATGGCCGGAAGAGGAAGAGGCAGGGGTCGTGGAGGTGTTCCCCCAAATCCACCACCACCACCGCCACCAACTATTGAGCAACTATTGGCAGTGCAGACACAACTTATGCAATAACTGGTGCAGAACCAACAGAATCAGCCAGTTGCTGGGGCACAACCACGTGATAAGCGTGGTGAGTTTTTGAAGGGTCGTCCCCTAGTGTTCACGCATGCCGCTGATGCATTGGAAGCGGATGATTGGCTTCGTGCCGTGGAAAAGCAACTCAACATTGCACAATGTGATGACCGACAGAAGGTGTTGTTTGCTTCTGGACAACTCCAGGGAGAAGCTCAGGATTGGTGGGAATCGTATGACTATGGTCGCCCCACCAATGCTCCCGCGGTCACTTGGCAGGAGTTTAGAGAGAACTTCAGGGCTTACCATATACCAGAAGGGATGATAGAACTGAAGGTAGAGGAATTCAGGAACTTAACCTAAGGGTCATTGTCTGTAGCTGAGTATCGTGACAGGTTTGCCCAGTTGTCACGATATGCTCCACATGAGGTGGCTAATGACAATGATAAGCAGTGTCGCTTCTTGAAGGGATTGTACGATGGACTACAATTGCAGCTGATGTCCAATACTTATCCCAATTTTTAGACGCTTGTGAACCGCGCTATTGTGGTGGATAACAAGCGCAAGGAGATGGATGCCAAGAGGAAAAGGCTTCAAGGACAGGCCTCCGGTAGTAACACTCGTCCGTGTACTGGTTTCCAGCAAGGTAATCAATAGAGGCCTCCTTCTGGTCAGTGGAATCATGGCCAGGTCCCTTTCCGCAATCAGTTTCCGCAACATCCCCCATTCCAGCCGCAGAATGGCACCACACCCTCCGCAGCAGAGTGAGAATCAGACTCAGCGTTAGGGCCCTTCCAATAATACTCCCATGAAGACTAGTGTTCCCAATACCCCCAACAGGTGTTTTCGATGTGGGAAAGAAGGTCACTTGTCTTACAATTGCCCTGAGAAGCCCAACCAGCAGACTCCCCAGAGGCAGGGTAGTCACCAGAAGCCTGCGCCTAACACTGGAAGGGTGAACCACTTGTCTCAACAAATAACAGTGGAGGAACCGGAAGTTATGCTTGGTACATTCGATGTCCATTCCACTCTTGCCACTATTCTTTTTTATTCTGGAGCATCACATTCTTTCATATCACAAGCATTTGTTAGAATACATAGAATTCATTTGTGTGCCATGAAGAACCCTATATTAGTAAACTCACCTGGTGGAAGCATGCCAGCATCTTATCGTTGTCTCCCGATTAGTCTCATTCTAAGGGGGTAGAGTTTATGGTCAGTCCTATAGTATTGAGAACAGCTAGGATTGATCTCATATTGGGAATGGATTGGATGATGTAACAACAAGCAGAGATTCAGTGCAAGGGGAAATCAGTAGTGCCGACAACACCGAAGGGAGATAGGATCAGGGTTGATGTGAAAGTGCAATAATAGGAGACCGCTACAGTGAACCAGCTTAATGATGGTGCCAACAAGGAGGACCTGGTTGTGGAGGAGTTCTCCGATGTGTTTCCTAAGGAATTGCCAGGTATGCCACCAGACCGTGACATTGAATTTATTATTGAATTATTACCTAGAACTGCACCCATAGCTAAGCGTCCATATAGAATGGGAGTAGATGAATTAGAAGAACTTAAGAAACAAATTAAGGAGTTGCAGGATAAGGGTTTCATTCATCCTAGTTCTTCACCTTGGGGAGCACCAGTGATCTTTGTGGACAAGAAAGATGGCACTCAGAGGATGTGTGTAGATTATCGGTCTCTCAATGAGGTTACTATCAAGAATAAGTACCCGTTGCCTAGAATCGATGACTTGTTTGATCAGTTGAGAGGTGCTTGTGTATTCTCCAAGATTGATCTTCGTTCTGGATATCACCAGTTGAAGATTCGTGCTAGTGATATACCAAAGATAGCTTTTACCACACGGTATGGTTTATATGAGTATACAGTGATGTCTTTTGGTCTGACTAATGCCCCTGCATACTTTATGTATTTGATGAATAAGGTGTTCATGGAATATCTGGACAAGTTTGTAGTGGTATTCATTGATGATATCCTAGTATTCTCTAAGACTGAGGAAGAACATGCCAAACATTTGAGGTTGGTCTTGCAAAAGCTCAGAGAACACCAGTTATATGCCAAGCGGAGTAAATGTGAGTTTTAGTTGAAGGAAGTTTCCTTTCTTGGTCATGTTGTCTCAAATGGAGGAATATCAGTAGATCCTAGCAGAGTGAAAGATGTATTGAACTAGAAGCCACCAACCAATGTAAGTGAAATCCATAGTTTCTTGAGATTAGCAGGCTATTACAGGAGATTTATAGAGGGATTTTCCAAGCTTGCGAAGCCAATGACTGTACTATTAGAAAAGAATGCCAAGTTTGTGTGGTCTGAGAAGTGTCAGGCTAATTTTGAGGAATTGAAGAAAAGATTGACCACTGCACCAGTATTAGTCTTGCCAGATCTGAGTAAACATTTCTCTATCTACTGTGATGCATCTCGTTTGGGGTTGGGATGTGTTCTTATGCAAGAAGGTAGAGTTGTGGCATATGCATCAAGACAGTTGAGAAAGCATGAATTAAATTATCCTACTCATGACTTGGAATTAGCTGCAGTGGTTCATGCACTAAAGATATGGAGACATTATTTGATTGGACATAAGAGTGATATATACACTGATCACAAGAGCCTGAAGTATATCTTCACTTAATCAGATCTGAACTTGAGGCAGCGTAGATGGTTGGAGTTGATAAAGGACTATGATCTGGATGTGCATTATCACTCAGGGAAGGCCAACGTCATTGTTGATGCTCTTAGTAGGAAAAGCTACGCTAATGAAGTGCAAGTAATACCTATGCCAAGAGAGTTGTGTGCTGAATGTGAGCATCTGAACTTAGGGTTTACCATCAATGCAGTAGAATTGGTACTAGAACCTACTCTGGAGCAAGAAATACGCAAGAGTCAGTTGAAGGATGCAAAATTGATAGAGATAGCGGAGAATATAGTGAAGGGCAAATCACCAGGATTCCATAAGGATAATAATGGTACGCTATGGTTTGGAAAAAGGCTGTGTGTGCCTGAGGATAAGACTATCAGAGAGGCAATTCTATGTGAAGCTCATGAGTCAGCTTATTCCATACATCCTGGGAGTACTAAGATGTATCTGGATCTGAGAGAGAAATATTGGTGGTATGGTTTAAAAAGAGATGTTACTGAATATGTTACTTTGTGTGACACTTGTCAAAGGGTGAAAGCTGAACATCAGAGACCTGCAGGATTGTTACATCCTATGCAGATACTCGAATGGAAATGGGAAGAAGTTGGTATGGATTTCATAGTTGGGTTGCCACGTACTCAGAGAGGGTATGATTCAATTCGGGTAATAGTAGATCGTCTAACAAAGGTTGCTCATTTTCTGCCAGTTAAGACTACATATAGCAGTGCAAGGTTGGCATAATTGTATATGGAAAGAATAGTGAGTCTACATAGAGTTCCTAAGAAAATTGTGTCTGATCGGGGTACCCAGTTTACATCTCATTATTGGCAAAAGATACATGAATCACTAGGAACCAAGCTGAACTTTAGTACAGCCTAACATCCACAAACAGATGGACAGACGGAGAGAATTAATCAGATATTGGAAGATATGTTGAGAGCTTGTGCTTTACAATATGGTACTAGTTGGGATAAGAGTTTGCCTTATGCAGAGTTCTCTTATAACAATAGTTATCAGAAGAGTCTTCAGATGGCACCGTTTGAGGCTCTGTATGGACAAAAGTGTAGAACCCCGTTGTTCTAGAATCAGACAGGGGAAAGTCAAGTGTTTGGGCCTGATGTACTCAAGGATGCTGAAAAGAAAGTAAGAATGATTAGAGATAATCTAAAAATAGCCCAGTCCCAATAGAAAAGTTATGCTGATACTCGGAGGAGAGAGTTGACTTTTGAAGTAGGGGGTTATGTCTACTTGTTGCCTAGAATCGATGACTTGTTTGATCAGTTGAGAGGTGCTTGTGTATTCTCCAAGATTGATCTTCGTTCTGGATATCACCAGTTGAAGATTCGTGCTAGTGATATACCAAAGATAGCTTTTACCACACGGTATGGTTTATATGAGTATATAGTGATGTCTTTTGGTCTGACTAATGCCCCTGCATACTTTATGTATTTGATGAATAAGGTGTTCATGGAATATCTGGACAAGTTTGTAGTGGTATTCATTGATGATATCCTAGTATTCTCTAAGACTGAGGAAGAACATGCCAAACATTTGAGGTTGGTCTTGCAAAAGCTCAGAGAACACCAGTTATATGCCAAGCGGAGTAAATGTGAGTTTTAGTTGAAGGAAGTTTCCTTTCTTGGTCATGTTGTCTCAAATGGAGGAATATCAGTAGATCCTAGCAGAGTGAAAGATGTATTGAACTAGAAGCCACCAACCAATGTAAGTGTCGGTACCAACAGTACGGGGGTACCCACAACTATCGCCAAAACACTAACATAACCGAAACCGCAATGAAAGATAGCCCACCTCGGCCGAGTATCACGAGGCCCGCTCGACGGGGCGCCTCGACCGCGCCCCGGCTCCGACTCGTACGAGGCCCGCTCGACGGGGCGCCTCGACCGCGCCCCGGCTCCGACTCGTACGAGGCCCACTCGACGGGGCACCTCGACCGCGCCCCGGCTCCGACTCGTACGAGGCCCGCTCGACGGGGCGCCTCGACCGCGCCCCGGCTCCTCGACGTGTTTTCTTTACCTACCCCAGGACGAAAGCCATAGCATTCAATGCGGGTACCTACCACCACCTACCGGCATGGCTGCGTCATGGACCAACGTGGGAACAATACCCACATCGAGTCTCACTGTTTTACCGCCCATCCCATGATGGGAGGTGAAACCCGTCACTGTACCCACCTTACCGCACACTGTTCACCATCAATCACCCTCGAGGGAGGATAAGACAAGGTCCGTTCCCCGCGATATCAGGGATTCGGCCTTATCCATCCAACCTCGACCCGGCCTCGACCCAGCTTCGATGCTCGGCTTAGTTCGAAGGACGGTATGGCATGGCGCTCTGGGTCATTTCGCCATCTTGTCTCCCACAACGTCAGGGTACCCAGGGATGGCCGGCCATTTCGAAGGCACGTCGCTACAGTCAACTCAATAGGAATCGACAAAGCATCACCTCAAGGCTCCCCTTGGCTTGGCCTCCTCTCGCCTTATAAAAGGGTAGGCCAGGGTTCGACAGAGGGGGGCGGAGGAACGAACCAACCAACGAACAGACGAACAAAAAGAAGACGAAACAACCAACCACCCGACCAAACAACGAAAAGCAAGAGATCAACATCTCAAGCAACCGCCTTTCTCCTTTTTTCTCTTTGAGACTTAGGCTCGACACCCTCTCTCGCCTACTTGTAACCCCTACACGAGCACCTCGGTGCAAGGAAATACAAACCTCTCCCCCCCGCTGGATGTAGGGCCTTCTTTTGCCCGAACCAGGATAAACCCCCGTGTGTTCTCCTTGCATCACCATCCAGGAAAGAGTCACGTAGCATTTACTCGTTGGTTTAGGACCCCCCTCGGTCCGAACACCGACAGTTGGCGCACCAGGTAGGGGAGCGCTGCGTGCAAACCTCGCTTTGTCGCCGTTCTTCCTGGATGGCTAACCCCGAACGCCCGATCCCATTGGCTACGGTGATCTGGTTTGGGAGTTTGGAGTTCATGTCGCTTGGCTTTGGCTACGACATGATCCTACTTCCACCCAGGCACCCAACCGACGAGGATTACGAGCTCTCCCAGCCCGGGGGAGCAGTCAACCGGCACCGTCGCTCCAGGCGGGCGCGGGCCGCCCGGCGACGGCGAGCCCGGTACAACCACCGTCTCCACCTGGCGGAGGGCGATGGGATCCCCCGGTCCGGCACCCCCCAGACAGGCGCCAGCCTAGATCTCCTTTTGGAAGATTTGGGAAGGACGAGCCTGGCTGAGGGTGGCATGCCGACGAAGAATCCCGCCGCTCCCCCGTCCGGTGAGACACCACTGTCCGTAGCATCTATTTTGCCACGGGCAGCGACGTCCCCATCACCATTCCCGTTTGGGCTGGACTCGGTTGCCCGGGTGTATGCATCCTCCGTGAGCACTCGCATGAGCGCTTATGAGGAACTCCCCGGACACCATCTACGCTCCACTCTAGACCTCGTTGCGTCCACGCCGGCTTCTGATTATCGGGACTCTACCGAGACACCGGAAACAGAGCCTCATGTGACTGCTTCTTCATATCGTCACCGCGGTGACGGTTGGCAACGGCCACACATTCCCCCGTCATATTACTACTTTGGCGCTCCTGACTCTGACTCGGCTGACGACACCTATGATCCGACTCGCGAGTGCTTCAACATCGACGTTGAAAGCACCTCAGAATCAGAGGACGAAGAGCCGGTCGAAGGAAGGCACATGCCCCCTCATGTCGAACTTCCTGCCGAGCGAAACGAGCCCCAGTTCCTTGCGGATCAAGGAGCGCAGCTCGAACAGATTCGCGAGTTGCAGGACCAGCTTGACGAGGAGCGGGAAAACCTGGATCTTCTCCAGCAAACCCTCGAGCGTGAGCGTGCGGAACACGTATTTGGCGGGAGAGCTCGTGAGAGAGCTCGCGACGTCAACCGTTGCATCGACGAGGACCGGGCGGTCGACCCTCTGGTTTTCGCTTGAGCCAGCCAAAACGTCGTTGCCGCTGCCATGCTCCTGCGCAACATGCCCGAGCCGTCAAACCCTGATGCCCGTCGGGCTCGAGACGAAATCCAAGGACTCCTCGAGACTGCCGCCATGCAGCAGGCTGAGAGCTCTGCCTCGAGGCGGCGCGAAGTAGCCTCGGAGCGGACCCTCGAGCCTTCCCGATAGGAGAGAGAAGCCTCGGTTCATCCCGAGCCTGCCCGGCGAAACCGGGTAGCACCGGCCCCTGAGCCCATCGCCAACGACCGCGAGCCTCGAGACACCCGTGGCAATGTCGTCGAGCGTCGCACGCGCAAACACGGTGACGGTGTAGCTCAAGGCTACCACGTCCACAGGGGCGGACGCTACGACAGCTCAGAAGACCGTAGCCCTTCACCCGAACCCCCAGGTCCTTAGGTGTTCAGTAAGGCTATCCGTGAGATGGTGCCCCCGGCTCGGTTCCGTCCCCCCATGACTCTCACCAAGTATAACGGCGAGACCAAACCCGAACTTTGGCTCGTCGATTTTCGCTTGGCGTGTCAGTTGGGCGGGGCCACCGACGACCGGGTCATCATTCAGCAACTCCCCCTGTTCCTCTCCGACACCGCCCGAGCCTGGCTCGAGGATCTCCCACCTTAGCAGATCCACGACTGGGACGATCTCGTGAGGGTGTTCGAGGGAAATTTCAAGGGAACCTACATGCGCCCCGGCAACTCGTGGGACCTCCGGGGCTGTAAGCAGAAACCAGATGAGTCCCTCCGGGACTACATCCGGCGCTTCTCCCGGCAGCGCACCGAGCTCCCCAACATCACCGACTCCGACGTGATTACGGCCTTCCTCTCTGGTACCACCTGTAAGGAGTTGGTCCGGGAGTTGGGCCGTAACACCCCGCTCACTGCCAATGGATTGATGGACATCGTCACCAACTTCGCCGCCGGCGAGGAGGCGGTTGGTGCAATCTTTGGCAGCGAGCCGGCGAGGGGGGAGCAGAAGGTCGACGACCCCGCGAGTTCCACCCGAGGCCCCAAGAGAAACAACCGCAAGAAGAAGAAAGGCCAGCAGGGCAAGCTCGAGGCCCCGGCCGACGAGCTCGTCGCTGCTACCGAGCACAAGAAACCTCGAGGCCCCCCCAGCGGGGGCGTCTTCGACAAAATGCTCAAAGAGCCGTGTCCCTACCACAAGGGACTCACTAACAATATCCTCGAGGATTGTCACATGCTGCGCAGGTACTTCGGGGGTGCCGGCGCCAAGAAGGATGACAAGGAGGAGGACCCTAAAGGTGACGACAAGGACGGGGAATTTCCCGAGATCCGCGACTGCTACATGATCTACGGAGGGCCCTCGACCTGCCTCTCTGCGCGCCAGCGCAAGCGAGAACGGCGCGAGGTCTTCTTCGTACAACCGGCAGTACCCTGTTTCCTTGATTGGTCTGCGGTGGCCATCAGCTTCGACCGTGATGACCACCCAGACTACGTCCCCAACCCGGGGGTCTATCCACTCGTCGTTGACCCCGTCATCGCCAACACACGCCTCACCAAAGTGCTCATGGACGGCGGAAGCAGCCTCAACATTATCTACTCTCAGACCCTCGACCTCTTGGGGGTCGACAGAGCGCGCCTCCAGCCTAGCGTCGGGGGCTTCCACGGAGTCGTGCCAGGGAAACGGGCGAAACCCCTCGGGCGGGTCGATCTGCCTGTTTGCTTTGGCACACCGGCCAACTTTCGAAAGGAAACTCTCACTTTCGAAGTGGTCGGATTCCATGGAACGTACCACGCTATCCTGGGACGCCCATGCTACGCCAAGTTCATGGCGATCCCAAACTACACCTACCTTAAGCTCAAAATGCCTGGCCCAAACGGTGTCATCACTGTAGGGCCCTCGTATGAACATGCCTACGAGTGCGACGTCGAGTGCGTCGAGCACAGCGAGGCTGTTTTTGAGTTGGTAAGCTTGGCTGCAGACCTCGACGGTCTCGCCAAAACGATTCCTGACCCAAAACGCCATGCCGGCAGCTTCGAGCCCGCCGAAGACGTCAAACTCGTACCCCTCGACCCCGCTGATCCCAAAGGGAGGACGCTGAACGTCAGCGCCACCCTCGATCCTAAATAGGAAGCCGTGCTCGTCGACTTTCTCCGCGCGAACGTCGACATCTTTGCGTGGAGTCCCTCGGATATGCCGGGCATACCCAGGGAAGTCGCCGAGCACACCATGGAGATCCGGGCTGGATCCAAACCGGTGAAGCAACGCCTGCGCCGCTTCGATGAGGAGAAGCGCAGGGTCATCGGCGAGGAGATACACAAACTGTTGGAGGCCGGGTTCATCAAGGAGGTTCATCATCCCGAGTGGCTAGCTAATCCTGTATTAGTTAGAAAAAAGAGTGGGAAATGGAGGATGTGCATAGACTATACTGGTTTAAATAAAGCATGTCCAAAAGTTCCCTTCCCTTTGCCACGCATTGATCAAATCGTTGATTCCACCGCGGGATGTGAAACTCTCTCATTCTTAGATGCATATTCCGGCTACCACCAGATCAAAATGAAGGAGTCCGACCAGCTCGCGACTTCATTCATCACCCCATTCGGCATGTATTGCTACGTTACGATGTCCTTCGGTCTCCGGAACGCGGGGGCAACGTACCAGCGATGCATGCAACACGTTTTTGGGAAGCACATTGGGTCAACCGTCGAAGCTTACGTCGACGACATCGTGGTCAAAACCCAACGTGCCGACGATCTGGTCAGCGACCTCGACGTTGCATTCAAGTGCCTCAGGGCAAAAAAACATCAGACTCAATCCGGAGAAATGTGTTTTCGGCGTCCCACGAGGTATGCTTTTAGGGTTTATCGTATCTAAACGTGGCATCGAGGCCAACCCTGAAAAAATCTCTGCAATAACCAAGATGGGCCCCATCCGAGATCTCAAAGGCGTACAGAGAGTCACTGGTTGCTTGGCGGCACTCAGCCGTTTCATTTCACGCCTCGGCGAAAAAGCACTCCCTCTGTACCGTCTCTTGAGGAAATCGGACCATTTTTCCTAGAACCTCGAGGCTGAGGAGGCTCTCACGAAACTGAAAGCCACCCTCTCTAGCTCACCGATCCTCGTCCCTCCGACCCCGGGGAACCACTCCTACTCTATGTCGCCGCGACATTACAAGTAGTCAGTGCTGCCCTGGTTGTCGAACGGGCCGAGGAGGCACACACCTTGCTCGTCCAGAGGCTGGTCTATTTCGTTAGCGAGGTGCTCTCTGAAACAAAGTGCCGATATCCACAGATCTAGAAACTGCTATATGCTGTCATCTTGACACGGCGCAAGCTCCGACACTACTTCGAGGGTCACCCGATTACTGTGGTTTCTTCTTTCCCCTTGGGAGAGATAGCCCAGAACCGGGAAGCCTCGGGTAGGGTTGCCAAATGGGCGGTCGAGCTAATGGGCGAGGCATTGTCCTATGCGCCGCGAAAAGCTATCAAGTCACAGGCGTTAGCAGATTTTCTGGCCGACAGGACTGACACACAACTCCCTCCTGCACAGCTCTAAGCGGAGCTGTGGACCATGTACTTCGATGGGTCATTGACGAAAACGGGAGCAGGCGCGGGCTTGCTCTTTGTCTCACCCCTCAGGGTTCACATGCGCTACGTCGTCCGGCTTCATTTCCCTGCGTCTAACAACGTCGCCGAATACGAGGCACTCGTCACGGGGTTGAGAATCGCCATCGAGCTCGGGGTCCGACACCTCGACGTCCGAGGCGACTCCCAACTCGTGATCGATCAGGTCATGAAGAGCTCGAGCTGCCGCGACCCCAAGATGGAGGCCTACTGCCAAGAAGTACAGCGCCTTGAGGACAAGTTTCACGGCCTCGAGCTCAACCACATCGCACGCAGGTATAATGAGGCCGCTGATGAACTGGCAAAAATCGTGTCCGGTCGAGCCACGGTTCCACCGGACGTCTTCGCGAAAGACCTTCGGCATCCATCCGTCGACCTCAGGCCAGACGGGGAGGTCGACGGGGCGTCGCTCGACCCTCCACCTGAGGCAGAAGCCCCCTCGACCGGGGCTCAAGCCATGCAGGTGGGAGATTTGACGCCACCGTCTGACCTCGAACCTGATTGGCGCGTCCCGTACCTCGACTACCTCATCTAAGGGGACCTCCCCTCGGATAGGACTGAGGCTCGACGGATCGCACGCCGGGCCAAAACTTTTGTGATCATGAGCGACAGCAGGGAGCTCTACCGTCGTAGCCCTACCGGTATCCTCCAATGTTGCATCACGAAAGAGCAAGGCAGAAATCTGCTCGGCAATCTTCACTCGGGGGCTTGCGGTCACCACGCTGCGCCTCGAACCCTCATCGGAAACGCCTTTCGACAAGGATTCTATTGGCTGACCGCGGTCTCCGACGCTGTCAAGCTAGTACGCTCCTGCGAGGGTTGTCAGTACTATGCGAGACAGACTCATCTTCCGGCACATGTCCTACAGACTATCCCCATCACATGGCCGTTCACCGTTTGGGGGCTCGACCTTGTCGGACCACTGAAAAGGACGACCGGCGGCTTCACCCACTTGCTCGTCGCAATCAACAAATTCTCCAAGTGGATCGAGGCCCGCCCTATCACCGGCATCAGGTCCGAACAAGCTGTACTCTTCTTCACTAACATTGTTCATCGCTTCAGGGTCCCCAACTGTATCATCACAGACAATGGCACCCAGTTCACTGGCAAAATTTTTTGGATTTCTGCGACAACCACCACATCCGTGTGCTCTGGTCGGTCGTGGCTCATCCAAAAACAAACGGGCAAGTGGAACGTGCCAACGGCATGGTTCTACAAGGCCTGAAGCCCAGAATCTTTAACAAACTAAACAAACATGGAAAAAAATGGGCTGCCGAGCTACCCTTGGTCCTGTGGAGCCTAAGAACAACGCCGAGTCGAGCCACGGGGTTCGCTCCGTTCTTCTTAGTCTACGGGTCTGAGGCTATGCTACCAACCGATATAGAATATGAATCCCCGAGGTTGAAGGCATACAACGAAGGACACAACGACGCCACAAGACAGGACGCCCTCGACCAGCTCGAGGAAGCCCGAGATGTGGCTCTGTTGCATTCTGCCAGGTACCAGCAGGGTCTCCGATGCTACCACGACAGATACGTTGAAAGTCCCTAGTTTGGTTTTGGCTAATTGATGAAACCTAGGACTAACCTTTGTATCTAAGTGGATGATTTAGATAAAGGTGGTCATCGCATATGAGACACTACATTAACTCATGTGGCCAAGATGATGAAGACCGAAGTAATGCTTGGCTCGATGGACCGGTTGTGAGGGTGAAGGGCAAGTCGAGGCTTCGAAGCGAGGGACCATGCGATGGTGAAGCTTGAGCAAGACTTGGCGCCGACGGACCGATGCAACGGTGAAGAGCAAGTGAAGTCAAGGTCGATGGATCGAGACGGTCATGTGATGATATGAAGTGGATCATATCATTTGAAGGAACAAAATGGGCTCAAGGCAAAGGTATAACCATAGGGCCATTTTGTTTTGCACTCAAGACACCATAGAGGGTGTGAGTGGTTTAGGATCGATAGCCGAACTATTAAGAGGGGAAGTCTTATCGGTTATTCGATGCATGGGTGCCACTAGGTGAATTCATGAAGTGCATTGCATGTAGGGCCTAGTGAGCTAACTAGAAAACCTTCGGAAATGATTGTGAAAATGCTAACACACGTACACAAGGTGGTGATCACTTGTTGGTGTTGGCACATTTGCGAAGGTGTTGAAGTTTGGGTGGTAGAGAGGGTTTGGGACTCTCTCTCCTTCCTACCGAGCTTGCGGTGCGGGATTCAGGCGTTTTTAGGGAGTTGAAAAGCCTATTTTCCACTACGCCGAAGTCGGAAAAGAAACGGAGGCGAACGGAAGTCACAGAGGTGACCGGACGCTGCACCGGACGCGGTCTCGGTATGACCGGCGCGTCCGGTCAGTACAGCGAGGCGCGGGCTAGGGTTTGCTACCGGCGCGTCCGGTCACTCGCGGGACCGGCGCGTCCGGTCATCCGCCAGAAGGAACTGAGGTTCGTAGAGGACACCGGACGCGAGGCGCGTCCGGTCATACATGATCGGACGCGTCCAATCATCAAAGGAGCTTACTGGACTCACACCGGACGCGGGTACTGTGGCGTCCGGTCCTTGCGAGGAGCGCGTCCGGTCTTTGTTTCGCGGGCGCGGGTGCTGTGCGGATCAGCGCGTCCGGTCGTTCGAAGCAGCGCGTCCGGTCGTTTGACAGGCGCGTCCGGTCGTTGCCTAGGACGCGTCCGGTCGTTTGTTTGACCGTTGAGGGTCAGTGACCGTTGGAGGATCTAACGGTCGGATTTGTATTTGAGGGACACGTGGACGTCCTAGGACGACCGGACGCGGTCGAGCGCGTCCGGTCAGTGATGACCGGAGCGTCCGGTCATCCCGAGAAAACCCAGTGAAGGGGTATAACGGCTCTATTCGGATGGGAGGCTTATAAATACTCATTGGCCGGCCCTTGGGGAGGCAACTCGTGATTTCTAACATTCCTATACATCCTTTGAGCTAGAACATCTCCTCCCACTCATCTCTCTTGAGTGATTGCATATCATAAGTGAGATTGAGTAATCCCAAAGTGCATTACATAGCTTGAGGGCATCTAGTGGCACTTGTGGGTGGTATAGCCGGTGGATTTCTTGTTACTCTTGGAGAGTACCGCTCCTAGTCGGCTTGGAGATTGTTGGAGGCGTTGGCAAGAAAAGGTGATTGTTCTTGGCCACCTCCGGTTGATTGTAAGGGGTTCGTGTGCTTTCCTCGGCGGGACGCCAAAAGCAACTCTAGTAAATTGCGCGTGTCATTGAGTTACCTCACTTGAGAGTGGTGTCTTGCGGTGCCTTGCGGGGCGTGCCTTGAGGGGCAAGTGACTTGAGGGTCGCACCGAGAAACCATCTAAGTGTTGGTCGACACAACCGGTGACGTAGCTTGTCGGTGCACAAGTGAACACCGGGTGAACAAAAATATTGTGTCTCTTGTCTCCCGGTGATTGGTCTTCACATTGTGTTGTTGTCAATATTGATTGATTGTATATTATCTTGGTGATTGGCAACATCTTCACTCCACCGTCGGTATAAGATTCACAATCTTATCTCTCGCTTTTACTTACTAGATTATCTTGTGTAGCTCTAGTGATAACCCTTGCTAGTATTTGTTAGCTTGCTCACTATTGTAAAATTAGAGACATAGCTCTTGTGTGAACTAGAGATCATTATCTACTAGTCTTGTGGATAGGAGGCTTGCAACACATCCGTAGGCTAAGCAAAACTCGCTTAACGCCGTTTGTTACTCTAACAAGTTTGCTTAGTGGTTCTTGTAGAAATTTTTAATAGGCTATTCACCCCCCCTCTAGCCATCTAGGACCTTACAAGTGGTATCGGAGCCGTGGTCACCGTTATAATCAAGGCTTAACATCCTACGGTGTAAAAAAAATGGCTCAAATTGTGTTCAATCATGTTGGGGGCAAGCCACCGTTTTTGATGGTGTTAGTTCTTTTGCTCATTGGAAGAGAAAAATGACAATGTACCTTGGTTCTATTCATGAGAGAGTTTTGCAAGTCACCGAGAATGACTTTGCTATCATTGATCCCGATCATCTCACCGATGAAGATAGAGCAAATATAACATGCAATAGAATGGCTCTCAATACATTTTACCATAGTATTGACACAAAAGTATTTGAGGGCATCAAGGACTTAGAATTGGCATATGAAGTGTGGACAAGATTGAGTGAAACATATGAGGGCACTAAGGTTGTGAAGAGTGCCAAGCTATATGGGCTCTAGAGTGAGTTTGAGAACTTCAAGATGAAAGAAGAAGAAACAATATTAGAGATGTTTCATAGATTGCAAGTAATTGTGAATGATCTCAAGAGCTTAGGGCACAAGACTCAAGATCAAGATTTTTGTCACAAGTTCTTGTTGAGCTTACCTAGAAGATTCAAGATGTTGATCATGATGCTACAAAGAGATGGGCTTGAAACAATGAAGCCAAATGATTTGCTTGGAGAGGTGTTGACCTTTGACAAGTATGATCAAGATGTTGATGAGAAGGAAGATGAGAAGAAGAAGAAGACCGTGGCATTCAAGGCCACCTCCTCCAAAGGCAAAGCTATCATCATAGAAGAAGATGAAGAAGAAGACAATGATAATGAAGATGAAGATTATGAAATTGATGATGAGGCATTTGCTTTTGTAGTCAAGAAAATGGGTCACATGTTCATCAAGAGAAGAGGCTTCAAAAAGAGAAATGACAACATCAAGAGCAATGAGCAACAAAGGAAGTGCTTCAATTGTGATAGCACCGATCATCTTCTAGCCGATTGTATCTATGACAAGAAGAAGAACAACAAGAGGGGCAAGTTTGAGAAGAAAAAGAAAGAAGCCAAGATAACATTCAAGAAAGGCAAGAATGGAGTCTATATGGCCACTTGGGAAAGTGATGATGAAGAAGAAGAAGAATCATCCAACAAGGCTTTTGCTTCCATTGCTATCAACAAGAAGCCTTCACTATTTGATTCATCCTCTTCGTGCTTCATGGCCAAAGAAGCTAAGGTATTATATGATGAGAGTGATGATGAAAGTGAAATAGAATATATTCATGATAGTGATAATGATAATAATAATGATGATGATGATGATAATGAACCTACTAAAGAACAACTATATGACTTGTTGCAACAAACTAGAAACATAGCTATTGCCAAGAACAAGGAGTGCAAGAAGCTTTCGATGAAAGTAGCAATACTTGAGAAAGTTCTTGGTGAGCTTAAGACCACTCATGAGAGTCTAGTGGAAGACCATGAGGATCTTGATAAAGCTCATTCCAAGCTTGAAAAAGCTCACTCATTGCTACTTGAGCAACAAGCAAAGAAGAAGGTTGTTGTATCATGTGATATAGGTGTTACATGTGATATAATTGATGAATCCTTTTATGAACCTATCATCATGTCAAATGCTAACCCTTCTTGTAGCTCTTCATCCACCACCACCAACTCTACCTCCACTACTAGTGACGGTATCACTTGTGACACCTCACTAATGGTTGAGAATAAGACTCTCAAGAGAGAGGTGGATGAGCTCACTCACGCCCTAGGCAAGGCCTATGGTGGTGAGGCCCGCTTGCTTAAGTGCTTGGGTAGCCAAAGGTTCTCTCTTAACAAAGAGGGATTGGGCTACACCCCCAAGAAAGGCAAGTCGGCCTTTGCAACTCCAAAGTCTAGCTTTGTGAGGAGCAATGGTCGGTTTTGCAATAGATGCAAGCAAGTTGGGCACCTAGAGCATAATTGCAATAAAACGAACCAAAGCAAGAAATTTGTTAATGCTATACCTTTTGATTCTTGCTATGTGCTTACCAAAGGGGTGAAGGGTGTGAAAGCTAAGTTTATTGGTACACCCATTGTTGGCCCAAAGAAGAAGGCTATTTGGGTACCAAAAAGCTTAATTACTAACCTACAAGGACCCAAGCAAAAATGGGTACCTAAGCTTCATTGATTTGTTTATAGGTCAATTACAAAGCCGGAGGAAGGCATTGGATCATTGATAGTGGGTGCACTCAACACATGACCGGTACATCAAGAATGTTTGATTCAATCAATGACAATAATAGTGGTGTTGATTCTATCACATTTGGCAATAACAAGAAAGGCAAGGTTATTGGCTTGGGCAAGATTGCAATATCAAATGACTTAAGTATTTCCAATGTGTTGCTAGTTGAAAGTTTAGATTTCAATCTTCTATCCGTGGCACAAATATGTGATCTTGGTTACAAATGCATCTTTGGGGTTGATGATGTGGAAGTCATTAGTATGGATGGCTCAAATATGGCATTCAAGGGCTTTAGATATGAGAATCTCTACCTAGTTGACTTCAATGCTAGAGAAACTTCTTTGACAACTTGCTTAGTCTCCAAATCAAGCATGGGTTGGCTTTGGCATAGAAGGCTTGGTCATGTTGGCATGAAATAATTGAAGAAGCTTACAACTCACAATCTTGTCAATGGTTTGAAAGATGTTGAATTTGAGAAGAATAAGCTTTGTAGTGCATGTCAAGCCGGGAAGCAAGTTGGAAGCTCACATCTAAGGAAGAGTACAATGAGCACATGCAAAGTATTTGATTTGATGCACATGGATCTATTTGGACCAACAACATATATAAGCATAGGCGGTAACAAGTATGGCTTTGTCATAGTGGATGACTTCACAAGATTCACATGGGTATTCTTTCTTAGTGACAAAAGTGAAGTGTTTGACACCTTCAAGACATTTCTCACTAGAGTTCACAATGAGTTTGAGATTAGAATCAAGAAAGTGAGAAGTGACAATGGAAGTGAGTTCAAAAATACAAGAATTGAAGAACTTTGTAATCACTATGGTATTGGACATCAATTCTCGGCCAAGTACACTCCACAATCAAATGGCCTAGTTGAGAGAAAGAATAGAACATTGCTTGATATGGCTAGATCAATGCTTCATGAGTACAATGTTAGTCAATCTTTTTGGGATGAAGCAATCAATACCGCTTGCTACTACATCAATAGATTATATTGTCATCCATTGCTAGAGAAGACCCCATATGAGTTACTTCATGGAAGAAAGCCCAATATTTCTTACTTTAGAGTGTTTGGTTGCAAATGCTATATCTTGAAGAAGGGCACTAGATTGGGAAAGTTTGACAAGAGATGTGATGAGGGGTTCCTACTTGGTTATTCAACTACAAGCAAAGCTTATAGAGTTTGGAACAACTCAAGTGGAATTCTAGAAGAAGTCCATGATGTACAATTTGATGAAACCAATGGGTCACAAGATGAAGAAGAGAATCTAGATGATGTTAGTGGAACTCAATTGGTGGAAGCAATGAAGAACATGGACATTGGGGATATTAGAGCAAAACATGTAATTGATATTCAAGATGATGACAAAGATCAAGTGCTCAATTCTCCATTCAAGCTAGCTAATGACTCTCAAGTGCAAGATCATGGTGCTAATTCATCTCATCAAGATACATCAAGTGATCAACCAAGCTCAAGCAATCAAGTGCAAGTACTCCAACCACAACATGTTGCAAGAGATCACCCCATTGATAGTGTTATTGGTGATATTAGAAGTGGTGTGCAAACAAGATCAAGATTGGCTATGTTTTGTGAGCATGCATCATTTGTGTCAACCTTAGAACCAAAGAAAATAAAAGAAGCTTTGATGGATGCCGATTGGATCATGGCTATGCAAGAAGAGCTTAACAATTTCACAAGAAATAATGTTTGGGAATTGGTAGAAAGGCCAAATGACTATAATGTGATTGGAACCAAATGGGTGTTCAAAAATAAGCAAGATCAAGATGGCATTGTAGTGAGAAACAAAGCAAGACTAGTTGCTCAAGGTTACACTCAAGTTGAAGGTCTTGACTATGATGAGACATATGCTCCCATGGCAAGATTAGAGGCAATAAGGATACTATTGGCTTATGCTTGTGCACACAATATCAAACTATATCAAATGGATGTCAAAAGTGCATTTCTCAATGGAGTTATCAATGAGTTAGTCTTTGTTGAGCAACCTCCCGGATTTGAAGATGACAAGAAACCCAACCATGTGTACAAGTTGAAGAAGGCTTTATATGGCTTAAAGCAAGCACCTAGAGCATGGTATGAGAGGCTAAGGGATTTTCTTCTCTCTAAGGGATTCAAGATGGGCAAGGTTGATACTACTCTATTCACCAAGAAGATTGGAAATGATCTATTCATAGTACAAATATATGTTGATGACATCATCTTTGGATCAACCGATCAAGCTTATTGTGAAGAATTTGGTGCTATGATGGCCAAAGAATTTGAAATGTCTATGATTGGTGAACTTAGCTACTTCCTTGGTCTCCAAGTCAAACAATTGAAGAATGGGACATTTGTGAGTCAAGGGAAATACATAAGGGACATGTTGAAGAAATTTGGAATGCAAGATGCAAAGCCAATTTCAACTCCAATGGGTACAAATGGAAATTTAGATAGTGATTTTGATGGTAATATGGTGAATCAAAAGGAATATCGGTCTTTGATTGGAAGTCTACTCTATGTCACCGCATCAAGGCCGGATGTCATGTTTAGTGTTTGCATGTGTGCTAGATATCAAGCCTCACCTAGAGAGAGTCATCTCACGGCCGCAAAAAGAATATTGAGGTATTTGAAGCAAACAAGAGATGTTGGACTATGGTATCCCAAGGGGTCAAAGTTTGAATTGATTGGATATTCGGACTCCGACTATGGTGGTTGCAAGATCAATAGAAAGAGCACAAGTGGCACATGTCAATTACTTGGAAGATCACTTGTGTCATGGTCCTCAAAGAAACAAAATAGTGTGGCAATCTCTACCGCCGAAGCCGAATATGTGAGTGCGGGGAGTTGTTGTGCACAATTGCTATGGATGAAATCAACTTTGAAGGATTATGGCCTCAACTTCAAGAATGTGCCATTGCTATGTGATAATGAAAGTGCAATCAAGATGATACAAAACCCAGTTCAACATGGAAGAACAAAACATATTGACATAAGGCATCATTTCATTAGAGATCATCAACAAAAGGGAGATATTGCCATTGAAAGTGTTGGCACCAATGATCAACTTGCCGATATTCTCACCAAGCCACTTGATGAAAAGAGGTTTTGCAAGCTAAGGAATGAACTGAACATTCTTGATTTCTCAAACATGAGTTGAATGCACCTCACCCACTTATTGACATGCCTCTCCTTCGACATTGCAAGGTAAAGTTGATTGACATGTCATTCATCCTATGCTAAGGACTTGCTAGAGCATGTAGACAAAATAAGTGGTATGCATGAGCATTCATGATAAATCAAATGAATTTGATGAATATATGTTACCACTATTGCTTCTTTGCTTATTTTGATCTAGTGGTGTCATATAACATGTTTGTGAGCTTGTAAACCTAGTGTTGAATATAGAAGATTTGCTATAAGTGTTTAATTCAACATAGGCAAGATAACCCTTATTTTGAGGAGTGAAGAAGCTTGTTTTTGGTTCAAATCGAATTAAATATCTTTGGCAAGTATTCTAGGTTGAACCAAATTTGATAAATTTTTTTTAACCTCACATGTGGTTTCGAATTAATTTTAACCTACTCCATCAAACATTGCTTTTCTCTCCACAATTTGATCCCATTTTTGGGTAAGTTGTTGACAAAGGGGGAGAGAAAAAGATGATTCAACATGATAAAGGGGTAAATAAAATTTTGATGCACACAAGTAGGGGGAGCAAGCTCATAAACAAAGTTGTTGCATTTGTTTGTGCATTCTCATATGACTTGCTCATTGCACATGTATTTAAATTCAATATACATGCTTGTGTGGTGCAATGCTAGTATAGAACTTGAATGATGAAATGATCTACTAGCATGCATAAGAATAGTTTACAAGAGTTTACATGTGGTATCTAGACATGTCGTAATCTTTACAAGTGGTTCAAGAACCTTTACTATAATGTTGATCTCACGAAGTTCTTGAGTTTTGATGGATGTCTAGTTACCTCATGATGCTAAGGATGGTGTAAAAGGCAACTCCGATTGGTATCACGCTTCAAAGGTCCATTTCTTACACCTTAGCATCATTTTGGTAGAATTACTCTCCCAACACTTCTATCCATTCATATGTGCAAAGCTTTCAATCCAAACTCCATGCACATATGTAGGGGGAGCTAATGCTACCAAAAACTGAGCTTGTGATAATTGTCCAAACTTTACCTATGAGCAAAATGATTGGACAAGTATGACAAGTTCAAAAACTTTTATTATTAAAATCATCTTTGTGAGGGTTGTCATCAATTACCAAAAAGGGGGAGATTGAAAGTCCCTAGTTTGGTTTTGGCTAATTGATGAAACCTAGGACTAACCTTTGTATCTAAGTGGATGATTTAGATAAAGGTGGTCATCGCATATGAGACACGACATTAACTCATGTGGCCAAGATGATGAAGACCGAAGTAATGCTTGGCTCGATGGACCGGTTGTGAGGGTGAAGGGCAAGTCGAGGCTTCGAAGCGAGGGACCATGCGATGGTGAAGCTTGGGCAAGACTTGGCGCCGACGGACCGATGCAACGGTGAAGAGCAAGTGAAGTCAAGGTCGATGGATCGAGACGGTCATGTGATGATATGAAGTGGATCATATCATTTGAAGGAACAAAATGGGCTCAAGGCAAAGGTATAACCATAGGGCCATTTTGTTTTGCACTCAAGACACCATAGAGGGTGTGAGTGGTTTAGGATCGATAGCCGAACTATTAAGAGGGGAAGTCTTATCGGTTATTCGATGCATGGGTGCCACTAGGTGAATTCATGAAGTGCATTGCATGTAGGGCCTAGTGAGCTAACTAGAAAACCTTCGGAAATGATTGTGAAAATGCTAACACACGTACACAAGGTGGTGATCACTTGTTGGTGTTGGCACATTTGCGAAGGTGTTGAAGTTTGGGTGGTAGAGAGGGTTTGGGACTCTCTCTCCTTCCTACCGAGCTTGCGGTGCGGGATTCAGGCGTTTTTAGGGAGTTGAAAAGCCTATTTTCCACTACGCCGAAGTCGGAAAAGAAACGGAGGCGAACGGAAGTCACAGAGGTGACCGGACGCTGCACCGGACGCGGTCTCGGTATGACCGGCGCGTCCGGTCAGTACAGCGAGGCGCGGGCTAGGGTTTGCTACCGGCGCGTCCGGTCACTCGCGGGACCGGCGCGTCCGGTCATCCGCCAGAAGGAACTGAGGTTCGCAGAGGACACCGGACGCGAGGCGCGTCCGGTCATACATGATCGGACGCGTCCGATCATCAAAGGAGCTTACTGGACTCACACCGGACGCGGGTACTATGGCGTCCGGTCCTTGCGAGGAGCGCGTCCGGTCTTTGTTTCGCGGGCGCGGGTGCTGTGCGGATCGGCGCGTCCGGTCGTTCGAAGCAGCGCGTCCGGTCATTTGACAGGCGCGTCCGGTCGTTGCCTAGGGCGCGTCCGGTCGTTTGTTTGACCGTTGAGGGTCAGTGACCGTTGGAGGATCTAACGGTCGGATTTGTATTTGAGGGACACGTGGACGTCCCAGGACGACCGGACGCGGTCGAGCGCGTCCAGTCAGTGATGACCGGAGCATCCGGTCATCCCGAGAAAACCCAGTGAAGGGGTATAACGGCTCTATTCGGATGGGAGGCTTATAAATACTCGTTGGCCGGCCCTTGGGGAGGCAACTCGTGATTTCTAACATTCCTATACATCCTTTGAGCTAGAACATCTCCTCCCACTCATCTCTCTTGAGTGATTGCATATCATAAGTGAGATTGAGTAATCCCAAAGTGCATTACATAGCTTGAGGGCATCTAGTGGCACTTGTGGGTGGTATAGCCGGTGGATTTCTTGTTACTCTTGGAGAGTACCGCTCCTAGTCGGCTTGGAGATTGTTGGAGGCGTTGGCAAGAAAAGGTGATTGTTCTTGGCCACCTCCGGTTGATTGTAAGGGGTTCGTGTGCTTTCCTCGGCGGGACGCCAAAAGCAACTCTAGTAAATTGCGCGTGTCATTGAGTTACCTCACTTGAGAGTGGTGTCTTGCGGTGCCTTGCGAGGCGTGCCTTGAGGGGCAAGTGACTTGAGGGTCGCACCGAGGAACCATCTAAGTGTTGGTCGACACAACCGGTGACGTAGCTTGTCGGTGCACAAGTGAACACCGGGTGAACAAAAATATTGTGTCTCTTGTCTCCCGGTGATTGGTCTTCACATTGTGTTGTTGTCAATATTGATTGATTGTATATCATCTTGGTGATTGGCAACATCTTCACTCCACCGTCGGTATAAGATTCACAATCTTATCTCTCGCTTTTACTTACTAGATTATCTTGTGTAGCTCTAGTGATAACCCTTGCTAGTATTTGTTAGCTTGCTCACTAGTGTAAAATTAGAGACATAGCTCTTGTGTGAACTAGAGATAATTATCTACTAGTCTTGTGGATAGGAGCCTTGCAACACATCCGTAGGCTAAGCAAAACTCGCTTAACGCCGTTTGTTACTCTAACAAGTTTGCTTAGTGGTTCTTGTAGAAATTTTTAATAGGCTATTCACCCCCCCTCTAGCCATCTAGGACCTTACATACGTCCGCAAGCGTGACCTCAACGTTGGTGACTTGGTGCTACGGCGGAACCAGAACACCAAGGGACGGCACAAGCTCACACCACCATGGGAAGGGCCATACATCATCGCAGAAGTACTAAAGCCGGGCACCTACAAGCTATCCAACGAGAAGGGCGAAATCCTCACCAACGCTTGGAACATTGAACAGCTACGTCGCTTCTTTCCTTAAAAAGCCTCGGGGCTCTGTATTTCCTTTTTCGTCAATAAAGAATACAGCGATGTTCAAAATTTTTCGTTTCGTAATGAGGAAGGATCGACCCTGCACTCCCAGAGTCAACCCTCCCTCGGGGGCTGCAAGGGGGGAACCCCCGGTCCCCGAAAAAACTTATGCTCTTTTTTAAATTTAAGAACCGCTTCTTAGATCGACTTCGCTGAAAGAGCACCCTAAGGTTCAAAAGGGCTCTCGAGTCTGGAGCATCACCTACGCCTCCGAGGCTACGGTACCTCCACTCAACCCTTACGCCTTTTAGAGGTATGCCTTCACACTGAGAAGATCTAAACAACGGTTCCTAAAATTAAAAAAGAACATACCCCCTGTCGCTTAGATCAGGCTCTCACACGATTTACTAGGCCGCAACATCACCCTGAAGCTCGAGGGCAGTCGAGCCGTGAGATCACTTACGCCTCTGAGGCTACGGTACCTCCACTCGCTCCCTTACGCCAAAGGATGTAGCTGCGCGCTAAGTAAATCACACGAGAACACGATCCGTGCGATAAAGGGAAGAAAAGCTCGAGTAAAACTGAATCAACCACGAACCGGTTTATGTTTCGAGTCTTTTAGGCCTCCGCGGCCACCACGATCAAAATTCGAAATACTAACTTATTACATGGGCCTTCATGCCCAGATTTGGCTCACAGGCCTTCGTCGTCGGCAGGCGGAACCACCTTGGCTTCAAAAAGTGAGGCCAGACGACTTCCAGGTTCTTCGGCGGCTTCGATTAGCTCCACGCAGGCATCCTCGTTCTCCTCGTCTGTCCGATCGGGGTCTGTGATGAAGCCCTCGGCAACGAGCCTCATGTCAAACACAAACCCCGAACGGACGACGGCCAGCGCCCTCTTCACGCCGTGATGGAGGTCGTTCCGTATCTTCTCCCGGGCAAGGCGGCCCAGCGCCACCATCCATCGGACGAAGGAGTTCCCCGGAACATCTTCCCCAGTGTCGGCGTCGGGCTCGACCCCTAGGCCATCACACACGGTGGTGATTGCGCCCTGGAGAAGTTGGGTCCTCCGGACCTCGGCTTCGAAGAGGCTCTAGAAGGAGTTGGCACACGATTGGGCCTCTCGGTTCTCTCTCTCCAGCTCTGAAACACGACAAACAAATTAGTGCCCAACGCGGGGCCTTCAACGTCGTGACTATAACAACCACACTTACCCTCGATGTGGGTCTGCAGGCCCAGGACCTCATCGCGGAGCCCCCCACACGTTCGCTCGAGCCCCAGGAAGGCGCTGTCCTTGTCACGGATGGCTGCCTTTAGCGCCTCGACCTCCTGCCGAGCAGACTCGAGAGCTGCGTCCTTCTCTTGGACGGCTCCCTGTAGCGTCGTGATCTCGGCGTGGAAGGCGTCGCGCTGAAGGCCAACCTGGGAGACATCCTCCTCGAGCTCCCTCACCCGCGCAGACAAGGGCTCGAGGTCCCTGAGCGCCTGGGCAGCCTCCTCCTGAGCCTTGTCCAGGCTAGTGCGCATCAGGAAAGCTGACGAAGCTCACCACGTACCCTTCAGGGGGCGCTGGCTCCCGATGGGCAGGGGGCGGCGCCATCCACTCTGGCTGCAACAAGTTCGTCCTCGGCCGCAGCAGCCCGTCCTCGACCAACTCCTCCAACCTCCTCTCCGTCACCGAGGAGGCGGCCCAGTCGTCGGCGGGGAGGATCTGGCTCTTTCCTGCCATCGATGTCGTCGGAAGGGGGGATGGAAGGAAAGGATGCGGTGGCTGCGGCGATACGGGCGGAGAACGCGATGTGGCAGGGGATGTCTAAGGCAAAGGATTGCAGGGACGCAAGCGATCGGTGGGGAACGTAGACCCCTAGGCCTTAGCTTTATATGCCCCGACGGAAGCCCAACGGCCGCGCGAAAAGGTAGGAACAGTTTTCCGCATTAAATGCGCTCACCTAACCGTTTCCTTATATCTCGCAGGAACTAGGCACGTGGCCGCTCCCCACGTCGTAACCATATGCCGCTACCGCGCCGATCTCGTCTCCCGAAAAAACGCGCTCGGCCAACGGAATATCCCCAGGTACGTGGTAAATGGGTGCGAAGCCCGCAATAAGTCTCGAGGGAGTGAAAGCTGGCCCTCGAAAGGGGTTCGACAGCTGCCCTCGAGCAACAGAGTTAGGGACGACCCGGGGTGCGCCCGTACATGGCCAAGGGCTCGAGCCACGCTCTCGAGGCACCCCAGGACGTATTCGAGGCCGAAGGAGAAGGTTGTGGTAGGAATCCCTCCGGGGGAGGCATCGAGCCCTCGAATCCTGTCGAAGGGAATCGAGATCCACACGACCACTTCTTGGCATTTTTGAGGGCGCCTCCGGGCCACTAGCCGACCCCTAACGAACGGGGCACGGGTTCTCACTCGAATTCCCCGTTAGCAGCTCACCGGAGATCGTCGGAACTCGGGCCCAAACGAGGGTAGTACGACGTTCTCCACCCCTCCTCCTTTTCTCGAAAAAGGAGCATGAGGGTCGCGAAAGACGGCCGGGACTCTGATCGACCTCGTGCGTGCGAGGCTCGGGGTCCCGACCGCAAAAATGGGTCGAAGCCCGCAATAAGTCTCGAGGGAGCGAAAGCTGGCCCTCGAACGGGGTTCGACAGCTGCCCTCGAGCAACAGAGTTAGGGACGACCCAGGGTGCGCCCGTACATGGCCAAGGGCTCGAGCCGCGCTCTCGAGGCACCCCAGGACGTATTCGAGGCCGAAGGAGAAGGTTGTGGTAGGAATCCCTCTGAGGGGAGGCATCGAGCCCTCGAATCCTGTCGAAGGGAATTGAGATCCACACGACCACTTCTTGGCATTTTTGAGGGCGCCTCCGGGCCACTAGCCGACCCCTAACGAACGGGGCACGGGTTCTCACTCGAATTCCCCCGCTAGCAGCTCACCGGAGATCGTCGTAACTCGGGCCCAAACGAGGGTAGTATGACATTCTCCACCCCTCCTCCTTTTTTCAAAAAAGGAGCGCGAGGGTCACACAGCGAAAGACGGCCGGGACCCTGATCGACCTCGCGCGCACGAGGCTCGGGGGCTTGACCACAACGAAACGTTCCCCAATCAAACGCGTACAAGACCTCGGAGGAGTCTCCATACTCCACTGAGGCCTCGGGGGCTACACCCGGTGGGTGCGCTCGCGCGCCCCCACCGAAAAAAATCACGACGCCACGACTCCAGTTCTGACCAACCTCTGGGAGAGTGATCACACACTCACCCAAAGGCTCGGGGGCTACTGTCGGTACCAACAGTACGGGGGTACCCACAACTATCGCCAAAACACTAACATAACCGAAACCGCAATGAAAGATAGCCCACCTCGGCCGAGTATCACGAGGCCCGCTCGACGGGGCGCCTCGACCGCGCCCTGGCTCCGACTCGTACGAGGCCCGCTCGACGGGGCGCCTCGACCGCGCCCCGGCTCCGACTCGTACGAGGCCCGCTCGACAGGGCACCTCGACCGCGCCCCGGCTCCGACTCGTATGAGGCCCGCTCGACGGGGCGCCTCGACCGCGCCCCGGCTCCTCGACGCGTTTTCTTTACCTACCCTAGGACGAAAGCCATAGCATTCAATGCGGGTACCTACTACCACCTACCAGCATGGCTGCGGCATGGACCAACGTGGGAACAATACCCACGTCGAGTCTCACTGTTTTACCGCCCATCCCGTGATGGGAGGTGAAACCCGTCACTGTACCCACCTTACCGCACACTGTTCACCATCAATCACCCTCGAGGGAGGATAAGACAAGGTCTGTTCCCCGCGATATCAGGGATTCGGCCTTATCCATCCAACCTCGACCCGGCCTCGACCCAGCTTCGACGCTCGGCTTAGTTCGAAGGACGGTATGGCATGGCGCTCTGGGTCATTTCGCCATCTTGTCTCCCACAACGTCAGGGTACCCAGGGATGGCCGGCCATTCCGAAGGCACGTCGCTACAGTCAACTCAACAGGAATCGACAAAGCATCACCTCAAGGCTCCCCTTGGCTTGGCCTCCTCTCGCCTTATAAAAGGGTAGGCCAGGGTTCGACAGAGGGGGCGGAGGAACGAACCAACCAACGAACAGACGAACAAAAAGAAGACGAAACAACCAACCACCCGACCGAACAACGAAAAGCAAGAGATCAACATCTCAAGCAACCGCCTTTCTCCTTTTTTCTCTTTGAGACTTGGGCTCGACACCCTCTCTCGCCTGCTTGTAACCCCTACACGAGCACCTCGGTGCAAGGAAATACAAACCTCTCCCCCCCGCTGGACGTAGGGCCTTCTTTTGCCCGAACCAAGATAAACCCCCGTGTGTTCTCCTTGCATCACCATCCAGGAAAGAGTCACGCAGCATTTACTCGTTGGTTTAGGACCCCCCTCGGTCCGAACACCGACAGTAAGTGAAATCCATAGTTTCTTGAGATTAGCAGGCTATTACAGGAGATTTATAGAGGGATTTTTCAAGCTTGCAAAGCCAATGACTGTACTATTAGAAAAGAATGCCAAGTTTGTGTGGTCTGAGAAGTGTCAGGCTAATTTTGAGGAATTGAAGAAAAGATTGACCACTGCACCAGTATTAGTCTTGCCAGATCTGAGTAAACATTTCTCTATCTACTGTGATGCATCTCGTTTGGGGTTGGGATGTGTTCTTATGCAAGAAGGTAGAGTTGTGGCATATGCATCAAGACAGTTGAGAAAGCATGAATTAAATTATCCTACTCATGACTTGGAATTAGCTGCAGTGGTTCATGCACTAAAGATATGGAGACATTATTTGATTGGACATAAGAGTGATATATACACTGATCACAAGAGCCTGAAGTATATCTTCACTTAATCAGATCTGAACTTGAGGTAGCGTAGATGGTTGGAGTTGATAAAGGACTATGATCTGGATGTGCATTATCACTCAGGGAAGGCCAACGTCATTGCTGATGCTCTTAGTAGGAAAAGCTACGCTAATGAAGTGCAAGTAATACCTATGCCAAGAGAGTTGTGTGCTGAATGTGAGCATCTGAACTTAGGGTTTACCATCAATGCAGTAGAATTGGTACTAGAACCTACTCTAGAGCAAGAAATACGCAAGAGTCAGTTGAAGGATGCAAAATTGATAGAGATAGCGGAGAATATAGTGAAGGGCAAATCACCAGGATTCCATAAGGATAATAATGGTACGCTATGGTTTGGAAAAAGGCTGTGTGTGCCTGAGGATAAGACTATCAGAGAGGCAATTCTATGTGAAGCTCATGAGTCAGCTTATTCCATACATCCTGGGAGTACTAAGATGTATCTGGATCTGAGAGAGAAATATTGGTGGTATGGTTTAAAAAGAGATGTTACTGAATATGTTACTTTGTGTGACACTTGTCAAAGGGTGAAAGCTGAACATCAGAGACCTGCAGGATTGTTACATCCTATGCAGATACCCGAATGGAAATGGGAAGAAGTTGGTATGGATTTCATAGTTGGGTTGCCACGTACTCAGAGAGGGTATGATTCAATTCGGGTAATAGTAGATCATCTAACAAAGGTTGCTCATTTTCTGCCAGTTAAGACTACATATAGCAGTGCAAGGTTGGCAGAATTGTATATGGAAAGAATAGTGAGTCTACATAGAGTTCCTAAGAAAATTGTGTCTGATCGGGGTACCCAGTTTACATCTCATTATTGGCAAAAGATACATGAATCACTAGGAACCAAGCTGAACTTTAGTACAGCCTAACATCCACAGACAGATGGACAGACGGAGAGAATTAATCAGATATTGGAAGATATGTTGAGAGCTTGTGCTTTACAATATGGTACTAGTTGGGATAAGAGTTTGCCTTATGCAGAGTTCTCTTATAACAATAGTTATCAGAAGAGTCTTCAGATGGCACCGTTTGAGGCTCTATATGGACGAAAGTGTAGAACCCCGTTGTTCTGGAATCAGACAGGGGAAAGTCAAGTGTTTGGGCCTGATGTACTCAAGGATGCTAAAAAGAAAGTAAGAATGATTAGAGATAATCTAAAAATAGCTCAGTCCCAACAGAAAAGTTATGCTGATACTCGGAGGAGAGAGTTGACTTTTGAAGTATGGGGTTATGTCTACTTGAAAGTATCGCCAATGAGGAGTGTGAAAAGGTTCAACATGAAGAGGAAATTGGCACCAAGGTATATTGGACCTTTCAAGATCATAGAGAGACATGGTGAGGTGGCGTATCAGTTGGAATTACCTGAGAGTTTGGTAGGTGTACATGATGTGTTTCACGTGTCTCAACTTAAGAAATGTTTGCGAGTACCAGAGGAGCAGATTCCGTTAGAGGAGCTCACTGTTAAAGAGGACCTCACATATGAAGAGTTTCCAGTTAGAATTTTAGAGACTGCTGAAAGAGTCACGAGGAGTCGAACTATCAAAATGTGTAAGGATCAGTGGAATCAGTACACTGCAGATGAGGCCACCTGGGAGAGAGAAGAGGATCTGAGGAAAACCTACCCGCAATTGTTTGAGTAAGCACCAGCCGAATCTCGGGACGAGATTCATCTTAAGGGGGTAGAATTGTAACACCCTAAAATTTTGAAATATTTAAAAAAAAGGTAAATATGATTTTTATGTATTTTGTGAGCATACAAACTTAGAAAAGTAATGATTTTTATTAACTTAAAATCAAATATAAGGGTAGGAACATGTTTGTGCACTCATGCTGTTGCATTTGAATTTTTGTATTGAGTGGTTGGTTTCAAATTCAAAAGAGGATTCAAAATCTTTTTGAAAATGGCTTTGGAAAATTGGAAAAAGAAAAAGAGAAAGAAATCCTATTCTATTCGGCTTTTTGGCCCAACTCAGCCCGAGCGCCGCGCCCACTTCTCCCGCACGCGGCCCGCTCGCTCTCTTTTCCCCGCGCGTGGCCCACTTCTCTTTTCCCCCGCGTCCCGCCTGGGCCGAGCCCAGCAAGTCGCTGGCCCAGCTCGCGCGCGCGCACCGCCTGCCTCTCCCTGCGTGTCACTGACGCTGCGGGCCCACGTGTCAGACGTCTTCTTCCTCCCCACGCCGGCGTCGAATATCCTTCCTTGTTCACCACCGATCGAATCCGCCTCCCATATCCCTTCCTTCCTTGTTTAGAGCACCACAGGGCTATAAAAGCCGGATGTCGCACCCCTCCGCTCCATATTGCACCGAAGCAGGGGACCGACATCATCCCGAGGAGGCCACGCGCGAGCCGTAGCCCTAGCCGTCTGCGTCTCCGAGCCGCGCGACTTCCTTGGTTCGCCCTCGGCTTCGATTTTGCCCTAGGTGAGCTCGCCATGTCCTCCACTCCCTCCCGGTACTTTCTATTCGTTGAATGGTGCTCGGAATCGAGTTCTCGCGTTTTCCGGCCATGCCGCCGCCGCGGAATGCCGTCGGGTTCCTGTTCTGGCCGGAGCGCCGCCGCCGGCTGTTCCCCGATTCGATCTCAGCCGTCCGTTTTAAATCCAGCGGCCGTAAATCTAAGATACCGGTTCGGCCGGCAGAATTGCTAAAGAGTCCCTGGAAAGTTTGAATATAGAACCCGCAGTCCAAGACATATTCCCGAATTGCGTTTTCTTTTTCGTAAAGCGTAGTTTGATCTCGGTAACGTCAGAAATACGTTTTCACTTATTTACAGTTTTGCCATTATGTTATTTCATGCGTAGAATCTTCGTTTTAACTCTGATTTAACCCGTTCAAATTGCGTTATGTTCGTATTTGTTAGCTCTACATGTTAGTAGTACTGTACAGTAGGTTTGTGACATTTTATTTTCGAGTTTGAATTAAAGTAATTATTTTTCTATAGGAAATCTTCGTAAATTCATAACTTCGTCGTTTTAGCTCCGTTTTTCATGGTATTCGCGTCTGTGTGATCCTAGCGAGTTGTAGATTCATTTTAAAGACTTTTTATCTTATTTTATTACTATTGGTGTACTGTTCTAATTATAGTCTTGTTTATTTATGCATGATTGTTTTTGGATGAATGTTGTTGCTATTGTTGATCGAGTATAGACGGTGAGCATTTCGTTGGGGATCAGGAGTTTTTCTACGAGCAAGATCATCAGGACCAGTTTGAGCAAGGCAAGTATAGCATGGGATTATCCTTGTTGTCCTATTCACATTAAGCAAACAATATCATTATGCATATATTCCCTTGTTAAGGATGACTTAGTGTTGATCTTATTCCTTGATACCTATTATATTGCATGGAGTAGTATTGCTAGTGCTTAACATGGACTATGATCATGTAATTTGACTAATGAAATATGCAATAAACATTAAAAGATATCCTTTTATTACTGTTTAAAGGGGACTAGAGCATGGGGTTATTTTTGGTGCTCTAGTTACTCTCCTTAAGGACTTATCTGTAAGCGAACATCTGTGATTTACAGTACAACTGTGAGGGCTATATGGCTCTGGCTTTAGTCATATAGAAGGACCTTTTCTAGCTTGTTAGTGGTAACCTTTTTGGCGTAAGAATGGCTTGACGAATCGGGTATAGTGCGGCCTCTGTCCTTATGTGTATAGGCTGCGTGTTATTGTGCCATTTGGAAGGGGGGCTCTACATCTGTTTGCCGAGTGAATCTAATGGCTCTAACTTGTTAGACGAACCTTTGAAAGACTTCATAGTGTTCCCATGCCTGCTCACCTTGGAAGTGTTTTGGGAGTAATTAACCCGGGCATATGGGCGACACGACTCACAGTGAAAGTGTACAACCTCTGCAGAGTGTAAAACTGTTATAACAGCCATGCTCACGGTCACGAGTGGCCTTGGACCCTTATGGAATAGTTGATCATTAATAATGAATATGTTTTTGCTATTCGTTAATCATTTCACATGGATCATATGTTTATTGTTTATACGGAGACATTTTGATATTATTGATATGCTAAAATTATGCCAATTAAAAGCTACATGCTGTTAAACCAATGTCATGCCTTTGAGCCTCATGAACCCTATGTTACACTTGTTGAGTACGAGATGTACTTACGCTTGTTTATTTTTCTTACTTGGATAAAAATCCCGGATGGGTAACAGATGGTACAAATAGTGGCTACTATTCCTACTTCCTTGAAGATTACTAGACTTGCAGTCAACCAGTCAATGTGCCTGTGATTGGAGCTACCACGAGAGATTTATATTTTACTTCCGCTACATTTGTGTAAAGACTATGTGTTAATAATCGTGATGTAATAACATTTGTGATAATACTTCCTTTATAATTTGTTAACTTATGTGTGATTGATCTCTGGGCACACATAAGAGTATGCATTCCATTTGGTCTTTAAATGGGTGTGACAAATTGGTATCAAAGCTTTTGTTGACTGTAGGACGCAAGCCTAGCTAGAAATGGTCGATTTAGTATCTTCTTTTTCACTATTTTTATGCTTATTATCTTGCTCTTGTTATTTGATAAATTTTATGCTTCTTATGTCTCATTCTATTACGAAATTTTGCCTCTATTCTAACTACATCTAAAACTCTGTAGATGGTTCGTGGCCGCAAGACTGCCCGCATCACCACTGGAGGACACTACCCACCTCGTGCTTTGCTTGCACCTGAAGAGCTACAAGAGGAAGCACTGCAGGAGCAGGAGCAGGCCCCTGAAGCACCAATCCAAGCGCCAGCACCTTCCCAGGAAGAACCCGAGCCTGAAGAAGATCCTGAGATTATTGAGATTGAAGATGATGAAGAGGAGGAAGCCAATGGAGGAGAGCAACCCCCGTCTCCACCACATGATGAAGCTGCTGAGGATGTGCCACCTCCTCTAATGGGGTGGACTGTGAAGATCTACCACAAGGATGGAGGAGACGCTGTCTCTCACCATCGACTTGTGGGAATGCTCTCTGCCTACTTCGCTGATTGGCACCTAGCTGTGGAGTACGTCTGTTGGGAGTATACCCATCCGCTGGAGGACACTTACTGGAAGGCGAGAGCAAGTATTTTTCCTAAGGATGAGGAAAAAAGGGCATACCAGCTGGACAGTATGTATGCTCACATGGGTCGTCGAGCTACCATGGAGGATAGCATTGAAGACGCCGCCTTTGAAGCATGTATGGGCCTCCATTACCTTCGCTTTGATAGCATGAAGCATGATGTTCACCGTTACTTCCCTCGTGCACACCTCGACCTTGGGTGGGCCATGATGGATCCAGTGCAGTTGGAACCACTTCCTCGGGTGAAGGTGAACCTTGTCTATGATATGATGGAGAGGAAGTTGCAGTTAGAGGAGATGGTGAAGGCATAGGGGAAGACCATCAAGAGGTGCCAAATAATGATTGATGAACTCCGAGCAAACCAAGGCATGGCCAAGATTTACGAGACATTAGAGCATGAGCCACGTCATTAGAAAATATGAGTCCTTCATGTAATAAGAACGTTCTTAGTAACGTCAGTTGAGTCTTCGAGTCTGTCGTGTGGTTTGAACTTTGGTGTGATAGTTGCTTTATCATTATGCTTATGTGTGAGTTGGATTTTTTTTATGAGTGTTGGGGCTTGTAGGCATGTCTACAAGTTCCATTTTTAAGAATAATAAGTTTATTAGTCAAGAGAATAATAGTTGGATTTGGTATTATCACGTTTCTGTCCTTGCTGTTTTCTGGAGCAGTCTGCAATGTTTCTGCTATGGTTCAAAAACGGTTAGTGCAACATTTATGAAATTTTTATGAGAGAAACTAGGTTTAAGCACCTTTCAAATGCCACTGGAATCACCTTTTTATATGATCTGGTTCGAGAGATATAACTGTCACAAGTTAAAATTTCTGCACAGTCTGGAATCTGGAACAGTTTCTGTTGCGCCTTATTTTTCATTAACTTAACGACAGAATCTGGTCTTATGGTCCAAATAAAAGTTGTGGATAACGTCATACGCTTTCCAACCATATAAAGCACGCCTCTATTGGACTTCTGTAGCTCGAGATATGATTGATTTACTGAACTTTTAACATTGATATTCGTCCAGAAAACTTTCAGATCTCATTCTTTATCTTATAAGTGGTGGATAACATGGGAATCTCAAAGTTTGCATTTTTATGGATGGCAGATGGCCAGAAGAGGAAGAGGCAGGGGTCGTGGAGGTGTTCCCCCAAATCCACCACCACCACCGCCACCAACTATTGAGCAACTATTGGCAGTGCAGACACAACTTATGCAATAACTGGTGCAGAACCAACAGAATCAGCTAGTTGCTGGGGCACAACCACGTGATAAGCGTGGTGAGTTTTTGAAGGGTCGTCCCCTAGTGTTCACGCATGCCGCTGATGCATTGGAAGCGGATGATTGGCTTTGTGCCGTGGAAAAGCAACTCAACAATGCACAATGTGATGACCAACAGAAGGTGTTGTTTGCTTCTGGACAACTCTAGGGAGAAGCTCAGGATTGGTGGAAATCGTATGACTATGGTCGCCCCGCCAATGCTCCCGCGGTCACTTGGCAGGAGTTTAGAGAGAACTTCAGGGCTTACCATATACCAGAAGGGATGATAGAACTGAAGGTAGAGGAATTCAGGAACTTAACCTAAGGGTCATTGTCTGTAGCTGAGTATCGTGACAGGTTTGCCCAGTTGTCACGATATGCTCCACATGAGGTGGCTAATGACAATGATAAGCAGTGTCGCTTCTTGAAGGGATTGTACGATGGACTACAATTGCAGCTGATGTCCAATACTTATCCCAATTTTTAGACGCTTGTGAACCGCGCTATTGTGGTGGATAACAAGCGCAAGGAGATGGATGCCAAGAGGAAAAGGCTTCAAGGACAGGCCTCCGGTAGTAACACTCGTCCGTGTACTGGTTTCCAGCAAGGTAATCAATAGAGGCCTCCTTCTGGTCAGTGGAATCATGATCAGGTCCCTTTCTGCAATCAGTTTCCGCAACATCCCCCATTCCAGCCGCAGAATGGCACCACACCCTCCGCAGCAGAGTGAGAATCAGACTCAGCGTTAGGGCCCTTCCAATAATACTCCCATGAAGACTAGTGTTCCCAATACCCCCAACAGGTGTTTTCGATGTGGGAAAGAAGGTCACTTGTCTTACAATTGCCCTGAGAAGCCCAACCAGCAGACTCCCCAGAGGCAGGGTAGTCACCAGAAGCCTGCGCCTAACACTGGAAGGGTGAACCACTTGTCTCAACAAACAACAGTGGAGGAACCGGAAGTTATGCTTGGTACGTTCGATGTCCATTCCACTCCTGCCACTATTCTTTTTTATTCTGGAGCATCACATTCTTTCATATCACAAGCATTTGTTAGAATACATAGAATTCATTTGTGTGCCATGAAGAACCCTATATTAGTAAACTCACCTGGTGGAAGCATGCCAGCATCTTATCGTTGTCTCCCGATTAGTCTCATTCTAAGGGGGTAGAGTTTAAGGTCAGTCCTATAGTATTGAGAACAGCTAGGATTTATCTCATATTGGGAATGGATTGGATGATGCAACAACAAGCAGAGATTCAGTGCAAGGGGAAATCAGTAGTGCCGACAACACCGAAGGGAGATAGGATCAGGGTTGATGTGAAAGTGCAAAAACAGGAGACCGCTACAGTGAACCAGCTTAATGATGGTGCCAACAAGGAGGACCTGGTTGTGGAGGAGTTCTCCGATGTGTTTCCTAAGGAATTGCCAGGTATGCCACCAGACTGTGACATTGAATTTATTATTGAATTATTACCTAGAACTGCACCCATAGCTAAGCGTCCATATAGAATGGGAGTAGATGAATTAGAAGAACTTAAGAAACAAATTAAGGAGTTGCAGGATAAGGGTTTCATTCATCCTAGTTCTTCACCTTGGGGAGCACCAGTGATCTTTGTGGACAAGAAAGATGGCACTCAGAGGATGTGTGTAGATTATCGGTCTCTCAATGAGGCTACTATCAAGAATAAGTACCCGTTGCCTAGAATCGATGACTTGTTTGATCAGTTGAGAGGTGCTTGTGTATTCTCCAAGATTGATCTTCGTTCTGGATATCACCAGTTGAAGATTCGTGCTAGTGATATACCAAAGATAGCTTTTACCACACGGTATGGTTTATATGAGTATACAGTGATGTCTTTTGGTCTGACTAATGCCCCTGCATACTTTATGTATTTGATGAATAAGGTGTTCATGGAATATCTGGACAAGTTTGTAGTGGTATTCATTAATGATATCCTAGTATTCTCTAAGACTGAGGAAGAACATGCCAAACATTTGAGGTTGGTCTTGCAAAAGCTCAGAGAACACCAGTTATATGCCAAGCGGAGTAAATGTGAGTTTTAGTTGAAGGAAGTTTCCTTTCTTGGTCATGTTGTCTCAAATGGAGGAATATCAGTAGATCCTAGCAGAGTGAAAGATGTATTGAACTAGAAGCCACCAACCAATGTAAGTGAAATCCATAGTTTCTTGAGATTAGCAGGCTATTACAAGAGATTTATAGAGGGATTTTCCAAGCTTGCGAAGCCAATGACTGTACTATTAGAAAAGAATGCCAAGTTTGTGTGGTCTGAGAAGTGTCAGGCTAATTTTGAGGAATTGAAGAAAAGATTGACCACTGCACCAGTATTAGTCTTGCCAGATCTGAGTAAACATTTCTCTATCTACTGTGATGCATCTCGTTTGGGGTTGGGATGTGTTCTTATGCAAGAAGGTAGAGTTGTGGCATATGCATCAAGACAGTTGAGAAAGCATGAATTAAATTATCCTACTCATGACTTGGAATTAGCTGCAGTGGTTCATGCACTAAAGATATGGAGACATTATTTGATTGGACATAAGAGTGATATATACACTGATCACAAGAGCCTGAAGTATATCTTCACTTAATCAGATCTGAACTTGATGCAGCGTAGATGGTTGGAGTTGATAAAGGACTATGATCTGGATGTGCATTATCACTCAGGGAAGGCCAACGTCATTGCTGATGCTCTTAGTAGGAAAAGCTACGCTAATGAAGTGCAAGTAATACCTATGCCAAGAGAGTTGTGTGCTGAATGTGAGCATCTGAACTTAGGGTTTACCATCAATGCAGTAGAATTGGTACTAGAACCTACTCTGGAGCAAGAAATACGCAAGAGTCAGTTGAAGGATGCAAAATTGATAGAGATAGCGGAGAATATAGTGAAGGGCAAATCACCAGGATTCCATAAGGATAATAATGGTACGCTATGGTTTGGAAAAAGGCTGTGTGTGCCTGAGGATAAGACTATCAGAGAGGCAATTCTATGTGAAGCTCATGAGTCAGCTTATTCCATACATCCTGGGAGTACTAAGATGTATCTGGATCTGAGAGAGAAATATTGGTGGTATGGTTTAAAAAGAGATGTTACTGAATATGTTACTTTGTGTGACACTTGTCAAAGGGTGAAAGCTGAACATCAGAGACCTGCAGGATTGTTACATCCTATGCAGATACCCGAATGGAAATGGGAAGAAGTTGGTATGGATTTCATAGTTGGGTTGCCACGTACTCAGAGAGGGTATGATTCAATTCGGGTAATAGTAGATCGTCTAACAAAGGTTGCTCATTTTCTGCCAGTTAAGACTACATATAGCAGTGCAAGGTTGGCAGAATTGTATATGGAAAGAATAGTGAGTCTACATAGAGTTCCTAAGAAAATTGTGTCTGATCGGGGTACCCAGTTTACATCTCATTATTGGCAAAAGATACATGAATCACTAGGAACCAAGCTGAACTTTAGTACAGCCTAACATCCACAGACAGATGGACAGACGGAGAGAATTAATCAGATATTGGAAGATATGTTGAGAGCTTGTGCTTTACAATATGGTACTAGTTGGGATAAGAGTTTGCCTTATGCAGAGTTCTCTTATAACAATAGTTATCAGAAGAGTCTTCAGATGGCACCGTTTGAGGCTCTGTATGGACGAAAGTGTAGAACCCCGTTGTTCTAGAATCAGACAGGGGAAAGTCAAGTGTTTGGGCCTGATGTACTCAAGGATGCTGAAAAGAAAGTAAGAATGATTAGAGATAATCTAAAAATAGCCCAGTCCCAACAGAAAAGTTATGCTGATACTCGAAGGAGAGAGTTGACTTTTGAAGTAGGGGGTTATGTCTACTTGAAAGTATTGCCAATGAGGAGTGTGAAAAGGTTCAACATGAAGAGAAAATTGGCACCAAGGTATATTGGACCTTTCAAGATCATAGAGAGACATGGTGAGGTGGCGTATCAGTTGGAATTACCTGAGAGTTTGGCAGGTGTACATGATGTGTTTCACGTGTCTCAACTTAAGAAATGTTTGCGAGTACCAGAGGAGCAGATTCCGTTAGAGGAGCTCACTGTTAAAGAGGACCTCACATATGAAGAGTTTCCAGTTAGAATTTTAGAGACTGCTGAAAGAGTCACGAGGAGTCGAACTATCAAAATGTGTAAGGATCAGTGGAATCGGTACACTGCAGATGAGGCCACCTGGGAGAGAGAAGAGGATCTGAGGAAAACCTACCCGCAATTGTTTGAGTAAGCACCAGCCGAATCTCGGGACGAGATTCATCTTAAGGGGGTAGAATTGTAACACCCTAAAATTTTGAAATATTTAAAAAAAAAGGTAAATATGATTTTTATGTATTTTGTGAGCATACAAACTTAGAAAAGTAATGATTTTTATTAACTTAAAATCAAATATAAGGGTAGGAACATGTTTGTGCACTCATGCTGTTGCATTTGAATTTTTGTATTGAGTGGTTGGTTTCAAATTCAAAAGAGGATTCAAAATCTTTTTGAAAATGGCTTTGGAAAATTGGAAAAAGAAAAAGAGAAAGAAATCCTATTCTATTCGGCTTTTTGGCCCAACTCAGCCCGAGCGCCGCGCCCACTTCTCCCGCACGCGGCCCGCTCGCTCTCTTTTCCCCGCGCGTGGCCCACTTCTCTTTTCCCCCGCGTCCCGCCTGGGCCGAGCCCAGCAAGTCGCTGGCCCAGCTCGCGCGCGCGCACCGCCTGCCTCTCCCTGTGTGTCACTGACGCTGCGGGCCCACGTGTCGGACGTCTTCTTCCTCCCCACGCCGGCGTCGAATATCCTTCCTTGTTCACCACCGATCGAATCCGCCTCCCATATCCCTTCCTTCCTTGTTTAGAGCACCACAGGGCTATAAAAGACGGATGCCGCACCCCTCCGCTCCATATTGCACCGAAGCAGGGGACCAACATCGTCCCGAGGAGGCCACGCGCGAGCCGTAGCCCTAGCCGTCCGCGTCTTCGAGCCGCGTGACTTCCTTGGTTCGCCCTCGGCTTCGATTTTGCCCTAGGTGAGCTCGCCATGTCCTCCACTCCCTCCCGGTACTTTCTATTCGTTGAATGGTGCTCGGAATCGAGTTCTCGCGTTTTCCGGCCATGCCGCCGCCGCGGAATGCCGTCGGGTTCCTGTTCTGGCCGGAGCGCCGCCGCCGGCTGTTCCCCGATTCGATCTCAGCCGTCCGTTTTAAATCCAGCGGTCGTAAATCTAAGATACCAGTTCGGCCGGCAGAATTGCTAAAGAGTCCCTAGAAAGTTTGAATATAGAACCCGCAGTCCAAGACGTATTCCCGAATTGCGTTTTCTTTTTCGTAAAGCGTAGTTTGATCTCGGTAACGTCAGAAATACGTTTTTACTTATTTACAGTTTTGCCATTATGTTATTTCATGCGTAGAATCTTCGTTTTAACTCCGATTTGACCCGTTCAAATTGCGTTATATTCGTATTTGTTAGCTCTACATGTTAGTAGTACTGTACAGTAGGTTTGTGACATTTTATTTTCGAGTTTGAATTAAAGTAATTATTTTTCTATAGGAAATCTTCGTAAATTCATAACTTCGTCGTTTTAGCTCCGTTTTTTGTGGTATTCGCGTCTGTGTGATCCTAGCGAGTTGTAGATTCATTTTAAAGACTTTTTATCTTATTTTATTACTGTTGGTGTACTGTTCTAATTATAGTCTTGTTTATTTATGCATGATTGTTTCTGGATGAATGTTGTTGCTATTGTTGATCGAGTATAGACGGTGAGCATTTCGTTGGGGATCAGGAGTTTTTCTACGAGCAAGATCATCAGGACCAGTTTGAGCAAGGCAAGTATAGCATGGGATTATCCTTGTTGTCCTATTCACATTAAGCAAACAATATCATTATGCATATATTCCCTTGTTAAGGATGACTTAGTGTTGATCTTATTCCTTGATACCTATTATATTGTATGGAGTAGTATTGCTAGTGCTTAACATGGACTATGATCATGTAATTTGACTAATGAAATATGCAATAAACATTCAAAGATATCTTTTTATTACTGTTTAAAGGGGACTAGAGCATGGTGTTATTTTTGGTGCTCTAGTTACTCTCCTTAAGGACTTATCTGTAAGCGAACATCCGGGATTTACAGTACAACTGTGAGGGCTATATGGCTCTGGCTTTAGTCATATAGAATGACCTTTTCTAGCTTGTTAGTGGTAACCTTTTTGGCGTAAGAATGGCTTGACGAATCGGGTATAGTGCGGCCTCTGTCCTTATGTGTATAGGCTGCGTGTTATTGTGCTATTTGGAAGGGGGGCTCTACATCTGTTTGCCGAGTGAATCTAATGGCCCTAACTTGTTAGACGAACCTTCGAAAGACTTCATAGTGTTCCCATGCCTGCTCACCTTGGAAGTGTTTTGGGAGTAATTAACCCGGGCATATGGGCGACACGACTCACAGTGAAAGTGTACAACCTCTGCAGAGTGTAAAACTGTTATAACAGCCGTGCTCACGGTCACGAGTGGCCTTGGACCCTTATGGAATAGTTGATCATTAATAATGAATATGTTTTTGCTATTCGTTAATCATTTCACATGGATCATATGTTTATTGTTTATACGGAGACATTTTGATATTATTGATATGCTAAAATTATGCCAATTAAAAGCTACATGCTGTTAAACCAATGTCATGCCTTTGAGCCTCATGAACCCTATGTTACACTTGTTGAGTACGAGATGTACTTACGCTTGTTTATTTTTCTTACTTGGATAAAAATCACGGATGGGTAACAGATGGTACAAATAGTGGCTACTATTCCTACTTCCCTGAAGATTACTAGACTTGCAGCCAACTAGTCAATGTGCCTGTGATTGGAGCTACCATGAGAGATTTATATTTTACTTCCGCTACATTTGTGTAAAGACTATGTGTTAATAATCGTGATATAATAACATTTGTGATAATACTTCCTTTATAATTTGTTAACTTATGTGTGATTGATCTCTGTGCACACATAAGAGTATGCATTCCATTTGGTCTTTAAATGGGTGTGACAGTCGACGACGTCAACGGACAGCCTGGTTCTGGGGCGGGTGGTCGGCGACGTGGTGGACCTGTTCTCGCCGACGGTGGCGCTCCGGATCTCCTACAATGGCCGGCGCCTCATCAACGGCTCCGACCACCGGCCGTCGGCGGTGGTAGCAAGGCCTCCCGTCGAGATCGGGGGCACCGATTTCAGGCAGTCCTACACACTTGTAAAGTGTTCCTCCACATGCATCTCTCTTATTAGTAGTTTTATTTCAGTTAAAATATATAGCCTGCTTGATGTTTCTGCATGTCCGATTGTCACTGCTAGCTGCTGCTGCTGCTTCTTCTTCTTCTTTCTGAAACTGTCATTCCTAGCTAACTGATTCATGGTGCGTTCATATATGCCGTTACATGGCTTTTTCATTGGATCATCATTGGATCAAAAGGTTATGGTGGATCCTGACGCCCCCAACCCGAGCAATCCGACGCTGAGGGAGTATTTGCATTGGTACCATATATACATCCTCGTACATATGTATATGGTTTATATTTTAAAAGCCGTGCATAATTACATTTGGATTTCATCTATTACCTCTCATTTTGCAGGTTGGTGACAGATATTCCTGGGACAACAGATATTGAATATGGTGAGTAGAAATAGTAGCTAGAAATTCGTTGTGCATGTCAACAACATCACATTTCGATTGTGATCCACTTTTGAGTGGGGAAGAGAGCTCAAATCAAAATCAGAGATAATTAAATTGCATCTATATATATTACACCATACAATTAGACAATATTCTATGTTCGGATTCGAAGGGAAGAATATCGGATTCCGTCAATTAAAATTGTGTCATGCCACGTGCTGGGCCGCACATGCATCTATTTTGGTCTTGAACTATAGGCACTCTGGATTTTAAGCGTGTCGACTTCTTTTACAGAGCCTAGCTAGAGTGCTTATTAGCATATATTTAGATCTGTGCAGTGCAGTACATAAGCTCTTACGCAGCCTTGTACAGTACTAAGAGCAGGCAAAATGTTGCATTAGCTAGTATACTAGTTTTTTTCTATTAGACAATGTAGGTTTGCACAAACAGATGCCCACACCCAAAATAAAATATTCTAATTTCACATACCTCCACTAAAAACATATCTGAATTAGAACATGAAGATAACTACAAGCAACAAAATATAAACACCTAAGGACAGTTTTATCAAGTGAGGCTTGTCTATGCAAAACTGTATACGTTTAGGCTAGCTTAGGTTATACTGCATAAAGTCTAAGGCAGGCGGCTAATACAAACAGCCAATCAAACTCTATATGGTTTGTGAGGTAGAAAGTTACAACTTATACAAAACGCTTCTTTTTTCACATTATACACAAATACGAATTTGTACAGATTAATTAGGGTCTCAGTGTACATCATGTTATTCTATAATCAAATAAAGCCATTACGATCATCTTTGGCTACCAGCTTCATGCTTTCATCGACCATTATTTGTGCTCCTTCAACTCTCTATAAGTTAGCCTTTACAATTTTGTCTTAATTATTAGCTTGTTTAACCTAACTTACTTTAGCATGGTTGAGATATTGGCCAATCTATATCTATATATGTACCTTATAATCCTAAGTCACATTAACATTCTATCTCGACATACAAGCCGTCCACATCAGCAGTACACTAGCACATATAATTATGACATCTATCTATTCAGGCAAGTTATCCACGTCAGCAAACTATATCAACCATTATCAGGAATTTATTTATCCACATCAGCATACCACACTATCCAATAAAATTCATATATAATAATTTGTCCCTTCATGCAAGTAAATATAAGTCATCTAATTTTATTCTAAATCATTCGTTATCCCCGCAGCAACATGTGTGATATTCTTCTAGTTTACTCAAAAGATGACATGCTTCGTTCTAAATCTAGGGAGGCCCTATAGCCCATATATAGGTGATGTACTGTCCTACATACATTATTTCATATTGCATCGGACAATATGCATGTATAAGTTGGAACTTATGCATGCATTTAGATAGTGTTTGGTTTAGATGATTGTAACGTGACGTCCTACATTATTTCATATTGCATCGGACAATGCATGTATAAGTTGGAACTTATGCATGCATTTAGATAGTGTTTGGTTTGGATGATTGTAACGTGACATGTTTACGGAGGGTAATAGATGCCGTTGCATGGTGTTTGTTTTAAGCCTCGTATAATCCAATCAAGCTGTCATCATATACCGGACTTCACAAAAGCATAACTCTCCCACCATGGCGCTATCCGATACGTCTTCGCTAAACTAGGCACCGTGGGTTCACCTTGTCCACTCACACGGTCACGCAATTGTGAGTGGAGTGAAGGAGAAAACGAAACGACAGGATGCAAGTAGAATCCGACTACAATTGCCTGCCTAGTAGCTTCCTTGTTACTGTTACAAAGGTTCTAACCAAACAAATCAAGTAATTCCTTATTACCATGTTTATGTTAGCACTGTTTATCCCAATCTTTTGCATTTGTACATGTTTCCTTATACCAACCAAACACTACCTTATATCATTGCATAGAGATACAATCATCTTGCAGTATGGCAAGATGTTTGAGTTATTGAGTAGCCTTATTTTTTTAGTGCATTTCATACCTCAATTTTTATATTACATGTAATTCAAAGTATCATACAGAGTACATGTCATAAAAATTCTACACAATCATATTACACTACAGACTGGTAAATTAAAAGATGTGCATAGATAGAACACGGCGATTAAATGCATGAATGATGAGTTTGCTAATAAGGAAGCTAATGCAAACATGTGCACACTGTGAATATAGCTAATTCATGTCTAACCTAGCATGGATATCGGACATGTCTAACCTGCAGATTAGTGATGGATACCCGGCCCTCAACATTTGTGATTAGATCCATGCATCCATTCTAGAACCTGTGGAATATAATCAAACACATTGCAAAGTGATATACTAATAAACATTAAATATATGTGATTTCTTTGAATATCGTTTTTAAAAAGGCGAACTCCATGCATGGGGTGATTTGTATGGCATGGATTATATTTGCGGTTCCAATTGGCTGCATATATACACGCATGCAGGTCGCGAGGTGATCTGCTACGAGAGCCCCCGGCCGCCGGCAGGGATCCATCGCGTGGTGTTCGTGCTCTTCCAGCAGATGGCGCGCGGCTCCATCGACCAGCCGCCGCTTCTCCGCCACAACTTCTGCACCCGCAACTTCGCCGTCGACCACGGCCTGGGCGCCCCCGTCGCCGCCGCCTTCTTCACCTGCCAGCCCGAGGGTGGCACCGGCGGCCGCCGCCACGACTTCCGGCAGCCAAGGACACCATCGGGCGCCGTCGTCCTAAACTAAGCTATATGCAGAATGGCCGTCAGTACGCGACGCACGTGACAAAATGAAAAACGCTTGTACGCCAGGTAAATAGGATCGGAGGGCGTATTACATGAGAACATCTCTTTTTTTTTGTCTTGGCACCTAGGGTTTCCCTAGGCGGCTCGAGCAGGTGTGTCGTCGGGTTCGTCTGATCTTCTACCTCCCTCCTTCCCTTCCTCCAATTCCGTTCCAAACCATCACTGGGGTCGGATCTAGGATTTCCCAGGATTGCTGTCGCCGTGACGCGATCTGATCCATCCTAATTTGCAACGAGAGTCCACCAAAAACCCAAAACCCTAGTCTAGTTTGCTAGCTGGTTCAGTTCTTGATCAGATCCCGACAGTTCGGTGTTTCCAGCGGGTGGTGGTGATGGAGGGGGTTGAGGGGATGATGAAGAAGTTGCAGCTGTCAAAGGAAGGAAAGAGGAGCATCAAGATTGGGTCGGAGATGGAGGCTGGAGGGAGTAGTCAACCAATCCAGGCGGTGGCAAAATTGTTCTCGAAGAAGGGAGTCAGATCCGATGTTTTGGAGCAGACTGTGGAGTGGATCTGGTGTCCAGCCAAAGGAATCATCTGTAAAGATCTCGGTGCAAACACCTTCCTGATCACATTCAACCAGACGTCGGGGAAGAGGAGGGCGCTGGAAGACGGGCCATGGATGATCTCGAAGGAGCTATTGGTGGTAACGGACTTTGATGAAACAAAGTCCCTGGAGGTGGATTTCTCCATCATTCCAATCTGGATCAGGGTGGAACGCCTTCCTATGGGACTGATGAACCGATCTGCGGCCCGCGCTATTGGAGATGATATTGGCGAGTTCGTGGAGGTGGAGGCGGATGGCGGTGAATTGGCGGCAGGCAGAAGTCTCCGACTAAAGATCCGTAAGGACATTCGCAAGCCTTTGCGCCGGGGCATTACCGTGGATCTGGGAGGTGACAGAGGAGATCGCTGGTGCCCCATATCCTATGAACACTTACCTGATTTCTGCTACGTGTGTGGGCTCATTGGGCACGTTGATCGTGCGTGTTCCAAGAAGCTGGGTAAGGATGAGCCTACGCCGTACAGCAAGGAACTGCGTTTCGTACCACTTCGTAAACCCTTTGGAGGGCCGGGGTATGGCGCATAGGAGCAACGCGGAGTGTCCTCAAGGAGTGGGGTCTCAGGATCCTGGAGGGGTGGCGGCTCTGGCAGTTGGGGCAGCGGGAGCAAATCACGTGCTGATGGCCCCTCATGGAGGCGGGATTCAGAGAAGGAGAGTGGAAAGAAGCTTATGGGGAAGAAGGGCGAGGAAGAGGAGGTGACGAGCCCAATGAAGGACATCTAGATCTAGGAACGAGGACTAGGTTCGGTGCGTACAGAATTATTCCCAGCACCAGCATCTGAAAAAGAGTTGGCAATGACGCTGCATGGAGAGGTGAATAGTGAGGGGCACGTCAATAGTACCATGCGGGCACCGCTGGGTACACCTGTTGCTACGGAGGAGGGAGAGAAAGACAAAGTACCATGTAAATTCAAGAGGGCTAAGAGAAATGAGCAGAAGGGTGAGGCGGCCAAGAGCCGAGGTGAGAAGTTGAAGAAGAAAAGGAGTGGAGATGATTTGACGGAGATAGAACTGGCCGAGATGAAGGATGCAAAGAAGGCCAAGTGTGGTAATGCTGATGGTGTGGAGAAGCAAGCTGCAACTAATGAAGCAGGGCTGTCGCTGCATGTCCCAATGAACATAATTGCTTGGAACTACCGTGGATTGGGGAACGGTGGCAGTTCGTGGCCTTCTGAACGTTCAAAAGGAGGAGGACCCCGACATTCTCTTCTTGTCCGAAACCAAGATGGACAGGGCGACGATACAAGGTTTTAGGTGGAAATTGGGGCTCACAAACATGACATCGAAAGATTGTGATGGGAAGAGTGGTGGATTAGCAATCTTTTGGCAGTCAGGTATCGATTTACATGTGCGACATATCTCACGTATGTATATCGACACGGAGGTGAAAGAGGCAGATAGCTTTGTGTGGAGACTCACGGACTTCTATGGGGAGTCGGCGACTGAGAAGGTGGTTTTGTCATGGAAGGCGCTGCGTACTCTAAATGCAATGAGGCACCATTCGTGGCTCTGTGTTGGTGATTTCAATGAGGTGTTGGAGGGTGAGAAGGAAGGAGGTCCCAAAAGAAGCCAGATCTATATGGATCCCTTCAAGGAAGCATTGGAGGACTATGATCTGAATGACCTAGGTTTGGAGGGCGACCCTTTCACGTGGAGGAATAACAGTCACACCAACGAGCATTACATCCGTGAGCGGCTGGATAAGGCTGTAGCTTGTGGAGAATGGATCGCAAGGTTCCCACTCTACCAAGTGATAAATGGTGAACCAAGACACTTAGATCATCGCCCAATCATCGTGGATATAGATCCACCGGCGAGGAGGGGCAATCGGGGGAGACACAAGGCATTTTGTTTTGAGGCAAGTTGGGTGGAGGAGCAATGTGCTGTCATTGTGGAGAACACATGGCGCACGGCTATAGAGGTGTCTGGTGAGAAGGTGGAAGGGGCGTTGCGCAAGGTGGCTAGTGATCTCGGTGACTGGAGTAGAGATGTGCTTGGAGATTTGGAAGAGCGCATCAAACATGTTAGAAAATCCCTAGAGGAGTGTAGACGGAGTAGGATAAATGAAAGAGGAGTGGCGAAAGAGGAGGTGTTGAGGTTTAAATTGGCAAGGCTGGAGGAGCAAAAGAATATTTATTGGCGGCAGCAAGCTAAGGTCCATTGGCCACAAGAGGGAGATAGAAATACACATTTTTTCCACAAATATGCCTCGGAAAGAAGGAAGAGGAGTAGATTAAATAGGTTAGTGCTGGATGATGGGAGGATTGTGGAGCGGGAAGAGGAGATGTTAGAGCAGGTTTTGAACTATTACAAAAATCTTTTCACCTCCAATGCAGGAAACTGAATGGAGGAACTCCAAGCTATGCCGGCCCAAGTGACACCCCATATGAACTCCAACTTGCTTCGGCCATTCACAGAAGAAGAGGTGAAAGTCGGGCTGGATGCCATTGGTGACTTGAAAGCACGGGCCAATGGTATGTCCTCGCTATTCTATAAAAAGCACTAGCACATTGTTGGTGCGGATGTTACGAGAGAAGTACTGCAATTCTTGAATGGTGGCCACATGCTGAGCAAATGGAACGACACAGTGGTCGTCCTCATCCCAAAAGTTCAGAATCCGGACAAATTGAAGGATTTGCGTCCGATCAGTCTATGCAATGTTATATATAAAGTGGCATCAAAGGTATTGTCTAAGCGGCTGAAATTGATTCTCTCTTAGATTATATCAGAAAACCAAAGTGCTTTTGTTCCCGATAGACTGATCACAGATAACATATTGATAGCTTATGAGTTAACTCACTACATGCATAATAAGAGAAAGTGGTTCAGATAGATATGCAGCTCTAAAATTGGACATGATCAAAGCCTATGATAGAGCTGAATAGGATTTCCTAGCGAGAATGTTGATGAAGCTCAGCTTTGATGACCGTTGGGTACAGCTGATTATGAAATATGTCACTACAGTCTCATATAAAATCAAGGTTAATGGTGAGTTGACACAGGAAATTATCCCATCTTGTGGTTTGAGACAGGAGATCCCCTCTCCCCGTATTTGTTCTTAATCTGTGATGAAGGTTTTTCATCTTTGCTAAATGCCGCAGAGGGAGAAGGGAAATTGCAAGGGGTGTCGATATGTGCGGGGGCGCCGAGTATCACTCATTTATTGTTTGCAGATGATTCGCTGCTTCTCATGAAAGTGAACCAAGAGATTGCAACTCATCTACAGAATGTGCTACAGCTATATGAAGATTGCTCGGGGCGGACCATAAACAAAGAGAAGTCCTCTATATTGTTCAGCAAGAATTGTGGAGAAACAGAGAGAAATGAGTTCCTATCAGTGTTGGGAGTATCACAGGAGGCAAAAAGTGAAAGATATCTTGGTTTGCCAGTTTATATGGGTCCAAAGCAAAGATGTTCAACTATTTGAAAGATAGGGTATGGAAACGTATCCAAGGCTGGAAAGAGAAATTGCTATCTAGTGCGGGCAAGGACACCTTGATCAAAGCAGTCACCCAGGCCATTCCCACCTTTGCTGTCTTGTTTTGATCTCACAAAGAATCCATGTGATGAGATTAGCAGAATGATCTGTCGATAGTGGTGGGCTCAACAAGACAAGGAGAGGAAGATTCACTGGGTGTCATGGCCAAAACTTTCGACCAGAAAGGAGAAGGGTGGATTACGCTATCGTGATCTTCACCTCTTCAATCTAGCAATGTTGGCCAGACAAGCATGGCGCTTGATTCAGTTCCTAGACTCATTACGTGCTAGGTTGCTGAAGTCCAAATATTGGTCGAATGGTGATTTATTTGGAGCAAGGGAAGGTCAGGGTATTTCCTACTCATGCATAGCCTGCTTCAAGGCTTTAGGGCTTTGGAGAATGGAATCATATGGCGTGTAGGAGAAGGTACACAGATTCGAATTTGGGAGGGCCCATGGATCCCTGCAGGTGTCACGAGACGTCCGAGAACACCTAGAGGTGCTACTCTCCTCACTAGAGTTGCTAAATTAATTGATCCAACCGGAGATTGGGATCATCTGCTGGTCAATGATATTTTGTGGGAAGAAGCTGCAAATATCCTCACTATACCTATTAGGTCGAATAGAGAGGATACAATTGCCTGGCATTTTGATTCGAAAGGGTGTTTTCGGTGAAATCAGCATATCATGTCCTTGAAGGAGTGGTAGAACAAGGAAGACAAACCCAGCGAGGAGAAACATCGATGATGGGTGCTAGTGAATCTAAAGATGAACTATGGAAGAAGATTTGGCTTATGAAATGTCCGCCAAGAATCAAGCAGTTTATCTGGCGCGTTGCACATAATAGTTTGGCTTTCAAATTGAATATCAGAAGGTGCCATATTGATCTAGATACCAGATGCCCTGTATGTTGGCGCCTACATGAGGATGGAGGCCACTACTTTTTGAAATGCAAGCAGGTACGCCAGTGTTGGAGGGAGTTACAATTGGAAGAGGTTCATTGTTTGCTGATGAATGCTCCAACGTCAAAGGAGTTTGTCCGACCTATCTTGAATTTGAAGAATGATCAATGCCTGCGCATATGCCTCTTCCTGCATAAATGGTGTCGGTGTTTTGAACCGCCAACTAGTAAATTTGTATTCGTGCGTTTGGCTCGGAAGGTGTGCTCGGAGGACATAAGAATTTATATTGGTTCGGGCTGAATGTCCCAATGTCTAGTGAGGCGCTGCTCGTGTTACCAGCACTGAGTCTGCAGTAGAGGTTACAAATGGGCGAGAAGGGAAGAGATCCCAAGTTTCTGGTGAATGGAGTTGAGTGGATTTGAGTGTTCACCACCCCCCTTCCTCCCTGTGGGGTGCCTCGCTTCCCCTTTTATAGTCCAAGGAGAGGGCGCGGGCTACACAAGAGAGAGAGAAAACCAGATAGGAAGAGGGCCCTGGGCTGCGTCGCCCTTCTTCTCCTATAGGCGGGTCCCGCTAGTCCTACAGATGATGATGGAGGTGGTACCACGTCGTGACCTTGTTCGTCACTGGTTCTACAGGCGGGCGTCGTCAGCTGGTCATGGCGTTCCATCCCATCCTGGTGCATGGCATGGTCAACAGGCTCCCTTGTTGGGAGTCATATGAATATTAGGTAGCACAGTGTTGGTCTGCCCGGCATTGTTGGCGACATGCGCGCCTAGGCATGGCCCATCGTGGCCACGGGCCGCGTCGAGGCATGCCTGCTCCCTTCTTGATATCAGGAGCATGGTCCCGGGCTCGTGCCATCACACTCGTAGTGGTTGGAGACAGCATGGGCCCCATGTGGGGGCCTGTGCTCCTGTCCGAGGCTGGATACGCTTCCTAGGATTGAGCGAGGCAAAGTCCCTCCTCGGGGGTCAGGTAGGACGGAATCCGCACCCTAGGGGTCGGGCGAGCCGGAGCCAGCGCCCAAGCGTGTGCCCTTGGGGTTAGGTGAATCGGAACCTTCATCGGAGGGGTCGGACGAGATCATGGTTATACCCTTGATCGTTTGGGTGAGTTCGGTGTGCTAGCCCGCCTGTTGCGGCTCGTAAGGCTTCTTTAGTTAGGTTGTGATGATCGATCCGTCGTTCGTATGCAATCGCGCATCGGGTCTCTATGCGAGTCCAAGCCCCCGAGCCCCCGTGCGTAGTAGGGGTCCGATTGAGGAGTCGCCTCGTCTCGTGATCGTTCTCCCTCAAGTATTTTCTTGAAAAAACGAAGGGGTTGACCCATGCCATGTTTTCCTCGTTGATGAATCATGGTGCTCGGTGAGCTGTTTAACGGGCTAGTTCGAGTGGGCCCCGGTTCCCGTTCGTGGGGATCCAGCATGGGTCAACTACTGACCGACTCTAAATTCCTAACGGCCAGTCCATATAGTTCTCGGGTCTGTTCAACCGGTCTAGAGGGCTCGTCGCCTTTCTTCGAAGAAAAACCATGGACCGTGCACTGCCAAGACTCGAACGTGGGTCAGGATGGCCACGATTCAAGATGGCAACGGGTACGTACCCGACGGGTAGTGCCCACCCGTACCCATACCCGCACCCACAAAAAAATTACCCGTCGAGTTACCCGTACCCGCATGCGGGTAAAAAAAAGTTCCATACCCGTACCCGCCGGGTAATTCTCACCCGACGGGTAACCCGTACCCGATAGCATACCCGAAAATTACCTAAAAATATCAAATAGTCACATGCAAAAATAAATCATTCTAAGTTTCCAACAAGTTACAAACATGCTAACAAACATTATTAGCATCATTACAACAAAGACAATCTACTAGAAATATAGTGGATGTCAAAATGGGCCAAATTCATGACTTATATGCGCTAAAATAACTGAGGTTGGCTAGTTATTTTTGCAGGTATGTCTTACCCGCGGGTATACGGGTATGGGTAGTATACACCTGCACCCGTATCCGCCATACCTGATGGCTAAGTTGCACGGATACGGATACGTGTATCGGTATCGGAAGGATACGGATACGCGGATACGGCAATTTTTTAAAAAAACCCGATACGCGGATACATTTACTATTTTAAAAATAAAATAAAAATAATAATAATGCAGGTCGATGGTCAGAGCAGGCTGCGCTGCTCCCGTGAGCCAATCGGCTGGCAGGCTTGCCTATCCTCTCTGGCTTTGGTGAACCAGGTTCATGGAAAGAAAAGGGGAGGGAGAGATAGATGCTGTTGCCTGCCATGTGGGCCTGAGCAGCGACGTGGCACGGCCCTATTGGCTCAAGTGACGTGGTCGGCGCTCCGTATTGGATGCCGCGGCTTCTGGATTGGGTGCGGGCGTCTGTCGGTCGTCATCGTCTCTTTTCACCGCACCGTCAATGAAAGAACAGAGAGAGGGAAAGAGCAGAGAAGAGAGAGGGGAAGGAGGGAGGAGGGAGGAGGGAGACGGGGCCTCGGGAGAGAGCGAAGAGGGCACAGGTGCTGGTGGCGGCGCCCGTCTCTGGCTGGGAAGAAGAGGGTTAGCAGGGAGGGAAGAGGAGGAGGGAGACAGAGGGAGAGCAGGTGGAGGTGGAAGAAGGGGGTGCAGAGCGCCGGCGGTCAGCAGGCCAGGGCGCATGGCGACTCCATCGCGGCCCGTGCTGCGGCGGCGTGGAAGGCAGGTGAGGCAGAAGAGGGAGATGGGGAGGGGAAGGGCGGCGCGGCAGCACAGACCTCGCCGGCGCAGGTGCGGCGTGGAGCTCGTCCGGCGCGGGGTGCAGCGCAGCGCGTGGCCGGCGAGCGGCGAGCAGCCCACCACCCAGTGCGTGTGGGATAGGCCATGGTATATCACAGTGATGGGTGTGCAGTGCGCTAGGCCGTATCGCCAAAGGCCCAAACAGCCTGGATACGTATCAGTCCACGTATCCCAATTTTGTTTTATTTATTTTTTTACCGATACTTCACAGATACGTATCTGCCGCGTATCCGGTGCGTATCTGTATCGGATACGTATCCGATACGGGATACGTGGCCAACCTGACGTATCCGTGTAACATAGCCCGATGGGTATAGGATTTTGCCCAATAACGTACCCACGGGTAGAAAATTCATCCTATACCCGCCTCTTTATCGGGTAATACCCGTCGGGTACTCGGTTTTGGGTACCCGTTGCCATCTCTACCACGATGCTCGTGCACCCGGGTACTGGCCGCTAGTGGGCCCAACCCTTACCACCCCTCACTCTAAGGTGCCCTGGAGCAGTTGTGAACCCCATCGATGGGCCAACTTTCAAACTCCTGGGCCTTAATGGGTCATAGGAACGTTTTTAGCTCCGTATCCCTTCTTACCTGTGGCGATTCCTGGCCCCCTCAGGGCGGGGCGAACCGCGCGTCCGGCACATCCTTCGAGGGAGAAGCCGAAGGTTGCGTGCGCTTGACTCCCGAAGAGGCGTGATGACGAGTTGCGGTAGGCGCGTGGATCGAGGCGGACGGTTCGCCTCTCACTCTACCTTCCCCTATAAATAGAGACTTTACCTTCCATCATCGATACAATGAGCCGCAACCTCGCCTTCTCCGCTCCTCCACCGCTGGCGCTAGGGTTGCTTGCTCCCGTACCTTTACCACCGGCAAAGCTCTCGTTCCTCCACCCTTGCTTCCTATGAATCCATGGTTCCGCTCTAGTGTCACCCACACATGCTTAGAGGGCCTCGTCAAGCGCGATCTTCTTCGTGCGAGGACCGAGGCAATGTAGTGGCTCGTGCCCACTAGCGAGGATGCACAGGCGCCACCCGACGGCTACGTCGTGTCATTCATGCCCTTCCATGAGCGCGGACTCGTGATGCCTCCCCACAAATTCCTCTGGGGGCTCCTACACCACTACAAGATCGAGCTGCATCACCTGAATCCCAACAGGATCCAGCACATCATGGCTTTTGTAGCGCTGTGTGAGGGGTACCTAGGGATTGATCCCCACTTCAAGTTGTGGAAGTATTTCTTCTCCATCTCCTTTGTCACGAAGAGGAAGAAGAACAAGTCGGACCTGTTGGTCCTGATGGGATGTGCCAGGATCCATCTCTAGCACAACCGGGACACGGAGTACATGAGTCTCTAGTTATCGAGGTCCAACAAGGGGTGGCATGTGTAATGGTTCTATCTGAAGAACGACGCCGCTGCCCCCTTGCCGGAGTTCATCGGGCGCCCTATCAAAGAGGCGTCGGCGGTGTGGGTGTGGGACCCCTTCGATAGGGAGAAGAGAAGGTTTCAAGACCACCTTGCTGCCATTGGTATTCTGAAGGGGAGCGGACTCAAAGGGACCGGTGTCATTGGGGCGTATCACACGAGGAGGGTGGTGCCGCTGATGGCGCGCACCCTTCCGTTGTTCGAGATGGTGCCCGACGCACCGCTCGAGGGGACGGTGCTTGCCCATGAGCCACTCCGCAACAGCGAGATTGCGCAGCACATCAAGGACGTGATGACAAAGGAGGACCTCGACTTCGTGTACTCGATCCCGGGACACCTAGCGATGAGGTCAAACATGGTTTTCGACAAATTCGTAAGTTCTTTTTGGTTTTCTTTTTAGCTGACCCCTCGACCCTGCAATTTGGATTTTAAGAGCCAGGATCCGTAGGTGAACCTCGTCTTCCATCCCTCTGTCACACAGCTACCGGAGGACATGGCCGTGACGGCGGCGAACCACGCCACGGACGAGCAGAGGAAGAAGGATGCGGAGATGAGGAAGAAGCGGAAGAAGGCGAAGGTGCAGCTAGAACGAGGAAGGCAACGCCAAGGGTCGGATGAGGAAGACAAAGAGGAGGAAGATGAAGAAGAAGAGGAAGATGGAGGTGGTGGCGTCCAGTGGGACACTAGCGAATGAGGATGAGCCGGCAGGCAGCGGTTCGCCCTCAAAGGTGATGGGCACCTTTTCGTGTCACAAGGGGGAGGACACGCTCCCGGAGCCGATGGAGACGGACCGCCCCACGCCGTTTGAGCCTTCTGAGCAGAGGGAGGGCTCGAAGCGGCCATGTGCCGACGAGGCGTAGCCAGGGTCAGGCGGCCAGCCCCAAAGCGTCATCATCCGGTGACGCCGAGGTGAGTTAGGAATTCTCTCCACTCGTTTGCTCTTGACGAATTCTATCATGAGCTGATCGTGGCTCCTTTTGTAGTGTTGGCGTACACAGGGCTCCCCTGCAGATCGCGCCGAGGAAGACCCTCACCCAGTGGTCGGTGCACCAAGAGTCGTCTGGCGCCACGCCGAAGGCGAGCAGGAGTGGCGCAAGGGTAGCCACGGCACCGACTAAGGAGGTGTTGTCGACGATGATGACAGCATCCATGGAGGAGCAGAAGGAGGGGGACACGTGAGAGATGTCCACGGTGAACGTGGAGCGGCTAGGCGCGGTCGTGATGTCGCAGGCGGAGGCGGCATAGTCGGGCATCATCGCGGTGCCACAGACAGAGACGACGCAGGAGGAGCCATCGTCTGGGCAGACAGAAATGGCGCAGGTGGAACCGCTGTCGGACACATCTACGGTGGGGCGGACGGAAGAGGACACGGCCGAGGCGTCCTCGGCGGTCATGACGATGGGGCACGTCTCCGCGCCCATGCCACCCACCCCTTCTGCCGCCGGAGGGGCCGTTCCAGAGGAAATGCTACCACAGGAGGGGTCAGCACCGCTTGGGGTCGGCGCAGGGCCATCCCGGGCTTTGGTTCGGGCGGGCGATGACTCGCACGTGCAAGGAGGACCCTAGATCCGATGGGATGACCGGCGGAATACAGAGACGACGCTCTTCACTCTCAACGACGCCGCAGAGGAGAGGGAGTGGGGGAGCATCCACACGGGAGTTGGGACCATGGCCCACACCCTAACCATAGCGTTGAGCGCATTGTAGGATGTTGTCGCTCCGACTAACCACAGCGCTGAGCGGATTGGGGAACGGCACGCAGCCTAGACAAGTCCCAATTCCTACATCACCAAAAGGATGCTTGGGATTGCCTAAGGCGCGGCTGCGCGGGGAGCTAACCGAGTAGCTCATTGCCACCCATCAGAAGGTGGCCGAGCTTGCTCCTGTAGGCGAGGAAGTGGCCAACCTTCGAATTAGGGAGGCAGACGCTCGTCGGCATGCCGACAAGGCCGAGGAGAAGTTCGCGGCCCTGGCCGAGAGGGCACGCCAGGACGCTATGGAGTTTGAGCAGCTACGGAAGGAGCGGGACGAGTTGCTTCTGGCAATAAAGGGACTCCGCAAGGAGCACGATGCGGCTCATCAGAAGCACTCCGCACCCAGCTATAGATCGGCTTCCTCGAGGGCAAGCTTGAGAAGGAGAAGGGCCTGAGGATCAAAGTCGCAGGTGTGACTGTCGAGCTTACCGTGGAGGTTGGTCAGCACTGGGTGAGATCTAGGGCCTACAGGCTGAGGTGGCCCGGCGGGGCGAGGAGGCGCGCAAGCTCTAAGAGCAAGTGAACGGTGAGACTCTGGTTCCCCTTGTCGGTTTTCTTCCTAGAATTTGTCGTAGGTGTTTTCAACGCGATTGGCATATGGCTTGGACAATTCTTGATGATACGCTCGTGGCAGAGGTGGTGAAGAGCCACAACCTAGAGAAGGAGCTCCGCGAGGTGAAGGACTCCCTCCAGAAGGAGAGTGACGAGCATGATACTGTGCGCTTCGCCATCGGGGTGGTCTGGACGACCTCTCGCTGGCCCCATCACAGCAGACAAGCTCGCTCATGGTTCGCACCCTTTGAATTACGGACCGGGCACGCGAGATCAGAGGCACGCGCTTCGCTTTGGTGTTCAACAGTCGTTCATGATCGCCCGTTCTCATTACGAGAACATCGATCTGGCGGCGATGAGCCAAGGCTTCGCACTCGGCTACGGCGACGACGAGCTGGAGCGGATCGAGGAGATAGTGTTGGCCCCTGCATGAGCTTTAGCTGATGAGATAGAGTGAGGTTATCCGAATGAGTTTTAGCTGATGAGATAGAGCGATTACACTAGAGAGCAAAAGCGTTGTAGCACTTGGGCGTAGGTTTTTTTTGTGGTTCGCCCAGTTTTACTCAGCGTTCGTTTTCGCACCCTCTTGCTTTTAGTTCTTAGCGTGAGAAGGGGTCGGATGCAAGGAGTGTTTCTGAGTATGCATGTATCCCTATCAACCCTCGAGTGAGGCCCGACCCTAGCCGTTGTTGGGGTCAGGTGTCACGAAAAACCGGGGAATAATAACAAAACCAATAAGGGAAAATACTTTTTATTTCACCATCTGTGGAGGGGAGGAAGCTCGCACTATCTCCATTCATGAGTCAGCGAGCCGACGGACCATGAGGAACACGAATCCACGTGCGGATGATGTGGGGAGGAGGTGTAGCGACGTCGTCGACGTGTTTCGGCGATGCCGGTGATGGGGGTGGTGCAGCAGGCGTCGGAACAACGCCGGCGTATGCCATGAGACGCGATGGGGTGGACATGCGTACTGCCATCGTCGTCGGTGGAGTCCGCGGTGGAGAAGCAGGCGAAGGTGTCCTCGCCGTGGCGTCGAAGTCTGGGTTCATGGGGCATGCCTCGTGCGGAGGACAGGGGGTGTAGCCATGCATGGGACATGGCGCCGGTGCCAGCATTGGAGATGCCGGTCCTTGTGTTGGCGGCGCAGCCGCTTCCGGTATCTCCTCTTGTTCAGCCATGTGGGTGTCATCGCGTTGATCCCCGATGAGGTAAGAGATCATCCGTAGGAGATCGCTTTGAACAAGAGGATGTGAAAGATCATACCCACATAGGAGGGCATGATGAAATTGCAGCATGACAGCTTGTAGGATGAGATAAGCCAAAGGCATGGGCGGTGGCGGCATCCTACCTCGATAAACGGTGCTTTCTTCCTCACGGAAGAAGAAACGATGAGCCTCATGCTGATAACGTGTTTCGAGTAGAATTGTGAGAACAATACGAGAATGTAAAGTTTGACAAGAGAGAATAGTGTCCAAGCCTATTTTCATTGATCCTTTGATATGTATATATACACAATGCCACATCAATGTAATGGAGGTTATGTAAACCATAAAACCAGCTATAAGAGGATATTAATCCCTATTGAAATAGAGGTTACAAGAAGGAATATATAAAGGATGAGATTAATATGTATTTGTAACAAGAATGATGCCTTTTGAAAATAACGGTAATTTGTCACCTCAATATGTCTGTCATTCGACAGTGGGATGCAACCGTGTAATTCTAATTATATGGGTAATGCCTACATTATATGACCAGCATATCTTTCTTGACTGAAACCGCGTCGCGGTAACGAAAAATTATTGTGCCACGTCATCATGAGGTCATCTGACAAATCTATCGGCAGCCGTTTTCTTTTGAACTTCTAACGATATAAAAGTCTAGAAAGTTACCGATTGGGTACATGTTTGGACTTATAGCGATACAGAAGTCTAGAAAGTTACCGATAGGGTGTATAAGATGTACCGCAGACCTCTTCCTACGCTAAACATATCACCAATGCATATATTCAGCTACTGCCTTATCAAATTCGGGATAAATAAACTAAAATGTGCACCAACAAAAATACCATCAATCAAGAAATCATAAAAACATTTAGGGCGTGCGTGTTTAGTTCAGGGGCCGTAAAGTTTTCGGGGGTATTATAGCACATGTATAACTATAGCAATTAGTGTCTAATCATGAACTAATTAGGCTTAAAAGATTCGTCTCGCAATACATGCAAACTGTACAATTAATTATTTTTTTATCTATATTTAATGCTCCATGCATGTCTCTAAACATTCGATGAGATGAGGTGTAAAGTATTTAGGTGGGAACTAAATATCCCCTTGTACTTGTTTGATGGAGCTTCTTGATCCGCTCCGAAGCCGTTTTAGCTTTTCTCCAACCAAACACTAGCAGCGACCCCTACGCGCGACCATAGCTTTTTCCTTCCATTGGTGCAGGGCAAGGGCGCCAGAGGCAGAGGTTGGGGGAGGTGGGCACGGACGCTGCTGCGCCTTCTGCGCGCAAGCCAAGGGGTGGCGACGAATTCTTCCGCGCGCGAGCCACGGAGCAAGACACCCGGGCGCGCGAGCCACGGAGCAAGACGCCCGGGCGAGCTACCCAGCGGCGGCGTCCGGGCCGCCCATGCCATGGGGAGCCAGCGGCGGCGGGCCTGGCCGTGCGAGTCAGGTAGGATTAGGAAGGGGCGACATCATTGTTTTGCCGTCGAAACCGAGTCTCCGTGCGAGGCTGTACAAAGGGGGGCGGCGGCGGCATAGTTGTGCGTGGGAACCAATGGATAAGATGCAAAGATAATACCGGGTCTAAACAAATAGAAAAATAAGAGATAATAAAGAAAAAATAAAGGAAGAAAATAAAATCAGAAAAACAAGAAACAAGCCGGAAACAAAAACCCAATTGCTACTGGGCTTTAAGTTGCTACAATTAGTCTAACTACGAAACCGACACGGAATGTGCGGGCACATTTCAAGCGCGGCAACGCCGTGCACTGTTCTAGTATACCCTATTTTTCTAAAAGCATATATACTCTATTTTTCTACCTACAATATAAGGCCACATTATTTATCAAACCGGTATATTCGCCTCTCTCTCCTTTTTCCATTTCTGTCTACATTATTTGACTAGCATCACTCTCTATTTTTGGTACCCACGTGAAAGATTCCACGTCTGGCCAATAATGTAACCTTGGACAGCTGGATGGCCTGTCTTTTCAGCGTGTACATGTCGGCTGCTGACTGGCCCAGGTCATATCGTCTGCTTAGGCCGGCGAAAGGCAAAAAGGCGCCCTTTGGCTCGCCTCGCCGGTCCCGGCCATGCGCCGGTGCGGCGGCCCATCACTAGTCTGACCGAGGCCTCGTTTAGATTCCAGAATTCATCCCAAATTTCACTATACAAAAAAAAATTCTCCGTCACATCAAAATGCCAGCACATATATATAGAGTACTAAATGTAGATGAAATAAAAAATTAATTGCACAGTTTTGTTGTACTTTGCGAGACGAACATTTAGAGCCTAATTAATTAAGATTTAGACAATTATTATATAAAAAAACAAAAGTGTTACAGTGCTCGGATGACACTGTGCCGAATCGGCCACCCCGAGTCGGGTAACTAAAAAGGCCCGATTGATCACTTGCGTTGCGCCATGCCCATGACCGAGCGACGTCGACGTGGGCGTGGTGGTACGGTGCTGCCCCACCCCACCTCACCTGCTGCTGTCCGAAAAGTCAGGCGATGGAGTGGAACAAGTGCAACCAGAGCAAAGCAACCGCCCAGCTCCCCATGAATTTTGCATGTGGAATACTCATCTCAAAACATAGTAACCGGCGCATGCATGTTTCGATCCTACCAGAATATGAGCTTTGAAATGCCTCTGTACACTTCAAAGAGAGGGATATTTCAAAACTATCCAAACTAATAGGTAGCTAGCCAGTGAAAGAGTGCCCTACCTTTAAAGAAAATTTAAATCAAACCATCTTGTTTATCGAAGTTAGTATCAACATTTATAACACCAAATAGACATATACTCCCTGTAAACTCTCTGTAAGAACTGGTATTTCCGTTGATTTTAATGGAAATAGGGAGATTCCTCGTTTCAAAAAAAAAAGTAACACCAAATAGACATGCATATATATACTCCCTCTGTCTCAAATTAAATCAACTTTTAAAGTCGTTCTAACTTCTAAGTCGAACTATTTTAAGTTTGACCAAATTTATAGAAAGAGCACCAATGTTATGTTTATGACACTAAATTATAGTGTCACTTAATACATTATGAAATATATTTTTATATTTTACATATTTGATGTCCACCTTTTCTACAAAGTTGGTCGAACTTAAGAAAATATATAATGAATCAAATGATGCTTAGTTGGTATAGTAAAAATGACTTATTTTATAAAATTACTCCATCTGCCCTAAAATAACTACACATATCGTTTTTCAATGAGTCAATTTTTTCTAAGTTTGAGTACCTTTATAGAAAAAGTATTAACATTTATATCTGTAAATAACTTTATTATAAAAAAATACATGTCACGATTAATTTGTTGATACTTACTATGCATCATAAATATTAGTACTATTTATTATATATTTGATCAACTTTTTTAAAAATAACTCTCAAAAAGGCGGTGTGCAGTTCTTTTGGTAAGTTGGTAGCTAGTTGTTGCAATTGGACAAAACTAAACTGAATGTTTTTTTTGTAACAGTCAGAGTGCGTACGAAGTAGAAAAGTTGGCCTTGGCCTTTTTTAGGCTCGTCCTGTGGTACAACCGATGCCGAGGTTGTGTGGCCAGCACAGGCGATTCCGGCTGGGATCCTTGTGATCTTTCCTGGACACTGCGACGCCCATTCCTTTGTTATCTGGGCGCAAGTTGCTGGGCAGCGGCAGGATTCAGATCGCCACGAATTCGGAGATCACAAAACAAAAGTGGATTCGAAGGTAGCCGGGAGGTAAAAAAGGCCAGCACCTTTTTACTTGTTCCTTGAATGTAACATATGCATCATGTCCTTCCATTTATCGAAAGGGCAGAAATTCTTTCATGACACCGCCCGTACAAGTCTTATAGCTCCACCGGCACATATATAAACATGTGATGATCGATGCACCATGTCAATGCATGCCATGAAAAATGCACCATATCTAGTGTTTTTGGTTTATTCTAAGTCAACAATAAAAAAAAGCATGCACATGGGCGCACATGGAATTATATATTATGTGAAAATGACATAAAAGTGGAAAAAGAAAATTCATCCAAAAACATTATACTCCCTTTGTCCCTAAATAATTATTTTCTAGAGTTGTCTTAAGGCAAACTTTTTAATGTTTGACTGAATTTATAGAGAAAATATAAATATTTGTGACACCAAATTATTATGTTACGAAGATACAGTTTATGGTGTATCCGATGATACTAATTTGGTATCATATATATAAATATATATGGCGTTTTGAAAAATGAAAAATTGGAACACCCATAGTTCATTTCAAGACACTATATATGGCCGTTGTATGTACAGTTGATATTCAAACTCAATGTTCAAAAATCATAGGAGAATATTAAATCTTAGACGTGTGCCGTTTTGGATGGATTCCAGCTTCTCATTTGTTCTCTCTCCGCCCCAAAATTACTAATGATTTAGGTTTGTTCTAAGTCAAACCAATATAACTTTAATCAAATTTATAGAAAAGTAAATCAACATTCATGACACCACCAAATATGTATAATATATGAAAAATATTCTGTAATAAATCTAATAATACTTATTAAGTATCATAAACATTAGTATTTTTTATAAACTTATTCAGTCAAACTTAAAATGGATTAACTTAGAACAAACCTAGAATGTCAGTTATTTTAGGACGAAGTATAAGCTAGCGATGTGGGCATGAGCAGTGCAAACATGCCCTAGAGTTGACCCATCATGAATCTCGTGCATGGCTATAATAAGTAGTCCCAGTTATAACATAATACTATATCGGAAATATTGGCGTGCTACCGGGTGTAGCTGCGCACCCAGCAAAATATAGGGGGTGTAGCTACATAGGGATGAAAACGAAAATAATAATCTCCGATTTTTGGAAATCGTTTTCGAGGTTTTTCTGATTTTTAGGCCTAAACGAAAATGGTGGTGGTAATCGAAAAAAACGAAAACGATACTGGTAAAAGTAATCGGAAATGAAAGCGAAAATGATTTTGTCCTCTTCAATCGTTTTTGACGATTCCCGTATTTAACTGGTAATTTACTATAGGTAATTACCGATTCAAAGGACTTTAATTAATTAATCCTAATTTATTTATAGACTATACAATGCATTACAATCTGCATACGCAAGCACATAAGGAAAATATTTTTTTTTTGAAAGGAACGCATCTGCACACACGCAAGCACATAAGGCAATTTTTTTTTTTGGAAAGGAACTATCTATACAGAAATATTTCATCTGTATAACATGAAGGCAATCAGCCTATCACCCAATCACTTGCTACACCTATAACTCTAATAATTCATGTTTTGATCACTATGCTAGGTTGAGTCAACTTATTAGAACATGATGATTTTACCTTTGTCAAGTTAGGTAAACCGTCCTGTTGCATGGTTTGCCACTATTTGAGACCTAAGGCGGTGTGAACAGTGAGGTTTCAGCTTGTGATTTTGTCTATTGTGGCTTTATTTATCATTATCATGTGAGATAGGCCGAGTTATATAGATCTTCTCATGTTCTACGGTTTAGCATGTTTATCGTTTTTGAGGATATCGTTCTCATGGATTCCGATCGTTATCGATGTATTTTCCAAAATTACCGAAATATCGGCACCGTATTCGTTTCCAACAATATTGTATCGATTTCATTTTCGAGGAAAAAAATGAAAATAAAAGTGATTTGGCCTCCGATCGATTGTTTCCAATCGTTTTCATCCCTATAGCTACACACACCATGTTTCAATTGTAGTCCGAACATGTTGCATCAGTTATAAGTGCATGTTTCAAGTGTTTCATGAAGATGTTTCATCAACATGTTTCAAGTGTTTCAAGTGTTCAAAGTGGATGTTGCAAGTGTATCAAGCAAATGTTGCAGGAGACTGGGTCAAGTGGATGTTGCAGGTGTTTCATCTGCATGTTTCAAGTATTTCAGGTGTTCAAACTGAATGTTGCAAGTGTTTCATATTAATGTTGCAAAGGGTGTGTAACCCCGTCCTAGAAAATCCATACTCAATACTATATATTCTCCAATGGAAAAATATAAATCTTTGAAAAATAATATCTGTAGTATAAAGTTGTTATTCATATTATTGAAAGAGTTATATATTTCTTATGAAGGTATTTTTCATAATGAATCTAGTAATGCCAATCTTATGTTATGAATACATATACAATATTAGATAGTCTTAGACAAAGGTAAAAACAATGATCTACCTTAGGACAAATCTAGCTAATAGATAGATGGACTTTGACGAAGCAAATTTAAAATTTTAGCATAGTTGTAAACTCCATTCCGGTACCGGCCAGAATGGCCGGAATGCCTTGTACCGACACCTAAACCGGTATAGAAGAGCCTTAATCTCGTACCGGGTCAAATACCGGTCAACGACGGTCAATACCAGTCAAATACCGGTCAATACCGGTCGTGGCTGCATGTATTATATTTTTCCATGTATGAACTTTAGAGTTTAAACTTTGAAATAAGGTCTTATGAACTTGTTGAATGATATTTTAGTTTGGTAAAAATGTTAATTAGCCATAAGTTAAGTCAAAATATATTTATATATACATTTATGTACAAGTTTATTCACATATTATTATTATTATAAAGTCTGGAATGGTACACCGGTATAGGCCGGTACCGGAATATTCCATTTCAATAGCCAAAACAGAATGACCTCCGATATGGAATTTACAAGTTAGGCATATAGGCATGCATCTATCCATTTCGGCAAAAGCAATAGTTTGGTTATTGGCTTTCAGAAATATTCTTTTTTTGTCTCCATCGAGCGCCTGTGCGAAGAAGAAAACCCATACACACGCACAGACTGGGAAGGTCACCTGAGGACTGAGGCGTAGGCCAGCATGCATGTGGACGTACGATGAGAATGCTAGTATATATATAACGCGACAAGACAGAAGGTTGGACCATAGGCTTGCTAGCTTCCAAACGATAAACTGCTTACACTACAAGGTCTCGAATGTCGACGACGTCAAGGGACAGCCTGGTTCTGGGGCGGGTGGTCGGCGACGTGGTGGACCCGTTCTCGCCGACGGTGGCGCTCCGGATCTCCTACAACAGCCGGCGCCTCATCAACGGCTCCGACCACCGGCCGTCGGCGGTGGTAGCAAGGCCTCGCGTCGAGATCGGGGGCACCGATTTCAGGCAGTCCTACACACTTGTAAAGTGTTCTTCCACATGCATCTCTTATTCTCTTATTAGTAGTTTTATTTCAGTTAAAATATATAGCCTGCTTGATGTTTCTGCATATCCGATTGTCACTGCTAGCTGCTGCTGCTGCTGCTGTTTCTTCTTCTTCTTTCTGAAACTGTCATTCCTAGCTAACTGATTCATGGTGCGTTCATATATGCCGTTACATGGCTTTTTCATTGGATCATCATTGGATCAAAAGGTTATGGTGGATCCTGACGCCCCCAACCCGAGCAATCCGACGCTGAGGGAGTATTTGCATTGGTACCATATATACATCCTCGTACATATATATATGGTTTATATTTTAAAAGCCGTGCATAGTTACATTTGGATTTCATCTATCACCTCTCATTTTGCAGGTTGGTGACAGATATTCCTGGGACAACAGATATTGAATATGGTGAGTAGAAATAGTAGCTAGAAATTCGTTGTGCATGTCAACAACATCACATTTCGATTGTGATCCACTTTTGAGTGGGGAAGAGAGCTCAAATCAAAATCAGAGATAATTAAATTGCATCTATATATATTACACCATACAATTAGACAATATTCTATGTTCGGATTCGAAGGGAAGAATATCGGATTCCGTCAATTAAAATTGTGTCATGCCACGTGCTGGGCCGCACATGCATCTATTTTGGTCTTGAACTATAGGCACTCTGGATTTTAAGCGTGTCGACTTCTTTTACAGAGCCTAGCTAGAGTGCTTATTAGCATATATTTAGATCTGTGCAGTGCAGTACATAAGCTCTTACGCAGCCTTGTACAGTACTAAGAGCAGGCAAAATGTTGCATTAGCTAGTATACTAGTTTTTTTCTATTAGACAATGTAGGTTTGCACAAACAGATGCCCACACCCAAAATAAAATATTCTAATTTCACATACCTCCACTAAAAACATATCTGAATTAGAACATGAAGATAACTACAAGCAACAAAATATAAACACCTAAGGACAGTTTTATCAAGTGAGGCTTGTCTATGCAAAACTGTATACGTTTAGGCTAGCTTAGGTTATACTGCATAAAGTCTAAGGCAGGCGGCTAATACAAACAGCCAATCAAACTCTATATGGTTTGTGCTGATGTGTTATGAATGAAGTGAGGTAGAAAGTTACAACTTATACAAAACGCTTCTTTTTTCACATTATACACAAATACAAATTGGTACAGATTAATTAGGGTCTCAGTGTACATCATGTTATTCTATAATCAAATAAAGCCATTACGATCATCTTTGGCTACCAGCTTCATGCTTTCATCGACCATTATTTGTGCTCCTTCAACTCTCTATAAGTTAGCCTTTACAATTTTGTCTTAATTATTAGCTTGTTTAACCTAACTTACTTTAGCATGGTTGAGATATTGGCCAATCTATATCTATATCTGTACCTTATAATCCTAAGTCACATTAACATTCTATCTCGACATACAAGCCGTCCACATCAGCAGTACACTAGCACATATAATTATGACATCTATCTATTCAGGCAAGTTATCCACGTCAGCAAACTATATCAACCACTATCAGGAATTTATTTATCCACATCAGCATACCACACTATCCAATAAAATTCATATATAATAATTTGTCCCTTCATGCAAGTAAATATAAGTCATCTAATTATCATTCTAAATCATTCGTTATCCCCGCAGCAACATGTGTGATATTCTTCTAGTTTACTCAAAAGATGACATGCTTCGTTCTAAATCTAGGGAGGCCCTATAGCCCATATATAGGTGATGTACTGTCCTACATACATTATTTCATATTGCATCGGACAATATGCATGTATAAGTTGGAACTTATGCATGCATTTAGATAGTGTTTGGTTTAGATGATTGTAACGTGACGTCCTACATTATTTCATATTGCATCGGACAATGCATGTATAAGTTGGAACTTATGCATGCATTTAGATAGTGTTTGGTTTGGATGATTGTAACGTGACATGTTTACGGAGGGTGATAGATGCCGTTGCATGGTGTTTGTTTTAAGCCTCGTATAATCCAATCAAGCTGTCATCATATACCGGACTTCACAAAAGCATAACTCTCCCATCATGGCGCTATCCGATACGTCTTCGCTAACCTAGGCACCTTGGGTTCACCTTGTTCACTCACACGGTCACGCAATTGTGAGTGGAGTGAAGGAGAAAACGAAACGACAGGATGCAAGTAGAATCCGACTACAATTGCCTGCCTAGTAGCTTCCTTGTTACTGTTACAAAGGTTCTAACCAAACAAATCAAGTAATTCCTTATTACCATGTTTATGTTAGCACTGTTTATCCCAATCTTTTGCATTTGTACATGTTTCCTTATACCAACCAAACACTACCTTATATCATTGCATAGAGATACAATCATCTTGCAGTATGGCAAGATGTTTGAGTTATTGAGTAGCCTTATTTTTTTTAGTGCATTTCATACCTCAATTTTTATATTACATGTAATTCAAAGTATCATACAGAGTACATGTCATAAAAATTCTACACAATCATATTACACTACAGACTGGTAAATTAAAAGATGTGCATAGATAGAACACGGCGATTAAATGCATGAATGATGAGTTTGCTAATAAGGAAGCTAATGCAAACATGTGCACACTGTGAATATAGCTAATTCATGTCTAACCTAGCATGGATATCGGACATGTCTAACCTGCAGATTAGTGATGGATACCCGGCCCTCAACATTTGTGATTAGATCCATGCATCAATTCTAGAACCTGTGGAATATAATCAAACACATTGCAAAGTGATATACTAATAAACATTAAATATATGTGATTTCTTTGAATATCGTTTTTAAAAAAGGCGAACTCCATGCATGGGGTGATTTGTCTGGCATGGATTATATTTGCGGTTCCAATTGGCTGCATATATACACGCATGCAGGTCGCGAGCTGATCTGCTACGAGAGCCCCCGGCCGCCGGCAGGGATCCATCGCGTGGTGTTCGTGCTCTTCCAGCAGATGGCGCGCGGCTCCATCGACCAGCCGCCGCTTCTCCGCCACAACTTCTGCACCCGCAACTTCGCCATCTACCACGGCCTGGGCGCCCCCGTCGCCACCGCCTTCTTCACCTGCCAGCCCGAGGGTGGCACCGGCGGCCGCCGCCACGACTTCCGGCAGCCAAGGACACCACCGGGCGCCGGCGTCCTAAACTAAGCTATATGCAGAATGGCCGTCAGTACGCGACGCACGTGACAAACGTACAGGCTATGACGACGAAGACAACGACCGTACGTACTCAGTTTATCAGCACGAGATGATACGTATCTAATAATTACATGGCGTATATGTGTATATGCTGCGGTTTGTGATTGATCCTGCTGTATTTCATGGAGCTGCATGAGATAACTCGCAGTTAGTGCATGTGTCTACACTCGCGTACGTAGTTAACCTGCGATCGCCGAGAAATTAAATAAATGCCATCCCAGTTTATTAGTAGACTATTTAAATTACTCCTATCCCTGAATAGATTAATTCCTAAAGTTGTCTTTAAGTCAGACTTTTTAAAGCTTTATCAGATTTATAGAAAAGAGCGTCAAGATTTATCAAACCAAATTAATAACATTTGATACACTATAAATTATTATTTTTAGAATGTACTCACTTTGGGTGTGTTTAGATCCTTCAAAATTCCAAAAATTTTACAAGATTCCCCGTCACATCAAATCTTTGGACGCATGCATGGAGCATTAAATATAGATAAAAAAAGTAACTAATTACACAGTTTGGTTGTAAATTACAAGACGAATCTTTGGAACCTAATTAACCCATGATTGGACACTAATTACCAAATACAAATGAAAGAGTTACTGTACTTCCAAAAATTTTACAGCAGCAACTAAACACAGCCTTTGTGTCACAAACATTTGTGCTCTTTTCTACAAATTTCGTTAAATATAAAAAATGACTTAAGCAAACTCTATAGATTGATTTGTTCAGGGATGGATGGAGTAAACAAAACAATATGACCTATTTGGAAAAGCTCTAACTCAAAGATTATATGCGGGATTTGATATTTTTAGATAATATAAATTGGTTTAAACATATATGCGTTTAACTAATACTCCCTCCGGTCCTATATATCTAGCGTGCAAAGCCTCATTTAAGATACCAAGGCGATTACGGAAGTACGTGCTTCATATTAACCGTGTGCGATTAGCTGCATCGTGATTAGCAGCCAGCCACGGGCGGCGAAGTCATCCGCTCATTCTAGCCGCAAAGAACAAATAAAATAATCAGTACTAGTGCATGCAGAGCCGCTTCATAGTTCTAGCTCATGCATGCATGCAACATGCGTCCGGCGGGAGTAATGACCAGGCTCATTGATATTCCAGCCCACCTCCTATTACGGCCAAAATGAAAAACGCTTGTACGCCAGGTAAATAGGATCGGAGGGCGTATTACATGAGAACATCTCTTTTTTTTGTCTTGGCACCTAGGGTTTCCCTAGGCGGCTCGAGCAGGTGTGTCGTCGGGTTCGTCTGATCTTCTACCTCCCTCCTTCCCTTCCTCCAATTCCGTTCCAAACCATCACTGGGGTCGGATCTAGGATTTCCCAGGATTGCTGTCGCCGTGACGCGATCTGATCCATCCTAATTTGCAACGAGAGTCCACCAAAAACCCAAAACCCTAGTCTAGTTTGCTAGCTGGTTCAGTTCTTGATCAGATCCCGACAGTTCGGTGTTTCCAGCGGGTGGTGGTGATGGAGGGGGTTGAGGGGATGATGAAGAAGTTGCAGCTGTCAAAGGAAGGAAAGAGGAGCATCAAGATTGGGTCGGAGATGGAGGCTGGAGGGAGTAGTCAACCAATCCAGGCGGTGGCGAAATTGTTCTCGAAGAAGGGAGTCAGATCCGATGTTTTGGAGCAGACTGTGGAGTGGATCTGGTGTCCAGCCAAAGGAATCATCTGTAAAGATCTCGGTGAAAACACCTTCCTGATCACATTCAACCAGACGTCGGGGAAGAGGAGGGCGCTGGAAGACGGGCCATGGATGATCTCGAAGGAGCTGTTGGTGGTAACGGACTTTGATGAAACAAAGTCCCTGGAGGTGCATTTCTCCATCATTCCAATCTGGATCAGGGTGGAACGCCTTCCTATGGGACTGATGAACCGATCTGCGGCCCGCGCTATTGGAGATGATATTGGCGAGTTCATGGAGGTGGAGGCGGATGGCGGTGAATTGGCGGCAGGCAGAAGTCTCCGACTAAAGATCCGTATGGACATTCGCAAGCCTTTGCGCCGGGGCATTACCGTGGATCTGGGAGGTGACAGAGGAGATCGCTGGTGCCCCATATCCTATGAACACTTACCTGATTTCTGCTACGTGTGTGGGCTCATTGGGCACGTTGATCGTGCGTGTTCCAAGAAGTTGGGTAAGGATGAGCCTACGCCGTACAGCAAGGAACTGCGTTTCGTACCACTTCGTAAACCCTTTGGAGGGCCGGGGTATGGCGCATAGGAGCAACGCGGAGTGTCCTCAAGGAGTGGGGTCTCGGGATCCTGGAGGGGTGGCGGCTCTGGCAGTTGGGGCAGCGGGAGCAAATCACGTGCTGATGGCCCCTCATGGAGGCGGGATTCAGAGAAGGAGAGTGGAAAGAAGCTTATGGGGAAGAAGGGCGAGGAAGAGGAGGTGACGAGCCCAATGAAGGACATCCAGATCTAGGAACGAGGACTAGGTTCGGTGCGTACAGAATTATTCCCAGCACCAGCATCTGAAAAAGAGTTGGCAATGACGCTGCATGGGGAGGTGAATAGTGAGGGGCACGTCAATAGTACCATGCGGGCACCGCTGGGTACACCTGTTGCTACGGAGGAGGGAGAGAAAGACAAAGTACCATGTAAATTCAAGAGGGCTAAGAGAAATGAGCAGAAGGGTGAGGCGGCCAAGAGCCGAGGTGAGAAGCTGAAGAAGAAAAGGAGTGGAGATGATTTGACGGAGATAGAACCGGCCGAGATGAAGGATGCAAAGAAGGCCAAGTGTGGTAATGCTGATGGTGTGGAGAAGCAAGCTGCAACTAATGAAGCAGGGCTGTCGGAACAGCCCTGCATGTCCCAATGAAGATAATTGCTTGGAACTACCGTGGATTGGGGAACGGCGGCAGTTCGTGGCCTGCTGAACGTTCAAAAGGAGGACCCCGACATTCTCTTCTTGTCCGAAACCAAGATGGACAGGGCGACGATACAAGGTTTTAGGTGGAAATTGGGGCTCACAAACATGACGTCGAAAGATTGTGATGGGAAGAGTGGTGGATTAGCAATCTTTTGGCAGTCAGGTATCGATTTACATGTGCGACATATCTCACGTATGTATATCGACGCGGAGGTGAAAGAGGCAGATAGCTTTGTGTGGAGACTCACGGGCTTCTATGGGGAGTCGGCGACTGAGAAGGTGGTTTTGTCATGGAAGGCGCTGCGTACTCTAAATGCAATGAGGCACCATTCGTGGCTCTGTGTTGGTGATTTCAATGAGGTGTTGGAGGGTGAGAAGGAAGGAGGTCCCAAAAGAAGCCAGATCTATATGGATCGCTTCAAGGAAGCATTGGAGGGCGACCCTTTCACGTGGAGGAATAACAGTCATACCAACGAGCATTACATCCGTGAGCGGCTGGATAAGGCTGTAGCTTGTGGAGAATGGATCGCAAGGTTCCCACTCTACCAAGTGATAAATGGTGAACCAAGACACTCAGATCATCACCCAATCATCGTGGATATAGATCCACCGGCGAGGAGGGGCAATCGGGGGAGACACCAGGCATTTTGTTTTGAGGCAAGTTGGGTGGAGGAGCAGTGTGCTGTCATTGTGGAGAACGCGTGGCGCACGGCTATAGAGGTGTCTGGTGAGAAGGTGGAAGGGGCGTTGCGCAAGGTGGCTAGTGATCTCGGTGACTGGAGTAGAGATGTGCTTGGAGATTTGGAAGAGCGCATCAAACATGTTAGAAAATCCCTAGAGAAGTGTAGACGGAGTAGGATAAATGAAAGAGGAGTGGCGAAAGAGGAGGTGTTGAGATTTAAATTGACAATGCTGGAGGAGCAAAAGAATATTTATTGGCGGCAGCGAGCTAAGGTCCAATGGCCACAAGAGGGAGATAGAAATACACATTTTTCCACAAATATGCCTCGAAAAGAAGGAAGAGGAGTAGATTAAATAGGTTAGTGCTGGATGATGGGAGGATTGTGGAGCGGGAAGAGGAGATGTTAGAGCAGGTTTTGAACTATTACAAAAATCTTTTCACCTCCAATGCAGGAAACTGAATGGAGGAACTCCAAACTATGCCGGCCCAAGTGACACCCCATATGAACTCCAACTTGCTTCGGTCATTCACAGAAGAAGAGGTGAAAGTCGGGTTGGATGCCATTGGTGACTTGAAAGCACGGGCCAATGGTATGTCCTCGCTATTCTATAAAAAGCACTAGCACATTGTTGGTGCGGATGTTACGAGAGAAGTACTGCAATTCTTGAATGGTGGCCACATGCTGAGCAAATGGAACGACACAGTGGTCGTCCTCATCCCAAAAGTTCAGAATCCAGACAAATTGAAGGATTTACGTCCGATCAGTCTATGCAATGTTATATATAAAGTGGCATCAAAGGTATTGTCTAACCGGCTGAAATTGATTCTCTCTGAGATTATATCAGAAAACCAAAGTGCTTTTATTCCCGATAGACTGATCACAGATAACATATTGATAGCTTATGAGTTAACTCACTACATGCATAATAAGAGAAAGTGGTTCAGATAGATATGCAGCTCTAAAATTGGACATGATCAAAGCCTATGATAGAGTTGAATGGGATTTCCTAGCGAGAATGTTGATGAAGCTCAGCTTTGATGACCGATGGGTACAGCTGATTATGAAATATGTCACTACAGTCTCATAAAATCAAGGTTAATGGTGAGTTGACACAGGAAATTATCCCATCTCGTGGTTTGAGACAGGGGATCCCCTCTCCCCGTATTTGTTCTTAATCTGTGATGAAGGTTTTTCATCTTTGCTAAATGCCGCAGAGGGAGAAGGGAAATTGCAAGGGGTGTCGTTATGTGCGGGGGCGCCGAGTATCACTCAATTATTGTTTGCAGATGATTCACTGCTTCTCATGAAAGTGAACCAAGAGAATGCAACTCATCTGGGTATTTCCATATAAAGTCTATTTTTCATGAATAACTATTACCAGACAATAACTGTTGTACTTCATAACCGAAAATGTATCAGTTTAGAAATTCAAGTATTTTGTTATTTGAGCACTAGGGAAAAACAATAAGCTGACTCAATAGCAACATTTATATTAGCTTGCCACAGTTAGTGTCACATTTACAACAGCTTGACAACAGCTAACTCAAGTCATTCATGGATTTTTATCAAACATATCAAAACCATATCAAGAACTGAAGTATTTCCAGAGAATACTGGAGTGTTTACCTGGATAAACAGAAGCCCTCCAGCAAGCAGCAAGCCTGACGTGAGAGTGCAAGTCTGAAGAACAACACTCCTTGGGGCACCTGAAATTTGACCACAATAGCAACACATGCGCTATTAACCTGTGCTGACTCTGCTAAATATGCAGGCACAGATATATCAATTCTAGGTAGTATTAGTACTTAGTTATTAATACTTACATTTACATAATTTCAGTTAGTTACTAGCATAGTCTAAGTCACAAGGTTACCAGTACATACTCTGCAAAAGGGTTCTGTTCTTCCACTCACTTATTCCTGCAAACCCAAGAAAGAATATATTGAAAATCTAAAAATTGCAGGTACATGGTTCTACAATTGGCAGCACATACATGATATAGTGAGCCAACACTGCCTGAAGCTGCTACATCAACAGATTCCATCACTGGATCTCATAGACAACAAAGATAGCCTACTCAAAAATGACATAGTGAGGGCTTTGCACATAGGCCTAGTAGTGGGCTAGCATTTCCTTCAATCCATATCAGAATATGGTGTGCATATATTTCAGTTTCATCTCACATCATATGCAAAATCACAAACTAAACCTGTATTAGAGTCAAGACAAATGTCTAGTGCAGCAAAGAGGATGCTGCAAAGTGATTACCTGCAATATGACATTTCTCAGGAAGGAAATTCGGACGACCATTACATGATCCCCTCATGTTGCCTCATGCAAGCTGTTCAGAGTGGTGCCTCACGAAAGGCTCACTGTTCTCCAGATGCAGCATGCTTGCACAGACTCCTGAGAGGATAGAAATAATGAATTACACACATGGCCTAGTTATTAATTAGCAAACAGTCAACAGGACGAAACTGAAAGGAAAGCACCAATTCAGGAGGAACAATAAATGATTTAAGCTATGCTAGGTCAAATTAACACCTTATTGAGGTCACTGCAGACCAAATGCACACTGCAGATTCAACCACTCTGATGAAGGGCATATAGATGAATTCAGGTCACTGCAGACTAATTGAAGCAACAGGCTCGAATATCGCGGCATGAAACCCTAACGAGTTCGCGAATACGAGTCAAACACCTCTGGACCGAACGAAACACCAGAAAAATCACGCAAAAATTAACGTGAGAAATCGCAACAATCCGAGGTGAAACCTACAGGACACGCATAGATCCGACGCCCCAGTGCAGAATCCATCCTCAATCGAGCGGATCGGGGGCCGAAACCCAACCCCACAAACCCTACCATCGGTAACCTACAGAACCAAAGAGAGGGGGCAAAGCTGGTACCGATCGAGAGATCCCGTCGAGCGACGAGCGGATCCAGGGCCGAATCGGTGAGCCCGCAACGCCATCACGTCGAGGAGACCATCCTGGCGAGGCGAATGGAGGTGCCCGTCAGAGCAGAGAGAGAGAGAGAGAGAGAGAGAGAGAGAGAGAGAGAGAGAGAGAGTCGCGCGTGGGGGTGCCAGAATGGGACGAGGCAGACGGCTGTAGGGGAGGACGAGGAAGCGGCGATGGCGTCGTGACCGGAGGTGGGGATCAAGAGGCCACGTGGTGACGGTGGCCATGGTCCTCCGCGCTCGAGATGTGATCTGAGGACGAGAGCGGAGGGGTGGAGAGAGAGGACGAGAGCGAGGGGCAGAGAGAGGACGAGATGCGATCTGAGGACGAGAGGAGCGGACGCGAAGTCCTCGACATTACGCTGAAATTAATAAATTTTTCGGGTCCGTTAGATTTTACGTGCGACGCGGGTTGACAAACACGCGGCCGTGAGTAAGCGATCACGTTACACACGCGTCCTGTGACTGTCTCCAACAACGAGCCAGACACAGCACTAAGGTGGTTTAGTTGGCCTGTAATTTTTTTTTTGAGGTGCAGTAACTCTTTTGTTGGTATTTGGTAATTAGTGTCTATTCATGAACTAATTATGTTCTAAAGATTCATCTCGTGATTTACAACCAAACTGTGTCATTAGTTATTTTTTTATCTATATTTAATGCTCCATGCATGCGTTCAAAGATTCGATGTGACGAAGAATCTTGTAAATTTTTTGGAATTTTGAAAGAACTGAACACCGCCTAAATGGTTTGGGCACAGGAGAAAAGTCATGCACATAAAACTTAGCCTCTCTTACAGCTAACGCAAAAGCAAAGCCTGGAGTAGCGGTGGTCGGCGACATCGAAGGTGGTCGGCGACATGGAAGGCCGCGGTTGGTGGGGACAGCCGCAAGGCCACGTCGTGGCGGTCGAGGCGCGGGGTGGGGCTGTCCGCGCCCGTGGCTCCTCGTTGCGGCTACCTCGCCGTCACCGCTCGCGGGACGGACCTCGAGCGCTAGGCGCGGGGGTGGCGCTGTCCATGCCAGCGACTCCTCGCCGTGGCTGCCTCGTTGTTGCCGCCCGTGGGGCCGACCTCGAGCGCGAGGCACGGGGGTGGCGGCAGCGGCTCCTCACTCTACTCGACATCCGCGACAGCACCTCCTACCCCCGTTGGCGGCGCTCTCTTCCTCCACTCGGCGGCCTCGCCCCTCCCAGCCATGACGGCGGCGGATCTGTAATGGATCAATACGATTATACAAGATTAAGTAAGAAAATCTTCCGCCGAGGCAGATAATTTACCAAACTTAAGCCCGTATAACCCGAGATTCCATGAAATCACGAAGGATTTCAAATCAACCAAGATCGTACTGGTTTAGCAATCACTGTCACATGTTACATAACGTTCGCAACGACAGTTGAAACATCGGAGTTCAGAACATAAAGTTATTACAACCCAAATTCAAATTGACATAGCGGAAGCAAATAGTTTTAAAACCACACACAGCCATTTAGTTCAGATACAGTGCCAGTAAGTAGTCATCTCCCACAAAAAGCATCAGATGAGAGATACGGAGTGACCATTGCCCTTGGTCCTAGTTGTCGTCCATCACCGGATACACGTAGTTAATGCAATAGTCGTAGTACATTTGACTATTTGCAACAACAATGGGAACAACGTCCTGAGTATATGAAGGTACTCAGCTAGACTTACCCGTCTTAAACCAGAAATAAGCGACACCAAGGAGCATGCAAAGCTTTCTTTAGTGGGGTTAGCAGACTCAGTTGCGAAAAGCATAAGCTACTACGAAGATACTATTTTAAGTATTTTGCATCATCTTTATTATGACCTATCCAACTAGGTAAGCACCTATACTATAGCAATCACTTGATTAAACAATACATTCAGTTACCAATTGAAATTTAACATTTCCACTATTATCCAATAACCATCAACGTTCCATCATAATTACTACGATGCTATAGCTCGAGTCAAGTGCTCACTATTCAGGAGCGATGGAGATTCGAATCGATTTCTAACCAGCTGATGATTTATTCCTCACACAAACTACACTCACCGATCAAGTGAGCTACATATCACCAATGACACGATTCCGGTAAACGTCGCGGGATAAACTGGGGCCGCAGTACCTAGGGACCGCCCGACTGCCAGGATGCACCTTGGGCTCATTCTTCGCGTCCCTGTTATACTCCCTTCAGCACCAGTACGCGCGTAAATATGAGGCATGCGTTCAACATGACAAGAGGGACAAGCAACGATCGGTCCTTAATCGACATAGACGGAAACTAACCGTACTCCAGTTGCCTGTCTGGTTGCTTCCAACTTTTCCACCCGGTCTCTAATTCTCCAACAACACATGGTTAATTCTAGGATATCACGCTTTTCACAGCTAAATTCTTTCAATAACCACCTATCAATCTAGGTGACTGGAAATCACCGATCGCTACCGGTCTAAGCAAGGCTAAGCAATTATTCGATCCTGACCTAACAGGTAATAGGTAACCGGGTGGGCAAGGATAGTAATAAATGCAACAACGATTTCACTCAACTCATATAACTTAATGCAACAATATATAACTCATATATAAAGAATTGCTTGAATAAAGTAGGGAATTTAGAATGCTCCGGGGCTTGCCTCTCTCAAACGAACTAGGCTGATGATCCACGCACTCGGGCAAGTCCTCTCCTTGCTCCTCTTCCTCGGGCACCTCCTATGCCTGGAGTTCTTGCGGATCTGCCCCGGTGTGCTCTTCCGGCACTGCTACTGACGAGTCCTCCTGCGATCTTGTATGATGCAATTGCATAAATAAACATGCAAACGGTGCATCAGATGCGGTGGAATGCCATGATTATGATGACATGATATGCATATGAGCACATTGAAACTTATAGTATAGATTAGAGATAAAAAAAAACTTTCTACAAGGTATTCAACATCATTCAAGATTAATCATTGCAATACAAGTCATCTATTCTTACACTAGCTAGCATATAACCCTAATATAAGTGCTACTATATTTTACCAACACCACTACACTAACTTATCACGTAACACCAGCAAGGTAGTTGGGTGCTTCAAAGATACACCAAACTCTCACTATCATACTAATTACTCATAAATAATAATATTTTATCTCTTATTTAAACTAGTGTTACATAGCAACATCTATTTCGGGTGCCTAGAAAATCTACAAAATTTACAATAGCACAGTTCTACTCCAAATAGCATACCATAAAAATTTCATGGGATTTGGATAAGTAACATATCCTACACAAAAATAACAAGCTCTAGCATAAAAATGAGTATGAAAATACTTTGTACTACAAAAAGTATCAAACAATAGATTTAGCAATTTTTCTATGTTTTACATAGCAAACAATCACTGTACAAAAATTATCATAAGCATGTTTTATACAACTTTTGCCCTCTAGCAAAAATAACAAAAAATCAGCCTTAATTAGCACTTGAACGAGACATCAATAATTTCTCACAGAACATGCATGACATATATTTTTCTTAGAAACTACAGTACACAGGAGGAGTAAAAAACTTGGAACCATATTTTTCTGATTTTTATTTGATTTACTACACATTTTCTAAGATATCAGAAAATACAAAGATTAAATAAATATCCACAGAAAAGTACCATAAAATCATCATGCAATATTTTTACACTGTATATCTACTCATGAGTATCACTACAAAATTTGTTTCATAATTTTTGGAGCTAAAATGGATACACCACAATTTTCCCAAGCATTTTTCTTTTCAAATAATAATGGAAAAACTGAAATCATTTCTTCCTTTGACTAACGGGCTAGCCCAACGAGATCCACCGGCCCGCTGCCGAAATCGGCCTCGACAGCCAGCATGGGGAAAGGCTGGCCCGGCTCAGTGGCTTGGCCCACGGACGTCGGCCCAAGAATAGAGAGGGAAAGGGGTGGTGTGGCCATGACGTCCAGTGCCCACGACGTCGCGGCAGCGCGGTGGCCACCGGCAGCCAACGGCCAACCCCGGCCAAGCGCGGACCAGCGAGCGGGCGCACGGGGTTCGCGAGGGTGATGGCGAACACTGGAGAGCAGCTTACGGAGATAGAGAGAGAGCGAGGGCACCGGAGGACGGAGCGCAGGCTCGGCGGCCCGACCATGGTGCCACGGTGGGAAGAGCTCGATTCCGGAGGCGAGGAAGGAGCCCTGAGGCCTGTTCGGGGGAGAGGAAGAGGTGGCAGAGCGTGACGCACGAGCAATCACTCGGAGGAGGCTCGTCGGCGTGACGGCGTCAGAACGCGGCGGCGGAAATGGCGGCAGCGGTGGCGAGTGGGGGAGAGCACACGAGAGCGTTCGGCTTTCTCAAAGTGGGCGAGAGAGAGAGCGAGTGAGGAATGGGGAGAAGGCAGTGACGCAGGCTAGTTGCCGTGGAGCCGGGCACGCGGGGGGCACCGACGTCCACGCGGAGGGCGGCGCCAGCATGCATCCGCCACGCGGCGGGACTCGTCTGAGTGCGGTCGGGTGTCGCGCGCGCGAGGGAGGGGAGGCGTGCGGCTAGGCCGTGGGAGCAGGCTGGGCCGAGCGGGGTGCTAGCGCGGGCGCACGCGCGAAGCTGGGCGGCTTTGGCTGCTGGACTGAAAGCGAGGCGGCGGCCCGCTAAGCCGAGAAATGCTTTTTCTTTTCCATTTTCAAATTCTTGATTTTCTACACAGCCCAAAATTCAAATTTTGAAGAAGAAAAAGGTATTTTCAAGATTTGACTTCAAAATAGAAGTTGTTCAAAATTTAATTCTCTACAACTTTGCTTTAGGGCATATTTTAAAATTCCAAACAGATTTTAAAATGGAGATTCAAAGTCCATTTTTAAGTCAAAATCCCCTTTTTCTAGAATATTTTTAAAAGCAAGATTTGAGAAAAATTTGAATACAAAAGTTGATCCAAAAATCATGCTAAACAATTCTAGATGATTTAAAATTATAGTCAAACATGTTTTACTAACCTAGCAAGCATAATTAGGGCAAAATTAAAACTAACAAGCATATGCAACATGCATGTTTCCAAGTAATGTTTCAAATGTTTCAATTCAACTTTACACTTACATGTCATGTGATTAGGAATGCATTTGATGCTAATACTCATGATTTGAGATGCTAATGCAATGCTTAACACCTGGGGTGTTACAGGATCCACCACCCCGGCTACGACGACGGCGGCGCCAACCATCAATCGCAACTCCCGGTTGCGACCGTGACGGATCCGCCACTGCTGATTGCGATGGCGGTGGCCTCGCCCCTCTAGGTTGCAACGTGCAGGGGGTTGCCACCTCCTTCACTGGTGTGAGCAGGGAAGCCAGCATCGCTCCCCAAGACTCCTTGCGCCAACCCTGCCTCGACGCTTGCTCCGCCTCCATTCCGCACGCCTCCGGCCGCTCGCGCATTTGGGTCGAGGAGAGAGAAGACTGACAAAGGACGCACATTTGGCTTTCCTCTCTCCTTCTACGCAAAAATAGGTGCTGGATTGCCTACTCTGTTGGACGTCGTGTGTTTTTCCTGTGCAAGACGCAAAATGGGTTTGGGTCGCTATATGGGTAGTCTCTTGGAGACAGTCTAAGTATGTAGTACAGACGCGGGTTGGATCAATGATATAACTCTTTTTATGGTGTCTGTAGGGGGCGCTAGTTGATATAAGAGCCTCTTTGGGAGGGCTCCCGCCGGCTTCGGATCCCCTGCTAAAAATATTGTAGCGACACTATTTATGAAGCTACTTTTCTCTCTCCTCTCCTCTCTCTTTCACAGAGCTGCCTGTGAGAGAGAGGAGAGAGAAGAGAGAAAAGTAGCTTTTGTGAACAGTGTCGCTATAGTTTTTTAGCAGAGAATCCGACTTCACCTACTCCCAGTAGCTCTGTGAGAGAGAGGAGAGATGAGAGAGGAAAGTAGCTCTGTGAACAGTGTCGCTACAGTTTTTTGGTGGAGAATCCGGAGCCGGCGGGAGCTCTCCCAAAGAGGCCCTAACTCTTTTTTACATAGTGCTTCCTCTCTACTTCTGCTTGTTCTTCGTCGGCGCTGCATAGACGGTGAATCGATGATAACGAAGCTCTAAAGCGGTCAGGCCGACTAGAGCAGCCCATAACCGCTACACGCCCAACGGTGTTCCTCCCGGGCGTGTGGGATTTCGGGTCTCAAGAGACCTCGCGGGTGTGTTTTGTATATCGCACTCCCGGTGAGGCTCCTTCAGCGACGTGTCTTGCGAATTGCGCTCATCGCTGGAGACACAATATGGCAGAACCACCCGAAATAGTATGCTTTTGGAGGCACTTGTCTTACACTAGACACTAAGTACCTCGAAAGTGAACTAAATCGAATAGTTCCATCAGGCACACCCAATAGGAGAACTTAAAACAATCCACATTTCCATCCAAGATTCAATAATGAGTACAAACTTATAATACTTAGTCCATTTCATACAACATCGGGTCTCAGAAAAATATTTACTACAATACCAGTGTTTAGAGTGCGATAATTAAACAACGGAAAGAAATAAACATCTAACAGAGCAATACAAGGATCCGTCTATGCCCACCAGAAAAATCCTCCACATAAGAGCTAGCTTCTCAAGGTGCACTTGTAAAAAGGGTAAATAAACCATGATTACACAATGTACTCGTAAAACTTACCCGACTAGGAAATATATTTCCCAACTCACAAGGAATATGATGGCTATATGGCTTGTGGGTTATGTTGTTCAGCGGAAAGCAATACTAAGAGTGTGTCCTTATTTTCTTAGATTATTAGCAGTCATGATTAGTACATTATTCAACCATTCTATATAAGCATTTATTCTACTTTTAAGTAAGGGTTGAGCAATCAAAACCATTTTTTCATCTTTCGTATTTCAGTTCTTACTACGGTGCTAGATTGTAACCAAGTCGTACCGTCACATAGAAATGGTGATTCGTGAATTAATGGAGCCCAGCTGGATACCCCAAAAACACACGCCTCGCTGGTACCACAGGCACAAGAAAGATCAACCCGTTCCACTCCTGTCGCGGGGTCTAGGTCCCCGTCCAAACTTAGACTTCAAGCCCCCACACTTGAGACTCAGTCTCAGTGCGGTGCTTAGACCTTAACATTTCCCCCCTCCTCCAATCATTCGGTCCAGAAACAGCCGAAACCCACGACAAGAGAGTAACAAGCATTCCCGCTCCCATAAGCAAGTATGTGCTCGGGATAATAAGTCTGTGACTTGACTAGTGTCCAAGCAACGAACGGTCCTCAATCGACACAGACAGGGAAAACAATACAACTAAGCAAAGCCCCATGACCGCAGGACACAACCTGTTATACGCACCAATACCCATACCATATCCCTACCCGGTCACCATTTTCCTTTCCATCATTTTATTTTCAACGTAATAATAATCATCTATTGTGAGCAACGACAAGTCCTCACGCTATCGATAAACCTAAGCATAGCAATTGATCGATCCTACACTAGTAGACGCATAGGTATATATATATATATATATATATATATATATATATATATATATATATATATATATATATATATATATATATATATATATATATATATATATATATATATATATATATATATATATATATATATATATGTGTGTGTGTGTGTGTGTGTGTGTGTGGTTTCCATAAAACTCCTGCAACATAAATGCACAACATTTATATATACGGTGATTATCAAAAATAAGGGTTATATACCGGAGCTTTGTCTTGGGCAGACGTAGCATCAGCGGTGTCAGTCACTAGTGCATTCGGGAACTCCTCCTATACGAGTACCTCCTCCTCATACTCTTCGATCACCTTGTCGTACTCCTGCTCCCCGGTGGTCACGAACTCCACCAACTCATTCTATGCATGCATGCGATGATGATGCAACATTTAGTATTTAGACCACAACAAATCTTAAACTTTGAATACATATACTAAACTACTAAGCTAACTTTAATGACTAAGATACTAAGCTAACTATCAACTTTATCAAGCCAAGTGCTAAGCTCACCGTAACCAGTGCTTAAACTTATACATCCATATGAAGTTCCTATCCATTTTATGCTTAATGGATATTTAGCTACCCTAGCCAACAATCTATTTTGAAGCTACAAAAATTACAGCAAGCACATAAATATATCATGACACCACTGTAAAATTTTCAGGGTTAAAGCTATCACAGATTTGCCATAAAAATTCCTACAAATATTATCACAATAATGTTAAGTATTTTTAAATGATTTTATGGACCTCAACCTCATCATAGATATGTATAAACTAATTATACAGTCAGATAGATCATGAATTTAGGAACTTAACTAAAGTGATTTCACAATTTTTGGACTTTTACAAGATTTTATATTAATTACCAAAGATCATCTCCAAAATAGAATTATGAAGCTATTTCTAATTTCTAATAAAAGAAAAATCGATTCACCCACGCGGCCTACCAACGCGCGGCCCACGTGGCGCAGCGCGTGGTGGCCCACGGATGTGGCCCGCGTGAGGTGCAGCGCGCACACATGGCCCGCGAAGCGGCCCATGTGACGCAGGCCGGCCGGTGATGGAGAGAGAGCCCGCGCGCATGGCACATTTGCGGACAGTACCCCAGCTTCTTCCCAAATTGCATCGGTGTCATATCAGAATTCCTATCACTCAGCTCCTCTCACTTCACCCACCGGGATTCGGAAATTTTCCTGTGCACACCCCCCCGGCGACCCAGCACGCGGTGCGCGCGGCGAACGGCGGCATGGAGGAGCTACGCCGACCACCATAGGTCCACTCCGGCCCATAAGTCGGGCCTACCCTCATCTAGGATCCTACTACCTTCACCTAGCAATGACGCGAGACTACGGGACACGCTGGAGATGGCTACGGCGGCGCGCAGCCGACCATGACGATGGCACAGCCGTCTCGACGAACTAGAGCTGCTACAGACCTAACCAGCTACTAAGAGAGCATCAAGGGACTACCATACGCCAAGCCGAAGTTTGATTAGGAGAGGAGAATAATGAAGGGAGCCCGGCCGCGTGCGATCGAACCGTGCGATGACTAGACTAAGGGGCGCAGGGTGAAGAGGGGAGCAAGGCGAGTACAATGGCGCAAGCAATTGGGCTCGGGTGGAGGAATGGTGGTCTGCCCTTGGTCTAGGTCAAGGCGCGGCCTTAACGGCACGCCGGTGGAAAGACACCGAATTGACGCATGCGCGGGCTGTCATCATGGCTGGGAGGGGACTGGCGGCGAGAGGACATAATGGCGAGGACGCAAGCGCGGGGAATTGATGGGATGTGATCTCTCGCAGACAGGCGCGTTGGTGTGTGCTCGGCTGCGACAGAGAGAGACAGAGCGATGGGACATGACAGGTAGTGTAACGGAACCGTCCAAATTATAAGAGCACAAGTACAAAAACAATCACTGAAATGATCAAATTCTCGCACTTGAGCCCATATAACTTCGGTAGTCTAATGAAATCCTGAGGGATTTTAAACCAACCAACATACAAGCCAAGATCGTAGTGATTCAACATAACAAGTCACATGTTACAACCATTTCACAAGTAATGCAATTTACATCGGAGTTCAATATAGTTATTACAACTTAAGTTCAAAAGTAGCGGAAGCAAAATAATTTGAAACTAACATTATTCTTATTTCAAATACATGCCAGCACCACGGTCGACTTCCAACAAAAGCATTAGAGATAAGGTAAATAAGAAGGATCATGCCCATGATCACACTCTGCCACAAGGCAGGAGCCAACCAACTCTTGCAGTCGCCATGATACATCACAACCTGCAACAAGTGGGGATAAAACCCTGAGTACGAGAAGGTACTCAGCTAGACTTACCCGTCAGAAACCAGAAATAAGGTGACACCAAGGATCATGCAGGGCTGATGTAAAGTGGGCTAGCTTGACAACATTTTGCATAAAAGCTTATTATGGATAAGTAATCATTAATGCTTAAGCATCAAGTTAATTATCATTAACCTATCATCTATATTAGAACATGTACTAGAGCACTCACTTTATTAGGAGCAAACAATATTAACCATAGCAGGTATAAAATTGAGGCAACCTTTCCATCGTGATCCAATTAACCATCAGTTCAATTTAATTGAATCTACGTTGCCGCTGCTCAAGTCAAGTGCTCACTAACCGGGAGCGACGGCGATTCGAATCGAATTCCTATCCAGCTGGAGGGGTATTTCTAACACTCACCGCGCAGGCCCCTGCCAGGGTCGCACAAGCCACCTTTTCATATGATTCAGGAATCGTGGGTCCAAATGATGTCGCGACCCCAAGGGCGACACTCTGCCAGGTGATAGGGACTCTAACCCCCCTTGGTCTCACGCCAATGTCCCCAAGCACATCCTTTCTCTCCTCCAAGAAGCAACCTATCATTCGATTCCCGGCCTGAATCACATTACTCGGCTTCGCGGTCGGAACGGCTTATCCGGCCAACTAAGTGTTAGACTGCGTTCAACATGACTCAAGGACGTACATCGAATCGGTCTTTAAACGACTCAGACGGGGATAGATTCACACCCAAGACCTCTATGCCTTGTTGCTTCACTATCGTCATCCCGCCCGGTCTTATTTCATTTTATTAACACATGGTTCCATTCCACGATAGCAAATATAGCCAACCGTGCCATATATGAATATCCCTATATCTCGCAGGTGACAGGAAATCACCTGACTTCTACCGCTTAAAGCAGGGCTAAGCATCTACTCGATCCTAGTCTATGTAGGATTCAAGGATTCATATATCTGGACAAGGAATGATATAATGCAGCAAGGTTTTCAACCAACTCCTACCACTTAATGCAATAATACTTATAACATATATAGAATTAATTGCTTTGAAGGTAGGAGGCTTAGAATGCTCCAGGGCTTGCCTGGGATCCGACTCAAGTTAGAGTATGTCAGATGAATTCACTTGGCGAGCATCTCCCAATCTATCACTTGTCCGGTCCTTCTATCTTCGGGATGGATCCACCAACTCCATCTTCGGGTTTAGCTCCACATCTTGCCATCCACGTAGTGCATCTAACGTACCTAAATGAGATATGACGATGCATGTGTATGAACATGATGAATGGCAATAAGAATGCATCGCATAAGACAAGCACAATATTTAAACAAGATACAAGCCCTCATAGCCACTCACTGACTATAGCACACCAACCATTCCATGCATAATAAGTAAAGCATAATCTTCACAAGTTTCAGGTGTACTAACTTCATCACCAAGGACATGAATCACACTTAGCAACATGCAAAGCAACTCAAGGTGAAGCAACAACGATAACTGGAATATGCCAATTTCTGGACTAGCAAACAGTAGCTTCATAAATCAATCATATCTGGAGTTTTATAAATCCAAATGACTTGCAAGAAGACATTATGGAAAACTTATGAAATTGTCTATATTTCATTTATAATCATCACAGCATGATTCCAAAGTTTAACATGTCGAATTTACATAAACACAGAAACTGGTCTAACAAGACAGAGAGCAAACAATTCTGTAACCCAACTTTAAACAGCTATAACTCCTAAACCACATGGCCAAATACCACCAAATTTTAACAGTAGCTAGATATATAAATTATCTACAACTTTTGTATAAACAAGTTTCACAACAAAGCACATTATCATAAAGAACTTTGTCAAGTTTCCAGATCTGTCCAGAAACTTCATTTGCAAGAAATAATTATTAACTTATGTTGCAAACATATAATTGGACAAAACCAACTTTACCAACATTTCATACATGACTAATGAACATCAGAAAACATAGTGTCAATTACTAAATAAATTCTTTTAATACATTTTCTTAATTTATTTAGATCGTTAGGTGGAATTATGACCACATCATAAAGATACTCAATAAATTTTACCAAAATTACAGGGGCCTACACATGCTCCCAAAAGTCTACTATCCAAATTTGAAACCATTTGTACATGTATAACAAACTCTATGAAAAAGACAAATGGCTATAGCAATAAATCATGTGAGAGCAAGTTAAACTTAACACTCAATATTTTCTATGAACACAAGGCCATATTATGAATCAATATGATAGAGAAACATCATACTAAGGTAATAGAACAACATTTTCTATTTTATCATTTATATATTATTTATAAGCTATTTATCAAGCTATAAACAAGTTAAATCAATAACTTGAGCATACAGTAAGCAATGACCATGAAATTTATACCACAGTGCATTCATAGCATGGCAAGACTACCATAAAAAATTCACATCAATTGGAGCAGCACAACTCAAAATATAAAAATAACAAGCAATATAATGTAAATTCCTTATTTATCAAGGTCTAATCAAAACCTTAAGAAAACAGTGAACAACTAGTGTGTTTGATATTTTTCCTAGCAAGTACATGTCATCCAAAAATTAACAAAACAAGAATCACTATTTTTGGAGTTCTAAAACTCCAGATCTTGCTCTGGTCAAGTTTATAAGCATTTTTGGGAGTATTTTTAAAGCTTAAATAAAACATCAGAAAGCATCTACAAACATCTAACATATTATGACTCCACTGCATAGATCTCTTCTCAAGGTTTCCAAAAAGTCCACATTTACCATTTTTGGACTTTCCTAGTAGGATATATGGATTTTAGAAGATTTACAAGAAATCTGTAATTCAAAAACAAAATCACTCAAACCCTACTTAATGCTAGGTGCACCCGGACGTCTACTCAACTGGGTCACTCGTGGCGCTGTCATGCGGGACCTGCTGCACTTTTGGGCCCACTTGCCATACAAAGAGAGAGACACAGAGGGGGGGAACGGTCTTCTTCTTCTCCCCCCGGACGAAGCAGAGGAGCAGGGAAGGGAATGTCGGCCGGCCAATCTCCGGCTAGCCAGGCGGCGCTCCAGCGGCGAGCGATGGCGGCGGAGCATGCTTGGGCCAACGCAAACTCAAGGGCGGCAGTGGCTTCGTCGGAGATGGCACACGCTGGTCTGGCCACGCGCGCGGCCACAACAGGGAAGGCGGCACACGGCGACGGAGGTGACCCGACGGCCCGCTGGTGACAAGAGGCGACACCGGAGAAGGACGGCACCTGGCTGCACCTGTAGACGCTCGCAATTTCGCCAGTGGAGGCTTGTGGCCTGCTGGCCACGGCAGTACCCGGCGCGGCGGTGGCCGAGACGGTGGAGGCACGTCTCCGGCGGCAGCATGTGACCGGCAACGGTACAGGCGGTGAGGAGGCGCGGCGCTCCGGGCGAGGTGAGGAAGGAGACCGAGGGGTCAATTTGGCAGACGGAGGCTTGGTGGCGGCCGGCCACGGAGCTCGGCTAGGCGCGGCAATGGCGGCTGTGGCAGGTGGCGGCGCTGTCGGCGACGCTGCGAGCCGGGAAGGGCGCTGGAGGACCACCGGGCTCGCGGGGTTCTGAGGAGGGGCTCGGTGTGGCTTCTGGAGGGCAGGGATGCAACCACGCGGCAAGGAGAGGCGCTCGTCGCTGCGCATGGCGGGCACGTCCATGCCACGCGTCCTCCTTTGGTGCAAAAACACGAACAGGTGGCGGGCAGTGAAGTGGACCGTTTGGAGCTCCAATTTGGGCCTGATCTGGGCTGATCTGGGTCTTGGGCCCTAAACCAAAGTTGAAGCCCATACTATGCTCTACATTTTCTATTTAAAGGTCATGGTCATTAGTGTTGTAGATTAGGAGATAATCCATCCCCAAATCACCAGTGTCAACACGTTAAACTAGGGCTCGATTTTTGGGACTTTACAATGCCAAACCTAGTCAAATTGGTTCCAAATTTTTACATGTTGTTCTCCAATGAATTATTTCCAACTTTCATTTTTGGGTAAACTTGAGTTACTCAACAAAATTCGGAGAACGTGAGATGCCAACGTCGAAGACACTGAAATCAGGGCTTTAAATGTCTAAGTGCTGAAATCAGCCCTATTTCAGACTTGTGGGCCCTTTTTGAGCATGTTTCACACATTTTCATGACTTGACTCTTAAACAAAGTTTGTTCCTTATAAAATTCTCTACAACTTTGTAAAAGGGTGCACAGTCATGCAAAGCTTCTAGGTCACACTTTTAAAATGGTCAAACAAAAGTGTTCTAGGGTCCATACATGGTCAACCATCACTTAGAAGCACATTTAGGCAAAATGATCAACATGAACATTGTTCCATTAAGTGTCCTAAGTGTAGTTAAGGTGTTGTAGAGGCCAAACATACACACCATGCATAGGTTGCACAAAAGTGTAGGCCTCACATGCCTTGAAACATAGAATTCAGTGAAATGCTATAGTTGTTTCATGTGGTTGTTTCAAGATACATGCTACCCATGTTTCCCTAGGTTGTTCCACATGCTGCACTTTTGGGCCCACTTGCCATACAAAGAGAGAGACACAGAGGGGGGGAACGGTCTTCTTCTTCTCCCCCCGGACGAAGCAGAGGAGCAGGGAAGGGAATGTCGGCCGGCCAATCTCCGGCTAGCCAGGCGGCGCTCCAGCGGCGAGCGATGGCGGCGGAGCATGCTTGGGCCAACGCAAACTCAAGGGCGGCAGTGGCTTCGTCGGAGATGGCACACGCTGGTCTGGCCAGGCGCGCGGCCACAACAGGGAAGGCGGCACACGGCGACGGAGGTGACCCGACGGCCCGCTGGTGACAAGAGGCGACACCGGAGAAGGACGGCACCTGGCTGCACCTGTAGACGCTCGCAATTTCGCCAGTGGAGGCTTGTGGCCTGCTGGCCACGGCAGTACCCGGCGCAGCGGTGGCCGAGACGGTGGAGGCACGTCTCCGGCGGCAGCGTGTGACCGGCAACGGTACAGGCGGTGAGGAGGCGCGGCGCTCCGGGCGAGGTGAGGAAGGAGACCGAGGGGTCAATTTGGCAGACGGAGGCTTGGTGGCGGCCGGCCACGGAGCTCGGCTAGGCGCGGCAATGGCGGCTGTGGCAGGTGGCGGCGCTGTCGGTGACGCTGCGAGCCGGGAAGGGCGCTGGAGGACCACCGGGCTCGCGGGGTTCTGAGGAGGGGCTCGGTGTGGCTTCTGGAGGGCAGGGATGCAACCACGCGGCAAGGAGAGGCGCTCGTCACTGCGCATGGCGGGCACGTCCATGCCACGCGTCCTCCTTTGGTGCAAAAACACGAACAGGTGGCGGGCAGTGAAGTGGACCGTTTGGAGCTCCAATTTGGGCCTGATCTGGGCTGATCTGGGTCTTGGGCCCTAAACCAAAGTTGAAGCCCATACTATGCTCTACATTTTCTATTTAAAGGTCATGGTCATTAGTGTTGTAGATTAGGAGATAATCCATCCCCAAATCACCAGTGTCAACACGTTAAACTAGGGCTCGATTTTTGGGACTTTACAATGCCAAACCTAGTCAAATTGGTTCCAAATTTTTACATGTTGTTCTACAATGAATTATTTCCAACTTTCATTTTTGGGTAAACTTGAGTTACTCAACAAAATTCGGAGAACGTGAGATGCCAACGTCGAAGACACTGAAATCAGGGCTTTAAATGTCTAAGTGCTGAAATCAGCCCTATTTCAGACTTGTGGGCTCTTTTTGAGCATGTTTCACACATTTTCATGACTTGACTCTTAAACAAAGTTTGTTCCTTATAAAATTCTCTACAACTTTGTAAAAGGGTGCACAGTCATGCAAAGCTTCTAGGTCACACTTTTAAAATGGTCAAACAAAAGTGTTCTAGGGTCCATACATGGTCAACCATCACTTAGAAGCACATTTAGGCAAAATGATCAACATGAACATTGTTTCATTAAGTGTCCTAAGTGTAGTTAAGGTGTTGTAGAGGCCAAACATACACACCATGCATAGGTTGCACAAAAGTGTAGGCCTCACATGCCTTGAAACATAGAATTCAGTGAAATGCTATAGTTGTTTCATGTGGTTGTTTCAAGATACATGCTACCCATGTTTCCCTAGGTTGTTCCACATGTTGCAACGGTTTGTTGCACATGTTGTACTTGTATGTTGCATAAACACTAGTTCCCATGGGATGTAAGGCAAGTTTTAGTTATAATCCAAACAAGCATCTAACTTATCATTTCATGTGACTTTTTGATTCCAAACTTTATGAAACTTTTCCAGGGATCAATATAGATAGGTACTAAGGTGAGACACATGAAGATATTGCAATAACACTACCCAAGCATATATTTTGAAAAGGGGCCTATATGTAAAGCAATGGTGCAACATCCAACTTTATGTTAGGCTCATCTCCATAGGTTGACCTTGACATTGTCATCTCTACTTAATCTGTCATGTTTAAGCTCAAACCCACTACTTAATGAGTGACAAACACCTGGGGTGTTACAGCCCTCCCCCCTTAAAAGAATCGCGTCCTGAGATTCGGAATGGAAGACCTTTTTAAGGAAGAGAGGCACGTTAACTAGTTCCCATCATCTGCTATAGCATTTGGCTACAAAGCTTTGACATTGGTGGAACTAATTTGGTCAAGGCACTTTCTGATACTTGCTCTTAATGGCCAACTTTGTCTGAAGAATTTCCTTCATTGACTTCCATGAAGCATTGTTACTTTGGGAGGAATCCAAGACAACGCAGTACTTCGTTTCAGTCTACAGAGATCATTTGGCCCATAAGCTACCCCCACACAAGTATTTAATTCTTTAGTGAATCACAGCATAGGCCATATGAACTTTACACTAGACCAAAACCTTCAGAAGTATACTCGTGGATATGATCCTATGTTCCCAAAGTTTGAAAAGCAGTCCTCTACCATAATGGCTTGAGTACAACCTTCCAAAAGGGTGAGATTATAGACGACAAACATTCTCTGAGGCCATAGGATACTGACTAACCAATAGACAGGGTCTATGTTGGTCGTAAATGTTCAATCCTTCCGATATCAACTAATGGAAACTCTGATGACAACACTGTATTATCTGAGTCTATCGATGGGTTAGTGAATGTGATAGCTGACTCTGTCGGCTCCATCTTTCTGCCAAAAGCTACCTAATAAGATTCTTTTATCCAAAGATAACAATTATCTGGGTTAAATCAGATGCAACCTCTTGGATAAAAACCTTTACAAGGTACCAAAGTATGTCACCATTGGAAAATAATTATTAAAGAAAGATGTAGCGAGGCCTTAAGGACCACAAAAGTTGTAATATTTACTAAACCGCGGGGAGTAGTCTACCACCAAGCGATTGAGTAAAAATTTTCCTTTGTGACTTAGTTGCACTATAAGTTGAGTTGACTTGCAGCGTAGCAACTTTGCTAGGCCAACCTTTCACCATGAGACTTCCTTTTTAGGATCAAACAGCAGCTCTAAGATGGGAAATCTGTTGTTTGACACTTTTCACATTGATTTGCAGAAACCAAGGCTGCTCGTACATTAGGGATACGAGAAAAGCAAAAGCAAATGAAAGAGTGTAAACTAGTATCTGTGAGACCTCAAAAGGGCCATCCAACAGCAGATCTCGACTATTAATTTACATACCAATTCGAGGATGCACACACTTTGAACTTGCGGGTTACTTTTGTAGGGCAAAACACATACTCTGCCTGGAGAACATTCCTACAAGGATAAGAAACCACTTCTAAATAGTCCTCAACACTTCATCCAATAGAGTTATGAACAAACCGTTTGTGGCACCTAAGGACACAAGGATGCTAATGGAAACTAGGGCATGCTTTCTCTAATTCTTCACTTTAGCTGATAGAACACCTTGCACTATCTGTGTGATTGTCCAAGCTGAAATTGACTTGGTCACAATGGCTGTGGAAGACAGAGTATCACTCGAGTTGTTGGCTAGTTGATCAACTTCTTGTTGGTTATTGCTCTATAAGACATAGCCTTCGCAACTACCAAAGAGTCATTACCTAGCTAGAGATTAACCTTCCTATTGGTAACTAATTAGTTGTCTCTCAACACTAAAAAGTTCCAAATCTTCATTCTTGACCACAATAATTGTGGTTGATGCAAAGCAGATGGTTGCCATTGAAGTCAGCAGATATGGAGTCACACTAGAGATGGTTGATTTCGACGGTATGGCCATTATGCATACAACGATTAAAACTTGCATATTGTAACGATCGAGTCTTATCCAACAGATGACTTATCCAACATTAAGTGTTGTGTGTCCTTTTTATCCAACAAAGATGAGATACTTTGCTCACTAGATGACGTTTGTCAATACTGGCACAACTAAGTAGAGTCACTTGTCTACCACCTATTGCAGTTTGTTAATGTTTATGTCAGTAACCTGTTCTTCAAAGGTTATCCTCTTAGTAACTTCAGGAGGAAGTTTTACTACTTTTGGTTCAATATAAGGGTCTTTCGATAAGATATGGGAAAACAATCAAGGAAGAAGGTCATATGAACATCACATCAGTGTGGTTCTGCAATGGATTATGATTAGAAACCATGATACCAGCGCGTGCCAAGCAGCACAACCTTGTGTGTGCACCCACAGGAGGCTCTCAGTATCGTCACGGCACCATTAGTTGCTACTCATAACACCATTACCGAACATACACCCAATGAGGAATTTCAAATGGCACAGATTGGGTTGTCCGAACAAGCATCATACTAAGGAGGGATAACAAGTAAAGGTAGTCGCAAGGTTTAGAAGCAACATGAAAATAATCCGAAGATCAAAATATAGCACAAGAGAACATCGCGCAATTGCTAAGGATAACTAAGCAAGAGACTCTTGCTTAAATTCTACCCACGACTTGCGTCCACTGAGGGGAGTACCAGATAAAAGATTAATAGGAGATGTGATCATGTTGAGCAACAACACTAGATCAAGACTGATAAACATCCTGAGACTTGGGAAGGTTGAGGATGGATTAATTAAACTTTACGGACAAAATTGAGGTACCACTGAAAGATTGAGTTGATAAGGTGGTACTACACAATTTGCAAGCAAACGATTTTGAGACCACAGCAAAGAGACGTTGCGTCATCCTAGCTAACCTTTGGGAGAGACAACCGGAAGGTCCAACATGGATTTGGGTACGGTCTCCACAACTGGCCACGTACGAACCATGGTCAAAGGCTAGCGTTGATGGAAGTTAACTTGGTGGGTCAGTCGACAAGGGTCTTCACAAAGAGGGTTGCAAAACATCCACGACTTACGCAAACATATAGGAGAACTAAACTTTAGGCTTTCGGTCAAGCAAAGGCATGGATACAAACATTCAAGGGCTAACCACCAAGTCTACAGGCTCAGGCTCCTAAGAGAGAGAACCTAATTGCAGACAACACCAAGAGATCAGTTCTCGTAACTCGAGTGTTGCCCTAAGATAAAGCTATTCAACACTCGCATGCTTACCGAGGACAAACGAGGTGACAATTAGAGCACTACCTAGGTAACAGTCATACATACAACATCACCGTCAGGCAGACAATTGAGAAAATTCAAACGAATGAGCTTAAGCAATCAATACAAGACACAAGGCTCACCTAAAATAAGCATTCATCTCAAGCACGAACTAACTACAAGTTTAGCTCAAAACAAACGCTAGCTAAGGTGACTAATTTAATATGTGCACAGAATCTAGACAGCAGCATAGTAACTACTTGTTTCAACCATAACTGAGGTTGTAGACCTTCTATAAAGGTGATCCTAGACTTTCTAGACAGCTTAAGAAGATGACTACACTTTAGTTATTCATACCAACAGCTAATTCATAGATTAACATGACCAGAAATGCTAATATTTCAGATCTGTACCAATATGGACAGAAAACTGATAAGAACTTCAAAAATACATAACTGGAGTTCTTGGGACACAACAAGGCTGAGCCTTAACTTTATGTAAAGATTATTAAGTTGTATATAACTTTCTTATTATCATAATAATATGATTCTATAGCCAACAAGGCCAAACAAGACAAAGAAGACATCTCTACCCAGATTTGGACAGATTCTGTCATTCCACTTTACAAGCTCATAAGTAGAGATTTAGACCACCCCAATTAGTGATATAGGGATTCTGGAAAGCTTAGAAAAAGTAATACACTTCTTCTATTATCTCCAAGACAAGATTCCATATGCCCATAGGTCAAACAAACCAAACATTCAGATCTATTCGGAGCATAAGCAAAACCTGATAGTAAACTTCTAAAAGTCATAACTCCCAAACAATAAGACCTAGGATCACGAAATTTTTGGACAAGCTAGATAATTAAGTTAGCTAAAACTTTGGTATTCTCCAAAACTACAGAAAACACCATTATGACCACAAAAACATCACTACAACAGAAATCGTTCTAGCAGCCAACGTCCTACAAGCAAAACAAAGCTTGCCTTTGTTCTATTTAACAAGAGAGCACACAAACATGTTATTCTAGCAGCTCTAAACATTATTACCTTAGACCAACACCAATTTAATTCATTTATAAGAATCATAATTACTGAAATAAGGTCTAAAGCATTTACAAATGCTTGTATGAACATCACATCCACCACTTGGCTCAACTAGAGGACATCTATAGGTTCAGGCATGTAACCACACTTATTTCTAATAAAACTAAGCACACACTATCTTCAAACACTCCCTATTCAAGCAACATGGAACAAGGCATTCATGTCTAACTCCATACAAGGAAGATAGTTACCACATCAATCACAAGTTACTTAATATAGAATAAGGGTGAGAGGAGCATAGTCGTGCATAAAGCAACAATCATGATAACGCATGATTCGTCCTATTTGTCCTCACAAGATTGCCAACCTTAGGTGGCGATCACGTTCTATGTCGGTGGCATGACACGCGCTCTTTCGATATATAGCTAGTCGTCAGCTACATTCGACTTACGCATTCGTGGTTAGCGTACCTGCAGAAATTTTTTTTCATTGCAGCCCAACAATTCCCCGATATAGTACACAATGAAAGCAGGAAGTAAAATTCTAAGTACTCCCATATACATATACCCCCGTATACGTACATGTAGCACCAACACTACCCGAATCATCAATCACCCACAATTAAGTACCTTCATATATACATGTGTATAACATGTAAATAATTCAGTAACCAAAACTAGCTCTCCCCTAGACCGAGGGTTGGACGGTCATGCTCTCACAACTCACACTTACCTGAGCGTAGGTGCGATGTTGCATAAAAGTAAACTAGCAACATATATGGTTATTTCATATATGAAAGCTACCTCCAATCTTACACACTAGGTAGCATAGTGTGAGAGAGTTATCACACATACATACCTTGGCCTGGGCGTAGATGCATAAATGAAAAACCCCCAAGTTAGTACTTATATAAGCCACCTAATAATCCTTATATGGGCATAAGGAAATTGACCACTGGCATACTTAGATTTAGAATTCAGTTTTCACAAACCTATATATAGCTATAAGTTGATAAAACTGATTTTATAAAACAAAACCTTTGTTTTAAATACACATACGACAAGTTTAATGTTGAATCTTGCTCTGATGCCAGCTGTAATGGAACCGTCCAAATTATAAGAGCACAAGTACAAAAACAATCACCGAAATGATCAAATTCTCGCACTTGAGCCCATATAACTCTGGTAGTCCAATGAAATCCCGAAGGATTTCAAACCAACCAACATACAAGCCAAGATCGTAGTGATTCAACATAACAAGTCACATGTTACAACCATTTCACAAGTAATGCAATTTACATCGGAGTTCAACATAGTTATTACAACTTAAATTCAAAAGTAGCGGAAGCAAAATAATTTGAAACTAACATTATTCTTATTTCAAATACATGCCAGCACCACGGTCGACTTCCAACAAAAGCATTAGAGATAAAGGTAAATAAGAAGGATCATGCCCATGATCACACTCTGCCACAAGGCAGGAGCCAACCAACTCTTGCAGTCGCCATGATACATCACAACCTGCAACAAGTGGGGATAAAACCCTGAGTACGAGAAGGTACTCAGCTAGACTTACCCGTCAGAAACCAGAAATAAGGTGACACCAAGGATCATGCAGGGCTGATGTAAAGTGGGCTAGCTTGACAACATTTTGCATAAAAGCTTATTATGGATAAGTAATCATTAATGCTTAAGCATCAAGTTAATTATCATTAACCTATCATCTATATTAGAACCTGTACTAGAGCACTCACTTTATTAGGAGCAAACAATATTAACCATAGCAGGTATAAATTGAGGCAACCTTTCCATCGTGATCCAATTAACCATCAGTTCAATTTAATTGAATCTACGTTGCCGCTGCTCAAGTCAAGTGCTCACTAACCGGGAGCGACGGCGATTCGAATCGAATTCCTATCCAGCTAGAGGGGTATTTCTAACACTCACCGCGCAGGCCCCTGCCAGGGTCGCACAAGCCACCTTTTCATATGATTCAGGAATCGCGGGTCTGAATGATGTCGCGACCCCAAGGGCGACACTCTGCCAGGTGATAGGGACTCTAACCCCTCCTTGGTCTCACACCAATGTCCCCAAGCACATCCTTTCTCTCCTCCAAGAAGCAACCTACCATTCGATTCCCGGCCTGAATCACATTACTCGGCTTCGCGGTCGGAATGGCTTATCCGGCCAACTAAGTGTTAGACTGCGTTCAACATGACTCAAGGACGTACAGCGAATCGGTCCTTAAACAACTCAGACGGGGATAGATTCACACCCAAGACCTCCATGCCTTGTTGCTTCACTATCGTCATCCCACCCGGTCTCATTTCATTTTATTAACACATGGTTCCATTCCACGATAGCAAATATAGCCAACCGTGCCATATATGAATATCCCTATATCCCGCAGGTGATAGGAAATCACTTGACTTCTACCGCTTAAAGCAGGGCTAAGCATCTACTCGATCCTAGTCTATGTAGGATTCAAGGATTCATATATCTGGACAAGGAATGATATAATGCAGCAAGGTTTTCAACCAACTCCTACCACTTAATGCAATAATACTTATAACATATATAGAATTAATTGCTTTGAAGGTAGGAGGCTTAGAATGCTCCGGGGCTTGCCTGGGATCCGACTCAAGTTAGAGTATGTCAGATGAATTCACTTGGCGAGCATCTCCCAATCTATCACTTGTCCGGTCCTTCTATCTTTGGGATGGATCCACCAACTCCATCTTCGGGTTCAGCTCCACATATTGCCATCCACGTAGTGCATCTAACGTACCTAAATGAGATATGACGATGCATGTGTATGAACATGATGAATGGCAATAAGAATGCATCGCATAAGACAAGCACAATATTTAAACAAGATACAAGCCCTCATAGCCACTCACTGACTATAGCACACCAACCATTCCATGCATAATAAGTAAAGCATAATCTTCACAAGTTTTAGGTGTACTAACTTCATCACTAAGGACATGAATCACACTTAGCAACATGCAAAGCAACTCAAGGTGAAGCAACAACGATAACTGGAATATGCCAATTTCTGGACTAGCAAACAATAGCTTCATAAATCAATCATATCTAGAGTTTTATAAATCCAAATGACTTGCAAGAAGACATTATGGAAAACTTATGAAATTATCTATATTTCATTTATAATCATCACAGCATGATTCCAAAGTTTAACATGTAGAATTTAAATAAACACAGAAACTGGTCTAACAAGACAGAGAGCAAGCAATTCTGTAACCCAACTTTAAACAGCTATAACTCCTAAAGCACAAGGCCAAATACCACCAAATTTTAACATCAGCTAGATATATAAATTATCTACAACTTTTGTATAAACAAGTTTCACAACAAAGCACATTATCATAAAGAACTTTGTCAAGTTTCCAGATCTGTCCAGAAACTTCATTTGCAAGAAATAATTATTAACTTATGTTGCAAACATATAATTGGACAAAACTAACTTTACCAACATTTCATACATGACTAATGAACATCAGAAAACATAGTGTCAATTACTAAATAAATTCTTTTAATACATTTTCTTAATTTATTTAGATCATTAGGTGGAATTATGACCACATCATAAAGATACTCAATAAATTTTACCAAAATTACAGGGGCCTACACATGCTCCCAAAAGTCTACTATCCAAATTTGAAACCATTTGTACATGTATAACAAACTCTATGAAAAAGACAAATGGCTATAGCAATAAATCATGTGAGAGCAAGTTAAACTTAACACTCAATATTTTCTATAAACACAAGGCCATATTATGAATCAATATGATAGAGAAACATCATACTAAGGTAATGGAACAAAATTTTCTATTTTATCATTTATATATTATTTATAAGCTATTTATCAAGCTATAAACAAGTTAAATCAATAACTTGAGCATACAGTAAGCAATGACCATGAAATTTATACCACAGTGCATTCATAGCATGGCAAGACTACCATAAAAATTTCACATCAATTGGAGCAGCACAACTCAAAATATAAAAATAACAAGCAATATAATGTAAATTCCTTATTTGTCAAGGTCCAATCAAAACCTTAAGAAAACAGTGAACAGCTAGTGTGTTTGATATTTTTCCTAGCAAGTACATGTCATCACAAAATTAACAAAACAAGAATCACTATTTTTGGAGTTCTAAAACTCCAGATCTTGCTCTGGTCAAGTTTATAAGCATTTTTGGGAGTATTTTTAAAGCTTAAATAAAACATCAGAAAGCATCTACAAACATCTAACATATTATGACTCCACTGCATAGATCTCTTCTCAAGGTTTCCAAAAAGTCCACATTTACCATTTTTGGACTTTCCTAGTAGGAGATATGGATTTTAGAAGATTTACAAGAAATCTGTAATTCAAAAACAAAATCACTCAAACCCTACTTAATGCTAGGTGCACCCGGACGTCTACTCAACTGGGTCACTCGTGGCGCTGTCATGCGGGACCTGCTGCACTTTTGGGCCCACTTGCCATACAAAGAGAGAGACACAGAGGGGGGGAACAGTCTTCTTCTTCTCCCCCCGGACGAAGCAGAGGAGCAGGGAAGGGAATGCCAGCCGGCCAATCTCCGGCTAGCCGGGCGGCGCTCCAGCGGTGAGCGATGGCGGCGGAGCATGCTTGGGCCAACGCGAACTCAAGGGCGGTAGTGGCTTCGTCGGAGATGGCACACGCTGGCCTGGCCACGCGCGCGGCCACAACAGGGAAGGCGGCACACGGCGACGGAGGAGACCCGACGGACCGCTGGTGACAAGAGGCGACGCCGGAGAAGGACGGCACCTGGCTGCACCTGTAGACGCTCGCAATTTCGCCAGTGGAGGCCTGTGGCCTGCTGGCCACGGCAGTACCCGGCGCGGCGGTGGCCGAGACGATGGAGGCACGTCTCCGGCGGCAGCGTGTGACCGGCAACGGTACAGGCGGTGAGGAGGCGTGGCGCGACCGGGCGAGGTGAGGAAGGAGACCGAGGGGTCAATTTGGCAGTAGGAGGCTTTGTGGCGGCTGGCCACGGAGCTCGGCTAGGCGCGGCAATGGTGGCTGTGGCAGGTGGCGGCGCTGTCGGCGACGCTGCGAGCCGGGAAGGGCGCTGGAGGACCACCGGGCTCGCGGGGTTCTGAGGAGGGGCTCGGTGTGGCTTCTGGAGGGCAGGGATGCAACCACGCGGCTAGGAGAGGCGCTCGCCGCTGTGCATGGCGGGCACGTCCATGCCACGCGTCCTCCTTTGGTGCAAAAACGCGAACAGGTGGCGGGCAGTGAAGTGGACCGTTTGGAGCTCCAATTTGGGCCTGATCTGGGCCGATCTGGGTCTTGGGCCCTAAACCAAAGTTGAAGCCCATACTATGCTCTACATTTTCTATTTAAAGGTCATGGTCATTAGTGTTGTAGATTAGGAGATAATCCGTCCCCAAATCACCAGTGTCAACACGTTAAACTAGGGCTCGATTTTTGGGACTTTACAATGCCAAACCTAGTCAAATTGGTTCCAAATTTTTACATGTTGTTCTCCAATGAATTATTTCCAACTTTCATTTTTGGGTAAACTTGAGTTACTCAACAAAATTCGGAGAACGTGAGATGCCAACGTCGAAGACACTGAAATCAGGGCTTTAAATGTCTAAGTGCTGAAATCAGCCCTATTTCAGACTTGTGGGCCCTTTTTGAGCATGTTTCACACATTTTCATGACTTGACTCTTAAACAAAGTTTGTTCCTTATAAAATTCTCTACAACTTTGTAAAAGGGTGCACAGTCATGCAAAGCTTCTAGGTCACACTTTTAAAATGGTCAAACAAAAGTGTTCTAGGGTCCATACATGGTCAACCATCACTTAGAAGCACATTTAGGCAAAATGATCAACATGAACATTGTTCCATTAAGTGTCCTAAGTGTAGTTAAGGTGTTGTAGAGGCCAAACATACACACCATGCATAGGTTGCACAAAAGTGTAGGCCTCACATGCCTTGAAACATAGAATTCAGTGAAATGTTATAGTTGTTTCATGTGGTTGTTTCAAGATACATGCTACCCATGTTTCCCTAGGTTGTTCCACATGTTGCAACGGTTTGTTGCACATGTTGTACTTGTATGTTGCATAAACACTAGTTCCCATGGGATGTAAGGCAAGTTTTAGTTATAATCCAAACAAGCATCTAACTTATCATTTCATGTGACTTTTTGATTCCAAACTTTATGAAACTTTTTCAGGGATCAATATAGATAGGTACTAAGGTGAGACACATGAAGATATTGCAATAACACCACCCAAGCATATATTTTGAAAAGGGGCCTATATGTAAACTAATGGTGCAACATCCAACTTTATGTTAGGCTCATCTCCATAGGTTGACCTTGACATTGTCATCTCTACTTAATCTGTCATGTTTAAGCTCAAACCCACTACTTAATGAGTGACAAACACCTGGGGTGTTACAGGTAGGATCGTGGAGGCCCACGTCCTGGCGCTAGCAGACAGGCATGCACGCTTACAACCGACATGGCCCGTGTGGCCGTAGTGCCATAAATGGCATGGCGACAGTGACATGGGTAGACAGAGACGCAAAGCCGCTGAGCATACATGGGCCGAGGCGACGTCTCCGAGCAGCGGGGCTGCACCCACGCGCATGCAGGCGGGAGTAATGACAACAGTAGGAGCAGTCGTGGCCAGTCACGTGCGACAGCACGCGTGCACGCGTAGAGCAGACCGATGTGGCGACGTCGCAGGCCCAAAGCGTGGTGACCATGCCCACCCGGTGAACTATCCCGAGAATGTGCCATTTATGCAGGATTTCTTTTACGTGGTGTCACCCTTTTTTGAATGGAGGCGGGCACACCTCCTGCTCTCCTCCATTGTTTCGAGCTAGGTCACCCTCCTGACGGCCCGCCTCGGTTAAATTTTAACAGAGGCGGTTGACTTAAAGTGACCGCCTTCGTTAATCGTCTATTAACCGAGGCGGTTGCGTAATAACAACCGCCTCCGTTACTCAACCGCCTCGGTTAATATCGATTAACCGAGGTGGGCATGCTATGTCAGGCACACACGTTTGGGAAAGATGGTCGCAGCGCCAGGCCTGTCTGTCCTCACCTCGTATAGCGCTCCTAGTCTAAAACCACTAGCGCCGCCCCTGGTTTTGTGATACCACCGCCATGTGGCGCGAAATCAGTGGTCACTCGCCTGGTCGTCACACACTCGACCATAGGGATCAGATCCACACTGCCCATCCTGCCTCGCTCTCTGCGCTGCCCATTGCAAGCGGAGCATCCTCCACAGCGCAAGACAAAATCTGCATGCGAGCATAGGGATCGCTGAGGTGGACTCTTGGACGATAGATGTGAAGCCATGTGGACTCTTTTTAACCGTCGATCCATTTGTGTTTCTTTGCTGAGGATGACACGCGGGCCCTACGTGATGTCATACCGGGCGTTCCTATCCACCCATTGGCCAGCGATGGAAAATATTTCCAACTCCCTTGCGTTCTTCTCACGCACATACCAACTCTCTCTCTTCTTGCTCCCTCTCTTCTCCTGCCTCTCCCTTCCGTGTACTAGCTCCACCTCCACCGTGCTCCCTCTACCTCTACTTCTGGTCGGCCCCCACGCAGATGCGGCGACGGCGCGCGCGGAGCACCCAGCACAGGTGCGGGTGTAGGGGCGCACGCGATGCTCCCAGCACAGGTGCGGGGGCAGGGGCTTCCCTCACCACCGGCGGACGCACTCGGAGGAGGTCTGACTGCCCGATGCGGACCTCCTGTGGACCCGGACACTGATTTCGACTTCTTTGACATCGACTTCCCCTCGTTCTCCAATGACTCGCACGCAGCGTCTGACTCGAAGGCACATCCCTAGGCCCAGTCTCCACCGCCTGTGGTCCCTGGTGCACGTGCACTTCCTCTCTCTATCGTATGCGGCGCCCCTTCTTCCTCCACTCTGGCCTGCCCCACCTCCACCACCGATAGGCCCCCTTCACTCGGCGGTGGCGCCCTCTACCTCCACTCGATGGCGGCTACTTAGACCCTGTGATGGCTTGCATGGGCGCGGCGAGGGCCCAACGAGCGGGAGCCCGGCACCAGCGGAAATGGCTCATCCCAACGGTGCCTCGCCAGGGTGCAGCGAGCGGAGTTCCAGCCCCGGCGGCGGCTCACGAGAGCGCGGCGAGCAGAGTCTGGCCCTAGTAGCGGCTCACAGGGGTGCGGTGAGTGGGGGTCCTGCCTTGGTGACGGCTCACGAGGTCTCGGTGAGCGGTGCGGTGGCTCAGATGGTGCAGCAAGTGGGGCCCCGACCCCAGCAACTCTTCTCAACGCCAGCAGATTCGGCAAGCGCCGACCACGGTGTGTCGATGGATCCACTAGCGGCTACGGCGGCGTGGATCTGACCACGAGCAGCGGCGACGCGCAGGACCGGGCTCGGTGGGCCTTTTTTATTTTATGAAATTATTTACCGAGGCAGGCGTTATAACCGCGACCGCCTCCGTTAAAGTATTAGTGGAGGCGGGTAGTTAATGGCGCCCACCTCCGTTAAGCCTAATTAGTCCATATCAATGTTGCGGCAAATGCATGGAGTACTAAATGTAGACTAATTGCATGCATGTCGGCACAGATTAGGAGTAATTTACGAGACAAAACTATTAAGCCTAATTAGTCCAAAATTGGAAACTTTTTGTCAAATAAGACGAAAGTGCTACAATATTTGTTAAACTTTAATGCCTCTAACCAAACAGGCCATAAGACACCTTTCCTAGTATGATAGTGTTCTTTAATTTTTTTTATAATATTTAAATATCTTTGTTTAGTAGAACACGTAATCAAGTTGTATCTAATTTATTCTAGGGAGTTAAAATTTTAAAAATGGCCGGACCAAAAAATAGGGTGAAATTTTATCTCTTTATTATCAAGGTATATATATATAGTGTGTTGGAGTATATGTCTAAGGCCATGTGGCTAGGCCCATGAGGCCCATGTATGCTACTCTATATAGCTACCCTTCTAGGGTTATCCTAATCAATCTAGTCCATTCATTCCAACATGGTATAAGAGCCTAGTTTCTTCTCCCCTGTCTCCCTCCCTCCCTCCCGTCGCCAGGGGCCGCCGCCCATGTCGGCGCGCCACCGGCCGCCATGGCCGAACCTCCTCCTCCATCCTACTTCCTCTCCTTCCCTCCCTTCTCCCACTAAAACTCGTGGGCCTAGATCGCCGGAGCACCTCCTCTGCAGCCGTTGGCTGCCGCTGCCTCTAGCGCGGTCATGGAACACGCGCCACCACCTCTGGCGCCGCAGGCCGCCGCCGCCACCTTTGGCGCGGCCGCGGGCCACGCCTGGTCACCGCCGGCTGCTACCACTGCAGCGGGCGCGGGCCACGTCTGGGCGCCACCGGCCCCCGCGCCTCCCTCCGTCGCAGCCTGGTAGCCTACTGTCGCGTCTCTAGTGGCCCCCACGACGCGCCTGGCCCTCACCCTCGCCTCCAATGGGGCTCCCACAGCGGCCGATGTCGCCGATGCCGCCGGCCCCGACTTTCCAAAGGGAGTCGCCGCCGCCAACGCTGCTGCTACTGCTGCTGCAGCCGGCCTTGTCCTACTAGGGGGGAATGGTGCGGCATCCCACCTACAGGGGGCGGCCATGGGCTGCGGAACCCTCCTCGCCACGTCTTTGGTCGTCCTCTCCGCCCCTAGGCCCGTCTCTGCCCTCACCGCCATGCTCGTTTCTGCCCGTGCCGCGGCCGCAGCGGGTCAGGAGCGAGTCCGTGTGGCTGCCCTCTTGTGGCAACGGGAGCGGGACGTCGCCGACACTCTGGCCCGCCAGATCGCCGAGGCAGAGCAACTTCTCACCCATGACGGGGGGGCCACCTCCTCCAGCTCGACGGGACACCTCACCTCCACCACTACAGCTCTTCGTCATGACCCGGCCGATCCCCATGTCTCGCAGCTTCACTACTAGGCGGGCGGTGTCCAGAACATCCGGCTACTCGTCTCGGTCGTTCTCAACCCCGAGTCGCCCTCGTACGCCCGTTGGAGGGATCTGGTGGTCCTTACTCTTCGCCGCTACGTCCTCGACGACCACGTCCTCGACGAGCCAACGCCCATGGTCTAGACTCCGTCGTGGCAGCGTCTGGACAGCATCGTGCTTTCCTGGATCCCCGGTACGATCTCCGTCGACCTCCACGACCTCGTCCGCACCTCCACCTACGCTCGCCAGGCCTGGCTGGCACTCGAGGCCCAGTTTCTGGGCAATGCTTAGGCTCGAGCTCTGCGACTCGACGCGAGCTTCCGCACCTTCGTCTAGGGGAACCTTGTCATTGGCGAGTTCTGCCGAAAGATGAAGACCATGGCAGATTCCCTTGGCGACCTGGGCTGGCCTGTGGAGGATCAAATCCTCGTCCTCAACGTCCTCCGCAGGCTCAGCGACCGCTACACCCATCTCCGGACGTGGATCACCCGTCAGCGGCCCTTCCCCACCTTCCTGCAGGTCCGTGACGACCTCGTCATGGAGGAGCTCACCCAGGGCCTTTAGCCGGGGTCCACCGTCACCTAGGGGTCCTTGTCTTCCTCGACGGCCCTGGCTGCTACTCCATCGCGCCCGTCTGCTCCCCCTCGTCCGTCTGCTCCACCATTGTCATCCCTTCTTGGTCCTCCTCCCTCCGGGCCTAGTGGAGGTGGGGGGTCGTGGCAGTCATCACCAACGCGGTGAGGGCAGTGGGGGTCATAGGGGAGGCCATGGTGGTGGCCCACTGGGGGGGCACCATGGCCTTCTTTCCACAACCCATGGTCAGGGCACATTTCTATGTGGCCCTACCACGCTCCAGGGGGTGAGATTCGCCCACCAGGGGCCATGTTTACTGGTGCTCCACCTCCAGGCGTATCCACTACACCGCCGTGGGATACTTCCCCCAGCACCCCGCCCGGGCCTGCCGGCTGGGATCAGGCGGCCTTGGCACGGTCGTTCAGCACCATAGGCTTAACACCCCATGTCGGGCCTGAGTGGATTACCGACTCGGGTGCCACCTACCACACCACCCCTAACCTTGGTATACTTTATTCTGTCCATTCTCCTTCTACTTCTCTTCCCTCGTCCATTATGGTCGCAAATGGTTCGTGTCTTCCTATCACCTCTGTGGGTACCGCCGGTGCCCATGGGTCCTTTCGTCTTCCTGATGTTCTCGTTGCACCCTCTATGGTTCACAACCTTCTTTCTATTCATCGTTTTACAGCTGACAACTCATGTTCTGTGGAGTTTGACTCTTCTAGTCTTATTGTGAAGGATTTGGCTACCCGGCGTCCTCTGCTCCGATGTGATAGTACGGGGGCCCTTTACACCCTCCGCTTTCCGGCGTCTGCCTCGCCGTCTTCGCTTTTGTTAGCTGCCTTCGCCACCACCTCTTCTACTACTTGGCACCGGCGCCTCGGCCATCTTGGACGTGATGCCCTGATGCAGCTTAGTCATAGCTCAGACATTCATTGTACTCGAGCTCATGATGAGCATTTGTGTCATGCGTGCCAAATGGGCCGTCATGTTCATCTTCCTTTTTCTAGTTCTTCTTCACATTCGGCTCACATTTTTGATCTTTTACATTGCGACCTATGGATGTCTCCTATACTCAGCATTTCTGGCTATAAGTACTATCTGGTGGTGGTTGATGATTTTTCTCACTACTCGTGGACTTTTCCCTTATGTGCCAAGTCTGAGACATTCCCTGCACTTCACCATTTCTTCGCTTGGGTTTCCACTCAGTCTGGCCTCACCATCAAGGCAGTCCAGTGCGACAATGGTCGTGAGTTCGATAACTCCACTTCACGGACCTTCTTCCTCTCTCGAGGTGTCCAGTTGCGCATGTCTTGCCCGTACACCTCCTCTCAGAATGGCAAGGCAGAGCGCATGATTTGCACTACCAATGACATCGTTCGTACCCTCCTTCTCCAGGCTTCACTTCCCACTTGTTTCTGGGCAGAGAGCCTGCACACCTCCACCTATCTCCTCAACCGCCTTCCTTCCACTGCTTGCCCGGCTCACACGCCGCACCATGCTCTTTTTGGTACCCCTCCGAGGTATGACCACCTTTGAGTCTTCGGGTGTGCGTGTTACCCTAACACCACGACCACTGCTCCGCACAAGTTGGCTCCCCGATCCACTCTCTGTGTCTTCCTTGGGTACTCCCTGGACCACAAGGGGTACCGCTGCTACGACCTTACCTCTCATCGCGTCCTCATCTCACGCCATGTGGTGTTTGATGAGTCTGCCTTCCCCTTTTCCACCACCACCACCCCTTCCACCTCCGTCCTTGACCTCTCCTCTTTACCCACTGATGCGGTGGTTGAGCCACCTTTGCCTTTGTTTCCTACATGTTCGACGGCCTCGTGCCCTAGCATGCCATCGGCTGGTGCCTCTACCGACCCTGCTCCTCGTTCGAGCCTGGACGGGGACCCTTCTAGGCCGGCCCCTGTCATTCTGACTGACGGGGGTACCTGCCCGTCCCCTACGCCTATGACTGCGCGCTTCACCCGGCCAATCCTCATGTACCAGCGCCGGGTATGGCCTGCGCCACCATCTTCACCGCCACCGGTGGTCCCTCCTTCACCGACGTCTTCCTCTCCGCCAGGGACACCAGGGCCGTCGCCGTAGCCCCAAACTACTCGCGTCAAGCCCCCGGTGTATCACCCGCTGCTGGAACCCTGCAGCCCCGGGCTCTTGCGGCGATGCCCGTTGACTCACAGGTCTCTCCCGTACCCTCTTCCATCCGCAAGGCCTTGATGGACCCTCACTGGCGCCACGCGATGGAAGAGGAGTACGTGGATCTCCTCGCCAACCGGACCTAGGATCTGGTGCCACGGCCACCAGGCTCCAACGTCATCACCGGCAAGTGGATCTGGACACACAAGCGCCGGGCTGATGGCACTCTCGAGAGATACAAGGCTCGTTGGGTTCTCAGGGGTTTCACTCAGCGGCCTGGTATTGACTATGATGAGACTTTCAGTCCAGTGGTGAAGCTGGCTATAGTCCGCACGGTGCTATCCTTCGCCCTCACTCGTTCTTGGCCAGTGCATCAACTGGATGTCAAGAATACCTTCCTGCATGGTCTTCTCACTAAGACAGTTTACTGCAGTCAGCCGACCGGGTTTGTTGACTCCTCATGTCTAGACATGGTCTGCAGACTCAACAAATCTCTCTACAGCCTCAAGCAGCCCCCCAGGGCATGGAGCCATCGCTTTGCTGCCTTTCTGCGATCACTGGGGTTTGTGGAGGCCAAGTCCGATACGTCACTATTCATCTTTCACCATGGAGCTGAGACTGCATATCTACTGCTCTATGTTGATGACATTGTCCTCACCGCCTCTAGTGAGTCACTACTTCACCGCATCATCACCTCTCTACAACAGGAATTTGCTATGAAGGATCTGGGTGTGCTCCACCACTTCCTTGGGGTCACTGTTGCGCCTCATCATGCTGGACTTCTTCTTCACCAGAGGCAGTACACTCTTGACATCCTTGAGCGAGCTAGGATGACCGATTGCAACCCCTAGTCCACTCCAGTTGACACGCAAGGCAAGCTGTCTGAGGCGGAGGGGAACTCGGTGTCTGATCCCACCGCGTACCGGAGTCTTGCTGGTGCTCTCTAGTACCTCACCTTCACTCGGCCGGACATCACTTATGCGGTTCAGTAGCTATGCCTTCATATGCATGATCTGCGGGAGCCTCACCTCACTGCCCTCAAGCGCCTCCTCTGCTACCTCCGAGGCACTGTGGGCTACGACCTGCTCCTTCATCGGCGGTCCTCCTCCACCGAGATGGTTGTCTACACTGACGCTGACTGGGCCGGATGTCCGAACACTCGGCGCTCCACCTCCGGCTACGCTGTCTTCTTGGGCGGCAACCTAGTATCCTGGCCGTCCAAGCGTCAGCAGGTGGCCTCTCGCTCCAGTGCCAAGGCAGAGTACCGCGCCGTGGCCAATGGCGTGGCTAAGGCCTCTTGGCTCCGCCAGCTCCTGGCTGAGCTCCATAACCCCCTTCTCCGGAGCACCATTGTCTACTGCGACAACGTCAGTGTCGTCTACCTCTCCACCAACCCCGTGCAGCACCAGCGGACCAAGCATATGAAGATTGACCTTCACTTCGTCCGTGATCGGGTTGCCATCGGCGAGGTGCGAGTCCTACATGTACCTACGACGTCCTAGTTCGCAAACATCTTCACCAAGGGCCTTCTATCGTCGTCCTTCACCACCTTTCGCTCCAGCCTCAACATCACCAGTGGCTAGTTGTGTCTGTGGGGGGCCTCGTATGTATTTTCTTTTCCTGGTGTATAGTCTGACTCCGCTGCGTCGGTAGCTCAGACTGCGGGGGGGTGTTAGATTATATGTCTAAGGCACATGTGGCTAGGCCCATGAGGCCCATGTATGCTACTCTATATAGCTACCCTTCTAGGGTTAGCCTAATCAATCTAGTCCATTCATTCCAACAATATAGAAAAATAGAGGTATAGATACGTATGATTGTTCTAATATACATAGTGCCATATTTTTCACATTTTTATTTTCTATATGTGGGGGATTATTTATTCAGATTTAAGGTGTTATCCACTCATTAAATAGAAAGAAAGTTTTCTTTTTATCACATGTGTCATATTGTGTGGTGGTAAGCCGTTGCCTATCTATTGGCAGAGTTCTGCTCTGGATGTAAGTACACCACGTGATCACGGAAACCTGGGGGCCCCACGTCGTCCTCAGGCTCATCCTCATCTTCTGCGGCTCGCCCTTCCTGTGGCCTGCCCTACCAAGGACCTGCTTGGAGCACAGAGCTGTGAGAGATGACGACAGTCACGCCGGTCATGTCACTGGCCTCCCCCGCCAACGCCGTGGCGCAGGCGGCGGCCTGCGGCGAGATGCCCTCCCTCGACCAGAGTCCACAGTGACAGAGCGCAGCGCACTGACGGACAGGGCTGCTGCAGCCACAGCATGCCACCGTCGCAGAAGAGCGAGAGCCCAGAGCACCTGCACGGCGCCAGCTCCGGGAACGGATCTCCGGGATCCATTTTGAATTGTTTTTTTCCCTTCTATTCAGATCCAAACGGGCCACGGATGCTGGTACCGTACCTGTACTTACAGTCACAAAGTTTCCAGAACATGAGGTTGTGGAACGATAAATCGTGAAACGTGGAACGCTTATTGAGAAAAAAAATTCACTGTCAGGACGAAACCGATCCACGTTCCCACGGATGCTGCTACCGTACCTGTACTCATGTTACGGGCCACGGAGTCCGCGTAGTACCACCACCGGTATCAGTAGTTCAGTCAGTCAATCAGTCGTCGGTCAGTGTTGGACCTGGACGTCACCCTCGTCAGCTGGGCCTGGGGATAGAAACTGACCGGTCTGAAAACGAGCTGCCTCCGCTCATCCAGCATCCACGCCAAGCAAGCACACCAGTGTGGTGTCGCGCACTCTTTCTTCGGGTTGAATGAACCAGGCCAAGCAATGCATACAACACGAGCGAAATGGAGTGTGGAAAGCATCCACGCGAGGAGGAAAAAAGGGGTATAAAAACTTCAGCCTGGGAAAGGGCGTCAAACTTTCGCAGTGTTTCCTATTGACCAGTTGCTACCATGACAGGGCCACTACGAATACGACACGGGCTGTGGCTCCATGCCAGTTGGAGCTGCTGGAGCACGCCGGCGGCGGTGCTCCCAAATACTCGTATAAAAATTTGAATCTCAGCTCAGCCACACGCATTGCCTGCCGGCTAACCAAAAGTGTTTTCACTAGTACTGTACTACGGAGGGGATGTTTAGTTGGCAAAATTTTTGGTGAAACGCTACTGTAGCAGTTTCGTTGTTATTTGGCAAATATTGTCCAATCATAGTCTAATTAGGCTTAAAAGATTTGTCTCGTCCATTTCGTCTAAACTGTGTAATTAGTTTTATTTTTTATCTATATTTAATGCTTAATGCATGCGTTCAAAGATTCGATGTGACGGGGAATCTGAAAATTTTGGCAAAATTTTTGGCATCTAAACGGCCTCTGGGTGAAAAAGTTTGGGTTCAGCTACTGTAGCACTTTTCGTTTTATTTGGCAATTTGTGTCCAATCATAGACTAATTAGGCTCAAAAGATTTGTCTCGTGATTTACAACTAAACTGTGTAATTAGTTTTTTCTTTCGTCTACATTTAGTACTCCATGTATGTGCCGCAAGATTCGATGTGACGGGTACTGTGCAAACTTTTTTGGGTTGCATGGGCAACTAAACAGACCCGGAGTAGTTTTTATTACAGAATACAGCAGCATGTTCGTTTCGCTGGTTTATTGTGCTGAAAGCACTGTTCGCTGGTTTGTTGTGAGAGAAAAACACCGCTGGATGGCTGCTGATTCTGCTGATAAGTCCAAACGAACATGGCGCTGAGTATAAACAAACAAGAAACAAACGTCATGGTACTCGATAGGAGTAATACAGATCGTGACACGACACTCCTGCTAAGGCCACGTTTAGATCCAAAAACCCAAAAAATTTTGTATAGTACCTGTTACATCGAGTCTTTGAACATATACACGAAGCATTAAAATGTAGATAACAAAATAACTAATTGTACAGTTTATCTGTAAATGTCGAGACGAATCTTTCACGCCTATAATTGAATAAACTTTGTCAAATAACAACGAAAGTGATACAAGAATTTTTTTTTTAAATTAGGATATGAACACGCCTATATTACCTGCAGGTCGGTAAACAACGTCACGTGGAGATCAGACACATGCTGGAGTCTGGACGACCTGGGTGGAGCCCTTCCGCGGTGGTGATTGCTGATCTGGTGAAACACTCGACCTTAACCAGCGCCTTGTTTAAAAATTAGAATTTTTTTACTCTCTCTCCGTCACATCAATCTTTGAACCCATGTATGAAGTAATAAATGTAGGTAAAAAACTAATTATACAGTTTAGTTGGAAATCACGAGATGAATCTTTTGAGCCTAGTTGGTCCACGATCGGACAATATTTAGCAAATAAAATGAAAGTGATACTATTCATCAGATTCATTTTTTTACCATCTAAACCTGGCCCAGGAGTACAGGAATATGCCTCTGCACTGGCGCGTGCCAATCAATCACTCACTTCGATTCCTGACACCAAAAGAGTACTGGTAACACGCGGAACACATCATATGATTCATCTCGTTTTTTTTCCTCCATATGCTAGGATACAGTATTCGTTTTTTTTCCTTCTGTCGTGTATAAAGTCACCAAAACACTGAAATCGGCACGATGACTTCCAACAGCAAGTAACCTTAAACAAGAACTATCAAGTAACCTTAAACAAAAATTATCATCGTCGATAAATAATTGTTGTCAAACGTGTGATGCTTGAGAGACAAGGAACTTGACAAACACGCTGATCATCTACTAAGGGGAATGAACTAATTATGTCATCAAATTGTTCCATCTTGAGAGCATCAGCAGTGTGGGGGTGGAGGCTGGTTCGATGCAATGAATGCGCGCCTCGTACCTGGGTTGATACACTGCAAGGATGAGTCGATAGAGACCCGAGTTCTTTGTATCGAATCCGCTCCCAGCGAAAAAAGAAATGCAACGAAAGAAGCGAACGGTTGAGAGATGATGACTTTTCCCCACCACGGGTCCCATCTATCGATCCGGGCTGAGTTCTACACACCGTGGCCCAGTTACCAGATGAAGTCACGTCATTTCGTAGGACCGAGGCCGGTGCGATACACTACGGGTGCTCTGAGGTCGACATCAACGACCAGGGTTCCTAAACATCGTTAGGCAATTCAATGCAGATATAGCGAGGTTGTCGGGGAATCAAGCAAACATGAGACCTGGTGCTTATCCAAGATTGCTGGACGTTAGCCGTGTCTTCAGTGTTCACTCCTCAAGTCCTCAGAACCCGGAGGCCAGATGCCACAGCTTAACAGCGCTGCCAAAACAAACCAAAAGGACAGTTTAGTGCCATGTAATAAGTAAAAGCTCAAGGTTAAATTGCTGTATGTATCTCCTATTTGTTTGATTAAACCTGAATTCATGAAAGTTGAACGAGATGGAGGCAGGAAACAATAACAGTACTACAGTGTATGAATAAGAAAAGGCTACAGGGCGACATGCATCTTATGTCTCTACATCCTCTATACTTCGTCTTCATATAGTTGCACAAAAGAAAACAAGAATCAGCAAAAAAAAAAAAACCACTGGAGCTCACCACTCTAACCTTGACAGGGAGTGATTGCGATTGCAACGTCAAACATGGGACTCAGCCATTTCCTCCAGATAAATGCTGACAGAACTCTATTAGAACTCGAAGGACAAGAAAACGGGCAGAGTTCTGCTCTGGATGTACAGTAATTAAATGCTGAGATTTATGGTGCGGGTTCGATTCCTCGTGCAGCTTTATTTTTAGCGTTTTTTCACATATATTGGGCCGGACACGAGCTGATGAATTTGGGCGTCAGTGAGTGGGCCGCGCGAGTGAGTGTGGGCCGGGCACGAGATGAATTTGGCCGTGAGCGAGTGGGGAGTGAGGGAGGGGGCCGGGCGCGAGATGAATTTGGCCGTGAGCGAGTGGGGAGTGAGGGAGGGGGCCGGACGTGAGCTGAATTTGGACGTGAGCGAGTGGGCCGCACGAGTGAGTGTACCGAACAGGCCAAATTAGAATGGGCTGGACGAAAAAAGAGTCTGAAATTTTGTCTCTTTATTATTATTATTATTATTATTATTATTATTATTATTATTATTATTATTATTATTATTATTATTATTATTATTATTATTATTATTATTATAGGTATAGATTAGCTAGTGATATTATTTTTCAACAACAAGGATTTCATTGTCGTTTACAAAGTTTGTTCTACCAACTTCATTTAAGTGTCACATATGGGTTCTATAACGTTTTTGCTCAATAAAAATTGGTTTTGAACCCTAAGTGATATAACATGAACCATCACACAAACTTTTATTCAACTTTTTTGTTAATTATTTTAAGTTATAAGAATTATTCTACACACTTCATCACATGCAATAACACGTAAACATGATGTTCATGACATATTTTAATGAGTTGTCTAGCATATAACACCGAGGGTGTTACACCCAAGGTCTAGGTGTGGACATCCCCTAGGTGCTGGCCGATTTGAAAATCAGCTAGACCTTACATCGAGCGATCTAGCTCCTTATCGAATGTGTGACCTAATTAAGCGTCAACAGTCACCCAAGGCCTAGCTAACCTTAGGGCCTGTTTGGAACACAAGTTTTTTTTTTCTTTTTGAATTCCTTCTTAGAAATTAAATTGACTCCCGTGAAATTTCAGGATTCCAAACAGATGACCAAGTGACGAGTCATGCAAAAAAAGCCTATTACTTTCCACTTGAAAATAGCAACGGTTTTCAACGTGGCCCGACCGTCACTTTTTATCAATGGTGACATGACTTTCGAAAGATTGAATTTTAGGTCTCGAGATTAGCGAGTCATCACAGTCGCATCGTACCTACCATTAAATGAATAGCATTGTTTACTCCTTGAATAAACCTAGGAGAGTACGAGTGTCTGTGCTAAACCTAGGACTTCATCCGGAAGATGTTTCATCACAAAAAAATCTAATCAACTGGGGTTTACTCACACATTACAGTTTAAGCTAACAAATTAACCAAGATGTATGAGTTATGGTTACCTTTTCACTCACAAGAAATTTGGAAAGTGGAATGAAATATTAAGAGTACAGCAAAGTACCAACCACATAGTTCGTAGGTAGTTGGATACTCGTAGCAGCAGCAGACTCGTTGGAAACATGTCATGTCACAAAAAAAAAAGACTCCTTGGAACATAATAATAGCCAGCTAGCGTCCAGCGAGGTGTCTGTTAGCTGGTGCGGCCCGCGGCCCTGAGGAATGAGCCGCTCTTGGTGATCTCGCGTAGCGGCTTGTCGGTGAAGCGGACCAGGTTGTAGGCCCATGCGCCCGTCACTGTCCCACACACCGGCCCAACCATGTACACCCAGATGCTTCTGTACCGGCCTGCCACGATCGCAGGGCCCAAGGTCCGCGCCGGGTTCATCGATGCCCCTGTGATGGGCCTGTGGGCCAAATTAAAACATACTCAGCTTCAGTTTTGTGAATTTCGATTACGAACGAGTTTTCTTGATCGCGGCTGCGTGCGTACCCGGCGACGAGCACGTTGAGCAGGACGGTGGCGCCGACGGCGAGCCCAGCGAGTTCACCGATCTGCGTCAGAACGAGCGCGAAAGCGTCAGCTGGTTCACACACCCGACCCACTCTGCCCAGCGAAGCGAGCTTGCCTAGCTATGACGAATGGCACATCAGATCGGTGATGATTAATTCTTGGTTACCGCTCTGTTGTCGGTGGCGACGCCGGAGACGACGAACATGAGGTAGAAGGAGATGACGAACTCGAGCACCACCGCCTGCGCGTCCGTCCCGGACGGCGCCGTCCCGAAGAAGTGGTCGTGCGCCGTGGCGCCGCCGAACACCACGCGCAGCGTAAGGCTGGCCAGCGTGGATCCCAGCACCTGGGCTACCGCGTACGACGGCACCTGCATGCGTGCACGCAGACGGAGACCATTAGGAAGCAGGATTTGTTTGAAACTGGTGCAACGGTTCCTTCCATTCAGATCCCCGATCGATAAGATGCTGCTAGACTGTGAGGCTGTGACTGACCTGCTTCCAGGGGAAGCGTCCACACGTGGCGAATGCGATGGTGACGGCGGGGTTGAAGTGCGCGCCGGAGATGTGGCCGACGGAGTAGACCAGCACCATGACGACCAGGCCCCACACGGCGCAGATGCCCGGGAACGTCACCGTGCCGTTGGTGCTCAGGTTCACCACCACGGAGCCGCAGCCCGCGAAGATCATGAAGTAGGTCCCCAGCACCTCCGCGAAAATCTGCTTTGATTTCATCAATTCATTTATTCGTTCATTATTCCACGTACGCGTCCATACAGTGCAGCGTGGGTCAATTTGCATCAATCAAACAACAGCAAATCCATGACATTACTGATGGAGTGATGGTGCTGAACACTGAAAGCAGTAATCTCGCATTGGATCCAGCACGTATGTTTACGAGCATCACGAGCATGGAGCAATGGTTAAGAACTCGTGGCAGCTAGTCGAATGAATTCGTGGCCGGCCGTACCTTCTGCATGAACTGCACGGAGATCATGTCGTCGTTGCATCTGTTGCTGCCACTGCCACTGCCAGCAGCGCTTCCATCTTCCGAGCTCTGATACCCTGCCTGCCCTTCTTCCATGGCCCCGGCGGCGGCGCTCCCTCTCCCTGACATCTCCTCCCCTACCTCGCCGGCATCCTTAGCCCTTTTTATTTCAGCCCTGTATAATAATTGTATATTACTACTAGTAAACCAGTGCTAGTATTTAATCGGAGAATGTCGGTGCACGCCTGCTAACACGCACGAAATCTTCTCGGACTGACCACCAACTCTCTGTCTGCCTGTATCGTGTGCCCAAAAAGATACCAACCGAACTAACTGGGGATATACACGAGTTGTTTACTGCAGCAGGATTCGCGTAAGGTACTACCGTTTTTCTTACCTAACTCATCGAGCTCATCCCAGGCCAAATATTTTGGGAGTTTCAGCCTGAAGGTTTCACTGTTCAGTCAGAGTGACAGATCCGGATCTTGTGACGTGTCGTCACTCAATAACGTGCTGTGCTTTGGCCAGACAGAGTAACTAACGTGCAAGGGTACGAGTTCCCCTGAGATGCTCGTAGTGCACCGCAAGTCTGGACCAGAATCTTTTCTTTTGAATAACGAAAAAAAAAAGAAGGGTTTAGGCCAGCATCACCACGCGTGCACGTCGCTCTCACCTGTCTAGCCAAGAGCAAGCAGGCTTGCTCACTCGCACACGGCCGGCTGAATTCCCGCGCAAGTTTGGCAACCAACTCTCCTTCTGTGTGCCTCCGGACCAGCGGTTGGTGACCAGGGCAGCTATCACGGCGTGCATTTGATCGGGTCAAACAATCACAGCAAATCCGTGGTGTGTAACAGCGCGTGATCCGATCGTTTACCTTTACCACCAGCAGCGGCACCACTTGGTCCTCGAGACGGCAACGGCAGCGAGCGTGTGTGGCGGACTGGTGGTGGCCTTGAACGCGTCGTCCCTCGTCCGGGTCCGGTCGCACGCCCGCACGAGAGCAGGAAGTCTGGAGAAACGGGGATGGCGTCAGGACGCGGGCGATTGCCGACCGCGGGGACAGCCGCCATCACACAGTCGCTGACCCGGTACCATCGGTTCAGTTACTCCAGGCAGCGACGGGCCGATGGCGAACGCACCGCGCCAGCGGGAATAGTCAGGCAGGACGCAGGAGATGGGGGAGACCGGGGACACCCCCGTGAGGCCGTGGGTCACCTCCCCGGCGCCCGGCGTCCCTGTTGGGCAACCACAGGGCACGCGGCGCCGTTCCGTCGACATCAGCGGGGTCGTCGAGGCCGCATCGCGCCAGCACCGTCGCCCGCTGACCACGGCAAGCAGCGCGGCGCCACGGGACCAGGCTCCGGTGGTGTGCCCGTGCGGTCAGCGCGCGAGCTCGAGTGCGACAATCGTGGTCGTGTACACGGCGGCATGCAGTGGCAGAAACACAAATGCCCCGCTGGGCTATAAAACATTCCCAGATCATTTCTGAATGATTTTCTGACAATTAATTTACAGTTGTCACAACAAACGCACAAGGAGCTTAGAGCAAGTTTAGTAAGTACGCCCGCTGCCGGCTGCAAGGAGCGCCAGGTCACTCGAGCCGGGGACCGGTGGTGGCGGGTCCCATCCATCCTTTAATGCTCGGCGTGTTTAGAAACGACGTGGGAACCAATGGGAGCCGGGGAACAAGCCATTTCGCTCGCTTTTTGCCAGCGTTAAGCTAGTCGCCCGCTCGCCTCTCTCTCTTACTTTCTTTCTCTCCCACGTCAAATTGTGCTGATGTGTTAGATCATTTCGCCGACTGAGCTGGCCTCATTATACTTGCTCTTACGCAACATCCAACTCGAGACCGTCAGCTAGCTGAATACGGCTCCGGGCCACATTTTGAGCTAATTTTGCCCGAACCTATCAAGTCTTTCACCTCTACTGCTCTCTCCATGCATAAATAACACCACAATTATCATCACAACAAGTGAATCTATCCCGGAGCCACATGATCGGCCTCCATCAGGAACTAAACAATAACAAGTACACTAAAAACCAACAGCAGCAATTTCTCGTGTTAGCGATGTTAAGCATCAGCGCCCGCCCGCCCACCTGCCCTAGAGCTTCAGCGTGAGCTCCAGGTCGTCTGACCCAGAGTCCTCGTGGATCCGCTCGCCTTCCCACGCCCTGACCAGCCCAGCAGCCTGCTGAGCGCCGTTCGTGCTGCTCCCGAACGCAAACTCGTCGGAGACCACATCCATCATGTGAACGTCTGAGTGCCGGGGCATGCCCGGGATCGCAGGGGAGCAAGTGCCGCTCTGCCCTGGCGTGCACATCCTCGACGACGGATTGCCGACCGGGATAGACTCTTTGAAGACGCTGAACGGATTGGTGGACACGAGGCTGAAGGTCGGGGAATTTGGGCTGGTCGATGAGATTTGGATGCCGGCAAGCCATGCCGGGTCTGGAGCAATGGACCGCCCGGGGCTGGGCGGGGTGGAGTTCACTATTGTGGGGCTGTTTGCACCGTGCCATGGAGGCTGGACGGTTGCTTCGTCCCAATCTGTCTTCATCCGAGGTGTTCGGGCCGACGGTGAGCTTAGAGGAGGGGTTACTGGAGCACTGATTGAGCCACCGTGGATCAACAGTGGTGGGAGAAGCGGGTGTTTCTTTGATGGAGTACCGTTCGAGAATGTCTTAAGCCATGGTAGGATTGGATTGCCGTCAATACCACCATTGACCATTTCGTTGGGAGGGAGGAAGGGGGAAGATGCGCCGCTGGGGAATGAGGAGGAAGTAGGGCTTGCATTGTATGATGCTCGTGGACTGACTTGGTACGAGGAACAGGGGCTTGGTGACACAGAGCAACCGATATGATCCATCCGTTCCATGGGCTTGCTTCCCTGCAGGAGAAAAGGAAGGCATGGTTAATTGTAGTGTCACTAGAACCATTCGATTAACTAACAACAGAACCAATCTCCTAGAACTGCAAGCAATAACCCATGAATCTGTTATCATCAGCTATGTCCATTGTGTAATACGTAGTATATGGAAACCAAACAGCTCTTAATCTATAAGTCAGAACAACATAGTTGAGAATGGCAAATATTATCTATAATAAAGTAGTACCCAAAACATTTCAGTTAACGATCACACGTGCAACAGCTTGTGCAAGGCTCACACTGTAAATCATATTTTCTAGTATCCTTAGCTGGAAGAGCATCAATACACAAGCGCCAAGCTAGTAAGAGATGCTCAAAACTATGACTCAGGACCAGTCCATACACGACACAACCTAGTGAGTGGCGACATGACTTGTGAGCTACTAATTTAAAGCAATGCGGCCGACAATGGCAGCTTGTTCTTGCATAGAATTGATTATCTAGGTGCATATCAATGCAAGAGCAACCCCAACAACCAATCAACCGCTTCGGTACCGAAACTAAACTCAGCAGATCGCCCTGCTGATCCGACGGGCGGAACAGGGCTGCAGGACCAACAGCAAAATGCTGTAACGGAGCACTGCAGGGTTGGAGCAGTAGCAGAACTGGATGCCAGAATCATTTCCAATCCATGGAGAATCTAACAAGCACCATCTCATCTCCGGCAAAATTTGCAGCTACGCGAAGGGGATTCTCCACGAACGCGTCGATCACTCCACCCACACCACACCACCCGTGCGCGGTCCAGACTGGCATCCCGTACCTTTTGCCCATCGTCCACGTGCAACACCAACCCACCCACCAAAAAAATGGAGGAAAAAAAAACTGCAAGCTAGCTAGGCAGCTAGCTTCACACAACAGTTCACACCACGGGCACGGCGCACGCTGAGATGCGCCCGCTTCGGGATCGACGGAGTGGGGGGATCGAGAAGGGAAGGTCGCGAATCGGCGGGTGCAGTGGCTTGAGGACCGCGGGGACGCCGGGGCGACACGAGATCTGCCGGGGGAAGCACTAAGGAGCAGCGGCATACCTTGCGGTAGGTGGTGCCGTCGGGCTCGACGACCCACCCGGCCTCGTTGCAGAGCGCCTTGAGCACCTCGTTGTTGTCGCAGTGCTTGGGCAGCTTGTACCCGCCGTGCGCGCGGAGGCCCGCGAAGATCTTGGCGGCGATCGCGCGGCGCCGGCGCTCCCGGCGCTTGTTGTTCTCGCGCTCCCTCCACGTGGGCATCCGGCCCGCCGCGCCCAGGCCGCCCCCGCCGCCACCACTCGCCATGCGACGCCCGCGCGAGTCGGCTCAAGGAGGGAGGAGGAGGGGACTCGGGACCGCGTGCTCGTCTGGGTAGGGAGCGAGCGAGGGAGGGACTAGGGAGTGGGGCAGAAGCGTGAGGCGAGAAGAGATCACACGGAAAAGGCAACACGCCGCGCGAGGCGAGCGAGGGAGACGGGGGTGGGTGGGTGGGGTTGGACTGGGGACGAGGGGAGCAGTGGCGTGAGCCTTGAAAGGCTCTCCGGTCCGGCCCGTGGAGAGGCAGACGACAACGCCCCTCGACTTCCGGCATACCACTGCCAGTGCCAGCGCGCGTGGCCGTGCGGTGGCGCGGTAGGCGTGCGCCTGAAGCGATGCCCTCCGGTTCCGCGGCGGGGTCCGGGGTCAGAATGGGGAAACGGCCCTACCAGTAGCAGACAGCGGCAGGCCACGAAGCGTGTCTCCGCCCGGCGCGGCTCGGTCCACGTCGAGCGGCGCTGCACGTGGGCGCCAGTGGGGTGCGGGGCCCACATGGCGGCCGGAGGGGCCGCACGGCGTGGGGGAGTAGTACGACCGACCTGGCCCACCGCGGCGTGGGGGCCCACCGTTCGCTTTTACGGATCACGCCTTTATTTTCTTCTCTTTTCCTTGTCATAAAGTATCGTTTATTGTAAATTTCTCTCTCGCAGTCCCCCAGCGTCATATTTTTATCCCGTCTCGGCGTGCGGGACTGCAGGGAGGGGCGGGCGGGCAGGCAGCGGCGGCCGCACGCGCCTGAACAGCGAGCGCGGTGCTGGACAGTGGACACTGGACGGAGCGCGAGGCCAAGGCCCCTCTGGTGGTCGACACGTGGGGGGCGGGCGGGTCCCGGCGAGCAGGGACAGCAGCGGCCGAGCGCCCGAGCAGGGGCGTGTGGGAACGGGGGCTACCAGGGTCTCGCGTCTAGAACGGCGTGTGCGGCGCGGGAGGCGATTTCTTCTACGCGCACCCATGACACAACGTGGAATGTCTTAAAGGTCAGTGGCGGTGGTATTTATAATAATCCCAATGGATCGAAAACAAAATCCGAAATCTCTGAGCTTGACTCCGGCAGTCAGTGCACGAACCTGTGCCTTAGCAAAAGTGCATCTAATACAACATGTAAAACAAAGAAGGAGCTTTTTCTGCTCAAAATACTAACAATCCTTTTTTATTAGGTTTAGTCAAAACTTAAGGAGACCATACTACAAAACCAAGAATTGCGTCTTTTTCTTTCTCGCACGGAGGTATAGGAGTACTAATACTTATGTACTAGCAGTAGAAGTGAAAATCGACCAACAAATGACAGAGCTTGCATCCGGCGGTGCTAGAGTGGTCTTGGTACGCCCAGTCTAGCGCTGCTGTGGGGGACTGGGTGTTTGGGCTTGGACGGTGCCTGGTGGGCCGTAGATCCGTAGTAGGAGTACGCACGCACGCGCACTGTGCCCTTGTCGAGAACAGCGCGGAGCTGCTGGTATCTCGTCAGCGTGGGCGGGACCCACTCGGCCACTGCACTCCACTCCCATCGCGCTAGCTAGGGGGGTGGGGACGTGGGGTCAGGGACTCAGGGTGGGTGGGTGGGTGACGACTGACGCCACGCCAGGAGGGGACAAACGCGGTTACGGGCGTGCGGAGCCGGGGCCGCGGGGACTGGGACACTAGTAGGGTCGCAGCTGGCAGCATGCACGTGAGCGGCGGGGGCCGTCCCCGTCCCATCGGTTCCGGTTCCGGTCAGGACGCCGCGGCGGCAGAGCACTGAGCACTGCTGCCAACGTGCTGCGTGTGCTGCCACCACGTGATCACGGAAACCTGGGGGGCCCACGTCGTCCTCATCTTCTGCGGCTCGCCCTTCCTGTGGCCTGCCCTACCAAGGACCTGCTTGCAGCTCAGAGCTGTGAGAGACAGACTGGCACTCCCTCCCGTGCTGCCACTGACCAGCTATTGTTGTGGAATCATGTGACGCCATGTGTCACGCCGGTCATGTCACTGGCCTCCCCGGCCTGCGGCGAGATGCCCTCCCTCGACCAGAGTCCACAGTGACAGTGCGCAGCGCACTGACGGACAGGGCTGCTGCAGCCACAGCATGCCACCGTCGCAGAAGAGCCAGAGCCCAGAGCATTGCACGGCGCCAGCTCCGGGAACGGATCTCCGGGATCGATTTTGATTTTTTTTTTCTTCTATTCAGATCCAAACGGGCCACGGATGCTGGTACCGTACCTGTACTCATGTTACGGGCCACGGAGTCCGCGTAGTACCACGTGTTTAATTCCCTGGAAAAGGGTGAAAAATGTATTGTAGCATGTTTTGATTTTATTTGGTAAATAGTGTCCAACCATTGACTAATTAGGTTCAAAACGTTCGTCTCGCCAAGTACAACCAGGCTATATAAATAGTTTTTAATTTCATCTACATTTAGTATTCCGTACATGTATCGTAAGTTTGATGTGATGGAGAATTTTTTTTTGTGTATAGTGCTTTTTTTGAGCAACTAAATACAGCCCACCGGTATTAGTAGTTCAGTCAGGCCGTGTTCACTTCCCAAATTCGGGGGGCCGATTCGGGCACCGTAGGTACAGTGCCCGTGTCGGAACACTGTAGCAATTTTTGTTTTTTAGTGTAAAAAATTGTCCAAAAATTGATTAATTAGACTCAAAATGTTCGTCTCGTAAAGTACAACAAAACTGTGCAATTAGTTTTTGATTTCATCTACATTTAGTACTACATGTATTTGCCGGCATTTTGATGTGATGGGGAATCTCCTTTTTGCATAGTGAAATTTGGGGGAGAATTTAGGCCCTTGTTTAGTTCCCAAATTCAACTCCCAAATTCCACTATGCAAAAAGAAGATTCGCATCACATCAAAATGGCGGCACATGCATGGAGTACTAAATATAAATGAAATTAAAAACTAATTGCACAATTTTGTTGTACTTTGCGAGACGAACATTTTGAGCCTAATTAATAAAAGTTTAGATAATTTTTTTCAAATACAAACAAATTGCTGTAGCAATTCGGGTGAACCAATTCCGGAACTGAGGATCTAAACAAGGCCTCAGTCAATCAGTCGTCGGTCAGTGTTGGACCTGGACGTCACCCTCATCAGCTGGGCCTGGGGATAGAAACTGACCGGTCTGAAAACGAGCTGCTCCGCTCAGACTATCCGCACTCGTCGTTCTCTAAATTCATCCTCTAAAAGGAATATTCCGTCCTAGTCATCGAGATTTCATCCTCTATATCAATTTCTCCCGCACCCATTCATACTCTATATCATACTCTATCCACTGTGGGACCCACTTGTCAGATTTTTTTCCCCATTTTTCTCTTTCCTTTTCTTTTCTTTTTTCCCCTCTCCTCCTTTATCCGTTCGACCGCACGCCCTCCCTCCCCATTCTCTCTCCGCTCTCTCTCTCTCGGGCGGCTCCTCCCCAGGAGACGAGCGGCTCCGACGGCGGACGGCGGCCTGCGTGGCCGGCGGCGGAGCTCGCCCGCGCGGCCCGGCGGCGGGGCTCGCCTCCTCGCGCGGCGCCGACGCGAGCGCGCGGCGGACCGGCACGGCGACCCCGGCTCTCCCTCCCCGCGCCGGCGAGCCCCGCCCCCGCCTCTCCCTCCTCGCGCCATGGAGCTCGCGGGCTCCCTCCCCGGCGTGCGACTCCGGGCAAGCACGGGCGAGCGCGGCTCCGGCGCGGGGAGATGGCGCGGGGAGGCGCACTCCTCTGCTCCACCGGCGGCGGACCTTCCTCGCTTCCTCGGCGGCGCTGCTCCTCCGCGGTCGAGCAGGCGGGAGGACGCCGCCCGGGCGGCCAGCGAGGCGAGGTGGATGTGCGGGCGGCCTGCGCGGCGCGGGCGAGGTGGACGAGGAAAAGCAGGGTCAGAGGAGGACGACGCGCGGGCCCCGCATGGCGTATACCGGGACCTCCGTACGTCCGCCACAGGTAGCGGTCGAGAGCCCTTCCGGAATTTTACCGGAGCCTTTACCGTCCCCCGCTGCGGGAGTTTCACACGGTATATACGTTTACCGGATCGTTTACAGGTCGCGGTGCAGACAGTCTCATCCAGCATCCGAGCACACCAGTGTGGTGTCGTGCACTCTTTCTTCGGGTTGAATGAACCAGGCCAAGCAATGCATACAACACGAGCGAAAATGGAGTGTGGAAAGCATCCACGCGAGGAGGAAAAAAGGGGTATGAAAACTTTAGCCTGGGTAAGGGCGTCAAACTTTCGCAGTGTTTCCTATTGACCAGTTGCTACCATGACAGGGCCACTACGAATACGACACGGGCTGTGGCTCTATGCCAATTGGAGCTGCTGGAGCACGCGCGGGGGCGGTGCTCCCAAATACTCGTATAAAAATTTGAATGTCAGCTCAGCCACACGCATTGCCGGCCGGCTAACCAAAAGTGTTTTCACTAGTACTGTACTACGGAGTAGTTTTTATTATAGATACAGGCAGTATAAACAAACAACAAACAAACGTCATTGGTACTCGATAGGAGTAATACAGATCGTGACACGACACTCCTGCTAAATTTATATGGGTCCCGTTTATCCGGTTTATAATCCGTTCTTTTCAGCTTGTTTTTTTAAGTTAAAACTATGTTTTTCTCTTACAACAAATTAATCTACAATATTTTTCGGCCAGCTTATCAGGACAGCCGTTGAGCTGCATGTCGGTAAACAACGTCACGTGGAGATCAGCAGGTCGGTAAACAACGTCACGTGGAGATCAAACACATGCTGGAGTCTGGACGACCTGGGTGGGGCCCGCCCCCGGTGGTGATGGCTGATCTGGGCCACGTTTAGATTGCGAAAAATTTCAAACTGATGAATAGTACCACTTTTGTCTTATTTGGTAAATATTGTCCAATCGTAGACCAACTAGGCTCAAAAAGATTCATCTCGTGATTTCCAACTAAACTGTGTAATTAGTTATTTTTTACCTATATTTACTACTTCATGCATGGATCCAAAGATTGATGTGATGAAGAGAGTGAAAAAATTTCAACTTTTAGGGTGCATCTAAACAAGGCCCTGGTGAAACATAGTATAGGAATAGTATGCCTCTAGCGCGTGCCAATCAGGGTGTTTGGTTTGAGGAGTTAAAGTTTAACAAACACTGTAGCACTTTCGTCTTATTTGACAAAAAAATTTCAATCTTGGACTAATTAGGCTTAATAGATTCGTCTCATAAATTACTCCTAATCTGTACCGACATACATGCAATTAGTCTACATTTAGTACTCCATGTATTTGAGAGAACATTGATGTGACGAGAGTTAAACTTTAACAAAATGAAACCAAACAGGCTTTGCTAAATAACAACGAAAGTGATACAAGAATTTTAAAAAAAATTAGGATCTGAACACGCCTATATTACCTGCAGGTCGGTAAACAACGTCACGTGGAGATCAGACACATGCTGGAGTCTGGACGACCTGGGTGGGGCCCCGCCCGCGGTGGTGATTGCTGATCTGGTGAAACACTCAACCTTAATTTCAAACCGATGAATAGTACCACTTTCGTCTTATTTGGTAAATATTGTCAAACGTGTGATGCTTGAGAGACAAGGAACTTAACAAACACGCTGATCATCTACTAAGGGGAATGAACTAATTATGTCATCAAATTGTTCCATCTTGAGGTCGACATCAACGACCAGGGTTCCTAACATCGTTAGGCAATTCAATGCAGATATAGCGAGGTTGTCGGGGCATCAAGCAAACATGAGACCTGATGCTTATCCAAGATTGCTGGACGTTTGCCGTGTCTTCAGTGTTCACTCCTCAAGTCCTCGGAACCTGGTGGCCAGATGCCACAGCTTAACAGCGCTGCCAAAACAAACCAAAAAGGACACTTTAGTGCCATGTAATAAGTAAAGGCTCAAGGTTAAATTGCTGTATGTATCTCCTATTTGTTTGATTAAACCTGAATTCATGAAAGTTGAACGAGATGGAGGCAGGAAACAATAACAGTACTACAGTGTATGAATAAGAAAAGGCTACAGGGCGACATGCGTCTTATGTCTCTACATCCTCTATACTTCGTCTTCATATAGTTGCACAAAAGAAAACAAGAATCAGCAAAAAAAACCACTGGAGCTCACCACTCTAACCTTGACAGGGAGTGATTGCGATTGCAACGTCAAACATGGGACTCAGCCATTTCCTCCAAATAAATGCTGACAGAACTCTATTAGAACTCGAAGGGACAAGAAAACTGGCAGAGTTCTGCTCTGGATGTACAGTAATTAAACGCTGAGATTTATGGTGTCCTTTAGCAGCTTGCAGACACTGGCTTTTAACTCAGCAGTAACCTGGAGTTGCTGCTCGCAAGCATCCAGTACAAACAAAGAAATAACTCTCATCGTATCTGATAGAATCACTTTATTATGCCTAGCCACTTCCTGGTTCACAAACTTGCACGAACTTCTGAGTTTACAAGAGCTGCATATCTGAAATGGGGGCAAAATTAAAGAGTTAGCCTTGAGCATAAGAGCACCTTTTGTCTGCATGTCTGAAATGGGGACAAGATTAAAAAGTTAGCCTTGAGCATAAGAGCACCTTTTGTTTTTCTCTCAGAATATTATGCGTTAAGACGTAAGCCAATTACCCCACCATGCAACTATGTAAACTTACTTTTTCTTCCTGGAGGTTGAAGAAGGCTCTTAATCTTTTTGATGCGAAAACCGTTCTTCGCTCAACAGTGGGACACCCAAATAAGGCAACCTTCTTCAAATCACTCCCTGACAGCCATCTGCCAGCAATAGAGAAAATATTCAATAGCACACATATTTAGTGACAAGCAATAGTTTTGAGATTTCCTTTCTTTTTCACTTTAGCTGATTGAAAGTACTATGTTCATACGAACCCATACCCATCTACAAAAACCTGGCCAGTCACAATGCAGAATTTCAATCCTTATGCAACTTTTCAAATCTAAGATGGGGATTTATTATTTACCATGATCTGTTTTGCCCCAAGAATCATGACTTGGCAGTATCCAAAGGATCATAGATTCAATGAAGCAGTTTATATACTCCCTCCATTCATTTATCTCCTTCATCTAAGCAAAACCTTTTTATTCAAAAATCTTCTTCATATTAGCTTGGAACTTGCCCGCATTTATTGTCCGTTTGCTGCTCATTGGCTAACACCCGCCTGCATTTATTGTCTCTTTGCTACTCATTGGATGTTTCTAACCTGTGACTCATCGTATGCACTCAGCACGCGATGATTAAATGCAAACTGAGTGGTTTTGTTCTGCTCCTTGGTCACTACGCTGAAGGCTAAAATGATGGAGATAAATGAACAGAGGGAGTAATACAGATGTATTGTAAATAATTTGCTTAATAATTCATCCTGTACAATACAAATAAATTAAAGCTTCAACCACATGGAACTAAGAAAGTGTAATAATCAGTTTTATGAAGAATAAACATGAATGTCTTCTAGGATACAAATGTTCAATAGAAGACAGATTTGGTGACACAATAGTTCTGTGACTTCCTTTCTCTTTCACTTTAGCTAATAGAGATTGTTAAGTTCATAAAAAGAAACACTTATATACCATGTTAACTGCAAAATTCAGACCAGTAAGATTGCAGGATTTTCAATACTTATCCAAGGATTCCAACTAAGGCATTGTTTGGATGTAGTCGGATTCACATCGATCCACATGTATTGGGTTGGATTGGAGTGAAACTTGAACTAAATTCCGCACCAATCCACCCCAATACATGTGGATTGAGGTGAATCCGACAACATCCAAACAAGGCCTGAAGGTGGGTATTATCCATTATCAAGATCTGTTTTCCCCATAATCATGACTTGGCATCATCCAAAAGATGGAAAATTTTAATAAGGCAGTTTTGTATAGTATTGATGATTGCAAATAGTTTGCTTAACAATTTATCCCGTCAAATACAAATATATTAAAGCTCAAACCACATGGATGGAACAAACAAATGTCATATGTTTTATGAAGATGAAACACAAATGTCCTCCAGGATGCATATGTTCAACAGCAGACAGATTTAGTGACAACTGACAAGCACTTGCTCTGCGACTTGCTTTCTTTTTCACTTTACCTAATAGAAAATAGTAAGTTCATACAAAGCAAAACAATTATTCATACCCTGATAACTACAAAAACTTGAGCAGTAATATTGCAGAATTTAAATACTTGTGCAAGGATTCAACTCGAAGGTAGGGTCTTATCATTTACCAAGATCTGTTTTACCCCAAGAATCATTAATTGGCAGGATGCAGAGGAAGGTAAATTCAATGAGGTGGTTTATATAATATTGATGCATTGCAAATAATTTGCTCAACAATTTATCGCGTAAAATACAAATATCATAAAGCTTGAGACAGATGGATTGAACTAAGAAGTGTAATCAGTTATCGAAAAGAAGAAACATGAATGTCCTCCAGGACACAGATTGCAAGGGCTTTACCTAGAAGCATGTAGGAAGTATTTGAAAACAACATATGAGCAAATTTCACTTTTGATTCGTCTATTTAATTACATTGGATTATATGCTTAATCTAGTTGCTTGCAATATGAAGCATCAGCTAATGGTAACAGAGATGTATCCAGAGCAACAAGTCGATACTTACAACTAATCCACTCAGCACATTCAATGACAACATAACCCCGTTAATTGTTAAATGTGGTGTAGGAATTTCAAAAAAAAACTCATCTCTTCCCCATGAACAATGCATAACCAACACACTAGAAGAAGCACAAGAACTCAGGAGATACACTCAGTGCTTTTGAATTCAAATCTATGCTGTAAAACATAAGTTACTTCCCACGACGGTGGAATTAACCAATACGGCGAATGTGCTATTCTAACATCGCCAACCAAATCAACAGCCCATTTCGAGAAATTCTCCTTGGTTTCGCAATCCACATGAACAGGACAAGTTAACTTTCAATCGCAGTTACTTGCATCGGTCTGGACCTAACTGGATCGTGAAAGAAATATCCTCCATGAGACAAATTGCAAGGGCTTTACTTTCAAGCATGTAGGAAGTATCTGAAAACAACATATGAGCAAATTTCTCCTTCAATTAGGTTATTTAACTACATTTTATTAAATGTTAGTCTAGTTGCTTGTGATTTGAAGTATCTGCTAACACTGAGCAACAAGTCGATACTTGCAACTAATAGACTTCACACATTCCATGACAACATGACCCCTATTGACTGCTGGAATGCCGTGTCAGAATTTAAAATCTCATCTCATCCTCATCACTGATTCATAACCAACAAGTCTTGGCTTGGAATACTAGAAGAAACACTAGATAGAGCTCGTGAGATACATTCAGCGGCAATGATTTCAAATCTATGCGTGTAAAACGATACACTCAGTGCCAATGATTTCAAATTTATAAAACCCATTGAAACAATAAGCGCAGAAGCAAAGAGGGTCGGTGGTGAGGCTCACTTGGCGACGGGCTGGTGGTCGTGCCCGAACCGCTCGGCGGCGGTCTTGACGGCGTCGGGGGAGGCGGCGTGCGGCGCCGACGAGAGGTCGGGCCCAGGGAGGTAGCCCCCCTCGTGGAGCCGCCACAGCAGCGCCCCCGCCTCCTCCTCCCACGGCTGCCTCGGCCTGGGCCTGGGCCCCCGCCGCGGCGCCTCGACGCCGGGGTCCGGCCGCAGTCGAGGCTTCGGGTTGCGGAACAGCGAGGAAAGCTTCGGCGGCGCCGCGGCGGCTGCGGAGGAGGCGGACGCGGTGGTGGAGAGCCGGCGAGCGGCGGAGAGCGCCATGGGTTTAGTTAGGGTTCTTTGGTTGAAGTTTCGGGGCCCGCCGGCCCGGGATGGGGAACTGTCTCCACTAGAGAAACAGTATTCGGAGGAGGGAAACACTAATTATTACCACTGTTCCGCCCCTTACTTTCATCCGGTCCGTAAAAGTTATCTAGGCCTAGGCCTTGTTTAGATACACTCTAAAAGTTGAAATTTTTTAACTCTCTCTATCACATCAATCTTTGGACCCATGCATGAAGTAGTAAATGTAGGTAAAAAAATAACTAATTATACAGTTTAGTTGAAAATCACGAGATGAATCTTTTGAGCCTAGTTAGTCCATGATTGGATAATATTTGTCAAATAAGACGAAAGTGGTACTATTTATCGGTTTGAAATTTTTTCAGCATCTAAACGTGGCCCTAGTTTCACCCGTAACAGAGAGGACAGCCCACGCCTGCGCCCCGCTGCACGCACAGACGGGGATTGCTTGTACCCCTGCCGCCATCCCCCTCCACACGCCACGCGCATGCACGACGGCAGGTGGGTTCTATTACAACATGTGCAACACTAGATCTAGTTTTGCAACATCCAGATGAAACACTTGCAACATACATCTGAAACAACTGAAATACTTGCAACATACATTTGAAACACAAGAAAAACATGTATGTAGCAATTGCAAAATATATGCAACGTCTAGATGAAACACTTGAAACATACATTTGAAACAACTGGAAACACTCAAAAGCATATGCTTGTAACCATGCATATATATACAACATCTAGATCTACTTTTGCAATATCCACATGAAACACTTGCAAACATACGTCTGAAACAGATGAAACAATCGGAACATACACTTAAAACATACGTGTATAGCCATTGCAACATGTGCAACATCTTGATCTATTTTTGCAACACCGATATAAAACACTTGCAACATATTTATAAAACATCTGAAACACTTAAAACATATGTTTGCAACACACGCTTTCAGCGTAATATCTCCTTGTTGTTTGGGAATGGAGGCTCGTCGGTGCGTGGAGTTCACTGATGTAGAGCCGTCAGTGACGCGGAACTCGCCGCTCCGATGGAGAAGGACGCGACAAGTCCAGTGGAGAAGGCCACAGCAGGTCCACGCGCTCTAGAAGGCCGCGACGCGCAAGAGGCACGGTGGACAGGGAGGAAGACGGGCCGCTACGCTCTAGCGTGATGGAGATGCTGGCTGGCGAAGCGGAGGGCGGTGGAGAGGGAGGCACGATGGAGAGTGCGGTTGCCGAGGTGGCGGGGCGCGTGACGGAGTGTGGTCACTGAGGCAGCACGGGCGTGCGGCGACGCTGCGTGAGGTGAGTTTTTTAAACGGATGGGGGCAAGTGCGAGTGGATGAGGTGATAAGAATTACCATCAGGGGTGGTACTTGGGTTAGCACGGGCGTCCCACCATTGGGAGCGTTCGGCGTGGACGGACGCCCTACACCCAGAATTTCCGTTCTCGGGAAATGCTAGTGCCCGGATGTCCGGCCCCAAAAGGCGTCCAGACACAGCTCTTACTTAGCCTGTAAAGTTATCTGGTTCCACACGTAACTCCCAGCCAGCCTATAAAAGTTATCTAGTTCCGCTCGCAAATGAGGGGGACAACCCGCACCCGCGCCCTGCTGCATGCACAGGCGGGGACCGCCCGTGCCCCTGCCGCCATCCCCCTTCCCTTCCCAAGCACATGCACGACGACAGGTGGGTCCCATTACAACATGTGCAAAACCATATCTACTTTTGCAACATCTAGATTATACACTTGCAATATACGTCTGAAACACTAAAAAACACGTGTGCAGCCATTGCAAAATATATGCAACATTCAGATAAAACACTTGAAACATATGTTTGAAGCAACTGAAAACACTTAAAACGTACATATATATGCAACATCCAGATCTATTTTTGCAACATCCAGATGAAGCACTTACAACATACGTCTGAAACAAATGAAACAGTCGGAACAAACACTTGAAACATACGTGTACAAAGCCGTTGCAGCATTTGCAACACCGTCTCGATCTATTTTTTGCAACACCGTTATAAAACACTTGCAACATACCTCTAAAACATTCAGCGTAATATCTCCTTGCTATTTGGGAATGAAAGTTCGTCGGCCCGTGGAGTTCATCGATGTAGAGCTCGCAAGTGGTGCGAAGCTCGCCGCTCCGATGGAGAAGGACGCGATAAGTCCGGTGGATAAGGCCGCGACTCTAGAACACCGCGGTGAGTGAGAGGCACGGTGGAGAGGGATGAAGATGGGCTGCTGCACTCTAGAGCGGTGGAGATGTCGGCTGGCAGAGCGGAAGGGCGGTGGAGAGGGAAGCGCGGTGGAGAGTGCGGTTGCCGAGGCGGCGCGAGCGTGTGGCGGTGCTACGTGAGGTGAGTTTTTTAAATGGCTGGGGCAAGTGCGAGTGGATGAGCAGATAATAAGAATTATCGTTAGGGGCAGTCCTTAGGCTAGCACGGGTGGCCCACCATGCGGATGGACACCCTACACCCAGAATTACCGTTAACAAAACCCTAAGACATGGGCTCTAGGCAGTGGGTGTATTGCCTGCGTGATTGCTACGTTCTTGATTGAGGTGTACATTGTACAATACAAATGAGAAAGCTTTGATACATGGGGTGTTTGATCTAACTTTAGTCCCTATCACATCGAATGTTTAGATACTAATTAGGAGGATTAAATATGAGCTAATTATAAAATTTATTGCATAATTGTGGATAATTCACGAGACGAATCTATTAAGCATCACATTGATTAATTAGGCTTAATAGATTTGTCTCGCGAATAAGCCACAACTTATGCAATTAGTTTTATAATTAGTTCCTATTTAATCCTCCTAATTGACATAAAAAATCTCAATGTTACGTGAACTAAACTTTAGTCCTGGGATCGAACACCCCTAGAAGAATTTCCATGTGAATTTCACGAGGCAAGAAAAAAACAATTATGTGACGATTGATGAGATTGGCAATGGTGACCCTGTTGATGACCAGATTATTTATATAGATTTTTTGTTGTTTGCATATTCAAAGTTATAATGTTGTTGACAGTTTCTTTCTGCCATTTCTTGTGTCAACCGTTTTTTTTTTGCGTCTAATGAAGTAATGAACCTGTTAGTGTTAATTAGTAGTGCTCAAGGTTGCGACTCTAATGAACCGGGCCGTGTCCATTGTCCAGTCAGTACTAAAAAAGAAGCGCAAAGCTGAAGGGGACCTTGAGGATGTGCTCGTTGTCGTTGAGCCAGCCAGTGAGCTGAGGCGGCTGCTGGTGGCCAAGTCATCCACTATACAGTATACACCAGAGACAAACAGATGGAGACATAGGACATCACCACCGGCCACCGCACCACACGTTTATATAACCTTAAGCGCCAACTGCAACGATCTGATGGCTACCTATAGCAACATTCCGAATTGAAGCTTTTCATGTCCTACTAGTACAGTACTAGGTAGGCGCCGTCGGCAGAGCCGCAGCGCAGAATGAGTCGTCTTCTCGCATTCTCATGGAATCAGTTTTTCTCATGGAACCAACCAGACAAGGAGATACACAGATGACAAGTGAGCATGCTGAATGCTGCATCGTCCAAGGAACTGCAACTGCTGGAGGCCAGACGTGCACATCGTTCTGTAGAATGTTTTGACGAGGTACTACTCTTTTGGTCCAAAATGCATGTTTGCTATGAAAGGAAGAGCAAGGTAGTACAGTTCCAGCTTTTTCACGATCCTTCAGACAAAGCCCAAGTCACGAGCGTCTAGTCTAGTGATGACCGAGCGGCTTCCTTTTCCACGCAAGAGCTCCCGGGGCTCTGCCCCCGCACAACGCCCCCTCCCCCCCTCCACCACCGGGGCCGCCCAACCATGCCCGCCGCCACAAGCCCCAAATCCGCCGGAGCAGCCGCTCCACCCGGCTGGCTCCTCACCGGAGCAGTCGCTCTCTCCCCGGCTGCCCTTTGCGCTGCCCCAACCGCCTACGCCACCTCCTCGTCCAGCAACATGGGCCCCTGCGTTACAGCCGCGGGTGTCTTAGAGGGTTCCCCGACCACGGCCTCCCACTAGCTCACTGCCGACGGCGACAAGGTGAAGCAGCATGCCCGACGGCGCCTCGACCCGACGCCGCCAACCTAGGTACATTCTTCGGCACAAGCTCTTAGACCAGGCGTTGCCTTCCAAGACCAACTTCTCACGCACTTCCATTCCACCACCGCCCCCACCTTCCTCAGCCTTCCTCTCCCATCCCCGGTGACCTTTTGGGTCACGCCTGCGTCGCGGTCCACCTTTCTGTTCACCAGGTCGCCAATTTGCTGTCATACCACCTAACGGGACCGCCAGTGAGGCTCTCAGCCTAGTGCACGACAGACTTCATCTTCGTCGTCGAGGTTGCCAGCGCGAACGTTGCAACGGTCGTTTTCCTCAGTGGGCCCATTGGCAGGGACAATTAGAAACTTTGTCCACACTTGACTTTGGTGAGTACGTGTTACGAGGCAAATAAGCTGACCTAGGCATTTACTTCCTCTGCTTCCGCCGCTGGCACCCCAAATGTTCCATCACTGCTCCCCGCCGTGCCACGCAATGGAACGCAACCCCCTGGCCTGACTCCCGGTCACCAGCAAAGAAGCTAGCTGAGCAAAAAAATCTGGCAGAAGATCTCTTTACCTCTTAGTGTTGTCCACGACAAACAATCCCTCCCCACCTTTGCTTCCCCTACCACGGCTCGACACGTCCCAACGCCAGGACGTCGATGACAACATGACCGGCCTAGCCATCGAGCCCAACGGCGCCATTACTCGCCCTGCCATGACCTTCAAGGAGGCACTCCTCACCCCCCGCCTTCCTCTACAAAAGCCGCCCCAAGGTTCCACAAACCATCAGTTGCTTGCTTCCGCTGCCTCACCTCTGATCACTTTGTTTGCGACTGCTGGGGTCCCATCCGGTGTCGTCGGTGTGGTCGCTCTAGCCATATGGAGCGGAGCTGCAGGGTCCCACGCTGCCCGCCTCTCCAGCCCACCCCTGGCACCGTCGCCCTTTGCCCTCTCCATATCCACCGCCTCGCATTCCTCCCTTTCCCCACCCGCCCATTCCCTTCTTCCACCTCTACCACTCCCCTTGTCCCCTATCATCCTTCACCTTCACCTCCATCCTCACCGCTCATGCCTTCGCCAGCCACGACCCTCCCGGGGTCTGTCGCCGACCACCCTATTGAGATCAACAGCTTTGGCTCTCCCACGAGGCCTGTTCAAGTTTAAGACCTCTACGGTCCAAACTTAGACCGCTCGCTCCCATTGCCTCTCTAGTCTGCATGGCTCCTGCCCCTGCACTGGCTCGTGTGACACCTCTCGCTGCGATAGACTCTGACTCCGAGGGTGCCAGCGATGGCTCTGAGGAGAAGGTTGACTCCGACGGGTCCCCGTTCCGGGCAGACTCACCAGACCCGCTAGAGGGGGTGCGGACGACATCACCTAGATGCCCCTAGGTGACATGGAGCACCTGGCCAAGGTGTCCTACGCCTACATCAACATCGATGGCCCCTCCAACAACCCCGCCCCTTTCATCCGTGCGACCCTGTTCTCGGTGGCTCCTACGGTGCACTGCATGCTCCACCCATCCTCTTGTGGCATGATGTTGCGCTTCGGCTCCCATGGCAACCACGACGTTGTGGTGGGCCTCAGCCCCATCACCCACGACGGCGCCCTCCTTTCTCCAGAGCGGTCCAAGGAGACGTCAGACCGCTTTGGAATTGAGCTGAAGTGGCTGGTGGCAGTGTCGGCGGTGGACTTCCCCGAGGAGCACTAGGACCCAAAGGGGATCTTAGCTGTCTTTTGCAAACTAGGCTAGGTCATCGACATTGATCCTGCCCGCCTTAGCGATGACCACTCTGTGCTGCGGGTCATTGTTGCTCGGCGCACCGCGATGGGGATCCACAACGACATCTACATCGGGAACCTGGCCTGGGGAACCCGTGGCGAGTCGCTAGGCCCACCTTCACCATGGAGGTCCTCAGGATCCTGCTGCACGAGCAGCTGGATGACCTGGGGACCTTCACCCCTTTTTCCCGCGCCCACCCAGTGGCGCGAACGGTGGCCAGAATGCCCCCAACGACTTCGTGCCTCATCCTCCATTCGGGCCGGTCCTCCACGGTTCTATCCTGGGCCATCTAGGTTGGGCCTTCGATGCTGCTGGGCCATTTCCGGGCTTTAGCGCCTACTTCTTAGGGTTTGAAAATTTCCAGCTCCCACCTCTTCCTCATCTACCACCGATTATCTATCTCCCTCCTCCTACTAACGATGTCTTCCCTCCTGCTGCGCTCAACAGAGCTCCTCTCCTTGCTCTGTCGTGGTACAATGACGACCATCCTCCTACACCGACGCCGCTGACCCCAGTGGGAGCCCTGATCACCCTACTTCGAGGAGGGCATCGAGGGGACGGTGTCCCAGGCCAGCTCCACAGCGCAGTAGCACCCGCCTTCCTGAGAAGGCACGAGAGGTCTTCGTCCTAGTTGCGTCCAAGGCTATTCAATGCAAGGCTCTGCATGAAAGCCTTGCGGTCTGCTCAGCCACCCTCAAGAAGCAGGTGGTGGGACACAAAACTTCTGAAGCTCAAGAACCTAATTGGGGCACCGGACCTTTGGCGCCTGGCCAGGGCGGTCGGGCTCTCCTGCAACGGTCATCGGGCGATGGCGGTTGTGGCGTTGGGCACTGCCACGACAACATGATCACTTCACATTTGCTCCATCAACGGCTAGGCTGCACCCGTCGCACCTGCATCGGTAAGCTAGCTATGCCCTCATCAACTAAAAACACATCACTGGTAGGGCCTTGCTTGTCAACGTGCAGGACATTTTCTCCACCCAATCCGGCTGTGTCCATGAAGGTGGCTGAAGTAGTGATACCACCATTTTCCTTTTCTATGCTTTCTCCGTTATGTAACTCGACTACCGGTGTAATATTAGATCAATGAATCAAGAGCACTTTCATTATGTGCTGATGTCCTGGAATGTTCGTGGCCTCGGCCGCTAGGGAAAATGTGACGTGGTGCGCGACACAATCTCAATCTCTCATCCCCACATTGTTTGCCTCCAAGAATCGAAATTGCATGCACCGAATGCGTCAAAATGCAAATCCTTCCTCCCACCGTACCTCAGTGCTTTCACATACTCCCCCATGGATGGCTCTCGGGGAGGACTGATCACGACCTGAAACCCGGATGTCATCGCGACAGAAGACATCTCACAGTCCAATCACTGTCTCTCCGTCTCCTTTGCCTCAACATCTTTGAACCACAACTTCACTGTCACACAAATGTCTATGCCCCCTCGGACCACCGTGACTCTGACCTCTTCTTCGAAGAGTTTGAGTCCATCACCCAGCTGGGGTCGACCAACTGGATCGCCATCGGGGACTACAACCTCACCAGGGCACCGATAGACAAGAACAATAACAACTTTGATTGCCACTTAGCCAACAAGTTCAACAACCTCATTGATAGTCTAGCACTGATCGAGCTCCCCTTCTCGATCGGCTATACACTTGGTCTAACAAAAGGGATTTCCCCACCCTAGCGAGGCTAGAACGAGCACTAATCAACAATGCCTTCACTAATGCATTCCCAAACTCCACCCTCACCTCCTGAATCGGTTCAACCTCCAACCACATTCCCCTCATCCTTAACATTCCAACCTCCACTCCTAAATCCCATTGGTTTTGGTTTGAAAATGCTTGGCTTAAATGCCATGGCTTCCTGCACTCTACCATCCCCGCCCAGTCTAACGCTTGGGTCCTGAACGAACCGTCTGGCAATCTTGTTGTGAGGGTCAAGGCCTTCCGGCATTCCACTAGGACCTGGTCCCATAAGCAATTTTCACACCCATTTGACTATCACAATGCCTCTTTCATTACGCTGCTACTAGATGTGTTCGAGAAAATCAGTTTGTTGTTTGCAGGGGAACGCCTGCTACATTCGTTGTGTAGGGAGAGAATTGTGCTCCTCGTGGCGCAACGAGCTGCTTACTGGAAGTAGCGCGGAAAGTTTAGAGCTCTATGGGAAGGTGACGCAAACACACGCTACTTCCATGCCAGGGCCTTGGCTCGTTCTTGCTGAAATGCGATTCACGTCCTGGAGATCGATGGCGTGCCCCTGGTTGCGCACGATGACAAGGTGATCGCTCTCACTGCCTACTACTCGAACATCCTGGGCGCGCAAGGCGGTCACATCCTGGGAACGACCTCGACCACATCTAGGATAGCCATGATCGAGCAGAGCCGAGCACGCTGCTAGCTCTATTCACAGAGGAAGAGGCCAGGAGCACTGCTCGTGCTATGTGCCCCTTCAGCGCCCCGGGCCCAGACGGTGTTGGTCTAGGCTTCTATGCAGCGACTTGGATGAGTGTCAAACCGGCACTCATGCGCTTCCTTCACGCATTCCATGATGAGGACATCGACCTGCAGCGCGTCAACCGTGCACTGATCATTTTGATCCCAAAGATGGACGATGCTGTGACTCCATCCGCCTTCTGTCCGGTATCACTACAAAACTGCCTCGGTCAAGATTCTAACAAAACTGCTCACATCGCGCCTGCAGCAGTAGATCTCCAAGCTCATAGATGTGGACCAAACAGGCTTCATCAAAGGACGCTCCATACCTAAAAAACTTTGTGCTTGCAATGGAGTTGGTACAGTGCTGCCACAAACACTTGGCACCAACACTGGTAATCAAGCTGGACTTCACCAAGGCATTTGATTTAGTCAACTAGGCCAGTTTGTTTTGGATCATGGAAGCATGAGGGTTCCCGGACAAATGGATTAGATGGATGAAGCTGCTGCTCTCAACATCAAAATCAGCAGTGCTCGTCAACGGAGTTCCTGGTCCTTGGATACAATGCAGACGTGATCTCAGACAGGGGGACGCGTTATCACCACACCTTTCCCTGCTACTGGCCGACGAAGTTCTCATCAAGACAGACAGAGGCGTCCGCCATCCAATGGCTGACAGGCCGTGCCCGGTGCTCTAGTACGCGGACGACACTATCATCTTGGCTCTTGGCCCGGGCAGAGATGGGGGATGTCACAATGTTAAAACACCTGCTCCAGATGTTCTCCATGGCTACTGGGCTCGCGATCAACTACGAGAAGAGCATTGCCACCCCAATGTACCCGCCTGACGGGGCTTTGAAGCAATTCATTGAAGTTCTACATTGCAAAGTAGGCTCCTTTCCACAGACATACATAGGCCTCCCATTATCTAATGTGAAGTTCCCACTGTCGGCTTTTGCTCCTCTCATTGCCAAAGTAGACAAGTACTTAGCGAGCTAGCAAGTGTTGCTGCTTTCCACAGTAGGACGGGCTGTCCTGATCAACACGGTGCTCACTGGTGTCCCAACCTATGCCATGGGAGCCATGTTGCTACCGCCGAGCGTCTTGGTTGCCATCGATGTGCGGTGCAAGGCGTTTCTATGGACAGGCTCAGACAACGCCTTGGGTGACAAGTGCTTGGTCGCTTGGGAGACTACCTGTCAGGCTAAGGAAGATGGTGGGCTCAGAATCAAGCGTCTTGACACCCAGAACGTCTGCCTCCTACTTAAGATTTTGCATCGCCTACACCATCCGCAAGGTTTAGCTTAGGCTTAGTGGGCAACCAATCAGATCAACCTCTCTGACCTCACAGGTGATTTGGCCGGAACACACCGGTCGGCGCTTAGGGACCTGCTGCCAGCGTACCAGCAATCATGGCGGTGTCGGTAGGGAACGACAAGGATACATCGTTCTGGCATGATACTTGGTTGGTACAAGGACATCTAGCCCTAAAGATGTCGGCTCTCTTCAACCACTTCATTGGCCGTTCGACATCGGTGCACAATGTTCTGCACACGGGCGTCCAGAACCTCCTCTAGCAATGCCTCAGCTCCCAAGCTATTGAAGAGCTTCATGTGCTCGGCTCCCTTAACGATGTCCAGCTCGATGACATGATAGATCAATGCACAAGCTTCTACTAAGATGAGGCCGGGCGATTACTGTCCAGTGTCATCTACCGTGTGTCCACGAGAAGGGAACAACCATGCCCCTCCTTCAAGTTTGTGCGGCGTCCAAGTTTTTCACCTGGCTGCTGACGAAGAATAGATTCAACTGCAGAACATCCATTGTGACCAAAAACATCCTTCAGGAGGCGACTTGTGAAATTTGTGGACAAGCTGATGAAACTGCGGATCACATCTTCTCAGAATGCAACTTTGTCAGGAACTTCTAGAGTCAAATTGGCTAGGACCTTGATAAGATTACACCGATTGCAGAACTTTGGCTCACTCAAACACCACCAAGAGTCCATGCTGACATAGCCCATCCAACCATCCTTCTTTGCTGCTGGGAGATCTGGAAACATAGGAACGAAGTTGTCTTTTGAGGACTGTAGCCAAACGTTTATCACGTGGTCGCTGCTTGCAAAGAGTCAGCACGCTCTTGGGCCTGCAGGATACCACGACGGAATACTTCCCTAGCTAACAAATGGAGAAACTCTTTTGACATGTAATCTTGCCTAATATTTTCTTACATGATATAATCCTATTTGTACTTAAGGGACTTCGCCCCTCCCACTCACCGGCTTTGCCGAAATCTGTTGAACAAAATCAGGTGGGGATCTGATGAGGACATGACACCATCGGATATGACCATTGATTATAAGGTGCGCTCGTTCCTACATTTGCATAGTAATTTTTTATACAATTCACTTGGTTCCACATGTACATGTCGTTATTTGAATGAGATACAAATGTGTCTTAAAGTGCAAGTCCATCAAAATTGAACTTTCGGTTCGTCGGCAGTCCGATAGTGCTTCATTGGGAAGCCCATAACTCATCCATCTGGAGTGCGATTGAGGTCAATGAACACTTAATGGAAAGATTATTTGATAAGCTTTTAAATAGATCTAGTCCCACCTTAATATCACATTGGCAAGACCTCAAAATCATTGAGACATTCCGCCGCTATTTCTGTCGGGTGCTACAGCATCGTCGCGGGCTTGTTATTCACACTTGGGACCCAGGCCCAAGTTGGTGCATGCCCCAAGAAGATGGAGAACACCTAAGAGATGCCCAAGAACGCCCTCCTCCTTGGCCACCACCTTAGGAGTCAAGCAAGGGCGTCCAAGCCAAATTGGAGGCCCAATCCATATCAAGTTCGAGTCCATCTCGGGCTCCAGGACCAGTCTGTAGTAAAACGGACGCACATGACGCATCTGGACTCCGTTTTCGATGATCCACATATGGATGGAAAGATAATTTCATAATCTAACCATTGGAGTCAACAGAAATCAACAAAACAAGTTGGCATCCAGAATCTGTCAAGGCGATGCGTCGCCGTCTTTTGGGCCGTTTGGCCTTTGTAACGTGTCGAGACTTCTTAGCGATGTGAGTTGGGGTTCTTGGACGCCCCTTAGGCTTTATAATCAGTAGCCGCCGCCTATGTTAGGGTTTGGGTTTTGCTTAGATTATTCTGTCTATTGACAGTCGCCGTCTTTCGGTTTACGAGACCCCAACTTCGAGTGCTTAATCATTCATCTGTAATTGTCACTTCAATTGAGTTGCATTTTATCTTGTTCTTACTTGTGTTTTTTGATTCGCAGCAGGGATTAGCCTTCGTGGCAAGGTCAACCGGATTGTGACACGGTTGATAACCAGAGGAGACGTGGTGCTAAGGTTGCAGGGTTCGGGTCTTTGTGATCTGAAGCCGGATCGGTGTGTCGATTCCGACCAAATCGATAGTTATCTTGAACCTGACGGAAGATCGGGAATCTTGTCCCCATCAGGATCTTTTTGATCGCCCGACGTTTGCCTAAAAAAAGCCCAAGCCACCAGAATCAGGCCTTCAGCGAAGACAGCTGCTCAGTTTTCACTATGAACTACTAGACGCTTTGAAGTTTTAACAAATCGTGGTTCAGTATGTTATGTACTGAAATTACTAGCGTAGAGTATAACCGTAGTGGCCGTCAACGAAGTTCATTCCGCTGCTCCGTTGAAGAAACACATTGGCCTTGAACAATGCAACCATGTTTGTGCTGTTTCGATCCATGATACTAGTTGTTTTGCTTCACGCCGTACTTAAGCTTGTTCGGCTTCTTGTTGTCAGCCAACCAGCCGTGCTTTTCTCTCGTATCAAATCAGCACCAGCCACCTGTCACCTGCCAGTCAGCAATAAGCTGAACAAGGTAGATATGAGTAGGTCAATGCCATACACTACTATGGAGCCGTTCGGCTGGAATTATAAGCCGGCTGAAAAACACTGTTGGCTGATTTTTTGTGAGAGAAAAATACTGTTTCGGTTGAAAAAACAAGCTGAATAAGACGGATTATAAGCCAGATGAACAGGGCCTATGTCGTCTAGCAAATCCAGTAGAATCAGCTGGTTGTGTCTCCCTAGCTAAGCTAGCGGACTGTTGCCACCTCGGAGCACGGTTGGTTCCGGACGTATGCACCAGCTAACCAACAATGGCAAGTGGCAACTTGGAAGCAGCCAGGACGTTGCCAAGTGCTCGTCCTCTGGCCGCAGCGGATCCACGCCTGCGCCCAGAGCCGGAACACCACCGGCGTTACAATTGCAAGAAAGGCCGGCGCCAGCGTTGGGCACTAGGGACTTGTAGCTGGCTGGATGCATCCACAGACAGTCGGACGGTGCCAGCTTGACCGACGCCGACGAGAAGTCGGCCGGCCCCAGCGCGCCGGTAGGCGGCAGCAGGTACCTCTCCTCGTGGAGCCGCGCCGAACGGAGCGGCAGTGACCCCGCCGCCGCCTCCACGGTCCACAGTCCACACACAACACGAGCGGCTGCCTGACTAGGCCACTTCGGCCTATTGTAGTGTGCTTTGGTGCTCAATTAATGTGAAGATTCTTTGGAGCAACGAACTGGCTGTTTTTAGCCGTCCGAGATTCTAATAATTAGCGCCTACTATCCAGAATGCGGACCATGAAAGAGTGTTGGATTGCGAGGCCCGTTTAGTTGCGAATTTTTTTTTTGGAAAAAATTCTGGTAGCACTTTTCGTTGTTATTTGGTAAAATTTATCTAACCATAGACGAACTAGGTTCAAAATATTCGTCTCGATATTTACAGATAAACTGTGTAATTATTTATTTTTTTACCTACATTTAATGTTCCATGCATACGTCTAAAGATTCGATGTGACGGATACTGCGTAAAAAAAATTTGGGTCTTTTTGCCCATCTAAACCAGGCCAGAACGACCGTCACGAACTCGAAATGTACTATACTGTACTAATAAAAGTCGATCAGAGGAACTGGAGAAAAATTAGAGACAAATGCAGCACGCAGAGATCGATTGACCATCTGCACGCGTCGTACATTGCGAGCGACGGAGAGGGACTGCTTGCTTTGCTTCCAAGAGTGTGGGTACGGAGTACAGCATGTCAGCAAGCAAGGCGCAGCCTGTCTCCACAGACCACCGCTCCAAACGACTTCGGCTCCTTGTTACGGTACATGGAGAAACCAGAACCGGCGAAATCTCTGGTTCACGGCTCCTAGCTTATTTCCACAGGAAAGATAAAAATGACGATCTACAGTGCATGGAGAAGTCAGAGCTATATTAACGTGAAGCTAATATAATTTGTTTGTTTACAATCAAAGATGGAGAACATGTTATTATCAACCGAATGTCTGATGGTAACCAAAATGGAGATTTTCTTTTTCCCATAGGAGGAAACTACGCTGAATACTTTTTTTTTTGAGCTGAGCAACTTGAACAGTGCCCTTGCTTGAGCCCGTATAGCTAAAATATGTATGTCCAGGCCAAAAAAACATAACTTCATCACGCTCTATATTAGAGCTCTCGAATTTGGATGACCACCCAGATCCTCTCTCCGAACCTCATTCCTAGGGAGGCCTCGAAGAGACCCCTAAATTTCTGTTGGGCGGTTTCTCCCTCCCGCTCGAGCACGGATCCGCTGACGCGCGTACGTGGCTACCAGAGCCGAGCTCGTCCATGACGTGGCCGCCGGAGCTGAGATCGCCAGACACACCACCTTTTCTCGACGCCCGCCACCCGCCTCTTCCCCAACGAGCCCGCCCTGACTGGATTCCCGCCCTTGTGCCGGCAAGACTGCTCCCTCCGGCTACCATCTCGGCCAGCTCCCTTTCCTGCGAGTTGTCTAGACATGGCTAAGTTAGTCAACAAAGATGAATACACAAAGGGTGACAAACGGGTCCCGTATGTTATTCCGTACTAGAATAAATTTGATAACGCTATTTTGAGAGCTCCTACCGGAGTGAAGCCCAAAAAATAGATTATCAAAATAGGGAAGCCTTAATTAAATAAAAAAATAGAGGTTCTGATTTGAGAACTCTCGCCGGAGATGCCCTATATCATATATGGACCGACCGTTTTTTGCCCTAATTTTTTTGGGGAAAACACACATAACATGAGGATATTTTGGGGTACCACGCGCTTTGTCGCTCAAATGAAATGCATGGTGTGACCTAATTGTTCTTCAACTCCTTAATATTTACAGGCCGGTGCTCTTGACTCTCGTATTCGCCCGCCTCCTCTCCCTTCCCCTCCGCAACACCTCACCTCGGAAGCCGGCAGCGCCCTCCCTCCTCCAGGCTGGCCGGCGGCGCCTCCCTCCTCAACTCCTCCCCCTTCTGAAACGACCTCAATTTCCGCGAAGGGAAATCCACAGAGTCGAAGTGTAATAAGACCGTGATGGATCTTATTACCCAATTTCCAGTCGAATACCACATCCATACAATGATAATATCAGAGTACAAATAGTGCGGAATTATATAATTTATTACATCGCTGCATTGGTGGAAACAAAAGTAGCATTCATTCAGAATAGCTTGAATATAGGATCGCCAAACTCGAGCGTAGGCACGAACCCCTCAACCATCAAACTCCTCGGAGCTATACTCCTCAGCAGAACCTGTGCCAAAAACTTATCAGTACGATTTGTACTGGCCACTCCCATCCCTATGAGCATTGCTTTGTAGATTTGGATGCAACATGGTTGTATTCAAATGAGACCTATAGGGCTGGGGTTTCCTATGCAGTAACATATCAAGTGTATAATTTGATCAAGTTTTAACACCATTCCCACACTCATTCCTTTTCCGAGCCAGGTTACGATCCTGGGATCAACATACCACCATCTCCACACTATTACCATACCATCGCTCAATCGACAGGCCAACTCCCTCTCGGCACTGTCTCAAGGCCTGTTGCCCCTGGCTATGACCGACACTCTCTCACGGGGGAAGAAGAGAAGGACTTATCTCACTATCTAGTTTAAGCAAAACCCAGAAAAGGTCCATAGCCGACAAGTCGACATATGTATCGATCGATCAACCATACACTCTGCAGAGGTTTCACATAACCACAAGATCCGCCTTCCTTGCTGACCGTCGTCAACTGGGCTGATTCCGTCTGCTTGCTAGCCTAGGATAATGCCACTCTACCATTCAACCCTGGTTCACCCCAAGTCAAGCCTGGGGTGGCTGAAACTGTGAGTCATGAGCCGGGTCCATAAGGTCTCCATGAAGTCTCGGAAGGGTGTGGGGGAAATCCTCTGCGCCCCGTACCTCCTTACACTGTCCGCTATCAACCTAGCAGTAGTGGCAAAATCCTACCAAGTAGTCCAGCCGTCCCGCACCATATAGGGCGAGTGGTACGTAAGGCTTCCCGGTGAATCTGAGTACTAGTAGGTCCTTAGGGATGACCAAGCCAGAATGTCTCTATCAGGGTTTCCATTTACCGTGCCACCACAACACCTCCAACCCGGGCTCCACCCATCACAGGTTCACACCCAGGTCCACCTCATATACCTTTTACCCACCACAGGTATACATTTCTAGGGGTACCCAGGTAGCATCCCATAGTAAGACTTGCCCCAGGCTTATCGTATACTCTAACTTGGTCGACACAACCCTCACCCTCCACACACCCAAGTCACACACGCAGCACTCTCCCCATAGTCCAGATAACACCAGTTTCCACCACGCACGTAGTATAAGCGTAGTAGAAGTATAAATAAGGAAATATATAGCAGTAAGCGTGTGTCTAGCCTAATAGTAGGGTATGCAGGAGTAAGGTTGCTTCAAGGTAAAGGCTTTCAAGCAAGCATACTACCATGCAAGTCCTACCAATAGTAGTAAAGTAAAGCGATAGCAGTTCTATATTAGCCATGCGTAATAGGTGCTACGAATTTGGGTGGGATGTGGCACCTTCAGTGTAGTCGTCTCCGTTCTCCTCACGGTACTCACGGTCCTCGTCTGTCAGGTTCTCCTCCGAGTCTGCATTGTTCGCATTATAGTCGCGTTAGCGACGTCTATAGAATAGCATAAAGAAGCAATGGAAATTTAAAAGAGTCAAATGCACTCAAACATGGGTTTATTGCGTAGAGCTTGATTTTAGATGAATTTTGGTCCTGGTTTCGTATTTTTCCAAGGTCGTATGAATTAGTTATGAATTTCCGAAGTTTAAATCATTTCTGAAATTGGATAAAGGCTGAATTAATCCTGGGCTGACACGTGTCGTGCTGCGGTTGGTTCACGTGGCTTGCTGACGTCAGCATGACGTTGTCATAATAGTTATGAGCCGACAGGTGGGTCCCAGCTGACGTCAGCATGACGTCATCAACGTCGTCAGTTCTGACAAGTGGGTCCAGGGTCACTGACACGTGGGTCCAGTCAAAGTCAACGTCGAGTCAACGGTCAACAGTCAGGGTCACTGACATGTGGGCCTGGTCTACTGACGGCAGCCGCTGATGTCAGCATGACGTCAGCATGACGTCACCTCGGTTGTGCTGGCTTCTGACATGTGGGTCCTACGTGACGTCAGCGTCTGACATGTGGGTCCAGGGTGTCCGTGTCACTGACTGGTGGGGTCGGGGTGCTGACATCATCATGATGTCACTGTGGCAGTCTCCACTGCTGACATGTGGGTCCCACGTGACGTCATCACGACGCTAGTATGACGTCACCATCTGACGTGTGGGTCCAACAATACTGTGTCGCTGACATGTGGGGCCAGGTCAACAGTCAACGTTGACCGGTCAACGGTCAATACGGGCTGGGTCCGAGCTGAGCCGGTTGGGCTTCGGGTTGGACCGGGCCGGGCCAAACACGTGGCAAGCTGTGGCTCTGCCACGTCGTAGCCGTGGGCCTCCACTGGGCTGTGGCCTTCGGCTGTGGGCATTGGCGTGGCTCACGGTGGACCAAGAGGCACTGGTCCATGGACTGCAGAATGGTTCACGGTGGACCGAGTCCACCTATCACCTCCCAGGCGTGGTCCAGGTACTCCAGGTGCACGCGTAGGTGGCCGGCGAGGGGGGGTGTTCCCCTATTTCTCCCGCGGCGGTGCTCTTGCCGGCGGCGATCTTCACTGATGAGCCTTAATGGCAAGGCTGGTGTCCAATTAGGGAGGGGAAAAGCTTCCCCGAGTCATGGCGACTACATCGGTGGGGTCGAAGTGGCGGCCAAGGCTTCCCAAGGTGCTAGCCACGGCGAGCGGCGGCTCGAGCTCGACGATGTACGGGAATGGCATGGTAGTAGCGATAAAAGTCGGTCATGTGGTACGTATGAGCGTCACGGTGCTCTAGCGAGCTCGTTGAGCAAGTCGCGGGAACTTCTAGAGCCTCCGATGGTCTTGGCTACGGTGGTGGCTAGTTTCGGCTAAGGCGGCGGTCCGGTGGTGAACGGTGCAGGCGTGCAGGAGCACCACTAGGCGTCGGTGGGGTGGTCACGGCGTGGTTGCGGTTATGTGCGTGGGTGCATGTGTACCCAGGGGCTGGAGACGGCCTTGGCCTACGCGCTCATGGGTATGGAGCACCATGGCCGGTGTGGCAGAGTCCGGCGGCGAGCAGAGGAAGAACCGAGGGCTCACCGTAGGTGTTATGGAAGAAAGGATGGTGGTGCAGTGACGATTTGCGGCCGTGTAGCTCCAGAAGCAGTGCCGTGCAGTGTCGTGGCGTCGTCCTTGCTCCGGTGGCTTCGGAGGTGCTTCGTTGGCGCCTCCTTCTTCTTTCTCCCTCCCCCTTCCTTCTTCCTCTCCTAGCTCTCTCTCTCTTGGCTCGGGTGTGCAGAGGGTGGCCACCAAGTGGTGGCAGGGCGTTGGGAGCTCAGGGCGCTAGGGCAACCGAGGTCGGGCTTTTATAGCCGAGCTCCTAGCTCCTATGGCGGACGGTGATCGAGCGGTGGTGGCATGATCAGTGGCATCCACGGGCTCACGTGCGGTGGCGTAGGCGCGGCGCAAGGGTCGTGTGGGTGCGGCGCCAAGGAGACAAGGCCATGCCCCGGGCGTGACCCCCTGGCCCGTCCCTGCCACCGCTGTCGGGCGACGGTCGCGTAGGCGGTTGAGGCGTGGGTGAGGAAGACGACACTGTGGACAGGGGTGGCTAACATGCGGGGCCCGCGTGGTAGCGGCTAAAAGTGAAAACGGGAAACGCACGGGCATGGGCGACGTGCGGCTGACGCGTGGGGCCAAGCGGCAGCTGGCGGGGCTGGGTGCGCAGGCGTGAGCGGCGTGCGGGCTGGCTACTGGGCCTACGCAGCTCGTGGGCCGGCTCGCGCTGCGCGCTGGCGGGGCTGGCCGGTTGCTGGCTGGGCCGTGAAGCCGAGCAGGCCGAGGCGGCCTGCGAGGCCTTCTTCTCCCTTTCTTCTTTTCTTTTCTCTTTTTCATTTCTTTTCCATTATTTGAATTCAAATTTGGTTTGAAATTTGAATTCCAAACTGATGTAACTTATTCATTGGTGTTTAGGGAATTTTGTTTAGCTATTTTGTATATCAACATTGGTGTAGTTTGTTATATATAGAATTAGTTCTTCTTTTATTACACATTTATCCTTGGATTTGAATAGTGATTACTTTATGGTGTGTTTCTTAGAAAAAGTTGTTAAGCATAACATAAAGCAAATGAAAATCCAAATCACAATTTGAGTTAACAATGTATGCAACATTTCATTTGTTAGAATTTAAATAAACATAATTGGTTTTAGACATGCCATGCTTATGTGCTAACTTGGGTTGGGTTAGACCTAATGCATCTCATAGGTTGGGTTTCTATACGTGACACTCATCATCACATGAAAGTTTTGAGAAAAATTTTGTATTTGGTATTTTTGGTGTGTGGATTTTTGGGTTGTTACAGTCCTACCCCCTTAACAGAATCTCGTCCCCGCGATTAAGGCGTAACGTACTCTTCGAAGAGGTAGGGATATTGTAGCCGGAGGTCAGACTCTTTCTCCCATGTTGCTTCTCTCTCAGTATGATTACTCCATTGGATCTTGCACATAGGAATAGTCTTGCTTCGAGTCTCTTTGGTATCTCTATCTAGAATTCTGATAGGATGTTCTTTACACTCAAGTGTATCTTGAATGTCAAGTGCACCAGTTGGGATTGCTTCATCGGGTACTCTTAAACATTTACGTAGCTAGGATACATGGAATACGGGATGTACACCCGTCAATTCCACAGGTAACTCAAGTTTGTAGGCGAGCTTTCCAATTCTCTTGTAAATCTTGTATGGGCCAACAAATCTAGGGGCAAGCTTGCCTTTCACATGAAATCTGACCGTTCCACGTAGCGGGGGATACCTTGAGATATACGAAGTCCCCCACATTGAACTCCAGTTCTCTTCTTCGGTTGTCCGCATAGCTCTTGTATCGACTTTGGGCAATTCTCAAATTCTCTCTTACCTGAGCAACTCCTTCTTCTGCATCTTGAATCTTAGCAGAGTCAAAGAATGATCTTTCTCCCAGTTGGGACCACATCAAAGGTGTCTTACAAGGTCTGCCATATAGAGCTTCAAATAGCGACATCTTGATACTGGCTTGGTAGCTATTGTTGTAAGAAAACTCTGCATAGGGTAGACATTTCTCCCAATCAGAGCCGTAATTCAGTACACTAGCACGAAGCATGTCTTCTAAGATCTGATTTACTCGTTCTATCTGTCCATCTGTCTGTGGGTGGTAAGCGGTACTGAAATCAAGTTTGGTTCCAATAGACTTGTGCAGAGCTTCCCAGAATCGGGACACAAATTGAGGACCACGATCAGATACAATACTAGAGGGAGCTCCATGCAACCTGAGAATATGCTCAATATATAGATCTGCTAATTTTTCTGCATTGGTCTTGGTCTTTACTGGTACAAAATGAGCAATCTTGGTTAAACGATCAACAATCACCCAGATGGAATCATTGCCTTTTAGTGAATGGGGTAATCCAACTATGAAATCCATGGATATGCCCTCCCATTTCCATTCCGGGACGTCTAGAGGCTTTAGCAATCCTGCAGGCCTTTGATGTTCAACCTTGACTCTATTGCAGGTGTCACATCGTGCCACGTGTCCTGCTATGTCTGTCTTCATACCTTTCCACCAAAAGTGTTTCCTCAAGTCTTGATACATCTTTGAACCTCCAGGGTGAATACAATACTTAGAATCATGAGCTTCTGACAAAATTTCCTCTCGTAGGACTAGATCAGAAGGCACACATATTCTGTCCTTGAACCAAATGGTTCCTTGTTCATCTTCATGGTGGTTGGTCTTATAGTCTAGTTTCATTAGACCACGGAGATATTCAATCTCCTTACACATTTTCTGAGCTTGACAAATGCGATCCATGAGATCATACTGTATGTGAAGCTCATTCAGCAAGCCATGTGGTTGTATCTCAAGTTGGAAATCATCAATCTCTTCCTTGAGCTCAGGTGGTACAGATTCAGTGATCAAAGTGTGGCAGTAACTCTTATGACTAAGAGCATCTGCGACAACATTAGCTTTTCCCGGATGGTAGTGAATTTCCAAGTCATAGTCCTTGATCAACTCTAACCATCGGCGTTGCCTCATATTCAGATCCTCTTGAGTGAAAAAGTACTTCAAGCTCTTGTGATCAGTGTAGATATCACACTTGTTGCCTATCAAGTAGTGCCTCCAGATCTTTAAAGCATGAATAATTGCTGCTAACTCAAGGTCATGTGTAGGGTATCGGTTCTCATGTTCTTTCAGCTGTCGAGAAGCATAAGCTATCACTCTTCCATCTTGCATCAATACACACCTAAGTCCTTGACGAGATGCATCACAATAGACCATGAAATCTTTGTCGATATCGGGCAATGCTAACACAGGAGTTGTGGTAAGTTTTTGTTTCAATTCCTAGAAGCTTTGTTCACACCTGGGTGTCCATTCAAACTCCTTAGTCTTCTTTAGAAGGTTGGTCATCGGACGGGCTATCTTGGAGAAGTTTTCGATGAATCGGCGATAATACCCCACCAATCCCAAGAAACTTCTGACTTCTGTCACATTACGGGGTTGTTCCCATTCCTTCACAGCCTCAATCTTAGCTGAGTCCACTGCAACACCTTCTACTGATAATACGTGGCCTAAGAAGGCAACTTCTTGTAGCCAGAACTCACATTTGCTGAACTTTGCGTAGAGCTGATGTTGGGCTAGTCTCTCAAGCACCGTTCTTAGATGATGTTCATGTTCTTCAGCGGTGGATGAATAGACCAGGATGTCGTCAATGAATACCACCACAAACTTATCCAATTCATCCATGAAAACTTTATTCATCATATTCATGAAGTATGCGAGAGCATTTGTGAGTCCAAAGGATACCACGGTGAACTCGAACTGACCATACCTAGTCACAAAATCTGTCTTCGGTATGTCACTCCCTCGAATCTTCATCTGATGGTAGCCAGATCTGAGATCGATCTTGGAGAAATACTTGACACCTCGAAGTTGATCAAGTAGATCATCAATTCTCGGCATGGGGTACTTGTTCTTGATGATGATTGCGTTCAAGTTCCGGTAATCTATGCACATTCTCATTGAGCCATCCTTCTTCTTAACGAACAGAACAGGGGATCCCTAGGGTGAAGCACTAGGTCTGATATATCCCTTCGAGATGAGCTCTTCTAGCTATTTCTTGACCTCAGCCAGTTCATCCACTGACATGCGATAGGGTCTCTTGGCAATGGGTCCTGTTCCCGGCAAAAGATCAATGATGAACTCTACATCACGGTCTGGTGGCATACCCGGTAATTCTTCAGGGAATACATCGGGATAGTCTCTGACTATAGGCACATCATGAACTATCTTTTCCTCCTTTAGTGATTCTGATCTTGCTTTAAGGGCACATAGGATAGAGGTGGACCTTCCGATCTGGGGTTCACATCTAATGACTTGGCCTGATGGGTGGGTCACTTGGACATATCTAGGGGAACATGATATGATGCCTCGGTGTATGGTTAACCAATCCATGCCTAAGATGACATCTAGGTTGGTGGAAGGTAACAGGGTTAAATCGGCTTTAAAGATAAGACCCTCGATGGTAAGACTCACTCCCTTACAGATATGGGTACTTTTTAGGTCTCTTAAGGGCGAGCTGGTAATGATAGGCTTTTCACATGGGGTTACGAGCAGGCCATACCCTCGTGCAAACTTGGTTGATATGTATAAACAAGTTGCTCTAGAGTCAAAAAGAACTGATGCAGTATTGCCATTAACTAAAAACATATCGTACACGACGTCCGGAGCAGCCTGTGCTTCCTCGGCATCCAGATGGTTGAGACATCCACGGGTAGCAGACCCCTTGAACAGAGACTTCTGAGCAGCTGAATTCTGAGGGCATTCAGCGGCCTTATGACCCGGTTGGCCACAAGCGAAGCAGGTGAAAGGTGCACCGCCTGTGGGGGTTGGCGCGGGTGCCTTCCATTTTCCATTGCCTGGTGCGGAGCGGTTCTGTGTTGGGCATTCATTCACAGTGCGGGAATGGTTGAAACGGTCATGGGTGTTACAATCCTAAGCATAACGATCTCGGGTGTAACGATCCTGAGCAGGACGGGAGTATTTGGTGAAAAAGCCTCCACTTCCCCTACCCGATCCAGGGTTGTCATCCCTATTGTGGTGAGAGTGTTCCCTGGATAGAGCATCTCTATGGATCCTCTTGCGATCACGGCCACGGAGGGACTCCTCAGGCTTTCGCTTTCTTCCCTTGTACTCTTCTCTAGCTTCATCACAGTCCTTCTCAATCTGAATGCAGCGATCCACCAGAGCACGTAATGTGTTACTCTCAATACCGCCAAATTTCAGTTTGATGTGGGGGTTAAGCCCCTTGCGGTAATAGTATAGCTTCTCCTTTTCAGAGTTCACAACATAGGAAGGCGCATAGCCCAGAAGGTTGGTGAAACGAGTAGTGTACTCGATCACTCTGTCTTTTCCCATCTTGATGTTGTGGAACTCCTCAGTTTTGGCCTCCATGATACCCTTGAGAATGTGGTACTCAGTGAATGCTTCGGCGAACTCTTCCCATGAGATGTTGGCAGGGTCCTCATGGGAGTCACTGAAACTGTCCCACCATGCGCGTGCTGCACCTGTGAGCTGGTGTGCGGTAGATCCAACACACTCATCGTCGGTGAATGTAGTGAGATCAAGCTTCTTCTCTATTTCCTTAAGCCAGTCATCGGCTACCAACGGGTCAGGGTCGGTGCCATCATAGGTAGGTGGCCTTAGCTTCAGGAGACCTTCCAGCTTCCTCTGGAAATCATTCTACTGACCTCCTTGGCGATGGTTGGCTCCTTCAACAAGAGCTGCCAGAAGCTGGGTCTGCTGTGCCATTACTTCCGCCAGGTTTGGTGGTGGTGGCGGCGGAATGTTCTCCTCAACAGGTGGCAGGGTATTCTCTAGGTCGAAGGGTATCCCTCCACGTCCACAGCCACGTCCACGACCACAGTTGTTGTCACCACGGCCCCTGTTGGGTTCGGGTATGGGCACACGCCCTCGATTCATTAGGCGATTTGAACGGCGGTTCGGCATCTGTAACACGGATCATTGAAATTTTAGTGCTTGTGCCAAGGTGCTTATAATTCAATATGATTACATGATTTTGATGATTTAAAACAGAACAGTTACACTATCCAACACTCATTACAAAGAAGAGATAAGATCCAAAAGATGTCATAAGATCCAAAAACATTCATTACATAGGTTTAATTGCACAACATCAACTTTAGTAGCTACACTAGAAGACATGCGAGAATCGTGCTACGCATAGAGTCTCATAAATCATCTCATAAGGGGTACAACTCATGGAAACTTCGAACATAACTCATGACCACGCAGGGTCACCTACTCTAACTCGTACACCGCAGCTGGGATACGACTGTCCTCGATCTCGATCTCTTCATCAGACTTGTGGAGTCAGGACACGTACTTCAAGGCCTCGGCGAGCTCCTCAGTAGCCTTGGCTCCAGGTAGGGTAGGGCAAGCGTCTAGGTTGAGGCGAGTCAGGGCTAACTCAAACTCCTCTATCCTAGGCTTTGTCTTGCTACGGATCTCCTTGGGTAGCTGATCCCACATACCCTTCATTTCCCTGAGACGTTTCCTGTCAGACTTCTACCAAGCCTGCCAAGTCCTCTCACACTTGTCCTGTAGGTACTCGGTCTGCCTAAGTGCCTCGATCAGGTGACCCTGGTTGCGAACGGACGTCTTCCTGAACTCCTCTAGCTCCTGAGTTAGGTTCTTGTTCCGAGATTGGATCTTCAGCATACCAATCCCCTTGGATCTCTCTCTGTCTCCCTTGCGGTTGAACTCGGCCTTCTGGTCATCCAACTCACTCTATAATTCCAAGACCTTGCTGTCGAGGTAGCAATTCCTGTTGCCTAGGTCAGCTGCTTTGTCCTGTAAGTCAGCGACCTCGGCTCTGTGGTCCTCCTCACGACGGTTGAGCTCGTCCTGTAGCTTGGCAACTATCTCTAGTAGCCTAGCTCGCTCATGTGCTCCCTGCGAGTCTCGCTCCTGGTACTCCCACCGGAGGGCCTGGTCCTGACGTCTCCTCTGCTCCAGCTGGGTCACGTACCTGTCCTGCTCCAGTAGGTGAATAGCTGAGACACGAAGGCATCTGTCCTCCTCGGCAAGGATAACTCTGCCTGCTGCGAAACTCTGCTCACTAGGGGTAAGGCTAAGGTCGAGGGCCTGGGGAAGTAGACAGAACTCTATCGTCTTCAGGTGCTCGTAGTGGTCCCTCATCACTCTGCGAAGCGCCTTGTGTGAGATAGCTTGTAGTCCCTCCTCGACTATGTCCTCTATCGTCATCTCGGTGAAAGCTAGGACAGACGGTAAGGTAGTGCTAGCTGGGAACTCCACTGAGGTGACAATCGGTCCTTCGATTCCTCCCTCCTTAGCTGGCTTCCCGGTGTAGGTAACCTTGACAAGCTCGTCGGGGACACCTAACATGGTGAGAACTCGGCAGAGGGTCTGTGCAAAACCCCCGAGCTCACGTAGGTCAATGGTAAGCTTAGCGTGGTCCAGAGGTAGTGGTCCTAGAGGCTGCTAGTCGACGTTCGTTGCCATCTGCATGTTTCAAGGAAATCAGGTGTTAGCAGGTCTATTAATAGAAAAGCCTTGCATAAAAGTAGATGCAGGGTCGGTATATAACCGAAAGAAGGTTTGTTCACGTCCTATTCTATCGTCCATTTCTAAGGGTTTCGTCCTAAGGTCAAGTATGGCTTTGATACCAACTGAAATGACCTTAATTTCCGCGAAGGGAAATCCACAGAGTCGAAGTGTAATAAGACCGCGATGGATCTTATTACCCAATTTCCAGTCGAATACCACATCCATACAATGATAATATCAGAGTACAAATACTGCGGAATTACATAATTTATTACATCGCCGCATTGGCGGAAACAAAAGTAGCATTCATTCAAAACAGCTTGAAGATAGGATCGCCAAACTCGAGCGTAGGCACGAACCCCTCAACCATCAAACTCCTCGGAGCTATACTCCTCAGCAGAACCTGTGCCAAAAACTTATCAGTACGATTTGTACTGGCCACTCCCATCCCAATGAGCATTACTTTGTAGATTTGGATGCAACATGGTTGTATTCAAATGAGACCTATAGGGCTGGAGTTTCCTATGTAGTAGCATAACAAGTGTATAATTTGATCAAGTTTTAACACCATTCCCACACTCATTCCTTTTCTGAGCCAGGTTACGATCCTGGGATCAACATACCACCATCTCCACACTATTACCATACCATCGCTCAATCGATAGGCCAACTCCCTCTCAGCACTGTCTCAAGGCCTGTAGCCCCTAGCTATGACCGACACTCTCACGGGGGAAGAAGAGAAGGACTCATCTCACTATCTAGTTTAAGCGAAACCCAGGAAAGGTCCATAGCCGACAAGTCGACATATGTATCGATCGATCAACCATACACTCCGTAGAGGTTTCACATAACCACAAGATCCGCCTTCCTTGCTGACCATCGTCAACTAGGCTGATTCCGGCTGCTTGCTAGCCTAGGATAATGCCACTCTACCATTCAGCCATGGTTCACCCCAAGTCAAGCCTAGGGTGGCTGAAACTATGAGTCATGAGACGGGTCCACAAGGTCTCCATGAAGTCTCGGAAGGGTGTGGGGGAAATCCTCTACGCCCCGTACCTCCTTACACTGTCCGCTACCAACCTAGCAGTAGTGGCAAAATCCTACCAAGTAGTCCAGCCGTCCCGCACCATATAGGGCGAGTGGTACGTAAGGCTTTCCGGTAAATCTGAGTACTAGTAGGTCCTTAGGGATGACCAAGCCAGAATGTCTCCATCAGGGTTTCCATTTACCGTGCCACCACAGCACCTCCAACCCAGGCTCCACCCATCACAGGTTCACACCCAGGTTCACCTCATATACCTTTTACCCACCACAGGTATACATTTCTAGGGGTGCCCAGGTAGCATCCCATAGTAAGACTTGCCCCAGGCTCGTCGTATACTCTAACTTGGTCGACACAACCCTCACCCTCCACACACCCAAGTCACACACGCAACACTCTCCCCATAGTCCAGATAACACCAGTTTCCACCACGCACGTAGTATAAGCGTAGTAGAAGTATAAATAAGGAAATATATAGCAGTAAGCATGTGTCTAGCCTAATAGCAGGGTATGCAGGAGTAAGGTTGCGTCAAGGTAAAGGCTTTCAAAGCAAGCATACAACCATGCAAGTCCTACCAATAGTAGTAAAGTAAAGCGATAGCAGTTCTATATTAGTCATGCGTAATAGGTGCTACGAATTTGGGTGGGATGTGGCACCTTTAGTGTAGTCGTCTCCGTTCTCCTCATGGTACTCACGGTCCTCGTCCGTCAGGTTCTCCTCCGAGTCTGCATTATTCGCATTATAGTCGCGTTAGCGACGTCTATAAAATAGCACAAAGAAGCAATGGAAATTCAAAAGAGTCAAATGCACTCAAACATGGGTTTATTGCGTAGAGCTTGATTTTAGATGAATTTTGGTCCTAGTTTCGTATTTTTCTAAGGTCGTATGAATTACTTATGAATTTCCGAAGTTTAAATCATTTCTGAAATTGGATAAAGGCTGAATTAATCCTGGGCTGACACGTGTCGTGCTGCGGTTGGTCCACGTGGCTTGCTGACGTTAGCATGACGTTGTCATAATGGTTCCGAGCCGACAGGTGGGTCCTAGCTGACGTCAGCATGACGTCATCAACGTCGTCAGTTCTGACAAGTGGGTCTAGGGTCGTTGACATGTGGGTGTAGCCCAATCCCTCTTTGTTAAGAGAGAACCTTTGGCTACCCAAGCACTTAAGCAAGCGGGCCTCACCACCATAGGCTTTGCCTAGGGCGTGAGTGAGCTCATCCACCTCTTTCTTGAGAGTCTCATTCTCAACCATTAGTGAGGTATCACAAGTAAAACCATCACTAGTAGAGGGGGTAGAGTCGGTGGTGGTGGATGAAGAGCTATAAGAAGGGTTAGCATTTGACATGATGATAGGTTCATACGAGGATTCATCAATTATATCACATGTAACACCTATATCACATGATACAACAGCCTCCTTCTTTGCTTGTTGCTCAAGTAGCAATGAGTGAGCTTTTTCAAGCTTGGAATGAGCCTTACCAAGATCCTCATGGTCTTCCACTAAACTCTCATGAGTGGTCTTAAGCTCACTAAGAACTTTCTCAAGTATTGCTACTTTCATTGAAAGCTTCTTACACTCCTTGTTCTTGGCAATAGCTATGTCTCTAGTTTGTTGCATCAAGTCATATAGTTGTTCTTTAGTTGGTTCATCATCATCATTTTCATTATCATTATCATTATCATTATTATTATCATTATCACTATCACTATCATGAGCATATTCCATTTCACTTTCATCATCACTCTCATCATATAATACCTTAGTTTCTTTGGCCATGAGGCATGAAGAGGATGAATCAAATAGTGATGGCTTCTTGTTGATAGCAATGGAAGCAAAAGCCTTATTGGATGATGATTCTTCTTCTTCATCATCATCACTTTCCCAAGTGACCACATAGGCTCCATTTTTGCCCTTCTTGAAAGTCATCTTGGCTTCTCTCTTTTTCTTCTCAAACTTGCCCCTCTTGTTATTCTTCTTCTTGTCATAGGGACATTCGGCTTGAAGATGTTCGGTGCTATCATAATTGAAGCACTTCCTTTGTTGCTCATTGCTCTTGAAATGGTCATTTCACTTTTTGAAGCCTCTTCTCTTAATGAACATGTGACCCATTTTCTTGACTACAAGAGCAAGTGCCTCATCATCAATTTCAAAATCTTCACCTTCATTATTGTCTTCTTCTTCTTCTTCTATGATGATAGCTTTGCCCTTGGAGGAGATGGCCTTGAATGCCACGGTCTTCTTCTTCTTCTTTTCTTCCTCCTTCTCCTTCTCATCAACATCTTGATCATACTTGTCAAAGGTCAATACCTCTCCAAGCAAATCATTAGGCTTAATTGCATCAAGCCCATCTCTTTGTAGCATCATGATCAACATTTTGAATCTTTTTGGTAAGCTCAACAAGAACTTGTGGCAAAAATCTTGGTCTTGTGTCTTGTGCCCTAAGCTCTTGAGATCATTCACAATGACTTGCAATCTATAAAACATTTCTAAGATTATTTCTTCTTCTTTCATCTTGAAGTTCTCAAACTCACTCTTGAGCCCATATAGCTTGGCACTCTTCACAACCTTAGTGCCCTAATATGTTTCACTCAACATTGTCCATACTTTATTTGCCAATTCTAAATCCTTGATGCCCTCAAATACTTTTGTGTCAATACCATTGTAAAGTGTATTGAGAGCCATTCTATTACATGTTCTATTTGCTCTATCTTCATCGGTGAGATAATCGGGATCAATGATAGCAAAATCATTCTCGGTGACTTGCAATACTCTCTCATGAATAGAATGTAATAGAACTGCCCAATTATACGAGATTAAGTAGGAAATCATCCAACGGAAGGACAATTTAACAAACTTAAGCCCGTATAACTCGGTAGTCCGTGAAATCTCGACGGATTTTAAACCATTTCACATAACAGCCAAGATCGTACTAAGTTTAGCGGTTACCATCATAAGTTACATAAATGTTCGCGGCATAAAATACATCGGAGTTTAAACATAGTTATTACAAACCAGGTTCGAATAAAAGTAGCGGAAGCGGTAGTTCAAATCACACACACACACAACATTTTGAAATAAAGTGCCAGCTTCTGATCATCTCCAGCAAAAGCATCGGACTAGAAGTAGCGAATGACCATTGCCCATGGTCCTAAGCTTCACCCATTGCAGGATAGAGGCAGTTGATACAGTAGCCGTAATACATCTGCCCATCTGCAACAAGTGGGAACAAAGCCCTGAGTACGAGAAGGTACTCAGCTAGACTTACCCGTCATAAACCAGAAATAAAAGACACCAAGGAATCATGATAGGCTTTCTGGTGGGATAGCTGACTCATTTGCAAAAAGGCATTTTTAGCATTTAGGAAAACCTTTACAAAAGCTTTGCATCAAGATAATCTTTATTAACCTGTCAACTACATTTGCACATGTACTAAAGTAACATGTAATTAAACAGGTAATGATAACCAATGATCATTAACAACTTCCATTATGTCATAATTCATATAATTGTCCAAGTGTTCCATCAATATTACTACGATAAAGTAGCTCAAGTCAAGTGTTCACTATCCAGTGAACGATGGCGATTCGAATCGATTATTAACCAGCTGGCAAGTTATTCCTCACACAAACCTCACTCACCCGCTAAAGTGAGGTGTTGGTCACGGAGTCAACCATTCAGGTAAAGTCGCGAGCTTGCCAGGAACCACTTGTACCCGGGGGCCGCCCGACTGCTCTTTGGCCTTATCATCGCGCCCCCGTATCCTGCCACTACTGCTCCGGTACAGTGCGTTGCGGGCAATCCACTCGGCCCGAATAATCTCCCAGTTTCACGGTCGGAAGGTACTTTATCCGGCCAGCTAAATGTGAGGCATGCGTTCAACATGACCCGAGGGACAACAACGGACGGTCCTTAATCGACACAGACGGAAAACACTACAGTCCGAATCCCTGCAAGTTTCCGCCCGGTCTCAAATTCATTTCACACTTAGTTATACCATGACTTCATAGTCATCCAAGTAGATCCAGGTAACCACCTATAGCTCGCAGGTGATAGGAAATCACCCGACTTCTACTGGTCTAAGCCAGCTAAGCATTGACTCGACTGCGGATACCAGGGTAACAAGGATATAGTATAACAAAGGTAAGCAAGGTATAATGCAGCAACGTTTGCAAATAACTCCTAAATGTAATGCATCAAATTAAGTAAAGTTAATAATAAATTATTTGCAAACCGGGAGAGAAATGCTTCGGGGCTTGCCTCTCTTAAAAGAGCTCGGACGGTGGTCAGGGCACTCGGGGAGCTCTTCACCGACCTCCTCTTCGGCTTCTGTCACCTCCTGCTGCTGCACCTCGAGCTGCTCCTCTGGCTCCTCGGGTAAGACGACTGGGTTCTCGGTTTGCGATCCTGTATGATGCAATGCGCGTAAGTGATTATGCAAGCGTGCATCGAAGGAGATGAATGCAATGAATATGTTGAAATGCAAGGTAGTCAACATCATCCAAGAAACTATACACTACAAGCACATGTCATCTACTGCATTCTCTTCTACTACTAACATGTCAAGTTAACATATCTTATGAAATGCTTCAAAGATACACCAAAGCTTTACTAATTTCTTAATCACACTTAAAGCAACACTTGCTTAAACCCTAAATAATAATAGGTTTGAATAGCAACATATATTTCTGATGCTCCTAAAAATCTAAGAAAATTACAGTAGCATAATACTACCCTAAACAGACTACCATAAAAATGTCATGACATTTGGATAAGTAAACTATCCTATACAAAAATGACAAGCTATAGCATACAAATGAGTATGAAATTACTTTGTACTATGAAATGTGTCAAACAACAGAATTAATATTTTTCCTAGGTTCTTCATGGAATATAATGACTGTACAAAGATTATCACATGCATGTTTTATACAAAGTTTGCTCTCTAGCAAAAATAACAAAAATCAGCCATTAAAGGTACTTGAACTACTTCTCCAAAGTTTTCCACAGCACATGCATGAAACATATTTTTCCTAAGAAGTACATGATATAAGAAGATTAACAAACTTGAAATCATATTTTTCTAATACATATTGGATTTACTAACCATTTTACAAGATATCAGCAATATCAAGAATTAATTAAAGCTCTACAGAAAAGTATCCCAAAAATGACATGCGATATTTTTATATTGTAGATCTGGTTCCAATGAGTCCATAGAAATTTATTTCACAATTTTTGGAGCTCAAATGAATACAAAAACATTTTTCCACAATATTTTTCATCATGAATAATAAAAGAAAACATAAAACGATTTTTATTATTGAAACTGGGCCGGCCCGTGGAAATAAACCGGCCCGCGGCCGTTTTCGGCCTGAGTCACGCGCGTGGGGGAAAGAGCGAGCAGGCCCGCTCGGAGGCACGGCCCACAGGGCGTGGCCCAGTGACGACCGACCGAGGGAGACAGGGCGTCCCCGTCGGCGTTCGGAGCCGCGACGGCGTGGCGGTGGCCGACGGCCAACGGCCATCTCCAGCCACGACCCGTCCAGCGAGCGCGCGCACAATGTTCGCGAGGAGGTAGCGAACTCGAGAGAGAAGCTCAGGGGAATGGAGAGGGAGCGAGGAAGACGGTGGGCGGAGCACGAGCTCGGCGGCCCCGTCGTGGTGGCGCGGCGGGAAGAGCTCGATTGAGCCTTACCGGAGGCGAACAAGGCAAACGGAGGTCCGTTCGGAGGAGAGGAGAAGGTGGCGGAGCTTCGTGCACGACCAATCGAACGGTCGTGGTCCACCGGTGTCGGAACATGGCGGTGAAGGCGAGGATGGCGGTGTTGAGCGGCGCTCCCGCTCGGTTTTCTCCGGAGGAAGGGAAAGAGGGAGCGAGCTAGTGGCGAGTGGGATGGAGACCGGACGCGCGCGGAGATTTGAGGCGGAGCGCGCGCGGAGTCCACGGGCGGCCACACGGGGGCGTCGCCGGCATGCGGCCGCCACGCGGCGGGCACGTTCTGTCGCGGCGGACAGCGAGGCGCGGGCGAGCGGCAAGAGGAGGAGGAGGCCGAGCGGACACGGGCCGGGCCGAGGCGGGGCGCGGGCGCGCGCGCGGGAGTGGCGTGGGCCGTTTTCGGTCTTGGGCCGAAACCGGGGCGGCGGCCTGCTTAAGGTAGGATTTGATTTTTTTTTCAAATTTCTAATTTCAAACAAAATTCAAATACAGTTTTCAAACCTCATTTTGAGCAAGAAAAAGATATTTTCTAGAAATGACCCAAAAATAAAAGTTGCTTAGAATTTAATTCTCTCCAACTTTGATTAAGGGGCCAACTAAAAATTCCCAACAGATTTTGATTTTTAGAATAAAAGCTAATTTAGGGAGGATTTTTGAATATTTTCAAATAACATTTTTAAAACAAATCTTTGACAAAACTTTGAGTGATTTAGTGGCTCCAAAAATTTCACCTATAATTCTAAGTGATATGAAATTTATAGTTGCACAAATTTGATGAATGTCATTAGCACATTATCACAACACGTTATGCAATACTAGTTTCCACACTTTTATTTTATTAAAGGTACACCCTAAGCACATATGATTATGAATGCCATGACATGTTGTGCTCATGATTGCAATGCAAATGCTTGCGTAACACCGAAGTGTTACATAGAACCAAGGTACATTGTCATTTTTCTCTTCCAATGAGCAAAAGAACTAACACCATCAAAGAACGGTGGCTTGCCCCCAACATGATTGAACACAATTTGAGTCATTTTTCACACCGAAGGATGTTAAGCCTTGATTAAAACGGTGACCATGGCTCTGATACCACTTGTAAGGTCCCAGATGGCTAGAGGGGGGTGAATAGCCTATAAAAAATATCCTACAAGAATCACTAAGCAAACTTGTTAGAATAACAAACGGCGCAAAGAGAGTTTTGCTTAGCCTACGGTTGTGATGCAAGCCTCCTATCCACAAGTCTAGTAGATTATGATCTCTAGTTCACACAAGGGCTATGTCACTAATCTTACACTAGAGAGCAAGCTAACAACACTACTAGCAAAGCTACTACTAGAGCTACACAAGATAAACTAGTAAAGTAAAAGCGAGAGAGAAGATTGTGAATCTTATATCGACAGTGGAGTGAAGATGTTGCCAATCACCAAGATAATATACAATCAAACAATATTGACAACAACACAATATGAAGACCAATCTCTGGAAGACAAGTGACACAATATTTTTGTTCACCCGGTGTTCACTTGTGCACCGATAAGCTACGTCACCGGTTGTGTCGACCAACACTTAGATGGTTCCTTGGTGTGACCCTCAAGTCACTTGCCCCTCAAGGCACGCCCCGCAAGGCACCACAAGACACCACTCTCAAGTGAGGTAACTCAATGACACGCACAATCCACTAGAGTTGCTTTTGGCGCTCCGCCGAGGAAAGCACAAGAACCTCTTACAATCAACCGGAGGTGGCCAAGGACAATCTTCTTCTCTTGCCAACGTCTCCAACAAACTCCAAGCCGGCTAGGAGCGGTACTCTCCAAGGGTAACAAGAAATCTACCGGCTATACCACCCACAAGTGCCACTAGATGCCCTTAAGCTATGCAATGCACTTTGGGATCACTCAATCTCATTATTGATTTGCGATCAAGCAAGAGAGATGAGTGGGAGGGAGAAGCTCTAGCTCAAAGGATGCACAAGAATGTTAGAAATCACGAGAGAGCTCCCCAAGGGCCGGCTAACAAGTATTTGTAAGCATCCCATCCGAATAGAGCCGTTATACCCCTTCACTGGGTCTTTTTCGGGATGACCGGACGCGCCGGTCATAACTGACCGGACGCGCTCAACCGCGTCCGATCCTCCAACGGTCACTGACCCCAACGGTCAAACCAACGACCGGACGCACCTAGGGCAATGACCGGACGTGCCTGTCAAATGACCGGACGCGCCCGTCAAACGATCGGACGCGCCGATCACGCTGTTCCGCGCGCCCGCGAAGCAACGACCGGACGCGCCCCTCGCAACGACGGGACGCGACAGTGCCCGCGTCCGGTTAGAGTCCAGTAAGCTCCCTCAATGATCGGATGCGTCCGATCGCATGTGACTGGACGCGCCCCGCGTCTGATCATCCTTGCGAACCGCAGTTCCTTCTGGGCACCTGACCGGACGCGCCGGTCCCGCGAGTGACCGGACGCGCCGGTTGCAAACCCTAGCACCCGCGCGCCTGACTGCTGTGAAGTATTGACCGGACGCGTCCGGTCATACCATGACCGCGTCCGGTGCAGCGTCCGGTCACCTCTGTGACCTCCGTTCGCCTCCGCTTCTTTTCCGACTTCCGGCGTAGTGGAAAATAGGCATTTCAAATTCCCAAAAACGCCTGAATCCTGCGCTCGCAAGCTCGACGGGAGGGAGAGAGAGACCCAAACCCTCTCTACCGCTTAAACTCCAACGCCTTCACAAATGTGCCAACACCAACAAGTGATCACCACCTTGTGCACGTGTGTTAGCATTTTCATAATCATTTTCGAAGGTTTTCCAGTTAGCTCACTAGGCCCTACATGCAATGCACTTCATGAATTCATCTAGTGGCACCCATGCATCGAATAACCGATAAGACTTCCCCTCTTAATAGTTCGGCTATCGATCCTAAACCACTCACACCCTCTATGGTGTCTTGAGTGCAAAACAAAATGGCCCTATGGTTATACCTTTGCCTTGAGCCCATTTTGTTTTTCCAAAAGATATGATCCACTTCATATCATCACATGACTGTCTCGATCCATCGACCTTGACTTCACTTGCTCTTCACCGTTGCATCGGTCCGTCGGCGCCAAGTCTTGCTCAAGCTTCACCATCGCATGGTCCTTCGCTTCAAAGCCTCGACTTACCCTTCACCTTCACAACCGGTCCATCAAGCCAAGCATCACCTCGGTCTTCATCATCTTGGTCACATGAGTCAATGTCATGTCTCATATTCAATGACCACCTTTATCTAAATCATCCACTTAGATACAAAGGTTAGTCCTAGGTTTCATCAATTAGCCAAAACCAAACTAGGGACTTTCAATCTCCTCCTTTTTGGTAATTGATGACAACCCTCGCAAAGATGATTTTGATTATAGAAGTTTTGAACTTGTCATATTTGTCCAATCATTTTGCTCATAAGTAAAGTTTGGACAATTATCACAAGCTCGATTTTGGTAGCATTAGCTCTCCTTACATATATGCATAGAGTTTGGATTGAAAGCTTTGCACATATGCATAGATAGAAGTGTTGAGAGAGCAATTCTACCAAAATCATGCTAAGGTGTAAGAAATGGACCTTTGAAGCGTGATACCAATCGGAGTTGCCTTTTATACCATCCTTAGCATCATGAGGTAACTAGACATCCATCACAACTCAAGAACCCCGTGAGATCAACATTATAGTAAAGGTTCTTGGACCACTTGTAAAGATTAAGGCACGTCTAGATACCACATGTAAACTATTCCTATGCATGCTAGTAGATCATTTCATCATTCAAGTTCTATACTAGCATTGCACCACACAAGCATGTATATTGAATTTAAAAACATGTGCAATGAGCAAGTCATATGAGAATGCACAAACAAATGCAACAACTTTGTTTATGAGCTTGCTCCCCCTACTTGTGTGCATCAAAATTTTATTTACCCCTTTATCATGTTGAATCATCTTTTTCTCTCCCCCTTTGTCAACAATTTACCCAAAAATGGGATCAAATTATGAAGAGAAAAACAATGGTTGATGGAGTAGGTTAGAATTTATCAAATTTGGTTCAACCTAGAACACTTGCCAAAGATATTTAATTCGATTTGAACCAAAGACAAGCTTCTTCACACCTCATAATAAGGGTTATCTTGCCTATGTTGAATTAAACACGTATAGCAAATCTTCTAGATTCAACACTAGGTTTGCAAGCTCACAAACATGTCATATGCCACCACTGGATCAAAACAAGCATAGAAGCAATAGTGGTAACATATATCCATCAAATTCATTTGATTTATCATGAATGCTTATACGTACCACTTATTATGTCTACATGCTCTAGCAAGTCCTTAGCATAGGATGAATGACATGTTAATCAATTTTACCTTGCAATGTCGAAGGAGAGGCATGTCAAGAAGTGGGTGGGGTGCATTCTAACTCATGTTTGAGAAATCAAGAATGTTCAACTCATTCCTTAGCTTGCAAAACCTCTTTTCATCAAGGGGCTTGGTGAGAATATCGGCAAGTTGATCATCGGTGCCAACACTTTCAATAGCAATATCTCCCTTTTGTTGATGATCTCTAATAAAATGATGCCTTATGTCAATATGCTTTGTTCTTCCATGTTGAACCAGGTTTTGTATCATCTTGATTGCACTTTCATTATCACATAGCAATGGCACATTCTTGAAGTTGAGACCATAATCCTTCAAAGTTGATTTCATCCATAGCAATTGTGCACAACAACTCCCCGCACTCACATATTCGGCTTCGATGGTAGAGATTGCCACACTATTTTGTTTCTTTGAGGACCATGACACAAGTGATCTTCCAAGTAATTGACATGTGCCACTTGTGCTCTTTCTATTGATCTTGCAACCCCCATAGTCGGAGTCCGAATATCCAATCAATTCAAACTTTGACCCCTTGGGATACCATAGTCCAACATCTCTTGTTTGCTTCAAATACCTCAATATTCTCTTTTCGGCCGTGAGATGACTCACTCTAGGTGAGGCTTGATATCTAGCACACATACAAACACTAAACATGACATCCGGCCTTGATGCGGTGACATAGAGTAGACTTCCAATCAAAGACCAATATTCCTTTTGATTCACCATTTTGCCATCCAAATCACTATCCAAATTGCCATTTGTACTCATTGGAGTTGAAATTGGCTTTGCATCTTGCATTCCAAACTTCTTCAACATGTCCCTTATGTATTTCCCTTGACTCACAAATATCCCATTCTTCAATTGCTTGACTTGGAGACCAAGGAAGTAGCTAAGTTCACCAATCATAGACATTTCAAACTCTTTAGCCATCATAGCACCAAATTCTTCATAATAATCTTGATCGGTTGATCCAAAGATGATGTCATCGACATATATTTGCACTATGAATAGATCATTTCCAATCTTCTTGGTGAATAGAGTTGTATCAACCTTGCCCATCTTGAATCCCTTAGAGAGAAGGAAATCCCTTAGCCTCTCATACCATGCTCTAGGTGCTTGCTTTAAGACATATAAAGTCTTCTTCAACTTGTACACATGGTTGGGTTTCTTGTCATCTTCAAATCCGGGAGGTTGCTCAACAAAGACTAACTCATTGATGATCCCATTGAAAAATGCACTTTTGACATCCATTTGATATAATTTGATGTTGTGTGCACAAGCATAAGCCAATAGAATCCTTATTGCCTCTAATCTTGCCACTGGAGCATATGTCTCATTATAGTCAAGACCTTCTACTTGAATGTAACCTTAAGCGACTAGTCTTGCTTTGTTTCTCACCACAATGCCATCTTGATCTTGCTTGTTTTTGAACACCCATTTGGTTCCAATCACATTGTAGTCATTTGGCCTTTCTACCAATTCCCAAACATCATTTCTTGTGAAATTGTTAAGCTCTTCTTGCATAGCCATGATCCAATCGGCATCCTTCAAAGCTTCTTCTATTTTCTTTGGTTCTATGGTTGACACAAATGATGCATGCTCACAAAACATAGCCAATCTTGATCTTGTTTGCACACCACTTCTAATATCACCAATAACACTATCAATAGGGTGATCTCTTGCAACATGTTGTGGTTGGAGTACTTGCACTTGATTGCTTGAGCTTGGTTGATCACTTGATGTATCTTGATGAGATGAACTAGCACCATGATCTTGCACTTGAGAGTCACTAGCTAGCTTGAATGGAGAATTGAGCACTTGATCTTTATCATCATCTTGAATATCAATAACTTGCTTTGCTCTAATGTCCCCAATGTCCATGTTCTTCATTGCTTCCACCAATAGAGTTCCACCAACATCATCTAGATTCTCTTCTTCATCTTGTGACCCATTGGTTTCATCAAATTGCACATCATGGAATTCTTCTAGAATGCCACTTGAATTGTTCCAAACTTTATAAGCTTTGCTTGTAGTTGAATAACCAAGTAGGAACCCCTCATCACATCTCTTGTCAAACTTTCCCAATCTAGTGCCCTTCTTCAAGATATAACATTTGCAACCAAACACCCTAAAGTAAGAAATATTGGGCTTTCTTCCATGAAGTAGCTTATATGGGGTCTTCTCTAGCAATGGATGACAATATAGTCTATTGATGTAGTAGCAAGCAGTATTGATTGCTTCATCCCAAAAAGATTGACTTACATTGTACTCATGAAGCATTGATCTAGCCATATCAAGCAATGTTCTATTCTTTCTCTCAACTAGGCCATTTGATTGTGGAGTGTACTTGGCCGAGAATTGATGTCCAATGCCATAGTGATCACAAAGTTCTTCAATTCTTGTATTCTTGAACTCACTTCCATTGTCACTTCTCACTTTCTCGATTCTAATCTCAAACTCATTGTGAACTCTAGTGAGAAATGTCTTGAAGGTGTCAAACACTTCACTTTTGTCACTAAGAAAGAATACCCATGTGAATCTTGTGAAGTCATCCACTATGACAAATCCATACTTATTACCACCTATGCTTAAGTATGTTGTTGGGCCAAATAGATTCATATGCATCAAATCAAATGCTTTGCATGTGCACATTGTACTCTTCTTTGGATGTGAGCTTCCAACTTGCTTCCTGGCTTGACATGCACTACAAAGCTTATTCTTCTCAAATTCAACATCTTTCAAACCATTGACAAGATTGTGAGTTGTAAGCTTCTTCAATTGTTTCATGCCAACATGACCAAGCCTTCTATGCCAAAGCCAACCCATGCTTGATTTGGAGATTAAGCAAGTTGTCAAGGAAGTTTCTCTAGCATTGAAGTCAACTAGGTAGAGATTCTCATATCTAAAGCCCTTGAATACCACATTTGAACCATCCATACTAATGACTTACACATCATCAACCCCAAAGATACATTTGTAACCAAGATCACATATTTGTGCCATGGATAGAAGATTGAAATCCAAGCTTTCAACTAGCAACACATTAGAGATACTCAAGTCATTTGATATTGCAATCTTGCCCAATCCAATAACCTTGCCTTTCTTGTTATTGCCAAATGTGATAGAATCAACACCACTATCATTGTCATTGATTGAGTCAAACATTCTTGATGTACCGGTCATATGTTGAGTGCACCCGCTATCAATAATCCAATGCCTTCCTCTGGCTTTGTAATTGACCTACAAGCAAATCAATGAAGCTTAGGTACCCATTTTTGTTTGGGTCCTTGTAGGTTAGTAACTAAGCTCTTTGGTACCCAAATAGCCTTCTTCTTTGGGCCAACAATGGGTGTACCAATAAACTTAGCTTTCACACCTTTCACACTTTTGGTAAGCACATAGCAAGAATCAAAAGGTATAGCATTAACAAGGTTCTTACTTTGGTTCTTTTTATTGCAATTATGCTCTAAGTGCCCAACTTGCTTGCATCTATTGCAAAATCGACCATTGCCCTTCACAAAGCTAGGCTTTGGAGTTGCAAAGGCCGACTTGCCTTTCTTGGGGGTGTAGCCCAATCCCTCTTTGTTAAGAGAGAACCTTTGGCTACCCAAGCACTTAAGCAAGCGGGCCTCACCACCATAGGCTTTGCCTAGGGCGTGAGTGAGCTCATCCACCTCTTTCTTGAGAGTCTCATTCTCAACCATTAGTGAGACATCACAAGTGAAACCATCACTAGTAGAGGAGGTAGAGTCAGTGGTGGTGGATGAAGAGCTATAAGAAGGGTTAGCATTTGACATGATGATAGGTTCATACGAGGATTCATCAATTATATCACATGTAACACCTATATCACATGATACAACAACCTCCTTCTTTGCTTGTTGCTCAAGTAGCAATGAGTGAGCTTTTTCAAGCTTGGAATGAGCCTTACCAAGATCCTCATGGTCTTCCACTAGACTCTCATGAGTGGTCTTAAGCTCACTAAGAACTTTCTCAAGTATTGCTACTTTCATTGAAAGCTTCTTACACTCCTTGTTCTTGGCAATAGCTATGTCTCTAGTTTGTTGCATCTAGTCATATAGTTGTTCTTTAGTTGGTTCATCATCATCATTTTTATTATCATTATCATTATCATTATTATTATCATTATCACTATCACTATCATGAGCATATTCCATTTCACTTTCATCATCACTCTCATCATATAATACCTTAGTTTCTTTGGCCATGAGGCATGAAGAGGATGAATCAAATAGTGATGGCTTCTTGTTGATAGCAATGGAAGCAAAAGCCTTGTTGGATGATGATTCTTCTTCTTTATCATCATCACTTTCCCAAGTGACCACATAGGCTCCATTTTTGCCCTTCTTGAAAGTCATCTTGGCTTCTCTCTTTTTCTTCTCAAACTTGCCCCTCTTGTTATTCTTCTTCTTGTCATAGGGACATTCGGCTTGAAGATGTTTGGTGCTATCACAATTGAAGCACTTCCTTTGTTGCTCATTACTCTTGAAATGGTCATTTCTCTTTTTGAAGCCTCTTCTCTTAATGAACATGTGACCCATTTTCTTGACTACAAGAGCAAGTGCCTCATCATCAATTTCAAAATCTTCACCTTCATTATTGTCTTCTTCTTCTTCTTCTTCTTCTATGATGATAGCTTTGCCCTTGGAGGAGATGGCCTTGAATGCCACGGTCTTCTTCTTCTTCTTTTCTTCCTCCTTCTCCTTCTCATCAACATCTTGATCATACTTGTCAAAGGTCAATACCTCTCCAAGCAAATCATTGGGCTTAATTGCATCAAGCCCATCTCTTTGTAGCATCATGATCAACATTTTGAATCTTTTTGGTAAGCTCAACAAGAACTTGTGGCAAAAATCTTGGTCTTGTGTCTTGTGCCCTAAGCTCTTGAGATCATTCACAATGACTTGCAATCTATAAAACATTTCTAAGATTATTTCTTCTTCTTTCATCTTGAAGTTCTCAAACTCACTCTTGAGCCCATATAGCTTGGCACTCTTCACAACCTTAGTGCCCTAATATGTTTCACTCAACCTTGTCCATACTTCATTTGCCAATTCTAAATCCTTGATGCCCTCAAATACTTTTGTGTCAATACCATTGTAAAGTGTATTGAGAGCCATTCCATTACATGTTCTATTTGCTCTATCTTTATCGGTGAGATGATTGGGATCAATGATAGCAAAATCATTCTCGGTGACTTGCAATACTCTCTCATGAATAGAACCAAGGTACATTGTTATTTTTCTCTTCCAATGAGCAAAAGAACTAACACCATCAAAGAACGGTGGCTTGCCCCCAACATGATTGAACACAATTTAAGCCATTTTTCACACCGAAGGATGTTAAGCCTTGATTAAAACGGTGACCACAGCTCCGATACCACTTGTAAGGTCCTAGATGGCTAGAGGGGGGTGAATAGCCTATAAAAAATATCCTACAAGAATCACTAAGCAAACTTGTTAGAATAACAAACGGCACAAAGAGAGTTTTGCTTAGCCTACGGTTGTGATGCAAGCCTCCTATCCACAAGTCTAGTAGATTATGATCTCTAGTTCACACAAGGGCTATGTCACTAATCTTACACTAGAGAGCAAGCTAACAACACTACTAGCAAAGCTACTACTAGAGCTACACAAGATAAACTAGTAAAGTAAAAGTGAGAGAGAAGATTGTGAATCTTATACCGACAGTGGAGTGAAGATGTTGCCAATCACCAAGATAATATACAATCAAACAATATTGACAACAACACAATATGAAGACCAATCTCTGGGAGACAAGTGACACAATATTTTTGTTCACCCGGTGTTCACTTGTGCACCAACAAGCTACATCACCGGTTGTGTCGACCAACACTTAGATGGTTCCTCGGTGTGACCCTCAAGTCACTTGCCCCTCAAGGCACACCCCACAAGGCACCACAAGACACCACTCTCAAGTGAGGTAACACAATGACACGCGCAATCCACTAGAGTTGCTTTTGGCGCTCCGCCGAGGAAAGCACAAGAACCTCTTACAATCAACCGGAGGTGGCCAAGGACAATCTCCTTCTCTTGCCAACGTCTCCAACAATCTCCAAGCCGGCTAGGAGCGGTACTCTCCAAGGGTAACAAGAAATCCACCAGCTATACCACCCACAAGTGCCACTAGATGCCCTCAAGCTATGCAATGCACTTTGGGATCACTCAATCTCACTATTGATTTGCAATCAAGCAAGAGAGATGAGTGGGAGGGAGAAGCTCTAGCTCAAAGGATGCACAAGAATGTTAGAAATCACAAGAGACCTCCCCAAGGGCCGGCCAACAAGTATTTATAAGCATCCCATCCAAATAGAGCCGTTATACCCCTTCACTGGGTCTTTTTCGGGATGACCGGATGCGCCGGTCATAACTGACCGGACGCGCTCAACCGCGTCCGATCCTCCAACGGTCACTGACCCCAATGGTCAAACCAACGACCGGACGCGCCTAGGGCAATGACTGGAACGCGCCTGTCAAATGACCGGACGCGCCCGTCAAACGATCGGACGTGCCGATCGCGCTGTTCCGCGCGCCGGCGAAGCAACGACCGGACGCGCCCCTCACAACGACAGGACGCGACAGTGCCCGCGTCCGGTTAGAGTCTAGTAAGCTCCCTCAATGATCGGACGCGTCCGATCGTGTGTGACCGGACGCGCCCCGCGTCCGATCGTGGCACCCACGCATCGAATAACCGATAAGACTTCCCCTCTTAATAGTTCGGCTATCAATCCTAAACCACTCACACCCTCTATGGTGTCTTGAGTGCAAAACAAAATGGCCCTATGGTTATACCTTTGCCTTGAGCCCATTTTGTTTTTCCAAAAGATACGATCCACTTCATATCATCACATGACTGTCTCGATCCATCGACCTTGACTTCACTTGCTCTTCACCGTTGCATTGGTCCGTCGGCGCCAAGTCTTGCTCAAGATTCACCATCGCATGGTCCTTCGCTTTAAAGCCTCGACTTGCCCTTCACCTTCACAACCGGTCCATCAAGCCAAGCATCACCTCGGTCTTCATCATCTTGGTCACATGAGTCAATGTCATGTCTCATATTCAATGACCACCTTTATCTAAATCGTCCACTTAGATACAAAGGTTAGTTCTAGGTTTCATCAATTAGCCAAAACCAAACTAGGGACTTTCAATCTCCCCCTTTTTGGTAATTGATGACAACCCTCACAAAGATGATTTTGATAATAGAAGTTTTGAACTTGTCATATTTGTCCAATCATTTTCCTCATAAGTAAAGTTTGGACAATTATCACAAGCTCGGTTTTGGTAGCATTAGCTCTCCTTACATATGTGCATAGAGTTTGGATTGAAAGCTTTGCACATATGCATAGATAGAAGTGTTGAGAGAGCAATTCTACCAAAATAATGCTAAGGTGTAAGAAATGAACCTTTGAAGCGTGATACCAATCGGAGTTGCCTTTTATACCATCCTTAGCATCATGAGGTAACTAGACATCCATCACAACTCAAGAACCCCGTGAGATCAACATTATAGTAAAGGTTCTTGGACCACTTATAAAGATTAAGGCACGTCTAGATACCACATGTAAACTATTCCTATGCATGCTAGTAGATCATTTCATCATTCAAGTTCTATACTAGCATTGCACCACACAAGCATGTATATTGAATTTAAAAACATGTGCAATGAGCAAGTCATATGAGAATGCACAAACAAATGCAACAACTTTGTTTATGAGCTTGCTCCCCCTACTTGTGTGCATCAAAATTTTATTTACCCCTTTATCATGTTGAATCATCTTTTTCTCTCCCCCTTTGTCAACAACTTACCCAAAAATGGGATCAAATTGTGGAGAGAAAAACAATGGTAGATGGAGTAGGTTAGAATTTATCAAATTTGGTTCAACCTAGAACACTTGCCAAAGATATTTAATTCGATTTGAACCAAAGACAAGCTTCTTCACACCTCATAATAAGGGTTATCTTGCCTATGTTGAATTAAACACGTATAGCAAATCTTCTAGATTCAACACTAGGTTTGCAAGCTCACAAACATGTCATATGCCACCACTGGATCAAAACAAGCATAGAAGCAATAGTGGTAACATATATCCATCAAATTCATTTGATTTATCATGAATGCTTATGCGTACCACTTATTATGTCTACATGCTCTAGCAAGTCCTTAGCATAGGATGAATGACATGTCAATCAATTTTACCTTGCAATGTTGAAGGAGAGGCATGTCAAGAAGTGGGTGGGGTGCATTCAACTCATGTTGGAGAAATCAAGAATGTTCAACTCATTCCTTAGCTTGCAAAACTTCTTTTCATCAAGGGGCTTGGTGAGAATATCGGCAAGTTGATCATCGGTGCCAACACTTTCAATAACAATATCTCCCTTTTGTTGATGATCTCTAATAAAATGATGCCTTATGTCAATATGCTTTGTTCTTCCATGTTGAACCGGGTTTTGTATCATCTTGATTGCACTTTCATTATCACATAGCAATGGCACATTCTTGAAGTTGAGACCATAATCCTTCAAAGTTGATTTCATCCATAGCAATTGTGCACAACAACTCCCCACACTCACATATTCAGCTTCGGCGGTAGAGATTGCCACACTATTTTGTTTCTTTGAGGACCATGACACAAGTGATCTTCCAAGTAATTGACATGTGCCACTTGTGCTCTTTCTATTGATTTTGCAACCCCCATAGTCAGAGTCCGAATATCCAATCAATTCAAACTTTGACCCCTTGGGATACCATAGTCCAACATCTCTTGTTTGCTTCAAATACCTCAATATTCTCTTTGTGGCCGTGATCTAGGTGAGGCTTGATATCTAGCACACATACAAACACTAAACATGACATCCGGCCTTGATGTGGTGACATAGAGTAGACTTCCAATCAAAGACCGATATTCCTTTTGATTCACCATTTTACCATCCAAATCACTATCCAAATTGCTATTTGTACTCATTGGAGTTGAAATTGGCTTTGCATCTTGCATTCCAAACTTCTTCAACATGTCCCTTATGTATTTCCCTTGACTCACAAATATCCTATTCTTCAATTGCTTGACTTGGAGACCAAGGAAGTAGCTAAGTTCACCAATCATAGACATTTCAAACTCTTTAGCCATCATAGCACCAAATTCTTCATAATAATCTTGATCGGTTGATCCAAAGATGATGTCATCGACATATATTTGCACTATGAATAGATCATTTCCAATCTTCTTGGTGAATAGAGTTGTATCAACCTTGCCCATCTTGAATCCCTTAGAGAGAAGAAAATCCCTTAGCCTCTCATACCATGCTCTAGGTGCTTGCTTTAAGCCATATAAAGCCTTCTTCAACTTGTACACATGGTTGGGTTTCTTGTCATCTTCAAATCTAGGAGGTTGCTCAACAAAGACTAACTCATTGATGATCCCATTGAGAAATGCACTTTTGACATCCATTTGATATAATTTAATGTTGTGTGCACAAGCATAAGCCAATAGAATCCTTATTGCCTCTAATCTTGCCACAGGAGCATATGTCTCATCATAGTCAAGACCTTCTACTTGAGTGTAACCTTGAGCGACTAGTCTTGCTTTGTTTCTCACCACAATGCCATCTTGATCTTGCTTGTTTTTGAACACCCATTTGGTTCCAATCACATTGTAGTCATTTGGCCTTTCTACCAATTCCCAAACATCATTTCTTATGAAATTGTTAAGCTCTTCTTGCATAGCCATGATCTAATCGGCATCCTTCAAAGCTTCTTCTATTTTCTTTGGTTCTATGGTTGACACAAATGATGCATGCTCACAAAACATAGCCAATCTTGATCTTGTTTGCACACCACTTCTAATATCACCAATAACACTATCAATAGGGTGATCTCTTGCAACATGTTGTGGTTGGAGTACTTGCACTTGATTGCTTGAGCTTGGTTGATCATTTGATGTATCTTGATGAGATGAACTAGCACTATGATCTTGCACTTGAGAGTCACTAGCTAGCTTGAATGGAGAATTGAGCACTTGACCTTTATCATCATCTTGAATATCAATAACTTGCTTTGCTCTAATGTCCCCAATGTCCATGTTCTTCATTGCTTCCACCAATAGAGTTCTACCAACATCATCTAGATTCTCTTTTTTATCTTGTGACCCATTGGTTTCATCAAATTGCACATCATAGACTTCTTCTAGAATGCCACTTAAATTGTTCCAAACTTTATAAGGTTAGTCCTAGGTTTCATCAATTAGCCAAAACCAAACTAGAGACTTTCAACGTGTCATGCTGGGGTTGGTCCACGTGGCTTGCTGACGTCAGCATGACGTTGTCATAATGGTTCCGAGCCGACAGGTGGGTCCCAGCTGACGTCAGCATGACGTCATCAACGTCGTCAGTTCTGACAAGTGGGTCTAGGGTCACTGACATGTGGGTCCAGCCAAAGTCAACGTTGGTCAACGTCGAGTCAACGGTCAACGGTCAACAGTCAGGGTCACTGACATGTGGGCCTGGTCTGCTGACGTCAGCATGATGTCAGCATGACGTCACCTCGGTTGTGCTGGCTTCTAACATGTGGGTCCTACGTGACGTCATCGTGACGTCAACGTCTAACGTGTGGGTCCAGGGTGTCCGTGTCACTGACTGGTGGGGTCGGGGTGCTGACGTCATCATGATGTCACTGTGGCAGTCTCCACTGCTGACATGTGGGTCCCACGTGACGTCATCACGATGCCAGTATGACGTCACCATCTGACGTGTGGGTCCAACAATATTGTGTCGCAGACATGTGGGGCCAGGTCAACAGTCAATGTTGACCGGTCAACGGTCAATACGGGCTGGGTCCGAGCTAAGCCGGTTGGGCTTCGGGTTGGACCGGGCTGGGCCGAACACGTGGCAAGCTGTGGCTCTGCCACGTCGTAGCCGTGGGCCTCCATTGGGCTGTGGCCTTCGGCTTTGGGCATTGGCGTGGCTCACGGTGGACCAAGAGGCACTGGTCCATGGACCGCAGAATGGTTCACGGTGGACCGAGTCCACCCGTCGCCTCCCAGGTGTGGTCCAGGTACTCCAGGTGCACGCGCAGGTGGCCGGTGAGGGGGGTGTTCCCCTATTTCTCCCACGGCGGTGCTCCTGCCGGCGGCGATCTTCACTGATGAGCCTCAGTGGCGAGGCTGGTGTCCAATTGGGGAGGGGAAAAGCTTCCCTGAGTCATGGCGACTACATCGGTGGGGTCGAAGTGGCGGCCAGGGCTTCCCAAGGTGCTGGCCACGGCGAGCGGTGGCTCGAGCTCGACGATGTACGGTAATGGCATGGTAGTAGCGATAAAAGTCGGTCATGTGGTACGTATGAGTGTCACAGTGCTCTAGCGAGCTCGTTGAGCAAGTCGAGGGAACTTCTAGAGCCTCCGGTGGTCTTGGCTACGGTGGTGGCTAGTTTCGGCCAAGGCGACGGTCCGGTGGTGAACAGCGCAGGCGTGCAGGAGCACCACTAGGCGTCGGTGGGGTGGTCACGGCGTGGTCGCGGTTATGTGCGTGGGTGCATGTGTACCCAGGGGCCGGAGACGGCCTTGGCCTACGCGCTCATGGGTGTGGCAGAGTCCGGCGGCGAGCAGAGGAAGAACCGGGGGCTCACCGTAGGTGTTGTGGAAGAAAGGATGGCGGTGCAGTGACGATTTGTGGCCGTGTAGCTCCGGAAGCAGTGTCGTGCAGTGTCGTGGCGTCGTCCTTGCTCTGGTGGCTTCGGAGGTGCTTCGTCGGTGCCTCCTTCTTCTTTCTCCCTCCCCCTTCCTTCTTCCTCTCCTGGCTCTCTCTCTCTCTTGGCTCGGGTGTGCAGAGGGTGGCCACCAAGTGGTGGCAGGGCGTTGGGAGCTTAGGGCGCTTGGGCAATCGAGGCCGGGCTTTTATAGCCGAGCTCCTAGCTCCTATGGCGGACGGTGATCGAGCGGTGGTGGTGTGATCAGTGGCATCCACGGGCTCACGTGCGATGGCGTAGGCGCGGCGCAAGGGTCGCGTGGGTGCGACGCCAAGGAGACAAGGCCATGCCTCGGGCGTGACCCCCTGGCCCACTCCTGCCACCGCTGTCAGGCGACGGTCGCGTAGGCGGTTGAGGCGTGGGTAAGGAAGACGACACTATGGACAGGGGTGGCTAACATGCGGGGCCCGCGTGGCAGCGGCTGAAAGTGAAAACGGGAAACGCGCGGGCATGGGCGACGTGCGGCTGACGCGTGGGGCCAAGCGGCAGCTGGCGGGGCTGGGCGCGCGGGCGTGAGCGGCGTGTGGGCTGGCTGCTGGGCCTGCGCAGCTCATGGGCCGGCTCGCGCTGCGCGCTGGCGGGGCTGGCCGGTTGCTGGCTGGGCCGTGAAGCTGAGTAGGCCGAGGCGGCTTGCGAGGCCTTCTTCTCCCTTTCTTCTTTTCTTTTCTCTTTTTCATTTCTTTTCCATTATTTGAATTCAAATTTGGTTTGAAATTTGAATTCCAAACTGATGTAACTTATTCATTGGTGTTTAGGGAATTTTGTTTAGCTATTTTGTATATCAACATTGGTGTAGTTTGTTATATATAGAATTAGTTCTTCTTTTATTACACATTTATCCTTGGATTTGAATAGTGATTACTTTATGGTGTGTTTCTTAGAAAAAGTTGTTAAGCATAACATAAAGCAAATGAAAATCCAAATCACAATTTGAGTTAACAATGTATGCAACATTTCATTTGTTAGAATTTAAATAAACATAATTGGTTTTAGACATGCCATGCTTATGTGCTAACTTGGGTTGGGTTAGACCTAATGCATCTCATAGGTTGGGTTTCTATACATGACACTCATCATCACATGGAAGTTTTGAGAAAAATTTTGTATTTGGTATTTTTGGTGTGTGGATTTTTGGGTTGTTACACCTTCCCCTCCGCAGCTCCTCCCCTGGAAGGCAGCGTCGGCTCCCCGTGCAAGACTAGATGGTGCCGCCTCCCTCCTCCAGATCCGGCCGGCGGTGCCTCCCTCCTCTAGATCCGGCCGCCGGCGCCTCCCTCCTCCCCTCGCTCCACCCAGATCCAGCCGACATGCCTCCCTCCTCCAGATCTGCCACAACTACCGCCATGACCCCCTAGACCCGCTCCCCCTCGTCAACCTCCAGCCATCGGAGTCCCTTCCGCCTAGATCCACCATAATCCTAGCCTTTCCCCTCCATCAGCTCCTAGATCCGCCCCCCCCCCCCCCCCCGTCGCCTGCTCTATCTGAGGATGGGTCTTTCACGGGTGCTCTCCAGTGCGTTGGCATGGGCGACACCGTCACTGCCCGCTCGCTGGGGAGTTCGCCTGAGCCTGGTCCGCGCGTGGCACGCAGCCACGCCGGTGCCGCCAACCCCAGCCCCTATGTGCCGATGGCCTCCCAGGCGCCCATAGCCTCCATTACGTCATCCGGTAAGGTTGGGAGATCACCGGCTGCTGCCCACTCCGTGCCGCCACCGCCGCCGGCCACCATCCCCGTGCTGGCGGCCTCCTCCGTCACCTCCCTCCTTTTCTCCGCAATGGACTGCGGAGACCCTTCCCCTAGCGTGACCCCCATGGCGGCCGGGTCCGGTCTGCTGGTGGTGGACGAGTCTTGGGTGCTCGTCAAAGACGTCTCGGAAGGTGATGACGGGGTTGACGACGACGACGACGATGCGGCTCCTACGGTGACTGCGCGGACTCTCTTCCCATCACCGGCGCCTCCGTTGCCGGATGCCCTGGCCACTGCCATCTCCCTAGGGCCAACGAGTGGCCCATCTCCGGGGTTGTCGTCCTCCCTTTCCCCCCACGCTGCCCCTTCCATCCTGGTGGCAGCTCGGTGGGGCGCTCCAAGGCCTATCACTGGGCCGACGCGGACATCGATGACTCTGAAGGCGAGGGGCCGCCGACTGCCTTCCCGACCCCCTACCTCGACGCGATTCTTCTTGGACTGCAACAACCGAGGACGTCGCCACGATCGGTGAGAAACCGCCACACTCCGGTGACGGCGTCCGTCGGTCAACAGGCACCAACGCGGCCTGCCGCACGGGTGCCCGCACATCATCGCCTTGGCCCCCTGTCCACGTGCTGTCATGGTGACAAGGTTGCTAGGGCGAGTCACGCACGACGTCGTGGTGCTCGTGGGTGAAGGCACCGTCGTCATCGGAGGGGTTTGCCGTCCCACATCGACCATGTTGTCCGGGCCGCGAGCGGTGCTGCCAACCGTGTGCCGACCCATCAGAGACTCGGTCCTCGAGTTTCCTCTAGTCAGCATCGCCGTTTCTCTGCTCCTAATCCAGATGGATGGCGCGAGGTGTTGCCACGCGCGACGGAGGACGGTCGCAGCAGCCAGAGACCGACTGTGGTGCGATCGCCGAGTCGCCGTCCATCGCAGCGCGTCCCCGAGGCCCTACACGGCAAGTGCTTCAACTGTCTCTCCTCCTCCCACCGTGTGGCAACTTGCAGGCTGCCGCCACGTTGTATGCGTTGTCACTGTTTCCGACACATCGCGCGTGACTGCAAGTGGCGGCGTTCAGTGGTGACCACTGACACGGCAGGAGGCTGCACGGTGGCGTCCAGCCCACATTTGCATCATGGGCACTTGCAGCACTGCTGGCCGACAGCCCTAGGGACCCCATGTCTGGTGGGTGCGCTGTGGTGACAATGCCAGCATCACCAATACAGAGTGATGATGTGTTGACACTAGCGGTGCAACCTGAGCCTGAGCTCGCGGTGGATCGTTGCTCGGAGGCTCCGTGTCGTGCCTTCGATCCCATGTTGGACGAGGTGGAGGCAAGTCTGATTATGAGGTCACTTCCATGTCCCTCGTTTGATGATGCCATACAACAATGCTCGCAGGGGCCTGTTACGCCTGGGCCGATGACATCCGTGATGTATGGTGGTGAGATCTCACCATCATCGCCAGACTTGGCCCCGCGTCGCTTGCCTCAGCCGGATCCGGAGGTTACGGAGGTAAAGTTGCTGGGGCGAAACCGTGGATCATCGCTTGGCGATGAGGGCCACAACACTCAACCTCCGCCGGCTGAGGTGCACCTGTTGGCGCAATTGGAGGCGAGGATATGTATCCCGCTCGAGACCCCGCTGCTCAGCAAACCAAGGCTGAGGAGGTCCAGGACACCTACAACGACGATGATTGTGCGTCGGAGTAGGAGGCTTGCTGCCAAGACCAAGGCCTCCAACCCGACCGTTTAAGCACAAAATGTGTTGAAGCAAAAGTTGGGGATCGTTGACAGGCCACAGGGTCCGAACTTGGTGGACTTCGACAGTATCAAGGCCTTCTTTGCTGAGCCGCCGTCGCCCTCCAAACAGGAGGCCCTTCAGGCGCTCTTCGGTCTAGACTTCGATCCCGTTGACTGGGAGCTGAACCTCGCCGGCCTTGAGGATGAAGGTTTTTAGCCGTTGAGTTGCCCTGCTCACCGTGTAGATTTTTCTTTTTATTGTGTAATCACAACCTCGTGAGCTTTAACGGTTGTTTCTGGTTCGGTAACCACAAATTACCGTTCCAGATTTAATTTGTAAAACTCTACTTCTGCTTAATGAATACCGTGCCAATGATACGTTCGAGAAAAAAAATGAAATGCATGGTCGGGACCGGGACAAGAAGTCTGCTTCATTGGATCGCAATTGGCAGGTATTCTTGCCGTTTCACGTAGAAGGATATATGTACTGTACGGGACATTAAAATATGTACTGTACGGGACATTAAAATGTGTGATTCAACACTAGTTCGCCGTCAGCTGAACGCTTCCCAGAATATAATCCCTGATCATCGTAGAAAAGTGTGTTAGGAGTACATTTATTTAGTATCGTCGTGGCACGAGATTTTTGGCGCCGTACTTACGGAGAATATATATACTGTACGTACTAGCTATAGTACAGTAGTACTAGTAATTTCAGGGCAAATAGACACTAGATGTGTACAGTAGGTCAGCACATAGAGTATGTGGCGAGAGTACGCAAGGCACGGTAAATCAGGTGGTTTGCCTTCCATTGGCCCAGCTAAACGCAAGCAAAAGGTGCTAGATGTCGGACTTCCACAACAGGCTATAGTAATTATAGTACTACTTTAATTAAGTTGGCAGCATCCTCTAAACAGTTTAATTAACATGTACTACCAGTACAAACAACCTTGCATGCTTATGATTTGCTCAGAGCAAGACTAAGGCCTTGTTTAGATGCACTCCAAAAGTTGAAATTTTTTTACTCTCTCTCCATCACATCAATCTTTGGACCCATGCATGAAGTAGTAAACGTAGGTAAAAAAATAACTAATTACACAGTTTAGTTAAAAATCACGAGATGAATCTTTTGAACCTAGTTGGTCCATGATTGGACAATATTTGCCAAATAAGACGAAAGTGGTACTATTTATCGGGTTGAAATTTTTTCGCAATCTAGACGTGGCCTAATAATCAGAGGCGGAACCCGGGGAAGGGGGCAAGCACAGTAGATTCATTTAAATACCTATATAGATATTTGTATTTATAGCACAAAAATATTAATTTCACCTATTTTTTATTAAAATGTGATGATTTTAGTTAGAAATAATGTAGGTTTTTTTTGAAAATTTGTTCAAACATATAATTATGTATATTTTATCACACTAAAAAATACGATCACATTTATCCGGCCCCACTTAATCAAAATCGCTGGTTCCGCCTCTGCTAATAATATAGCCGGCTGCTGGCTATATGAAAACTTACCGTCAACCTATCAGCCCACTTGTGTAATAGTTAGTTGGTTTACAGCCCACTTGTCTGTCTCACAAAATTTTTTAGTTTTTGTGCATAAGCTCGCTGTGAGCTTATAGTTCGCTTCTCTTCTCTCTTCTTCTCATCTCTTCATGTCAACATTGAGCCCACTTACAGACCCTTGTTATGCTTGCTCTCAAGAGCTTACGGCGGCTATAGCTCTTTGGAGAAAGGAACTCCTCGCGCGATGATTCCTTTCTGCCGGCGGCCTGCAAATGCCGGTGATCCAGGTCTCCTCCAGGCTGCAGACACCGGATCCACAGGGAGGAGTTGTATTCGTCGGTTGGTTCCCATCGAGATGGATGTAGTACAGCCAACTTGCATGCATCCGATTCATTCACCATGCATGTATGTACAAGATGTACTGTAAAGCAGACGTGATGACTGATGAGCTCCAGTCTCCAGGCTTCAGCTGACCTGACCTGCACAACTCCTCAGCTAGCGCTCAGCTGGGCTGTGCTGCCCCGGTCGTCTGCACTTGTTACCTGCAGGAAGCTTCGTTCACTCGCTCGTGGACATGGCCCATGGACATGCATGCATGCGTATGGATGGAGAGCGATGGCATGCCATTTCTACTGATGAGACCTAGCTAAGCTAGCTAGCCGCCGGCAACGTTATTACATTAACCTTGTTAATTACATAGTGACATAGCGGCCGGGATGCAAGCATATGGTTAGCTCTGCCAGGACGTGTTGTTTGACCTAGCTAGCTAAATAACCTACTCCTGCTAGCGCCCAGCGGTGTCCTCTAATACTTCCACGTGGCGCGGCGCGGCGCCGTACGACGTTGAGCGGCCTGTCCTCTTGCACTGCGCACGCACGTACGCTACGCACTTGGATTCGGTCAGTCTCTTAATACTTTGATGATCCCACCCCAACTAGGACGTCCTGGAATTACTATATTGACAGCGTCATTTAGGCACTCCATCGAGGGTTCCAGCTACGCTAATCCAGGACGGACGGACGTGCTATGTATTTCCGTGTGATGAATGCACGAACGAATTCCTAGCTTGTTTTGCACTACTGCCAATTCATTCCACAATTCTGTTTTTTTTACGGAGGAAATCATTCCACAATCCTAGCTACGACAGCGATTTTATTTAATTATTTGATCGTCCGTCCGTCCAATCAAACTAGCGCAGTTTGACTACACCAACAATGACAGTGAGCAGACCAACGAGGCATGCTCCCCTGAAATGCTTGCGGGCTCTCGGCTTCTCTGCCTGCACGGCTGCACGCAGCACAGCACAGCACCGCCGCCGATAAACGCGCTGCAACGTCGCTCCCATGCCTCCCTGCAATGCAAGTAACACACCAAACCAAACACAGACAGACACCAGCAGGGAGCTCAAGATCCAGCGAAGAAGCCAGGGCACGCACGCTGCTTGCCATGGCTCCCTCGTCGTCGCTACGCCGCACGGCCGCGGCCTTCGTCTTCGTCGAGCTCCTCGTCCTGGCGTCTCTGCTGCCGCAGCTGCAAGCGGCCAGGACGACGCCGCCGACCGATGCCCAGGGACGTGTACAACAGCAGCACGAGGAGGAGGTGCGCGCCGCCACGACGACGACGAGGAGTAGCAGCAGCTCCACACCTGCGTCGTCAGAGTCTGTGCAAGAAAGGCCGCCCCCGCTCGCGCTGCCGCTGCTGCTGCTGCCACCACCGCCGCCGACCACCACCATTGAGGAGGCGTCAGCTCCCCGCAGCCGGATGCTCGGCTCCGTGCCCAGCCCTGGCGTCGGCCACTAGCTATTAGATACCTCCACACCACACGTTGAGAAGTCAGAACAAACAGATGGAGAGACAGGAAATCACCACCACACCACACGTTTATTTAGCCTTATTAAGCGCCGACTGCAGCGATGCGATGGCTACCTCTAGCAACATTCCGAACGGAAGCTTTTCATGTGCTACTAGGTAGGCGCCGTCGGCAGAGCCGCAGCGGAGAATGAGTCCATCTTCTCGCATTCTCATGGAATCAGAGACAAGGAGATGCAGATGACAAGAAATTGAGCGTGTTGCATCGTCCTGGGGTCAGTGCCCAGCCGGATCCTGGGGTCAGTGCCGATCCCCGGCTTCGGGCACTAGTTTTAGCCTGGTACGTACCTCGTATGGCGGCGCTCTGATGACATACCACCACCTCGATCACGCTGCTAGTCTGCTTGCACCCTAACCTAGCATGACACAACGCAACGACGAGGATCTAAAACGCACACGTGTTTAGGCGTCGGGCACGACTGAATCGCCTCGCCTCGCACCTTGGCAGTTGGCACCGGACGATCGATCTAGAGTCTTTTTCACATAGACTGAACCTTGTAACTTGAACAATTCATGAAAGTGAGGCATATTTTTACAAGGGATGAAAGAAATCCACGCTGTGACACATAAGTATAACCTCTACAGCTTTTTTTTAACAATCCATGTTGGTTTATAATTTGGGACGGAGGGAGTAGAAAATAGAGGGTGTCTGACATGTGGGCCCTTATACACCAGCCGGGCGTGGCCACACGTCATTGACCAGCCCACGATGCGCAGTAGTACTGTCTCCGCTCCGTAGTCCGTACGTATGCAGGGGCAGTGCTGCGAGACGTACACAACCGCACGCAACGTCGAGGAAGACGACGGGCCGGGCGGCGAAGGATAATGCGCCATGTGACCTCAGACAGGGGGCGCGTGGGTTGCGCTTGGCGTTTGTGCCACGACGGCGGACTGGCGGAGACGCCATCGCCGCCATGAGCAGAGCTGAAGGCGACGTTGAAGGGTAGCTCATTCGTCGTCCCTGCCCAGTGCCCAATCAGCAGCGTCGTTTTTTTCTCGTTGCTGCCGCGCTGGCAAATTCGACGTTACCAAATGAGACAGAGACCAGTGCCTTTCCAGGTTTAGGGCCTTCAGGCTCGATCGAGATCTAGAAGAAAATCCTCGGATCAAGAGCATGCACGCAGGTCGTAATTAAGTGAGTCGATGGGCCATCAGCCACAAAATCCTCGGATCGATCTCAGCCTCATCAGCCTTGACCGATTCAGCACGGCGGCTACGTCGTCTTTGGAAATAAAAAAGAAGTCGCGATTCTTTTTGCCGGCCTGCAGGTGCCGGTGATCCAGCAGACAGTAGAGGAGTCACGTTGTATTGTATATTCCGGTCGAGATGTACAGCACAGCAGCCAACTATCTGCTTCTGCAGCTTCCCAACTTGCATTCAGACGTACGTCGTATGAGCTCGCTCCAGCTGATCGATGACCTGACCTGCACGACTTCTCAGCCCCGGCCGGCCATCATTCCATGCATCTCCATCCATCGCATATGGAAATGCTCCGTCGTCTGCGGTCTGCCTGGACCAGAGGAAGCTAATTCGTTTACTCGTCAGACAAGGAAAAAAAATATTACGTACGGGCACCGTGCAGCTGCCCACTCAAGATGACGACGTGGGTAGGCTCGGTAAAATTGGCTCGGCAGATCGGCTTGCAACCACGTGTCGCAGGCTCACGGGACAACCAATTTTTTTTCCGACGACGCCAGCTGCCGCCATGCATGGCCATGGTCCATGGATCGATCGAGAGCTGCTGAGCGATGCCATGCCTGAGTCCTCGATCGCCGCCGGCAACATTATTACATTAACCTTATTACAGAGGAGTAGTGTCGTGTAGTGGCATGCGTATATGGTTAATTGGTTATTAGCTAGCTCTGCTAGCTAGCACGTACGTGTTGTTTGACCTAGCTAATTAACCTACTGGACTGCTGCCAGCGCCCAGCGGTGTCCTGCTCTAATCCTTCCACGTGGCGCGGCGCGGCGCCGTACGACGGCGAGGCTGTCCTCTTGCACTGCACACGCACGCACGCACACGTACACTTGGATTCGGTCCAGTCTTATACTTTGAGATGATCCGACCCAAAATTATATACGTACGGCAGCCGGTACGGCCACTTGGACGGCTTTGGAACTTGGAATGGATCGAATTGACAGCGTCATTAACAAACGCGAGGGCGGGCTCCAGCTAATCCCGGACGGACGGACGGACGCCATGTGAAAATGAACGAACGAACGGATTCCTAGCTTGTTTATTTTGCACCACTGCCAATTCCTACAGCGATTCTATTCAATTACTACTAAATTTTTTATCTCAAGTTTTGACCACTCGTCTTATTTAAAAATTTGAGCTAGATGTTAAATCTTTTGTCATGGTTTATTTTATTAACAAAAGTTCTTCGAGAATGACTTAAATTTGATTATGTTTGGATAAATTTTTTGAATAAGACGAGCGATCAAACTTGGGATAAAAAAAGTTAAACGAATTAGTACTATTCATTATTTGATACATTGTCCATCCAAATCCAACTATAGTGCAGTTTGACCACGCCAAGGTAAAAGACCAGGAGCAGTGAGCAGAGCAATGCAACGAGCTAAAAGGCAGGTGTTGCATGCTGTACTGCAGTGGCCTCGATCGCGCGCTCTTGAGTCTTGTCTCCCCCGGAAATGCTTGCGGGCTCTCAGCTTCTCTGCCTGCACAGCACAGCCTATAAATACAGTATGCTGCAACCTAACGTCGCTCACATTCATCCTTGTCCCTGGCTCCCAGCAAGTGCTCCATACATAGTACACCAAGCCATCACACAGACACGTACCAGCGGAGACCGACCGCGGAGCTCAACATCGAGCCAGCAACAAGACAACAAGGGCACGCACGCACGCACCTTGCCATGACTCCGTCGTCGTCGCTACGCCGCACGGCCGCGGCCTTCGTCGTCGTCGCGCTCCTCCTCCTGGCGTCACCGCCGTCGTCTCTGCTGCAGCTGCAAGCGGCCAGGACAACGCCGACCGATGGCCATCAGGGACGACGTGTACAGCAGCAGGAGGAGGTGCGCGCCCCGACGACGACGACGACGACGAGCAGTAGCGGTTCCGGATCCACACCTTCGTCCGCGTCAGGGCAAGAAAGGCCGCCCCCGCTCGCACTGCTGCTGCTGATGCCGCCGCCGCCGCCGACCACCATTGAGGAGGCGTCAGCTCCCCGCAGCCGGATGCTCGGCTCCGTGCCCAGCCCCGGCGTCGGCCACTAGCTTCCTCCTGCTGCACCTCCCTCCACGCCCCGCCCGCCCATCACCCATGTTCGAACACCTCAGCCACCTCTTCTGCCAAGAACTAGTAGCCTACTACTAACCATGCGTGCGTACTACTTTGTAATCTCAGTTCCAGCTTCAATTCCAATTTCAGAAAGAGAGATCTCCACATGCCACACACACACATACATGTGGACCGGAGTTTCAGATGAGACACTTTTATCTATATGCTAATTAAACTTGAAAATTTTGGTTATGTATTGTCGATTTGTTCATGGCGCTTTCTGGTTGATCCTGATGTGGTGTGGAATGTTGCGAAAAACAAGTTCAAGCTTGTCGACGTTTTCACGTGGGTTCCCTTTCGAGTTCCCCATCCACACCGGCCGGAAAATGAAACGACGACCGGATCCGACCCGTTTGAGTTTTCCATTCCCATGTGGCGCCAAAACAACCCCTCGTCTCTTTCCTTTGCGTTTTCTTCTTCTCTTCGGTTGCTTGCCTTGAATCGACGTCCATCGTGTTGCGTGCGTGCATTGCTACAGATGATCGACGAGTTCACCGGCAATGGCAACAGCTGATGCTTCTTCAATTTGCTACAACTACGTACGTGCAAATGCCATGGAGTGCTAAGTAGTAAGTACTGCCTTCCTTCCCAGAAAGGGGCACTAGCGCCTGGACGTCTGGCGACGCAGCGCGTCCGGACGCATCTCCCAATCCCCAGCCAACCGAACCATGTGCTGGCGTCGTGGCCCACCAATAGGACCATCTCAGCATATCCTACGTAAAATAGAAAACGAAAGAGGACCGAAGCGCTATCAGCCCGCGTAACGGAAGGGGACAGCGTTCACTCATGTCCGTGCCGCAATCTCCTGGCGCGTCCCATCCGCCAGCCCCCGGTGCACCCCCTTCGTCGGCCCTCGCTGCGCCCCCTCTGCAGTCTGAGAAGGATGCAATGCAGCATAAGACGAGGAGGGAGATGCAACACCCGATCTACTTTTGAAACATCCAGATACAACACTTGCAACATACGTCTGAAGACAGATGAAACATTTAACACATGCGTCTAAAACAGTTACAAAAACACCTAAACACATACACAACATCTAGATAAAACACTTGCAACATATGTGTAAAACATATGCAACATCCAGATAAACACAATTGCAACATACGTCTGAAAAAACAGAAACATTGGGAACAGACGTTTGCAACATACGTGTACAACCATTGCAACATACACAACATCACAATCAACTTTTGCAACACCAATACGAAACCCTTGCAACATACCTCTGAGACATATGAAACACTTGAAACATACGCTTGCAACATATGCTTTTAGCGCAAGCGCAATGTCACCTTGCTGCTTGGACGAATGGAGCTCGTCGTTATTGAGCTCGACACCAGCGCAGAGCTCGATGCCACGGAGTGCGCGGAGGTCGCGGGTGCGGAGCTCGGCAATGGCCACGACAGGTGGATGGAGCACAGCAACGACGGGAGGCGCGAGTACGGGCAAGGGGCGCGTGGCTCGGGTGGGGGCGGCGCCGACGAGCAGCGCAGGCAGAATCCATCCTGTGACTGCAAGCGGGAGTGCACAGCACAGAGCGTCGCAAGCGACACGGGCGAGTGGATGAGATGAGCCACGAGGTCCGGACGGGGAGTCACGTGAGTGGCGCGGGCGAGTGGATGAGCCACGTCCGGATGGGAAGTCACGTGACGGACGCCCGAGCCATATCATTATCGTTCCAAAAGGAGATCCGGTTTTGGGTTTGAATTGACCAGCCAAATTTCCTTGAATTTGACAAACTCTATAGAAAATATTATTAATATTTATGATTCTCAATAGGTATATACTTTTATAAATATTAGTATTTTATAGACTTTTTTTGGTAAAACTAAAATTATCTGAATTCTCGAAACACGATAGTTTTTTTAAGGAGTACGCACCGCAACACCTTTTAGAAAAATGTACTAAGTCAACGTGCTTAGATTCTGCCTTGGCATCCCAACAAACGCATCAATCATCGGTTCAAGCTCTGTGAAGAAGCTCACTTTGCCTTCCAGATAAGGTCTCCTTTAGGGAAAAAAATGGAAAAACCAGATAATTTCATAGCCGTTGAATCCTACTCTCCATTATAAATTGTAAGACAGGAAGAATTTGAGCTCTTTGGAAAAAAGAGAGTCAAACTTTATAATCGCTACAAAATTTAGAATGCCTTATTTCATAGGAATTTTGGTAAACTATTAATCTACCATGAGTTCCAACCTCTTGAAAAAAAATCATGTATGGGGATGTCAAAAGAAAAGGGATTTTCCCCTTTTTTTTGTAGCAGGCCTCCCTTTGGGAGACCCGTGTGGCGGGCTATTATCTCATTGATAGAGCATGTCTAATTGTGTCATTGTACTAGATTGTGAGGGCTCTCAGTCACGTGGCTCTCTTCCGGTTCTGGTGTTGTTGATGTTCTCCGTGCATATATATGGCCATTTTTTTGATGAATCTAAAAGGGCCTTGGCTCCTGTAGTTATAATTAAAAATTTATAAGTATCGTTAAAATATAGAGTAGTTCAAGAAACAAAGGAGAGAAAGAAAATAATTGTTAATCAACAATTTACAATGGATTTTGGACCCATGAGTTAAAAAGCTGTGTAAACTCTTGACTTCCGCCCTATAAGAGAGCAGCGAGGTTTCTTTAGTAAAGATCAGTTTGCACTCTTGAATGTTCGTTTGAACTCCTTTGAAATTTGATCATCTTTTGTTCTCCAAACTGTTCAGCACATAAGAATTATTGCATTCACGAATGCATATCTAAATAAGCCTTTAGTTCGAACACACCTAAAGAGGAGATTCTTAGGGTCTGTTTGGTAACAGCTTCATGATCTGTTGTGAGCTGTTTTATTTGCCAAACACTCATTTTCAAAATAGCTTTATGGATGAAGCTGTTTTTCTCCTCCTCTCACAAAGACATGAATTGAGATGAAACTGGAAAAAAATAGCTTATCCCAGCTCTCTTCCTTATTTTCCTCTCTTATCCATGTATGAAGTTGTTGGTAAAACTGTTTTGCCAAAATAATTTTTCCAAAACAGCTCAGTTTTACCTGAAAGGTTGCTCATCAAGATATTTTATAAAAAAAATAGCTTTACTAGTAAAACTGAACTGTGCCAAACGAGACCTTACCACGTTCACCAATGCATCTAAATACGCCTTTAGTTTGAACACACCGATAGAGAAGAGCTAGCTGCTAGCACCAATAATTGTCACATATGGCAACATCACAGGTTATCTATCTATCAGAACAAAAACGAACAGACGGTTGCGGTGAAAAGCGGGCATTGTGCACAAGTAGAAACACCACATCCCCAACTTTCTACTAGTACACTGAAATGGCCAATCACGAATGGATAAACATGGCAAGACCAAGAATGTACCTTGACTTCTTGTGCATGTGCCGGGCTTGAGAGGAGATGTCCACGTCGAGTTGACACGATTCATGACAATTCGATGGAGAACCATTCAATGTGTGGTCTCCTTGCACTTTTGGCTTTTAAGCCACTGTACTAGATAATTAACACGGATCAATCACGGTCTAAATGTGACAGCAACAGTAATGAGGGCTACTCGTTGGAGGAAGAAACTGGAGCTTACTCCTCCGTTTTTTTTAATGCTGTATTAGGTTTGTCCTAAGCCAAACATTCTTAACTTTGAATAGCAATTTCAAAACATTTGAGTAGGCTAAAAAACCAGGTTGAAAAGTACTATTTGCTGATTTGTTGCGAGAGAAAAACACTGTTGAAAGGTCATTGTTTGGTTTTGGTAATTGAGTGACAACCTTAGGTGGACTAATTGTGTTTATGTGAGATACACAGAGAATTAGTCCACAGGTGATGGTGTCATGGAGGAGCTCATTGCATATGAGACATGACATGGAGTCATGTGGCCAAGGTAGCAAAGATCAAGATGAGGCTTGGCTCGACGGACCTGTTGCAAGTGTGAAGGGCAAGTCGGAGGCTTTGGAGCGATGGACCGTGAGGCGGTGAAGCTTAAGCAAGACTTGGCGCCGATGGACCGACGCAACGGTGAAGAGCAAGTGAGGTCAAGATCGATGGACCAAGGTCACATGATGATATGAAGTGGATCATATCATTTGTGATATGGTTGGTGCATGTGTTGCATCAACGTCGGAGGAGATGGAGTGGAATGCGCAAGGCAAAGGTATAACCTAGGGCATTTCCATTTCACCGGTCATAGGTGTGTAGAGAAGTTTATGACCGGGTTTAGGATAGATGGTCGTACTATCAAGAGGGGCAAACTTGTTTGCATATCGGTCATCTAGTGCCACTTGAGCGATCTAACTTGCATACGTGTTAGGATCGAGTGGCGAGGCAAGTTGAGTGCCTAATTCCTTCGAAGAAAATGTTTGTGAAAATGCTAACACACGTGCACAAGGTGGTGGTCACTTGTTGGTGTTGGCACATTTACGAAGGCGATGAAGTTTAAGCGGTAGAGAGGATTTGGGTTCCTCTCTCCCTCCCGCCGAGCTTGGCCAGCGCGGGATTCAGGCGTTTTTGAGGTTGAAATGCCTATTTTCCACTACGCCGGAAGTCGGAAAAGAAACGGAGGCGAACGGAGGTCACAGAGGTGACCGGACGCTGCACCGGACGCGGTCATGGTATGACCGGACGCGTCCGGTCAGTACAGCGCAGGCGCGGGTGCTAGGGTTTGCAACCGGCGCGTCCGGTCACTCGCGGGACCGGCGCGTCCGGTCAGGTGTCTAGAGGAAACTGAGTACGATCGGACGCGAGGCGCGTCCGGTCACACTTGATCGGACGCGTCCGATCGTTGAAGGAGCTTACTGGACTCTAACCGGACACGGGCACTGTCGCGTCCGGTCATCGCAAGGAGCGCGTCCGGTCGTTCGACAGGCGCGTCCGGTCATCGGGACCGGCACGTCCGGTCGTTATGAGAAGCGCGTCTGGTCATAGGGTTTGACCGTTGGCGAAGTGACCGTTGGAGGATCGGACGTGGTTGAGCGCGTCCGGTCAGTTACGACCGGCGCGTCCGGTCGTCCCGAAATCTGCCCAGTGAAGGGGTAACGACTCTATTTGACCGTGGGGTTATAAATAGATGCCTTGGTCGGCCGTGGCCGGCAGCTGAGCACACTTTGGCCTTGGTGGCTTATGTGGTAGTGCTTGGAAGCCCTCTAACTCACTCATGCTTGATAGTGTTCATCGGATCGAGTGAGAGAGCGATTCTAGTGCGTTGCATCGAGAGGATTGCATCGAGTGGCACTAGGTGATCGTGTTGCAAGCCGGTGGTGCTTGTTACTCTTGGAGGTTGCCACCTCCTAGACGGCTTGGTGGCTTGCGACTCCGTTGAAGCACGCGTGGAGATTGTGCGTGGCTCCGGAGGAGGATTTGTGAGGGGGATTGTGCTCACCCCGCGGGGATCGCGAAGAGCAACTCTAGTAAAAGCTCGTGGCTTGGAGGATCCCCATCTTGAGAGTGGATGTGCGGCACCTGCTGAGGGTTTGACTCTTGATAGTCAATTAGCTCGTGATCCATCAAGTGGGTGTATCGCCACAACGGGGACTAGCTTGGTGGCAACCAAGTGAACCTCGGTGAAAAACCGCCGTGTCAACATTGTGTACATCTTCTCGGTGGTTTGCTTTCGATTCACAAGCTTGTATTTACATTCATATACTTGTGCTTGTGTAGTTGCTCTTGTAACTAGTTTGCTTGTGTAGTTAGCTAGTTACCTTCTTGCTTGTGTAGCATAGAAGTAGCTCCCGTTGCGTGGCTAATTTGGTTTGTGTAACCTTGTTAGTCATATTGCTTAGTTTGTGTAGCTAAGTAATTTGCGCTCTCTAGTTTGGCATTAGTTGCCTTGCTATTGAGCATTGCTAGTGAGCATAGGTGGCTTCGTGCTTTTGCTTACTAGAATTGTGTAGGAGCTCCCCGGCTTTGCTAAAGTACTAGTGCATAGGTTTGTGTGACCTTGCTCTAGAATTGTTTAGGAGAGCTCTTGCTAAGGAAAGCACCTTAGTTACATATTTAGGATCTTTGTGAGGTGCTTGTGAACTTAGATAGAGGGGTGTAGTCTTGACTAGACCGATAGTTTTAATTCCGCATTTGTTTCGGTTTACCGACGCGATTAATTTTAGAAAGGACTATTCACCCCCCCTCTAGTCCGCCATCTCGACCCTTCAATTGGTATCAGAGCCCGGTCTCTCATTTGTGGTCTTCACCGACCCGAGAGGATGGCGGAATATGGACTAGATGTTGATTGTCCTCACATGTTTGATGGCACACACTTTGCACGGTGGAAAAATTGGATGATATGCAATTTTAAGTTTATTTGCCCTCAAATGTGGTGGATGGTAGATGTAGGCTTTTCTCATGTGTTGGATGAAGATAATCTAACTCAAGCACAAGAGAAATGCCTAGATCTTGACATCCAAGCTACTAACATCATGTATAGATCTTTGGATGATAGCATCTTTGGTAAGATCATGGACCTCAAATCCGCTCATGAGATATGGGCCTATCTCAATGAAAAGTATGGAGCTATCACCGATGATGACGATGATGTCAAGCCCAAGGAGGTTGCACATGATGATGTTGAGCATGACCACAACACGATGGTTGTGGAGGATTGCTCCACCTCATGGTCAAGTGATGATGATGATCGATCTACCACAAGTTCACTTGACAAGAATGGTGATGATGCATCAAGTGTTGCAAGTGATGTTTCTACCCCAAGCACACTTGATGGTGACAACATTGGTTCATGCTCGGGCCTTGATGATGCTACTACAAGCCCATCCACTACATCACATTGCTTCATGTCACTAGGTGACACAAAGGTATCAAATGATAATGTGATTGATTATGTTGATTCATATGATGAGCTTGTTAGTAGACTTGCTAGCATGAACATGTCTTTAGAAAATGAGAAAGCTAAAACAATGAAATTAGAAAATGAAAACTCTTTTCTAAAGAACTCATGTGAAGAACATAAGAGCTTACTTGATGATCTTAAATCTTCACATGAGAAGCTAATGTTGACTCATGAGAAAGTACTTGCATCTCATGAGGAATTGTTAGAAAAACATGCTTCTCTCATTAAGGTGTTTTTAAAGAAAATTAAAAATAATGAGAGCTCATCACATGGATCAAATGATCAATTGCAAAATGTGACTAACCCATGTGATGTAGGGAGAAAGCATGTATCCACCTCTTATGATGACTTATTAGATATGCCATGTTCTTCACATTTAAATGCTTGTTCTACTTCTATGTCTTGTGAGACTAACCTTTTGAAGGAGAACAATGAGCTCAAAAATGAAGTGAAGAATTTGAGCAACAAGTTAGAGAGGTGCTACAACTCAAAAGTCACCTTTGAGCACATGTTGAACAACAAAAGAAGCTACGGTGACATGAGCGGCATTGGCTTCAACAAGAGCAATATCAAAGGCAAAAGATGGGGGAAGAGAAGATATGAAAGAGAGATGAAGAAACAAGAACAAGAGAAGCTCTCTCATTTTATGTGCTTTAAATGCCATGAAATGGGACATCTTGCAAATGGTTGCCCTAATGAAGAAAAGCTCAAGTTGAAGAAAGAAGAAGAGAGGCTCAAGCATGTCAAGTGCTTCAAGTGTCGCACTTGGGGTCATCTCACCTCAATGTGCCCAACCAAGCAATTGGTGAAGCAACAAGTAAAGCCTCAACCAAAGCCACAAGTTGAGCAAGAAACCACACCCCAATCTCAAGTCAAGATCAACCACAAGGAGGATGATGGTGACTTGAAGAAGAAGAAGAAGAAAACAAGAAGGGGTGGAAGAGGAAGGCATCCAATGCAAATCCAAGATGCTAAGATGATGAGCAAGATTCAAGATAAGAAGAGAGATTTGGCTCACATCAAGTGCTTCAAGTGTGAAGATATGGGACACTTTGCCTCGGGGTGTCCTACCAAGCTTGAGAAGAAGGCTCAAGCAACTCATGAGAGGCAAGGCAATGAAGAGCATCACATGAGCAAGGAAGAAAAGGCTCAACCAAAGAGAAGATGCTATTCATGCTGGGAAAGGGGACACATGGCATATTCATGTCCCCTAGGTAACACTTCTAAGCATATTTCAATTGATGATACTAATGTGCTTAGAAAGGATGTAAATGGTACCTCTATTGTTGCTATTGCAAAACATCCCGCTATACATACTAAGGCTTTGCCTAAGTATGTTGCTCCTAACTTGAAGAGGACCCAAACTTGTTTGGGTACCATCAAAAAGTGGATGATTGTTTATAGGTACCATCGGCATTGGAGGCTTGATTTATTTAGATTCATATTGGTCATCATATGTTGAATCAAGTTTTAAAGCTTAGTGCATATTCTATCCCAATGCTAAGTCAAAATAAGTGAAGTCTAAGTGCTACAACATACAAGTGCAATATTCAAGATTGTGGTGATTTATTGGATATATTTGATGGCTTACAAATATTCAAGTTGAAAGCTTGCTATTGGATGATCATAAGCTAACCAAGGTATATCTCTTGTTGATCATTTCACTTGGGTGCATATGAGTTGATTGAATTAGATATATATGCAATGTTGCTTGCTATGAGATGTTTGAATGGATTAAATGCTTAAGTAATCAAGTTTGAATTGATTTGTGTTGGATAAATTCATGAGATGACATTTAGTAAGTGGATTGGATGGATATATGTCTTGTGAAAGTATTCAAACAAGTTAGTTTCAAGTTTGATTCATATTTGATGAAGTATTGCTCAATGTATTGAAATCCGTCCAAAGTTGAAAATCTGAGCTAGCAGTGATCAAGTCTGAGTTTGGATGATCAAATCTACTTGGATTGGCATGAATTTTGGTATGCATGCTCTAGACTTATGTTATAAGATGCTGTACAAATTTCATGAGAATTGGATAAGAGATGCTTCGGCTTTGGAATACATCTTGTCAGCTATAGTGCAGCAGTTTTCAGCATGTAGCAGTGGTGGAAGATTTGAAATCTGGTAGCAATCTAGATGTCAAATGAATCTCAAATTTTTACAGCTGCTAGATGACTTAGTGAATCACATCTCCACCAAATTTTATGGAATTTGGATCTGTATATTGGGAGATATGAATTATTCCTTGAAGGGTACAGAATCTACCAGAAAAGTGACAATTATTGGATTGATCTAGAGTCACTTTAAGTGAAAGGTCCTCAAGTTGGAAACATATTTATAAGTGTTTGAGGCACCTAAATTTGGTTTTGAATTGATCTAGAAGCATGACAATAAATGAGTACAAGGACATTGATTGTGGAATGTACCTAGTGTACAAATCTGGTACTCAAATTTGAAAATGAAGATCAAACTCAAGATAAAGATGAGGTTCAAGTTCTAGTAATGATTGGAGATCATTTAGTAGAAAGAAAAGGACTTAAAGAATAATTCAAGGTTACTCATCAAGTTAAGTCCATAGATCAATCAATCAAAGGCAATTCAAGTAAGTGTCAAGGATGGTTCTTTGGAGAGAGGTCACTTCTCCCTGCTGAGGGGGCTTGCCGCCCATGGGTGGGTAAACCGAGCACCGGCTTGGAAGGCTAACATGGAAGTGATGAATTCAAGGGACATTTGAGATGCTTAATTGAAGCAATCAATAGGGATGATCAAGGAAAGCAAGCAACACCCAAAAGAGAGCTAGTCATAGTTATAAAATTGGTATCATAAGTACTTCTCTGATGCAAGCATTGATCAAAGAGAAAAAGCAAGCCAACCACAACAAGAGATAATGCACTTTATTATTAGTAGTTCTCATTTCATATGGGTGAAGAATGGATTTCTCTATAATGATTGATCTTCATCAAGCTTATAAATTAGACTTCACATTGCTATTGGAGTAATGAATTGGAATCTATGTGACTATCCTCTACTCCAATATAACAAAGGTATCATTGTAATGTGCATGATCATTTCATCCCTTACTAGTATGCGATTAGTGCATATAGTACATGCTTACTAGGATCATGCATAACAAATGAAATATTTAAATTCATAGCCTACCACTATTGCTTGAATTGTTTAAATGATCTAGTGGTATGTGTATGAATTTGTTCATGAGCTAGTGAACCCAAGTACTTGATCTAGTTTGGATTGCTAATAAGTGACAAGTACAACATTGGCAAGATAACCCTTAGTATGAGAAGTGAAGAAGCTTGTCATTGGATCAAACCGGACTTAAAATCTTAGGCAAATCAACTTAGTTCAAGTCATACTAGAAGCTCATGACAATGATATGGGTACAAGCACAGATAACAATGCAAATGAATATCTAGGGTGTTTTAAATGGTATCTAGACTCAAAATATTTATTCAATTGGTATTTACAAGTGGTGTCTAGATCATGATCTACAAGTAATATCCTATAAGTGGTGCTCATAAAGATAGCAAATGTTCAAGAAAAGATCATATTGACAAATCCTACAAGTGGTTCCATGATAGAGGATTCTTCAAATTGGTATCACACATTTATTCGTGGTATTTCTACACATGATATCATTTATACAAGACCATGGTTCCACAAGTGATCCTCAACTTTAAGTGATCATCAAAATGAAGAAAGTTCCCTCACACACAAGAGCTCAAGATTATCAAGTGAATGACCCATGCTATGACATAGGGGGAGGAGCCCCACCTAATGGTATCAAGGTCAAAGATCCTTAGTGGTATCTCAAGAGCAACATACAAGTAATGTCATTCCAACATGTGCGGTGATGTCCATCAACAACGCAATATTCAAGTCTCAACCATCTACCCCAATGCAAGCCTTTGCATCAATGAGAAGTACACCCTTTATGGAAATTGATGACAAAGGGGGAGAAGTTGAAACAAAGATATGTCAATACACCAAGAGAGAGAGGTTTGGGAATGAGTTTGGACATGGAGATGGACAAAGAGGGAGCAACATTGAAGAAATAAGAAGGATCAAAATTCTTGGACAAAAGAAGCACATAAGTAGGGGGAGCAAGCTCATGAACATTGTTTGGTTGCATTTGATATGTTCATATTCATGTGCTTGCTTGCATTGCATAAGTTTTATATTTAATATGCATGCTTGTGTGTTGTATGCTAGTTATAGAACTTGAATGATGATATGATAACTAGCATGCATAGGATGATAGCTAGACTTGTGTTTATCATGAAAAACTAGAACCTTGCTTATAATGTTGATCTCACGGGGTTTCTAGTATTTTTGATGTCTAGCTACTCATGATGCTAAGGATGATGGCAAACTTGTGATTTTCCAATGATATCGAGCTATCAAATGGTATCGAACTACAAAGGTTTATTCTATACACCTTAGCATCACTTAGTAGTGCTAACCCTCCTACAAATTTCATATTAATGCATATGTGCAAGCTTGAAACCAAACCTTTTGAGCACATATGTAGGGAGAGTTATCACTACCAAGTCGGATTTTATGGTGCTTATCCAAATCCTAACTTAGAGCTTAAATGTTGGATAAGTGGCATAAAGTCCAAAAGAATTTAATTTCCATATCTTTGTAGAGTTGTCATCAATTACCAAAAAGGGGGAGATTGAAAGGTCCTTATTTGGTTTTGGTAATTGAGTGACAACCTTAGGTGGACTAATTGTGTTTATGTGAGATACACAGAGAATTAGTCCACAGGTGATGGTGTCATGGAGGAGCTCATTGCATATGAGACATGACATGGAGTCATGTGGCCAAGGTGGCAAAGATCAAGATGAGGCTTGGCTCGACGGACCTGTTGCAAGTGTGAAGGGCAAGTCGGAGGCTTTGGAGCGACGGACCGTGAGGCGGTGAAGCTTAAGCAAGACTTGGCGCCGATGGACCGACGCAACGGTGAAGAGCAAGTGAGGTCAAGATCGATGGACCAAGGTCACATGATGATATGAAGTGGATCATATCATTTATGATATGGTTGGTGCATGTGTTGCATCAACGTCAGAGGAGATAGAGTGGAATGCGCAAGGCAAAGGTATAACCTAGGGCATTTCCATTTCACCGGTCATAGGTGTGTAGAGAAGTTTATGACCAGGTTTAGGATAGATGGTCGTACTATCAAGAGGGGCAAACTTGTTTGCATCTCGGTCATCTAGTGCCACTTGAGCGATCTAACTTGCATACGTGTTAGGATCGAGTGGCGAGGCAAGTTGAGTGCCTAATTCCTTCGAAGAAAATGTTTGTGAAAATGCTAACACACGTGCACAAGGTGGTGGTCACTTGTTGGTGTTGGCACATTTACGAAGGCGATGAAGTTTAAGCAGTAGAGAGGATTTGGGTTCCTCTCTCCCTCCCGCCGAGCTTTGCGAGCGCGGGATTCAGGCGTTTTTGAGGTTGAAATGCCTATTTTCCACTACGCCGGAAGTCGAAAAAGAAACGGAGGCGAATGGAGGTCACAGAGGTGACCGGACGCTGCACCGGACGCGGTCATGGTATGATCGGACGCGTCCGGTCAGTACAGCGCAGGCGCGGGTGCTAGGGTTTGCAACCGGCGCGTCCGGTCACTCGCGGGACCGGCGCGTCCGGTCAGGTGTCCAGAGGAAACTGAGTACGATCGGACGCGAGGCGCGTCCGGTCACACTTGATCGGACGCGTCCGATCATTGAAGGAGCTTACTAGACTCTAACCGGACGCGGGCACTGTCGCGTCCGGTCATCGCAAGGAGCGCGTCCGGTCGTTCGACAGGCGCGTCCGGTCATCGGGACCGGCACGTCCGGTCGTTATGAGAAGCGCGTCCGGTCATAGGGTTTGACCGTTGGCGAAGTGACCGTTGGAGGATCGGACGCGGTTGAGCGCGTCCGGTCAGTTACGACCAGCGCGTCCGGTCGTCCCGAAATCTGCCCAGTGAAGGGGTAACGACTCTATTTGACCGTGGGGTTATAAATAGATGCCTTGGCCGGCCGTGGCCGGCAGCTGAGCACACTTTGGCCTTGGTGGCTTATGTGGTAGTGCTTGGAAGCCCTCTAACTCACTCATGCTTGATAGTGTTCATCGGATCGAGTGAGAGAGTGATTCTTGTAACATCCCGGCCCAGTGCTTAACAGGATTAATAGGATACTCATACCAACAAGTTGCAACTTCTTTTCCGGAAGCCCATCTCGAAAAAACTCCAAAGTTAAGCGTGCTTGGCCTGGAGCGATGGGTGACCGACCGGAAAGTTCTTCCCGGGTGCGCACGAGACAAAGTACGCAGAAAAGACTTGTGCTGGTCTGTGAGGGCAGTCTATGTCCTAGAAAGTAGCCAGATGTAAGCGGGCCCGGCCTCGAGGAGGCGGGACGTTACAGAATGGTATCAGAGCCGACTCTCGCGGTTTCACGGGCGCGTGTGTCGCAGTTGCGCAGGCATGGTGCGCATGGCTGGTGTGGATCCGTCGTGGTCACACAGCATGGCACATGCGCTGGCTCTGGACATACGGACGTGGCCAAGAGAGGACGCTCCTGGCTTGGGATTGATCGACGAGGACGTCAATCTCTTAAGGGGGTGAGGATGTAACATCCCGGCCCAGTGCTTAACAGGATGAATAGGATACTCATACCAACAAGTTGCAACTTCTTTTCCGGAAGCCCATCTCGAAAAAACTCCAAAGTTAAGCGTGCTTGGCCTGGAGCGATGGGTGACCGACCGGGAAGTTCTTCCCGGGTGCGCACGAGACAAAGTACGCAGAAAAGACTTGTGCTGGTCTGTGAGGGCAGTCTATGTCCTAAAAAGTAGCCAGATGTAAGCGGGCCCGGCCTCGAGGAGGCGGGACGTTACAATTCTAGTGCGTTGCATCGAGAGGATTGCATCGAGTGGCACTAGGTGATCGTGTTGCAAGCCGGTGGTGCTTGTTACTCTTGGAGGTTGCCACCTCCTAGACAGCTTGGTGGCTTGCGACTCCGTTGAAGCACGCGTGGAGATTGTGTGTGGCTCCGGAGGAGGATTTGTGAGGGGGATTGTGCTCACCCCGCGGGGATCGCGAAGAGCAACTCTAGTAAAGCTCGTGGCTTGGAGGATCCCCATCTTGAGAGTAGATGTGCGGCACCCGCTGAGGGTTTGACTCTTGATAGTCAATTAGCTCGTGATCCATCAAGTGGGTGTATCGCCACAACGGGGACTAGCTTGGTGGCAACCAAGTGAACCTCGGTGAAAAACCGCCGTGTCAACATTGTGTACATCTTCTCGGTGGTTTGCTTTCGATTCACAAGCTTGTATTTACATTCATATACTTGTGCTTGTGTAGTTGCTCTTGTAACTAGTTTGCTTGTGTAGTTAGCTAGTTACCTTCTTGCTTGTGTAGCATAGAAGTAGCTCCCGTTGCGTGGCTAATTTGGTTTGTGTAACCTTGTTAGTCATATTGCTTAGTTTGTGTAGCTAAGTAATTTACGCTCTCTAGTTTGGCATTAGTTGCCTTGCTATTGAGCATTGCTAGTGAGCATAGGTGGATTCGTGCTTTTGCTTACTAGAATTGTGTAGGAGCTCCCCGGCTTTGCTAAAGTACTAGTGCATAGGTTTGTGTGACCTTGCTCTAGAATTGTTTAGGAGAGCTCTTGCTAAGGAAAGCACCTTAGTTACATATTTAGGATCTTTGTGAGGTGCTTGTGAACTTAGATAGAGGGGTGTAGTCTTGGCTAGACCGATAGTTTTAATTCCGCATTTGTTTCGGTTTGCCGACGCGATTAATTTTAGAAATGACTATTCACCCCCCCTCTAGTCCGCCATCTCGACCCTTCAACTGTACCATGACTGATAAGTTAGACTAATAAGTTCAAGCGAACAGGGTCATAATTTATGTTTTTAGGTTCACTATAAGAAATACTTTCATAATATGTAGTTCACATGTTGTGAAACTATGTGAATTTTTGACATTGATGTTCAAAGTTAGGAATGTTTGTTTAACTTAGGACAAACCTAATACGACCGTAAAAAAACGGAGGGAGTAGTTGGCCCAAAGACGAGTATGTTTTATTTATTATTAAAAGTTTAAATATTTTAACCATCTTAGACATGGATGGATAATACCGTGGAGTGTGACACTCTGTGAAGATTGGTCCGTACATATCCGGGCAAATATACCTTTTAAGTTCTTAGATTTTTAAACTCAAATTTTGAAATTTTCAAGTGACCTCCGGTGGAGACATGCTCTACATCAAAGTTTTAGTGTTTGATAAGACATAAAACTTTAAAGTTTTTTCATTTAAGATTGTTTAGGTCCCAGAATACTCAATAAAAGATTCAGAACCCAATACAAAAGAATAGCATTTGGGCCCTAATCATAGTTTACTATGTGGCGTGGTGGTAAGATCAGAAGGGCTCACACAAATATACTTTGGTCATGGTTCTGAATCCTCGACAACACACGTCCGTGCACATATTTTGCTCGAAACAACCATGGTATATAGTTGCGACTCACGTCACTTGGGCTTGCAATTTTGTACCCCAATTTCTACTTTTTGTGATTATTTTGAAAATATTCTAGCCAGAGGCGATGAGATGGTTGCAAAATCCACCATAGAAATTAATCGGTTTTGAGCGGAAAACATGAAATTTCTTGATTTGAGCGTAGAAAGTAGTACGTAGCTCATTAGCTTCCATCACATGCCCATCCCCCATCCGGCCATGCCATGCTATTTAGTACATGCTCCCTCCGTTCCAAATTATAAGGTATTTCAAGAATCTTAAGAGTGAAAACATCTTAAGTTTGATCAAAATTATAGAGAAAATTACAAAAATTTATAACATCAAATAGGTATACTATGAAAATATAATTAATAAAGAATCTAATGATACTTAATTGGTGTCATAAATATTATTATCTTATCATATAAATTTAGTCAAACTTGTGATCTTTTGACTCTCCAAGATTCTTAAAATGTCTTATAATTTGAGATGGAGGGAGTACGAGTCAACAAGATCTCCGAGCGTATAGTCTGTCTAATCTAAACCGAAAGAGAAAAATTCATATCCGGTCCCTTAACTTGGCAAGAGGTGTCACATAGGTCCATCTACTTTCCAAATACCATTTTTGGGTCCTTGAACTTGGCAAGAGGTGTCACCTAAGTCCCTCTACTTTCAAAATGTCATTTCTGGGTCTCTGAACTTGGCTTCGAGTGTCATCTGGGTCCATGAACTTGGCTTCAGGTGTCATCTCATCCAGGTCCCAACGGGTCCAAACCCGCTATGAATGCTGACGTGGCTCGATCCTACATGTGGGGGCCCACATGTCAGATGGTTATATTTCTTTTTTTATTTCTATTACGGGGTACTGTAGCTACAATATCTAGAATATTTCAAAAATTGTATTTTTTCATACGATCTCAGATGAAGATGATTTTTATATAAAAATTGTAGCTCTCGACGAGATATACGACTTTCTAGTTTTGATTTTTTTTAATTTGAGGTAGTTAAGATGCTCAAAGAATTAAATAAATTTTCAGCAGTATATTAATTCACGTACCAGCGCTTGTCGCCTAGAAAAAATCAAATCTTTCTTATATGCGGTTAAATAGAGATACTTTATATATGAAAGTTGTAGCTCTTAATGGGGTCTACAACTTTATGGTTTTGAGTTTTCTAATTCGAGGGCGTTATAATGCTTAAAAAAATTAAACAAATTTTAGCAGTATATTAATCGCGTACAAGCGCTTATCGCCTTGGAAAAATCATATCTTTCTTATATGCTGTCAAATGGAGATACTTTCTATATAAAAGCTATAGCTCTTAATGGGATCTACAACTTTCTAGTTTTGAGTTTTTTAATTTGAGGTCGTTAAGATGCTCAAAAAAAATAAACAAACTTTTAGGAATTAATATACTGCTGAAAACTTGTTTAATTTTTTTGGGCATCTTAACGACCTCAAATTAGAAAACTCAAAACTAGAAAGTCGTAGATCCCATTAAGAGCTACAACTTTCATATAGAAAGTATCTCTATTTGACAGCATATAACAAAGATATGATTTTTCCAAGGCGACAAGCGCTTGTACGCGATTAATATACTGCTGAAAATTTGTTTAAATTTTTTGAGCATCTTAACGACCTCAAATTAAAAAAACTCAAAACTAGAAAGTCGTAGATCTCTTCTAGAGCTATAATTTTTATATAAAAATCATCTTCATCTGAGATCGTATGAAAAAGATATAATTTTTGAAATATTCTATATATTATAGCTACAGTAACCCATAATAGAAATAAAAAATAGAAATATAACCAACTGACATGTGGGCCCCCACATGTAGGATCGAGCCACGTCAGTATCCATAGCGGGTTTGGACCCGTTAGGACCTGGATGACATCCGAAGCCAAGTTCAGGAAACCAGATGAGACCCGAAGCCAAGTTTAGAAAACCAAAAATAATATTTTAAAAATAGAGGGACCTAGATGACACCTGTCGCCGAGTCGAGGAACCAGCCATGGAATTTTCTCAAACGGAAATATCTCGTGGGGAGCGGTATGCCGTGAGCCGTGTACCTGCCCAGTGCCCACCCAGGTCCAGCGGATATTTTACACGGACAACTGCTTGGCCTGTTTTAGATTGTAATTTTTTTCAACTCTAGCTACTGTAGCACTTTCGTTTGTATTTGGTAATCAGTGTCCAATCATAGACTAATTTGACTCAAAAGATTTGTCTCGTGATTTACTATCAAACTATGCAATTAGTTTTTTTTACCAACATTTAATGCTTCATGCATACGTCCAAAAATTGATGTGAGAGAGAGTGAAAAAATTGGAATTTGGAGGGTATCTAAAATAAGGCCTCGCTTGCACGGCTTTCTCTCCCGTACGTGCTGCATATCATGGATCGCATTCAGTCAGCGCATGCAGTTGCTACCGAAAGGGGCCGGGAGTGTGGCAAGCACGAACACAACTACACAATGTTCATATGCTGATATATATGCAGCAGCATCTATCCGCCTGCTGCACGCAGAGACCGGACACCTCTCCTCTGCTGAACAAATTAAGTTTCAACTCTCCAAAGTGCGTCGACGAATCTTCTCTCTTTTTCCTTTCCGTTCAGAAAACAAAAAAAAAGTGCGTCGTCGTCGTCTTTCTCTGGAACGAACGAACGACGACGAAATCTCAGATCTGATGACCCGGGCCTTTTTCCTGTCGCTGTCGGGTTCCGGTGCCTCGTGCCTGCTTGGACTTTCTGGCGAGGCAGAGCGTGACAAGCATCGCAGCCAGCCCGGCACTGGTGGAAACAGTGTGCCTGCACCTGCACCGGCACTAGTGGAAACAATGTCATTTGCAGCCGGCGCGGCCAGAAATGATGCAGGCTGCACTGCTGCAGATGCAGAGAACGTACCTACGTATGCGTAGTCCACACAGCACCACGGTACCAGGAAAAGTGGTGCGTGCAAATTGCCAAATTTTGGTTGGCGACGGACGGGGAATTGCAATGCAATTGCTGCTGCCTGATAGAGTTGTGGCAACATTCATTGGCCTACAGTACTGTACTGTACGTTGCACCTGACCGGACCCGGGTGGCATCTGACATGATGCATGCACTTGCATGGAACCAATGATCGATGCATGAGGCGAGGCGCTTCGTTATATTCGTATCGCAAGTTGCAACATCATATCATTCTCTCCACTCTGCTAAAAAAAAACATAATTCTCTCCAAACGTGCCATTCTTGTCGTACGTACGTTGTACGGTCGCCCCTGCCGGGCTCCATGCATGTCCCCTGAATGCCGAGGCTTCCTGTGCGCTACGGCCTTTAACAGGTATAGCCGTGCAGGAGTAGGTCGTCTTCAACCTCCGTCCGACGACGTACCCTGCGTATCGTCGTCGTCGTCTTCTTCTTCTTCATTTCCAGAGCATCTTCTACGACTACTTAAGCAGCTAGCGGTCACGAGTCACGACCTTCGTATATTAGCATGTTGCGTCTGCAGCGTGAAAAAAAACAAAAATCATGTTAAGTTGAAACAATTAATCCTAGTCGAAAATCTGACTTGCTTTATTTCAAAAAAAAATCTGACTAGCAAGTTGTATGTGGCAAGATTTCTCTTCCGATGTGTTGGGCTATTGGCTATGGCAAAGGATGTAGGCCTGAGAATTACCTAGAAAGTTGATGATTTTTGCCAGGTCAGGCAAGCCTAAAGAAACCTCATTTGGTTAGAGGCCTGTGCCCGAGAATAATATTAATAAGATTATATATTCATAATATTAGTGTGGTTCTTATGTTTGTCATATATAATTAGCATATTGTTTCTGCAGTTATATAAAAAATACGTGTATTTATATCAATATTTTTCTTAGTTAAATAAAATAGGAAATTATTTATAAATCAAACGATTTTATCCATATTTAATAAATCACTACATTTACTTCAAGAGAGGAAAAATAATGTAAGTTATTGACCAGCCATATTATATGAGTTGCAGATTATACCGTCTATATAGAAAGCCAAAATAAAAAAGAACCATCTCTCATTAAATAGAGCATACCAATAAACAATGCATAAAAAAATGTAATTCTGCAAACTTTACCTGTGACAGACCACTTGTCAGGACATGAACCAAACGTCATCCATCCAGGACGGTTTCATGCATTGCGCCTGTCACGTCAAATCTTTGATACTAATTAGAAGTAATAAACATAGCCTAATTACGAAACTAATTACACAGATTTAGGCTAATTTACGAGACGAATCTATTAAGTCTAATTAGTTCATGATTTGACAAGGTGATGCTACAGTAACATTTGATAATTATAATTAATTAGGCTTAATAGATTCGTCTCGCTAATTAGTCTACTCCTGCGCAGTAAGTTTTATAATTAGCGCATGTTTAATCCTCCTAATTAGCATCCGAACGTCCAATATGATACAACTAAACTTTAGTCCTGGATCCCGACAGAGCCGACCATCCAGGACGGCATCCAAACAAGGCCTGCAACGTGCCTGCATTTCCATTTGATCGGAATCTTTTCGTGCCGAGACATGGGACATTTAGGGCTCGTTCAGTTAGCTCCTTTCAGGCCCAGGATTCATTCCAGATTTGCTTCCTTGTACAAATTAAGCCTACTATTTCGGCTCGATTTTTTCGGAGGGACTCGTTCCTGCTAACCGAACGGACCTTAGCCGGAACGTGACAGGTTAAGTCAGCACCCGAACGAACAAAGTGCGCTACTACTACTTGTTCTTTTCTCCTTTTTAAAAAAGAAAAAAAAGAAGATAATCGTATCAAAAAGAACAAGTACCCTACTGATGTACTAGTACGCTCAAGTGGTGATCGAGTAGGTGCAGGCGTGGACCTCTGAGTGAGTTGACTTCACTGCATTTGCAATCGACCGGCCGAATGCAGATTGCAAGGTAGTGCGTGCAAATCTCTCTCTCTCTCACACACGCGTACGTACGGTAAGTGCTGATACAATGGGAGCTACCAAGGGCTGTGGACAATTGGCTGATACAATGGGAGTCAACTTTGCTTGTAGGAGTGTCAGCTACATGGGATGGCAATGACTTGAGTGCTACCTACGCAGCAGAGCGCACCCATTCTTCAGAGTTCAGAAACTGCATTTCATCATTGGTGGCAAACGGACAATGAACGTGCACTTTTTTTTCCTTTTGAAAAGAAGAACAGTAGCACCTAGAATTTGGCCAAAATTGAAGTACCTTCGGTGGAGACTTAGCGACTTGTAAATTCAACTCAATCACGAGTTTGACCTGGTTATCCATATAAAAGTAAATATTTTCCAAAACGTATTTGTCTTCACGTTCTCATTCTACGGATTCACTGACAACGGCTGGCCAAGAAAAATGGGCCGAGCCAGCCTGCTCTTGGGCCCATACTGAAATAAAGCTGGATTGTATCGGTGAGATTTGTTACCAAACTTCGCGTTCTGGGCCTTTAGGTCAGCATTGAGTGAAGTCCATTGTGTTCATGCTTACATACAGAACGAAAGAAAGACAGACAGGAGTCAGGAGACAATTATGATGTCCAATATCACACACCGTTACCAGCTGCGTTTGGTCTTGCAAGGATAGTGCATGGTAACTTTCTCTTTCTCTTTATGGATGGAAAAACGTGCTTATATATGCATCGGTCACGGACAACAATCGACCATATATTTTACTTGACGTTCCCATATGGGGAGGTGTCTTGTTTTGTTCGTGTATTTTCTTCGGGTGACGCTAGCGCCCATAGGTCCGGAGCGCAGGAGGTGTCCGGATGCAGCTCTCACCTATCCTGTAACGTTATATGGTTACATTAGTCCGATCGAACCCGCAACAGAGGGGATCGCCCGCGCCCTGCTGCACGCACAGGAGGAGATCGTCTGTGCCCCTACCGCCACCCCCTCCACTTCCCGTGCCATCCCTCTGCTTCCCAAGCACATGCACGGCGCCCCCAGCAGCAAATTAAAGTACCTTCGGTGGAGACTTAGCAACTTGTAAATTCAACTCAGTCACGAGTTTGACCTGGTTATCCATATAAAAGTAAATATTTTCCAAAACGTATTTGTCTTCTCGTTCTCATTCTACGGATTCACTGACAACGGCTGGCCAAGAAAAATGGGCCGAGCCAGCCTGCTCTTGGGCCCATATATACTGAAATAAAGCTGGATTGTATCGGTGAGATTTGTTACCAAACTTCGCGTTCTGGGCCTTTAGGTCAGCATTGAGTGAAGTCCATTGTGTTCATGCTTACATACAGAACGAAAGAAAGACAGACAGGAGTCAGGAGACAATTATGATGTCCAATATCACACACCGTTACCAGCTGCGTTTGGTCTTGCAAGGATAGTGCATGGTAACTTTCTCTTTCTCTTTATGGATGGAAGAACGTGCTTATATATGCATCGGTCACGGACAACAATCGACCATATATTTTACTTGACGTTCCCATATGGGGAGGTGTCTTGTTTTGTTCGTGTATTTTCTTCGGGTGACGCTAGCGCCCATAGGTCCGGAGCGCAGGAGGTGTCCGGATGCAGCTCTCACCTATCCTGTAACGTTATATGGTTACATTAGTCCGATCGAACCCGCAACAGAGGGGATCGCCCGCGCCCTGCTGCACGCACAGGAGGAGATCGTCTGTGCCCCTACCGCCACCCCCCTCCACTTCCCGTGCCATCCCTCTGCTTCCCAAGCACATGCACGGCGCCCCAGCAGCTGCAGCAGGCGGACGCGGCAAGTGGTGGGTCCCATTACAACATGTGCAACATCCAGATTAAACACTTGTAACATACGTCCGAAATAGCTGAAACACTTGCAACATATGTCTGAAACACCGGAAAACACGTGTGTAACCATTGCAAAGTATATGCAACATCTAGACGAAACTGTAACATACAGCTGAAACACTTGCAACATACGTAAATAGTTCGAATATACACTTGAAACATATATGTATAGTCATTGCAATATGTACAACAACCCGATCTATTTTTGCAACAAACATATAAAACACTTGAAACATATCTCTGAAACACTTGAAACATATGTTTACAACACGTGATTTCCACGTGATATCTCCTTGTTGTTTGGGAATGGAGGCTCATTGGTGCGTGGAGTTCACTAGTATAGAGCTCGCCGCTCTGGTGCAGAAGGCCGCGGCAGGTCCGGTGCTCACGGCGGGTCCGTGGGCTCTAGAAGGCCACGGTGGAGAGGGAGGAAAATGGATTGTCGCGCTCTGGCGCGGTGGAGATACCGACTAGCGAAGCGGAGGCATGGTGGAGAGGGAGACGCGGTTGAGAGCGTGGTCGCTGAGGCGGCGTGTGCGTGCGGCGGAGCACGGTCGCGGCTCTACAATGAGGTAGGTTTTTTGGTTTAAAAAAAACAGTTAAGAGCAAGTGGATGATAAGAGGCTAGTGCGGTGGGCCACCATAAGGAGCGTCCGGTGCTGGCGGACGCCCTCTATTAAGAATTACCGATTTTCTTGTCTCATGAAACATCATCTATATATACTTTATTGGCGATAGCATAGAGTACAAACGTTAATATGTAGTACTATATTATCAAGTATAGACCAAATGATAAAAATTGCACTGACACACTATATATATGTGCACATCTGTGATACATACATACTATTCATGACAACGATCAGATATAATCCACTGCTACCAGGCATATTCTCATATGCTTCACAACAACTAACGTTTATAACCAACAACAACTACTAGCGAAACCGACGTCTGGCAGTGCACACAGCTCAAATTCGGTTGACCATGCTCACATCCGCTTCAGACATAAAGGACCATTGAGGTCAAAGGAAAGCAGTACCGTCCTCATGTAAGGAAACTGGGCAACTGGCACAGGGTAGTGTTTTCGGAAGAAGTAAGCAAGCAAGCAAGTAGGGAATGGAGATAAAGCTCTTTCTCTTGAGACTATTCTGCTCCTTGGCTTCAGTTAGGAGCCGACAAATGTCGGTGTGGAATCAAGAGGGGTTCTGCTCGGCGAAGTGAGGCATGCCCTTTTTGGAGTAGAGGTCAGAGGGTAGTGCGGGTAGCCCTGTTGGAAACTTGAAAGAAGAGGCTGATGCACCTCCTCGGTGATGGGTGGGTTCAGCTCGATTGAGTAAGAACATGTGCGGGGATAGGGATATGTTTGAGGATACGGAGGAAATAGAACGATTTCACTAATTGTTTCGTCTCGGTCGTCTCTGATTTTTTTACTTATTTCTTTTTCACTCACCACTTTTTTTCTATTTTATTTTGTCTATCAAAACAGCCTAGGATTTGACCTAGTTAGCTTATGCTTCATTTCCTTCAATTTCTTCTTTCAATATGAGCGAGCGCCATTGCTATGAAAGCTGCAAGAGAGAAAGCAGTTGCGGATGGATGATGTCCCAGAAGGCTTGGATTACACAGATTCTACCAAAGGATGTTGAGATGCTCCCATTGCAACTCACTAATGGAGAAGAACCGGAGAGCTCAGCTAGAGCTGGAGGAGGTGGTAGTACCAGTTCCCTAGTAGTACCAGTGGTGGTGACGGTAGTGATGTTGAATAGAATTTTTTTTAATTAATTGCACTGCTAATTTCGCTTGAACTTATCAGTCATAGTACAATGTTTTTCTCTCACAACAAATCAGCTAACAATACTTTTCAATCTGACTTTTCAGCGAAGCGAACATGGATGTTCTCTTAGCGCTTGAAATCCATTTGCCTACATTTTACATGAGTGTTTATTTTCTGATGAAGATTTGTAGTGATCATGACTGAAATGATGAACAAATGAACTAATTACTGAACATTGCCCTTGATTCCTTCTTTCCCATTGGCATTATTGGTAACTCAATAACAAGTTAGTAAGTTACCAACGCAACCACTGGTAGCTGGTACGACAAATTATATTCCCTTGAACAACTTTCTGGGTAAATTCTTTCTAGCACCTTTTAGCATTACTATACCTGTAAAACATGAATACAATTATTCCCAGAAACCAAATATAAGTATCTACAGCTGTAGCCTGTATAGCCAAAGTAAAAAGGTTGAGAAGATTTAGCATAGATAACAAAATGCCTTAATTATGATGTGTTTTTCAAAAGCATTTATTTATTTGTTTATTATTTTAATCACACAGACTCCACACAGTATGGGAACCAATACCCTTTATTGAATTGGACTATATATAAGCTGGAGGAGAGCTGCCGATGAATTGAAAGTTGAAAATCAAGCCCATGCGCCTACTGATTTGATGTTTCTTTGTCTTTGTGTCACCGTATGTTCTCAAGCAATCAGATGTCAGAGGCTCCATATATATGGCCCATCACCGGCCGTCCGGCCGAAAGAATCAAAAGAAAACATGCATGGAGCAAGCATATTTGCTGATCTCTAGAGGTCTGCATGTCCACGTGACATGTTGGCACTTCCTGTCGTCCTGTCGTCAGCAATGGCTGCTAGCTCTACTACCCAACATGTGCACGCCTTGACTGGCGCCATGTATATATTCCAAACAAGGAATTTCTGCGTAGTGTTCGAGTTAGGGCTGGTTTAGATGTAAAAAAATTTGCAAAATAGCATTGTAGCTATTTTCGTTGTTATTTGGCAAATATTGTCCAATCATGATCTAATTAGGCTTAAAAGATTCGTCTCGTCCATTTCGTCTAAACTGTGTAATTAGTTTTATTTTTTATCTATATTTAATGCTTCATGCATGTGTCTAAAGATTCGATGTGACGGAAAATCTGAAAAATTTTGCAAAATTTTCTGGGAACTAAACAGGGCCTTAGACACGGCTGGCTATATGGATTGGACATTGCAACCTCCCTCCAAAAAAGAACTGAGAAATCAAATGAAAAAGTTCAACCAAATATATAAATATATTAATATTTATGATGTAACAAGTATATTAGACTAAATATGTAATATATTTTCCATATTTCTATAATGATGAGTATATTTAAAATATAAATGATTATATTTTTCTATAAACCTATTTAAAAGTGAGATTCAAATTCTTTTTTTTTAGGATGGATGGAGTATTATATCAATTGGTAATGTTCCTATCAGGACGTCCGTTCGGACGGGACGGACCCGCCTTGCGTGCGCTCCTGCGCCTCCCGTCTCGCACCTTGCGTCCCTGCACCTCTGACTCGCACTTTCCTCAAAACAAAACTCGCGCCTCGCACGGTAGCACTAGACCAGCCTCGCACCTCGTGTCGTGCACCCCGCCCGTGCCTGACACTATCCGCGCCTCACGCCCCACTTGTGCCTCGCGCCGCGCTCCGCCCGCGCCTCGCCCTGCACTCCCCTGCGCTGCATCAACTAGCCTCCATTGGACGGCAGCAAGTAGATGAGCACATGTTGCAACCGTATGTTTCATGCGTTTTTTAATGTATGTTGCATATGTTTCATCTAAATGTTGCAAAAGTAGATCTAGTGTTGCATATGTTGCAATGACTATACATGTATGTTGCAAGTGTATGTTTCAAATGTTTCAACTGTTTCAGACCTATGTTGCAAGTGTTTATCTGGATGTTGCAATGCTGCATATGTTTCAGACATATGTTGCAAGCGTCTATTCAAGATGTTTCATTGTTTTAGACTTACGTTGCAAATGTGTTTATCTGGATGTTGGCTATACATATGTTGCAAATATATGTTTGCAAATGTTTCACCTATTTTAGACGTATGTTGCAAAAGTGCTTTCATAGTAAACATTAGCAGACGTTAGAAGCAGACGCATGCAGATGCGGTCCTTCCGTGTGTAGCAGTCTCCACCTACATTAGCATCAACAGACATGAGGTGGGCATCAGCAGACACGAAACGGTCAACTACATGCATAGTTGCACTAGCATACAAGAGCGGGTTTGTAGGGCAATATTTACCTGCGAGACGTGCAGATGCAGAGTTATACGTGGGGCGGAGACTTTTTTTTTAAAAAAAAGGACGGGCCAGGCGGGGTGGACAGGACTGACACAGCAGGCGGGGCGGATGCAGGCGTCCGGACGTTCGAGGACGCGTCCGCGCGCTAGTCGTCCCGTCGGCTTTGCTTCATTTGCAGGCGCATCGATGAGCAATGAAAGGCAGCGTGCATGCATGAGCCAAGCAAATCGGAAGCAAGCGTGACCTGACCGCCGCCCCCGGCTTACAGTATGTCTAAGCGACATGGCTGTCACGACCCATGAGGCTTTCAGTGTGCCGCGTAACAGGGTAGACGGGCCTGCGTTCCTGGTTGTATGGCCCATGAGCCCATGACTTGGCCTGTAAAAACCGATGGCATGAATGATGAAGGAAAAGTCTACTTTTGGTCCTTCAACTCTCGCGAAAATTCGCTTTTGGTCCATCAACTCTAAAACCGGATAAACAAGCCCCTCAACTTTTGAAACCGCGCAATGAACATATAATATGGTATGCTTTAGTACAAAGTTTTTACTATTATTTTTCAAAGATTGAGCTGAAATAAATAAAAAAGAAAAATGCAAAAACTTTGTACTAAATCATACTATATTATATGTTCACTGTGTAGCTCTACTTATGTAGAGTCCAACAAAATTAGATTTTTCATTTTATGAATTTTCTGTGATTTACTATGATTTTTCAAAGATTCAGCCAAAATAAATTTGCGCGGGTACTTTAGCAAACCCGCCGGACAATACAGTCGAGAGACTAAATCTGCGCGGTTTCAAAAGTTGAGGGACTTGTTTATCCGGTTTTGGAGTTGATGGACCAAAAGCGGACTTTCACGATAGTTAGAGGACCAAAGGTAGGCTTCTTCCGATGATGAATTGACAACGCAAGTACTCTCTCCTCCGTTCTTCCCTTTACTCCCAAATTCTCCTCCGCCGGCGGCAGCTTACCCATCCGAACCCGTCGGCACGGCAAGAAACGTCACAATGGCACTGGCCGAGAGCTCAGTTCCCAGGTGTCTTTGAAGGAAGATGGAAATGAAATCTAAAAGGTTTAACGAACATGATCTCCATACAACCAGCAGCACTGTCTGACAATGATCTATCTCCAAGATAGAACTCCGACGGTCCGAGCGCCTGCATGCCAACATGATCTCCAAGATACAAAGCACAAAGCTCCAGTAGCCACAATAGCAAAAAAAACCGTTGGACTTCAGCCTCAAACAGGAACTGCTGGAGCATCAGAAATCTTCTTTATTTTGCCAAAAAAAAAGGTTAGCTGCAGATAGAGTATACTCCTACAGAGCAGTTGTCAGGCTCTCCTAGCGCTAACATGATCTTCAAGATACAAAGCAGCAGCAGCCAGCCACAAATAAGAAAACCTGCCGGCCGGAGTTCAGTCAGGTCCAAACAGAAAACTGCTGGAGCAGCAGAGCAAGGGACAGTTGGGATACAACACGAAAGAGGAAAAGCCGTCGGCTCAAAGGGGTACACCATTAGCTCACACGTAATCTTTTTCCTAACCCTGTTCACGGGCTGGTTTTTGCGGTTTCTGGTTTGCTTCCAAACCAACCCAAGATAAGTATCCCGGTGTGGTTTGGGCTGGTTTTCACTGGGTTACAATAGGTTTGATTAGTTTAATTGGGTTGGGTTGGTCATGATTTACATGGTTACCAGGTAACTATGGATTGCTCCTGTACGTACGCATGTAAATCAAGGTCGCCAGCGAAGCTGTCGCGCTCGTCGCCGCTGCTGCCGCGCTCGTCGGCGCGCGCTCGAGCTCGTGCCCACCACCTTCGCGCTCGCGCTCGTCGCCGCCGCTGCCGATGCCGCGCTCGAGCTCGTCGCCGCTGCCACGCCCGAGCTCAGCCACCGCCGCCGCGCTCGACTCTCGCTCGCTCAGCTCACTGCGCTTTCGCTGGCAGATGGATGCATGCATATAGCTATCGTGAACGCAATGAATAGCAGCAGCACGCAGCATCCTCCGGATGAGCTCGCGGTCGTTGCCGCGCCGGTGCCGCGCTTGAGCTCCTCGTCGTCGATGCTGCGCTCGAGCTCACCCGCCGCCGCTGCGCTCGACTCTGTCGCGCTCGTCGCCGCCGCTGCTGATGCCGCGCTCGAGCTCGTCACCGCCGCTGCCACTCTCGAGCTCACCCACCGCTGCCGCGCTCGACTCTGCCGTGCTCGCGCTCGTCGCCGCCGACGGTGCCGCGCTCGCTGGTACCATGCTCGAGCTCGTGCCCACAGCCCGCCTCCGCCGCGACTCGTAGCCTCGTTTTTCTTTTTTCTGGGTTTCGACGACGGGTTTGGATGGTTTTAACCGTGACCGGATATGAGGCTGTCGAAGTCTTCCTCGGGTAGACGGGTTTCAGTCCAGACCGCAGTGTAACCGTGATGCTGGTTAATCTTGGGCTGGTTACGGTCCGGCAGCCGGTTTAACAAAACCGTTGAACAGGGTTACTTTTTCCTTTGCAGCGGATTAGTGACGTTCAGCTGTATCTTTCTCAACTCTCATGCTTGCTTAATACTAGTATTTTGTGGAATGCGCATCACATTGTCAATCAATAATTCGAAAACTAAAGCTGAGTGTGCGAAATCAGCGTGCAGGAAAACAAAAGGAAGCTGCGCAAAACGGACAAGTGGAAAGATCAAGCTTTTTTTGTGTGTGTGGCGCTGCTTTTTTTCATGTCAGTCAAGAAAACAGTCATCCGCTAGCATGTCTCCTGTGGGTCTCATAGATTTTTAATCTTGAGACCAATAAACAAGAGTAAAACATTGGGAGCCTCTGCCACCGAAGACATCTTTTTCAAAAAAAAAATTGATTTCCATATTTCCACAAAAAGATGTAATTTTAAAATTGGTTTTTTATATTTCCACAGAAGATATAGAATTTCCACGGTAAATTTTGTCATCTTTGTGCTATCTACCTACGTAAGAAATTCGTGCTAGTACTGAACATTTCCAAACGAAACAGAGGACGACGCAACGCAACTGTTTCAGAGTTTCAGACCTCCCTCTCCACGCTCGCGCCTTGTCATTTCCCATGTCAACCACAGCCCACAGATGGCTTGATAATAATAGATTGGTTTTTTATATTTCCACAGAAGATATAGAATTTCCACGGTAAATTTTGTCATCTTTGTGCTATCTACCTACGTAAGAAATTCGTGCTAGTACTGAACATTTCCAAACGAAACAGAGGACGACGCAACGCAACTGTTTCAGAGTTTCAGACCTCCCTCTCCACGCTCGCGCCTTGTCATTTCCCATGTCAACCACAGCCCACAGGTGGCTTGATAATAATAGAGACTGGGGGGGGGGGGGGGTTAACTGGTCCATCATCACATTGGAGTACTTTTAGCGCTTGATCACAAATCACAAACCACCAAAAGGAGCCAACCAATTGCAGAACAGCAAATCACAAGTTATGCTAAAAAAAACAGCAAATCACAAGTTCCAACACAGCAAGGCCGTATCAACAAACGTCCAAAAAGAATCCATTGTTTTTTTGTTCCTCTCTTCCTCTTCCTCCTCCGGTCCTCCTCCGCACTAGGCCATGAACAAACAAAGCCCACTATGATATCGCTCCAACGACCGGGGCTCATTCACCAGGATCCACATGCAGATGCAGGAATATGGTTGCAATCCATGGTCAGATTCACCACAGGATTTCAGCCATCCAATCTCAGGAGCTTCCTGTCACTACCATTGTTTGTAGCCTAAAGATAGGATCCGGATGAGAACTGGATCATTCTGATCCAAATCCACCAGAAAACATGGCAGCAGATTGCGGAGGACTCCGTACAATCCATCCAACAATGGCAATGACAGGAGCAGAGAACAGAGAACAACGGCAATGCAGCATCTGGAACTGAAAGTACCATTTATATTACGGATTAGAACATCCCTACATGTCTGGATAGATTTTTTACATACATAGCCACCTTTCATCATCATCATCATGGCCACCGCCCCAGCCTGCGGGAGACCTCGACGGCCGACCCAAAATGGGCATTCTTCCCCCATCATCCGCCGGACGCCAGAACCAAGCACGGCCCTTTCTTTTCTCTTCTTCGGTCTCACGGCCGCCGCCCCGGCTTGGACGGCTTGGACAGGTAGACGCGGCATTGGATCAGTGTCCGGCCGACTCTAAACCCCGGCAGCACGGTGAAGCCGACCACGCGGTCCTCGGCGGCCGCGGCCGCAGCGTCGTCGACGGCGCGCCCGTCGCTGACGCTCTCCATGTACACCTCCGAGAAGCGCGCCCCCGTGCGCACCTGGAAGATGGACGCGCCGTCCTCCTCGGCGCCGCCGTCGAAGGCGAAGAAGAGGCAGTGCAGCAGCCACACGCGGCGCGCCATCTCGGCGAAGTCGGCGAACCACGAGCTCTCCGGGAACCCGGGCCCGGCGCTGACGATGCCGCGCTGCTCCAGGCGGCCGAAGAAGGCCGTCTCCATCCGCGCGTGCACCAGCGACAGGTACTTGGCGCGGAGGAACTTGCCGAAGCCGCTCCACCGCGGGTTCCTCACGTCCAGGAAGGCGCTGGCCGGCTCCGCCTTGAGCTCCGTGAACTCCTCGAAGAAGCGGCGGCGGTCGTAGAACTCCCGCTCCTCCAGGAAGCTGAAATTGAAGTCGCGGCGGTGGAAATTTGCGAACATCTTCATCGCGACGTACGACTCGAAGACGAACTTGGCGTCGCCGGCCCGGCGGAGCGGGACGCCCGGGTGGACGGCGGCGGCGGCCGCGGCCAGATCCCATCCGGCGGATTGCATCGAGTTGAGCATCGACCTGGCGAAGGAGCGGATCGACTTCACCGTGTGCCGCAGCGCGGTGAGGAAGTGGGTCGGGTTGAGGCCGGAGAGGTGGAGCTCGTCGAGCGACGCCAGGGTGCAGCCGGGGTGGAGCCGCGCCTCCAGGGCGCGCTCGGCGCGGAGCTCGGCGGTGAGGGAGCTCCTGGCGCGGTCGGCCTCGGCGTCCCTGGCGCGGAGGTCCGACTCCAGCTTGCGCGCCGTGATCTGGTACGTCTTGAGGAGGTGGCGCTGCTCCTCGGCGTGCGCGGCGAACGCGGTGTGGCCCGCCGCCGCCGCGCCCCGGGCCGCGCCGGCGGGGTCCCTCAGGTACCTCCGCTTGGTGTCGGAGAGCCTGGTGAGCTCGGCGACCACGGCGGCGTCCGCGGACTGGATCGCCTCCGCGTCATAGGGGAACTGCGCGAGCTGCAGCTGCGCGTACGCCGCCTTGACTGCCGAGACCCCCGCGAAGAGGTTGGCGAGCAGCGCGTCCGCCGCGGCCTCCGGCGTCACCTCCACCGCCCCCGCCGGTTGCCGGACCGCTCCCGCTCCGGGCCCTCCCGCCGCCGCCGCCTTCTTCTCGGCGGCGTTGCGGAAGAAGGCGTCGAAGGAGTAGGCGGCGGCGAGGTTCCCCGACAGCTTGAGCTTGCTGAGGGACGGGATGGCGGGCGGCGGCTCCGTCCGCTCCTCCCCCAGGCCGTCGTCCCCAGGCACGGACGCGGGCGCCTCGGGCGCGCCGCCCTGCGCCGCGGCGTCGACGCGCTTGCGGCGGAGCAGCTTGGTGAAGGTGCGCGCCAGGTTGGCCGCCTTCTGCTGCTGCTGCTGGTGGTGGTGTGGCGGAGCCGCCACTTGCGCCTCCATTGGGGCCGCGCCGGGTTGCTCTCACCGCCGGCCGCTCCTCCTCTCCCTCCTGCAGCTTCCCCCCGTCCTCGTGTCTTGTGGCGTCCGTCCGGGTCTGGGCCTGGGGCCTCTCGCCTGCTTCTGCTTTGGCCTGTGCCCTGTGGGGGGTAACGCGGGGTGGGATTAATTTTTCCTGGAATATTTGGGGGTTAATGTAAAGTAAAAGGGCCTGCGTCTGCCTACCAGGTACGTACCAGCCTATGTACGCGTACGTATACCGTGCGTGTGTGCGCGCGTGCCCGCGCGTGGTTCGCCTACCGATGGATGCAGAGGGATCGGCATCTAATTTGTGGAAACAGCGAGGGGCTTGGCCGCAAAATTTGCCCACACAGTGCACCGGCACCACCAGTCCACCACGCGAGAAATGAAACGGTTCTCTCTATAGGGTTCCGGCGGTTTTCGTAGGATTTTTAATGCTTCTTGATGAAGGCTTAACCATTTTGTTGTGTTTTTATTGCACTCTAAAACCATAATCAACTCCCATTGCGCCATTTTATACCAAATATATTACAGTACAGTAAGGTAATTGTTGTACTTTAAACACGGTTTCGTAACATGATGCCAAAACTTTAAACCTAGATGTTGGCTCATAACATGATCATAGGTGGTATCATGGAATACGATTAATCAAACAGTAACACATGAGTAGATATTAACATATGCACGTATTGCAACGGCTAGATGAAGCAAAGAGTAGCGTATTATCTGTAATGTAACGTCTCAGTTTACCCAATAGGATTTGAATTCAACCTCGTGGCTGCTAACGGTCATGGTGACGTATGAACTAGGAGTGATGGGAAGCTCGAAGGCGGGAAGGGATGACAGATTGTAGAGTACAAATTCGTATTGCAATGGCTCGTATGCCTATATAGTAACTTAGTAACGTATACAGGTGTCGCAATGCGTAAACGACACCAAAAGCACCTCGTTATACATAACGCAATGGCTCACCTCGTCCAATAGGGCTCGGAGCTAGCGTGATGGTAGCCAACGACAAATGTAACGTAAGGACTAGGATGGAGTGGCAGGAGATCCCAAGATGGAAGGGATGGAAAACCATCAATGATTGCAAACACAAAGATTTTTGAAAAAACAAAAATAAGCATTTATAGGCTCAAATCTCCACATGTATTAATTTGACATCTTGAATCAACTTTTGTGCCATGTTCACGTGTAGAGTCATATATACATGCTCTGTGTATGCCTAAAACGCATAAAGCATTACACCTATAAAAATAACGTACATAAACACTACTAATGCTAAACGACAAAAAAAGAAAGTTGTCACTGTAATGCTATAGCTCACCTCGTCAAATGGAGGTTGGAGCTGGCAAGGCGGCGGGACGTAAAGAGTAGAACATTGTGACATAAGACCATAAGACGGAAGGGATGGAAACCATTCATAATCATAAACCAAAAAGGTTCTCATAAAAACAAAGGAGTATGTATAGGATCAATTCTCCAAGTGTATCAATTTGACGTGCTGAATTAGCTTTCTTGCTATGTTCACGTGTGCAGCCATATATACATTCCTAGCGTATGTTCAAAACGTGTCCAAGCATTATGACGATAAATAACATATGTAGGTACTAATACTACGATGGATAAACAACAATGAAAACAAACCGTCACCCATAACACAGTAGCTCATCTTGTCCAATTAAGGTTAGAGTTGGCATGGCGGGGGCTAACGACAAAAACAACATAGGAGGCTTTGAACAGGAGGGACGGGAAACACATGAGGCCCCGAGATCAAATGGATGAGAAACCATTAATAATCGCAAACAAAAAGGTTTTCAAAAAACAAAAATAAGCATGTAATTCTTCACGTGTATCATTTCACGTCTTGAATCAGCTTTCGTGTCATGTTCACGTGTGGAGCCATATATACGTGCCTAGTGTATGCCTAAAATGTATCAAGCATTACCCTGATAAAAAATAATGTCCGTAGGTACTGGTACCGGTAAACGACAAAAAAACAAGTTGTCATCTATAGCGCAACGACTCAACTCATGCAATAGAGCTTGGAGCTGGCATAGCGATGGCTAATGCCAAATGCAACCTAATTACTAAGACATAGTGATATGAGACCTTAAGACGGAAGGGACACAAAAGGGAAAAGTTTTCACAAAAACAAAGAAGCATTCAAGCATGTATAAGCTCAATTCTCCACGTGTATTAATTTGACGTCTTGAATCGGCTTTCCTGCCATGTTCACGTGTGCAACCACATATGTGTTTTCTTACGTGTGCGCAAAATGTGTCCAAGCATTACACCGTTAAAAATTACATAAGCCGATGGATAAGCGACAATAAAAGCAAGCTGTTACCCATAACACAATAGGTCACCTTGTCCAATAGAGGTTAGACCTGGCATGACGGTAGCTAACGACAAATGCAACGTATAAGTATGAGGTAGGAAAGAGTGACAACAAAGTAGGGGTCAAGAAATAATAACTAAAAATAGTTGGAAAAAAAAAAAGAAGTCTATACGAGTAACATGCAGACTCATTTGTGTACGTGTATACTGACGATCCGCCAGTTAGGATGAACTTTTGTACGATGCATCTTTTTTATGTCAATGGTTGTGTTCGCTGTAGCTACGGCTATAGTAGCGCAACACCATGAAAAGAGCAAATTGTAGCTGGTCCAGTATATCCATGGATCTATATGTCACGTATAGGACATGTACGCCCTCAAACCAGTTATGTCCTTGTTTTCACCGCACAAGCACGACCAAGAAAACACTTGATTTTTTCTCAAAAAAAAGAGGAAAACGCTTGAAATGGGGTGTTGGGGGGGGGGGGGGGGGGGGGGGGGGGGGTTGGAGGGGGTGCTGCTGTTTACGCAAGCAGGAATGGAAGGAAAGCCACTTTACTGTGTCCAAACCGGATCTATCTCTATCTTTACATCTCCGGCCAGCGGCTTTTCATTTCAGATTTCCAATCTAGTAGGTCCATTTTTTAACATCAAGTTTAACCACTCGTCTTATTCAATTTTTTTTGCAAAATATCACTTATTTTATCGTGGCTTGTTTTATTAATAAAAGTTCTTCAATAATGACTTAAATTTGACTATGTTTACACAATTTTTTTTGAATAAGACGAGTAGTTAAACTTGGGGTAATAAAAAAAAAGTTAAACGTGGGAAGGAGGGAGTAGCCGCTAGCGCCCGCAACGGAGCAGGAGAGCAAACAAACCAACTCTGCCAATGTTGACCCTGCCCGAGTGCCCGTTAGAGACGTGGACACGACCGACCGTCCGATGCGATGCAGAAATCGCCGGCTCGCCACAGGCCTCCCTCGCGCCCCCACCGGTGTCTCCGCCTCTCTCTGACTGGGCGGTGACGCGGCCCGGAGCCGGCCGGAACCTGCAGGCCACAGCGACGCATATCACGCGTCGCTGTCGCGGAGACCTCGTGGCTTTCCGGGAGTGATTAGGTGCCGTGGCGAGCGTCAGCCGTGCGTGGAGTGGAGTGGAGAGACGTGCAATGCGATGCATGGTGCGCTCGCTCGGCCGGCAGGCAACTCTTGGTCGGGGTAGACGGGCACGCACTGGTTGCTGCTGCTCCACATGCAGGAAAAACGAGGGCAAAGGACGGGTCTGCTTGCTGATGGCTTTCAGGGTTCACACTCACACACATGGCAAGGGTGCCGCCTAATAAAGCGGGGAGCTTTTCGTTGACAGCAACAGTTGGGGGCTTGGAGCTTTGTTACCAAACACATCGACATCCATGAGGCGGGTAGGTTAGGCCTGCCCCCTGCCCAACTGAGATCTTTTTATTTTAGTGATGAACAGTACTCCTATATAGTACTAGTATCTTTCCTTGTTGTTGTACAGTGATGATATCCACGAGGCGGGGTAGCTTCATGTTTGGAGCCATTTCCGTGACTATTTAAGTACAGTGATAAAAAAAATATAAAGATTTTCTAAATGGTTCCAGGTTTGCACCCAACCCACAGCACTGGCTTGCATCGCTTCTACGAGCAGTTCCATGCTTGAACCCAAATTTTGGATGATATTTAGGCCACGTTTAGATTGCAAAAAATTTCAACCCGATAAATAGTACCATTTTTTTGTCTTATTTGGTAAATATTGTTCAATCATTGACCAACTAGGCTTAAAAGATTCATCTCGTGATTTCCAACTAAACTGTGTAATTAGTTTTTTTACCTACATTTACTACTTCATGCATGGGTCCAAAGATTGATGTGATGGAGAGAGAGTGAAAAAATTAACTTTTGGGGTGCATCTAAACAAGGGCTTAGTATTAATGAATTTATCTAGAGAGCGAAACCAATTAACTAACTAAATAGGGAATAATCAAGGTCGTGCTAAACCGACGGGGCCAGATTAGATTTGGATTGAAAAATGGAGCAGGAGGAGCCCGGGAGTCCGTGTCCCTCGACTGTCCACAAGGGGGGTCCTTTTGCGTTCAGTTTAGTTGCTAATTTTATTCGATGTTCCCTCTGTGCTCGGTAAACTAGAGTATCTGACAATGTCCTGTTTCCAGCGTCTTAACCTAGTCTAAGCCCGGAATCCGATGGTAATAGCTTAAAATGCCCCCCTGGATAATTTCCCTAGAACGAGCCACGTGCCTGTCTTTTTTTTTCTTCTCCGAGAAGGAGAGAGCTTTGTTGATTACTGCATTCGTTTCTGAGCAATAACTTGCACGAATGTATACATGCTGGTGAATTAAAACGCCAGACTGATGAATGCTGCGTTCACTAGCCAGATGTGTGAGCTCTGAAGTCATCAGAGCACACCTGCAGGTGCGGCCTGCGGTAGGGGAAGGGGAGTTGGCATGTGGGCGTCAACTGGCACGATGGCCCGCCCTTAATATCAAGAAAAAAAAAAGGAGACGAGGAGGATTATACCAGCACACGCCAGGTTCGACCGTGCTGTAGCACTGATGGATGGATCGCTTGCCTGCTTTGTTTGCAATGATTCCCACCACTTAGCGATGATGGTAGCACAGTGACAGTGCTAACATCCTCGCTCTTTCCGTGGACAAGGAAGGTACGTACTCGTAGTAGGTAGTACAGGTGAGAACACCATGCCCACGCGACTGACTGACATCGTGGCCACAGGAATTTCCCCGTGTCTTTACAAACATGGGACGGGCTTGGAGTTGGTTGGTCAGGCCGTGAAAGTGGATCTCGCGGGGTTTCGTGACCTTGGAGCGCTGGTGGCCTTCTTCGGCCAGCCAACTCTCCAGTGATCTTGCTTGTTTTTAACTTCGACGCGAAATCTTTTCATTAGTTAGTACACCTAGCTTTGCAGCATCGATAGAGCCGGTGATTTGTGTTGTGTGCTTTGCTTGTCTTTGCCGCGGCATCTCGCCCTGGGAATGGCAAGTGTGTTTTTTTTGAAGACCTCACCGAAGGAGGGAGAACCCCACCTGAATGATTTTTCATTGATTCCGACATAGCCGGTGGATGGAGGGTGTCATGCACCTAGTGTTTACAATGCCATATTGCTGCAAAAGGAATGGCAAGTGTGTTACAAACTCTTTTTTCTCTTAGAGCAATACATGCAAAGTGCATGCTTTCGGAAAAAAAGGCCGTGAAAGTGGACTGAACTCGGGAAAAAGGAAAAAGGCCTGACTGACGGGCGGGCACACATGACAGGAACACACGCACATCCCCCCCTCGCGTGGAAGGGAAAACGAAGGAATATCATCTGGAATGCACCTAACCCGAACAGTTTTTCCTATTTTTCTTATCTTATAAATAAAAAACTAACCCTAGCAGCTGGCGGCCTTGGCACACTGTTTATATCTATCCATGGTCTTGTTTAAATCCAGAGCGTAAAGTTTTGGGTGTCACGTTGGCTGTTACATCAGGGTGTCATACGTGAGTGTTCGGATAGTAATAATAAAACAATTTACAGAAGTCATCGGTACTCCGTGAGACAAATTTAGTAAGACTAATCAATCCGGCATTAGCACATGTTTACTATAGCTTTACTGTAGCACCACATTATCGAACCATAGACTAATTATGCTTAAAAAAATTATGTATATTTAGTTATTTTTTAGTCTATCTTTTAGACTTTATATATATGTCAAACATCCGATGAGATAGAACCGAGGGACGAACTAAACAGGGCTGAGTTGCGAGGGCAAAAACACGAGTAGCAGTGCTACAGTAGAAGCGGTAGCAGGGGACCAATGCACGTGAAGAAATTGAGGCTAAAAAGATCGTGAATGGTAGTGGTAGTACTGTGTGTGTTTTTTTTTTTGACAACAGGTAGTACTGTGTTATTATTCCCCAGACGAAGACGAAGACGGCCGGCAGCGGTCACGTGCACCCTTCCCTCATCGCATCAGAACCACCGTAGTAGTAGTAGTAAAACTTTTGCTGCTACAGGGAACACGACAATAGGAAGGAGAAGAAGAGGAAGCACAGTACTGTGCGTGATGGAGTCGGTAAAAATAAAAGAAGGAAATGTCGTGGTGGTAAAGTGAAAGTGGCGGTACCACGAATACACCTACTGCCATGTTGGGTGGCGTAGTAGGAGTATCTCTCCTCCGATCCAGCCGGTCCACTACTCCACTGGGTATGGTCTGGTATCTTCGGAGCCAGGCTACCCAGGCAGAGGGAGTAGAACAATTTTTTATTTTTACAGCGCTGTAATAACTGCCTGCCTGCTTTAATCTGAGCCTGAGGAGCCCCGGTCCACACGTACGACAACAGTGGTCAATGCTGTATAAGACGTTGGAGTCGTTCGGCTGGAATTATAAGCCGGCTGAAAAACACTGTTGGCTGATTTTTTGTGAGAGAAAAATACTGTTCCGGCTAAAAAAACAAGCTGAATAAGACGGATTATAAGCCAGATGAACAGGGCCGTTGATCCTCCTCCTCCCCGGCCGGTAAATGTCCTGTCCTGCTAGGTTCTGGGACCACAATAGATAAATGCAGTGCTAATACTACTAGTAATCGTACTAGTAGTCGATTAAAAGATTGGTTAGCCCGGAACGTTCTAGTCTCCTGCAAATGCTCTGCCTCGCTGCAGGTCGCAAATGTGCGTGAAATGGCACGGGCGCAGCATGCAGGAAGGAGATGAGGCAGAGAAACAACACAAACTGGCCAGAACCAATCACTGGTCCCGTTCGTCCTCCGTCTGTATAGGTATACAGTACAGTATTGCCGCCCGTACCGTATGCGGGATCGGAGACCGCTCGCTCCCGACACTGCGCTACCCGGATGCTACGTTCGCAAATGCAACACTAGTGCGTTATATAATTATTACGAGTACGTACGCCGCACGGCTACGCTGCTTACATTACAGATCGACGCCCTCTCAAGTGTCACCGCAAGTCCAGCTCCAGCAGTTCCAGTAGCCCTGTACGTACAGTAGGTCAGGTGTCGGCTGTACCTGTACCCGCGACCCGCAGCGGTACGAGTAGCCTACACCTGCCAGGGCTTGTTTGAGTGTCGGGCGGGACCCGCACGCCCCGTCCCCCCGGGCCCGTGCGTACTGTACAGCTTCCACGGACCACACGGACACGGGCTCTCTCTACGGAGTACGGCTGCGCCGGACGACGAGTATCGGGCCTTGATCAGATACATTTCAAATTCCAAATTTTTACACTTTCTCCATTACATAAATCTTTAGACGCATACATGGACTACTAAATATAGGTAAAAAATAACTAATTAGACAGTTTGTCTGTAATTTGTGAGACAAATTTTTTAAACCTAATTAGTTTATGATTAGACACTAATTATCAAATACCAACGAAAGTAGGCCTAAATTGTAAAAAGTTACGATCTAGACAGGTCCTTGTTTGCGGAGTACTCCTACCAGGGGACGTGGGCGGTAGGTACGTTTGTTGCTCCCTAAGGAGCACCTGGATGCTGACGTACGTGCCGGCGGTGCGTGTGACTGCCGTGCCCCGTGCGCGCGCGCCTCTTGTTTTCATCAGAGATCGATCCGTCTCCCAGCCTGTGGCGGCGAGTGCCTGCCGGCACACGGTGCCACGCGCCGCCCGTAACGCGGTGGTGCGCTGCGGGTTCCAGGAGACGTACGTCACGTCATGGAGTGGAGTAAATTCAGGCGACGCGACAAAAGCGCTATACGGAGCAGGGACGGTATGTACTGTACGTACTACCTTTCAAACCTCGGTCGGACTCTGAGGGGAAGAAAGTTAATTGGGCCGTGTTTAGTTGGCCTGATTTGGGATGCCCCAAATCTGCACAGTGCCAGATGCTGCACTGTAGTATTTCGTTTGTATTTGTGAATTTTTGTCCAAACATTGACTAATTAGGCTCAAAAGATTCATCTCGCAAAGTACAACTAAACTGTGCAATTAGTTTTTGATTACATCTACATTTAGTACTCCATGCATGTACCGGCATTTTGATGTGATGAGGAATTTTCTTTTTGCATAGTAAAATTTGGGGGGAAATTTGGTATCTAAACAAGGCCTCGGAAAAAAACAGAGGATGTTGTAGACTGACCTCTCTCGCCAGCCGACGACCAATCGCCGGCGCCGGCAGCGCACCAGGAAGAAGAAGCTTGCAAATGAATCAGTGGCTCCTGTCGTCTTCGGGTCCAAGGTAGGCAGCGCTTGATCCTTCCTTTGACGCTGCAGGAACTGGGGCACCGTTTAGATGCCAAAAATTTTATCAAAATTTTCAGATTTCCCGTCACATCAAATCTTTGAACGCATGCATGAAGCATTAAATATAAATAAAAAATAAAACTAATTACACAGTTTAGACGAAATGGACGAGACAAATCTTTTAAGCCTAAATAGACTATGATTAGACAATATTTGCCAAATAACAACGAAACTGCTACAGTAGTGTTTCGTCAAAAATTTTGTCAGCTAAACAGCCTCTGGGTTACCAAAACACTGACACGGGATTTCGCACCACAGTGTGGGTGTCAGACTCTACTAGTAGACTCTGCAGGTTCCAGGAGACGTACGTCATGGAGAGGAGTAAATTCAGGCGACGCGACAAAAGCACTATACGGAGCAGGGACGGTATGTACTGTACGTACTACTACCTTTCAAACCTCGGTCGGACTCTGAGGGAAGAAAGTATTGGAAAAAAAAAACAGAGGATGTTGTAGATTGACCTCGATCACCAGCCGACGGCCGATCGCCGGCGCCGGCAGCGCACCAGGAAGAAGAAGCTTGTAAGAGCATTTCCGGCAGTACTACCTAAAGCATACTACCTAAATGTTTGTTTGGGTAACATCTATTTTTATACTATCTTTTTTTTTGCCTTCAACTCCAGCAACACTACCTAAAACATACTACCTAAATTTCATTTACGGAGTGAATGACATGTGGGACCGTGATGTCATCCTCTCATTCTTGTTCTCTACGCCGGCGAGGACATGCCTGGAGGCAGGGAAGGCTTCCGCGGGGAGGAGGTGCGCCCTCGGCGAAGTGCACGATGGCCGTGGAGGACAGGGCGGAGGAGCGCGCGCTCGCCAGGGTGGAGGACGATGGCCATGGCGGACGGGCAGAGGAGGCGCGCCCTTGCCGGGGCTGAGGACGACCATGGCGGACGGGGCAGAGGAGGCGCGCCCTTGCCATGGCGGAGGACGGCCTTGGCCGCCACGGGGAGAAGGCGCGCATCCGACGGCTGGGAGGGAGCGGCGCATCTGGCCGCCAGGGAGCGGCATCGGGGAGGGAGGCCCTTATCCGAGGAAGAAGGCAGCGCGACTAGGAGGACCGCCGGGGAGAACCGCGCGACTAGGAGGACCGCCGTCGGGGAAGAAGGCCGGCACATGCGAGGGCGAGGCACAGGAGCGGGCGGCATCGGGCAGTTTCCAGCGTGGGGAGGAGAGAGACGAAGGGAAAGAAATAGATAGGCAGATTTGTTGGCCCAACAGATGTAACAAATTTAGATAGTCAAATATGTAGCCTGTTGGAGTGGGGTTTTTTTTGACCTCCACTACCCAAATATAGGATAGTCAGTGAGTTTAGGTAGCCTGCTGAAGATGCTTTAAATGAATCAGTGGCTCCTGTCGTCGTCGTCTTCGTCTTCGGGTCCAAGCAGGCAGCCCTTGATCCTTCGGCTCCTGCCTGAGTGAGCACCAACCGATCCTGGGACTGGGAGGGTGCGCGCGTGCTTCCGCTGGTGTGGTCGGCAGTTTGGCACTCCGCCTCCTTGTCAGGTCGGCACGGCACCGGCACCGGCCGCACGTAGGGCTGTGGCCGCCGGCAGTGGCGGATCTAAGGGGGGCTGGGGGGCTCCAACCCCCCTAATGACTTGATTTACCGCTAAATTACTATAGCAAAAATCTCAAATCACCATTAAATCTTCATATAAATCAACATCTCATTGTTTTAGCCCCCTTAATTCCTATCCTGCACGCTGGCCGCTGGCCCTCCCCGATGCCGACCAACCGCCGTCTCGACAGGGGCGAATAGCCCAAGCAACGCCCAAGCGAACCAGCAGGAAGCAACGTCTCGGCCGGCCCTATTTATTCCGGTCCATGTCCAGCAGCCCAGCCTCCAATATTTCATTTCACGACTGCCGGTGCGCGCCCACGTCCACGTGTGGTGTGCTGTGGTACCGACGTTGCCCTCCCGATCTACCACCACGTGGCAAATCACTATCGCCGGACTGTTCAAAATCCGGCGGCAGCGGCACCACACACACTTTTTTTCTTCATCCCAAATCAATATAGGTTGTGTTTAGTTCCCATGGAATGCAAATGCAAATTGCCAACTACTTTAAAATGATGAAATACAAAATACCAAAATTTTCATAGATGTGTTTAGTTCTATCCAAAATACCAATTTTTTCATGAGGTGAGTGAGAACTTTTTGACTTTTTGTTTTTTTGCCTCTTGAGGCCAAAATTCAAAATGGAGAATGGATACCTTTTGCCAAAAATTTTGCATAGTATATTTAGTTTCATTTTGCAAAATGATGAGCCAAAACCTAAATTTTTTTTTGTGAAACGGGAACTAAACACACCCGTACTTTCTCCGTTCCCAAGTATATAAGGATTTTCCAGTCGTACCATGGGAAACCATTTCATATTATGATATTACTAATCAAGCTCACTTGATATTACGATGAACACTATTACGTGATTGCTGAAAATCCATTATATATAACACTGAGTGAGTAGGTTTCTTCACAATAATGCGTGCAAGCATGTTCTTTTTCAGCCGTTTTGGCAGCATTGTCGGTGTACTGCTTGAGAATTTCTGTCATTTCTTCTACTTTTAGCTCGAATTAGCTAGATCATACTAATAATTGGTTAGGACAAGAGCCAATTATTATCCTAGCTATTAGCCCTTTCCTTACATTAGTTGCAACTAAAAGACTTAAGATTAATTGACTAACAAATTAGCCTTATCTATCAAACATGATTTATACTTTTATTTTGAGAAAAAAAATCGTGTACTCTTATTTGAAGAAAAAATATACACACTCCCTCCGTCCCAAAAGAAATATAATTATAGGTACGAATTTGGACAAATTGCACTTCAGATCCATACCTAGAATTGTAGTGTTTTTTTACCACAGATTTACGTTGGATTAGCAATCGGGAAAGATACTAAAGTACTATGTACCATACACCTTGTCATCTTCAACAACTTAGAAAAAATTACTTGGTAAATCTTGAGTTTTAGCAAGTTGCTAATTTATTTGGCAAGTGACAAAAAGACCTCTCTCCAACAACTTCTTAAAACTCACTTGCCAAAATGAAGAAGTCCGCTAACGAACGAAGAGGCCCGCTAAACGAACGAAGAGCCCCGCTAAGCGAACGAAGAGCCCCGCTAGCGAACGAAGAGCCCCGTTAACTTTTCTCGTCACAACGGCAGCCCGCGCTCGTCGTCGGCGCCTCACCGGCGGCCGCGGCACCTCCTCCCCGCGTCGTTGAGGAACAACAACACTGGCGGCGGTTCTCCTCGCTCCAGCCAGTCCCGCCCCTCGGCTCCAGCCCCGAGGCCGTCCTGGAGCGCCGCCGAGGCCGTCCGGGAGCGCCGCCGAGGCCGCCCGGGAGGCTTCTCCTTCCGCGCAGTGGCCCCGAGATTGGGATAGCAAGTCCTTTCCGCGCGCATATTCTTCCACGCGCGAGGCTGGTGAATAGCAAGTGCGGATAAATAGCAAGTTAGTTTGAGGAGTTGTTGGAGAAGGAATTTTATGTTTTTGCTAAAGTTATAAAAATAACAACCTGTTTTAAGGAGTTGTTGGAGATGCTCAACAGCCGTACACCTTTGTGAATAGGAGTAGTACACTCCTAGTACGCCCATCATTTTCCTCACTCCTGTATCAATTTTTCTGCTTTTCATTTTCGCAGGCATTTACTGTACGAACCTATAATAATAAACACGCACTTTCTGCTCTTTTTCTTTTCAACCACTGTATCTAGTGCAACATGGAATTTGGTTTTTACCGAGGCCTCGTTTAGTGAATTGTGGAGAAAAACACTGTATCAGAATTCATGTAGCATTTCGTTTGTATTTGATAAAAATTATCTAAATTTTGACTAACTAGGCTTAAAATGTTCATCTCGCAAAGTACAACAAAACTGTGCAATTAGTTTTTTATTTCATCAACATTTAATACTCCATGCATTTGCCGACATTTTGATATGATAGGGAATCTTCTTTGAGCCTGTTTAGTTTGCAAAAAGCAAACCCAAAAAGTGTTACAGTACCTGTCACATCAAATCTTACGGCATATGCATGGAGTACTAAATATAGGCGAAAGAAAAAACTAATTACATAGTTTGGTTGTAAATCACGAGACAAATCTTTTGAGCCTAATTAGTTCATGATTGGACACAAATTACCAAATAAAACGAAAAGTGCTACAGTAGCCGAACCCAAACTTTTTCACCAACTAAACAAGCCCTTTGATGTGACAGGGAGAATTGAGGAACTACTAGTAGCCACCGACATGACGTGAGACAGAAGGAGACGTGATCGTCCGTGTTTGAAGTCACGTCGCGGCTGCCTTCCACACCACGGCGTGACCAGCAGCAGAGCTGTCCGGTAGTGACGCGCAAAGCCACGCGGTAAACGGCCGGTGTGGCAGCGTCCGCAGTGGTGAAATTGTGGACACGGGGCTTGTTTAGTTCCCAAATTTCTCCTTAAATTCCACTATGCAAAAAGAAGATTTTCTGTCACATCGAAATACCGGCATATATATGGAGTACTAAATATAGATGAAATAAAAAACTAATTATACAGTTTTGTTGTACTTTGCGAGACGAACATTTTGAGCCTAATTAATCAATGTTTAGACAATTTTTACCAAATAAAAACAAAACGCTACAGTAGCAAATAGTGATTTGGCAGCCTCAATTTGGGAATCTAAACACGGCCACGCTATTTCACGCGTCACCAGCCACACCTGCACATTGACCGACCGGCATGCGGGTTCAACAGTGTCAGTAGGTCCCGCTTGTCAGAACCGGTAAGTTTACTAGTAGCAGTATTTCTTCATTATTCGGTTTTGCCGTTCTTAGTAAATCCTCTAATTTTAAATTTAAAAAACGTATCAACATCGACAATAGAATCGTTCGATTAAATGCTCTGTATCAAAGTTCTGACATCAATACTTTCTTAAAAAATTGGTCTAATTTTAGATAAATTAAACTTAACTTTTGAAAACTAAAGTAAAGTATAATTTGATATGGCGAAAGGTCTTAGGACCTGTTTGGATGTGCTATAAATTTTTTCTACATCATCTAAACAAGCCCGCTTATTGCTTGGCAAATAAAAAAACCAACAGCCGAGCTAGCTACTCCCTTCGTCTAAAATAATTGTACCTTTAAGATTCAAAATTTATCCCAGAATACATGCTAACTCCGTCCATTCACCGTATGCTAGCACAAGCGTCAGACCATTTCTATAGGGGCAAAATCATAATCTTCCACCTTCACTACACTGGCAGAGAACCTACGCGTGCGGTTATTGTTGGACAGAGGGAGTGATAATTAACAATAATCCATTAGCTGTTTCCAATCAGCTAATAGGGATATTTACACCAATAACCAATAATCACCTACATCTATATAAGCCAAGTTATTGAAATAATCCCAAGCTTTTTTATTAGCCAAATTCGCACTAGTTCTTTTTACTTACCTGATCCAAATATGTCCTTGCTGGTGATGTACAAGGTACTGTGATGTATAGTTGGATTAAGACCCTGCGCTGCGCCGAGAGAGCGAGCCTCCAAAACAAATTATTGTGCCTTCCTGTTGCTTGGCTTCTGCGCGCGCGTACGCTGTTGGATTTTCCACAGGAGATTTGATAATCTATTTTGTCCATTATATAGTCGTCTCTGGGCCTGTCCATTATTTTGTACAGTACTGTATGTATGTCTCACCTAACTTTTTTGTTTGGAATTCTGTTGGGGCACGTATACAGCCAACTGTTGGATGATCCAACAAATTCGACCAGCACGGATCGAGACGGCGATGCACGGATGCAGATACAATGCCGGGTCGGGTCGGAGGATCGAACAACGTGCGGCGTATACATATCGTCGTCTCGTCTGTCGTCTCCCCTGCTGGGCCCTGCTGGCTAGGCTTTGCGTGCTTTTCGTGTAATGACCGGCCGGTCGCTTTTGCTGTCACGTCGTCCGTCATTCTCGGAATCTATCTATCGGGATCGAATCCGGCCCAACACGGCTACGCCTACTACTGCCCCGGCTCCTGTCGACGAGTACTACTAGTAGTCCCCACCCCCTACGTCTTGTTGCTGCTTCTTCATTCCTTGTATATCTTGGCAAATCAACAAATTCTCCAGGGGTACAAATCAAGACAAAATAACTTCCATGATACTGTAAGTGTACATGAGTGTCTAATAAGTTTTAAACCGCGTGTCTGTTGAGAAGAAAAGGCATAATAGTAATCAATTAATTTGCAGCACGAGGCCGGCCGGCTTAGCTTGCTTGGCCATGTTGGCTTCTTATTATCTTTATCATGTCAACTAACTAACGATAGCTTAGCTGAGCTTGTTGGGCCCGCGCGCGATGCGGTGGTGCATATGGTCTGGTCTCCCGTATTGCTTTGCATTCGCACGCACGGGTTCGTGTTCGTCTTTACGACTTGCACGGCTCATGCAGGCACTTTGGCAGCAGGCTATACTAGGCCTTCAGTCGTTCGGTTAATCTAGCGCCTGCATATCCGGACGCTCCTCAAAGTGCTTAACCCCCGTGTCCGCTTCCGCCTCCAGCCCACGTGCACGCCCCAGCGCGCGACTGGCCCAGTACGCATGCACCCCACCTCGCCGCGTCCGCCCCACGCGCGCGACAAGCACGCTCCAGCGCCCCTGGCCGCAACACCCTTGTTCGCCCGGCCCCCAGTACCTCCGTCCACTAGGCCCCGGCGAGCCGCGCGCCCCCGTTCGCCCAGCTCGCACCCCAACCCGCCCTAGCCGAATAGAACACTTGCAACAACACGGAACAATAACTGTAATATTATGGTGAAGCAGCTGAAATATTTGAAACATATTATTGCAATATTTGTGTGAAGCATATGAAACAACGCTCGAATAAAACACTTGCAACAACATGAAACAACTGCTGCAACATAAGACTCAACTGAAACATTTGGAATATATTATTGCAACATTTCTGTGAAGCATATAAAACATCCAGATCAGAAACGATTGCAACATCGTATAGAAACAGGTAAAACATTTTGAACAAATGTTTGTAACATGCCTTTAAAACATTTGCAACAAATGCAACATGTGCAACATCCCCGGATCTACTTTTGAAACATCCATATGATTCAACTACAACATACCTTTGAAGTGTCTGAAATAATTGAAACATACAATTGGGAGAAGAGAGCCTGGCGCGGGGAGCGCCATGGCTGCTGGATCTGAGGGCATGTGGAGCTCCTTGTGGGGGAGGACGCCGCCGGGGTGGGGAGGAAGACGCCGAGGTGCGGGAAGGATACGCCGGGGTGGGGAAGAGGACGCTGGGGTTGGGGAAGGAGCCGCCGGTGTGGGGGGAGGAGGACGCCGCAATGTGTGGGGGGGGGGGGAGGTCGCCGCCGACGGCCAGGTAGGGAGCGGGGTGTGTGAAGAAGACGGGTAGAAGGCGAGGAGGAGCGCGGTCGTTGGCTTGCGGCGCTGCGGAGCGCAGTCGGGGGCGCGCGGCGCTGCTGGATCCATGGGGGAAGGAGAGGATTGAGGAGAGGAGGACACCATGGCAGTCGCAGCGGTGAAGAGTGGAGACGCCTACGGGGCGCGGTGCGGGCAGGGTCTTGGGTGACTCAGGCGGCTCGTTCCGTCTGGACGGACAACTGAACAGTACCTCCATTTTTCACCGCTGCGACTGTTCGGACGCCATGATACTGTTTGGCCGGCCGGCTTGCTTAGTCCTTTTGGCTTCTTATTATTTTTCTTATTATTATCGTCGTCATGTCAACCAACTAACGCTAGCTTATTAGCTGAGCTTGTTGGGCCCGCGCGCGATGCGGTGGTGCATGGTCTGGTCTCCCGTGTTGCTGTGCATTCGCACGCACGGGTTCGTATTCCGTCTTTACGACTTGCACACTTTGGCAGCAGGCTTTACTAGGCCTTTAGTTGTTAGGGGCTGTTTGGTTCGCCCTGTTAAATTTTAACAGGTGTTGACCACACTAGTAGAGAACAGACCTTTGATCCTCGGCCAAAATGGGCTCTAGTCCCGGAATTTTTTGCCCCCGGGACTAGAAATACCTTTAGTCCCGGTTGGTGGCTCCAACCGGGACTAAAGGTCCCTGCCCAACGGCTACTGCGCCAGACAGAGGTGGCAGGGACCTTTAGTCCCGGTTGGAGCCACCAACCGGGACTAAAGGTATACTTTTACTCCCGGTTGGTGGCTCCAACCGGGAGTAAAGGTCTACTCCCGGGCCGTGGCTGCGCCCGGGGTTGGAAAGTTACCTTTAGTCCCGGTTGGATCTATCAACCGGGACTAAATGTTCTCCCTTTATAAATCGGCCGTCTCCTCCTTCCTCCCCGAGCCCGAGCTCAGCACATTTTGAAGCTCACTGGTGTTCTTGCTTCCTCCCTCCCTCCATTATTGTTCCTCCATCCATTCTTCGATTCCTCCGTCGATTCTTCAGTTGTAAAGGTTACCAATCTCATACTCTCATTTTTTACCATTTTCTTATGCCATTTTATTCACTATATATATTTATGGTTCTTTATTGTGGTTTTTTTTCATTTGTAAGCAATTTGAGCTCAAAATCACTTTAAGCTTGCATATTTACATGAAAGAAGGTTAAAAATATCATTGTTTAGAGATGTAGATAATTTTATAGTTTGTTAATTTTATTTGTTTATAAAAGAAGAAATTTATAGTGTATTAAAAAATGAGTATAGAGAGTAGATGGCAACTGCTTCCGGGTCCTCGGCCTCTCATGGGTTTCCAAAGCGACTTAGGCCGGGCCTTCCTCTCATTCCATGTGGCAAATGTACCTGCTAAACAAGTGGTACATGCAGGCGTCTACCAGTGAAGACTTCTGCGTTGGTGTCAGAATTAGAGACGAACATTGGTTTCGTAGCGATGATGTTATGTATGTTGACTTTGCAGAATTTCATCAACTATGCCACCTGACCTCTCTGGACAAAGTTATCATTAGCTGCTATTGCCTGTAAGTAATAATTCTTTCGATCTATTATTAAACTCATCATATGTGTGTATATGCATATAAATTATCCTAACAAGTACTATATATATGCAGATTTACAATGACAGAGCTCAGAAAGGAAGGATGCAATGAAATTGGTTTTGTTGATCCCCATATAGTATTCAAAGACCCAATTACTCCAATGACTAATTGGAAGTCTGAGTCAGAGAGTAACCTCATGAACTTCTTAGTGAACCAACGCCACAAGAAGGATATACTCTTTCCCTATAACTTCAAGTGAGTGTTAATCATGTCGATCATAGCCTTAATGGCTCATATGTTGATTCTAGTTAATTAATGAGTGTTATGCGTTATATCCTATAAACATATGCAGCAATCACTGGATATTGATGGACATCGATCTGGTGAAAAGTCACTTGATAATCTATGACTCGATGAGAAAACCACAACAAGACTACCAAGATATGATAGATATTATCCAGAGGTAATTTCGGGATCTCTAGCAACTATATATACACACAAACATGATGATTAACTATATCTGATGACGTGGCAAATTTTTTATTGGGCAGTGTTTGGAAAACCTTTATTGAGAAGCAACACATGGAAAAATGCAAAGCGCCACTGAATGTAATCCCATTGAAAGTAAGTCCCCTGAATCGCATCATCTTTATTAATTAAACATATAGCTTTCACCGGATCACCAGATTGGATGACAAATCTTTTTCTCGTAAAGTGGTGTCTGAGGCAGGAACAGGGGAACAACTACTGTGGTTACTATGTTTGCAAGTTTATCAAGGTGGTCTCCCAAAGAACTCCTACAGAGAGACTCAAAGTACGTTAAAAATACACTATATATTCATTTAATTATTATTATTGATTGTGTTACTATGTCTTTTTATATATATATATGTACATATATTAATTTATTTTCCTTTAATTCAAACCTGTAGACTCGATGGTTGGAGGAAAAGGTCATACGGCAAGACCAAATCAAAGCAATTCAAGAGTCTATAGCCGGATTTTTTAATGAGCAGGTCATCGATTCCAAGGGCGAGTTCTACTTCGACCCAACACTGCCATTGAAGCCAAGCTAGAGGATGAGAAGAAACTTGTTATGTCACAACAACTATAATGCAATCTTTTGTAATATATGCACATGAAATAATATAATGTAAAATACACATATGCATGCATGCATGTAAATATATATATGATGCATGCATATATATATATATATATATTTCTATGCTTGAATTGTGTGATTTAATACGTTCATTGTGCTTGAACCGAAACATACTATATGCGCGTATAAATGTATAATTAGCAGCGTACAATACGACTTCGAAAACCTATTTTGAAAAGAAAACAAAAAAATGAAAAGAAAAGAAAAAAAACCTTTAGTCCCGGTTCGTATTACCAACCGGGACTAAAGGTGCTGGCCATCGTGGCATGTCAGGAGGCACCTTTAGTCCCGGTTGGTGTTACCCACCGGGACTAAAGGTCCTCCTTTAGTCCCGGTTCCTCACCCGGGACTAAAGGACCCCCCTTTAGTCCCGGATGCTTGCTCCCGGGTGGGGAACCGGGACTAGAGGGGGTTCCCCACCGGGAGTAAAGCCCGTCTCTGTACTAGTGCCATGAGATGTTCCTTGTACCATGCATGCAAAAACATCTCCACGCGCGCGCGCGGGTGCAGTGTGCATCTCGTGTGCTTGCAGTTGCAGGGGGAGCAGGAGCAGGCAGGCATGCACGGCCCGGGGATGGATGATGAACGTACTCCGATCGTCGATCATGTACATGGCTGCGTGTCCAGTAGCTACTGTACTGACGAGCAGGTAGAACCAGACTGGGGACGATCGACTCTGGGTCTGGGTGCAGGAGCGGTTGCAATCTGCATCGATCACTACTGTATCCGGGGATGCCGGCCGGGCCCATGCATCTTTCCACGTTCAATTCTTGCAATGCAGGCAGACAGGCATGAGGCATGCATGCGCCTTCAAAAGAATCGAAAGGCAAATATAGGCGACACATGCATGCGGAGTTGCGGACATCATCCGCTGACAGGTCACCTGTTGGCTAACGCTTGGGGGGCATGTATATTTGTCATGCATAGTACATGTGAACTCTCTGAATTATATTACTGTTAGCTGCCAAGACCACGCGCCAATGTCTTGTACTCTTGTGCCGGTTCGTTCAATTTTTTTAAAAAAAATATTCACGTGTTTGCTTGCTATATATCTATATAGGTCCCATGTCATCAACCATTTGTAATTTTCTTCTTGTTTATGACGAGGATATAGCTCTATCTAGGCCCATAATATAGGACACATAGGAGTATATGATGCACCTCCCACCTACCAAGCTTTGGCTTTGTAGCCAATCAAGCTTGAAGCCGTGGCAAAAATAATGGAGACGACAACAAGGAGGAGAACTGAACGGTAGTGGGGACCCGCGGCGTCCCGGCCCACCCTCCAGCAGTCCAGCGCCTATCATTAGCATATTGAGATGAGATGACAGGGCATGCCGCAGGGCCCGCGTGAAGGGTAAAGGCGAGAGTGCATCATCTCAAAGCCAAAGCCAAAGCCACTGCCACTGCAGGCCCCAGCTAGTGTGCATGCATGGAGTACAGTGTACTCTGGCCTTTTGGCGCCTGTCGACTGTCGCGTGGGGCCGACCTAGAGCTAGCTTACCTTTGTGTACTCATGCCCGCCGGCTATAGGCCTTGTTTAGATTCCTGCCTCCAAAAGAATTCATATTCCCCGTCACATCAAAATACCGACACATATATAGAGTACTAAATATAGATGAAATAAAAAACTAATTGCACAGTTTTGTTGTACTTTGCGAGACGAACATTTTAAGCCTAATTAATCAATGTTTGGACAATTATTACCAAATAAAAATAAAATTGCTACAGTATGACGGGACACTTACTATGCAGATTTAGGCTCCAAACTTTGTCATCTAGACAAGGCCATAGCTAGGAACATGCGTGTTGTACTGCGTCAAAAGAAAAGGTAGCCGGGGAAAAACTGACGAGAATCCAGCCATCATTCCTTGCATGGCTTTTCCGGGATGTGGTCAATTTGGTTTTCCCATGGGAATGGGACTACGGGAGTAGTACGTTGGTCGGCTCGGCTCCATTTGGCCCTGGTTTAGTTCCTAAAATATTTTGCAACATATTTCAGATTTTCGTCACATCGAATCTTTGAACACATGCATAAAACATTAAATATTGATAAAAAAAATAAAACTAATTACACAGTTTAGACGAAATGGACGAGACGAATCTTTTAAGCCTAGTTAGGCCATGATCGGACAATAATTACCAAATAACAACGAAAATGCTACAGTAATTTCCAAAATATTTTGGGAACTAAAAGGGCTTGGGTCGCCATTCATCACGACCTCACCAGACTAGGATAAGCTTAGCTTGGCTTTCCGTGCAAGTTTCCTGGAGCCCATGCATGCATGATCGTTTCGGAATCCAAGAAATGATTGTCCAACATCATGCATGTACTGCTCCTCCAGGGGTCGTAGAAGGAAATACTAGTACTCTACGACTAAAGGTCTAGTAGTACACATCCAACGAAAACAAAATGAAAAGAGATACAGTAGTGGATAGATACATGGCGCGCCTGCCTAACGTATAACGTGTTGTGATGATGAGCTCTAGCTAATTGTACTCAATTGCATGCGATGGATCAAAGAAGACTCGTACAAGTTTGAGCTAACATGCAATGAGTGCCCACAAGATCATAGCAGGCCATACGTACTAAGGCGTTAAGTTGGCTCGCTCGCTCCTGACTCAACATCTTGCATGATATAGTATGTTTAGGAGTATCATTTACTCCCTCCGTTTCAAATTATAAGTCGTTTTGATTTGTTTGATACATCAGTTATGTTATATATCTCGACACATTGTTATATCTAGATACATGGATGTATCAAAGAAGTGATAGTGACTTATAAAGTTATAATTTAGAACGGATGAAGTATATGGCTACAACTGTACTGGAGCGAGGAAGGGGGGATAGACCGACAAACTGCCGCGCTTGTTGTTCTCTTACATTGGGCCAGCGCTTCATCGGTGACTAATTAATACCGTACTATATAGAGAGTGAGGAGGAAATATCGAGATGATCGCTGAAACAATCATGGGGTAGACGTTTAGGGTCAAATTCCTTCTTCTCCAATACTGTAGTATTCAGTTGAGCAGTCCGTTGTGTAGGATGTACACAGCATCTAATTAATTGGGCAATTAAGACTCCATGTTTCTCCCTGCAAATTTCCACGAGAAAAGGAATAAAAGACGTCGCCAGAAGGATGAATGTTGATCAGGATGCAAGAGTCTCCATCAAGATTTAAAGCCAAATCACGATCCTGATGTAGACGGCCGGGAGTAGCTAGTTTAATTTAACCGATGCGGTTTAATTAAGGCGAGCGAGAGTGAACACGACTTGTAGGAACCTACAAGCCACAGACTGATCTGACGGAATGCTCCAGAATTATGGACTTATGACTTGTCGCACTTAACGTGCGTGGCTTAAACTGAATTAATACGCACGATTGACCCGTTGCCAACCTCGTTATGCTTCGAATAATATTATAACCAAGCTTTTTTTGAAACAATTAATCAAACTAAATTATATATATACTCCTACACAGGCCATTAATCTTAGGGGTTGTTTGAAACTGCTCTGCTCCTGTTTTTGTAGCTCTGCTCCACCAACTCTACCATGGACCAACTACACTGTGGAGTTTGTGGAGCAGATGATACTGTTTAGCACACGGCCTAGCTCCAGCTCCCGGAATCGGTTATTTTCAAGCAAATGGTTTATTATGCCCTAGTTATGTTTGTTCATTCAAGTAGTATTCTGAAAACAGATATTTTAGTTATATAGTTCCATCTTTCGGATACAAAAGCACACACCATCAGCCCAAAGCACACTGTTACACCTACTGCACACTGTTACACCTACACACTAGCACATCAGAGCTCCAGTTGAACGTCGTCGCGCATAGCTGCAGGATTGCACGTGGCCTCCAACGGGACGGGCCCTGGGCATGGTCAGCCGAGAAGGAAGGGACGCGTGCGGGAAGAGCTGCCTCGGGCCGAGACTGAGGAGGAGGGACGCCTACGGGGAAAACGAACCGAAAGTCATCAATGAAAAAGGCAAGTTGGGTAATTATCCTCTAACTCTACGTGGAGATAAAACTCTAAAAACTGGAGTATCTCTTGAGGTGCTTTAGAAAAATATGGAGTTGGCCTTTAGCTCCATATTTTTCTTGAAGCTGATAGTGTTCGGCAACGCAGAGTAGAGCTGCAAAAACAGGAGCAGAGCAATCAAAACACCCGTGACGTAAATGTTGGGCTAAATCCGAAGCCAATCGTTAATAAGAATTGCTTATATATATTTTTTTACTTCCGTCGTTTTTTGCCATATACTATTTTGTAATGATTTTTTTACGCACCTCGGGAGCCATGGCCGTTCCAAAAGAGTCAGAATAAATAATAGTAATATACTAAGATAATTTTGGTAACGACAGAAATGGACATGAAACAAATATTATGAAAAAAATCAGAACGTATAACACATATATAGGACGTACTGTTTTTTGAACACAGGAAAGAGCTTATATTTCATCATAAACAAGTTTACAATCAGCGTCTAAAGCTTCCGACACGCAGGCCGGGACTGCTTCAGACAAAAAACAAGAAGAAAAAACTCTCCTACTAATTTGCCCTAGAGCATGAGCCACTCCATTGGCACTCCTGTGACATTTTGTGACTTTGAAATTTTGGAAAGATCTTAATATTTCTTTTGTCTCTTCAACAATGATGCAGCTAGGGGATCGATTTGTAGTATTACAATTTAGAGCCTGAACCGTGGCAATGCAGTCAGATTCCACCCAAATGGGTCCTGTGAAGGTCGATAGAGCCTTACGAATCCCTATCAGAGCAGCTAGATTTTCCGCCTCTTCAACAGATGAACAGAAGGAGTCACTAGTCCACCCTGAGAAGACCACCATGCTCAGATGATTCCTTGCGACATAACCCAGCCCTGTTTGTCGTGTGATAGGATCAAAACCCGCATCAACATTAAGTTTGATCCATCCCGGAGGTGGGGGTGTCCATGGAAACCTTCTCTCGTTTGTTGTTTTTGGCCCTTTCTGGTACATGGTGTCTATAACAGGTGAGCAGGGGCGTTTCCCTTTTACATCAGCTGGAGGTGAAGTAGGCCCTTCAGAATTCAGTGAAAAGAGATAATTTTCCAAGAAATCAACTGAAACTGAGTAGGGGCACTGGCCGTTTCCAAAAATATTATCGTTTCGATGATGCCAGATTCTCCAGAATAGCAGCATTAGCTTTACCTTCATGTCTTTGTTGACACTATTGAGAAGAGCTAAAATCCAATCAGGTCCAGTATACATAAAGGCCCGGTCGTCAGGGAGGCCCCATGATCGGCGTAGAGCATGTCTTAGTAAAGATGCAGCAGTGCATCGAACCATAGCATGGTGACCATCTTCAGGTTCCATACCGCAAATAGAGCAGGTTGCATCTGGAATCAGGTGGTGGCTCCGTCTATTTGATTGGACACCTAGACCATTACGGGCCAATTTCCATATGAAGATTTTTACTTTTTGCGGCACAGGGGTTTTCCATATTGCATCAAAAATATTCCTGTCTGCAGAGGTATTAGTACCACAAGAGTTTCTGAATTTGTCTTCCATAGCAAGTCTGTATGCACTTCTAACAGAGAATATGCCGTTCTTTTCAAAGTGCCAAGCAAGAATGTCATCACCCTCATTATCTGGAATTCTAATATTGAGAATTTCTTCAGCTTCATGAAAAAGGAAAGTTTTCCTTATTAGAGGTTCATTCCAGCCCCTTGGATTTTGAAGGATCAATTCTGCCACTTTCTTCACTCTAGATCTTTTTGGTGGGCTTGAAATTTTGAGCGAATCCTGTCTAGGTATCCAATTGTCCCTCCAAATTTTAATACTGCTACCACTGTTAATTCTCCAGATTACACCTTTTTTTAGAAGATCAAGGCCATGCTCTAAGCTTTTCCATACTTGTGAGGAATTTTGAGGGAAGCTGGTGTCAAGCAGATTACCAAAGGGATAGTATTTTGCTTTCAGCAATTTAGCACAGAGGCTGTTGGGATACAGGAGCAAGCGCCAAGCTTGTTTCGCTAGCAGAGCTTGATTAAACATTTTCAAATCTCTAAAGCCAATCCCTCCTTTTAGTTTTGGCTTTGTAATTTTCTCCCAACTTATCCAGTGGACCTTTTTCCTTTCATTTTCATCGCCCCACCAGAAGTTTCTTATCATTACTGTTAGTCTATACTACTTTATTAATTCATTGGAAATTGGAAATTAAAGCTGTATATACGGTCTTCGTAAGAGATCAGATTTGACACGTCATATAATATCATAATATAGCGGTTGGAAAGAAACACGCAAGTACCTAAATACCTTTTTCCATATACGAATCAAATAAATAATGTCCCAATTCAAAGGGCCGAAATGTATGGCAACGTATCTAGTGCAAACCAACCTATCTGTGCAACCGTGCAAACTTCTAATCTGGGCCACATGATTTTGATCCAAGGGGGCGTAGGGGGAGTGGGAGGGGGATTCGCAAAAGTGTGATTAGGAGCGGGCGGTTAAGCGCAAAATTACTCAATCCCCATGCGCCCCTTGGATCAACATCATGTGGCCAAGATTAGAAGTTTGCACGGTTGCATGGAGAGGTTGGTTTGCACCAGATACGTCGCCGAAATGTATATTGTATCGTTTTAATTTTAATAATAGTATAATATAGTAATATACAATGATGATGGTCATGTGCCGCCATTAATTTAGGAAGTAGGGGACGCGCCGGTGCATGCAGATTATTAGTCGGTCCTCTGTCGGGTTGGTGGATTACATGATGATGCTGCATGGTGCATGGATCGACCGCTTCGTTTGCCGCTCTCCGCCGATAAGCTAGCGCGCGAAGGCTGCTAATTCGCTAGGCGTGGCGGGATTATCATTGATTGGCCTAGCTATCTCTACACACATGCATGCTTTGACTGCACTGCACGGTACGGGATCTGATCGAAGAGAAGTCATTATGCATGATCAGTGTATACACAGTTCGAGGAGACGGGGAGCATATCACGCAGCAGACGTAACGGCAACCACCCAACTGATCCATCCCATGATTAAGTCGTTGCAAATTAATATATACTCCGTATATATATAATTACGTACTACTCCTATAGGTGTATGATATAGAGACCGATATGATGGGTCATATGGATGCATGCAAAAGAATCTACGGTTTTGTCACATTTGGTGTCGTCCGGCCGGCCGCCCCTGCTGTTCGTTGAGTGCCCACGCAGGCATAGAGTTTGACTAGCTAGTGACGGGTTCACATTTGGTCTTTCCCTTGGATGTAGTTGCCCCAATCTGTCGTGTTTGAAAATATCTAACTGTTGTTTTTGGCAGATCAATGGAGCTAATAATTTGTTCTAAATTAAATTAACTTTTAGAGTTGTCCTAAGTCATTATATTTTTATAAATTTGATCAAATCTATAGAAAATGGTACCTACATTTATGACATGAAATTAGTATCGTTAGATACAGTATGAAATGCATTCTTCATAATACAATTGTTTGGTGTGATAGGTGTTGATATTCTTTTCTCCAAATTTGGTCAAATTTTAAATAGTCTGACTTAGAACAACTATAGAATTTGATTTATTTGGGACAAAGGGTGCATAGTTGCTAAAAATTAGTCGTGATGGATCCATACGGACCGAGCTAATAGATCAACTAATTGTTAGTTGGGCACCTACATAAAAATTACCTCACTAGCCACCCCAACCCAACTAGGAATGTTCTGACTTTGAACTGGTTGAATCAATTTTTCACTCGCTGAAAGCCAAGAGACACTCGCACGTTTCACAATGTCCATGTCTCTCTTTTCTGTTGTTGTCTCTCTCATCCACATTTGCCAGGTTAGAACTAGAGAGAATTCCTTCATTGCCACTAAAAATTGTAGCACTTCTTTCATTGCCATCAAAATTTTAAAATTTCCCTCACTGCCATCAAAATAAATTCACACTTCCCTAGTTGCCATTCCCGTCATCATCTGTTAAGTTTCTTTGGCTGACTAGTGGGACCTACAGAGACAGTGTATCCGTCCGGTTTCTTGGAAAAAAAGAAGGCGCCTGCGGGTGAGCAAGGCGGTGGGCCAGGGGGGAGCCGGCGACGCTGGTGCAGTCGGAGCGGCCGGGGCCGAGGAACCTCGCCGTGCCGTGAGAGGCCGTCAGGGACGAGGCGGAGACGAGGGAGGGACGGACATGTCCTGCTGGCTGCTGTGTGCTGTCCCCGGAATCCGAGGCTCTCTAGTCTATCGCTAGCACAACGGCTACGCACTGCAGATAGCAGAGCGGCAGCCTCCCTCGCGCGCTCTCTGTGGGGGGCCACGCTCTGACGCCAACGCCGCACGACCCACGTGGGTGGATTGGATGTGGCCCTGTAGCCATGGCCCACTCCAGTCCATCCGTCCATCACGTGTGGGCCCGGGCCGTGGGCCCCCAGGCATGGGCCGCCGACCTTGGCTCGCTTTTACCGTTGGCAGCTGGAGAGGAGTTGACATGTTTCACACGCGGGACTGGAGATCGAGGGAGCCCCACCCGTCGGTGACACGTCCTCATACACGGATGACAAAAATATGCCCCCGTTTGTTTCGCTGAAAACAATGGCCGAAAAGTACTGTTTACTCGTTTGTCGTGAAAGAAAAATACTGAACTATGGGTCTATGGCTGATAAGGCAAACTGATAAGTTCAAGCGAACAGAACCATAGATATATACTCCATTCGTCTATGAAAGAATGCAATTGTGGTATCCGTACCGGTCAATTAAGTGCAAGTTTGACCAAGTTTATACAAATAATATTAGCATTTATGTCTATAAATAAATTTATTATAAAAATATATTCTATAAGTAATCTAATGACACTTATTTTGTATAAAAATATTTGTACTTTTTTATATAGATTTAGTCAAACTTCAGACTGTTTGACTCCTCAAAATCTGAGAATTACATTCTTTTATGGACGCTAGTAGAAGTCTACTCACTTTATTCATTCATGACTACTCTCTTCCACACAGCGTAAGTCTCCATCTTACATTTCAAGAGTCGATCAATCTTAACTTTAACTAAATTTTAAAAAACAACATATCTCGTATCATAAATATTATTATTTTATATATTTGGTCTAAATTGATATAGTTTGACTACTTAAAATGTGAAACTTATTTTGAAACGGAGGGAGCAGTAGTATCTACTAATTTTGTAAACATGTTTATAATATTCAAAAAGATGAATCAGTACATGATGTTTCACATATCTATCGCATCGATGTGGAAAAGATATTTTTATCACATATTCTAGAGACTTGCCTAGTGTAGGTGTAGCATCATAGTATTTATATTTGTAGATTCACTACCAAGACATAATTTCTATTTCTATATACTACTAATTTACGTGACATTAAACTGCACGAATTCATAGACTTTTTGTTATGAAACATATTGTAGACCTTGTTTGGATATGTGTCCCAAGACTGCACGTGCGAAACGACGGATGCTAGCTACGACTGTGGTATGTGAATCCACGGTACACAAAGATCAGACTTATCGTCGTTTGCTGCGATTATTGGTGATTCTCGTGGCTAGCGATCCATAATTTGATTATAAGTGTATCTAAACAGGGCTATATGAATGTTTAGTTGAATTAGGACAAAGTTGGAACAATAACATTTATGAAACATTGAATTGTGCAAAACCAATTGTTGAAACAGAGGGAGGGGAGGGGGAAGTTTGTTTACATCCTTCAGGCGAGATGTGGCTACTATTTTTCCCCTTTTGTTGGGGGTATGAATTAGCTAGAAAGACACCTATTAATTCCGCTCAAAATTATGAGTTGTTTTGTTGTTCCTAGACATATAGGATTTATTATGTATCTGCACATATTTGATATATTTATGTGCATAGAAAATGTAATGCAAAAAAAAAATCAAAACGACCAGACAAAGTAATATTCAACTGAAAAGGTCAGAGGATGATGGCATTGGATGTTCATCCGCGAGTTTGGTCATATGCGACACTATTACTGTTTCCTCGAGAAAGTTTTGATTATATGAACCTGCAACCAATTGGGATGGGAGTAATGGAGGCATGGAGCACGAGTGCTTTGGCCTGTCTGGTCAACTCAAACAAAGTCCCGCAAAACTCCCCCGATTCGATCGAGGAAGGCTCGATGATGAAGCACGCAGGCGTCATCCGGGACAGGCAGATTTTCTTGGACGGCACGGGACGGTGACGTGGGCCCTCCGTCGTGTACGTCTGACATAAGGCGCGGCGGTGCCGGTGCGGACCAGAGCGACGAATGGCTGCTGCTCTGCTGGACTCTGGAGCAGGTCCCGGACACCCATCCATCTGGAGCTGCATTATTTTGTGCACCGTTACATGCAAGTACTTTATTAGTACTGTAGTATCTATTACTCCCTCCGTCCAACAAAACAAGCAATTATGGGAAGCGTGCCAGTCAAACTGACTCAAGTTTGACCAAGTTTATAGTAAATAGTATTAACATTTATGTCTCCAAATATATTTATTAAAAAAATATATTCTATAACTAATCTAATGATACTTATTTTGTATTATAAATATTAGTATTTTTTTATATAAATTTAGTCAAAGTTCAAACTGTTTGACTTCTCGAAAAGCGAGAATTGCATGTTTTTATGGACGGAGGGAGTATTTAGTACTATATTGTCTATTAGGCCTCGTTTAGTTCGGTGAATTGGGGAGAAAAACACAGTATCAGAATTCCTGTAGCATTTCGTTTGTATTTGGTAAAAATTATCCAAATTTTGACTAACTAGGCTTAAAATGTTCATCTCGCAAAGTACAACAAAACTGTGCAAATAGTTTTTGATTTCATCAACATTTAGTACTCCATGCATTTGCCGACATTTTGATGTGACAGGGAATCTTCTTTTTGTATAGTAAAATTTAGAGGAGAACTGAGGAAACTAAACAAGGGCTTAGTATTATACAGTGCACGGGTGCAGCAACTTCAACTGTGCACAGTGCACGGGACCGAAGAATCGGAAGAATGCAATAAGAAGTCGAGTAGGGCCGCCGCGCCGTAGAGGTGATGGAATGGAACCGTCACCGTCAACAACCGTCCAGCTGGCTAAGCTATTAGCGCGAGCAGCTGGCTTCAATCGGCTGCAACTGCAAGGGCCTACTACCAAGCTGCCAGCGCCGGCCATTTTTTAATTTTGGTTCACGCGCGACTACTTTAAATAAACAAACTAATTAAGAGGAATAGAGAGAGTATGCGGGTGGGTTGGCACGTTGCCGTCTCCCCAGAACCCCAGCTAGCTTGCCGATCGAGCCCCGGCGCCCGGCAGCCAGCACCGTACGTACCAGCAATGTATATCGTCATCTTTGAAGGAGTATGCATGCATGCATGCATTCGCGAGTCGCAACGATATCGATCATAGTACCATCATCGATCATCAGCGATATGAATAATGATCCATCTCCCTCCCTTGTTACTTCTTTCGTGGTACGGTAACGCACGTCCGTGTCGAGAACGTCGTCCGTCCGTTTGCTGGCTTGCTACGCCACCTTACTGTACCCAGCCAGCGCGCACCCTCCATGATGGTCCATTATATATATTGGTCCTTAATACTGCACCTGGGTCGTTACTAGTACTACGTAGTACTTAATAAGGAGTATTAATAAGTACTACAGATTACTCGGATGCATGGAATAGACAGGTAAAGCATGCCGCCGCGTATAGCCTGTTGCCGGCCCTGATCGTCCATGGCTGGCGCGCGGGAACGGAGCCGTGCGTGTGGCGTATACATGCCAAGCCGTTGGCGGTTGGCGGCGCGCCAAAGCTAGGACTAGGACGATCCTTTGGCCTGTCCAGTGACCACGGTGTGGCGTGGACCGACCAGCCGGCCGTGTGAAACTTGCAAATGGAAAGCATAAAGGGAAACACACAAGACGACACGATGATATATACTACTGTCTCGCTGCTTGCTTTCCTTGTACTCCCTCCGTATCGGATTTAGAAGTCGTTTAGGACAGCGACACGGTCTCTAAAACATAACTTTGACCTCTTATTTTTATAAAAAATATTTATGAAAAAGTGATATATGTATACTTTTATGAAAGTATTTTTCAAGACAAATCTATTCATATAATTTTTACATTTGCAAACTCAACAACTTAAAAGTTATTGATGATTTATATTCCTAATGTTTGATCCAAACCTTGTCCAAAACAACTTCTAAATCCGATACGGAGGGAGTATTTCACTCCTCTCCTCTCTCTTGGTCTTAGCGCAGCGCCTCCTTTACTTCTCGTCTCGAACACACACTGTACACATATAGGACGGAGCATTAGACTACCCGCACTCATGGACTTCTACACTACAGGATTCAGGCGTTTTGCCGGGTGCCGAAAACACCCGGCAAAGGCTACTTTGCACTCGGCAAAGAGCCGCCGACAAAAAGTTAGTCGGCAAAGATTTCTTTGCCGGGTGCTTTTTATCGGGCACCCGACAAAGACTTTGCCGAGTGCAAACCCGGCACCCGGCAAAGAAAAGTGGACGTCACGGCGCCGGCTCCACCAGCCTTTGGTTTGCCGGGTGCCATGTCAGAGGCACCCGACAAAGATTTTTTTTTAAATTTTTTTCCATATTTTCTTTGCCGAGTGCCCTACCGGGAGGCACCCGGCAAAGATTTTTTTAATTTTTTTTATAATTTCTTTGCCGGGTGCCATGTCAGAGGCACCCGGCAAAGTTTTTTAATTTTTTTATAATTTCTTTGCCGGGTGCCCTACCGGGAGACACCCGGCAAAGATTTTTTAATTTTTTATAATTTCTTTGCCGGGTGCCCTACCGGGAGACACCCGGCAAAGATTTTTTAATTTTTTTTAGTATTTTCTTTGCCGAGTGCCCTGTCAGGGAGGCACCCAGCAAAAAATTTTTAAAAAAAAAATTAAAAAAAACTTTGCCGGGTGCCCTAGCCCTGGCACTCGGCAAAGCTGGGAATCCACATTCGAGCTTCCAAACAGCAACACAAAGCAAAGACCTCACAAGTCACAAATAAAATATAAAGATGCTGAAATTTCATATACACATTATGCTAATAATACATACACAGAGAAATCTATACATTAATTAGGTAACCAAAGGCTTCTACAGAAAATTAAAATGCAATTCTTTCAAACAAGTGAGTTTAGGAAAGGAGCAAATCATGGATCAAGTCCTTTCGCCACTGAATTTTGAGAACTTATTGGCTCTAAATGATTCAAGATTATACCATATCCATTGAGAAAATTGCAGCTTTCTTTTTACTATAAAGGAGTGTCAGAGTGTGTACCAGGCATATATGGAGTATTTGAAAATTTTCAACATACTGCTTAGTATAAAGGGGTGGCATATGCTAATCTATAAAATTGATTTTTTTACTAAACAAGTACAAGCAATAATTACAAACTGAATAATCTAGTGAAACACTACATCAGTATACATATGTATCACATAGAATGGTTATACCCGTAGTGTTCCAATCCATGACTGCGGTGAGCACAGGGTGGCCAGCATTGCGTCCACTGAGCTAGGACAAGTTCGCGAGATAGCTGAAACCAAGCTCGACCTCATATCTGCACACTTACAAAAAAAAATCAAACGCATAAGAATGAAGTATGGCATAGATTCAAACCATAAATCGTGGCAACCATTTGAAGGAAAAAATCCCTGCTTCCCCCTTTTGCTTGTTTAGCTCTATTAGAGGGTCCAGTTAAACCAATAATCTTACATTTGAAGAAAAAAAAAATCTAGCTTACTCACTGTACAGATAGTGGCAAGGAAGGATGAAAGTAGCAGCGGAAACGTAAGGCAGCACTCACTCACCAAATGGCAAGTCCTGAGAGGGAAGAGACAGCGCGCTTAGATCCATCCTGGTCCTCGCGGGGCTGCGCTCGGGCCTGGTCTAGGAGTAATCTGAAGTGTGCGCCCTTGCTGCGCGGAGCCACCAACCTCACTGGTCGATTCCCCCGGAGGCCGTGGGGTCCTCCGCCTCGCCCTTGGTGTCGTAGCGGTCGTTTGAGGGGAGGTTGCCGCTGCCGGGGGAGGAGGGCGCGGACGAGATGGAGGCGGCGGCATGCTTCTGCCTGTGCAGTGTGCACTATCGCTGCAGCGGATCTGGTGGATGCGGCGGCCATGGAACGTGTGCGAGCGCTTACTTTGCCGCCGCCGGTAGATGGGGAATTATTGGTGGCCGATTCAACCAAACCCTATACACACGGGAAATAGATGGGCCGCCGGGCCGGACCGGGCGCCTATTGTTGCGGCGCGCGCGTTGCTTGTTTGATTTTTTCGCCCAGCCAACTGGTAGACGACGCGCGGGAAACTTGTCCAATTTTTGCCGTGGCGCGCAACTTGCCCAATCCTTTTTTTTTGATTGACGTGGCACTTGGATGGCCACTACCGGCTTTCTAAGCAGCAGCTGTATACATATATAAAAAAGGGTGTTTTGATGCACCTTTTTATACCATTAGCCTATTTTTATATAATTATTAGTACTCTCAATCGCTTCCACTCATCCAAAAAAAAATATCACTTGCCTTCCATTAAACTTAATTTGGTATGGGTACAATATCGTTAAAAGCTATAATTTTCATATATATGATATCGATGGTGTGCTTTTTTTTGTAAATTGTGTACATCAATATGTTTTTGGGAGGGAGGGAGGGAGAGAGTGACTGAGTGAGGAGTGTTGGGCCGGTCACCTGGTTAGAACCTTTGTCGGGTGCCAGGCCCAGAGGCACCCGACAAATAATTTTTTTATTTTTTTTAAATTTCTTTGCCGGGTGCCCCTGACCTGGCACCCGGCAAAGATTTTTTTAATTTTTTTTAATTTCTTTGCCGGGTGCCCCTGACATGGCACCCGGCAAAGATTTTTTTAATTTTTTTTTTAATTTCTTTGCCGGGTGCCCCTGACCTGGCACCCGGCAAAGAATTTTTTTTATTTTTTTAAAAATTTATTTGCCGGGTGCCCCTGACCTGGCACCCGGCAAAGATTTTTTATTTTTTTTTTAAATTTCTTTGCTGGGTGCCCCCTGACCTAGCACCCGGCAAAGACTTCTTTGCCGGGGGCCCAGGCTGGCACCCGGTAAATTATTTATTTATTTTAGTTTTTTTGGCCTCATTTTTTTTGTGGGACCTTGCTACAGTAAATAAATCCCTATTTCAAAATTTGGGAAAATTTTGAGTTTTTGAACTATATTTTCTTAATTTTTTTTGTTTCATTGAATTTTTGCGACTATTCCAAATTTGAATTGCGGGTACATGAAATAATGAAATTTGGTTATTCAAAAAATGGTATTCATGATATTTAGGGTATGTCGAGGCTATATGCAGGAAGTGGCATGAATTTTCGCGCATCATGTTGTCATAACATGACGATGTACTCACGGGAAAAGTGTATTTAAATTATATAAAATACAAACGAAGTCTGAAAATCACGAAACTTGTCGATGTGTCTTGTTGTTGCATGTGGAGGCCGTGGTAAAAAATTCAAAAAGTTTCTAGCAAGTTGTGACGTCGGATACCTAAAACTCAGACATCTCCACAAATGTGATCAAAAAGTTTCTAGCAAGTTATCTGAGTTTTAGGCATCCGACGTCACAACTTGCTAGAAACTTTTTGAATTTTTTACCATGGCCTCCACATGCAACAACAAGACACATCGACAAGTTTCGTGATTTTAAGACTTCGTTTGGATTTTATATAATTTAAATACACTTTTCCCACGAGTACATCGTCATGTTACAACAACATGATGCGCAAAAATTCATGCCACTTCCTGCATACAGTCTCGACATACCCTAAATATCATGAATACCATTGTTTGAATAACCAAATTCTATTATTTCATGTACCCGCAATTCAAATTTGGAATAGTCGCAAAAATTCAATGAAACGAAAAAATTAAGGAAATATAGTTCAAAAACTCAAAATTTTCTCAAATTTTGAAATAGGGATTTATTTACTGTAGAAAGGCTCCAAAAAAAATGGGGCCAAAAAAACAAAAATAAATAAATAATTTACCGGGTGCCAGTCTGGCCCCCGGCAAAGAAGCCTTTGCCGGGTGCCAGGTCAGGTGGCACCCGGCAAAGAAATTTTAAAAAAAATTAAAAAAATCTTTACCGGGTGCCAGGTTAGGCGACACCCGGCAAAGAAATTTAAAAAAAATAAAAAAAATGCTTTGCCGAGTGCCTAACGGCGCGACACTCGGCAAAGGATGACGGCAGGTGGAGACGGTCACGTCGACCACCTTTGCCGACGGCCTAGCTTTGCCGAGTGCCCGGCACTCGGCAAAGGACAATTTTTGCCAAAGGCTGGACTTTGCCGAGTGCCCGGCACTCGGCAAAGGCTGATTTGCCGGGTGCATTTCTTTGCCGGGTGCCGTTGGGTCTGGCACTCGGCAAATAATGCCTTTGCAGGGTGCCCGATAAAAAGCACCCGGCAAATCATTTTGCACCCGGCAAATCGTCTGTTTCCTGTAGTGCTATATTCATCCTCTATACGTCCTAGTCAGCAAGATTCTCTCATCTATACTTAATTCTCCCGCACCCATTCATCCTCTATATCATCCTCTATCCACTCTATCCACTGTGGGATCCACTTGTCACTTTATCTAAATATATCCATGTGTGATCTAGTTTTGAAGGATTTATTGAGACAAATTTAATGGTGCAATCGAAATTTAATTTGGATTTTTGGTTTGTGAGTTTTAGCACTTTTTTCCTTTGTTTAGCTAGTGGGGCCCGCCACTATAGAGTATAGAGTAAGCACTGTACCACCCTAAATATAGAGTGAGAGAAAGGATATAGTATCGTTTTAGAGTACCCACTGCGGGTAGTCTTAGTACTCCTACTTGTTGGGCTCACTTTGCACAGGCTTACTTGGCACGCCATGTGGTGCTGTGCACAAGTTCCAGACTCGAGAGAGTGATTGGTCATCATGGAGAATGCACAGCGGCAGGTGTTGTGTTGCACGGAACAGTATATACTACGTGCTAGCTCAAGTCTGAGTTCATCAGCCCATGCATGCACATGCACGCGCGCTCGCCCACACCCTGAACCTGACCAAACGGTGAAACAAAAATCCACACGGGCGCCTACCAAACATTTAGGGTAGTCCCAATGAAAGAAACTAGTAGTTTCTATAACATAGGATACCGCACAAAAAAAGTACTACTTTCCAACCCACAGTTTCTATGAGTAATAATTATTTTCTCTTTCTCCTCCCAACTCTATCTTCTTCCTCCAATGGGAGTGCGACACGAGCTCCCTAGAAACTGGTGGTTTCTTCCCAATGATAATTTCATGGTTTCTTGGTGCATTGGGTCAAGAGTAGACCTGATTTCTTCATGAAGAAACCATTTCTATGATTTTTGCTCTCTTTCTTCATTAATTACGTTGCCATGTCAGCATTTTACCTACATGACAAGTCATTTAATGAGGATAGAAACCATCATCAATGCACCATTGGGACTGCCCTTACAGGCTAGTCACCACATGCGTACCTCTTCTCCAATCTCTAGTTGGGGTGGTTCTGAAAAACCATACCAGACATAGATATATGTCCAAAGTGTTTCTCCCTTTGACTTCTAGACAACGCAACAGACAACAGTACCGTGCAAAAGTGCAAACAGGCAGTGGCGGATGCAGGATGAGAATCAAGGGGGGTTAAAACAATGGAGATGTTGATTTGCATGAAGATTTAACGGTGATTTGAGGTTTTTGCTACAGTGTTTTTAGTGGTAAATCCAGTCATTAGGGGAGCTGGAGCCCTGTAGATCCGCCGCTGCAAACAGGGGTTGAGTTGCCTCGGTACAATTATATGTATGTACATCTATAACAAGATTATCTCTGAACTAATAGACGTGCTCTCTATGCTTGACTCAAACCATCACAAACGATTGCTACAACAAAACGACACAGCTAAAGGACGCCTGCTTGTAGTTGCAGCCCTTCTTGCTTGCAGGCCTAATAAGGCCAGTTCAGGTAGAGCAGACAGTTTGCTGAACGGAGTCCGGTCTCATTTTGATGGCGCACCACGGTGACTCATACTTTCTTGAACAACGACATAATGCTCCCTTTGCTTGGTTCCAGCCTTAGCAGGTTAATTTCTTGTTGCCTGCTGCTGTTTTGCTTTGAGCTTTGCTTTTGTCAGTGCTTGCTGCTGGCTTTGGTTTGCTTGGGAGAGTAGTCTCGCTGACAGAAAACTTGGAAATAAAAAGGAATTTTAGTAGGCTTGCATGGAAATAGCACCCCGGGCAGCGCCCTGTTCGTTTGGATAAAAAGCCATAGCTGAAAATACTGTTCGCTGATTTGTTGTGAGAGAAAAACATTGTTCGTTGGCTGAAAAAGTATGGCTTATAAGCCAAGCGAACAAGGACTGAAGATGAACATCAGGCCATGGAGGTGCTGCTTTTGGGCTGTATTTCTACCTGTACATATTAATAAGGAATTTACCCATCTAACATGCAGACAAGTCCTTTTGCTAAGTTTTCAAAATTCACTTGGGCAGTAAAAAGGCGAATTAAATTAAACTAGGAAATATACTAACAGAGGCGTGGCCAATGGGCTCACATTGGTTCACCAAGCATAAATAGAGGGATTCAAGGTTGATGCTACATAAATGAGGGGTTCAAGATTGATGCTATTGTGACTTCAGCTGAACAAGTCTCTCACTTATAATTGCACTTATACAAGTACCGCATTAGAATCAATTTGCAATTTTCCATTTGCTCCTTATATATGATCTAGCAAGAAAACACGAGTTGTCATAAGAAAGTCGAATGATATTTGATTCACTCTCAATGTCAACTGCCATCATCGATCTCAAGTATAAAAATGCAAATATATTATAGATAAGGATTGCCAAGAAATTTCACATGTTAAAAATAAAACAATTCCTGGAGTGGTTCTTATTTGAGGTGGTCCTTACTCCGAGTGCAAGACCGACATCTTTGGACACCATCTCCTTCCGGTGAATTCTCAACTAAGTCAGCATATCGACGATTTTTTGGGGGTCTGTTGATTTTGAACCATGGAAAGATATTTGGAAAACTTGGGCCCCTCCTCGCTGTAGGTATTTCATTTGGTTGGTTGCACTGAATCGTTGTTGGACAGCTGACGGTCTCGCTCGTCGTGGCCTTGATCATCCTGAGCATTGTCCACTATGTGATCAGGAGGATGAAAATGTGCAACATTTGCTCACAACATTTGTTTTCTCAAGACAAGTCTGGTATTCAGTTCTATGCTTGGTTGGATTGCAGCAGCACACACCAGGCCTGGATGCTCTAAGTTTCATTGAGTGGTGGCGCCATGCAATGCAGCAAATCGAAAAGCAACATCATAAGGGATTCAATTCATTAGTGTTGTTGGTAACATGGTGGATTTGGAAACATAGGAATATATATAATGCTTGTGTTTTTTAAGGAGCCTCACCTAATGTTAATGCTCTCATGCAAGAAATTAGGGATGAGGCAAATTTGTGGTGTATGGCTGGGGCTAAAGGTCTTAGGCATATTTGGTCGTAATGTGGTGTGCAGCTTAGGTCGCTACTTGAATTTTTGTTGTCTTCCTGGCTAATCACTTATATAAACTCATGCCCATCTTCTTAGACTCATTTTCTTCTTCTTAATATAATGATACACAACTCTCCGGCGTGTTTGAGAAAAAGATAAAACAATTCCATTACCCGTTTGCAGTAGTATTGACATTCTTTACCGCCTTGCCACCTGCAGAAGCTTCACCCTCCGAGACAACCTCAATAACTGAAAAGGATTATAAGCAAAATTTCAAGACATTTAAAATCTTGCTTCCAAATAAAAAATGCAAATGACATAAGTACATAACAAGCAAACAGATAAGTGATACCAATAACACACAACCCATTGGCACATATAAAGAAAATTGTGGACTTTGTATGCATACAACAACCAGAATAAAAATAGATCTATAAAATCTTTAATGTTTTGATAACTTCAACAAGTTACTATATCATCTTAAAATTATTCTTTTCCGCTACAGAATGTCAAAACTATTTCACAAGCATGTCAGCAGAATAATGACGTAAAAATAAAAATAAAAGACTCGATGTCAGCAGTGTCTTTTTCAGGGCTCAGTATAACTACCTTTCTTCTCTTCGGTGAGGTGGAAGCAGGCTCAGCTGCAGAATCCTGCTTCTTTTCATTGATTGGAGGATCACTGCTCTTTTCTTTTAAAGTAATCCCATAATGGTTCATAGTATTGACAATTTTGGTTTTACATTCAGAAGTGAAGTCAGCATCCACCGCTGTTGAAAAAACTTTCTCATTGTTTGGTATATCGACTTTATCTTGCATGTTCTTTTGATTTACTTCAGTGTCTTCAGCAGTTCCACAAAGAGGGTCTGGGGTATGTTGTTTTGGAAGCTCATCAAATACCACTCTTCTCTTTTTGTTAGTTGCATTGGCAGATCCCCTCTTGTACTTCCCTATCCATTCTCGCTACGTGCCATCAGCAGTAGCTGAAAATAGTAGTATGCTTGGAAGCAAGGTAATAAATAGCGTATAGCGGGTTGGTAGGGGATTGACGTCGAGGTAGCGGATTGCGGATAGCGGACGATATTACGGACGATAAGTTTCAATAGCGGCACCCGATAGTCCCATATAATTTTAAGTACATATATCATGAATAATGAGTATAAATAATTTTAAGTACATATATCATGAATAATTTTAAGTTTCATAGCCGATGCGTGAGTATTTGAATTTGATGTGTGAGTCATAGTGGGCTGGACTAATTAGGGATATTTGCTTCCATGCTATTGCGGCCTGCTACGTGCAATTGCGGCCACAATATCGGCCCGCTATTCAGAATTGCGGCCGCAAAGTTACAGGATGCAAAGTTCAGAGCGCTACCTCATAGCGGTAGCGGCAATGGACCGTTACCGCTATTGCAGGTGCAATTGCGGTCGCTACCACCGCTATTTATTACCTTGCTTGGAAGGGTTGATATACAGGAGTAGGTGTCTTGAGAGTTATACACAAGCAAACCACGAAGAATCAAATATGATCATTTGTGAGATAACCTGCAATACCTGCTACAGCTGTAGAATTGGTTGTACTTGGAGGCTTAGGTTTGACTGATGCATGGCCCCACATGTGAGCTAGCGATCCACCATTACTAGGCATGGCCTTTCTGTTTTGAACTTTATTTTTGTTTGCATGGGCAGCAATTGATTGTTCTTTGACAACAGGAGCATTGCCAGCTTTATCTACTTCTGTGGAATTGTCCTTCTCCCTGGTTCAGACTGTGCGGCCACTACAACACTATTTAAGGGCTTTGGTGGCAATGTACTCACATGCTTCCCATTGGATGCACAAAAGAATTCAAAACACCACAAAACTCGTGCACAATTGAGAAGTGACCAAATTGAGCTACAGAATTCAGGGCAAAGGAGGAGGAAAAACACGCATAATCAATGGCGTTGTACTTAATTAAGATCCTTTTTTATGGGAATAGCATGGGTTTCCCCCTACTGGATTTTTATTGAAAATTAAAGCAGGAGTTCCACTAAATACAGTTAAGAAACAAAAAAGGAAACAACAAAAATTAATGCAATTACACATGGGCTTCTAGCCATGAATCAAACATTGGTTTATATCTAGCTTTTGCTCTTAGCTTAACCAGAGCAAGCTCCTGCCGGAAAACGTGTCTGCAATTTGTCACTAAATGATGTAAATTTCTGAAGATACTGTCATTTTGGGCAGACCAAATTGACCAGCATAAGCAAACAATGATCTCCATGAAGAAGGGTACTCGAAGCTGATCCTTGAAGGCCGACAGAGTCATCAGAAGATCCCCTGAAATGAGATGAGCTAATCCCAAAACATTCCAACAAGCCAAAGCAAAAGGATGGTGGAAAAAAGATGAAATAGAGACTCCTCATGTGCTGGATGACAGAGAACACAATTGTATTCATCAAGCACCATATTCTTCCTCCTTAGCAGTTCACGAGTGCTAAGACGTTTTTTCAAAAGTAACAAGAAAAAACACCTTTCTATTGGGCTGACATGAGAATTCCATAACCAAGAATACACTAGATGCACTTGTCTTAATTAAGATCCTTCGCGGGGGCAGGGAGCAATCACTTGCAACACGTTTACTCAGGCAGTAGGTGAACAGGCAGTAACCACGCCCTGAGAACCCTGAGAAAGGAACACATTTACACGGTTACACAGGCAGTAGGTGAACAAGTAGTAACCACGCCCCGAGAACCCCGAGAAAGGAACACATTTACTGTACATCACCACTCCACGCCTCAAGAAAGAACACATGAGAAGTTAACAGGGCATCACCACATAGGAGTAGTAGTATTTATCATCGTGCAGTATCACTTTCGTCAGAGAAGAGGACACGAGCCCAAACGATAAGGCAAGTTCTGACGCAGTATCGTGAACAGAGTGCAATAACTTAATTATTATCGTGCGGCATCAATTCTCCTCTTCATAAGGACTCTTCTTTTCTGAGACCCTTTAGGCGCTTTTCCAAATAGACCGAATCTAGATCCAGCTTTGTTCAGTCTTGTCACTCTCAACCATGATTTTAGGTTCTAGCTTCTCTTCTGCATTGGGATGGATAGATTCACAACAGAAGGGACGGATCCATTTTATGATTAAAATAAACAAACAAATGTTTCTATATGACTAGAGAGCATGCATAAGCAACATCTATACCTGACCTTCTCTCTGGTGAAGGCGAGATTTCAAATGCTTATGTTTCTTCTCTAATGACTTTTGTTTCTCTTCCAAAAGCTCATACTTCACGTTGGTTACCTCGCAGTCCTTCTTCCCCTCCATAATGCATGGTGATGGGCAGCGACAACACCAGTGTGGCGAACAGTCCTATGACTATTCAATTGATCTTTGAGTGGAACTAAAATGAGCACCTCAGATCTTTGAGTGGAACTAAAATTAGCACCTCAAATCGCCTAGGTCTTTCTCAAGCATCAACAATTTCATATCTTTTTTGGTCAAAATTTGTACAAAATAATAAAGCTTTGAGGTCATTGTCGCTGCAAGTTAACTTTCATAAGTTAAACTCTGTACAAATTAATAAAGCTTTGGTAAATAAAGATTAATATATAGATTCTAGCATGGGTTGTTGCTTGCAACCAAGGAGAAAGTGCTCAAATGGAATGACACAACAGGATGAAGGATTTTTTTTAAAAAAAAGATAGACTTTAATCTTTATTTCTGTATTTCACATTATTGGTGTAAAACCATATTTTAGCTTTCAGATCTAAGTTTTAAAATTTTTCTTTTTTTCCTTTTTTGGATTCTGAGTTTTTACTACTGACTGCTTATTTGTTTGTCCCATATTCATATATTCTATTGTTATTTCAAATTATGATTCCCTATCGCTCTCTTCTATTTTTTTTCTCTTACTAGTTACTAGGTTCAATTAAATTGGTGTTGGGACAACCTGAACGAAGAGGTTGAGGGTAGAAGGCTCCTAGGTGGAGGCTAGTTGGAGAAGGACGCTTGGTTAAGGTTTCATGTGGGGGTCTTCCGACGAAGGTCTTCGGACGAAGGTCTGAGGACGACACTTATTAGGGTTTGCAAAAAAGAGTAGGAAGGGAGAGAGAGTGAGAGCCCATTGCCCTGATGATCTTGGCATTATATATAGGCAATGACATTTTACAATCAAACCCTTGGTGGGGATGGAATTCATAAGACACTATACCAACCCCTATTGGGCCTCTTTAAGGGGGAGTTGGCCCATAGACCACATGGGCTTCTGAAGGGTCGAGATGGCGGACTAGAGGGGGGTGAATAGTCCTTTTCTAAAACTTAATCGCTTCGGCTAACAAAATAAGTGTGAAATTAAAACTATCGGTCTAGCCAAGACTACACCTCTCTATCTATAACTTTAGCACCTTGCAAAGATCCTAATTAAGCAACTAAGGTGCCAAGCTTAGTAAAAGCTCACCTAATCAATTCTAGAGCAAGGTCACACAAACATATGCACTAGTACTTTACCAACCGAGGGAGCTCCTACACAACTAGTGAAGCAAAAGCACAAAGCCTCTAAGCTTACTAGCAATGCTCAATAACAAGGCAACCAATGCTAAATTAGAGAGCGCAAATTACTTAGCTACACAAACTAAGCAATGTGACTAACAAGGTTACACAAATCAAATTAGTCACGCAAAGGGGATACTTCTAGCTACACAAGCAAGAAGGTAACTAGCTAGCTACACAAGCAAACTAGTTACAAGAGCAACTACACAAGCACTATGTATATAATGTAAATACAAGCTTGCATAGAGAGGATGCAAACCACCGTGAAGAAATATACAAAGTTGACACGATGATTTTTCATCGAGGTTCACTTAGTTGCCACTAAGCTAGTCCCCGTTGTGTCAACCAACACCTCATGGTTTGGCGGCTAATCGGTATCCACAACCGAGCCTTCCAAAGGCGCCACAAGAACCTACCGCAAGTGTGATAGCTCAATGATACGCTCTACTGGAGTTGCTCTTCGCGATCCCCGCGGGGTGAGCACAATCCCCCTCACAAATCTTCTCCGGAGCCTCGCACAATCTTCTTGCAAGCTTTGACGGAGCCGTAAGCCACTAAGCCATCTAGGAGGTGGCAACTTCCAAGAGTAACAAGCACCACTGGCTTGCAACACAAATACCTAGTGCCACTCGATGCAACCTCACGATACAATCACAATAGAATCACTCACTCGCTTATTGATTCGCAATCTAGTAAGTACAAGTGAGTTGGAGGCTTCTCAAACCAAGCACACATATGGGCAACACATCCCTAAGGTGCTCAGCCTCAGCCAAGGTCGACCACCACTTCTATTTATAACCCCACAGTCAAATAGAGTCGTTACCCCTTCACTGGGCAATTTTCACAGTGACCGGACGCGCTGCACTGCGTCCGGTCGCTCCTGGCCGTCCACGTGTCACCCTGGATTCAACCGCGTCCGCTCGATCCTTCAACGGTCACCACGCGCCAACGGTCACCAAGCGACTGGACGCGCTACTCAACTGACCGGACGGACAGGTCACGCACAGCTGTGTGCCAGCGAGCCAGCGACCGAACGCGCCGCAAGATGAAACCAGATGCCACAGTGCCAGCGTCCGATCGTTTCCAGTAAGCACCCACTCGCGACCTGACACATCTGGTTGATCATGACCTGACGCGCCACCGCGTCTGATCAACCTCGCATGCTTTGCAGCTTCTCTGGGGCTTGACTCGACGCGCTGGTGCAAAGCCCTAGCGTCCCGCGCCTGACTACTGCTGCCACTGACCGAACGCGCCAGTCGTGTCCGATCCAGCGTCTGGTTCAGTGTCCAGTCCAGCGTCCGGTCACCCCAGTGACTTTCTTTCGTCTCTGTTTCTTCGCCTCCGGTGCAGTGGAAAATAGACATTTCATTTCCACAAAAGCGTCGAATCCTACTCTACCGCTTAAACTCCACCTCTTTCGCAAATGTGCTAACACCACCAAGTGTATATCACTATGTGCATGTGTGTTAGTATTTTCACAATTATTTTCTTCAAAGGAGTTAGCCACTCAACTTGTCACGCCACTCGATTCTAGCAACGATACAAAGTTAGATCACTCGAGTGGCACTAGATGACCGATATACAAATAAGTTTGCCCCTCTTGATAGTACGACCATCTATCCTAAACCCGGTCATGCACTTCTCTACACAACCTTTGACTAGTGAAATAAAATACCCTAGGTTATACCTTTGCCTTGCGTATTTCATTCCATCTCCTTCGATGTTGATCCAACACATGCACCAACCAATCATCAAATGATATGATCCACTTCATATCATCACATGACCATATTAGTTCATTGATCTTGACCTCACTTGTTCTTCACCGTTGCGTTGGTCCATCAGCGTCAAGTCTTGCTCAAGCTTCACCGTCACATGCGGTCCCTCGCTTTAAAGCCTCCAACTTGCCCTTCATACTTGCAACCGGTCCATCAAGCCAAGTCATGTCTTGATCTTCTCCATCTTGATCACATGACTCAATATCATGTCTCACATGCAATAAGCTCCTCCATCATCACATGTGCAAGCTTTGCAACATCTCTAAGCCATTTTCACCTCCATGGCATATGTTGCTCACACACATATACCTGTGGACTAATCACCTGTGTATCTCATATAAAACACAATTAGTCTACCTAAGTTGTCACTCAATTATCAAAACCAAACAAGGAACTTTCAGCTTCCTCCAACAGTAGCCCCTCAGCTATTAGGTTGTGGCTGGTACTACATAACCTAGTAGATGCTCATACAAGAAGAGGCACAATACAACTCAAACCTTGGTTGCGAGGATTTCCCTTCGCAACCTACATGGGCATGCCTCACTAAAAACTCCATCTCAAAAACCCCGTGCGAAAAAGGGGCATAGAGAAAAGAGCATGCACACACTCTTAGCCTATACATGTTCTAATTCCCGAGGCTTCTATTATGAAGTGACTTGATCTTTTTGGATGTCTTCATCTTTGTGCTCGTGCTCCTTCTACCGCTTCTATGACATGGTTCAACGGTTTTGCTCGGCGTGTAGGTCTTCACCTCCTGAACCTCCTCGGTGCACAGGTCTTTGACTCTGCGGCCTTCGTCTTCAGTATCTTCTTAGTGTGATGGCCTTCGTTTCTAAGGACTCCTCACCATGAGGGTTTCATCTCCAAGGCCTTCATCTTCCCGTATCTACTCATGAGCACCAGGCGAAAGACTTCACCCTTTGGAGATGTCAGTCCTGCGATGTGCTCCCCTAGCTCCTCTTAGCTGGTGCTCGTAATGGAGTCCTCAGCCATGCTTGGTGTAGTCTATGTAGTCGTAGTAGTGGAAGTAGATGCTCAAACCGAAGTTGTCGGTGAGCCCCTCGTGTTGAAGTAGTTCACGAAGGTGAAGTAGGCCTTCATGCCTAAGGAGTTGACACAGCCCTAGAGCTTGGCGATGGAGGCGAGTCATCATAGGCGTTGATGCCAAGGTGTCGATGAAAGCTCTCAAGCCGTTGGCAGAGCCGCGACGTAGAGATTTGTCGAATTTGTTGGTGAAGCCCCTCCTACCGAAGTGTTGGTGGGGGCATGTCATTGTGGTTTGCCAAAGATGTCACAAAGACCCTCCTGCAAAGGTGTTTGATGGAGGTGATGTTGGTGTAGATGCAGAAGGTGTCGATAAAGCCCCTCATGGCGTAGTGTTGGTGGAGGCAAGTCGGCGTGGATCGCAGTGGCTGTTGGCGAAGGCCCTCCTGCAAATGTGTTTGGAGGAGGAGATTTTGGTGCATACGGTGAAGTTGTCAGCGCAACTCCCTCGTGCTGATATGTTGGCGAAGGTGTTGTCGATGTAGACACCAAAGATGTTGGCAAAAGCCCTCTTGCAAAGGCATTTGGTGGAGGCGATGCTAGTGTCATCGCCGATGATGTTGGCGAAGCCCCTCGTACCGAAGAGATTGGAGAAGGCGATGCCAGTGTAGACGCCGAAGGTGTTGGCGAAGCCCCTCGTGGGGAAGGTGTCGGCGCAAGCGGTTTTGGTGAAGTTCCTTCTTGCCGAAGGATGGGAAAGTCGCGTGAAAATGCACTTGAGTTGATAGGGTGCATTTTTCAAGGACTTGGGTTGAGCGTTGTAGCTTCGTCGAATATCAACTTGCTGGCAAGGTTTTGACACTCAAAAATACACTAGCTTGCTACTTGATGCAAATGATGGTTAGTCATTTCATATAATACACTAGGGTAATGCGAAAGTCGTAGCTTCACGACGTGGTGCCCATGTTTTTTCAGGTCTTCTTCCAGGGTTTTGATGCATAGAGTCCTGGCGCCAAGGGCGGACCCACAGGGTATGCTAGGTGGGCCACGGCATACCCTGTGGGGCAGCTTTCTACTTACTTAACAATGGATTATACGTTTAGATAGAAAAAATTTGCAGCTCATGTTATGAGTACATCTTGTTATCCCGCTGGTTATGTCTCTTGCTTTTTAACCAAGAGGTTGCTAGTTCAAACCTTTGCGGCTGCATTTTTGTTTTGATTTTCCGTTTTGCATTTTTTTTAATTTTCAACCTCACTTGCGAGTAGTTTTAAATTTCTGGTCTTTTATCCCCTCTTGATATTAATAACTGTATATGATTTATTTTTTTTGCAACTATTGTATATGATATGTTCATCCTTTAATTTCTAGTTTTATTTATCCCAAGCTGTTGTGTCTACATTTTTTAATTTTCAACCTCACTTGCGAGTAGTTTTAAATTTCTGGTCTTTTATCCCCTCTCGATATTAATAACTGTATATGATATTTTTTTTTGCAACTACTGTATATGATATATTTCATCCTTTAATTTATAGTTTTATTTATCCGAAGCTGTTGTGCCCTGTGAGACACGTCATGACATGGAATGAAAAATAAAAGTGATAACTTCGGCAGCATTTCATTATCACTTATCAATAGCTATGTACAACGACATTTTAATTTTCCGTTTTCTTTTGCCTCCTTTAAAATTAAGTATAGATTAGTTTTTCTATTCTTTTTATCCCCTCTTGTTGTATCCCAAGAGACATCATGTGTCTTTATTTTTGTTTTTTCAATTTTTTATCCCCTCTAGATATTATGACTATAAATAACATATTCCATCCTTTTGCAATTTTTTCGTCCCATCTTGTTGTAAGTCTCTTTTATGGCTATATTTTGAATTATTTGTATTTCATTTGAACTCTTTATATCATAATTTGTTATAGTTTTAGCTAATCTTTGAATTTAAGGCTTATCATGTTCTTTAATGCACACAATTTTACCGAATTAGAATATGGTTTTACTAAACTACGCAAGAAAATTTTTGTATAGCATACCCTGTGATAAAATCCTAGGTCCGCCACTGCCTAGCGCCCATGTATTTTCAGGACTTCTTCCAGGTGGCTCGGACCATGCAGTGTAATGCACTTATGTGATGTGTATGTATGTGATGATGCAAACGAGTGCATTTACATGAAAATATTAGGAGTAAACATATAACGCACCCTGCGTGTCCTCGGTCGGGTTGGTGGATTACATGATGATGATGCATGGATCGACCGTGTTTGCCGCCCTCCGCCGATAAGCCAGCGCGCGAAGGCTGCTGATTCGCTAGGCGTGGCAGGATTATCATTGATTGGCCTATAGCTATCTCTACACATGCATGCTTTGACTGCACTGCACGGTACGGGATCTGGTCGAACAAGTCATTATGCATGATCAGTGTATACACAGTTCGGGGAGCATATCAGGCAGCAAACGTAACGGCAACCACCCAACTGATCCATCCCATGATTAAGTCGTTGCAAATTACTATAATTACGTACTACTCCTATAGGAGTATGATATAGAGACAGATAGTCCGATACGATGGATCATTTGGATGCATGCAAAAGAGTCTACTTTTGTCTCGTCCGGCCGCCGGCCGCCCCTGCTGTTCGTTGAGCGGGCGGGGGGGGGGGGGGGGGGGGGGGGGGGGGTGAGGGGGGGTCTTGTTTGATGACTCGGGCGGCTCGCTGTGTAGAAGAATTGATCTTGAATTGCTTTGACTGCCGCGGCGTTGTGCGTGTTGATCGGCACCAATTAGTAGCCCATCACTACTGGAATCGTGCGATTTGCCTAGTGCCGCAGGCACTAGGCAAAGGCCCAAAAACACTAGGCAAACAGTTTGCCTAGTGTCACACTAGGCAAACAGTTTGCCTAGTGTCACACTAGGCAAACAAGGTCGGCAGAGGCGGACTAGGCAAAGAGCACTTTGCCGAGTGTCAAACCTCGGACACTCGGCAAAGTGTTTGCCTAGTGTCAAGGACACCACTCGGCAAAAATATTCCACTGACGGTGGAAATCGTAACGGACGTTTTGCCTAGTGTCGGAGGTCGGACACTCGGCAAAATATGCAAGGTTTGCCTAGTGCCAGGCGTCCGACACTATGCAAATATGTTAAGCTTTGCCTAGTGTCAGGCCGTCTACACTAGGCAAATATGCCAAGCTTTGCCTAGTGTCATGCCTCCGGCACTAGGCAAACTGCCTACTTTGCCTAGTGTCAGTTTCCTAACACTAGGCAAAGCCTGATCCCAGGTGTGCCACGTGTGGCCCCTTTGCCTAGTGTCAGACCCCTGACACTAGGCAAAGTAACCAGAAGCTGAATTTTTTTTATTATTCCATTTGCGACACAAATATAAATCATATTCAAACACCACAAATATATCACATGAATCATAAATAAGAACCACATGTTCACATATATCACATGTTGATACCAAAAGTCCAAATGTGCCACAAGTTCACAAGTTTATAAGTGCACAACCAAATTTCTTAACAAAGTTCACAACAAGCTAATCACGACGATTGTCAAGGGTGAAGAGGCCCGTGGTTTGATGCTCCAGGCGACCCTTCCACTTGATTCGGCTCAAGCTGTAGTGCCGGCGACGCTCCAATCTGTGAAGCCGGCGACCCTTCCACTTGATTCGGCTCAAGCTGTGGTGCCGGCGACGCTCCAATCTGTGAAGCCGGCGACCCTCCAATTTGATTCGATGCCACGCCCGATTGATGCTGAAAAAAATGAAAAGGATACCGTCAATAAAAAATTTCGACAGAACCTCCCCTGCACGGAGAGGTTTCCAACCCCTGCAAGAAAACAAACGGCACGATGACCGTCAAGAACATACATATCAATACACCGCCACCAACACCACCACCACCCGAACACCACAACTGCCACCACCACACCACAACAACAACCGCCGTCACCACCAACACCATATTGTATGTTTGAGATTGCATATTTTTTCTAGTGTGCCCTATGTCAAGTTGGAACATAATAAGTAATATAGTGGTACTCACAGGAGTAGCTGCTTGAGGAAGTGGCAAGACTAGGCTAGCTGGCATGGTCCGCCCCATAGCGGCGCCAAGAGTGGACACGAACCCCACCAGCTCCTCTATCCTCTGTCGTTGGGCCTCCCGCTCTTCCACCGCCCTTGCTTCCATCTCCTCGCGAAGCCTCCTTTCTTCTAGCAGTTGGGCCTACAACATTTGACCCCCAATGTTAAAGTAAGGCAAAGGTATGTAAAAATCAATAAGCAATGAATAAAACAGAAATTACCTGGAGTTCGTTGACAAGGTGCGAAGCAGTGGTTGGCCGTGGACGTATGGCCGGGCTTGCGCTCGTGCTCCGTGCTCGGATCTGGGAGAGGGTGGGAGTAGAGGACGTGTCGATGACACCATCACCCATCCAATACCGCCCATGCTTCTTGCCACCTCCCACCCTCATGATGATCTCTCCGTCAAAGTCATGGGCGCTCGGATCGTACTCTAGCCCATGGACCGCCCTTGCCATCTCAGTATACTGACTAAGACGGCTATGGACGGTCGCGTTGCTGTATGCCGAAGGAGGGTCATCCGGGTTGTAGGAGACGTCGGATTTCGCCTTGCCCTTGTGGGCCATGGCATATGCCATGAACTGGGTAACCGGCTGCCCACCATGCGACGATGACTGCGAGAAAAACAGCAAGATGATTAGAAATCATGCAACATACAACGTTATAATAAAAAAATGGATTCTCATACCCAAGTTTGCGCGTATCCGTTGAGGCTGCGGTTGCCTTGGTGTGGTACACCTATCATCTGCAAACGGCGCTCCCGACAAGCTTTGTGCTGGGCAATCCATTCGGGGTCCAACCACTTGTCCACCATCATCTCCCAGCATCGGGGATCCCCGGAGCACCAGCACGGAACCACCTACAAGCCATGAAGTATATGACATATAAGAAGTTAAATTAAAGCTATCAGCACTACATTATTAATGTTCGAATAACTGGGCTTCGCCACCTACAACCATGATACGAAAAGAGGGGTTATACCTAAGGTGGCGGTGGAGTCAGGCTAGCAGGGCCGTGGAGGGTCGGTGCAGTGGCGAGGCGACGCGGTGCAGGCAGACCGACACCGGTGAGGAAGACGATCGGGGTCGCCTCTGGTCCTTTCTCACCTTCTTTTTCCTGCAAATAAAAACAAAACGAATTAAGACGCCTAAAAATTTCGGCAGCACCTCCCCTGTACGGTGAGATTCTCAAAACCTGCAATGAACCAACGGCACGATGGCCACTAAACACATATATATCAAGGGAAGCAATTACATCTACTAACACAACAACTAGTACTAACACAATCACCGCCAACATCATCATTTATCCATCCTATGCATATTTGTACCACTACTTCTCGTACACCATCACTACTACAGAATTTAACTGTAGGGGCGACTCCAGAGCCTCTGTAGGGGCGGCTGCGCCAGCCGCCCTTCCCAGGGTGTTCCTACAGAGGGTGCCTCTGTAGAGGCAGTTATCGCATATACTACAGGTGCATTTCATAAACAAACACACAAAATAATACAAGCATGCGAGTATAAGTAGTAAAAACAAATATCTACAGGAAGCAATCAGATATATATCTACATATTTCTGCAATTGCATTCCCACCAAGAAACAAATCTGTATGCTCCAATTGATTGTTCCATTCCAATTCATAAATTGGAAATAGGCCTTACCAAACAGGAAGGAAATCCAAAAGATCAACATGACCTTCTGTCTCAACAAAATACACCAGTAGTGGACAAGATCCTTTCTAGTCTACAACATAGAACCAATAAGGCAAATTAGTCAGTAAACTGTGAAAAAACAGAACAGCTAATCAAAGCAGTCATGCTACTCGAATTGAACATGAAAGAAAGGTTCGGTGCCAAGCTCACAGCTGGTCTCTAGAAGGATATGCAGGATTGGAATGTGAAGGCATGTCCAATTCAGAAGAGAGGAGTGTGGCATAACGTAATACGAGCTTTTCATCTAGTAATAAGCATGCACAAGGAAGAGGCTGTAGCTATAGAGTTCTGTTGAACAAGAAGATTAGTAAATGGATTTCGTCAGTTGATCAATCAGGTTACTATAGGATGAACTGTTCCAGCATTCTGTCGACCATCAAGCGCGCGGTGGAGGACGAGAGGCTAGAAGCAAGTAGAAAATACAGAGCAGAGTAAAACCCAAGGCTAATAGCCATTCCATTCTGAACAGATCATCCTTAAACAGCCATTCCATTCTGAACAGAGCCACACCCAAGGCTAACCACAAACTGTCTTGACGGATATCAATAGAAAACAAAATATACAGTTAAAATAGATGAGTGCTCAGGGAATTTTCAGCATATACAGTTAAAATTTGCCTAAAACCCATGCATATATATACATTAAAAAACACTTTACAAACAGGCTTTTTTGAACAGGTGATCTAGACTCGAATAAGAAAAGCTACCACGGAGGCCTAAGAACCGAAAGAACGGCATTGCTTATGCCCAACAGATAACGATTAGTAGTTATGTGAGCAAATCACGCTCCAACCTACCAATCAAATGTGAGCAGTTCACTGGTATAACCAAAGCAGTAGCACACGCGATGGATCCATGTAATCACAGTACAGCTACTAACTGCTCGGGCAACGGCAATCCCATGCAATCGCACAAGCTCGTCTCCGCTGACTGCAGCGATGCGCGACCATTTGTTGCAGCGTCGAATCAGATGGGAAACGGGGTGAGTCGGGCACTGTTACCTTGCCGGAGCGCTTGAGGAGGGCGGAGTAGGCCTTGACGAACTCGTGAGGGTTCCTTCACCGTCCTCGCCGTAGATGCCGCCGGCGGCGGTGGCAGCTCCTCCACCACCGCGTCGAATGACCCACCAGCCGCCGCCTGCTGCTCCTTATCGTCGTCCAGGTGGAGGGGGGCCGAGCGCCGGATCTGGTGGAGGGGGCGCCGAGGTCGGAGAGGATGGTGAGGATGGGGCGGCACCGTGGGAGCAGACGGACGGGCCGCGCCGAGGAGCGCTCCCAAACCCTAGCCGGCCCGGCAAGGACGGAGGTCGAGGTCGAGGTCCGAGACGGGGCAGCCGGCCGCGGGCGAGCGCTCCCAAACCCTAGCCGCCGTCGCGGCCTGGGGAACGGCGGTGGATGGGGTTCGCAGCAGAGGAGAAGGTTTCGGACACCGCGCCGCGCTTGCAGTGGCCGCCGGCGATGGCGGCGGCGGCGGAGGCGGGTGTTCCGGGGCTGGGTTTGGTCGATTTGGGTTTAGCTCCTTTTTCCCCCTTTCGATTTTGCTATGTTTCTATCGCACAATTTGATGTCGGATTTTGGAGGGGAAGAGTGTGGAGGGAGAAGGGTGTCACGCCGTTGGTGCGGGGTTCGCTCGTGCGTGTGGACTGAGGTAGAGAACTGGAGCACGAGCGGCCGGTTTTCTCACTTGTCTGTTGCTCTTATAAAATTTACTGCCTTTACATTTTGGCTGGCCCGGTTAAGGCGCGTTTGTGAGACTTTCTTTTCAAATAAGGATTCTTTGCAGTTTTTTCTCTGAAAGACAATTAATCCACACCAAACAAAATCAATTTCAAAATAAAATTGCAAAATTTGAACCTTTAAAAATGGGAAAATTTTAAATTTTAAAAAATTAAAATCAAAACTACTAAAATAATTTTGAGACACCAAATGATCTCAAATGAAAATTTGATAGACATCAAATTTGATTAACTTTACCGAGTGTCGATAACCCAACACTAGACAAACACTATAAAAATAAGTTTGCCTAGTGTCTTCCATGAAACACTAGGCAAAGAGGCCAGTTTGCCTAGTGTCTAGCTGGCACACTAGGCAATTTTTTTTTTCAATTTTGGTCTTCAAACTTTTTATCGAGCCTCCCTACATAAAATGAGACTACATGTTGAAAGTTGGCACAATTTTATGAAATTTTGCTATATTTCTTTAGTTTATTTAATTTCTTTAAATTTTTTCGACAAATACAAATTTGAACCGCAAGTGTGACGAATAATGGCAATTCATGAATGCAAAAATGATATTCATGTTAGTAAGTGTTAGTTGAGGCCGTATCCAGAAACAAACAAAAAATTTCACACATCTTCACGTCGAGACATGACCACGAACTTGCGAGCAAATAGTTTTTAAATTCTATTAAATGAAAACGGAGTCTGAAATTCATGAAACTTGTCGACAAGTCAAGATATCGCATGCGGATGCCATGATAAAAATTTAAAAAGATTTCGAGCACATCGTCACGTATGATGCTTAGAAACCCTAACATCTCGATGTTAGGGTTTCTAAGCATCATACGTGACGATGTGCTCGAAATCTTTTTAAATTTTTATCATGGCATCCGCATGCGATATCTTGACTTGTCGACAAGTTTCATGAATTTCAGACTCCGTTTTCATTTAATAGAATTTAAAAACTATTTGCTCGCAAGTTCGTGGTCATGTCTCGACGTGAAGATGTGTGAAATTTTTGGTCTGTTTCTGGATACGGCCTCAACTAACACTTACTAACATGAATATCATTCTTGCATTCATGAATTGCCATTATTCGTCACACTTGCAGTTCAAATTTGCATTTGTCGAAAAAATTCAAAGAAATTAAATAAACTAAAGAAATATAGCAAAATTTCATAAAATTGTGCCAACTTTCAACAGGTTGGTCAAGGCATAGTAGGAAAGCTACATAAAAAAATTGGAAGCTAAAATAAAAAAAAGAAAAAAATATTTTGCCTAGTGTCTCTGTAAGACACTAGGCAAACTGGCCGGTTTGCCTAGTGTCGTCCGGAAACACTAGGCAAAGTTCTAATTTTGCCGAGTGTTAACGGAAGACACTCGGCAAAATGGTAACGGCGGTTGCCCTCCGGCAGCCTTTGTCGAGTGTGATGGTATGTCTAGTACTGACACTAGGCAAAATGATCATTTACCGAGTGGATTTCTTTGCCTAGTGTTGACACTCGGCAAATCATTATTTTGCCTAGTGCCTTCGTTTTGCCGAGTGCTCCGGGGTTTAACACTCGACAAACAAGCTCTTTGCCTAGCGTCCGACGATTGGCACTAGGCAAACCATTAAACACTAGGCAAATCTCGGTTTTCCAGTAGTGCATGCGATGCATGTATATGCAAATCGATCCCCTTGAATGTCTGAACTACGTGAAAGCTAACTTGCATGGCGGTGTAGATCGTGAATCCGAATCGTAGTTGGGAGGAGCAATTCTGTGCATGTATACGCACGTACATGAGCACATGCAAATCCTTGTTTGTATGGTCGATGCTTATTGCCTTCTTTGGTGATTGCCTGGAGCCTTGTGCGTGTATGCAGAAACTTCATCGTCAAGGCCTTTTCCGATCCGTAGCCTGGTCCCCTTCCTTGGCCGCATGTTGCGGCGACGTGAGGACCCGGGACAGAGTCTGGTCTTGCATACTACTATACTAGTCGGAGTCGGGCTCAGCCTGGACACGGTGCTTGCCGATGACGCTGTCGATGATTTGACAGAGTGCTTCACGAGCAGGACGAGGCGTTCGCACTGGGCCCTGGCGCTCTGCATACCGAAGCACGCGAGAAGCTGAATCGCCGCAGACGATCACGATGAGGAAATTCCCGTGCAGAATCGAAGGTCGATCCCGCCGAGAACCTGACGTTGATCTTGATGTACGCCATCTGGTTCGCCCATACCTCTGTCTAGCACGCCAACTGTCAACTAAATATCATCGGCAGTCCACCGAGAGATATGCCCATGATGATAGATTGATTGATAGAGGTGCACATGATAAGGAATTAGATGGGTAACAGAGACACAAGATATAAGATTTATACAGGTTCAGGCCGTCAAGATGACGTAAAACTCTACGTCCTATGCTCTGTTGGTTTATACTGCTGGAATATGAGATTGAGGTGCATCTTCGTCTGGATGCCCCTAGCGACTAGAGGACCCCTGCTCCTCCTTATATATTCTGGAGGGATAGGGTTAAAGAAAGTATCATAGTCAACTATATGGTAGATATTCTATTCAGATTACAATATCTATAAGAGTCCTAATAAATCATATCTTCTCGATGCCTTGCGGTGCACACCAAACAGTGCCGTGTGCCGCAAGTCTTGACGTCGTGGGCTGGACCGCCCCTGATGGTGCGGCACATGTCCCTTGCCGTGGGCACTTGGGGTCATACTCCCCACACGCCCCCCACGTATAGAACGGAACCCGCCCCTGTCCTCCACTCCCCATCGCACCCCTATCCCCCGTTCGTCAGCGCACCCCATTCCCCCATCGCGCCCCTGTCCAAAAAGAGCATGAAACACTTCAAGTGCAATATTGTAAACATATAGAAAAACTATGTAGTGCAACATCGTAAAAAATATGTAGTGCAACATCGAAAAACATGTACTGTAATAACAAAAATTATGTACTGCAACATCGAAAAACTATGTACTGCAACACCGAAAATTATGTGCTGCAACATCGAAAAAATATGTACGGCAACATCAAAAAATATGTACTGCAACATAAAAAAACATGTACTTTAACATCGAAAATTATGTGCTGCAACATCCAAAATTATGTACTGCAACATCTCAAACAGTAGTACTACAACATTGCAAAAAACATTTGTTGCAACAACCCAAAAATCTCATTGCAACATTAAAAAAATAATCTGTTGCAACATCAAAAAAACCTATTGCAATACGGGAGAAACAAAAAAAAGCGTACAAAACAGTCCCTGACCCATCACCTTCGAGCTCGCCGGAGGATGGAGGGAATAGGACCCTAAAGCTCGTCAGAACCCTAGCCCCTGCCGCGTCCCTCAGATCTAGGGGAGGAGCAGGAGGGCTCAGATCCAGAGGAGGAGAAGAGGAGGAAGAGGGCTCAGATCCAGAGAAGAACCGACCTACCTCATTAGATTCACCGCCATCGTCCTCGTCTCTGGTGGTGAGAGTAGGAACAAAGTCGCTAGAGAGCGCAAGGTTGCATGGAGGTCGCGGAGGGCTAAGGACGGAGGGGTCGCCGGACACCCGGACAGATTTTCTTGGACGGCACGGGACGGTGACGTGGGCCGTCCATCGTGTACGTGTGACATTTGCCGCATGGGCCGCGAGGGTCCACGAGCTACCTGAACTCCCCTAGGCGAGGCGGTGCGTACCAGAGCAACGAATGGCTGCTGCTCTGCTGGCCTGCAACAGCAGGTCCCGGCACCATCTATCTGGAGCTGAGGGGTGTTTAGTTCACAAAAATTTTGGGTTCTACAGTAACATCGAGCGTTTGAATACATGTATGGAGTACTAAACGTAGACGAAAAAAACTAATTGCACAGTTCTCAAGAAAATCGCGAGACGAATCTTTTAAGCCTAATTAATCCATGAAAAGCCTTAAATGCTACAGTAACCAACATGTGCTAATGACGGATTTATTAGTATCATTAGATTCGTCTCGCAGTTTGCTGACGGGTTCTGTAATTTATTTTTTTATTAGTATCCGAAAACCCCACCCAACATCCTTCTGACACATCCGATATGACACCCAAAAATTTTTACCCCACGAACTAAACACCACCTGAATTATTCTGTGCACTGTTATACTCCCTCCGTCTTAAAAAAATTGCAATTCAAGAGTTCAAATTTTGTCCCACAAATATTGCAATTATAGCTAATAGCTACTGGGCCGTACAATGCACCAGGTTATGGGCCCTAGTGGTGTGGACATGGTACAGACGTCCTGAAGCTTCAAGTTTATTTCCTGCCACAAGTTCTGCAGATGTTAGCTTGTGCAAGTCTGGACTGCATGCAACAATATACCAGCACATCAAAGTGTCAGCACTATTTTGATAGGGGTATTTTTGTAATTTTGAGCAAACATCGGTTCTCGTGCACGGTCAATGATTTGCAATTTTTACAGGACGAAAGAAGTACCCAAGTACTTTATTTTAGTACAGTGCACGGGAGCAGCAACTTGGACAGTGCACGGGATCGAAGAATTGGAAGAACGCAATAACAAGTTCAGTAATCAGTGTAGGGCCCGCCATAGATGATGGAACCGTCACCGTCAATTGTCCAGCTGTCCATTTTAATTTGGATTAACGCTCGAGTACTTTCTTTAAATAAACAAACTAATAGACGAATAGAGTATGCGGGCGGGTTGGCACGTTGCTGTCTCCCCTGCTTGCCGATGGAGCCCCGCCGCGGCGCCCGGCAGCCAGCAGTGTCCATATAGATAGATCGTCATCTCCAAGGACAGAAGGAATGCATGCATGCATTCGCGAGTCGCGACGACGATATATATCATATCGCCATCATCATCAGCGATATGAATAATGATCCATCTCCCTCCCTCGTTAGTTCTTTCGTGGTAACGTCCGTGTCGTCGATCGTTGCCGGCCGGCCGTCCGTCCGTCCGTTTGCTGGCTTGCTACGCCACCTTACTGTACCCGGCGCGCACCCTCATGACCATCAGCGGCGGATCTATAAGAGGGGCCGGGTGGGCTCCAGCCCCCTAATGACTGAATTTACCACTAAAAATACTGTAGCAAAAATCTCAAATCACCGTTAAATCTTCATGCAAATAAACATCTCCATTGTTTTAGCCCCCCTTATTCTCATCCTGCATCCGCCACTGATGACCATGATGGTACCTGCACTGTGTGTGCTTAGAGCATCTCTAAGAGATTAGCCAGAATGACTATCTAAATTTAGTGATTTGGCTATTTCCTAAAATAAATCTAGGTTAAAAAAAAACTAGACTACTCTAACAGAATATCTAAATTAGATTCTCCATATTCAAAAACCTACCACGTCACTTGAGCTCCCATCCGATCGCGGAGACCTCGTGGTTCGTCTCGTACGCCGCCTCGAACCTGGAAGTCACCTTCCCTTCGTCTTTTTGGAATCTGCTAGCTTAGCCAACGTGGCATCGCTCAGCACCAAGCACGCGGCAGCCGACCAAGCAACGTCCTGTTGGCCACACGGCTTGAGGGGCATCGCGCTGTAGCCAGCAACACTTTTTTTTTTGCTCCTGGGTTATTACTACATTTTTTTGCTACATTTAATAATATGTTAGATACATAGTAAAATAAATGAACAAAAAAATTAAAGCGACTTATAATTTAAAATGGATGGAGTAATTAATATACAGATTACACTCGGATGGATACGCAGGTAAACATGCCGCCGCGTCTAGCCTGCTGCCGGCCATGATCGTCCATGGCCGCCGGGAGCGGAGCCGTGTGTGTGGCGTAATCATGCCATACCGCGTTGGAGGCCGCCGTCCGCCGGCCATGTGAAACTTGCAAATGGAAAGCATATATATATATATATATATATATATATATATATATATATATATATATATATATATATATATATATATATATATATATATATATATATATATATATATATATATATATACACACACACACAAGACGACACGATGATACTATCTCGCTGCTTGCTTTCCTTGTATTTCACTCCTCTGCTCTCTTTTTACTTCTCGTCTCGATCATTTTACACCGCGACGTAATCAGAGCAGAGGGTCCTAAAGTTCTTAGTTGGCCAGCGTGGTTGGATTTGGATATATATATACTGTACACATAGGAGGAGCATTAGAACTCCTACTTGTTGGGTTAACTTTGCACACTTGGCACGCCATGGCCCACCCATGGTGCACAAGTTCCAGGCTCTCCAGTCTCCAGAGAGTGATTGGTCATGGGCATACAACGGCAGGTGTTGTGTTGTACGGATGTCAGAGTGAGTTCAGCCCATGCATGCACATGCTGACATGCACGCGCGCTCGCCCACGCCCTCTCAACCTAACCAAACGGTGAGCTAATTAGGATGACTAAACGTGAGTTATTTATAAAACTAATTAGGAGAACTAAATATGAGCTATTTATAAAGCTAATTGCAGAAGCCATGGATAATTAGTGAGACGAATCTATTAAGCCTAATTAAAACATGATAAGCATATGTTTACTGTAGCATAACATTACCAAATCATGAACTAATTAGGCTTAATAGATTCGTCTCGCAAATTAGTCTCAATCTATGCAATTAGTTTTGTAATTAATCTATATTTAATACTACAAATTAGTTTACAAACATTCGATGTGACAGAGACTAAAATTTAGTCCATGGAACCAAACCGGGCCTGTCGGGCGCCTACCAAACTTTGCAGAGCCCATACATTTACGGGCCACACTCATCACATGCGTACCTTCTCCAATCTCCATCGGGTGGTTCTGACGAACCCTATATGATATACCATACCCAGAGCGTTTCTCCCTTCGACTTCCAGACAACACCACAAACAACAGCACCATGCAAAAGTGCAAACAGGCTGAGACAGCTATATGTACACCAACCTACAGCAAGATAATCTCTTAACTAATACGAGACGTCCTCTTTGTTTCACTCAATCATCACTACGCTTGCTACAAGCCTACAACAAAACGATACAGCTAACGGGCGACTGCTTCTCGCCGGCCTGACGCTAGTTCAGGTAGAGGAGATAGTGCTAAACGGAGTCATGTCTCATTTTGAGGGCACACCACGCTGACTCAGGGCCTGTTTAGTTGCCCATGCAACCCAAAAAAGTTTGCACAGTACCTGTCACATCGAATCTTGCGGCACATGCATGGACACTACCGGAGACACGTTCTTTGCCTAGTGTCGCATGCTTTGCCGAGTGTATTTCATCGGGCACTCGGCAAAGAGGCCGATTTGCCGAGTGTCGCACTCGGCAAATAAATACACACGGCAAATCTGTGGTTTGCCGAGTGCTCAACACTAGGCAAAGGTAGGCACTAGGCAAACAGGAAGTTTGCCTAGTGTCAAGCACTCGGCAAACAATTACACTCGGCAAATTCTAGCTTTGCCTAGTGCTTGACACTAGGCAAAATGTTCCACTCGGCAAACCTTGGCAGACTGTTCCACGCCGTTAGTATTTGCCGAGTGTTTCCACCGACACTCGGCAAAGTGAGAAATTTGCCTAGTGTTTCCACTGGACACTCGGCAAAGTGACAACTTTGCCTAGTGTTTTCTCTTGACACTAGGCAAACTAATTTTTTTTTCATTTTCTAGACTCCAAACTTTTTCCGCTAACATCATACAGTAACCTTGACTCCATGTTAAAGTTTGGTATCTTTTGCAATCTATTTGCTATATTTAGTAAATTTATCTCATTTAATTGAATTTTTGGGGATAACTTAAATTTGAACTGCAGGAGGTTCAAATAATTGAAAATTGATATTCATGTTATTTGAAATAGAAGAACGTTAAAATCCTCGAAGTTACATCAAATTTCGAACATCTTCCTCATGAAACATGAGCACGAACATCTCACCAAATTGTTTTTAAATTATATAAAAAGCAAACGAAGTCTGAAAATCACAAGATTTGTCAAGATGTCATGATATCATATGTCGAGGTTGTGATAAAAATTTGAGAATGTTTCACGAAAGTTGTCACGTACAATACTTACAAATCGGAACATCTTCGTACAAGTTTCAGAGAGTTGAGAAGGATCCGATAAGATCCGGTGTCAAATTGAGTGTCGAGTTGGAGTTTCACTTCAAACTTTTTGTATAGTGAATAGATGACAGAGATTGCGCATTAAATAATGTTTGAATATTCATGGAAGCATCGAGCATACAATGTAGAGTGCATTTAAGAAAGTATTTTAGAATTTGATTAACTAGAACAAATTAGCATCTAGTAGATGTAATAATACATCAATATTTATTTGACTTTTTAAAATTTGTATATGATTATTAAAATAAAAATAGCATTAAAAACACATCTATAAATTTGTTAAGAATACTTCTATAAGCCCTAGAAGTTGATTTTTAAAAATATGTACATGATTTTAAAATTAAAAAAAATTCACATTGACTTTGCCGAGTGTCGGATCCATGGCACTCGGCAAAGTGTTTTATATATAATAATCTGGCCGTGATTTGAAAAAAAAAATCAATTTAGGTTTGCGAGTGCCAGATCTACGGCACTCGGCAAACCGCCCCACCCACCGAACAAAACACACACGTGACACGCCCACCCAGCCGACGCACCACACACACCGACGCCACCGGCCCCGGTCGCGCCGCCACCGGTCACGCCGCCACCGGCCGCGACCCTTTGCCGAGTGTCGTAGACACTAGGCAAAGCGCTCGTTTCCAGTAGCGGGAGTACTAAATGTAGACGAAAGAAAAAACTAATTACACGGTTTAGTTGTAAATCACGAGACAAATCTTTTGAGCCTAATTAGTCCATGATTGGACACAAATTGCCAAATAAAACGAAAAGTGCTACAGTAGCCGAACCCAAACTTTTTCACCAACTAAACAACCCCTCACACTCCCTCCATCCCAATATTACTGTCGTTGTAGAATACTCCCTCTGTCCCTAAATGTTTGTCTCTAGAAAACCGTGTTTCCTTCACAAACACGTTTTCCGAACGACATACATATAGGGACGGAGGGAGTATGAAGCGGATACCAAGAACGAAGTAAAATTAGGCCCCGTTTGGTTTGGTTTTGTTAAAGTTTAACTCTCATCACATCAATGTTCCCTCAAATACATAGAGTACTAAATGTAGACTAATTGCATGTATGTCGGTACAGATTAGGAGTAATTTACGAGACGAATCTATTAAGCCTAATTAGTCCAAGATTAGAAACTTTTTGTCAAATAAGACGAAAGTGCTACAATGTTTGTTAAACTTTAACTCATCAAACCAAACACCCCTTACCCTGTATACCCCAACCAACGTTGCAAGAGACCTGCTGCTCAGATGTCTTTGATACAGTGAGGAATACAACAACTTTTTCACCACAACAATGGCTCAGATGTCTTATCAATGGTATAGTGAAAGCATAGTACAGTTGCTTTACTAGGATGCAGAACCTATATATGCTACCTCAAACGACATTCTTTTTGGACTAAGGGCTGGTTTAGATGCAAATTTTTTGGCAAAATGACACTGTAGCGCTTTTCGTTGTTATTTGGTAAATATTGTCCAATCATAATTTAATTAGGCTTAAAAGATTCGTGGGACAGAGGGAGTACTTTCTCGAACAACGACATAATGCTCCCTTGCTTCCCGCCTTCGCAGGTTAATTTCACAGGTTAAAAAATAGATTCAGACATGACATAAGGACGCAAGCTTCAGACATGACATGGACGCAACAACACAGGGACAGTCATTTCTCCAGAGAGCGTCGGATTTCACTTCTGGTTGGATGACACAGAGCCTGTCCCTATCAGTGACCGAATCCAACTTCCCTAGCTCTCTTGCTCGCTCTTGCTCTCTTCAGTCATCTCGCTCTCTTCCTTCTCTTCAGTCTTCTCGCTCTGTTCCTTCTCTTCAGTCTTCCCGCTCTCTTTCCGTGTGTTTGGTTGGAGAGCGGGACGAGCCGGGTCGGAGCGAACCTGTTCCCGTGGCTGTTTGGTTGAAGGATGGGAGGGTTGGGTTGGCTCTAGGGTGGAATATTCCTCTCAGATGCGGGTTGGCTCCGTCCCTCAAAATCTGAGGGACGGAGCCGCTCCAGCCGGGTTGGCTTAGATCAACCCGTGTTTTCATTCAACTTCCTTCAACCAAACACCGAACGGGTTGGTTCCGTCCCCAAAATCAGAAATGCAACCAAACACTGGACGAGTTGGCTCCGTCCTCAAAAACTGGGTTGGATCCAACCCAACCCACCCAACCCCAACCAAACACACGGTTTGTTGCTGCTCGTTAGTCTTGTTGGCTAGTTGTGCACAGCAAAAATACATAATTTAAGTACCATATGCCCATGTCAATTCATACTTAAATTGACAACTTCAACAAACATGACCGCAGCGAACATAACAAAACAGTACAAAGTATAACCCAGAACAGCTAAAAGCATAACAGAAGCCAATAGTCAAAAGTTAATTTAATACCCCCCCGTTAGAAACTAGTAGGTGCATTTCATTTCGTTAGGAAAGCTTTGACCAACAATCTATATATCAATACATAGTTTTTGTAAGATAAAATTGATGTCCACATTGAAAAATGCTTATGGTTTTGTATCACATAAATGGCATATTGAAAAAGAGTAATTGATTATCAAATTCATGTAGAAATAGGCCTACTAACTTCAAAAGGAGGGTCTGCATGCTTATATATATAGTAGACATAGAAAAGGTAGCTACAAATCTATAGGTCATTACAAAATGAAAAAAAGTCTACATAACCCCCAACTATTCAGAGTGGACCAGTTCACTTCCCAAACTAAAAAAACTAGATTTTCTATCCCCTGAACTTTACAAAATCTGTCAAATAACCCTCCAAGTGGTTTTGGACGGTGGTTTTGTTACAGTGACGGTGATTTTATCTTTTTTATTTATTTCCGCTGAATCTTTAAAAAATCATAGTAAATCACAAAAAATCATAAAATAAAAAATCCAATTTTATTGGATTCCAAATGAGTGATCTATATAGTGAACATACAATATATTATAGTTTAGTATAAAGTTTTTATTATAGCTTTAGATATATTCTTTTATGTAATTAATTCATACCTGCAGCTTCTATAGTCCAATTATGATGAAATTTTTATGGTGGGCTAATTATTGTGTGCTTAAATTGTAGTAAAAAAATTCATATTCATTGGATCATATATAACTTAGTTATAGATTTATTTAGTTTTATGCTTATTAAATCTATGCTTTATCTATAACACTAAGTTATACATGATCCAATGAGTATGAAATTTTCACTATAATTCAAGCATACAATAATTAGTCCATCATAAAAATTTCACCACAATTGGACTATAGAAGTTACAGCTATAAATTATTCCATTTAATTACAGAAAAACATAGATCTGAAGCTACAACAAAAACTTTGTACGAAAGCATACCATATTATATATTCACTGTGTAGATCTACTCATGTGGAGTCCAACAAAATTAGATTTTATATTTTATTATTTTTTATGATTTACTATGATTTTTCAAAGATTCAGCGAAAATAAATAAAAAGAAAAAAGGCAAAACCACCGTCACTGTAGCAAAACCACTTTCCAAAACCGCTTAAGGGGTTATTTGACCGGTTTTAAAAAGTTCAGGAGGTAGAAAATCCGGTTTTATAGTTTTGGGGGTGAACTAGTCCACCCTGAATAGTTGAGGGTTATGTAGACTTTTTCCTTTACAAATGCATAAAAAAATATAGAAACAACTGCAACTACAACACTATGTCCACAACAAATAGTTCTAAAATAACTTGTCTGCAACATAGATGCTAGGACTGGTTCAAAAAGCACCGAGTCAGGTTAGCAAAGTATTGGCCTATGTAAATAATACAAACTAGACCCTACCACCATGCAATGAAACTGACATTTATACAATTTGCCACAATATAAAGACAAATTTGTCCTCACACACAATATCAATGTGCAAATGCAGTCATAATAGGTCCTAGATAGCCATAACGTTGCAAATAAGAGTGCCATGAGAGCTACTGGCAATAATAAAAGAACTATGTTTTGTCTGAGTATAAAATGCACATCCAGTGACTAATTGATAAAGAGCAGTTTCCGCATGGCCCACAAATCGGCAATAGTGACTTCACGAACGTGTCATCCAACATGGCTTGAATATTTCAAAACCTTTTATGTGCCAATTCTCGAAGTGAACAAACAAATACATAAATTACAATAACAGAAAATCAAATCATCCTGGTAAACATAGTACAATTCATTATAATTTTTTTCAGATGAATTTCTACAGCAAACATCGCCCAATCCCATATAAATTCATTTTTTCAGATGAATTTTCGATACATTAACAACTGGGTTCTAACAAGCTGGAGTATCTGTTCCTTGTTATTGCGGCTCTCATTTTGTTTGATATCATACCATACTTGATATTATTAGTAACTAAAAACAAATAAAATTAGCAACTAAACTTTGACTACACATGGAGTTGTAGTCAAATGGAACTAAAGAACACATCTAATCAGGTTGCCACTAATTGTCTGCTAACTACTTCTACTAATTGCTTTTCAACCTAAGGTTACTACCAATTGTTTTGGTCTCAAGTTAACCGTTATCACTAATTGTTTACTCGTTTCCTCTTCGGCATGTTTTTTCTTTCCATGCAATCCAAAACATGACATAAGGTGGAATCTGACATGTAGAAGACCCAACAAATGTAACGGAAATAAATCATTCTCTTAACTGGTCATTGACACACTTCAAAGATGTCTGCACCTCAACTTCCATATTATTTGACCATGCTAATTGAGGTTTGTGCTGATAAGAATAGATCTAATGTGTTTGCTGTGCTAGGAGCAAGCATCAAGAACATTCGATGTACCTTAGAGTGTAAGACATATGAATTCTCAGTTTTCTAGGTGTAAACCCTAGACCACCACAAGCTTTTAATCCTGAATAAATTTAGGGTTTCTCAGTTTTTAGAAATTTATTATCACCAAAGAATGCCAGCTTTAATAACTGCCGCTTTGAAAAAAAGTAAAATTACAACTTATTTAGGAGTTACTAAAACGGGATACAATGTGCGCTTAAATGATATTCTTATTCTTCATCCCACTATATATGTTTAGAGCTCTCAGATGAATACAATGAGCCAAACAAATTTTAGGTCTTACGACTACATTTGTTGTGCTTGGTTCTCTTGTCGATCCACTACCATTGCGCCAAACTTATTTATAAACAAGAGTTACTTTCATAGGGAAGCTGTGCACAGTAGAAGTTCATTAGATACATTTTTATGCTTCAAACAAACAAACAAACAAACAAATGTTTCCATTTCATGACTTCAAAGCCTTATGCTTCTTCTGTAATGCTTTTTTCTTCTCTTCCAAAACCTTGTTCCTCTCAATTAAATTAATCTAATAGCAGTCCATGGAGATAATTAATGCAAGCTCTTTGCTATGCACTAGCTATATCAAACAAATATATTTAGTTTTTTACTATTTATCAGCTTCTGGTTCAAAAACTAATGACATTGATCACCTTTGAATAATGGTATTCTTCACTATTGTTATTTCAAATTATGATTCCCAATCATTCTTTAACACTTTTTTCTCTTACTAGTTACTAGGTTCAATTAAATTGGTGTTGGGACAAGGGTCCCGGACGAAGGGGTTGAGGGTAGAAGGCTCCTCAGTGGAGGCTAGCTAGAGAAGGTTGCTCGGTGAAGGTTTCATATGAGGGTCCTCCGATGGAGGTCTCGTGCGAAGGTCCCCTAACTAAATCAAGAGGATGGCACTCATTAGGGTTTGAAAAAAGAGTAGGAAGAGAGAGAGAGAGAGCCCATTTCCCTCATCATGCTCTTTGCATTATATATAGGCAACAACATTTTACAATTAGTCCCTTGGTAGGGATGGAATTCATAAGACATTACACTAAACCTTATTGGGCCTCTTTAAGTAGGAGTTGGCCCATACACCACATGGGCTTCCTCAATGGTAGCCCCTCAGCTACTAGCTTATGGCTGGTATTACATTACCTAGTAGATGTTCATACAAGAAGAGGCGCAATACAACTCAAACCTTGGTTGTGAGGATTGCCCTTCGAAACCTAGCTACACGTGCGCGCCTCACTATAAAAACTCTATCCTAGAAACCCTATGAAAAAAGGCATGGAGAAAAGAGCACGCACGTGACTCTTAGCCTATACATGTTCTAATTCCCGAGGCTTCTAGTCTCAAGTGCCTTGGTCTTCCAGATGTCTTCATCTTTCGGCTTTGGCTCCTTCTACCGCTTCTGTGACATGGTTCAATGGCTTCGCTCGGCGTGCAGATCTTCACCTCCAGAACCTCCTTTGTGCATAGATCTTTGACTCCATGGCCTTCGTCTTCGGTATCTTCTCAACGCATAGGCCTTCATTTCTGAGGACTTCTCACCATGGGGGTTTCATCTCCAAGGCCATCATCTTCCCTTATCTCCTCACGAGCGTGAGGCAAAAGACTTCACCCTCCGGAGTCAATGGTCCTCCGGTGTGCTCCCTTAGCCCCTCTTGGCCAATGCTTGTGATTGAGCCCTCAGTCATGCTTGGTGTGTTAATGTAGTCATAGTAGTGGAAGTAGATGCTTAAACCAAAGTTTTCGATGAGCCCCTCGTGTTGCAGTGGTTGACGAAGGTGAAGTAAACCTTGGTGCCTAAGGAGTTGACACAACCCCTTGAGCTTGGTGATGGAGGTGAGTCATGATAGGTGTTGATGCTGAAGGTGTTGACAAAAGCTCTCAAGCCATTGGCAGAGCTGGGTCGTAGAGATTTGCCGAAGTTATTGGCAAAGCCCCTCCTGTCGATGTGTTGGCGAGGCCATGTCATTATGGTTCACTGAAGATGTCATGAAGACCCTCCTACAAAGGTGTTTGGCGGAGGTGATTTTGGGTAGACACAGAAGGTGTCGGTGAAGCCCCTCGTGCCGTAGCATTGGTAGAGGCAAGTCATCATGGTTCGCCATGGCTGTAGGTGAAGGCCCTCTTGCAAATGTATTTGGCAGATGAGATCTTGGTGTAAACGACGAAGCTATTGGCACAACCCCCTCATGCCGATGTGTTGGCGAAGGTGTCATCGGTGTAGACACCAAAGGTGTTGGCAAAGGCCCTCTTGCAATGGCATTTAGCGGAGGCAACGTTGGTGTGGTCACCAAAGATGTTGGCGAAGCCCCTCGTGGGGAAGGTGTCGGTGAAAACGGTTTTGGTGGAGTTCCTTCTTGTCGAAGGATGGAGAAGTCATGTGAAAATGCACCTAAGTTGATAGGGTGCATTTTTCAGGGACTTGGGTTGAGCGTTGTAGCTTCATCGAATATCAACTTGCTGGCAAGTTTTTCGACACTAAAAAATACACTAGCTTTCTACTTGCTACAAAATATGGTCAAACATTTCATATAATACACGAGGGTAACGCGAAAGCGGTAGCTTCAAGACTTGGTGCCTATGTTTTTTTGGGTCTTTGCAAGGGACCTGGTGCCCATGAACTTTCAAGACTTCTTCTAGAGTTTTCATGCAAGGTACGCTATAAAAAATACGTGCAACCGAAGCACAATGACTTGATAAGAGTTTAGTGACTTTGTGTTGCCAAAAATACATGCAACCACAATACAATGATTTGATAAGAGCTCAGTGACTTCGCCTTGCCCAAAATACATGAAACCAAAGTACAATGATTTGATAAGAGGAGCTCAATGACTTCATGTTGCCAAAAATAGTGTAACCGAAGCACAATGATTTGATAAGTCTTCAATGACTTGGCGTTGCCAGAAATACATGCAACGAAAGCACAATGATTTGATAATAGGTTAGTGACTTCGCCTTGCACAAAACATGTGCAACCGAAGCACAGTGATTTGATAAGAGCTCAAGGACTTCACATTGCCAAAAAATGAGCAACCGAAGCAGAATGATTTGATAGAGCTCAGTAACTTCATGTTGCCCGAAATACGTGCAACAAAAGCAAAATGTGAATCTATGTTTTAGAAATTTTATTTTATTTAATTTTGCAATCAACGCCGGCTGCATCATCTAGGCTTTCGCTAACATCTCGACATGGGGCTTTGCCATCAGCGACATCGACAACTACTTCACCAACATTTTGGCATGGGGCTTCACCATTGATTTTGGCATCACCAACAACGCCTTTGACAGCATATCAGGTGAGCAGCTTCGCCACCTACATCGGCGTCAAGCGTCATCGACTATGGCTCGATGCCAAACTAATCCAAAAGCGTCAGGAATCATTTCATGACTGCACGCCCTATCGCCTCAAAAGGTAATAGGGCCAACACCAAAGTAATATAAAAGCATCGAGGGGCTCATGTCAGGACTCAGCTCCTCGTCCCATTGCCTCAAATGGTATGGACTAATCTAAAAGCTCGGAGGGTCTCATTTCACAACTCCTTGCTGCTTCACCTTAAAAGGTATGGGTCGAAGCCAAAGTAATCTAAAAGCATTGAGAGGCTCATTTCATGACTCCTTGCCCCCTTCACCTCAAAAGGTATGGGGGTTGGCACCAAACTAATCTAATAGCAACGAGGGGCACATTTTGCCGCTTCTTGTCCCCTCGCCTCAAAAGGTATGGGGCCGATGCCAAAGTAATCCAAAAACACCAAGGGATGGTTTAGGGGAGAAACTTAATAAAAAGAAGCTTAAACGCCTCTTTAGAATGCAGTGTGAGTTCAAAGTCTGAAGGGTTAATGCGAATAAAAATACTATAGTTTTTCCTAATAAAAACTCTTTAGACACGTTTGTTAAATCTCCTCGATGGATCTTGCCTATAAACTAAAAATAAAGTTTCAGAGATCCAATATTGATCCATCAGCTAAATTAGTGCTCTAGCCATATGTGATTAGAATCTATGGGATACCATGCTATGCTAGAGAGGAAGGCATCGTTCAGGAGATTACAGCTCTGTTGTTGAAACTATTAAAGGTGATGTATTCAACTTCATTAAGGATGAGCCAATTTGGGTAAGAGTTAATTGCAAGAATCCTGCTAACCTAAGTGGCTTTATGGAGTTCTCTTTTGATGAGGTGGGACATGAAATCAGGTTTGTTGCAGAAAACTTCAGACAAATCCAATGATAAAGGAAACGAGCCTCCTAAACCTATCTTTAGAGGGGATTGTCGGGTATCAATAGTAGGCATACCCAACCAAGTGCGTTAATAATGTGTCAGCTGCTAAATCGCCCGAGGCTTAGGGACGCCTTCCGCCTTCTGCCTCACTCGAGCCCCCATGATGTCATCAAAGCGCCCGACCCCTGTGCCCCGTCGGGAACAATCTCTGCCTCACCCAACCCCTACATCGTACGCACGGGATCGCTTGACCCTCTTGGCACACTTTCGCCTCACCCGGGGGACACGTAGAGCCCTTTGGCTAGGCAGGGAGCCACAGGGCCGCCACCGTGGTACCCATTTCCACTGATGGGACGGACGTGATCATGCACAGTGGACAGGAACATGGGAACCGTGCTCTGATCCAACATGACTCTGGTCATTCCACCATGATGATGTCCATACCTCTACAGCGACGAGGGTAACAGCAACTATACCACCTAACCCCCTCTCTACGTAAATCCAGGCGCACGTACTGCACATCCTCGATGGCACAGAAGCACACAGGACGAAGCATAGCCATAACATGTTGCACGAACGGATGGAGAGGCCAAAAGCTCAACGCCCACAACATCTCTGCGCTATAGGGAAAGCTGCTCACGCTAGATAAGGAGGAAGACTGCCACACCCAAGGCCACCTTTTTTGTTTTTCTCTTTCGTCTTTTTCCCATTTCACCTTTTTACCATAAATGTAACACAAGCCCTACCCTTGGAAACTATAAAAGGGGAGGCAGGGGCCACATCTAGGGACGACTGACACACAGCTCACTAAGTCAACACACACACACACCCAAAAACACCACAAGACTTGGGACCGCCCCCTCTCTCAAAAGCTTGTAACCCCTACTACGAGTACTCCGGTGCAAAGCAAGACGAGCAGCCGCAACACCCACTGGACGTAGGGACATTCTTGCCCGAACCAGTCTAAACCCTCATGTCCGTATTACACACCATCTGGGCCTAGACGCTAGATACAAATTCACTTGTCTTGTGTCTAGGACGCGGTTCTTGACACCAACAGTTGACGTGCCAGGTAGGGGCCTTCTGCACGTCATGATCCGTTTTGTCAGGCCTCGGATGGCCGATCATCATGTTCGCTTCGCTCTAGGCTCCCATATCTGGTTTGGGAGCCTAGATTTCCTCTGCACGGGGGTGGATCACGACCTGGTCCTGCTCCCCCCTTTCATGTTGGTCGACCGTGCATCCTGTCTAGGTTTCGATGAGCGCATTGGAGACCTAGATCCCACCGACATGGAGGGGGAGTTCGTCCTGCCATCGCCTACCAAGTCACTCAGCTCACCTACCAACATCGACTCTATCTCCAAGTCGATGGTTGGTCTTTGCCTGCATGCCAACAAGGCACGGGCTTCCGGGGGCGTTTAGCCCCATGGTTTTGACCACCCGAGGCTGGAGCGTCAGCTCGACGCCATCCTGGGGCCACGCCCATCTCAGGAAGATCTCCATCGCCTCTGTTCCATCTCCACCAATGCCTTGTCGTAGCTCTCAGGGGAACCACCCCTCTCCTCGGAGATAAGCACCGCGCCAGCGCAAATGGCGTGGCCTTATGGGCTGCACAATCCTGCGAGGACTTACAGCCATTTCATGAGACCTGCAGAGGATGCATCCGCAGGTTTGCCACCCCACCACCTGGAGTCCCTCTCGGATCTCCTTGCGAGCATCGCGACATCCTCAAGCGTTGACTTCGAGGAGGACGACAGTGGCTAGGCTGGTGCTGACTTTTATGGGCTCAATGACCCGGACGCTCTGCGCTAGTTCCTTTTCAGCAGCAACTACCTTCTCAAGGGTTTTGACTCCAACGACGAGAGCCACGACCCATCTCGAGAGTGCTTCATGTGTGATGAGGAGTTTCACGAAGGAACCCCCAACAAGAACGAGGGCGAACACACCTCGGCCAATGTTGTGACTCGCAACACTGTGCGCGCAAGCGGTGCAGCCATGCCACCACCTATGGGGCAATCGCGGCCCTAGCTGGAGCAACTCTACAAGCTAGAGAGAAAGCTCGAGGAAGAGTGACAGCAGTTGGCACAACTATGTGCGGCCCTCGAGCAAGAGCTCGGGAGTTGCGACGATGGCGGCGCGGCTCGACATAAAGCCCGCAACGTCCACCGCCACATCTGCGACAACGACGGCGGTGATCATCCACCACTCTTTGCCCAGGCGAGCTAGAATGTTGCCACCGTGGCAATCCTCCTCCGGACGATGCTCGAGCCATCAACTCCGGAGGGATGGCAAGCCCACGAGGAGCTACGTGCCCTTCTCGAATGTGCTGCGGTGCAGCAGGCCGAAAGCTCCGCGTCTCGATGGCGCGGGCCCAAGCTCGACCAGCCCACACCGTTGGTGACACATGAGAAGGAAGCTTTGGTCCACCCAGAACAATAGAAAGTGGGGGATAAGCCCCCATCCGTCCACGCTCGTGTTGGCCACAACTACGATGCGCGCAACGTCCTCATCGCGCGCAAAAGGCACAAGGAGGATGGTGTCAGCCGTGGCTACCATCCTCGATGGGGCGATCGCTACGACAGCAGGGAGGACCGGAGCCCATCACTTGAACCCTCGGGACCACAGGTCTTCAGCCAAGACATCCATAACGCGCCGTTCCCAGCGCGGTTCCGGCAACTTGCCAACGTCACCAAGTACTCCGGGGAGACGAACCCCGAGCTCTGGCTTGATGACTACCACCTCGTCTGCCAGTTAGGTGATGTAGATGACGACCGCTTCATCATTCGTAATCTCCCTCTGTTCCTGGCTAACCCAGCGAGAGCCTGGCTAGAGCATCTTTCGGCCTGTCACATCCACAACTGGACCGACCTCGTAAAGGTTTTCATGGGGAACTTTTAGGGTACCTATGTCCACCCTAGTAACTCCTAGGACCTCAGGAGCTACCGCCAAAAGCTGAATGAAACTCTCCGTGAGTACATTCGGCGCTTCTCCCGGTAGTGCACCGAGCTGCCCAACATGACTGACGCCGATGTCATTGGGGCGTTCCTCGCGGGAACCACCTGCAAAGAGCTTGTCTGTGAGTTGGGGCTCAAGGGCCCATGCACCACTAGGGAGCTCCTAGACTTTGCCACCAAGTTTGCCTCCAGTGAGGAGGCTGTAAGGGCGATCTTTCATGACACCAAGGGCTAGGAGAAGCGATAGGAGGATGCCGATGAGGGTGGCTCCAGCTGCAAGTCCAAGAAGAAGAAGAAGAAGAAGGCTAAGCAGTCGTGCAAGCCCTCCCTTGTGGCTGCCGCCGAGCGTAAGAACCCCCGAGCCCCTCCTGAGGGTGACCCAGAAGTTTTTGATGAGATGCTCGAGAAACCTTGCCCGTATCACCGGGGCCCGGTGAAACACACCCTCAAAGAGTGTGGCATGATGAAATGCTACTACTTCGGGGGTGCCCCGGGGAAGGGCGACCTGGCAAGAGAACCGAGGAGGACAAGGGCGATGACAAGGAAAAGGATGACAACTTTCCTATCATCAACAATTGCTTCATGATCTTTGGTAGCCCCGTGGCCTATGACTCCAGGCGCCAGCGCAAGCTAGAGCGCCGAGAGGTCTATGCTGCCGAGCCAGCCACGCCAACCTTCCTTGACTGGTTCAGATCTGCCATCACTTTCAACCATGATGACCTTTCGGATTGCGTCCCACAGCCGGGCCGATATCCGCTTGTTGATCCCATCATCGGCAACACGCGGCTCACCAAGGTACTGATGGATGGAGGCAGCGGCCTCAACATCATGTATGCCGAAACCCTTGACACTATGGGGATTAGTCGAACCCAGCTTCGACCGAGCGGAGCACCTTTCCACAGTATCATACCGGGGAAGCAGGCATTGCCCCTCGGGCAAATCGACTTGTCTGTCACCTTTGAGGATCCCTCCAACTTTAGAAAGGAAACCATCATCTTTGAGGTGGTAGGGTTCCGCGGCACATATCATGTCGTGCTAGGGTGGCTATGCTACGCGAAGTTCATGGCCATCCCGAACTACACCCACCTCAAACTCAAGATGTCGGGGCCAACAGGGTCATCACCATCTGCACCACTCACTGGCATGCCTACGAGTGCGATGTTGAGTGCTACGAGTACGCTGAGGCCATCATCGAGTCCGAGACGCTTGCAACCGAGCTGGAAGCGCGCCTCAAGGAGGCACCCGACCCCAAGCGGTCCACCGGCTCCTTTGAACCCGTCAAAGGGGTCAAGGAGGTCCCCCTCGACCCCAGCAGCTCTAACAGTAAGACGATGCGCGTTGCCACCGCCCTGGATCCCAAATACGAAGCAGTGCTCGTCGACTTTCTCTGCGCAAATAGTGACATGTTCGCGTGGAGTCCCTTGGACATGCCTGCCATCCCAAGAGAAGTCACTATGCACTCCTTGGATATTCGGGCTGGCTCCAAACTGGTAAGGCAATGACTGCGCCGCTTCGACGAGGAGAAGCGCAGAGCAATCGAGGAGGAGGTTCACAAGGTATTGGTGGCCCGGTTCATCAAGGAGGTGTTCTATCCTGAGTGGTTAGCTAATCCTATACTTGTAAAAAAGAAAAATGGTAAATGAAGAATGTGTGTTGGTTACACTGGTCTCAACAAGGCTTGTCCTAAACATTTGTTCCATTTACCGCTGTAACACTCCGGTGTTACGCAAGCATTTGCATGGCAATCATACTGCATGGCATTTCATGTCATCATAATCATGTGTGATAATGCTATAATTTGAATCAAATAAAAGCTTGAAAATAATATATGTAATGAACTATATTAATATGATAATCACATTACACCAAAAATCTTGCAACTATAAATTTTACATCACTTGGAACCTTAGTTCAATTTTTGGAGCAGCTAGATGACTCAAATTTTGTCGAAAACCTATTCAAAAATATTAAGTAAAAATATTCAAAAATATCCCCTATTTTAGCTTTTATTGTGCCATTCAAAATCTATTGGGAATTTTTATTTGGCTCCTTAACCCAAGTTGTAGAGAATTAAATTTTGAACAACTTTTGTTTTGGGGGCAATTTGTGAAAATGTCTTTTTCATCTTCAAAATTTGAATTTGAATCAAATAATAAAATCTGGAATTTTATTTAGAAAAGAAAATCACCTTTTCAGCCTTATCGGGCCGCCGCCCCACTTCCGGCCCAGCGACCGAAGCCGGCCCGGTCTAGCCGACCGCGCGCTCGCCCGCTCGCCCGCGCGTCGTGGCCGCTCGCCAGCGCGCGCCGCGACACGCACGCGCCCGTGCAGACGTCGCGCGCCCCGTGGCCGGCATGCGCCGCTCGCCGTCGCCATCTGGCCGCCGGTGGCCCCCGCCAGCGCGCGCCCCGCTCTTCTAAGCCGCCTGCGCTCTGCACCCACTCCCCCATTCCGAATTTCCTCACCCCGGCCCTCCTCCGCTCTCTGCCGCACAAACGCCGCACCGCGCGAGCACCGCCACCGCCGCACCCGCCGGCCAAATTGGCCGACGGTGAGCCACCATTGCTCTCCTCTTCGCGCACCCAGCTTCGCCCCCTTCTCCGGCATCCCGTGCGCACCTTGTTGCCGCCTTCCGAGCCCAGCAGGTGCGGACCCCGTGTTTTCGCCGCCGACGGCTATGGCGCCACCGCGCGCGGCCTCCCGCGGAAGCGACTCCCCGCTACCCCTCTCGTTTCCCTAGCACCGAAAACGGGTTCGCCTTCTCGTCGCGGTTCTCGTGCGCACCATGCTCCGCCCGCTCACGACCGGAAATGGCCGTTGGCCGTTGGCAGTCGCCGCGCTGCCGCGGCCAAGGTCGCCGGCGTGGCGTGGCCACGGTCGCGCCCGACCGCGCGGGGCCAGGCCGGCCTTGGGCCGAAGCCCGAGCCGGGCCGGCTCGCCCTTCTCTCCCCGCGCGCGTGAGCAGGCCGTGAACAGCCGTGGGCCGCTTGTTTTCCCGGGCCGGCCCAGCGTCGTATAAAGAATTTCATTTCCATTTTCTTTTTTTTATTCTTGATGAAAGTGCTTTGGAAAATCTCTTAGCAGTCATTTCAGCTCCAAAAATTATGAAATAAATTTATCTAGATTCCTTGGAACCAGATCTACAATCTAAAAATATTGCATGTCATTTTTGGAATACTTTTCTGTAGAGCTTTAATTAATTCTTAATATTGCTGATATCTTGTAAAATAGCTAGTAAATCCTATATATATCAGAAAAATATGATTTTTAAGTTTGTTAATCTCCATATATCATGTACTTACTAGGAAAAATATGTTTCATGCATGTGCTGTGGGAAAATGTTGAGGTGTAGTTCAAGTGCCTTTAATGGCTGATTTTTGTTATTTTTGCTAGAGAGCAAACTTTGTATAAAACATGCATGTGATAATTTTTGTACAGTCATGGTATGCTATGAAGAACCTAGGAAAAATATTAATTCTATTGTTTGACACTTTTCATAGTACAAAGTAATTTCATGCTCATTTTTATGCTATAGCTTGTCATTTTTGTATAGGATGGTTTACTTATCCAAATGCCATGAAATTTTTATGGTAGTCTGTTTAGAGTAGTATTATGCTACTGTAATTTTCTTAGATTTTTAGGAGCACCAGAAATATATGTTGCTATTCAAACCTATTATTACTTAGGGTTTAAGCAAGTGTTGCTTTAAGTGTGATTAAGAAATTAGTAAAGCTTTGGTGTATCTTTGAAGCATTTCATAAGATAGGTTAACTTAACATAATAGTAGTAAAAGAGAATGCAGTAGATGACATGTGCTTGTAGTGTATAGTTTCTTGGATGATGTTGACTACCTTGCATTTCAACATATTCATTGCATTCATCTCCTTCGATGCACACTTGCATACTCACTTACGCACATTGCATCATACAGGATCGCAAACCGAAAATCCAGTCGTCTTACCCGAGAAACCAGAGGAGCAGATCGAGGTGCAGCAGCAGGAGGTGACAGAAGCCGAAGAAGAGGTCGGTGAAGATCTCCCGGAGTGCCCCGATCACCGTCCGAGCTCCTTCGAGAGAGGCAAGCCCCGGAGCATTTCTCTCCCGGTTTGCAAATAATTTATTATTAACTTTACTTAATTTGATGCATTACGTTTAGGAGTTGTTTGCAAACGTTGCTGCATTATACCTTGCTTACCTTTGTTATATTATATCCTTGTTACCCTGGTATCCGCAGTCGAGTCAATGCTTAGCTTGCTTAGACCGGTAGAAGTCGGGTGATTTCCTGTCACCTGCGAGCTATAGGTGGTTACCTGGATCTGTTTGGATGACTATGAAGTCATGGTATAACTAAGTGTGAAATGAATTTGAGATCGGGCGGAAACTTGCAGGGTTTCGGACTGTAGTGTTTTCCGTATGTGTCGATTAAGGACCGTCCGTTGTTGTCCCTCGGGTCATGTTGAACGCATGCCTCACATTTAGCTGGCCGGATAAAGTACCTTCCGACCGTGAAACTGGGAGATTATTCGGGCCGAGTGGATTACCCGCAACGCACTGTACCGGAGCAGTAGTGGCAGGATACGGGGGCGCGATGATAAGGCCAAAGAGCAGTCGGGCGGCCCCCGGGTACAAGTGATTCCTGGCAAGCTCGCGACTTTACCTGAATGGTTGACTCGGTGACCAACACCTCACTTTAGCAGGTGAGTGAGGTTTGTGTGAGGAATAACTTACCAGCTGGTTAATAATCGATTCGAATCGCCATCGTTCACTGGATAGTGAACACTTGACTTGAGCTACTTCATCGTAGTAATATTGATGAATCACTTGGATAGTTATGCGAAAGATGACATGATAACTACTGTTAATGATCAATGGTAATCCGTACTTGCTTAATTACATGTTACTCTAGCACCATTGCAAACATAGTTGGCAGGGTAATAAAAAAATTAATTACTGCATGCTTTTGGAAAGGAATTGCTAAGTTAAAAATGCTTTTCTTGCAAATGAGTTAGCTATCCCACCAGAAAGCCTATCATGACTCCTTGGTGTCTTTTATTTCTGGTTTATGACGGGTAAGTCTAGCTGAGTACCTTCTCGTACTCAGGGCTTTGTTCCCACTTGTTGCAGATGGACAGATGTACTATGGCTATTGTATCAACTGTCTCTATCCTGCAATGGGCGAAGCATAGGACCATGGGCAATGGTCATTCGCTACTTCTCGTCTGATGCTTTTGCTGGAGATGATCACAAGCTGGCACTTTATTCCAAAGGGTTGTGTGTGTGCGTGATTTGAACTACCGCTTCCGCTACTTTTATTCGAACCTGGTTTGTAATAACTATGTTTAAACTCCGATGTATTTTGTGTCACGAACTTCTATGTAACTTATGACTGTGACCTCTAAACTTAGTACGATCTTGGCTGTTATGTGAAATGGTTTGAAATCCGTTGAGATTTCACGGACTACCGGGTTATACGGGCTTAAGTTTGTTAAATTGTCCTTCCGTTGGATGATTTCCTATTTAATCTCGTATAATTGGGCGGTTCTGTTACAACCACGCATTGATCAAATAGTCAACTTCGCTTTGGGTTGTGAAGCTCTCTCTTTCCTTGATGCTTACTCCGGTTACCATCAAATCATGATAAAAGAGTCTGACCAGCTTGTAACCTCTTTTGTCACCCTATTCGGGACCTACTGTTACGTAACCATGTCATTTGGCCTCAAGAATGCAGGGGCTATGTATCAGCGTTGTATGCTCACCGTTTTTGGGGACCTCATTGGGTGGACCGTTGAGGCTTACGTAGATAACATCGTAGTCAAGTCAAAATGAGTTGATAACCTGGTTGCGGATGTCAATCAGGTATTCAAATGCTTACGGGCCAAGAATATCAAGCTCAACCCCGAAAAATGTGTCTTTGGGATCTTGAGGGGAATGCTACTTGGCTTTATCGTCTCTGAGCGTGGCATCGAAGCCAACCCAGAGAAGATTTCTGTTATCGCAAGCATGGGCCCGATCTAGGATTTGAAAGGGGTACAGTGAGTCATAGGATGTCTAGCGGTGCTGAGCCGCTTCATCTCACGCCTCGACGAACGAGGCATGTCCCTTTACCGACTTCTAAAAAAGACGGACCGCTTTGCCTGGACGCTCGAGGCGCAAGTGGTGCTTGTGGGCTCAAGGCACTTTTAACAAAGGCTCTGATCCTTATGCCCCTGGTTGAGGGGGAACCACTCCTACTATACGTCGCGGCCACTACTTAGGTAGTGAGTGTCGCCATCGTAGTGGAACAGCATGAGGTGGGTCACGCCCTCAAAGTCCAGCGTCCGGTCTACTTCATCAGTGAAATCTTATTTGACACCACGACATGCTACCCATAGATCCAGAAGCTCTTGTACGTTGTCCTCATCACCCGGAGGAAGCTGCGCCACTACTTAGAGTCACACCCATTCATGATCGTGTCATCCTTCCCCCTTAGGGAGGTGATTCAGAACCGTGAGGTGACAGGAAGAATCACTAAGTGGGCGGTTGAACTCATGGGATAGGGCATCACCTATGCCCCTTGGAAAGCCATTAAGTCTCAGGTGTTGGCAGACTTTGTGGTAGAATGGACCGAGACCCAAACGCCACCTGCTCCGGTGGAATAGGAGTACTAGACGATGTATTTCAACGGGTCGCTGATGAAGAGCAGAGCTGGGGCGAGACTCGTCTTCATCTCTCCCTCAGCGTGCGCATGAGGTACATGATCCGAATCCATTTTTCGGCCTCTAACATTGTCGTTGAGTATGAGGCACTTGTCAATGGTTTGCACATCGCCACCGAGCTTGGGATACGATGGCTCGATGTCCGAGGTGACTCCCAGTTGATTGTAGACCAAGTCATGAAGGAATCAAGCTGTCATGACCCCAAGATGGCGGCATACTGCCAGGTGGTCCACCTCCTGGAAGACAAGTTTGACGGCCTCGAGCTTAACCACATTGCAAGATGATCTAATGAGGCAGCAGATGAGCTTGCGAAGCTAGCGTTCGGTCGGGCACCAGTTCCCGCCAACGTCTTCGCCAGCGATTTGTATAAGCCCTCAGTCACTTACTAAGGGTTGGCGCAGGATGGCAGCGAGCCACCCATGCTAGCCTCGGGGGCTGACCTGACCCCGGCCCTAACCGACCCTGAGGTTATGCAAATTGAGCATGACCCAGCCACAGGGCCCGACCCCTTGCCATACTAGAAAATCTCGTACCTTGACTGCTTGGTCCGCGGTGTACTCCTAGCCGACAAGACCGAGGCCCGACGCCTTGCGCGCCGCGCCAAGTCATTCGTCTTGCTAGATCGGGAACTTTACACGCGGAGCCCCACTGGAATCCTGCAACACTGCATCCCCAACGAGTAGGGGAAGAAACTACTATAGGACATCCATGGGGTGTCTGCGGTCACCACGTAGCACCACGAACCCTTGTCAGAAACACGTTCTGACAAGGCTTCTATTGGCCCACTGCCATTGCTAACGCGACCGAGGTAGTACGCTCCTACGAAGGATGCCTGTACTTTGCTCGATATACTCATTTACCAGCCCAAGCGCTCCAAACGATCCCCATCACTTGGCCTTTCACGGTCTAGGGTTTGGACCTTGTCGGGCTGCTCTAGAAAGCGCCCGAGGGCTTCACCCACTTGTTTATCGCCATCGACAAGTTCTCGAAGTGGATTGAGGCTCGGCCAATCGCGTGAATCAAGTCTGAGCAGGTGGTGCTCTTCTTTACCGATATTGTTCATCGCTTCAGGGTCCCAAACTCCATCATCACCGACAACGTCACGCAGTTCACCAGCAAAAAGTTCCTAAATTTCTACGATGATCACCATGTCCACGTGGATTGGGCAGCCGTGGCACACCCCCGAATGAACGGGCAGGTCGAGCGCGCCAACGGCATGATCTTGCAGGGCCTCAAGCCAAGGATCTTCAACTGATTGAACAAATTTGGCTGCCGATAGGTCACGAAACTCCCTATGGTCCTCTGGAGTTTGAGGACGACCCCGAGCTGAGCGACAGGCTTCACGTCTTTCTTCATGGTCTATGGATCCGAGGCCATCCTCCCCACTGACTTGGAGTGTGGAGCGCTAAGGGTCAGGGCGTACGACGACCAAGGGAACCAAGCCTCCCTTGAGGACGCCGTGGACCAACTGGAGGAAGCACATGACGTCGCCCTACTCCACTCCACCAAGTACCAACAAGCCTTGCTCCGGTACCACCATCGCCGCATGCGGGGTCAGGCGTTCAATGTTGGGGACCTGGTGCTCCGCCTCAGACAGGACAGCAGGGGCCGCCACAAGCTAACACCACCATGGGAGGGCCCGTTCGTCGTCGCAGAAGTACTCCGACCTAGCACCTACAAGCTGGCCACCGCAGACGGTGAAGCCTTCACCAACGCTTGGAATATTGAATAGCTACATCACTTCTACCCATAGATTTTCAGGCTTGTCACATGTTTAATCTCGAAAGAATAAAAAGAGTGCTCATTGTCTCTTACTTTGTCTAACTCTGAGGGAGACCTGACCCCATCTTTAGTTAGAATCGGGCCTCCCTCAGGGGCTGAAAGGGGGAAACCTCCCAACGATGTGAAATTTTCACAATACCTTTCGAAAAGTTTTTCGTACCCGAGCCCTTACAGCGTTGTTTAAGAAAGCGGACGTTTTAAAAAGTGAAGAGCCTCTCAGGACAGATCGGTCGGACTATGAGAAACCTGCACCCCGACGGTTATGGTGCCTTTGCTCACCAGTCTGGGCCTAAGGGGTTGACTCGTACTTCTAAAAAATCTGTAAACTTAAACACGACGTGGGGATCGGGCAACCACTCAAAAAACTTTACGAAAAATTATCCACCCGAGCCCTTTGACGACGATTGGAAAATGCGGGTGCGTTAGTGTATGAGGATCCCTTGGGTCGAATTAATTGGACTACAAAAAACCTATGTCTCTACGGCTACGTTACACTCACCCATTAACCCTGACCCCGGGCATCAGACTCAACTTTAAACACCGCAAGCCTAGGTGCACTAAGAGGATCGGGACGAACGTGTAAAGACTTAGAACGAAAGATAAACACAAGTTTTAAAGGGGCCCCAAAGGCCACAGACTTGTTCAACATTCTAAGTTTTTACACGAGCACCTTGCTCGACGTTGTTTACAGATCTAAAGGCGGGGGACGCCCTCTTCTTTGAACTTGGCCGCTAGGATCTTCGCTGACTCTAGCACCTCCTCATCGATGGTGTCGGGTTCCTCCTCGGGGATGTCGATGTAGCCCTCACTAAGCGCCTCTAGGTCAATTTTTTGGTAATGGGACCTAAAGATGATGAGCGCATGCCACATTCCAAGGTGAAGCGCCTCATTCACTTGGGTCCGAACCTGCTTGAAGGTGACCCCGAACGACTCCGCAGCGAGCCCACCACGGGGCGCACCTAGATCGCCCCAAGGGCATCGCACACTAGCTCGGCGGCAGCACGCAGCTCAGAGTGCTCATGTTGTTTCATCTCCAGGGCCTCCCGCGCCAATAGAAGCTCCGCCTCTACCGTGGTAAGCTTACACTTCAGCCCAGATCATCACAAGGGATAAGAAGCAGATTTCAAAAAAACCCAACGAAGGACGGGCAAAGGTATTTACCTTCTAGCTCCCGGGCCCTAGCCAAGTCTTGCTGATGCCCTTGGGCCACCGTGGCTCGGAGGGACTCTACCTCGGGCTTCAGCTGGCGGTTCTCCTCAGCAAGCCAAGAGGCCACGTGTGTAGCCTCCTTTATTTGGTCATCCACGGTGTTCTTCTACCTCTGAGCTATGTTGCACTCTTGGCGAGCCTCATCGCGCTCACCAAGAGCATGCTCGCGCTCACGGCAGACAGATTCAAGCTCGGATTGGAGCTGCCCCGAGGCCCGTAACAGCTCGTCGGAGCCTTGCTCGCGACGGAGGAACTCCAATTTCGCCTAGCTCCGTTCAAGTAGCACCTGCTCAAGGAGCCACATCAAGATCACCAAAAGGGGAAAGCACTGAACGGCAAGCATTCACCTAACTCGATGCACCTGCCAGCCAAGCGGATATCATTGTGTAGGATGGACAACGCTAAGGAAAGAGTCTGGTTTAAAGTCTAGCACCCCGTATGAATCCGCCAATAGTACTCTAGCTCCTCGACATCGTCCAACATGAAAACCAACGGCGCCTCCGGTTGATTCTGATCTGACCAAATGAGGCGTGGACTGTCCCACCGGTAGGGATCGTGCCCCACCCACATGAGGGTCACGGGCCCCTCGGTGTAGGAGGGCTGAGCCACCTCGGCCAAGTCGAAAGGCTCGCCGAACAAGACTGACACCACCTCCACCTCGATGACGTCGGGCCCGCCCATCGCCGTCTCCTCTGTCCGGGACCCACCTCCTGCAGCGGACCCCACCTGCGCTGAAGGGCCCTCGGGCATGGCCTCCTTCGCCGCCTCCTAGGCCTCGACGCTCGCACCCGCTCCCCAGTCGATCTCGACGCCTCTGCCGTCGAAGGCGGAGGTGCCCCACTCTCCTGAAGGAGCGCCCCCTCGAGAGCGGGGTCCGGCCCGAACAATGATAGTTGCTCCAACACTGCCATCTCCATCTGTACGAACTTCTCCACCTTCGCTTCTGAAAGCGTCCGCCCGGCTGACGGGGTAGGGTAAGGCGAAGGCGAAGTAGGGGCGTCCGACACTTCAAGTCCCCCGATGGCCGTGGACAGCGGAGGAATGCTGCCGGTTGCCCCCGAGGTAGAGATGTTCGAACCCGACACATTGCCAGCTGAGGCCTAGCCTTGCTGCCTCAGCGCCTTTTGAGGCGCAAGCGGGGGGACGTTGGACTGGACCCTCCTATAAGAACGACAAGCGTCAGCATTACCAAGCCTCAGCGCAAACAAACAACACAGAAAGGCACCCCTTACCTTTGCGTCGTAGGACGGGGGCCTTTCCACGACGGCTCGCTTGGGCCTGACCCCGCTGTCATGGGGCACAACCTCTTCCCGGCCGCCACGGTCTCGGCCGTGCCGGGCTGAGGAGGTGGCGGCGGTGACCCCGCCATCTCCTGGGGTCAGGATTCCTCCGTCCCCTCAGGACGGGCCAACCCTTGCGGCCTTAGGGGCTCCTCTCCTCCGCTTGTCGCTACGGCTCCCCCCGAGGTCGGGGTCCACCGATTCGTGGCGCAGCAGTTGAGCCTGCGGCGTCTGCCCCTTGAACGAGAGGGACGACTCCCTGGGCTGTTCCCCCTCCTCGGCCATGGAGTCTAGCCAGTCATACTGGTGGATCTCCTCCTTATCATCATCATCATCATCGCTCGACTCTTCCTTATCTTCTCTGGCCTCCCGCTGCAACTTCTGACATTTTTCACGCTCCTCCCTTCTCTTGGCCTTGCCAGCCTTCTTCACCTTCTCCTCGCCCTTCTTCTTCACCCCCTTGGCGTGAGGCCGGTTCCACACCCTCTGGATCATGTCCCCGGGAAGGGGTGGGTTGAAGTTGGGGACCAAGTAGAGATTCCCCTGCAGCCGCCTGAACCCCGGTTAGGCAAAAAGGAACACAAAGAATCCAAGGAAAAAGGGAGGAGAGAAAGAGTGGGGGGCACTTACCATCTCAATAAAGCCATCATCAGGACACATCGACGGGTGGACTCGAGGACGGCGTCGGAAGGAACACTCCCGAGCGCCGACTGGATGCGCTTCTTGACCTCCTCGCGATCAAGCTCCCCCATCACGAGCACGGTCCCCTCGAGGGGTGCGTTCGTGAAAGTCCTATGTTTGGTGTTGGTAATTAGTGACAATGCCTAAAGTACTAATCCCATGCCTAAGTTGTATGTAGCATATGAGGATTAGTACACTCCAAGGTTGGTGGCAAGATGGACATGGTGATCATAATGGCCACACTTGGATTTGGACGCAACCCTACGTGATCAAGGCAAAGGTATATGCTTAAGGGTTGTGTTTTAGTAACCAAGACACCTAGTGGGTGTGGTTACATTATAGGATAGATAGCCGTACTATAAAGAGGGGAATGACGCGGCTATTGAACTCCTAAGTGCCTCTAGATGTGCATTTCATGATCATATGCATTTGGATAGAACTAATATCGCCTCGAAAAATGATTGTGAAAATGCTAACACACTCACACATGACGTGATCACTTGGTGGTGTTAGCACATTTGCGATGGCGTTGGAGTTTAAGCGGTAGAGAGGGTTTGGGGTCATCTCTCCCTCCCGCCGAGCGTGCGAGCGCAGGATTCAGGCAATTTTGGGGAAATGAAATGCATATTTTCCACTACGTCGGAAGTCGGAAAAAGAAACGGAGGCAAACGGGGGTCACAGTGGTGACCGGACGCTGGACCGGACGCGGTCACTGTTTGACCGGACGCGTCCGGTCAGTGTCCAGTATCTGCGCGTTTTTCAGTTGTTTGATCGGACGCGAGGCGCGTCCGGTCACAGGCGATCGGACGCGTCCGGTCGTCCAGGGAGCTTACTGGACTCCAACCGGACGCGGGCACTGTGGTGTCCGGTCAGTTCTTCAGCGCGTCCGGTCGCTGGTTCGTTGTACGCGGCTTAGGGTTGACCAGCGCGTCCGGTCAGTTACGGGACCGGTGCGTCCGGTCGTGACCGGCGCGTCCGGTCGTTGCGACCGGCGCGTCCGGTCGGTGCTTCGCGAAACTAGCCGTTGCGCGACCGGCGCGTCCGGTCAGTTGGACCAGCGCGTCCGGTCAACGCGACTTCGGCTGTTTCAAGTTTCTAACGGCTATATTCAAAGGGGTACGTCTATAAATACTCGTTGGCCGGCTCAAGGCTCTCTCTCTCGAACATTTGACATACTTGTGAGCACTTTGAGCTAAGCAACTCCCCTCCCACTCATCTCTCTTGCTTCTTTGCATATTCGAAGTGAGATTGAGTGATCCAAGTGCATTTGCATTGTGAGATTGCATCTAGTTGGCACTTGGTGGTTGATTTGCTGCGGGATTCTTGTTTCTCTTGGTGGTTGCCGCCACCTAGACGGCTTGGAGCAGCTTGGAGGCGTTGGCAAGAGTTGGTGATTGTTCTTGGCCACCTCCGGTGATTATGAGGGGTTTGTGCCTACCTCGGCGAAGCGCCAAAGGCAACATTAGTAAATTGCTTCGTGTCATTGCAACCTTTTGCCATTTGGTAGGTTCTTGTGGCGCCTTTTGAGAGGCTCGGTGTGTGACCGATTAGCCACCGAACCACGTGGTGAAGAGGGACACAACGGGGACTAGCGTGCCGGCAAGCACGTGAACCTCGGGATAAATCTTCATGTCATCACTTTCATATTGTGATTGATTGATCCCGGTGTTCAGTTATCTTGGTATTCATCTCTTGATTATATTGATTGGTTGGCTCAATTCTTCGCCCCTCGGTGATATCCTCCTATCTCTCCCTTGTATTAATTTCTTAGTTATCTTTGCTAGAGTAGCTTATTTGTGTAGCTTGCTAGTTGTAGTTTTCTTCTCGGTTTGACTTGTGCGGTTGAGTGCAAATACACTAGAATTGTGAATTGGTTAGGTGGCTTGCAAACACCCCGTAGGCTAAGCAAAACTCGCATCTCGCTATTTGTTTTATTGATAAACTTGTTTAGCTTGTCTTTGTAGAAATTTTTAATAGGCTATTCACCCCCCCTCTAGCCATCAAGACCTTTCAAGTGGTATCGGAGCCGTGGTCACCATTTTGTAAGGCTTAACAACCTCGGTGTAAGATGGCTCAAGTTATGTTCAATCATGTTAATGGCAAGCCTCCATTCTTTGATGGCGTCTCTTCCTTTGATCATTGGAAAAGGAAGATGAAGCAATATCTAGGCAATATACATGAGAAGGTTTGGGATGTGACCAAAGAAGGATACGTCATTCTTGATGAGGAAAACCTCACTCCCAATGACCGCATCAACAAACAATGCAATACGGCGGCACTTGACACAATCTATCGTGTCATTGATGATAAAGTATTTGAGCAAATCAAAGATCTTGAAAAGGCAAATGAGCTTTGAATAAGGCTTGAAGAAACATATGAAGGTACTTCAACGGTAAAAAGTGTCAAACTATATATGCTTAAGGACAAGTTCTCCACATTCAAGATGAAGGATGATGAATCCATCCCGGAGATGTTCTATAGGCTCCAAGTCATTGTCAATGATCTCAAGGGGCTTGGGGAGAAGGTTGAGGACAAGGACTTCTCACACAAGTTCTTGATATGCTTACCCAAGAAGTTTGCCACCTTGAGAAGAATGATCTTTAGAGAGGGATTGGACAAGGTCAAACCAACCAATGTGCTTGGAGATATAATGACCGATGCCCAATACAATGATGATGAAGATGAGGTAGAAGAGAAGAAGGAGACCAAGGTCAAGCAAGAGAAGCCCATTGCATTCAAGGCTTCATCCTCTAAGGGCAAGAGCAAGGTAGAAAGTGATGATGATGATCCATTCGATGATGAGACCATGGCCCTCCTTGTGCACAAGATGGGAAGGTTCATGAAGAAGAAAGGATATGGAGCAAGGAAGAGGAGAGACACTATAAAGGCAAAGACCCTTTGCTACAATTGCAATAGCCCCGATCACATAGTGGCGGATTGCCCCTATGAAGATAAGAGATTTCATAATGGGGACTTGAAGCTCAAGAAGAACAAGAAGGATAAGAAAGAGAATGAGAAGAAAGCAAAGAAGAGCTTCACTTTCAACAAGAAGAAGAAGGGTGGTGGTTATGTAGTCACTTGGGATAGTGACAACTCCGATAGTGATGATGATGAAAGCTCTAGTGATGATGAGAGGATCACTCGGCGAGCCATTGCAAACATCGCCCTCTCCAACAAGCCATCCATCTTCGACACTTCATCAACATGCCTTATGGCCAAGCCTACAAAGGTAAAATATGATGATAGTGATGATGATTCTTGTGCTAGTGATGATTGTAGGAGTGATGATGAGGAGGATGAGGACTACTCCAAGGATGATCTATTAGGCATAATAGATCAAATGAGCAAGGGCTACAAGAGGACAACCAAGAAATATAAAATCTTGGAACAAGAGCTCATTGCCAAGAGCAATGAAAATGATGCCTTGATGGAGGAGCTTGTTGCTCTCAAAAAGAGTAAGGAGTGCAAAGGAATTGAACAAGAGCTCAAAGCTCTTAGGAAATCCTTTGATGAGCTAGAGGCTTCTCGTGAGTGTCTAAAGGAAGACCACGAGGATCTTGAAATTGCTCACACTAGGCTTAAGGAAGTCCACTCCACTCTACTTGAGCTCATCAAGGAAAAGGACCTTAAGTTGGAGAAGTTCATGAAGGAAGCTAAGGAGAAGCAAGTGATTGTCACTTGTGATATTGGACTAACATGTGATATTATTGATGATTCTTTATTTGTTAGTCCTACTAATGCTTCATGTAGCTCATCATCATCCACCACAACCAACTCTACCTCTACTACTAGTGATTCATCACTTGTGGTTGAGACTCTCAAGAGAGAGGTGGATGATCTCACCCGCGCATTAGGCAATGCCTATGGTGGGGATGCCCGCTTGCTAAAATACTTGGGTAGCCAAAGGTTCTCTCTTAACAAAGAGGGATTAGGCTATACTCCCAAGAAGGGCAAGGCGGCCTTTGCTACTCTAAAGCCTCGCTTTGTGAAGGGCAATGGTCGTTATTGCAATAGATGCAAGCAAGTTGGGCATCTAGAGATTAATTGCAATAAAATGAACAAGAATAAGAAAAATGCTAATGTACCTTATATTCCTTTTGATTCATGTTATGTGCTTACCAAGGGTGAGAAAGGTGTGCATGCTAGGTTTGTTGGTACACCAATTGTGGGCCCAAAGAAGAAGGCCATTTGGGTACCAAAGAGCTTAGTGACTAACCTCCAAGGACCCAAACAAGTATGGGTACCTAAGAAACATTAAATTGTTTTGTAGGTTAATTACAAGGCCGGAGGAAGGCATTGGGTGCTTGATAGTGGGTGCTCTCAACATATGACCGGTGATTCAAGAATGTTCAACTCTCTCAAATCAAATGATAGTGGCATTGATAGCATCACATTTGGTGACAATAGCAAGGGTGATGTAAAGGCTCTTGGAAGGATTGCAATCTCAAATGATCATAGCATTTCCAATGTGCTCTTAGTCGAAAAGTTGAACTTCAATCTTCTCTCGGTTGCTCAATTGTGTGATCTCGGTTTCAAGTGTATATTTGGTGTTGATGATGTGGAGATAGTTAGTGTTGATGGCTCTAACTTGATCTTCAAAGGTTTTAGATATGCGAATCTATACTTGGTTGATTTTAATGCTAGTGACACTCAACTTTCAACATGTTTGCTCACCAAATCAAGTATGGGTTGGTTATGGCATAGAAGACTTGGTCATGTTGGCATGAAGCAATTGAACAAGTTAGTGAAGCATGACTTAGTTAGAGGCTTGAAGGATGTCACATTTGAGAAAGATAAGCTATGTAGTGCATGTCAAGCCGGAAAGCAAGTAGGCAACACTCATCCATTGAAGAGCATTATGAGTACTTCCAAGGCATTTGAGTTGTTGCACATGGATCTATTTGGGCCAACTACATACATAAGCATTGGTGGCAACAAGTATGGTTTTGTGATTGTGGATGATTTCACTAGATACACATGGGTATTCTTTCTTGTGGACAAGAGTGATGTATTTGACATATTCAAGAAGTTCATCAAGAGAGTGCAAAATGAGTTTGAGACCACAATCAAGAAAGTAAGAAGTGACAATGGAAGTGAGTTTAGAAACACAAGAGTTGATGAGCTATGTGAAGAGCTTGGAATCAAGCATCAATTCTCGGCCAAGTATACACCTCAATCAAATGGCCTAGTTGAGAGGAAAAATAGAACCTTAATTGATATAGCAAGATCAATGTTGTATGAGTATAATGTAAGTCATTCATTTTGGGCCGAAGCAATCAACACGGCTTGCTTCTATAGCAACCGCCTCTATTGCCACAAGTTTCTAGAGAAGACACCATATGAGATCTTAAATGGAAGAAAGCCCAACATTGCATACTTTCGGGTATTTGGTTGCAAATGCTACATCTTGAAGAAGGGCACTAGATTGAGCAAGTTTGAGAAGAAATGTGATGAAGGATTTCTATTTGGTTACTCAACTACTAGCAAAGCTTATAGAGTTTGGAATTTGGCTAGTGGTTTACTTGAAGAAGTGCATGATGTTGAGTTTGATGAAACAAATGGCTCTCAAGATGAAGAAGATAACTTGGATGATGTGAGAGGAACTTAATTGAGTAATGCTATGAAAGAAATGGATATTGGTGATATTAGACCAAAGCAAGTTATTAATGTAGATGACAACAAAGATCAAGTGCTCCAAAGTCCAATCACTCAAGCTAGTGGTTCTCTAATGCAAAATCAAGCTAGTACATCATCTCAAGTGCAACAAGATCAACAAGTGGCTAGTTCATCATCTCCAACTCATGATCAACATCAACATCCAAGCAATCAAGTCCAAGTGCTTCAACCAACTAACATTGCAAGAGACCATCCATTGGATTCCATCATTGGTGACATACAAAGAGGAGTTCAAACTAGATCAAGATTGGCATCATTTTATGCTCACTCATCTTTTGTGTCAATGGAAGAACCCAAGGACATTGATAAAGCATTAAGAGATCCGAATTGGGTAAATGCAATGCATGAAGAGCTCAACAACTTCAAGAGAAATGAAGTATGGGAACTAGTTGAAAGGCCTAAGGATCACAATGTCATTGGAACAAGATGGGTCTTTCGCAACAAGCAAGATCAAGATGGGATAGTAGTAAGGAACAAAGCAAGACTAGTGGCTCAAGGTTACACACAAATAGAGGGTCTTGACTTTGGTGAAACTTATGCCCTAGTTGCAAGATTGGAAGCAATTAGGATCTTACTTGCCTATGCTTGTGCTCACAATATCAAGCTATATCAAATGGATGTAAAGAGTGCATTTCTCAATGGGTACATTCAAGAGGAGGTGTATGTGGAGCAACCTCCCGGTTTTGAAGATGACAAGAAACTCAATCATGTCTACAAATTGAGAAAAGCTTTGTATGGATTGAAGCAAGCACCTAGAGCATGGTATGAAAGATTGAGGGACTTCTTGCTATCCAAAGGATTTGTCATGGGCAAAGTTGATACAACACTATTCACCAAGAAGATTGAGAAAGACTTGTTTGTGTTGCAAATATATGTTGATGATATCATATTCGGTTCAACCAATCAAGATTATTGTGATGAGTTTGGAAAAAATGATGGCAAATGAATTTGAAATGTCAATGATTGGTGAACTTAGTTTCTTTCTTGGACTTCAAATCAAACAAATGAAAGAAGGTACATTTGTGAGCCAAACCAAGTACATCAAAGATATGCTCAAGAAGTTTGGCATGGAAGATGCAAAGGGCATTACAACTCCAATGAGCACTAGTGGAAGTTTGGATAGTGACAAGAGTGGCAACATGGTGGATCAAAAGCTATATAGATCAATGATTGGTAGCCTACTCTATGTGACGGCATCAAGGCCCGATGTGATGTTTAGTGTATGTATGTGTGCAAGATTTCAAGCCTCACCAAGAGAAAGTCATTTGAAGGCAACAAAGAGAATATTGAGGTACTTAAAGCATACACAAGATGTTGGATTGTGGTATCCCAAAGGTGCAAGCTTTGAGCTAGTTGGATATTCGGATTCCGACTATGCCGGTGATAAAGTGGAGAGAAAGAGCACTTCCGGGACATGTCAATTGTTGGGAAGATCACTTGTCTCATGGTCATCCAAGAAGCAAAATAGTATTGCACTATCTACCGCCGAAGCCGAATACATTGCCGCGGGTAGTTGTTGTGCACAAATCTTGTGGATGAAGGCAACATTGAAGGATTTTGGAATCAATTTCAAGAATGTGCCGTTGCTATGTGATAATGAAAGTGCCGTGAAGCTAACTAACAATCCGATTCAACATCAAAGAACAAAGCATATTGATGTTCGCCATCACTTTATTAGAGATCATCAACAAAAGGGTGACATTGCTATTGAGAGTGTGGGCACCAAAGATCAATTAGCCGATCTACTCACCAAGCCACTTGATGAGAAGAGATTTTACAAGCTAAAGAATGAGTTGAACATACTTGATTTCTCCAACATGAGTTGATGCACTCCCATGATATGACATGCCTCTCCTTCGAGCCCCAAGGTACAATTGGTTGACATGTCATACATTCTATACTAAGGACATGTTTAGTGCATCTAGTCATGATTTCTTATGTTCTAGGATCATTCATGAAAATTAAATGAATTTGAAGTTTATATGGTGCCACTATTGTTTCCATGACTTGTATGATCTAGTGGTAGCATATAACTTGTTTAAGTAGCTTATGATCCTAAGTGTTTAATCTAGAAAACTTGTCTAAATATTTGCTTCAACATGGTGCATGATAACCCTTCTAGTGAGGTGTGAAGAAGCTTGCCCTTGGATCAAACCGAAGTATTTTATTTATGCAAGCAATCTAGGTTGAATCACAAACTTGATCCTCACCCCATATTTCAACATGATAATCTATCTAAAGTTTGCTCCTTGTGGTCAATTGGTGCCAAAGGGGGAGAGAATATTGTTCACAAAGATAAAACTCAAAGAGGAAGAAAATGTTGTTCACAAAGATAGATCCTAAAGGGGGAGAATTGATAAAAGAAGGGGATCAACTAAAATTTTGAGCACACAAGTAGGGGGAGCAAGCTCTTAAGCATGAATGTTGCATTTCCATGTGCACTTCATATGTATGATGCATAGTTATGCATTTCGTTTTCTCTGATACTTTGCTTGTGTGGTGTCTTGCTAGTATAATTTGAATGATGCATTGAGGTACTAGCATGAATAGGAAGTAGTTAGATTTTTCTTGCTTCATGTTTTTCAAAGTGGTACTAGAGCCTTGCTTATAATGTTGATCTCACGAGGTTTCTAGTTATGTTTGTGTTTTTCCAAGTGGAATCTAACTACACAAGGTGCTAAGATGGTGTTTATCGCTACTCCGATGGTATCACGCTTCAAAGGTCTATAATCTTAAACACTTAGCACCTATTGGTAGTCAATGCTCCTAATCTTTCCTATCTAACATGTATGCTTCCAAAATCCAAACATATAGCATACATGTAGGGGGAGCCATTGCTATCAATTTGAATTCATGATCACATGTCCATAATTCTTACACATGGTAATATACTTGAACAATGTGACATGGATTCAATCAAAATTTTATTATAACATCTTTGTGAAAGGGTTGTCACCAATTACCAACAAGGGGGAGATTGAAAGTCCTATGTTTGGTGTTGGTAATTAGTGACAATGCCTAAAGTACTAATCCCATGCCTAAGTTGTATGTAGCATATGAGGATTAGTACACTCCAAGGTTGGTGGCAAGATGGACATGGTGATCATGATGGCCACACTTGGATTTGGACGCAACCCTACGTGATCAAGGCAAAGGTATATGCTTAAGGGTTGTGTTTTAGTAACCAAGACACCTAGTGGGTGTGGTTACATTATAGGATAGATAGCCGTACTATAAAGAGGGGAATGACGCGGCTATTGAACTCCTAAGTGCCTCTAGATGTGCATTTCATGATCATATGCATTTGGATAGAACTAATATCGCCTCGAAAAATGATTGTGAAAATGCTAACACACTCACACATGACGTGATCACTTGGTGGTGTTAGCACATTTGCGATGGCGTTGGAGTTTAAGCGGTAGAGAGGGTTTGGGGTCATCTCTCCCTCCCGCCGAGCGTGCGAGCGCGGGATTCAGGCAATTTTGGGGAAATGAAATGCCTATTTTCCACTACGTCGGAAGTCGGAAAAAGAAACGGAGGCAAACGGGGGTCACAGTGGTGACCGGACGCTGGACCGGACGCGGTCACTGTTTGACCGGACGCGTCCGGTCAGTGTCCAGTATCTGCGCGTTTTTCAGTTGTTTGATCGGACGCGAGGCGCGTCCGGTCACAGGCGATCGGACGCGTCCGGTCGTCCAGGGAGCTTACTGGACTCCAACCGGACGCGGGCACTGTGGCGTCCGGTCAGTTCTTCAGCGCGTCCGGTCGCTGGTTCGTTGTACGCGGCTCAGGGTTGACCAGCGCGTCCGGTCAGTTACGGGACCGGTGCGTCCGGTCGTGACCGGCGCGTCCGGTCGTTGCGACCGGCGCGTCCGGTCAGTTGGACCAGCGCGTCCGGTCAACGCGACTTCGGCTATTTCAAGTTTCTAACGGCTATATTCGAAGGGGTACGTCTATAAATACTCGTTGGCCGGCTCAAGGCTCTCTCTCTCGAACATTTGACATACTTGTGAGCACTTTGAGCTAAGCAACTCCCCTCCCACTCATCTCTCTTGCTTCTTTGCATATTCAAAGTGAGATTGAGTGATCCAAGTGCATTTGCATTGTGAGATTGCATCTAGTTGGCACTTGGTGGTTGATTTGCTGCGGGATTCTTGTTTCTCTTGGTGGTTGCCGCCACCTAGACGGCTTGGAGCAGCTTGGAGGCGTTGGCAAGAGTTGGTGATTGTTCTTGGCCACCTCCGGTGATTGTGAGGGGTTTGTGCCTACCTCGGCGAAGCGCCAAAGGCAACATTAGTAAATTGCTTCGTGTCATTGCAACCTTTTGCCATTTGGTAGGTTCTTGTGGCGCCTTTTGAGAGGCTCGGTGTGTGACCGATTAGCCACCGAACCACGTGTTGAAGAGGGACACAACGGGGACTAGCGTGCCGGCAAGCACGTGAACCTCGGGATAAATCTTCGTGTCATCACTTTCATATTGTGATTGATTGATCCCGGTGTTCAGTTATCTTGGTATTCATCTCTTGATTATATTGATTGGTTGGCTCAATTCTTCGCCCTCTCTCCCTTGTATTAATTTCTTAGTTATCTTTGCTAGAGTAGCTTATTTGTGTAGCTTGCTAGTTGTAGTTTCCTTCTCGGTTTGACTTGTGCGGTTGAGTGCAAATACACTAGAATTGTGAATTGGTTAGGTGGCTTGCAAACACCCCGTAGGCTAAGCAAAACTCGCATCTCGCTATTTGTTTTATTGATAAACTTGTTTAGCTTGTCTTTGTAGAAATTTTTAATAGGCTATTCACCCCCCCTCTAGCCATCAAGACCTTTCAGTTCGGCACCATCTCATCCAGGCGGCGTACCCGTCGCATCAGCGGCAGCACCCTTCTCTCATGGAACATGGCGATGACCTCGGCCCCAGTCACATCTTGATTTACCGGATGCTTGACTGCCTAGAGGAGGGTACCGATCTTCTCCCTGTCGGCGGCGATGGGACCATAGCCCTAGCGCTCCGGTGCTTCTTCGAAGAAACAACCGGTGTACGGAGGCAGGGGTGCGTCGGCGTCGCTCCTGAGGTAGAACCACCTCTGGTGCCACCCCTTGTAAGATGATGACCCCTTCATGGCAATGTACTCATCTGCCTGGCTCTGGCGAAGCTAGATCGCAGAACTATCGATACGCACCGGCACCGTCTCGCCCCTCCTCACCGTCTTGAGGAAGACGGTAGCGCAGAAGTAGTACTTCCACAGGGCAAAGTTGGGCTTGATGCTCAAATAGCCCTCACACAGGGTGACAAAAACCGTAATCTGCAAAACCGAGTTGGGATTGAGATTTTGCAGCTCAATCCCATAATGATGCAGGAGCTCGCGGAAGAAGTTGCTCGTAGGTGTCCTAAACAGGGTGACAAAAACCGTAATCTGCAAAACCGAGTTGGGATTGAGATTTTGCAGCTCAATCCCATAATGATGTAGGAGCTCGCGGAAGAAGTTTCTCGTAGGTGTCCCAAACCCCCGCTCATGGAAGTGCGTGAAGCTGATGATGTAGCCGAGGGGGTTTGGCTCGTCTTTGTTGCTGGGACGATCCAATCTGGCTGTGCAACGTTTGTAACCGGACGAAGGAGCCCATCCTCGACGAGCCGCAATGCGATCTTCTCGACAAAGCTAGAGTGACCCCACGGATCCATTGAGAAGGGCGAGAAAGTACTCCGACAGCAACGGCGATGGCGACGGCTACGGGGTGAGTACTCAATCTCTCTCTCTTTCTATTGCTTACTCGCAAGGGTAGATGGGAAACGCGAGAGCGAGGAAGGCAGAAAGCAGAGGTGTGCAAGGGAAGGGAGAAACAACCAGGCTAAAAAGAGGCGAGACGGAGCAATTCGAGACCCCAACCACCCGCATTAAATACGGCTATAGAAACATCTCATCATGTCCTGGATATCTTGGTAACCGCACGCACGTCTCCTGTAATTTCGCCCCGTCACCTCGCATCGTCTGCCTTGCATACCGCGCCTACCGTTATCCCGTCACCGTGTGGGGCTCGGGCACCTCCCCTCTCCGCTGGCCGATCACAGGCCTCGGCAGGTAAGAAAAGAATATGGAGCTACATGCGCTCCTACGGCCAATTACGGTCCAGGGGTTCAGAGGCTGGCCCACCGTGGGTTCGACAGCCACCTCAGGACACCTGAGTCAGGGATGGCAAAGAATGTGCACACTAGCAGCCAATACCCCAGCGTGCGGGCACCGAGGGCATTCCGACCCGCGTTTGAGTCCTGATGGACATCCGATTCATGGTATTCCTTGAAGGAAGACAGCGAGCCCTCAGGACCGGTCGGATGGCCCCGAGAAATATACGAATTAGCCATCGAGAGTTTGGAGTGCGTCACCAGCTTGACCACTAGCCGGCGCCCAGCGGATGGGACCGGGACTCCACTTAGACTTACTCGCTAACAGCTCCCCAAGCGCCACGAGTCATCCAACGAGGATAGTGTGGTTTGGCTCACCCCCTCCGTTCCACGGAGGAACGCACAGAGGATGCACAAGGATAAATATTAGCAAGCTAGGGGGTAGTCATAGGAAGACTCATTAAAGGAGGAACTGATAAGGGATGGACACCTTGAGGATGAAGTGAGAAACACCATAGATAACAAGAACACCAGTGCCCAAATGGTGGGAGCATAGATCTAATATTTGAATAAATATACCAAACAAAGTATAAGGGTACTAACGTTGTGATGGAATAATCTAGAGTTTCTAAAAAACTTACTATTAAGTATTGGGTGACAACAAGAACACCAGTGATTTTATTAATTGAGTGACAACTAGTAGACTAATACTTTCAATGAGATGATTGAGCTAGGATTGCAGTTATCTAGTATCACTAGATATGAACTAACTTTGCATATGCATTGGACCTAGTGATGTGGTGAGAAATCAGGTTAAAATGCTTTAAAATGTTTTGGAGAAGCTAACTTGGTGGTTAAGGTGTGATTGGTGTTTAGTTGTGACGCATTTGGAGTTAGCAAGGTTTGAAACCATTTAAGAGAAGGACTTAGTGCAGTAAAATTATACTCACTGGATTTATCCGGTGCCCCTGTGCAGGCACCACTGGAGAATGGAGTCGAGGGGTTGGCTGCACGGGAAATTTTATTATGATGCGACAATCCTTATTCAATTATATACTTTTATTAGTCTATTACCGGCTAGCTTGCGCTTCTAGACTCTGACGGGTGTGATAATGTGATATGACTACTCGGATAGATAGACACGTAAGCATGCAACATCTAGCCTGCTGCTAGACATGGGGCTTGTTTGGATCCATTAATACTAAATGTTAGCAGCTAAAATTAAAACTAATGGATGCAAACAGACTTACTAATAAACCTGCTAATTATTAACTGGAGGGTTGCTAACTATTAGTTCTATTAGCTGGTTTGGAGTTGCTAATAAATGCTAATAATTCATATGCACCTTCAACTCACCATCTAACCACCTTCAAATAGCTCATGCTAAAAATTAGCTAAGAGCAACTCCAGTAGGGCCCCTACTTGAGCCCCCTGTAAGGGACCGTGACGTCTAAGAGTATGGTGAATTTGACAACTTAAAAATCTACTTTTAACTATGACCTCTAATTCCACCTAGTCAAAACATATGTAAGAAAGTAGTCTATCTAAATATGTAAGTACGGTTTTGCTAGGTGTATTGCTATCTCTACCGCAAAAGAGTTATACAACCTAGGTTTCAATCCTATCAACCAAACTAGGAAAGTAAAGCACTCAACTAAGGTAGCAATGTAAATGCGGAAGGTAAAAATGAGATAGAGATGCAAACTCCCGTCGACGACTTCGGTATTTTTACCGAGGTATTGAGAAGCGCTCAAGCTTCCCCCTAATCCTCGTTGGAGCCCCTAAGGAATTCCTCGCAAGGGCCAAGCTCCCGATCGGATAACTCCGTGGATAGCCCCGGGCCTTCCCCACGCGCAAGTGGGTCTCCGGTCTGCCTTCTGGCAAGCCAATTCCGGAACGCTCCCCATCGTCTTCACTATCAAGCTTCCGGTCGAAACGCCGCGGGCCTTGTTCCCTCCCTACATAGTGGCGGCCACACCACAAACACGGTTGATGTGGTCTCGCAAGACTTACCAGCCCCGTCGAGTACAACGATGGTGCGTGCAAGCACCGAGTGGTAAGAGGTACGTAAACCTCACTAAACACTAGGCCTAGACCTAGAGCAAACGCAAAGCGGTGGTCTAACTAACCTAAGCACTTCACAAAACACCTACGTTAATCACCAAATATTTCACTAAGCACCATGCATATGAAAATCACTAAATTGGAGCATTACCTCACTTATTTTTCCCAGCCTCTTCACACGTCATTTGGTTTGGGGTTCCTTTTATAGCCCCAAAAGATGGAGTAGCCGTTGGGATCCAAAAGGATCGTTCTAGCCACCATGGGACCATCATGTTGTGGGCCCGACGCCCCCCGCGTCAAAATACCGCTGCCGAGATGACCGTTGGAACCGGTCATTGCGTCTGGGCCCCAACCGTCGGACTGTGGACCCTTGGTCCAACGCCCCAGCCACGGACTGAGTCCGACGCCCAATAACGCTCTCGGGCGGTCTCTGTTTCCCTCCGAACCGTTGGACTCAGGCCTGTAGCTGTCCGACGCTGCCGTTCAAGCAGGGTCGGCCGCTCTGCTCTGTTCCTTTCCTCGCGCATAAACAGTGTCAGCATCCGGTCCGAGGCTTCCTGCTGCCACGGTCCGACGCCTTGGCTGGCTGCGGCTTCGCACTGTCGGTCCAACGCCTGGCCGCCTGATGTTGAGCTGCTGCTATTGCCTGTGCGTGCTGTGCTGCTGGTTCTGAGTCGGACTGGGCAACAGGTCCAACGCTACCAAAAACCAGAGTCCTACTCGTTGCCTGGAAGCCAGCCAAGTCCGGGTATGTTCCTTTTTTTTTCTTTTGCTTTTGCTCATTATAAAACAGCGCAGGATAGCAGGACGTGCAGCTCCGGGGCTTCTAATTAATCGTTCCACTTCCACCATCTTCATGTAATACTAGCAAGCACGTATATATCCTTGTGTATGGACTTGGTTCCAATATTTTTTTTGCCTTGGACTTGCATGACTTGTAGGTCTTCTACTTAGCTTTAAAAATACAGGTCTCGTGTTACACGAAACACACTCCAGTCAGAGTTCAGTCCATGGATCCACATGCACGCGCGCGCACCAACACCCTGAACCTGACCAAACGGTGAAACAAAGGTACACGGGCGCCTACCAAGCTTTACAGGCCAGTCACCAATGTGGGGTGGTTCTGACATCTGACAAGCCATCCCAAAGCGTTCCTCCCTTCGACTTTTACACACAACACAACAATACCGTGCAAAAGTGCAAACAGGCTGAGTATCCTCAGTACAATTATATGTACACCTACAGCAACATAATCTCTGCACCAAGAGACGTGGTCCCTGCTTCACTCAAGCGTCACTACGCTTGCTAGTTTGCTACAACAAAATGATACAGCTAACGGACGCCTGCTTGGAGCCCTTCTTGCTCGCCGGCCTGACGATATTCAGGTAGAGCTGCCAGTTCAGACGTCTGGCTGGAGACCTGGTTCGATAAGCATGGCAGCAGACAGTTTGCTGAACCAAGTCCTGTCTCACTTTGGTGCGCACCGCGCTGACCTTATACTTTCTTGAAGAATGACATAATGCTCCCTTGCTTGGTTCCAGCCTTCGCAGGTTTCTTGTTGCCCGCTGCTGTTTTGCTTGGAGCTTTGCTTCTGTCAGTGTTTGCTGCTGGCTTTGGTTTGCTTGGGAGAGTCGCCCTGACAGAAAATTGGAAATAAAAAGGAACATTAGTAGGCTTATATACAAGTTAAAACATGGAAATAACAAGGCAGCGAAGCTGAAAATGAAAGCACTGGCGCAAGTCACAATAGCATCAGGCCAGGGAGGTGCTGCTCTTGAGCTGCATCTCTACTTGTACATATTATAAGGAATTCCAATAAGCAAACAAAACTAAGCAAAACAGATTGACAGTGCCTCACAGTGTAATCCTCTGGGCATGTTCATTCGTTTGAGGAACAATTCAATAAGCACAGCAGAAATGGATAAGAATCCAGGTAGCCGGGGAAGACAGTATGATTCAGTAATCAACCGATGTACATTTAGCAGTTTATATATAGGATTCTATAGCAACAAATAGCTTCAGGCATCAAATTAAGTAACCACAAAGCTTGACATTCCTAACTGATAAGCTGTATACAACTGTTCATAGCCATCTAACATGTAGACAAGTCCTTTTGTTCAGATTTCAAAATTCACTTGGGCAATAAAAAGGCGAATTAAACTTGGAAATATACCAGTACCCAGCAGAGGTCTGGCCAATGGGGTCACATTGGTTCATCAAGCATAAACTAAAAATTAACTGCCTTATACCATCTGTTTTGGGTCAATTTCTCTCAATTCGTACTGAAAAGTGATGTAGTCATTTTACAAGGGAAACTGTGATAGGATAGATATACCCCTCTGCAGATTTTTCTCTGCTGGCTCAGGGTCACCAACCAGACAACCTGCTACTCCCTCCATTCCAAATTATAAAAAAATTTGGCTTTTCTAGATACATTGCTTTTACTATGCATCTAGACATAGTGTATATCTAAGTGCATAGCAAAATCTATGTATCTAAAAAAAGCCAAAACATCTTATAATTTGGAATGGAGGGAGTACATAAATAGAGGGATTCAAGATTGATGCTATTGTGACTTCAGCTAAACAAGTCTCTCCCTTGTGAAACTATATAATTTTTAGAATTGCACTTATACGAGTAGCGCACTATTGCAATTTTCCTTTTGCTCCTTATGATCTAGCAATAAAAGACGACTTGTCATAACAAAGTTGAATGGTATTTGATTCACTCTCAATATCAACTGCCACCATCGATCTCAAGTATAAACATGCAAATATAAATTTATAGATCAGGGTTGACAAGAAATTTCACATGCTGAAAAATTAAAAACAATTCTATTACCCGCTCGCAGTAGCAGCAGTAGTGTTGACATTCTTCTCTGTCTTGTCATCTGCAGAACCTTCACCCTCCCAGACAACCTCGGTAACTGAAAAGGATTATAAGCAAATTTCCAACAGATTCAGAATCATGCTGCCAAATCAAAAAGGAGATGACATAACAAGCAAATGGATAAGTCATATCAGTAATACAAATCATTGGCACATATAAATTGTGGACTTTGCATGCATGCAACCAGAATAAAAATAGGAGTCGATCGTCTATAAATTCTACAATGTTTTGATAGCTTCTATATCACCTTAAATTATTCTTTTTCGCTGCAGATTGTCAAAACCATTTTGCACCAGGTCAACATTTTAACACAGCATGTCAGCAGAATAATGACGTACAGCATTGGAGTTTTATTTTTAAGTATCCCCTAGGCATAAAAATAAAAGACTGGATATGCACAGTGTCTTTTACAGAGTTCAGTATAAATACCTTCCCTTCCCCTCTCATCTATGCGTGTCTTCAAAACCTTTCTTCTCTTTGGTGAGGTGGAGGCAGGCTCAGCTGCAGAATCCTGCTTCTTGTCATTGATTGGAGGATCACTGCTCTTTTCTTTTAAAGTAATCCCAGAATGGTTCATAGTATTGACAGTTTTGATTTTACATTCAGCAGTGAAGTCAGAATCCATCCCCATTGAGGAACCTTTCTCATTGTTTGGTACATCGTCTTTATTTTCCAAGTTCTTTTGATTTACTTCAGCATCTTCAGCAGTTCCAATAACAGGGTCTGGGGTATGCTGTTTTGGTAGCTCAGGAGATGCAATGCTTACAATATTGTCGTCTTCCTCATCATCTGAAAAATCAAATACTGCTCTTCTCTTTTTGTTATTTGCATTGGTGGATCCCCACTTGTACTTTATTCCCTGTTCATCATCGCTGCTATCTCCATCTGCTTCTTCCTTTGCACATATTTGTGCATCGGCAGTAGCTGAAAATAATATAAACAGCATGAAACCTATAATAGCATGCTTGGAAGGGTTGATATACAGGACTAGATGTGTGCTGAGTTATACATTACACAAGAAAGTAAAGCACAAAGAATTAAATATAAGCATTTGTGAGATAATACCTGCAACACTAGCTACAGCTGTAGAGTTAGTGGTACTTGGAGGCTTAGGTTTTGCTGATGCACGGCCCCACATGTTAGCCAGCGATCCACCATTACTAGGCATGGCCTTTCCATTTTGAGCTTTAATTTTGCTTGCATGGGCATCAATTGATTGTTCTTTGACAACAGGAGCATTGCCAGCTTTATCTAATACTGTACAATTATCCTTCTCAGACTTGTTGCCTGCTCCCTGCTTTGAACTTACAGGCAAATCTTGCTGCCGAGCAGTAACAAACTGCTCCTTTGGAGTAACACTAGGTTTAGACTGTGCGACTGCTGCAGCACTATTTAAGGGCTTTGGTGGCAATGAACTCACATGCTTCCCATTGGATGTTCGCTTGACGAAAGAATTCAAAACACCACAAAACCTGTGCATAATTGAGAAGTGACCAAATTGAGAATATTGATCAGGGATAAAAGTTGCATACATATACATGCATATAATGGCAGGTATGCATCAGGCTATTATCTCTGACAAATTTCGCTATTTTATATATAACTCTATCTCCATCTATCTGTTTGTTTGGTTATGTATATTCTCATCTGGTTATGTCTTCCCTTACAATTCCTTTGTGGCCGTGCCTGCTTGAGGCTTGGGAGAAAACCAAGGGGCTAAGAGAACAATACCTATTATCTCTCAAACAGTTCTCGTCATCAAAAGGCTGGTTGAAAAACTCCTCTGCCTGCACAAATTCAGGATTCCAAAGTACAGCTGTATCTTTTGGAATACAGGCCTGGATACTGTAGATCTGGACCGAACAAGAATCTTTGAAACCTTGCCTTGCTTCTGCATGGAAGAAAGATTAACTTCTCAAGTAAGAAATTTGACACTAGGAAAAAAAAAAGCATATCACTGGGAAGTGAAGACACAGGAAAATTTTAGATCTAGTTATCATAATATTTATCCTAGAGGGTGCACCGCAGATCAGGAAACTCTACCATAAATAGGAACAGGAATTCATGCATTACCTTCAAGTTTTGGGCCTGAAATGAGCTTTACACAATAACTTTGGGGATTGTTCTTCAGCCACCCCGACACACTGTAAATCACTTGGAGGCCGGTTCCATGTTTGTTGACAAACTCCTGAAGCAACCTGGACATATTGCTAACTGCATAAGCCATCCTCATGACATTACAGTTTCCCAGGGCAAAATATTAACAACAAGGCTGAAATACTACCTCTTGGCATCATTTGATGAGACAGAGAAGTTCCGACTAAGCCATTTGTACGAAATCTGTTATAAAAGCACAAGACAGAATGCTGGAATGTTAGTCACTGGGAAACAGTTCCAACAAAAAAAAAGAATAATGGAGGAAAACTAGACAAGTAACCAACAATCTCAAGTGACAAAGGCGTAACAGTGTTCCTTAGTCACTCCTAACAGGGGATAAAACTCAGAGAACATAGATATCTCATTTAATCTCTTTCATTATTTGTGAGACAGCCACGCTGAACAGAATTAGACAAATCAAAACCGATTGGTATGACAACTCAGCATATCACATCTGCAGGCTTCAGTAAGGAGTTGCAGTGAATCATAACTAGTCTTCAAAGAAACATTTAATTAAATTAATTAGGAAACTGCACAGGAGTTAAGCAACAATGAAACTGACGCTTTTTTATGAGTGCATCGACAGATATGCAGCACGTGATGCACTTTGGAGCTATTTACCCGGATAATCAGATAGTTACCACTAGTAATAAAGCATAACAAATGTCAATGAATCATCAGAAAATACCATATAACATTAACTAAATACATCGCCCTAAGCAAGCTAAAATGAGCAACAATACCAACAGAATCCAATCCGTGTCATCTACCACCCCCACCCGTAGGAATCCACGAAACAGCTAAGCCACGCGCCACGAGATCGAAGGGGAGTTTAGAGCGGGTGCTGAGCCTATCATTACCACGCGAAGCGGGTCGGAGAAGAGGGCATGGATCTGGGGCAGCAGGTCGAGCAACGACTGGTCCACGGCCCCTCCCGCCATCCTCCCGCGCCAGAAGGTCCCGGAACCCTCGCGGCTAGGGCTTCCGAATCGTGGGGAGGCGAAGGTTCTGAACCCTCGCGCCTAGGGTTTCCTTCCGAGTCGGGGGGAGACGAAGAGGAGGGCGCGCGGGATTGGGAATTTGGGATTGAGGCGTGGAGCCGCGGCTGAGCCAGGGCCACCAGGCGGCGGCGGTTTTCCCGCTCCCGGCTCCCGCCTCTCTATTTCCCTGGCGCTAAGACAGCGGGCCCCGCCTTACAGTCTGCTGCGCCACCGGCTTGGCGGACGAAGGCCCGAATTTTTTTTTCTACCAAACATGTCCCTACGTGGTAACGGAAGAAAAAAAAACTAACAAATGTGAAAAAATAGTGACGGCAATATTAAATATCTATTTATATTTTACACATTATATAGTATTTGAAATCTATAATATATTTTATTTATGACGACCATGACATTCATATATTATGAGTTAATGTTGACAATATAATATGATAATGTTCTATTGAAATTAAAAAAGGATGACAACCAAAAAAATTCTTTGTGATTGTGTGCAAAAACAAAACAGACGAACAATTAATTTGATATTCACCATCGAGTCCTTTATTGGAACGTCTTTAGCTATGGTTGATAGCGAGTTAATCTGGATCTACTACTTATAGGCCAGTTCCAGATTTGATAGGTCAATTTTAGATGAGTAAACAATTCGATTTCATTCGTGTCGTGTCTTAAGTCTTGAGTCGTCTAATTACATACAACCGCACTGAGATCAACCGCCATAATCTCCGGTAGAAGAAGCTCTTGAAGTGGAAGCTGAGACGCAGGACGCCCCTCTCGAAGGTGTTCCTGAACCTCGCCTTCCGCGAGCGCTCCAACGTTCACGATCCTGAACGCGAAATCCTCAGCCACTCCGCGTGGAAACCTGACGTCTGACGATGCAGGTCTGTTCGCTCACGTTGCCGTCCTCCTTAGGGGTGTACTGCGGAGGCTTCGCCCCAGCGAGGTCCGGGTAGTGGAGCACAATGTGTAACCCTTCATGATCTTGGGCTGCGGGTGGCATTTTTGTTGATGGGTAAGAAACTCACGTCATGGGTAACACCAGGAAAAACATACGTACGAAACTCGGCCTCGGGTATATTTGTATACAAAGGTAAAATCTTTCATCTTAACATGATAGAAAACATATGTACGGAACTCGGTCTCTAGTAATCGTACAAAGGTAAAATGGACCGTATTTGACAAAGGTAAAACAGACTATATTTGTTTAGGAATTTGAGGAAGAGGAGAAATTTGAATTTGTCTAGGACTTCGGATTGTATGTGACATATAAGATGTTACATGACTTGAATTCTGGCAAACAGAGTGTATTTACATAGGGCCTTGTTCAGTTCCCCAATTCTCCCTCAAATTTCACTGTGCAAAAAGAAGATTCCCTGTCACATCAAAATGTCGGCAAATACATGGAGAACTAAATGTTGATGAAATTAAAAACTAATTGCACAGTTTTGTTGTACTTTGCGAGACGAACATTTTAAGCCTAGTTAGTCAAAATTTGGATAATTTTTACCAAATACAAATGAAATGCTACAGGAATTCTGATACCGTGTTTTTCTTTCCTATTCGCCGAACTAAACGAGGCCTAGAATTTTGAGCTGGTACGTTACGGACTGTGTGCAAACAGACTGTAGACTATTTGTTTAGGACTATGGCCCTGTTTAGTTTCCAGAAAATTTTGTAAAATTTTTTAGATTCCCCGTCACATCGAATCTTTAGACACATGCATGAAGCATTAAATATAGATAAAAAAATAAAACTAATTACACAGTTTAGACGAAATGGACGAGACGAATCTTTTAAGCCTAATTAGACCATGATTGAACAATATTTGTCAAATAACAACGAAAATAGCTACAGTGCTATTTTGCAAAAAATTTTGCATCTAAACCAGCCCTATGAGTTGTGACTTTACAAACAGAACAAAAACGTGATCAGATCTAGGACCGGGTCAAAGAAACTCTATCGCCACACAGGACCTAGAGTTCCTGAGAAACACACGCATCGAGGTGGAGTTTGACTCCGAGAAGAGATGGAGTTTGATTCAGATGGAAAATAACTTTTCAATTTTGATAGAGGAAATTAAGTGCTTTGGAATCGGACTCCGTATCGCGCTACACAAGACCTATTCTAATTCGTACGGGCACGTGTCATCATTATATATAAGTTCGAACGGAAAAAACTCTTCATTGTCCATTAGTTAGAGGGAGACGGACCAAAACAAATGGACGGACCAAAAAATAGGGGGTGAGAAATTTTACCTCTTTATTATTAGGTATAGAAAAAAAATGTTGACGTCTATACTCCTTTGGGTTTCAATTTTTTATTCTGACCCGGCGCCATGGCCTACGTCGCCAAGGCAACACATCTCGGCACCGTAGATCGTTGCGTCGAGGTGAGTGGTACGTGTGACCGTGATGGGGCACTGACATGGCAATCGAGTCAGCGCCGTGGGTCATGACGCTGAGCTCGGCTGACTAGTGGAACAAGTTTCTTTCTTTGCATTCTATGCTTCTCTCTCTTGTTCTTCCGCCTCGCCCTCTCTGTTTTGTGACCGCCCCGACTGAGCGCCTCCCCGCCGCCTCTTCGACGCTCCCCCACCAAACCTGCGCGTCCTCACCACAGCCGCCGCCCACCTCCTCGCAAAGCCGTCTCCCCGGTGCGGCCGCCCACATGCCTCCCTGCACGCGGTGCGGCCGCGGCCGTGACCCGCCTCCCCGCCCGGCCTCCTCCACGCCTGCGGCTACCTCCTCGCCACGGCGGCCGCCTCCTGCGCCCCCGAGCCCGTCTCGGCGCCTAGCTAGCCTGACGCGCGTTGTAGGGAGGAGGACCTTGGCGGCGCCCCAGGCGGCTGTGGCCACCAATACTGTCGTCCGCTTAGCCCTCCACTGCCATGTCCCCACCACTCCGGGCTCCTGCAAGCATAGCACATGTGATTTGCTTGTTAGTTTAGTTAACCTAGTTATTAAATTTAGTGACCTAGTTAGTGCATTTAGCTATTTAGTTATCTATTTTAGTACTTAGCTATTAATTGTAGTTTATTAACCACATAAAGGCCCCTTATGTTCCATACCACATCTCCTCCTCAAGGCATCAAACTTCTACTGCACAACCATGTCTTCTTGTAAGTCTGACCCATTTGGATTGCCGGATTGGCATGAGCAAGTGAAGTGCATGTCATTGCGGCTTTAAGACGATCTGGAGGGATCGACTTCCACGAGACAAATACAAGTGTAGGTATCACAGAAAAAAATAGTTGGCTCTAGCGGCGCTATAGTGGCCGGAGAGGCTTAACGCTACGCTATTGCTTTTTGTGCCGCTATGCCAACTTTGACCGTTGTTGCGAGCTATAGCACCGCTAAGTTGTATAGCTTTAGCGTCAAAATAGTGACACTATTTCATATTTGCCTACTTACCATTTGCTTACTAATTTAATTAGTTATTTTCTATTTATAATTTGCTACTAATTTAGTATTTTGAACAATTAAACATTGGAGTTTCACGAACCATTTTGTAATGTCATATTGGTAATATTACCTAGACTTGTAGAATCTTAGAAACATATTTGTGTTCATCGAATTTCATATTTGACATATTTTTGCATCAATTACAGGTGTTTTTCATGCTTATTTTATAAAAACGCTATCTATCGTAGCACCGCTATAGTTTCATAGCTGCTAAAAAAAAGTTATCGCTATTTTCAATAGCCCACTATTTTAAACTATGGTAGGTACTTCACGTGCCCAGATCTAGATGACGACTTCATGGTAACTATGACAGCTAAATCCTTAATTTGTTTCTCATTATCATTTGTCAACCTGATTCCATGACATCTGCAACTACACACATAGCCATGCAAGTTCATTGAATGGGTGGATCGGGAGGCGCTGCCATGGCCACCCTCATGCCCAATGGATGTGGAAAACAAATGACAATACTTTGTCAAGATGACTCAGGCTCGCGAGGTGGAATAACATATGCGGATTGATCAAGAGCGGCGATTGAGGGTGGATCAAATCCGTTTGAAGGGCAAGGAGGATGAGCTTGCAAGGAGGCGGGAGCAGTTACGTCTGCATAAAGCAGCCATCAAGTGTTAGAAGGAAGAGCTTCAAGCTCGTGAGGCAGCTCCCAAGAACAAGAGTGACATGAAGAAGATGCAGCGAAACCATCTTCATGGCGCGAGAGAAAGGGGAAACAACCACACTACACCCAGTAGAAAAATGTAATAGACCCAACCAGTTATATTCCCTGAGGCATGTTAGGACTAGTAGTGGAGCCCTGAACATTATGAGTGTTTTAGGTTGCCTGGTTTCACGCTAGCCAGGCTTCCATAATACGACCTGGGCCTATTTGCTCCCTATAAGGGCATTCTAGCTAGGCTTACACAAGCCGATGGGAGGGGGTTAGCCAGGCTCGCTGGAAACGCCTGCCCCCCTCGTTCCCGTGGAGCCAGACTTGCACAGGAGCCATCCTAGATTCCGTTCACCTCGCCTCTTGCTGCACGGTCGGTTCTAGCACGCCGGTCGCTGCCCCATGCTCCGCTCACCCCACCGTGCTCCCCCACCATCGCCGGTGTGGGCTTGAGCTGCAGCAAGAGGGCCACGTGGAGCCGTCCCCAATTTTGCTCGACCGTGAGGAGCTCGATGGCCGCACGGAGGAGTGAGGAGGGCGCGTCAAACTTTATTGTTGGTATACAAACCCTAAATCAGTCTCTAACCTTGTCAAATAGTGGACACAACTTTGAATCCGATTATGTTTTCCCTTCCAAAATTTTGTCTAAGTCCTTGTTTGTCGGTTTTGACATGCCATGTTTGGGGTGCTTCCATTTCAAATTTTGTGTGGCAACCTCTTTTAAACCCCAACTTTGTTTGGACATTTTTTTTATCTCCAAATTTGAAATCCAATTTGGCAAGGAGAGATAGGGAATAAGGAGACGACTTTGTGGGGGCCCACTGACCAGCGGCACCGAGCCTGTCGCTAGGTCACCACCACACAAGCTTCCACAACGGCTCCACCCCACACAGCTCAATGCCCTGGTCCAGGTGCGTGGAAACATGTTACCATGTTACCTCGCCACCTTAGGCCATGGCGCCGAGCCCAAGGTTAACAAAATGAAACATCCAACGGTCTAAATGTAAATATTTTTTTAAAAAAAGAGCCAATTTTTTTAAAAAAAAATCAGGACGAAGGCCACGCCATGACATGGTGAATTATCATTGGGTGGTCCCCACGCATCAGCGAGAGTGCGAGACATCTGTGGGCGTTCGTTTCCCTATAGCAGGTGGGTCAACCATCGGAGGGAATGATCAGCGCGACTTGTCCCGGTGGGCTCGGCCTCGGCGTAATTATCGTGTACTCCGTATCTGCCTTCCTATGACAATGATTGTTACTATTACCATGCCGAATAAAGTGCATTCAAGGTAAATTACATTCTGTGATTTATTCTTTCCAAATATATACTCTGTCGAGAACCAAGACAGTGCTAAAATTAAACCAGCATGAAAACACATGATGCCTCCATCTGAAATAGAAAATAAGTTAACGTGAGTGCTACAACGGTTGATACTTGATACTGTCGTCGCCTAAAGATGTTTACTTCATGATGTCCGACTCATCAACACATTAGCGGCCCACACGTGATTTTTTTTAACTAAACCCACATGATTTTTATGAGCACGATGACCAGGCGCGCACGCGGCGAAGCGCGTATATCATGCTAGTATGATTAATCAAAAACAAAATGAATCACTAACAGGAGCAGCTACATATATAATAGAGCAATCATATTCGCTCTTGGACACTTGTCTTCTTCATCAAGAGCAGACACTCTAATGGAAAAAATGAACCCTATGTAAATGGAGCTCACGCTGAGCTAGAGCCTGAGGTTCAGGTCTATCTTGCAACTCTGCTCCTCCTCCTCCTGCGTCGGTACTTCATGTGCGCCGCTGGCGGCAGCGCCACTGTCGACGGCGCCGGACCACCGGAGCCCAGCCATCGTGGAGTCAAGGACGGCTGGGGCAGGGGCCCTCGACGAGGAGCCGTAGCCGTAGCCGGGAGGCGTGTAGGCTGGGCGGTCGGCACCGGTGTGGCGGGTGAGCCCCGCCATAGACGACTGCGTCTGCGCATGCGCGGCCCACCCGTGGTGCATGCCGTAGAACGGCGCCGCGGCAGAGCCCCGTCCGAACCCAAGGAACGGCGACGGCCTGCTGTCCCCGGCAGAGTACGGCCAGGCGTGTTGGAAGCGGAGGTGGTGCGGCGGCAGGAAGGGGTCGGCGCCTCCGTACAGCCCGCGCCCCGCCGCAGCTGCTGCGGCAGCGGCCGCCGCGGCGCCGCGCTTGGAGAGCGAGCGCTCGCGCTTGTGCGCGTTCTGGTGGCCACCCAGCGCCTGCGAGGTGTAGAACTTACGCTGGCAGTAGTTGCACTTGAACGAGCGCTTCTTCTCCACGCCACCGGACGCCTTTGCCGTCCCCGTCGCCGGCGACTTCTCCTCCTCCGCCAGCATTCCCTTCTCCTTACCTTTTCCTGGCGCCACCGCCTCCACGGCCTTTGCCTCCGGCGGTTCTGAGCCGAGTGCGCCGAGGAGGTCGAGCTCCTTTGCCGACGACACTTCCTCCTCCTTCCCCGGCGCCTGTACGTTCTCCTCTCCGTCCTCCGGCTGCTGCACCCCCATTCCCTCAACCTCCATGGACGCGGTGCGGGAGCTCGATCCCTTGTCCATGTGAATCTCGTCTCACTTTGCACTGGTTTTGCACTGCTGTGGAGTTATTGGTCGGGTTCGGTGCCTACTTATACAAGAAGAAGGAAGGAGCTTAAATGTGGAGATAATCTGGGGGTTAAATGTGGAGATAATCTAGAGGAATTCAAGTTCACCTGCCAAATTTAGAGATCACGCGTGATCACAGGCTGTTAATTTGCTCTTACCAAATCGGCGAGACAGCATGAAAAAATTACGTCGTTTGATTTCGCCGCTCGGCCTCCCGCGCCGATGTCGCCGCCCTACGCGCGCGCCCCCGCCCGAATCTCCTTCTTCTCGCGGATGCTCGCGCTCCTCGCGGAGCTCCTCCGCGCCGCAAACAAGTACACTGGCTCTGAAACGGAAGGGTAGGCTGGTCCGCTGCTGGTGGTAGCTCAGTGTATTGCCTCGTCAGCAACTCATCAGTCATCAACAAACCTCCCACGAATTCGCATGGAAATCAACTGGAGACTACAGCTAACTGCAGGAAGAGATTCAGATCCCGATTCATTTGCCATCTGGGATTGCCATTTGCAAACTTGATTCACATCATTAACTGCCGAGACCTGATCTGGACCTACTGCTTGGAAACGCTGTAATCCTCCTCCTCTTGGCAATAGCCCGCCAGAAGATGATGTTATGGATACTTTATGATTTTTTTTGTAATATAAGCGGTTTGGCAGGGATCTCCAGTGTATATATGGAATGCTGGATTAATTTGGAGTGAATTAAATTAGTGCATTAAGGACGTTAATAACGTCGACATGTATGGGAGGCAGGGTTTAAATTAATCTGGTTACGTTTTAGGGAGAAGAGGGCTTTGGAATGCTGGTAGGTTTCGCTGTTTCAAATCTCCAACCGGAAATGAAAGGGTTTTAGAGCCAGCTTTGAATGACTGCTTGTTTTTTCTTTGTTGCCGATTCAGTTTCCATGCATATCTTGAAATTGTTTCGATACTTATCTACTATTTTAAGCAGGGAACTAAGATCAGCTGTACAAATTTTAGTAGCAACAGTAATTTCAGTCAATTCCAGATAGGAACTCACTGTCACTCCATTTAACGGTTTTTATTTTATTCTACTTTATCTACGACTGAGTTTTTCAATGTTTATATCATCCGACTTATAACATTTCTTCTAACGTTCAGTTCAGTTGACTTTGACCAAAGAACAACCGGAACAAGTGCTCGCCCAAAAAAGGGGCAAATGAACAAGAAGGAAACACGATGCATATGACAAAGTCGGCAACAAACACAGATCTTTAATTAGTTCCATGAAGGAACATGCAAGTAAAGATAAGCTACATGATTACATTTACAAACCCTAGATTAAACCCTAATCAGCTGACCATGCGTATATCTCTAATTCCTTATTGGGGAAAGTATTCGCCTCCATCGAGAGGCTCTCTCGCTCCATGGCCGCGTGGCAATCCTACGATGGTGTCTGGACGATTGCTCTTCTGTTTGGGTCCCGTGTGTCGTAATTAAGGATGAAAACGATACGGAAATATCCCGAACCGAACCACAGTCGTTTTCTACATTTAACCCGATCGAATTCGTTTTTTGCGGACAAAAACGGATACTAAATTCGAAAACGAAATACGGAATACATAATTCGGAATTTGGTACGAAATCGGTTTGGGCATTTGTTCGTTCGATTTCTACATTTCTACATTATATTCGGTTTAGAACCGAATTTGGTCCAACAGGGGAACTTTGATCCTGACATCATGGATGATGCTGATGAGCTCTAGATGTTCATGTTCTGTTAATTGTGTGTCGTACTACTTAAGACCACGGGTCACGCACTTGTTAATTTGAACTAGATCATGCACTTGTTAGTCGCGAACTTATTATGTATTTGGCCATGAACTTGTTTAATGTTATGCACTGTGGGTCGGTTCGTATTGAGTTCTCGTATACCGACCGTGTTCGATATAATTCCGCTCGAATTGTTTCGTTTTTGAAATTCTCGATATTCCGTAAGTTCGTGTTCGTTTTCGTGTTCGGTTTGTCCGCTTTCGTTTTCGTTTTCGTATTCAAATGTAAAAGTAGAAAACGGTTGAGGAGTTCTCCGTTCGATTCCGTCCGTTTTCATCCTTAGTCGTAATCATTTTGGCCTCTCGTGGTTCCTTGGACTTATACCCCGTGTGTGAGTACCTTTCGATTTCATCTCTCCTACACAGAGGCTTTGGACACCACACGTTCTTTCTTCCTCATGCTCTTCTTCCTACGCTCGATGCATCGACCACCGCCTGCCCTACTTCCTCTGCTCGACCTTCGCCAGTCGTCGTTTCCTCCCTATTGGCTCCCCCTCCTCCCAAATCCTGTCCAACGCCGGACCAACAAGTCCTGCTTGGTTGCTTCCATCGGGCGGTCACCACAGAATGCTCTCGACAGGAACTACTCTTCAACACTAAGCACTCCCCTGCCTCTATCCTACGTCGTTGTGTCCTCAATTTCTCCCTCCGCGGCCTTCCTCTCAACCTCCTGTCGTGTGAAATCCCGTTGTCGTTTCCAAGGGAGGCGGCGCTGCTCTACCCGTCTCACACTCAGGTTTGCCAGGCATGCCGCCTCAATCTATTCCCCACAGCCCACCTAAAAATTGTTCCTCCATGCTCCATGGTCACTGCCCCCTATCTCCCTCCTGCACGGCCGTGTGTTCCTACCCCTTGCCGAGCTCCTCTTGGTTCATCGAGTGCCTTCGGCTCTGTTGTTGCTACTACTGCTTCGAATCATATTAGAAGGATAGAAGGAGGTAGAGGAGCCCCAGAGGTTGCACTGCACCTGTGGCTCTCGCCTCTAACCTCCTCTAGGTAATCACTAGTAACAACTCACATGTAATCTTGCTGTTTATTGTGTTCAAACTGCAGGATTTTTCCACCGATGTTGATTACTTCAGCAAGAGTCTACGCTGTAGTAACCATCTCTCTATGTTCGTGTAGTGGCCCATGGCCCACGGCTGCCAATTTCTCCCACTGTGTGTATGATCCTGATTGTTGTTAGTGCAAACAATTTGAACAAAATTAAATAAGATGTAATACCTGCCCTCTATGATTTTGTTTTTATGTCGAATTATTTGGGATAAATTTTCAAGATAATATAAAAGCATACGTTCCTCATTAATAAATATGATTAGAAGATAGAAAACCATGGCATAACTAGAGTCTTTTATTACAACTTGAGTGTTCCAAATATGTATCACCACGATGCAAATCCTCATGACTACAAGGTTACTAACTTTCTTCTTTGATTGATACTTCATAGGAAATTCAGCTATCGAAGCTGTCACACAGAATATGGAAGATGCAATATTTCCACTGTTCTGTGATTTTTACTCAAGTGAGCCTCTTCGTGCTACACGTTTATGCATGTTCTCATCTCCTTGCATTGTCGATTGTGGATTGAGATGTCTGTGCCATATAATTAATTCATCAGAGGTTCCTATGCTTGCCTTGAACCAGATTAAGTGATCACACGTGATCACAGGGTGTTAATGTGGTGGAGATCACGGCTTTAATGCTCAGCAATCATCCATTTGTTCTCCATTGATCTCGTTGTGTATCAACTGCCTCTATCTCTATCCTGTAATCCTTCTCGGTAGGTGGCAGCAACGCATGGCACGACAGTCCCAAAAAATCTGCTGTTCTCAAATCATTTCGTCTGTGGGGCAGGTTTGGGGTGGGGGCCAGGACGTCGTCGTATGGAATGACACCGGCAAGCAGGGCAGAGCTAGGATTTGAGCATAGGGGTAGGGGGGGGGGGGCATGTAAACTGGCAATAACCATGCGTGTCAAAATGTTTACACGACAAAAATATACATACCACTCAAATAAACTTTTATATTGCCATATAAAAGAAAGCAGAAAAAACAAAAAAAAATGGAGGGAATTTAATTAGCCTCAGGCCTTTAACCTTTACCCGATCAATCTAATTCTTTGGCCAGAAAAGAATTACAGTAATAACAAGTAGTTAAACAGGGCCAAAAATTAGTTAGCACTAGATCCTAAATGTTAAATGGCAAACAATCCGTCACTCGTCGCTTAGCCTCGGACAAAACGGTCACTTAAACTGGTAAAATGGTAGTTTAAGTAGACGATTAAACGGAAACATCGTATCACTGTACAACATTTAAATATTGACCACACTCCCTAATGCTAAATAATATATATTCAATTGGGGATCAATTCCATCCGAAGGATTAAACAAGGAAAGCACTTATTTTCAATTAACAGCTAATTAGAGTGTGTGCTATGGACAAACTACTATTTGATAAGCAATAATAAAAACAAAAGGATATAGAGAAAATATTAGGAAGACTTAATTTTTATTTATATAAGGTACTACTAGAGATTAATATGGAGTAAGAACAAAAAATCATAGTACAAATAGTATTATTAACTAGCTAATTAGATAATTAAGCACCTAATTTAGTGGGTGTATTATGGGAGGTATGGGAAGGTTGGGGGGTGCCAGGCCCCCCTTAGCCCCTCCTTCCCTCCGCCACTGCCAGTAAGGTCGCTCACTCCTCAAAGGCAAATGTTTATGGAAGTGTTTATGTCTATGTCCAGATCTATTTAGGTCTTTCAAGTAAAGGCGTCTGACTCGCTCTCTTCCCAAAGGCAAATCATTCTAAAAGTGTTTTTGCACTTATAAAGCTTTCACTTCTAAATGAGCAGCAACGTGATTCAGAATAGAGGAATCCCAAATTTATAAATCTTCAACATCAATTATGTCATTAGAAGAACACAATGGCAAGTTGACGGTTAGTATAAATGTTATGAGAATTTTATTATTCCCCCAGTATAATAGTCTCAGTAAATTATAGTCTTAGGGAGATGTACATCTAAACATGTTTGAAGCACAAGGAGCATTTGAAGAATACATTGAAGTTTTTACAAGGCAATATCATGCTATTGTATGTCATCTGAACCATCAGTTTCAGTATGGAGATGAGGTTAGCTTATGTTCTTTGTTTCTTGCAGTTGTTTGTCCTCTCTGCAGCTGTTGATTTTGGAATATGATTCTGTTTTTTTTTGTAGAACCCTCTTTTCTGGTTATGATGGTGATGTTGAGGCTGATCTAGCCTCCCATGTTTCTGAATCTTCTAGTGTTGCTAATGTTGATAGTAATATTCCCACTGGTGAAGTCTGTAGCGCGTCCATGGTTCCTGAGGTAACTCTTTTTCCTATATCCCTGTTTTAAGATCTTCAATTCTTACTAATGCTTTAGATTTGCACTACACTTGCAGCCATTTTCACCAATTGAAGGTGAAGGCATGGGTGATTCGGGTGGCAAACCTCCTACCCAGGCAACAGAAGTAGTAGCCGGTATCCTGGTTCCTTCAATGCCTCTAGTTGAAGGAGACTCAAGCTCTTCCACTAGCAGCCCGATTAGGACTGTTGTGGAGGATGCGGTTATTCCTATAAATCTCCATCATCCATGTCTTGTGGTTGAGTCTGACACTGCAAAGCGGGTTCCGCTGGAACTTTGATTTTTGTATAGAAGTAGCAGTTCTATCGCTTTTGAAGATTGCATTGTTGATGATGGTTGATTAATCGCTTTTCTTTTGTTTGTGTTTAGTATTGTCTTAGCCTGTAGATGCCACCTTAGCTAGTTTATTAAGCTGAAGTATTAATACCCATTATCAGAATATGCATAGTGAAGTGGGACTACCGAAATGTATGGGTTTCCTTGTAAGTTGTATTGTGTTGCATCTTTATGCACATGTTCATTTCTTATTACTGGAGAATATGTTCCTATGTGCTACATCTTGGAACTCTGTTTCTTTATTCTAAATTTGAAAGTCATCACACTATACATATGTATGGAATGGTACTACTGTTGTTCGAACAATATGTGTCCCTGTGATACCCTTGCACTTGCGTCCATTTCTGTTCCTTGCTGCAGCTGATCAGTACGTACTCCTTTTCTCCATGCTCCACCTAACTCTGTAGTCGGTCACTTTTGCTTCTGTTCAATTGGCACGACCAATCTCTTCTTCCTAATCTGGCAACCTCCACTCCTTTCCTTCTCTATAAGCTGGCTCTTTGTGCAGTGTCATTGCTCCTATTTGGATAGCATTTGTCATGTGATAGTGTTCTGCTTGCTTCACTTGTGACGACTGGTCAAGCCGATCAAGTCTCTTTTTTTCTCCATACTCTTGTACTCTTGGCTGCGTTGCTTTTGGTTCTCTTCATTCTTGACGTCCATCCTGCTAGCCTTCACTCCTTCAGTTCTATGTCATCATTTTCACACAACTTCCTATTCCAACACACTCAATTTTCATTCTACGCGAGGAATGATCTTCTCTTCTAGATCTCTTCTTTATAAATTATAAACTCTGAAAAGGCAATATATGATTCTTTCTCCTCTCTGCACTTCTAAACTATCTGTTGATTATTCTTCCATTCTTGTTAGATGTCGTCAATCTTCTTTCTTTCTAAATCACAAGTGACATAATGAGTCGTCTAGACAAGGGAGCATTGCTCCCTTTGTCAAGGTTGGGCTTTGGTGGAGAAGGTAGCCAGTGTTCCAACACGGGCCTACCTGACATCCTTGTTTCTTCATGCAGTTGTCTGAAAACTTTTTCTATATTCAGTTTGTTTGATAGTCAAAAGGCTAGCCTATTGAGAAGTATTGGCTTTGGGGGTCTTCTTAAGCTACTAGAGCTTGAGCAGATGAATAATGATGAGTTGTATCTATGGTTGTATAAGATATTTGATTTTGATAACTTGACCTTGCACTTTGATGGAGGCGTTGACTTGCCTATCAGAGGTGTTGATGTCCATCTTATACTTGGTATTCCATTTTAAGGTCATCTTGTCCAGTATGCCACCAGTTAGTGCCTTGAAGGAAAGATTGTTCATTGATAATAATATCCTCTCTGACATTATCTAGCTTTGAATATATTCTAAATAAAGAATATGGATTAGGTTCTAGTGCAGCCAAAAATGATGCTTTCAAATTTGCTAGTGTCCTCTACTCCATGTGTTACCTTTTGGCACCTGAGATGCATCATGACTTCCCAATAGCCCTTCTCAACAACTTTGTTCCTGTTGTGAAACCAAGAGATCTAAATTAGGCTCAGTTTGTACTTTGGACAATTGGTCGAGCTTTTGTGTCTACCCAATCACAATGGAATGATGGTAATAAAAGAGATTGTTCTCTATGGATGTACTTTATTACTTCAGGTATAACACTGACAAAAGAAGTCATTTCCAAATAATATACATCTTCTTGGTTAGATAAGGTGATAAATTGGCCATTTTCATTTTTCTAAGGTTTTCTATCTTGATAATTTGAATTTTGGCCCTTCAACCCCTTACCATATAATATTGCCAAGAGTCAAAGTTTACATGCCTGACACTTGGAGTGAGTTCATTGAATTAAATTGCACTGGTACATCTGATGAGAAACTGATGCAGTTTGGAAAGAATCAGGTAAATGAAAGAATCCCCCGATTCCTCAGCAAATCATTCATTTTTACTAGATTTCTTGGGCGTTTTTACTGCCATTTAACTAGGTGAGACCAGCTTCTAATGTTTGTTACACAAGGGTGGCAGGAGCATCTAAAAATGCATACTAATCATGAATCTCCATGCCAAGATAATTATTTGTGCTCAATTGTAAGTATAATATTTCAGTCCAGTTTTGTAAGTAATTTTAAGTACAGCAAGTTCATTTTGATAAATATTCACTTCTGTGTTAAATGCTTAAATGCATTATGTGTATAGGAACTTCTCTCTTAAGGATTAGAAATGCTTAACTAGCTTGCTGCCCAAGTGAATCAGCTAAATGACACCTAGCAGACTTGTTCCCAACAATTACTACAATCCATACAAATTTCCTATATATGGACAATTTAGAGCAAAAATAAACGAGAACATCCATATATTTATCCAAAGAAGCTGCTAACTTCCACAAAGAGTACTCTGAATCAGTATCATCGCCATATCTCTGTTGTAGGTGTTTCTGCATCGAATTTTTCCTTCAAAGTGCGCATTATTTTCTACTGGATACTTCTCATTGGTAACTTAATCCCCTAAGCTACAAATTCCCGCAAACTTTCAATATCATACTTTATATGGAAAAAGGTTGTTTGAATTGAAATTGTGCAATGCATTACTAAGATATCTACTTTAACAGAAATGTATCCCTAAAATGAAAAAAGTTCCTATTGTTTGTTTTAGACCCCAGAAGTCTTGCATGCACAAGTAGCACAATGACAATATTTAAACTCTACCTTCTGCAGATTCCTGTTGCACTCACATTGACATTTTCGTGCTTTCGGCATCCTGTTTGTTGCAGCCTTCAGGGACACGATTTAACCGAGGATTTCAGATACCAAATCAAGTGTTGCAAGAGAAGATCTAAGAACAATGAAATTTCCATGGATACTTACCCCATCCTCCCATTCAGTCATTGTAGCTGTTGACGCTAGACACATCTCAATTGTGTCCTCTGCCGGAGAAGTGCGGGCGGCCTCAGCTTCTGTCGCTGTAGCGGCGTCGATGATCTGCTCCTCACCAAGGTTCAACGCTGCAGGCAGTTCCCGGAGAACGTGGCGGTAGGCCCTAGATCTCCAAGAGTGGCCGCCCTTCTTCTTTGAGTCAACTTGAGCTCTACTGCATGTACCAAGTATCGATTCCATCTGCACTCATCCGCACTTGAGCGAGAGGCAAGTTTTCCTTGTTAGCACAAATCACAAATCTTGAAAGCTTCTTCGCAGCTACAGCTTTCAATAATGTTCGTTGCTCGACCTACTATTCTCCTTTCCAATGTGTTGATTTGGGTGAACTGTGTGCTTTTCACTCCCCGCGCATACTTTGACGGGTTGTTCATTTCCAATATTGCCCTTCATTATTGACTGAGTAGCCGAACAAATGTTCTCTGCTAGTTGGCACGAACCTTGGCGTCTCGGACATTTCACGGATAGGATAAACCAGGCGGCCACATGTACAAACGAAAAATCCACTCTCGTTGGCAATGGCGCCTTCTTCTCAGCTTCATCACGAACAATTTTTTTTTGAGGTTTCATTGGTCAAATGAAATCAGTAGGCTAGTAATAAAATTTTACTGGATGAGATATATGACGTGGAGTGGATTTATAAAAGTTTTGGCTTACATAAATATATATAGTTTCATGTGCCGCTTGTATCAAGCATAGTCTGTAACACCATAGCACCAACAGTTAAGGAAATGTTCCCCTTGTCATTCTTACTTCTAGCTTGCAAAATGCCCTAACTTATATTACTGTTTACTTTCAAACCCGTTATCATAAATGTTATAAGCGAAAAGAAAAGTTGCACAATGAACCAATTAGTTGATGTTTGATATCATACATGGAACTTGTTTTTATTCACTCAACTCTTCATTCCACCCTATCATGGCATTGCCTTCTATATGGTAGGGGAGATGAGGTCTATGTATACAACCATTGGATTGGTGCCAAGTGGAAATCTACCTTGTACATTATTTCAGACTTCGGTATATGTATGACAAAGATCCTAACTTGTACTCTCCAAATCTTTCTAGCTAGAACTTTCTCAAATTCACAATTAATCATGGTGGCATTTTCTAGTCATTTCTTCCTTTGCTATGAATAAGATTTTATCCACATATATGGAAAGGTCTAATTGTATCCACAATCTTCTAGAATGTTTGAAGTATGAACTATTATTTTCAACACTCCCCCTCAATGCATACTTGTCTATGGTGGCTAGCCCTCTATATTCTCGAGTGGCATAGCTCGTGGAGCAGTTAAGGACCGTCTCTCAGTTATTGTGAGTTGAAGTAACCACTCATATAGACCACGTACCGCTTTATGGGCGCATCGAAGTGTCTTTTGTTCTTGAACTTTTCGCCACACTAGCTTCATGCTACTTCAAAAAGATCGCACTAGCTTCATGCTACCTCAGAAAGCGATAACAACTTCAGAAATAAGGCTTCATGCTACCTCAGAAAGCGATGACAACTTCAGAAATAAGTTATTTTCTCCCTAGCCTAAGCGTTTTGCAAGTCTGTTCTGATCACTTTTGGGCTAGCAAGAAGAACGGTGAAGGTTCCACTAAGCACTACAACAAAACGACAATGACGAATTCAGTGTGGTTCGAAACTGGGGTCATCACTGCTCCCACTAACCATTTCGCTACTCAGGGCACGTCCAACATGGGCAGCCATCGATATTAGCCTCACGTAAGAGTATTAGTCCACGTAGACCGAGGCAATTTAAGATTATTATTCTTTCAACGCAAGCTACTATTTCTAATCCCACGAGTCACGTCAGTTGCTGGCAGGTGCATGCACACTACTTTTCCATCCTCAACTGAACATGGTCCTGGGAAGGTGATGCCACAGTAGGTGCCTCCTCGCCACAATGCTCGTTCTAGCCAATGCCTTCACCTTTTGCCGGTCGAGGAGATTGCAACTTCTGCAGTGATAGCCTGCGAAGCTATCAATCTGTATGGCATCAAGTGCTGGCTCGGACGTGGCCATGGGGCAACACGCCAGCGTGGTGTGTTGGGAATAGCCTCATGACATTCTGTTAAGCATACAAAGTTCATTTGCTGACATTCCTCTTTCGGACGTGATGAGCTCATGCACTACTTCGGAAAGCTGACCTCTGCCATATCAGGGCCTGGACTCTAGCATTCACATTTCGCAGCTAACATTTTTAGATTTCCTTTACAGTAAGGCGTAACTTCAGAGGCCACCAGCCCACCATTCGTACCACAGTCCAAATCCAACCGTTAGCTCAAGACAGAACGAAGGATAATCACTAACAGGAGACGTTTCAGCAAAGGAGATGTCATATCGCAAAAATACCAAAATGTTCTTCGGTCTTCACATCGTTTCATAAAAAAACCGAAATGATTTGGCCTGATGGTCGAGTGAACCTTCCTATTCGTCACTGTTCTCTTTGGGAACCTAGTTCCTAGCTCGATTTTTTCAGCCAAGTCGAGCAGTACAATGGGATTCTTCAGGTTTTTCCTCGGGTTTCGTGAAGCCAAGGTTCCATATCTTGCTTCAACTAGAATTATTAGTTGTCGACGTATGGCTTTCTCCTGCGAAGTCATGCATTTCTTGAGGGGTTTCCCATCATAAAATCGCATCAGCGAACGTTCAGCTAAGCTTCTTGCTTTATCATTATTAAGTAAAACAATCCATTTTGGCTTGCAAAGGCTCAACATCACAGAAAAAACAAATGAAGAGTGCGTATTCCAAGAGGAGGAAGAGCTTTTCGATAACTGTTCTCCACTAACCATTCGCCTGATTGTATTATCTTCTCATTGGATACATTCATCCGTTTAATGTTTTTGCGGAAGTTCTCTTTAGTCTTTTCACAGCACAGGCGAGACCATCTTCGGGACTATATCACGGAAAATAGTGCTATCGACACTGCATTCTGCCAGAAAGTGAAGACAATATTCGGGAGTTCCTCTCTCACTTTTTTAAGAAGTTTTCTGCCAATTAAAATCTACATGTCTTTGTGAGCAAATCCATCAGCATGCATCTCAAAGGAACTAAAGACCACGAGCAATTTCAGATCACAAGCATTCGCATGGAATATTCATCGAGAACTAGCTTCCGGACCAAGATAGGCGTCTTGCATGCCTAGCCAATTTTTTTTCTTAATGAAAAACCAAAATACACCAATTGTTTATTTTATTGAGGTTTCAAAACATCAACATTCGGAACCTCTGCTGTTATTTACTAACCACTTCGCTATGATTACTTTTATTACAGAAGCTGCACATTTCACCTTGTTATTGAGGTACCAGCCTAGATTAATATCTACCTCAGTCACTTTTCTTTTTTTTCCCCTAAAATTTTGTCTCTTGACAAGCTAAGCGAAGACCCAGGATGATTTTCGAGAGTTTCAATTTATTTCTCGCAAGAGCTAAATGATTATCAGCGAAAGATGATACGTAGCTTGCTTATTTTCCGTCATGACTAACAAATTGTCCGAGCTTCCTGTGTGAAGAGTCGCACCTCCATACTACATCACCAACCAGCCGAACTATTGTTGGACATTCATCCGTGCGACATCCAAGCAACACAAATTCATCGCCCCAGCGAATGCTGGAAGCCTTCGGCATTATCTACTTCACAACCAGTTCAGAGCGAGATAAGTAACCCCGCCTTGTTATTGCTACACTAACAGTACACTATTTTCAATACGCAAATAGAAGATACTACCTCTATTCCAAATTATAAGACGTTTTGGCTTTTCTAAGTATATTTTTTTATTATGTATCTAGACAGTGTATATCTAAATACATACATAGCAAAAACTATGTATCTAGAAAAGACCAAAAGTCTTATAATTTGGAGTGAAGTGATTATTTGTTTACTCGATTGGTTGTATAGACCCATCGTTCCAGGAACACAAACAGCTTTACTAAACACTCGTCCGCAAAGGATATTCTTCGTCTCCCGAAGAGAACTATGCAAACAGTTGTATAGGCCCATCGTTCCAGCGAAGACTCAGGCTATTTCAAGAGAAATGAATCTTCCTCTTGCCTCCCGGAGAGAACTACACAAATAGTGTTCATTGGTCTATTCGTTTCTCATTCTTCAGAATGGAATTTCGATTGAAGGATCATAACGGTTTCTTTGATTCTCCAAGTCGACTCCAAAATGATTCCCAAAGTGTCTCTATCATCACCCAATTAATGGCTATCCATGGACCTTGGTCAAAGAAGACACTTTCAGAGAAGATCGTCTTCCAATCTTCATTCTTCTGAAGTGAACAATAAACAAAGAAGGTTATTTATTGAGCAATCAACACACTTTAATATCATTCACTATTTCGCACCAAGAACAAATGCACATATCTGATGAGGACCATGTTCCATATAACAAAGCCTTGCTCTCTAAACTCCTTTTATGAGTTTTTTCCTCTTGAGGTTTTCTCATATGGGTTTACAATGAGGCAATAACAAATATATGTTATATCGTTTTCTCCTTATTTTCCCATTGGGTTTTACAGGAGTTTTCCCAACATATAAACAATTGATTGAACTCAAGATTGGATTCAATCAAGGGAGAGTGTTACGAACCAGATCAACCAATCACAAGGTGGTGCTCTCATCCATGGATCCATCTTCACGCGGATTAGTGACTAGGATTAGTATTAGCCGTCCATCTAATTGGACGACTCATGTGATCACCTACATCGCCACAACCAACGCTTCTATTCGTGAGTGTTGCCTTCGTACGGACGTCGGTGGGTTCCTGGTGACTGTTCACTATATATGTATATAAACCCCAATCAATCAATAAAAGAGATTGTATATAAACCCCAATCAATAAATAAAAGAGACAATTCAATCAGTCGTTCTTTGCTCTTGTTCTCTTTACATTCAAAGAGAAAGAACTCTCGGAAGTGATGAAGAGGCCAGCAGTGATATCCGCCAAAGCACTTTCGTGTCTTCCTGCCGCTAGTGACTTGGATATGATCTGGAAGCACAGAAATGAGATGGACTTCAGATGGCGGGAACCATCCTTAGTTCGGTTTTGAAGGGCTATGAAGGAAGCTGCAATGTTGTGGCAGCATCCCCTACCGAGTAGAGATTCTAGTATAATCATAGTCTGGTGTAATGTTTTTTTCTTCCATTATGGAGTAGTCGTTCAGTTGCTTTTTAAAACTCAAAGTCAGTGCAATATATCAGGTGGGGAAGACTTTTCCCCTCCGTTGCTTTGTCCAAAAAAAAAAAAGAACACAACCTGTTGGAGAGGAGTTCAGGTCCAAACATTAACTGCTGGAGCATCAGGTATCAGTCGACTACATACCCTAAAAGCTGACGTGGATTAGGCCACGCGTTTCGTCAAGCAGGATGATCTTGTATCCCCACGTCGTCGTTGCGTGTATGGAGCTCTGGTGCCTATGTCCCCAAATAACCTTCTAAAGTTATCTTGAGACATTTGAAGTTTGACTGAATTTACAGAGAACAGCATCAATATTTATGTCATGTGGGGCTCTACATATGTGAGGCGCCGCAGGGCGCGCGACATCCGCAGGGCAGCGGAGCGGGCCTCGGAGCGCGAGGCGATGGCGCGCGGTGCAGCGGCCGCGATTACCGCGGACGCGGTTGGCAGGTCCGGCTCTAGTGGCTAGAAGATTAGGCCCCAAAATTAGGAGTTTATTTCCTAAGTTAGTTGGCCAAGTGGCCTTTATATTCCCTGTACTTGGATTATGAAGAATCAATCAAGAATTACCAATCTAATCTCCTCCCTATCTCTTGTAAGCCACCGGCAGAGGGGCATAACCTCGCGGTGAAGGTCTGGAGCGCGACTACGAGCTACGTAGTCGCGGTCCGCCATTGTTGAGCGTTTAGGCGCTTGACAACCTGGTATCGGTGTCTCGTCGATCCAAGTCTTCATCCTCCACTGCCCCTCCGGCCACCACCACAGCAGCCGCCTGCCCCTCCTCTCCCACCACCAGCCTTCCACCATCCCCTGTTTCCTTCGTCGCCTCGACTGCCGGCGACATGGGTGACAACGACGACCTCCGGACCGCCATCGACGCCCTCACCAAGAATGTGGCGCTCATGCAGGCGTCCATTCAGGCCAACGCCAAGGCCATCGCCGACCTCACCACCTCCACCTCCTCGTCCGCCTCAGGACCTCGACAGCACTCCGGCGAACACACCCAGGACCGACCCCCGAAGCACTGGCAGCCGGAATTTCCGCGTTATGACGGCAAGACTGATCCGCTCATCTTCATCAACAAATGCGAATCTTTCTTCCTGCAGCAGTGCATCATGCCCGAGGAACGCGTCTGGATGGCCTCGTACAACCTCAACGACATCGCCCAATTGTGGTATATGCAGGTGCAGGAGGACGAGGGCACCCCGACTTGGGCGCGCTTCAAGGATCTCCTCAACCTGCGGTTCGGGCCCCCGCTCCGGTCGGCGCCGCTCTTCGAGCTCTCGGCCTGTCGTCGTACCGGAACGGTGACTGAGTACCAGGACCAGTGGCAGGCGCTGCTCCCCCGCGCCGGTAGGCTGGACGAGGCCCAGCGCATCCAGCTCTTCACGGGCGGTCTTCTTCCGCCACTCAGCCTGCAGGTCCAGATGCAAAACCCCCAAAGTCTCGCGTCCGCCATGAGCCTGGCTCGGCAGTTTGAGCTGATGGCCGAGTACACGACTGTCCTGGCTCCTGCCGCGCCGGCCAGGGCCCCCGCTCGCGGGCTGCTGGGCGCGCCGCCACCTCGGCTGGCCCTCCCGGCGCCGCCACCAACAGCCGAGCGCGCTCCGGTGGCCGCAAACCCGGGGGACGGCCGCCAGGCCAAGCGGCTATCCAAGGAGGAGCAAGCGGAGCGACGCCGATTGGGCCTCTGCTACAACTGCAATGAACCCTACAGCAGAGGCCACAACCGCGTCTGCCGCCGCATCTTCCATATCGCCGGCGTGGAACTCGACGACGACGACAGCGCAGCCGCCGATGAGCCGGCAGCGGAATCACCCGTCTTCTCTCTGCACGCCGTTGTCGGCGTTCCCAGCGGCAGCACGCTGCAGATCATCATCGCCTTGGGCAGTGCCCCGCTCGTCGCCCTCATCGACAGTGGGTCGACCCACAACTTCATCTCCGCCGGGGCCGCGACGCGCACCGGGCTCATGGTGGAGCCCCGTCCTCGTCTCACCGCGGTCGTGGCCAATGGAGAAAGGATCTCGTGCCCCGGCGTGATCCGTGTTGCGCCCATCTCCATCGATGACACTAACTTCAACATCAACTTGTTTGTCATGCCGCTTGCAGGTTTTGATGTCGTGCTCGGTACCCAGTGGTTGGCCACACTTGGGCCGATCGTCTGGGACTTCGCCGCGCCTTCCATGGCGTTCCAGCTCCATGGGCGCAGGCTCTGCTGGTCCGGCGTGGCGTCCGCACCTATGCCGCGGCTCCACTCCACCGTGCCCAGCGCGCCTCTCCTCGATGAGCTACTGGCCACGGGGCTGCCTCCGCCACGTGCCCGCGACCACGCCATCACCCTCAAGCCTGACACAGCGCCTGTGGTGGTCCGGCCGTACAGGTACCCGGCGGCGCACAAGGACGAGCTGGAACGGCAATGCGCCGCCATGATCAAGCAGGGCATTGTCCGCCGCAGCGACTCGGCGTTCTCGTCCCCAGTGCTACTCGTCAAGAAGGCCGACGGCTCCTGCGGTTTTGCGTCAACTACCGCGCCTTGAACGCCCTCACCGTCAAGGACGCGTTCCCTATCCCCGTCGTCGACGAGCTGCTGGACGAGCTTCAGGGTGCGCGCTTCTTCACCAAGCTTGACCTGCGGTCAGGCTATCACCAGGTGCGGATGCGCCCGGAGGACGCCCACAAGACGGCCTTCCACACCCACGACGGCCTCTACGAGTTCTTGGTGATGCCGTTCGGGCTGTGCAACGCCCCGACAACCTTCCAAGCACTCATGAACGACGTCCTCCGCGCACACCTCCGCCGGTTCGTCCTCGTCTTTTTTGATGACATTCTAATTTACAGCAAGAGCTGGGCGGATCACCTGCGACACCTGCGCGCCGTTCTCACCATCCTTCGTCAGCACCACCTATTCGTCAAGCGATCCAAGTGCTCGTTTGGCGTCGACTCCGTCGGCTACCTCGGCCACATCATCTCGGCAGCCGGCGTGGCGATGGATCCAGCTAAGGTCCAGGCTATCTCTGCCTGGCCCCGGCCTCGCTCTGCGCGCGCGGTGCGCGGTTTCCTTGGCCTGGCGGGCTATTACAGGAAATTCGTGCACAATTACGGCACCATCGCCGCACCCCTCACCGCCCTACTGAAGAAGGATGGGTTCCTCTGGACCCCCGACGCCGAGGCGGCTTTCACTGCCCTCAAAGGCGCGGTCACGACGGCCCCCGTACTGGCTCTTCCCGACTTCACCAAGCCTTTCGTCGTGGAATGCGACGCGTCCACGTATGGCTTCGGGGCCGTACTCATCCAAGACGCGCACCCGCTAGCGTTCTTCAGTCGCCCGGTCGCGTCGCGCCATCGCTCCCTGGCGGCATATGAACGCGAGTTAATCGGCCTCGTCCTCGCTGTTCGGCATTGGCGGCCGTACTTGTGGGGGCGCCGATTCACCGTCAAGACAGACCACTACAGCCTCAAGTACCTCCTCGACCAGCGCCTCGCCACGATTCCCCAACACCACTGGGTTGGCAAACTGCTGGGCTTCGATTTCTCCGTCGAGTACAAGTCCGGCGCATCGAACATAGTGGCCGACGCTCTCTCTCGCCGCCACACCGAGGAGGACTCCACGGGCGCGCTACTCGCGGTCTCGGGCCCCCGGTTCGACTTCATCGGCCGCCTTCGTCATGCCCAGGCCACGGACCCGGGCCTGGTGGCCATTCACGACGAGATCAGCGCGGGTACGCGCGCCGCGCCCTGGGCCATCACCGATGGTCTGGTCACATATGACGGGCGCCTCTACATTCCGCCGGCTTCGATGCTTCTACATGAGATCGTGTCGGCCATCCACGACGCCGGACACGAGGGTGTCCAGCGCACTCTCCACCGCCTCCGTCGTGACTTCCATTTTCCACACATGGGTCGTTGTGTGCAGGATTTCGTCCAGGATTGTGCTACATGCCAGCGGTACAAATCTGAGCATCTTCACCCAGCCGGACTCCTACTGCCGCTGCCCGTTCCATCCACCGTTTGGGCGGACATTGGGCTCGACTTTGTCGAAGCTCTCCCGCGGGTAACCGGGAAGTCGGTGATCCTGTCCGTCGTCGACCGCTTCAGCAAATACTGCCATTTCATTCCCCTGGCACACCCCTACAACGCCGAGACCGTGGCGCAGGCGTTCTTCTCCGACATCGTACGCCTCCACGGCATGCCCCAGTCCGTGGTCTCCGACCGCGACCCCGTCTTTACCTCGATGTTCTGGCGCGAACTCATGCGCCTAATGGGGACCAAGCTGCACATGACGTCCGCTTTCCACCCTCAGTCCGACGGCCAGACGGAGGCGGCCAACCGCGTCATCGTCATGTACCTTCGCTGCTTCACCGGCGATCGACCACGCCAGTGGCTGAGGTGGCTTCCGTGGGCAGAGTACATCTACAACACAGCTTATCAGTCATCGCTCCGAGAGACGCCCTTCCGCGTCGTCTATGGCCGCGACCCACCGACGATCCGTTCTTACGAGCCGGGTGAAACCCGCGTCGCTGCCGTTGCACGCGACATGGAGGAGCGGGAGGCATTCTTGGCGGATGTCCGCTACCGTTTGGAGCAAGCTCAGCTCGTTCAGAAGCACCACTACGACCGCCACCATCGCCACGTGGCTTATCAGGTGGGCGATTGGGCTTGGCTGCGGCTCCGCCAGCGCACCATGTCTTCTCTTCACCAGGCGCCGACCGACAAGCTCAAGCCGCGCTACATCGGGCCCTATCGCATCATCGAGCTGATCAACGACGTCGCTGTGCGCCTCCAACTGCCGCCGCACGCTCGCATACATGATGTGTTCCATATCAGCGTCCTCAAGAAGTTCAGCGGCCAGCCTCCGTCCGCACCACCGCCCCTGCCTCCCATTCACCATGGCGTGGTGACTCCAGCTCCAGCTCGGGTGGAACGCGTGCGCACAGCCCGTGGGGTTCGCCAGTTGCTGGTACACTGGCATGGCGAGCCGCCGGAATCCGCTACCTGGGAAGACCTCGACGACTTCCGCACGCAATTTCCAGACTTCCAGCTCGAGGACGAGCTGCTTCTCGAGGAGGGGAGAGATGTCATGTGGGGCTCTACATACGTGAGGCGCCGCAGGGCGCGCGACATCCGCAGGGCAGCGGAGCGGGCCTCGGAGCGCGAGGCGATGGCGCGCGGTGCAGCGGCCGCGATTATCGCGGACGCAGTTGGCAGGTCCGGCTCTAGTGGCTAGGAGAAGATTAGGCCCCAAAATTAGGAGTTTGTTTCCTAAGTTAGTTGGCCAAGTGGCCTTTATATTCCCTGTACTTGGATTATGAAGAATCAATCAAGAATTACCAATCTAATCTCCTCCCTATCTCTTGTAAGCCACCGGCAGAGGGGCATAACCTCGCGGTGAAGGTCTGGAGCGCGACTACGAGCTACGTAGTCGCGGTCCGCCATTGTTGAGCGTTCAGGCGCTTGACAATTTATAACACCAAAATAAGCACACAATGAAAATATATTTGTGCCATAATAAATCTTGAGGCTCTTTTTTCTATATAGTTGGTCAAACTTAAAAAAGTTTGACTTGACAACTCTAGAAATTAATTTATTTGGGGGAAAAGGGAGTAGTTTCATTGCCACCCAAATAGGTCTTTCCTCCGTTGCATTCTACTTTGTCTTTGCCTGAGACACCAGTACCATTTTTGTGACAGTATTAGATTTTTTAAAAAAAAATACAAAAGTCACTGTAAAAAGATGGAATTGCAAGTAGTTAGACTGTAAGCATGTGTATCACAAACTTAACTAATTGGTCAGTGATAATAGCCTTACGTTACAGTTAGCGAGTTGACATCAGAACAAATAAAGAGTATACTTTTCATAGTTCAGGTAGCCACAGTTTGGTTTCAGCTAACATTTCTGCTTTCTGTGCATTTATCAATTGTCTGGTAAGAATAAAATCAGGTACTTAACTCCTATATACAGCACAGTTCAAGTAATTAAGGTACTTAACTCATATATATGGCAGAGTTTAAGCCTAAGTATAAATGACAGCGTTAAAAGGTTACCTTTTTCTTATTTTCCTTCTCCCCACCAAAAAGCTTGATCCCGCCAAAAACTAACCAGCCCACACAGTTAGGGTGGCTACCACAAACTGCATAATAGGTAAAACAAAGGTTATAAAAAAAACTTCATGTACCAGTTTAATAGTTATTGCAGAAGATAATAATGAACACAAAGGAAGCAATTCTCCATGTACCCATTTATGAGTTATGGCAAAAGATAATGAACAGTACTCTATACATTCTAAATTGTAAGTCATTTTGACCTTTTGAGGTACGTAGTTTTTACTGTGTATCTAGACATAATATATATCTAGGTGCATGCATGCAAAAACTATGTGCCTAGAAAGCCAGAACGACTTACAATTTGGAATTTGGAACAGAGGAAGTAAAAAAGGAAGCAAGTAAACAAAGCAAATTTTAAACACAATAATCAGGAAAAACTATATCAAATTTGCTTATGTCCATGTAGAAATAGTAATCAGAACAAAGCACAACTATTATTATGAAAAATTGCAAAATCCAAATTTGATCTGAAAAATAAAATTAGACAGCACATAAGCAACTCGATCAGAAGAAATTCTCACAAATAAAACCACAACATGTGGTAGGATAAAATACTCAACTGGACAGACATAACATTCAACAATGGCTGCAGAGAAAAGATGAAGTTTGGGGAGTAAACCAGTGAAAGAAAAACAGAACCTAGAAAAAAAAATACACACCAGGTCCAGTTTCATATCAGATTCTTCTTTCCAAGATAGACCAAGTAGGTCTTAATCAACTTTTTTTTACCTAAGTTGTCAACTTTAAGTGGTATTAAAATCATTAGATACTACCCCTCAAAAAAAAAAACTTAGGTACTAACCTGCACAGGCACACCTAGTTTTCAACATAGATTCAGTGCCTGCTGAGGCTGACATGACCTCACACATTAACCACTTAACCTAACCTCGTTGATTAGGCTGCATTCTGGCAAGGAATCAACCTAGCAACTAGACCAAACATTCAAGCATTGCCTTAAATATGAGGGGTACTCACGTGAGAATCCTTCCATCTCATAGGGCTCATCGGATCCTCCCACAGGTTCACCTTCCAAGAGTTCGGATTCGGAGTCCAATATTGATCTAAAGCACAAAGGACAAGCGAATCTATAAGGCAAGCAAAAAATAAATCAAAACCATGATGCCTCCTATAAACAACCCTAAACAACAGTCAAAGGGGATTCCTCCGTGTGCAACAGAACCGACCGCATTGGACCTAGGATAACCTGTCTGCAACCACGAACAGCTGATTCACAAACCAAGACACAGCCAGGAACCTGGCAAGCAGACCCAGGGACGGGTCCAATTCTACGAGCCAATTCAGACAACCGGCGAGTACGAATGTACGATTGCTAGCTCTGGATAGGGGAAAGGAGAAGATGCGCACGTATGTGCGTACCGGCGAGGCCTCGTCGACTGACAAGGCGAGCCAGTGGGGAGGAGGAGGACGACGAGGAGGCCGCCGCCGCAACCAGACGAGACGCCATCGCTTTCTCTGGTGTCTTCTTCGGCTTCGCTTTAACGCGGGGATGCTCTAAGCCGCGCGTCCTTTGTATCGGCTAAGCCCGTGGTGGCCGAAAATACCGAATTGTATATGTATAGTAGTTTTTTTTGTTCTTTTATATTGACATTCTTGTCTTTTTTGTTTTTTTGTGTAATTTGAGAATATTAAGTACGTGGCTTTAGCAAAGGAATATGATAATATTAATACAAGTGAGGTTTAGCTTATGTAGTATGTTTTTTTATTTGAAATTTTAAGTAAATTAATAGCATACAAACTTGTATCTTTCTTTTGGCTCGAGGATTGGTCAGCTTGACCATTTGCTTTAGAAGTAGAACTCATTGAAGGATTATATCTTTGGAGTGAGCGTTTACTTGGTAATGTTATTGAGATGATTCTAGTGATCTTGAGCATAGAGCTATATTCCCTTATATGGAGTGGTTGAAGATAAATAGAAATTTATTGTTTTGTGCATTGAAAAATTAATATTTGTAGGTAACTTGTTTTTATCTTTTTTATGGTGTTCATCGAAATAGAGGCAAACAATCTTTTTTAGGAAATAGAAAATATGTACAGTCATCGTTGAATCTGACTAATCAGTAAAATGTATCATTTAATTTTTTGTGTCCGTTAGTTGTATTTTCTATTTAAAAAATTGACATGTTTTTAAAAATTTTCTAGATTATCATTAGCTTTTGTTTGTAGGCACGATACTTTTAGCCTAGGGTGGAATTGACAGGATCCCGGCATCCTGGCCCTCTTCTGCCGAACATGGCGTCGTACCTCGCTCGCTAGAAGTAGTCCAACACCGGCGCCAATAGCCACGAGTAGGCCGCCGCGTTCAACAGTGCCTTCACCTGCGCCGCGTCCGACAACACGTCCGCCCCCATCCCGATGGCCTGCGGCTGTTGGCTCTCGCTGGAGTGCTTGGGATTGATGTCGCTTACCGAGTCACCGGCGTCAGATGCCGTGGCATCTCACCGGACCTTTTCTCCTCGCTGGAGCATGCGCTGGATGGCTGGATCCCTCGGCAGCAACCGGAGTCTGCATGGTATGGTGACGGTGCTAAGTTGGAAAGGAACAGGATCTGCGTGGTACGTGTGGTGCCTGAACGTGGGCCCAATTTCGGAACCAAACTAGGGGTCTAGGCCCCAATTTCAGCCCTTTGGAGTTCTGCCGCGTGCCGGATGTTGTAGTGACGTAGTGTTGCGTTGTCCCTCAGTTTCTAGTTCTCTTTTGTAAAACTACAGTGCTTTCTAAAGAGCTGAGTTTTTTTTTTTAAAAAAAAGGTTGTCGTACTATTTTTCAGCCTTCTATCACAACAATTTTCTTTCACCGGTTTTGGCCAGATCCAAAAGTAAATTATGAGCATCTCCAGGAGTTTTGTAAAATAATTGTCTATTTAGATTTTTTTAGTAAAAGGAAAAAAATCTCCGCCAAAAATTTGATAAAAGAGCTTCTTAATAAAAATAAAAAATTGACAAATATTCTCTCTAACTTGTAAGTTTCGCTTCCCATCCTATGTTTTTATCAGGAGATCGGAGTAAACTGGACGCAACTCCGTATCCGCTTCCCATCTTGTGTTTTCCTTGGGAGATCGGAGTAAATTGGACGCATGAGTAAATTAAGAAAAAATAAAGGGTTTCAGGTGAGAAAACGATAAATAATGTTAAAAGTGGTTTGGTTGGTTAGAAATAGTTTGGGTTTTCCAATGCAAAATCAGTTAGGAAGCAAATATATACAAGAATTGGAGAGGGAAATAAATTGAGGTTGCTACTTATTTTATTACCTAAATTTATTGATTTAGCAAGGTAATTATAGAAGGAGTTGCTCTAAGTGGGCTCGCAAGTCGCAAATCATCCAAATAGCATTTTTTCGACTCATGTAAATTATTGTGGGCCTGTGTAATTTTTACCTTTTTATTAAAAAAAACTTGCTTCTAAACGGGCCCTTAATGAACCGGATTTGCTGCTTGCCGGTCCCGAACCGGAGTACCGGGGACGGATCGTATACTAGTATACACGACCACCAATCAAGAGTGCGAGGAGAGAGGAACGCCACCAAAGAGAGGAAGGGGAAGATGGCGGCGTTGCGATCATCATTGAGGATGCTCAGCCGCGGCTCGTCCGTATCTTCAGCAGCCGCGTACATGGGGGGAAGAGGGATGGAGCTCAATCAAGTTCTCCGCCGCGTGGCGCCGCCGCCACACACCGCGGCCATCCGTAACTTTGAGGTGAGGATACATGATAATTTGGTAGGGCACTCATCGCTAATACAATAGTACTAAATTCATAAGGATTTTTTTCGTCCTTATTAAACCATGGGAGGTATTCCCAACACTTAATTTGTTATTACCTTGGACGTAATTTCTGATTTAATAACTTTGGTGTATATGTTATGTTGTTGATGGCTTGGCTATGTAAAATAGAACTTCATTTGTATAGTAGTGATATGGGTTTGCCACACTCAACTCATTTTTTGGGTGTCGAATTCTTGCTCGGTTAACACATTCAATCTTATCTCAACCTGGGATGAATTTGGGTTTACGTGGAGTGGGGGCATGCCTGCGTAGTTACACTTTTCTTGAGAGCTAGCTGCAGCTTCTTGGTTATTGCAGCTCGGCAGCTCCTGAAGTAACTTCTACTTGTAATATTTGTCATATATATATTTATTTGTTGAATTCAAGTTTTGAATGGTTTGATTACTAATAAATGTGCTGAACCTGAGTACTAACATTCATCTGATCTTTTTTATCTGTCCTTAAACTCCTTATTGACCTGCTTATTATATAAAAACTTCTTGAAATAAATCTAGTTAGATAAACATATTAGTGGTCAGGTTTTGGAAGTTTGACCTCAAGGATTCTAGAAGGTAAATAATGGATGGATATTTGTTCCTTGAGAAATAATATACTGTTACGCTGCAAGCTGACACTGGACTTACTGCTTTTTTACGTATATATAATGCATCACATGTGTTACATGTTCATGTACGCATTCTGTAAAATAGTTGATAGTAAGTTCTGATGTCCCCCATATTTCAGCCAACTGCTGAACTGGTATCCATTTAGTGCACGTTTGGTTACTTCCAAATACTTCTAGGCACATCAATACAGGCATACAGCTGAGACCTCACTAGGAAAAAAATTGGCTCACCCGATCCACATGTTTGCTTGCTTTGCAATCATCAGGCAGCCCTAGTGACTCACATGAGGTGTTTGTATTTCTTGTATGTTGTACAGACGGTGTTTTGTCTACCTGTGTGATGTTTGTTTTGGTTTTATGTGTCCACTGTCCAGCACATCTTATTTAGTCTCTTAGTGAGTTATAGAATGGCTCTTCCTTTGCTACATATTTTTAGAACATTGTACTCCACTTAATATACTCAGTTGTTCACTACTGAAGACTTGAGTTGTTAGAGCTTGGGGGATGGCGTAGCTTGTAGCTATGGGAGGTGGTTGGCCAGGGTTTGTAGCCCCAGCGGTGAGGTGGTGCCATGCCGTGCGACGGCACCGAACAGAAGGGATGGTGGTGAGGGCGAGGGGAACGTAGGAGAGCGGGAGAGATTATCTCAATCTCCAGCTTGATTATTATAAAACAAAAGGTTTAGGCTTTATAGCCTCAGATCCTAACAAACTCAATCTCATTCTAACCCAAATAAACTCCAAACTAATACAGAATAGCAAACGCTTCAACCACAATTTCTCTTCCCCCTCCGCTGATACATGTTGCTGACCATAACATGAGTAGTTGAGTTTGTTGTTATTCTCTGTTCTTCAATTGACATTTTTTTTTGTGACAGAAAACTGTGAGGGAGTTCCCCACGGAGAAATCATTTCCTTACAGATTACATCTATCTTGACCTTTTGCAAATTACATCTAGTTATGTTGTTTTCGGTGCATCCTTACCTTTGTACACAGATTACATCTATCTTGACCTTTTGCAAATTACATCTAGTTATGTTGTTTTCGGTGCATCCTTACCTTTGTAGTCCTTCTGGATTCGCTGTGCTTGACAATTGCTTGTGAGAATTCCATCAATAGGCATGTGAGTTGAGTTGTGTCTGCTACTTTAAGGGGTAACAGTAACTTGGTGATCGCCCTGATGTCATTGTTTGAAGTTGTTATATTTTCAATCTCACATCATTGACCACCCCCATGAACAAAGGAACAACCTGCCTTCTCCATTTTCCCTTGGTTTTACGAAGTTTTGCTTGGCAATCATGTGACGCACATATCTTTATTGAACACAACTTCTATTTTATCTCGCATTATGAGATAAGCTGCAGCATAAAACTTGAGGAGTAGATGCAAATATTCTGTTTTTTTTTTCACTTACTTGTTATATACTTGGATTAGTCTTTTGAACTTCTATTAATCAGAGTACTTGTTGCAGGGCTGTCGGCGTTTCTCGACTGAGTTTGAGGAGTCGGCAGACAAAGCTGAGAGTTGTAAGCGCACGTGGTGGCAAAGGTGAGCTCACAAGAATGCTGTAGAACCACAGTTTCAGCTTTGAGTTTCTTTATTTGCATATGCAGGTAATTTCTTTGTTGCTGTTGATTGATGTTACATAGATTGTGATGCAAACTCACCAAAATTTCTTTGTTCCTTAATGGTACACCTCTTTGAGTATGTTCATGTACTTGTAATGCGAACTCACCAAAATTTTCTAGACCTATGGTTTTTAAGTCAACTTTACTAATACCTTCATGTTTGTACATAAAAGTGGCTACATTGAAAAAAAGAGTACCACACCAGGTATTAAAAAATGTAACATGATATTGTACCCTGTACTTTGACTTCTCTTCAAAAATTGAAATTATCAATTAATTTTACGAAGTTTACAACTCCATACAACACTTATTTTAAGGGCAGCATTGATTATTTCATCATATTCCTTACTATTTTGAACAAGTTGAATGCCCCTCCTTTTCAACAGGGTTAAATACCGTATGGAAAATGTTGATCAAGAAGAGAGAAGGAGAATTCACTTTGCGTATTCAGTGTTCGCTTTGGGGACACCGGCTGCCCTCTTCATCCGAGGATTCTTTCGAGGATGAAGACACCGACGGGATCATCAAATAACCAGGCTGGGGTTGCACTTCTGTGGTTTCCTGGTCGGTTCTATTTATCCTAGTATCTCCTTTTGTGGAGTAAATATAGGTTGGCAAACATCTTAAGCTATCAGAATTGTCTTGTGCCCTGTCGAGTTGAGTCATTCTTGTGCAATATTTATGGTCGGTTGTATTGTAGTTGTGTAGCACTCCTAAGTGCTCGTTTGGTTATTGTCCAGCGTGAAACACTTGTGCTATCAGGGACACGTTTGTCTGTTACGACTTAAAGCCAAGCAAGGACTAATAATGTGCGTGTCTGAATCTTCTCTTGAAGGAAGGAGCTGGTTTGCCCGGTTTGGTTACAAAACCAAGCGAGACAGCACCTGCATTTGTGGGTTCTTGTTTCTGACTACGGTACCATGACAAGAGCCAGTATTTCATCATTTGGGATTTGGGAAGTGACATGTTATCTTGTGGGGTTCTGATCTCATCAGAGTTCATAAAAGGAGTCAGTTCTCGCTCACGTGCACCGCATTGGCCTGCCAAAGCAAGCAATATATGCACTGTTGAGGAATTTGCAAAGCTAGCGCGGTACGCACGCTGCTCCTCAACAACCTGTACCAAGTCTACCACGGCCCGTCCTTTGCCGCGGGCTTCTACAGTGCGTCTCCCTGCGACGCCTTCCTCTTTGCCGTCTACATCGTCAGCACGAACAGCGGCGGCGGCTGCATGCATGGTGCTGCACTGCTGCAGATGGTCGGGATGGCCCAGGTCGTGTGTGAACCCCAGCCCCGATGACGTATTGATCAATCTGGCTCCTCCCCGGTCGCTGCAATACCTGAGGTTTGAGGCCGATGGATGTCACCCGAGGCTGTACGAGTGGCTGGACTGGCAGGGTGGTTGGGCACTATGCAGGACGTCCTGAAACTTGATGCAGGGGACTGTGGCTACCCAACTGTCTGTGGGCAGTATGGTTTATGCAGCAACGGGCAGTGCTCTTTTCCATCAAAGGATCGGAGGCTCCAACTTTGGCCTACTTCCGCCCAGTTGACAACCAAAGGATCAATCTTGGCTGCATGCCTGTGACTCCACTTTCATGCCAAACTATGCAGGATCGCAGACCTTTAGTCTTTAGCGGCGGAGGCGGCCAGCGGGGGAGGGGAAGGAGGAGGTCACTGTGGGTGGCGGTGGCCCGTCGGAAGGAGGAAGAAAGGAGACGTGAGGAAATAAATTGAGTGTCCTGGGCAGCCAAAATACTCGAGTGTTCTATAGACATATTCTTGTTTTAATATTGAAAGTCAATACGAGAAATGCAATACATTTGAACGTTAGATTTCATGCTCGATCTTTGTTGGTGTAGAATTCATGATCATGGTTTTTTTATATAGTAACGGTAGCGAATTTTTAAATTAGGTCATGGTGAGATCTTAATTGAACACTGCATGAACTTAAGACGCAGTCGCACATGCCATTGAAAATTCAGATTAAATAATCTGTAGCAGTGGATGTGAGAAATATTGTCAGTTCATTGGACTGCACATTAAGATACTCCATCCGTCCCAAAATAAGTGCTCCCAATGAGTTAAATTTTTTTTAAACTTTGACCAAATATATACAAAAAATATTAATATTTATAATACATAATTAGAATCATTAAATATATCATTGAAATTATTTTTATAATAAACTTATTTGGATATACAAATCTTGCTAATATGTTCTATAAACATAGTCAAACTTAAGAAAGTTTGACTAAGACGAATACCAAAGCAATACTTATTTTGGGACAGAGGGAGTAGATTGCAAGTAAATAGGGTGCGGAAGTTCCATTTGTCTCCAAATCTCTTCGTTCATGCCTTCAGCATGCATTTGCACGGTAGTTAAAAAGTGGAATTATTGGCAGGCTTAGGCATTTGCTACTTTGGATATCATATGATCCTATCTCAGTGTCTCCCAAGCAACTTGTCATTTGCTCTGCAATTTTATCTAGATGTATCTCTTATGCTCATGGCAGCATAGGAGATGCATTGATCATGCCTTTGTATGGCGGGTAGCATAGATGACCAAATGGGCCAGGCCTGCTGGGCCGACACGGGCATGACACTAAAAACACGGCCCGAACATGGCATGGCTTGAGGTCCATAGTGTCAGTGCTGGCACGGGCACGGGCACGGCACGAATTTTGGACCGGCACAATATGGCCTGATAATTTCTAGCCATTGATGACTCTAGGGTTTCCAGCCGTTGGATTGAACTATATAAGCACCTCCCGAAACCCTAACTTCCTATTTCCTCGTACTCCCTGTGGCACGATTCAGGGACCACGGTGGCACGGCACGGCAGCGTTGCCGTGCCAAACCATGCTAGGGCGGGGCTAGTGCCGTGCCACCCGTTTGGCCATGTATAGTGGGTAGCAGAAATATGGCTCCTTTTGGCGAAGTCTTTAGTGCTATCAGGTGCTGAATCTTTACCTCGTTTTCATCATTATCCATTGATTTGGCCAGTGTGTCTCCTGATACAATCTGCTTGTGCCAGATAGAAGGCTTTGTACCACCATCCATGGGCAATTGTAGCGGCGCTTGATTTCCATAAGGCCTCGTTCGTTTACGGCATTACGAGGCCAGGAATCAATCCGGGTAGTGAAAGCTTATATAAATTAAAGTAACCAATCCGGCTAGGAATTCTTCCTAGGGCACGTTCCCGGTGAAATGAACGTGGCCTAAATGGATTAACAGTCAATCGATACTGTTCAATTGCTGTTATGCTGATGGATTTGATCTGAAGTGCTTAGATTAGGAGCCAATGCCTTGGCTTGTATTGGTGCCGTAAAATGTTGAGTAAACAAGGGTTCTCTGAAGTTTCTTGTGAACTGCGAGGACCGAAAAGCACACTGTGATTTGATTATTCTTGCTACGCCACGATGATCACTGTACTCCTATCTGGAACTGGGAAGTGACATATTACGCCATTGTGGAGGTTCAGATTTCAGAGTTCAGAAAGGCTTGAGCAGCGGATTTACTATGCTTAGTTAAACCGGGTACTATATATGGTTAGGCTTCAAATTTATTTTTGAAGACATGAAAAAATCGCGACTCATCATGTAGTTATTAACTGAACGCCGGCTGAATTCTCCTTCCGCCTCCGCGTTGCTCTGAGCGCGACGCCGGTCTTCCAGAGGAGCGCAAGGATGGTGGCGGCAGGGAGCTTCCCTCTCCCTTTCTCTCCCAGCGTTGGCTCCCGAGCTCGGGGGGGGGGGGGGGGGGGGGGGGGGGGTAGGGGTTTGCAGGGGGCCTGGCACCCGCTGACCTGCTACTAGTCCTCTATCATATAGTTATGTATGTATATTGTTTGTTTGGCTCTTCCCATTCTTCCAAACAACAAGTGTATAGTGTGTGTTTGGGGCCCAATAAGAAGCAGCCCATGTAATTGTTGCTGCTCCCTTCATCGGTTCTGAATACGAAGCAGCCTTCCTGGCTTCCTTCGTTTCTCGCGCTGTTCAATTGTTCATCTTCTCTTCTGCTTCGCCAGTTCGCGGACTTCGGTGCTTCGCCACGTTGGTACTGTCGGAGTGAGAGGCCGGATGTAAGACGCTGCGCTGTGCCACCGTGACCGCGGCGGTCACCGCTGTCCCAAATTGACACCGCTGGGCGCCGGCTGCCGACCTGCCATCCAAATTGCCTTCTGTAGGTGTCGGTCAGGTGATCAGGCCACCAGAAGCAGCAGGTAATCCATAATCCATAATCATATAGTGGTATTCTTTTATCTAGTAAATAACAGTAACTAGTGTTTTTTATCAAATTGCTCTTACTAGTACTCGTAGAGCTAAATTTACGATAATAGATATGTAATTTCTCTTTTGGTTAAGATTTGTGAAACATATACTACTATTATGATACAATTTGGTATAGTCTACTAGTTTAGTTTTATACGTGGCCCCATGGCCCCCCCTTACTCAATTCCTGGCTCCGCCCCTGGCGGCCGGCAGTACGCGGCGCAAGTCCGGCGGCTAGAGGGCAGATCAGGTGCTCCTTCGTCGGATCCGGCACTCCTGCGGCTGGATCTGGCAGGCCCGTGGTGGTCGGCTCTCTCTGGTCATGTCTGGACGGGCACTGGTCGAGCTCATGGTGACGGCTCCGACCTAGGGCGCCGGGAAAGGCATCGAGGTGGCTGGGGGCTGTGTGCGAAAGGTGCTCAGGCCGTGGTATGTCCTTCATGGTTGGGGCCGGCACCCCCTTGCGGGTTTCGGCGTCTTCCTTGCTCGGTTCCGATGATGTGGTCTCGCTCAGATTCACGGAGGGCCGGGGAACGAGTGTACAGATGGCGGCAGTTTGGTTGCGGAGGCTGCTGGAGCGCGGCATGGTTGACGTGGGGCTGGCTCCAGTAGTGTTGGGATGTTGGTGGGCTGGGCGACTGGGGCTTCTTCTGATCCTGGCCTTCTTCTCCCAACCATCTGCCTTCCCCGATCTCGGGCTGGCTTCTGTGGCGAAGTTCGTCGGATTTTGCTTGCCACTAGACGGCTTTACCGGTTCGGCGGGAGGCGGACTATCTGACGGGCTTCTCTCGGCGCTTCTCCTGTGGGGCTGCTACTGAGCTATCGCCGCACCCTGAGCCCGTTCGCTTCGCTGAAAAGTCATGGCTGAAAGTACTCTTCGCTGATTTGTTGTGAGAGAAAAACACTGTTTCGGTTGAAAAAACAAGCTGAAAAGTACGAATTATAAGACAAGCGAACAGGGCCCTTGTCTCCATGGCAGGTTTGGGACTCTGGCTGTGACGGTGTGGAGGTGTTTGAGGTCGAGGCGAATGCTTGGACGATGATGTCTACAGACACCGTTCCCTTCTTGGAGGCGTCATTTCCTGCCTTTCTTCCTACCGTACTAGATGTTGCAGGTGAAGACCTTCCCTTGGCGGGCTACCTTGTCGGCGCTTTTAGCATCATTTGCTCCTTGGAGGCATGGCTAGGCTTTCCAGTTCCGCAGTTGCTCGTTGCCGTCTGGCCATGGTGGTGCTCCAAGCTGTTCTGTTTGGTGTTGTCCGGCAGGTCATCACGTTTCTTCAATCCTTGTTAGTTGTTAGTCAGGTCGATTTAACCCAGTTGGAGCAAGTAGTGGCGTAAGTTGTGGTAGTTATTCAGTTGTTGTACCAAAGTTGTGTAGGATGAGTGGAACACTCTCCTCAGTTGTATAATTTTTGAGTTCAGTTTCTATTAGAAAACTAGATGGGCTTTTGCTTTTTTTTTTCTTCGTACAGTTGAAATCGCGGCATAGCTTTTGCGGTCCTTCCTAGAGAAATCGCGACTGCAAGTCAAGCCCCCGACACAGCGATAATAATTACAAAATGGTGGTCACTCACGCATGTAACTTGTATAGTTTTTCTCCATGTCCGGTTGGCCGATCAGCTCCTTCCCCTCCTCCTCGTCCCTGTCGTCATCGTCGTCGTCGTCATCGTCGAGGAGCTTGAGATACTCGTCGATCTCAGGGACGAAGCCGTCAGGCGGCGGCCACTTCCTGGCGAGCCTAGCGAGACGCTTTTTCCACTCGTTGTCGGGGTTGTACCTATGGAGCTTCCCCGCCCTGCGGTACTCTTCCTCCACCTCGTCCTCCGTCATGGCGATGTACGCATCGACGTCCGCCATCGCCAGCCACACGAACAAACGCACCTCCGTCACCCTCCTGCGCTCCCACGGCGTCAGCTCCTGCATCCTCTTCCCCGGGGGAGCCGAGCTGCTGCGGCGGCACTCAGTCTTGTTCGCACCGGCGGCCCCGCTCGCCCTTCCATGGCTTCATTGCCAATCGATCCTTTTCTGATGATCTCCCTCCCTGCGGACCAAGCAGAGACCAGCAATAAAATCCAAGGCTGTTGCGGGAGGATCAATCCCCGTAGAACTCAGTTTGATTTATAGATCAATTCCTACGCGTCTGGCCTTCTCCGACTCAAAACATGGAAACGACGCTTTAATTCGTTTCCGAGTCTGCCCGGCCGTGATCGAGACAGAATCGGAACCTAAATGCCAGACCGGGACAAAATCCTTTTTCACGTCACGCACAGCGATTTCCCTCTCCAGTCACCGTATCAGGTAGCAGGCTGCATGATAATGGTTCTATACTAAGTTCTAATCAGACATTAACGAAAGAGTGTACTCTTAACTAAAACAAGTTCTGTTTGAACGTGCAGCTCAGAGCTCAGAGCTGTTCAGTCCAGTGACTGCTCTCCGCCCCCATCCCACTCCCAGATTGAGGCGAGCCATGGGGAGGCACGGCTTCATCAAGGTCAGCACTCAGCAGACAGCACTTCTCCATGCTCATTCTTCAGTTCTCTCCTCTGCAAAATAAGACAACGGATGTAAGCATTTTGCCATGTTTTATCAACGAGCAGATAACAAATGACATATAGAGAGTCATAACAGATGGTCTTAGCTCCTCTTCGCATTGGTCTATTCAGCCTCTTAGGTGTTGCCAAAGTCGCTTGGTTCTTCATAGCGGATACTTTACTGCTCTCGCTCTTCTTTGACGGATGCTTTGCTATCGTTGTTGCTCGAACAGATACTTTATCGCCGATGTCGCTTCAGGCTCTCCCCTCATGTAGATTTGTTGTTGAGTGTGTGATGGCCCCCTCTTGCGGATACTTTGCCGCGCTATCTCTGGCGGATGCTTTGTCGTCATACTAATGGAGGTTCTTGTAGAAGAATAGGAGCCAACAGTCTATCGTGTTGATCTCTGAGTCATACATATACAGGTTACAGAGGTACGCGCAAGGCGCGCACGAGAGCAGATCGTGGGCGACGCCATGGCCAACCACACGTCCAAGCTAGCTGTAACTACCATGGTCTAAGCCTATAGTGTACAAGTCCTCAACAGTTCTTACTCGGGCGGATACTTTGCCGCCGTGATGGTCGCTTGGGCGGATACTTTGCCGCCGTTGTCTCGTCTCTTCTTGGTGGATGTTTTGCCACTGTGGCCTCACCTTCTACATTGGCAGCCTTGCGTTGGTGTATTTTCCTTGTAGGTTCAGTCGATTAGGTTTGTGGTGGGGGCCTCTCTCTACCATCTTTCTTTGTGTTCTGTTGTTGTTTGGGTTTCTAACCGCTTCTATGTAGTTTTGTACCTGCACTATGGGATCTCCCAAGATCATATAGATGCGTTGTGTATGCTGTTCTCTCGGCCTCTTTCTTCTTAATGAAAAACGCGTGAAGTCGTGGTCGTGAAAAGAAAAAAAAACAGATGGTCTTACTAGCTGACAACCTATCAGCCAATGAAGTTAAATACACCATTGTTCTTCCAAGTTTCTTCCTACATTTGCCATTGCCTTCCTCTTGAATTTTCCACTCGACTGTTTTGATTTTCTTCTTGATTCCAGCCTTTTCACTCATGTACTGCTGTAGGAGTAAGAATAGAGCCGTCTTTCACTGGCCCTTAGGCAAGCAAGACAACAAGAGCATAGTAATCTACTTTTTTTAATTATTATAACGATTAAAATAGATATTACTACTAATGAGAGTTAACTTTGCAGCATATGTTTAGTTCATAAAAGATAACGATAACAAAAAAACTAAAAGAATGGTAAAGTTATATGATTACCTCAAATAAAACTCTATCACGTAACTGTAACATGGAATGATGGAAATTTAGAACCAGACTAACCTGATCAGAACAAAACTTGCGAAGTGCCGAAGTCATAGACGATGCCCTTACTAGCATGCATGCATATATGCAGCATGATGTATGCAGTCACGCAAGCTAATAACACAATTACTTTGAAAAATTATTCAGGGCAAGGGACGAGTGCCTACTACGGTCTTGACAATGCTTCACTGATGCTTCTATGTAGTCCGGACGATCAGCATCAACTATTTATAGTAGACAACAAGAGCTTCTACTAGAAAATAAGTATTAAAATGAGTCCATCAAGATTGAAACAATTTCAAGCTAGGCACCGTAAGATAAAATATGATTTTTTTTTAAAAAAAGTGAAGCTAGTTTCATAATTTTTCGAGCTAATACAAATTTTCTCTGATGAAACCATGTTTTAGGATTTTTGATTGCATTATTTTTCATGTAAAAATATATTGTGATAAATTTGTGATTTTTTATATTTTTTATATTTTTTTATAAAAATATTTTCTAGTTCGGTTTACCTCCTTGAACTTCAAACTTGGTTCAATTTATCTCTTCTGACATAACGTCACATCAGAAAGATCACTGTGAAAATTTTTATAGATGCAAAAGTGAAAATTTTTATAGATGCAAAAGTGAACTGTTTTTAAAGTTGAGGGAGCTTAGAAAATTAGTTTTTTTTAGCAAGGGAGCTTAGAAAATTAGTTTTCTAGTAGCTAGGGAAGAAAATCAAAAGAACGCAAGTGATAAATTGGACTTTTTGGGGTTCTTCGACCCAATTAAATGGCCCACATGCATCCCACTCGCGGCCCATTAAAGCAGCTACGGACCTACGGTCGGTCGAGTGGAATCCACTCGTGCCTTCCTTCCGTGGGCCGTGGGCGCCGCCGCAACTCGCCTCCTCCCGGCTCCAGTCCTCCTCAGAGTCCTCCCCGGCGGAGCCGCCGTTCGTGACGCCGTAGATTTTTGCCGCTGCCGCTACAGCTGCGGCTGCTGCTGCTGCAGGGTACACCTGCGTGGCACTGTTGCTGCCGGCAGTCGCAGCCGCAGCGGCGGCACCGAACAGCAACGACGGAGCGTGCAGCAAATGGTAGGGGGGGCAATTTTGTTTTTTATTGAAAAAGTGATCTGGTAGCTTTTTTTTTTTTTGGTGAAAAGTAATCTCGTAACTGGCATATCAATTGACTATAAGCTGGTGCGTGCATGCGGGAGGAGAAACTTGGCTGGAGCATGCATCAAATGGTGCTTGCATGTGCATGGGTGGGCTTTTCATGCTGGGCTGCTACGGTGCTATAAGTATTTTAAGTCCAGAAACCTGAGAAACTCAATAGGCCATGGAAAATTATCTGAGCCAAGGGGGGGCCGGAGCCCAGTTTCGCCCTCACTGGGCTCCGTCCCTGCCGAACAGGCCCGCCCTCCACACCCCCGCCGCCGTGGAAGCAGCGGCGGATCCAGCAATCAAACCACGTGGGCCAGCTAGGAGACACTTATAAGCTACAGTAAAATTTTACTAGCTTCATCAAAACCTGTGTGGCCAGGTGGCCCCCACAGGTTTAGCCTGCATCCGCCACTGCGTGGAAGCCGGACGCGGCTGAGACGACACCCTCCCTGTATCCGTGCCTACCACTACCAGTTGGTTAAGTGGTGGGATGAAGTGGTCATGTGGTGTTGGCGTGTTTCTCCTGGTAGGGTCGGCTGAATTTTCCTGTCATACGTGCTTCCAGATGAATCCTAACAGCTAAACTTGTCAATGGTTGATGTCGTGTTTGCAGTTCAGCTGTCTCCAGTTCTCCATATTTGTGCTGCATTTGAGAAAGGAGTATTTGTGTAATGAACCAACTGGGTGCAAAGCAAAGGCGGACGTGATGAATTACAGTCATTTTCTTATGATCCAAACCAGGTGGATGAAGGTATGCAGAGCCAGGGGGGTCCTCCCCACTTCGATTCGCTTGTGGTAAGGGTGCTGCTTGATCCCTTCTGGTGCAGGGGAGCTTAGTTATGGGCAAAAATTGGTCAATGTTCAGATGGATAGTACCACTTGCAGTGAGAACACCATGAAGGTTTTTTTGAAATATTGAGTGGATTGGGAGGTGAATTGTATCCGTCTTGTGGCATATAGAACATTGAATTATCTTGATCTCAGATATCTGCATGGGTTGGATCAATTCATCATTGTGACACTATGAACTGCTGAATGTTGCTGTCAGATGTGCTTCTACATGAATCCTAACATAGCAAGCAATTCATATCAGCTAAACATGTTCAACCCCAGGCTCGTGGCAATATCAAGGAATGGAAAGTAGTAGCAGGCTAGCAGCCTCCTCATATAATTCTATCGGCTCTACCCAGAAGGGAAGTGAAGACAAGCTACAATTCCTGGTGTCAGACAAGTGACACAGTATGATGACTAGCAACTGGGCATCTCAAAATAGAAGTGCACACCGGAGGAATGAAAATGTATATGGTTTCTTAGGAAGTATGATTAAGCAAGAATTTCTCTGTTCAGGTAGCATTTTTATCTAGAGATGAAACATAATACATAATACTATCACAACTTCATGCATCAATTACCTTTCTGCCTGCTTATATTTTCCTACTGCTCATCTGTTGCGCATGGTTTCTTTTGCAAATCCTTTATTTTTAAAAATCCCATGCAACGAAATAGTAATCCAAGCCTGTAGCTATAATACCAGCTACAAGTATACTCTCTAAATTTGTGCAATACTCAGTTACATTCTTTAGTGAATAGTGATGAACCACACCTCATGCATAGGACTACCACTCTTTCTTGAAAAAACAGGACCGCAAAGCCTAACACTAACAAAGATATTACCTAGTCTATGTTTGTTTCTGTCATTCTTTGGTAGAATATATATAATAACATCAATATTACACTTCTTCTCAGGATCTTCTTCATTTGGTATTAAAAAACATTATGGTATTTTGATGTTTTTGAGAAATCTAGTACATCAGAATATATTATTATGTGCAACAGAAACATCGTTATTCTGTGCATACAAATATTCTCTGCGATCTTTGCTTAGATTTTCCATGTTCACCTGGGACCTGACAGATGTGAGGCCAGAAGCGGAGCTGATGAAGCCAATTTCCTATCATTGGCAAGGTTGTTTGGAACCATAGCTACAAAGTTGAATTCTATATTAGTTTCCACATTCACTGTACCTTCCAGTACTTTGACAACAACTGACATTTGAGGCCTCTTGTTGTAATCAATCTGCAAACACCACATGGCGAGCTTCATTATCTGAATCACTTCTTCCTTGTGAATTTGCATTTCGTCACTATGCATATCAATCAGATCTTCCAACTGATCGTTCCTTGCCTTTTCCTGCAATATGCTAATGAGATGAACACTTTCTTGAGGCTGAGAATAATCAAGATTCTTTCTCCCACTGATAATTTCCATGACTACTACCCCAAAGCTGTATATGTCAACTTTCTCAGTGATTTGTGATGTCAACCACTCAGGAGCTAAGTATCCAGGAGTGCCTCTCATTCTCGTAATCACTTGGCTCTTATCCCTGTCAATCATCTTAGATAGCCCGAAATCAGAAAGCTTTGCGCTGAAGTTGTCATCTAAGAGGATATTTTGTGGTTTGATATCCAAATGAGCAATTCGCTGCCTGCACTCTTCATGAAGATAAGCTAGGCCCTTGGCGATATCGGTGATAATCCTGCATCGTGCATGCCAATCAAGAGACATACTTGCATCTTGGGAATAGATCCATCTGTCCAATGATCCTTGGGACATATATTCATATACTAGGAGTCTATGAGATTTCTCTGCACAAAAGCCAATCAATGTCACCAGATTTATATGATGAATGTTTCCAATTGTCTCAACTTCTGCCAAGAATTCCCTCCTTCCTTGACCAGCTCGATCCAGCTGTTTTACTGCGACTCTCTGCTCGCCTACCTGCCCCTCATAAACAGATCCAAATCCTCCTTTCCCAATCATTTTGCTGAATTACTCGGTTGCTACTTTCAACTGCTCAAATGTGAACCTAGTAGTCATACCTGGCACTTCTCGAAAATCATCCTCATCATCTCTACTCTGACATCGCCTGCGGAGAACCGCCAAGGTAATGATGATCGCAGCTAGTAAAGAAATGACCCCTGCAAGTGTGGATCCAACAATCGCACCTGCACCAATCCTTCCCTTTCTTGTGGGTGTGGACCTACTCACTGTTCCATTCGGATTCGAGGGACCAGGAATAGGAGGAGGAGACCTTGTGACCTGCACCTTAAGGTATGCAGAAGAACTATAGCGAGTTTCTTGCCACTGATTTACTTGCAACGAAAAGACTTGTGTTGGCAGGTAACAGGAGCCTTGAGAGGTGTCGTTACCACCATACTGAAAGAATGCAGCCTTGCAGGAGCAATTCTGCAAGCAGGCCTTCTTGCAACTTTCTTCATCAGTCATCTGAGGCAGTGCCAGTGCGGCCCTTGTATCTATATAATTGAAGTAAGAAACATTACTCAGAGCAAGGAGCCGGTGGTCTTGCATCGAGGCACAATAAATTGGAGTCAAGGGCACACAGCCTAGGTTGATCCTGCGGTCATCAATCTGCTTGAAGTATGTAGCGGTGCCGTCAGTTGGGCATGTACACTGGTCACTGACGCAGATGCCGTAAGCACCACAGACAGTTGGGTAAGCACAACTGTCTACCTGCCCCTGCACGGCCATCCTTCTATTCCTTTATACCGGTACAGCTTCAAGTGTCCGTCAGATTCGAGCCTCACATACTCCATCTCTCCAGCCGTCGTGTTGATCATGCTGTCTGGCTGTAGAGTTGATACATTAGCAGAGGAAACGGACGCAAAGATGGCCAGCGAGTCATTTGTCAGGATCATGTAAGTTTTATTCCTGCTTCCAATTTTGGTGGTCGCCGTCTTTTGGTAGTACAATTGAGGCGGCGAAGATTCAGCAAATGCATACAAACCATCAGAAAGGACAGTGAGATAAAGCTGATTGCTGGTCGTCCAGTTTGTGCCGGATGCATTTGGTGTCAACTTCATCCCTTCCACTAGTGGCTGGCCTGGGAGCAGACAATCGGTCGGATGGTCGAATGATTGCCACACCGCTGCATTCTTGCGGTTGAACAGCACCAGGTTGCCGGACTTGGTCACGGTCATCCCGGCAACAGACTGGCCCGAGGTGCCGGTGGACCAGACGAGGCCTCCGTCGGTGTTCCGGAGCTGTAGGTCGCCGCCTGCCGTGAAGCTGAGGATGGCGTTCTCACGGACGAGGCGGTCCCGGTTTGCGGACCAGACCACCTGCGGGCTGCCCGCGTTCGGCCAGCTGAGGAAGCCGCCGCCGTCGACGTAGACGATGCAGACGCCGAAGAGGAAGGCTTGGCACGGGGCGACGCAGTAGAAGCACGCGGCGAAGCAGAGGCCTTCCTGCGGCGGCGATTGGATGGACTGGAGGAGGAAGACGCTCACGGACGTGCTGTCCATGTAATCGAAGGACTGTGTGCCGTGGCCGTCTGCCTTGAGGCTGATGGTCCAGTTGGTGGAGAGGTTCGTGGATGCCGGAGTGGGGAAGGGGATCCCCTGCGCATGGACGTCGACGGTGGCAGCGACGGTGACGGCCAGAAGCAGCGAGATGAGGTGTGAGGGAGGCATTGGGCGTATCGGGATCGGCGAAGCGATTTGGAAAGCTCACATGAGGAAGACTGCAAGACGACTGCAAGAGTGGTTAGGTGAGCTTGCAACGAGCAGAGGACTGAAGCTCAGAGTTTCCTCAAACGCGTGAAGAACGAGTCATAATTCGTTTTCAAGATTGGAGGCGCCGACCGCAATCATCATCAGGACCATGCATGGAAAGCATGGTCTCGACGGTCAAATCGCAAGTTGACTTAAAGAGTTAGAAAAATGGAGGACGCAACACTGGAAAAAAGAAAAAACAGGCAAAGTTTTGGCCCAAACAATGTACCTCCACAACCACAGGCTTTACATTTAGACAGGTTGCATAGCACCCATCTCACAAATGGCGAGCAGCAAGTAGTAGAAATATGCGGGAGAAAAGTTCAGAAACTACATAGCCCCGCCGCAAAGACATCTGTATGCTTCAATTTTATACTCCTATATCTGTAATCAATTAGACCAGGTCCAAACTTCCTATTGTGTAACCTTGAAAAGGAAAAGTGAAAGGCACAACTCGACGTTGTCAAACCATTGTGAATTTGTAATTGCCATCCCCATTTTTTTGCAAAGTATCTTGGTGGATTTCGTTTGGGCGTCTTTGTTTTCCGTAAAACAATTCAAAAAAAAATCGTTGCAGAACTGATAGCGACAACTGCAGGACTACAGTGAAGCTGATGAGTACAAAAGAGACATTTCTCCTCTTATGTCTCTTGAATTTGTTCTTGTTGCAATCAGGTGAAAGATGGATATCGCAGTCAAAGGATTACAGTTTTATGTAGGTATAACAAAGCAATGTCACTAATCCATCCACTCTGTTAAAGCAAGCGGCTTTGAATGCTGCTACCGAGTACTACTTGCATCTTGGAATTTTTAATTGGGTATTGGGTACTTTTGAGTGGACCGTTCTTGTTCACCGTCTGAAAAGTATTCCCGACACCTCTTCTTTGTCGTTTGGACTTTGGAGCATGTTTGTGAGTTGCTTCATTACTTGGCTACTTCTGGATATTTTGGCAGTGTTTGGTTGCCTGCACTACCCCTATCCAGGCTTCCGTAATGGAACTTCGAAGTGTTTGGTAGCCTGGTTAAGGCCGACCCTGGTAGTGCACCGACGCGCTCTTAGCCACCGAGAGCACCACAGTCGAGCACCACGCGAGCAGCGCCAAGCATCGCGAGAGACCGCCGGCCACATCTCCTCCCACAGCCGCCGCCCCCCGCTCCCTCTCTGTCTCCCAGATTAGTGAGCATGACGCCTGCTCTCCTCTTCCCGTCGCAGCCCCACACAGTCCTCGCTCTCCTCTTCAAATCTTGGGCACAACCTCCACCACTCTCCAAATGGCGTTTGTCATCCTCATCGAGGCCCGGTGCGTACGCGGGAGTAGCAGCTCCCTACCGCTCGTGGGTAGCCTGCATCCCGGCGCCTGCTAGCTCTGACCCACGGGCGCTTCAGGCGCCTACCCACCTCGACCTCGCGGAGCAGCGGAGGCGTGGGATCCGGTAGCCATGGTCGGATCTGTCAAGGAGGGTGCGAGATCCGGCGGCCATGGCCGGATCCTTCGAGGACGACACGACGCGTGAGCGTCGCCGGCCACCATGGGAGCTCCACCGCGCGAGGACAAAGACGAGCTTGAGGTTTGGGACACCTCCATGGCGTGCTTCTACGGCCATAGCTCCAGCCCCCACCGCACTTGCGCCAATAGCGGGGTGCAGCTCCACCTCCACCTCCACCAGCCATGGATGTAACCTGGACGCAGCCACAGATGATGCCAACAAGTGTTCGATAGAATGTGTGAGAGGGGTAAACTTACCATGACAAAGATTAGGTGATTCTTTGCAAGCCAAGCTAGACAGTCAAACACACCAATTCTAATGTAGGCTTACACGATCCATATAACCAAACAAGTGCATCTTGTATAGGAAAAGCTAGGCTAAGCTTGCTCTAGCTTAGAAAACTAGGCAGGTTAAGATAGATCAGGCAACCAAACACACCCTTCATAGCTCTGCGAGATCCGCTGGTTCCGCTTTGCGCTTTGCAGATTAATGCATAGTACTATTCACATCCTGAAAATACACCTGCTGTTATTGTTGCCTAGGTTGTTAATCGTCAGAGACTTTTTTGGGTGCACTGCTAGTCTTGGATTATTTTAAACTGGGCAAGTGACGTGAGGACTACAAGAATTATATTTGTCATCAATATATACGTTCTGTTATATTTTTTGGGCTGCGTTTAAACTCACAACTACTGTTACTCTTACCCAATATTTGCACAGCACCAAAGATACTAATCATCGATAGTTTGTATCGTGAAAGCTCCGGAAAAAAAATTGTGTACCATGAAAGATCAGGAAAAAAAATAATACCTCTTATTGTTTTGAGTAATACGCCCTCAGTTCTAAGTTGTAAGTCGTTCTGTTTTTTTCTAGGTACATAGTTTTTGTTATGTATCTAATAGATATACATTATATCAAGACACTAGAAAAGCTAGGATGATTTATAATCCGGAATGGAGGGAGTAACTATCTATTTTTATTATTTTAGATAGAAAAATTAGCAGGAGCGCTGCTATATAATATAAGAAGAGCGTCATGGAGTTTTACATATTGATATTACATATAAGAAAGAGCACACAGACATAAAAAAAGTAAATGGAATCATTAGGGTAGCGCAAGAAATCGGTAGCTCTTGACACAAAAAGTAACTATTTTTAATTTTAGCAGTGTTTTTATTTAGATATAAAGACGAAATTAGTACATATAATGACGCACTAGAATAAGATTAGTTACCGAAATAAAGACGTACGCATTAGAGGAATGCAGTCGCAAGTAAACCGCAAACCCCCTCCAATTAGGAATTTTTTTTTATTTTTAGCCCAAATTTGAAACAAATTTTAAATTTAACCCGTCTTTCAAAAAAATTTTAAATCTAACCCGTTTGGCCCCGCCACCATGCATGGCGGGGCAAATGCACTGAACCCCGCCATGCATGGTGGCGGGGTACAGATCCGACGTGGCAGGGGTGGCAGACCACCTCGCCAGCGTGGCAGGGGTGTACCCCGCCATGATCCATGGCGGGGTATACCCCGCCACCGGCCACGGCGGGGCGCGGCTTAGTAGAGTAGCAGACCCCTACACCCCAGGCGATTAGTAGAGTAGCAGACGCCGGACACATATTATCATCAGTACTCCACTTGGTTATTTCGGTTCGACTAATGTAGTTGGTAACACTCGTTTAATCTTTGTGACGATCCGTTGACCTAATTATTTGTGACGATCCGTTGTCGTTAACTAATTTCGATTCGACCCCTGCCATAAACTTGCTGTAAATGACTTCCTGCATTTGTGACGATCAGTGGTCGCAAAACGAAACGCAGTTCTTGCGCGGCCGAAGTTTCAGGCAACCCCGCCATGGGTACCCCTAACCCGCCCCCACCCATGGCGGGGTTGACCTGAAACTTCGACCGCTGCACTAAGAAACTGTATTTATACACTGCCGCGATAAACCACATAACAATCTTAGTGACTGGACCAACAAATGAAACGAATGACGATGTGATAACGAAAATATTACAACGACATGTTTCAAAGTACAACACTGACAAAGTACACGACACAAAGTTTGTACGCCACTACAAACGACAACCACTAACAACGACAACGTGAAGACGTGACAATTTAAATTATTACAAAGACACTTGTACGTCAATCAAATTGCGTGCACCACTGCGTAAGCAACTCGTCTTCGGACTCTGGATCCTCCACTACCACCTCCTTACCCTTGGTGGCCTCGACTGACTTGGCTTCAGAAGCCTGACGCCGGTAGTAAGCCGCCTCCGCCTCGTCCGCGGCCTGAGAGTACAACTCGGCCTCTTCTTGGGTCATGTCAGTTGGCCCCCATGAGTCGAACAACGGTGTCTTATGGCTCTGGTACGCTGCAACATCCTCCTCGGGCATCGGTCCTAACTCCTCTGCAAGACGAAGTAGCTCGGCTATCCTTCCCATGTCGTACGCATCCTCGTCCTGAGGGTAGCCCAATTCTTCGGCTAGACGAATGAGCTCGCCTATCCTCCCGGTGTCGTCGTCTTCCTCCGGCTCGGCCTCCTCATCAACCATAATCGAACGACTTGCGGTGCCACCAACTCCTGCGTGCCGCTTTACTGTCCTATTCTCCGTGTACCTAGCACGAGCCATATCTGCTTCCCAGCCGCCGGTGCATCCAATCCCTGCAAGTACAAAATGCAAACAATTAACAGGATCTTTGCAATGACTTTATTGACAGTAAAACAAAGAAGTTTGACTTTCCAAAAACGCAATGACTCACTCGCACATAATGAGTCAATAGTATCGTTCAAGCCTTGCATCTCTGCTCTCGCAGCCTCCTCTGCAGCCTTCCTTGCATCCTCTTCAGCCTTCCGTGCCTGGTACTCCTCTACATCCTTCTTCTTTTGCTCGTACCACTTCTTCCACGCAATACTCTCCGGGTTACGAACACGTAGCTCTTGGGCCCGTCGTAGCATTTTCTTCTTGTGGCTCTTAACGAAATCTGTGACGTAGCTTGCAGGATATCCTCTGCTATTGCGAACTGCTACCATTGTCTTATACTCATTCTTGAAATTATACACATCATAATATGATTCCCACTTGCATTTCTGAGTGCTCTGTCGCAACAAATAGATGAATACAAAGTTAGCGTACCAGAGTTAACAAAATAAACCATTACCGCCAACTGTCAACAGTCCTAGCAAACCTCGTCATAATCGATCATGTGGCCACAGAAGTGCCCAATACCAAGGCCTGAAGGGACAAGGCCGTAGCTAGCTTCAACACCACATTTGCACATCACAGGAGGGGCAATAGACCTCCTCTTCTTCTTCCAGTCTGGCACCTCCACATTCTTCTCCGCCTCCGGCCAATGGCTCTTTGGACCATAGATCCATTCCTTGAAACGGCACTTTGGCATATCATGATCCTACAAAATCAAAACAGTAAAACACACATATAGAACGTGACATTCCAAGGTACACTCAAACCTTACCTCATGTCGTAGAGGACAAATGAACTCTTGTTCATTGCGTGGGTTTATCACGGCTTGCTCTCCGCAAAGACACTTTGGAGGATCCTCGAGCCGCCGTGCCGATGCTACGGCCTTCTCTTCGTCCGTCATAGGAGGAGGGTTTGGAGGGGGCGGAACCCAGCGAGTGAACACCTCACGCTTGCAATGATCAATGCCGGGGTAGAAAAGGAGAATCCTTGGATCAAACTTGTCCGGGCCATCGATCCATTGGAAAAAAAAGCACCGGAAGTAGGGCTATACAAAAGTTTCAATTATCTCATCGCGAATACAACATCAGCAACCAATAAGAACAACAAAGGGAACAATTACTTACGCTACAACTATAACATGTGTAGAAGCAACGAGCCGCAGTATCGGGATGCCTCGACTGGCCCACGTGTGCCGGATGACCACAATCACAGTTAGGTATAGGTTCCTCGGGAGGAACGGGCGCATCCTTACAAGACACGTCGGGGTACATCTCTCTAGGACGACCCTTTTTCCTCCAAATCGACTCACGATACGAGTCCTCCATCTAAAAAAACGAAACGATTTCAACACAAAACGATACACACAAAGAAGGGGTGGCCGGAACAAGGAGCGACGATGGGCCGATACCTGACGGGGACGACGGAGGGACGCCGGAGAAATGGAATGGGTGAGGGAGCTCAGTTCTAGAGCGCTGCGGGAAATGGAATGGGTGAATGACCAAAAACAAGAAGTGCCCGGGCTTTTATATGGCCGGGGGTGTACCCCGCCATGCATCATGGCGGGTTAGGGCAACCCCGCCATGGATCATGGCGGGGTACACCCCTGCCACGCTGGCGAGGTGGTCTGCCACCCCTGCCACGTCGGATCTGTACCCCGCCACCATGCATGGCGGGGTTCAGTGCATTTGCCCCGCCATGCATGGTGGCGGGGCCAAACGGGTTAGATTTAAAATTTTTTTGAAAGACGGGTTAAATTTAAAATTTGTTTCAAATTTGGGCTAAAAATAAAAAAAAATTCCCAATTAGCAACCCCCATGCCAGCACCAAATATCGCGATCGCCTCCACACGGAGGAGCTTCCGGTCGCACTCCTGCCGCCACGCCTGCTGTTTCTCGTGCTCACGACACAGCATGTGTTTAATCTCGGCGAGCTCCGCCGCCATCGTCCGGTCCCGAGCGCCCGAGCTCATCCGTGTCCACGCCGGCGCTGCCTTCTCCATCGCTCGGATCTATCTCGCCGCCAAAAGACGACAGGCTAGTACAGGTAGGCTTTGATGATATATATATGCTCCCTGCTGTTAGGTACATACGGCTCCCCTCCAGTCGTCCTACGGAGGTAAATAATTATGAATAATCACGTATTACCTTTTATATAGGAGATAATGGATGAAATATCTATATTTTTTATTTTTTTTATTTTGTAAAATACGGTAGTTTTATATACTAGATAGATATCAGATTCGCTCGAGTTGCTGGAGTCCGCTCGCCGCCCCCGGCCCTCTCGGTCGCATGCACGGAAAAGGAAGGGGCCGCCCCGCTGCCGCTGGCTTATGGCCGGGATTTGTCTCCCGTGATCTTGAGTCCGTGGGTGACTGGGTGGAGAAGATTTGTTAATATTTTTATTTTCCTGCAGGTTAATTAATTAATTTAAAAAATCTTAAAAATTAACAGCTTAGATTTATTTGTGCTACAAGTAAAGGGGTACCATAGCATTGTCTATCTAAGGTATGTACATGTCGTCTGCGAAGCGGTTTAGAGAAGGATTGGAATTGGTGTTCCGGTGGGAGTTGGTCGCGTGTCTCCTCACGGATAGGTATTGCAAACTAACACGTGACGGTCGTGTGCTTGCGACACCGCACGATTGTCGGGCTGGCATCACCGCCTTCGCCAGAGGGGGGTTAGGGTTTAGCCGTCTCCCTCGGCTATAGATCTCGTCGGCAGGTTGGCCCGACTATGGGTGGGCGAGGCGATTAGGCAACGGAGTGCCACCGGCTATGGTGGTGGAGGCGGCGGTTTAGGCGGAGCAAAGGTGGGGGAGTCTTGTCAGCGACCAGTTGATGGGTGAGGCACCAGATTAACGGAGGGCAGAGTCGACGGTCGGGGGCAGAGGGCGGGCGGTGCGGGATGTTGTCGGCGGCTGCGGGCAGTGGTGGGAGGCGGTGGTGAGCGGGGTCGCGCACATGGGAGCATGGCTCACCGCACGGTAACTCTGTCCAATAGGTTCTCGATTCAGTTGTGCCGGAAGCTGGTGGGTCCACCGGCCAGTCCTCGACTCCCCGTCATGGAAGAGGACCCTCTTGACTTAAGCTATTTTGAGTGACGGGGGCACGGGGCATTCGGCGATGTGACACGAGATCGACCACATTCTTGTATATGCCTCTCTTTGTTCTTTTGCCTGACTACACAAAACAGGGGCAGCTCGATTTATACCGGAAAGTGAATGAAGAAAGTAAAATGCCGTTGAGGAAACATAAATTATCATGTATCGTGTTCCTAAAAGTAGGTATAAACAACTTAGGCTCAATGTATCAGAAAAGGTTAAAGTTTTTCTAAGATACTACAGTTCATAAATTTCATTTTGCCCAGTACATTTATTTTACCGTTGGAAGGTTCAGTCCGATGATGACGATTAAGTAGCCACTAAGAGTCCCTGTCCAACCTGACATTTGGAACACGGAAGTGCTATGCACTCCGTTCTCCATGCGTCTGCACTTCACGTCCGCGCGTGCGCCAGCACGCCCCTATCGTGCCTGTGTTTCGCGTGCTCACGCGGGGCCTGCGCTGCCTAGACGCTACTCACGCCGCCAGATCGCGTGCGGGACCACTCGCACCCCCTCCACTTCTCACGCGCATTACAACATGTGCAACACCCGATTTACTTTTGAAATATTTAGATGCAACACTTGCAACATACGTTTAAAGACACATGAAACACTTAACATGCATCTGAAAATACTTGTAAAAGCACCTAAAAAACACTTGAAACCATTACAAATATAAGAAACATTCAGATAAAACGCTTTGCAACGTATGAGTGAAACATATGAACATCCAGATAAACATTCTTGCAACATGTGTCTTAAAAAAACAGATGAAACAATGGGAACAAAAGCTTGCAACATCCGTGTACAACCATTGCAACATAAGCCATCTCGGTCTAACATCCACATAAAACACTTGCAACATACCTATGAAATATTTGAAATACTTGAAACATACGTCTGCTACGTGTGTTTTTTACTCGTTCTTCCGGACGACGCATGGCAGAGCGGGGAACTCCGTCATGTTCATCCCCACGACAAACCGGCCTGCCGTGTTGCTGGACCAGACGAAGCTGCCATCAGCATCCTGAAGAATCAGATCACCGTCGCCTGTGAAGCTGAGGGTGGCATTCCGTCGGACCTGGCGGTCACGGTTTGCAGACCAGAAGACAACCTGCACGGCGTTTCTGTACGAGCCATTGGAAGTCTGGTTCCCTGTGGAGATGGCGTAGACCCCAAAGATGAAGGTGTTGCATGGGGACGGCAAGCTTTGGACAAATGAAACGGCCAAGGTGTTGCACAAGTAAGCGGAAAATGAAACGGCCAAAGGTGTGTTGGACAGCAGAGTATCGGTCCTAGTGCAACAGTCCATGAAGGTGTTGCACCCATACTTCACCCAAGTCCCGTACCGGTAGCGGATACGTATCTGATACCCCGATACTCGTATCGGAGAAATATTAGAAAATTGAGATGGAAAAATAAATAAAATTAATCTCAATACTTCGTCCATACATCCCAATACACCTCCAATACTCCCGAGCCCTACACATACCATCCAATCTATCGAGGAAAATCGAAGAAGATAGCAAGCTACGAAGATGCGCACAGTAGATGACGACCGCGGTAGCTAGAACTCCAGCAGCACATGAATATAGAATTTGTTAGGGGTGCTTTGGGTCTACTTGAGTACTAGGCTACTGGCCTGCACGCCATTGAACATTGGTTTGTATGACAAGCTGCGTTAGTTTAGCTGCGCTAGTTTTTGTTGTTGTTTTCTATTACTATTAAATATACATTATACATATAGATATTAGTAATATTTATTATTTATAATATATATACTCGCCGTATCGGCGTATCCGATACGGTGGATAAGGTTGCCCAGGGTGTAGTAAGGTCATGCGAGCCGACTGATGCTGCACTGCAGGTTTGAAGGGCTAGAGGTGTGCTGGTGACTGGTGAGGACGAAGAGGATAAAGCCTAGAGCAGCTATACTCTCATGCAAGCTGCAACTCTGAGATCCCTGTCCCTGGAGAAAATTATGACAGCAGCATTTGGAGAGGGATTCAGTAGAGAGACTAGTCTGCGGTTTGCTGTATGGGCAATCTGTCTGGACTGTGGTGCCATAGTACACTAGTAATGTACAGACGAAACGGCCAAAGGCATTGCCGAATGGCATGTTCGTCTTCAAGTCCTCATTGTTGATCGATGCCGTGCAAAACACGGTTCCTTGATCTTGATGACCAAATATTAACACCTGTTGTTAATCTCTGCAATCGTTACCATATTATGCAACTGTAAACAACAAATATTGTTTGGTAGCCTGCGGGATAGATTTGGTAATCTTTTCCGTGTAGAGTGGGGACTCGGAGACCCCTGGTGGCTACTGACTACTGGTGACTTGGCCGGCAGCAGGTCTCATGCAAAGTTATACTTTCTTTTGTTGATAGGGACACAGCCGATCAAAGTCAATGTCAACACCGGCCCATTCGTTCAAATCCTGCATGCGCGTTCATCAGACGTGGAGGGGGAAGAAGAGGTGATAATTAGCAGACCCATGCTCGCCTTGATAGTTGGGGTGACTAACTATATTACTACTAGTATGTGATATGGGTTGTATTTGTGCTTGAAGAATGTTCAACTTACAGGATGGCAGTTGGTAGATGCACGCACGAGGCACGACCAGCAGCACTTGCGCCGCTGCCGTGCATGTCAACTAGTATCGGCGTGCATCTGCCATCAGGGGATGGACGGGCTGCATTTGGTCAGGGAAGGGCAGCGGCACCACTCTGAGGTCTGAGCTGGAGCACTTCAGCGAGGCCAGCGAAGGGAGCTGGAGTCGGCAGAGTGGAGAGACGACTGTCGGTCAGGCAGCTTGCTGATCTGCCTGAGGGAGAACTGCCCCGCCAATTCGACACCACAAATAGAGTACTGTATGCGTATGCAGTATGCTACGTCCGGCCACGGCAGAGCTTCCATCCATCCGTCATCCGTGTGTTGATACTTGGTAGTCCCCCTGAAACTGCTCTCTGGTGCTCTGAAGCTTCCATCCTTGTTCGCGTACATCCCCGATCCCATTATTCGGCTCTGCCACTGCTTCAATCCTCGTGGCAATAATTAATGTCTTGTAAGCCTTCGACAAGGAACATTTTACAAGCACCTCCACCAGATATTGTATATTGCCTCTCCTATAAATTATTTTTGGAAAATCTTCTAGAACCATTTCACTATATTGGAGACCACTGCTAGCAAATTACTTAAACCATCTTTTCTGGTAGTGACTTCTCCCTAGACTACATCATTGTCTTTGGCAATGGCTTAATTATGAAAAGAATGTATCGAGGGCTCAAGGTCATGTGGAGGAGTAAACTACCAAAGACAGGGCCACGGAGATTTAAGCAAAAGTTGCCACCAAAGATTAGCCAAAGATAAAATCATCCCTAAACTATCTTTGTATAGATGAGAGTCATATGCCGGGTTTGAGTAGTAATTAGGCCACACTTAGCTATATTGAACTATTAGGTCTTGTGCTTCCGAGCAAAACCGTATAGCTGAGAGGCTACTGTTGGGGTGTACCATGTTAGGGGCTCCATTAGCCTGTTTAGAGCATCTCCACGAGTACCATATTTCCCTTTCTAATCCTTGGTTTTTAGCAAGATGAGAAAAAACATCTCTCCAACAACTCCTAATCTATGCTCCTAAAATTTACGCACTTGGTAAATCCTCCCCCGTTGCGCGTAACATTGCGCGTAGTAGTGGACGCGAGGATCCCGTGCGTATCGGTCAATATAAAGGTGGAAGGGTGTGGGAAAGAATAAGAAGTAGGAAAGGGTTCCTGATACAAATTTACAAGAGAGAGAGAATATATAAAAGTAATTACGATAATTTAAATATAATATAGGATTCCTGATGTAAAATTATCTTTTATGTTTTATGAGTGGATTATTAGAAACTCTTGGAGATGACCTTCTTTTTTCTTGCCAATATCTTTTTAAGAGTTATAAAACTACACGTTTTTAGAAGAAAAAAATAGGATACTCTTGGAGATGCTCTTAGGACCAAGTTACATGGCAACATATGAGGTGGAAACCACACCCTTCGTGAAAACCCGTGCAAACCACGACAAAAAAGTCGTCTAAATTCACCAAAAAAATCACATATATATAGATGATATGATGATGCACAACCTTGTAAAATATCTTGTCCAAACTCGACTTCGTTTGTGAGATATAAAAATAATAAATTTCAAGCCAGAAAGTTATCCAAACGATTTGTTAGAAATTTATTATTTTTATATCTAGCTTGCGGGGAGAACGGAAGCAGGGGCGCCGCCGCGGCGCAGCTGATCTATGGCGATGGCCTCGGTGATCCGGCACTCGGGGAAGTAAGCAGGGAGACAGCGGGGACGCAAAACAGCGCAGATGACGAGCGGTGGCAGCACGACGGATGTGTCACGCTGGAGATTGAATCTGCCGAAGGTGAAAGGACGAAGATGTTTTTTTAAAAAAAAATTCTGATGAAGTAGATGCCGGCCTATATAACTTAAGACAACCAGGCCTTATGACGCGTAGGGCCCATCTAAATGCTTCTAGCCTAATCGTGTGATTGGGAATGTGTGTGTCAACAATAATGCTGTCCGCGGACGTAGGAGTAAACAATCCTTGGATTCCATAAGACAACGTCCTCCAATGATTTATTATTTTTATGTAGTACATATGCCGCAAGTTTTCTTGTTTTATTTTCTAATAAGGTTCGGTAGTCTGCCTAGCAATGTTTTTCTTCTTTTTTATTTCAAAATGAGAGATAGCATCGGATGTCAGTTTTATTTAATATAAAAAGAGGTATTCGGTCTGAAGTTGGATGAACATGTCCTGTAGGGTTCAATCATAAGAGGAATTGATGAAATGCATGATGTATCCAAAGATATAAAGCGCAGCCGATTTGAAGATGAATTGAAACATATGACACGTTAGTTAAATAAATATCAAGCTACAACTTATATAAATTCTCGTGCAATAAACCATGTGTTATATATCCCGTTGCAACTTTATATATATATATATATATATCATCTCCATTTTTTCGTCCATCTCTCCCCTAACTACTCGGCATCACTCTTCTTAGTTTGGATTGAAAAACCACACTCCACATCACTTTTTTCTTAGGGGGTGTTTGGTTGGAGGAGTTAAAATTTAACAAACACTGTAGCACTTTCGTCTTATTTGATAAAAAGTTTCCAATCTTGGACTAATTAGGCTTAATAGATTCGTCTCGTAAATTACTCCTAATATGTGCCAACATGCATGTAATTAGTCTACATTTAATACTCCATGCATTTGAGGGAACATTGATGTGATGGGAGTTAAACTTTAACAGCCGAAAACCAAACGGGCCTTAGTTTGGATTGAAAACCCACTACTCCACATCACTCTTCTTAGTTTAGAATTGAAAAACATTATTCGCATTGTCTCTTTATTATTAGGTATAGATTTAGATAAGTCACCTAATTAAACCGAGTCAATGTCTCCTTGATTTTCCATACGAGATAATAGACACCTAATTAAAACCAAGTCAATCTCTCCTTGATTTTCCGCACGGGACAAATAATTTAGGGCCTATTTTCGTCCTGCCCATTCATTAGCCCAACCGAGCCTTTTTTGTCTGGGCCTATTTTCGTCTGGCCCATACCGTCCCACTCACTCGCATTCGGCCCTTCAGCGGCCCACTCGATCGCGACGCTCTCTGGAAAAGCCCATTCACTCACGTGTGGATGACGCACTCGATCGCAGGCGTGGTAAAAAAACTTAGTCTTAAGTTCGCAATTCCTTCTGTGCCACTGAAAAAGTTTGGTGGACTTCAGCGCCACTGCTCTAAACTTTTTTTTGCCCTCCATGCCACTGCCGTTAGACTGGACTCTAACGGTGTCAAACTGTAGGTATGAAAAGTCAAAAATACCCTTAAGTTTAAATATGTTATTAATTTTTTTAGCATCTTAACGACTTCAAATAAAAAAACTCAAAACTAGAAAGTTGTAGGTCTCCTCGAGATCTATAATTTTCATATAAAAATTATCTTTATTTAATTTCAAAAAAATATATATTATTTTTTAAGACATATTAATCATATCAAATTATATCTTTTTTTGCAGAATTAAATGAAAGATAATTTTTATATGAAAATTGTAGACCTCGACGAGATCTATAACTTTCTAGTTTTGAGTTTTTTTCATTTGAAGTCGTTAAAATGCTAAAAAAAATTAATAACATATTTAGACCTAAAGGTATTTTTGACTTTTTACACCTATACTTTGACACCGTTAGAGTCTAATATGACAGTAGTGGCAGAGAAGGCAAAAAAGTTTAAAGCAATGGCGCTGAAGTCCACCAAACTTTTTCAATGGCACAGAAGGAGTTGTAAACTTTTGTAATGGCATACACAGAAAAGACTCGAAAAAAAAAACTTCGGGTCGCCGCCGTGAAACTCCCGTCCGCGCACAGGGCCGCCTCGGCCTCCCAGCGACTGGCGACCGACGCTCGCCGTCGACGGCCCCTCCGTCTCTCCCGCTGCGGTGGCGCCATTGCCGCTTGCCGGACCGCGCACGGGGCGGAGCTTGAGCGAGTCCCGGCGGCCGGAGCTCGCCGTCCACGGCCCCGTCCCCTCCCACGCTGCGGTGGCGCAGCCACATGACGTCCGCGAGCCCATCCGCCTCGGCCTCCCAGCGAAAGTGGCTCGTATTGTATTCGAGATGTTCGAATTCCTCCTTTTCCCTATTATTAATAGCCAGAGGATTTTTGTAACAATGAAGACACATAATTCTTTGTTGAAATTTCTCACGGTGCTCCTGTCTCGTTGGATACGAACTGACAAGGGGATGCAAATCCTGATCTCGCCCGATTCTAACTGGTGGGGCCTGGTTTGGTTACTGCTACTATTAGGCAATATTTGATGGTCATGCTATTTTCCTTTTTTAAATTTGTGTCGACATAGTCTCATTTCCTCTTCTCCCCATGGTTGCATTTGCATATAGGAATCTCACAAAGTATACCGCTGCTGTCAATTTTAGTGAAGAACGAATCGGTTGGTCTGTGCATCTCTAACTTTCGATCTAACTAGATAATTTCATTAATATATCGCTTTGAATTTAACTTGTGGATCATAAACTGGAAGGCTGTAACTTAAATTCATATTACACAATTTATTATTAAACAATCTTCTTTTAGCAGGTGGGTCGGTGGTTGGAAAGTGCAAATCTATTGGACTCATCAAGGACAGCTACCGAGGAAGGTAATTTTTGTTGCGTTTGCTGTTCAAGAACTTCTACCATGGAACGTAAATTTTGTTGCATTTGCTGTTCAAGAACTACTATCGGCCTATCGTGGAAGGTGTTTTGAAGATCATCATAAATTTCATTGCATTTGCTGTTTGCTATTCCAACATGCCCCTCTTTGCTATCATGTACCTATTCAGGTCATTGTCATAAACTTATCTATGAACTACTTGTGCTCATTATAATATGCAAACGAATTCATGTATATGATTCTAGCATCCTTGAAAAACTAGCAGCTTTCTCCTGGATGGCGCGTAGATGGCTGGTTTGCACTGAACTTTCTATGAATCAGCAAGAACATTTTGAATTGTGTTGGACATGGTTACAGATAGGTACTCCTACTCCTTGAATAGTCTTTGAACTCAGGATATGCAGGGCCAATACATTCCTGCCTGATTAATTTCACAACTCATGTTGCTTCTCTTCAAGGTCACAGTTGCTTCTATATTAGACCTTTTTCTCTCAGTTATAGGTAATGAATGCATGATAACTGAAGAACACCCAATCAACAACATTCCATGTTGTAATTGTTGCCTCTGCTTTAGCCTTGTAGCATGAAGCTTGAACATGGTGCTAGATGCTGACTGGGATATTGATTTAGAAGACAACTAGAATTACAAATGGAATTCAAATACCTACTCTTCGAAGAAAGGCTACTCTGAACTTCAAGGTACACAGATTGCCTCACCCATCTTTTCCTGGCTCTGGTCTTCACACAACATTGGGAAACACAGATTCTTCTTCTGGCTTTTTTTCTCAGAGACACTCAGCACAAGAAACATGCTTAGAAGAAAAAAATATGCTCCTTGAGGATTACACCTGTGTACTTTGCAATACTGGAAGTGAAGAAAGTTGCTTTCATCTCTTTTTGGAATGTCCCTTTAGTGTGGACTGCTGGAATACTCTGAACATTTCCTGGGACACCTCTCTCTAGCCCCTGGATATGCTGATCGAAGCGCGAACATCTTTTGGCAGTCCTATCTTCAGAGAAATCATGATTACTGCCTGCTGGTCAATTTGGAAAACCAGGAATGCAGTCATTTTTTATAGTGAACATCATAGCATTATTAGTTGGAAAATCAGATTTTTTTTTGCGCAAAGGAAAATCAGATTTAAGGAGTAGCTTGGTTTCGTGTGTATCAAAGCCAAGCATAGTGTGAAGTTAGCACTAGATTTGTGGAAGGAGAGTTACTCTTAATGTTTTGTTATTTTTTCCTTTTTGAGCTTTGCAAGCTTTGTAACTTGTGCACATCCATTTATATAAAAAAAATTAGGTAGGGGGCTCCCCTGCCGTTGTCTTAAAAAAAATTCCTGCCTCATTGGTTTAGTATTTTTTTTGTTACTTCTAGGTTTTAGTATAATCATGCATTCTAGGATGGACCCATGGAAAAGATCCAGAAGATGTCATGCTATGCTGAGGTGCAAAAGCAATCGATGGCGGTGTGGCCTATGGCGAAAGCATAGCAGGAGAAACGTTACCGTGGCAACGCACGGGCATATTTCCTAGTATATATAATAATAAAGAGGTAAAATTTTAGGCTCTTTTTTTCGTCCATCCATTTATTTGGTCCATCTCCCTCTAACTACCGAATAATATATAACATGTGTGATCGCGTGAACCTGCCAGGACAAGGAGAGAGAGAGGGAGGAAGATACGCCTCTTCCGCGCTGCCGCCGCACCACGCCTCTCCCGCGGCGCCGCCGCCGCCGCCGCACCACGCCTCTCCAGCGCCGCCGCCGCCGCACCTCGTATCTCCCACGATGTCGACTGTACCAGTAACGCGCCCTTCGTCCACTCTGCTGCTCCAAGCTCGCCGTCCTGCTGTTCGACGTTTTGCCTAAACGGCTGGCAAGTGCTGTTCGGGAAGCTGTGATCGACGCCGCTGATCCTCGGCGGCCGCCCATGGAGCCGCTCGTCCTCAACCATCGGCCTGGTCAGGTTGTTGAGGCTGAGATCCAACGCCGGCTTCGTTCCCCGGTTTGTCTTCATCCCTCCTCCCCACTCTGAGGCTTCTTCCTGGTCCTCTCCTTTGGGCGCTGTAAGTTTCGTCTAACTGAGGGCAATGTTAGCCAAATCCTGCATTCAGTCATTGGTGGCGACGTCTCTGCCTACCGCCTTCTTCCTCTTGGTGATCGCGTTTTCCGATTTTCTGTCTTCTCCTCAGCTGTGGGTTTTCACATTTACAAGCTTCGTAAGTACGAATGCGCTCAATTCAAAATTTTCTTCAATCTCTGGCACAATGGTGGCCCTGACCATGTGTCTGAGTTTCGACGCTGGGAGCTTGAGCAAGCATCTGAATGGCAGCATGTGTCCAGGCGAGGTCCCCCGCCGTCGTCCTCTGTTCCGCTCACCGGAGCTAATCGAGTTCCTCTGCGGGAGAGACGACCGTTTTCTTCCGTTTCAAATTTGAACCCTGGGCCCAATCATAGCGGCAATCATGTGCGGCAATCCCGACCCTCTTGGGCGCCTGCCGTTTTTTCCTCAAATCGGCAATTACCTGGTCTTTTAGGCACACAACCATTTCCTGCTCGATCTTTCTTTCCTGGAAAGCGAGGCCCAACCCTTTCCCAAAATAAGGCCCCCAATCACCATTTCACTTCCTATACTGGGAAACCTTCGCCTCCTCCCATTTCGGTTCCCTGGAAACTCTCGTGGAAAGTTACTGCTCCGGAGTTCATTGACGACGACGAAGACGAGGTGGTGCCACCTCCTATCGTCACTCTGAGCTCTGACCTTCTTCAATCTTCCGCTGTGAAGCCGTCTACTGCCCCCCTCCGCAGTCTACGATTCTGGCTTTGGTTCCCGGTGGTGAGTGCGAATCCACGATTCCTATTTTTTCCAAGCTTAAACATATCATTCATGTCCCCTGGCAACAGGAGCCACCTCCACCTAAACTCCCCTCATCTCAATCTCCGCAGAAAATGGCCTTTCGTCTGGTTGATCCAGAGCCCTTCATGCCTCAGGGTGCACAGCGGCGGATTGTTCCTAGGAGACCGGTGATGCGCCGTGTTGTTACTGGCCCAATTGCCCAACGTAACAATGATCTCGCAATCGCCTACTTTCAGCCGATGCAGCAGGGCCATATAAACTTCATGGCTATACACAATGTCATAGATGACTTCCTCAGAGGCAGAGACATTGGTTACCGTTCCATTCAGCCCTGCCCGTTTGGTCAAGCCTACGTCCGTTTCAACTACATTTTTGAACGTGACAATCTGATTGACATGGGCCCAATCCCGCATGGTAATGGCACTATCACTTTTATCCCGCATAATGAGGCTTGGAACAATCGTACCACTCTGATGACACATGATGTTTGGATTCTGATGTTGGGGCTTAACTTGGATCTGTGGACTTTACCACTGATTGACAAAGCGGTTTCCTCCTTTGGTCGTTTGCTCATTTGGGAAGAAGATCAGTTTTATCAGTCACGTGCTATGGTCAGAGTCAGGGTCTCCAGCTTGGATGAGATCCCATGGTTCTTTGTGTTCACAGAGGGCACCCACTTTGAGTCTCCCAATTGGAGTGTGCAGTGCGAGATTTTGCAGGGACGTATGCTTGGAGGTGGTCCTGGTGATGAGCAATTCCCTCCGGATGATGATGATTTTGACCCTAATCAGTTTCATTATCATGGCTTTGGTCAGATAGGGCAAGGCCCTCCATTGTCCCCTGAACACTTTGCTCCTCCAATGCCTAACCCAGATCTCTTGGCTGCTATGGGTTGGGGAGTTTGGCCTCAGAATGCTGAAAATCCTCCTCAGGATAATCCTGTTGTTGCTGCTGCAGGCCTAGCCGAAATACCTGCTGCTTTGGGCAACAACTTTGTTCAGAATGACTTGGTCCTAGAGCCAATTGAAGAGGTGGTGCAAGCTCCTGGTTTTGTTGTTCAGATTCCTACCGTAGCAGCTAATGAGGATGTGTTTAGCTATGGATGACAATACTGACCAGTCTGAAGAAATTGAAATGTCGCCACTGATTGATGACCATGAAGAGGAAATGCCATAATTCCCAAATATGCAGAATCTTCAGCCCATGATAGTAGAAGAAGTTCCACTAGAAGATTTGGTTGAGTTTGCTGATTTGGCGCCACCGGCCCCCTGCCTGAAGGCCCACCGATTCAAATGGATAACCTGCACTTGGGCTTTGTGGACACGTACGTACCTCCAGTGGATCCTGCAATGTTTCTGAACAAATACCCTTCCAGCCCAAGCCCAACTACTATTAGGATGTGGGCTAAATTCTTTAATTTAGTGGATCAAGCCCTGCCATCAGTCACCATTCCCACTCAGTGGATGAATTTTTTCACCCTGCTATTGCTGAAAGACTCTACATTTGACTGGGCTAAAGAATTCCTGCAGACCTCAGGTTGGAACCTTGTGGCAAGCTCCTTTGTTGATGGTAATTCCTTCACATTCTCCCTTCCTTGTTCTAGGCCTTCTGTTTTATTATCTGAGCTCTTTTGTCCTCATTCTGATCTAGCCTCAGAATCTAACCACTCTTCCCTCTTGTTTTTGGATGATGGTTTGGATGATTTGGATGTAGCGGGTTCTGGCTCCACCGTGACTGACCCTACCCTCTTCAACAAAGCTTTTGACTCAGCTGCCCCAGTGGATCAGATGCTACCTGCTGTGCAGATTCCCAGTGTTCAGTCTCCCCAAGCCTCAATGGACCAGTTGATGCCTGCAGTACAGACTCCCCAGGCCAGCCCCACTGAAGTGCATGCTACACCGAAAGGGAAGCGAGGTAAGCCCCTACACATTTCGGAGGCTGAACTTTGTCGTAGTGACAGACTCCATGGGATCTCGAGGGGTTACAAATCTCCTGTATGCAAAGATAAAAACTATGTTGGATGCACTGACCCTCCTTTGCTCTCTGCCTCTGTAGTTCGTGACCTCGGCACATCCTTTTGCCAAATTGACCCAGCTACTTTGACTGATGAAAAGCTGGCTGCTAAGCAACCAAATGCAGGTGCTGTTGGAAGGCCCAAGAGCAAGATGTAACACTCCGGTGTTAAGCAATGCATTTTTGCATGGCAATCATATTGCATAGCATTCATATCATTATAATCATGTATGATAATGGTATAATTCGATTAAAATAAAAGCTTAAACATGCTATATTTAATGGACTATAATAATATGATAATCACATTATATCAAAAGCCTTGTAACCATAATTCTTACATCACTTGGAACTTTAGTTCAAATTTTGGAGCTCAAATTTTGTCAAAAACTTGTTCAAAAATAATTATGAAAAATATTCAAAATTTTCCCCTATTTTAGCTTTTATTCTGTCATTCAAAATCTATCAAGAATTTTGAGTTGGCCCCTTAATCAAAGTTGTAGAGAATTTAATTTTTAGCAACTTTTATTTTTGGGCCAAATCCATAAAATGACTTCTTCTTGTTCAAAATGTGGTTTGAAGTTTGAAATGCATTTAAATTTGAAATTTGGAAAATCAAAAAAATCAGTTTCTCCTTAGCAGGCCGCCGCCTCCCGTTCGGCCCACGGCCAGATGCGGCCCGCGCCACCCGCGCGCGCGCGCCCGCACCGCCTCCGCCCCGGCCCGGCCCAGCCGGCCTCCTCCTTCCTCCGCTCGCCCGCACCCGCGCGCGTCGCTGCGCCACGCCGCGACCGCGGCAGAGGAGCACCGCCGCGTGGCGGCCCCGCGCCTGCATCACCCGCCGCGCGTCAGCCGCGGCCTGCCACTGCGCCCACGCGCCCGCCTACACCTGCTGCGGCCCGCGCACTCGCTCGCTCGCGCCCGCACTCCCTCCTCCTCCCCTCCCGAGCCGAGAGCTCGAGCTCCGCCCTCGCCGCGACCGCCGCTCCGCCGGCGTGAAGCTCCCGCACCGCCGCGCCATTTTCCAATTGCCCGCGCCCGCAGCTCCGCCTCGCCTTTCCTCGATTCACGCTCGCGTTTGCGCCGCCTTCCGAGCTCTAGGTGAGCTTCTCCACGCCTCGCCACCGACGGCCATGGCGCCACCGCGCGCGGCCTCCCGTCGAGGCGGCTCCCCGCTAACCCCCCTCGCCTCCCTAGCTCCAAAAATGGATTCGCCACTTCATCGCGGTTCTCACGCGCTCCTTGCCCCGCCTGCTCGCGACCGGAGATGGCCGGTCGGCCGCAGCCGCCGCCGCGACGTCGAGCGCGCGGACGCCGGCGACCGCGCTCGGCTCCTCGCGGAGGACAAGGCCGTGCCTCTGGGCCGCGCCCCGAGCGGGCCGGCTCGGCGGTTCTCCCGCGCACGTGAAACAGGCCGGAAACGGCCACGGGCCGACTGTTGATCTCGGGCCGGCCCAATCTCTTTAACAGAAAAACAAATTTCTATTTCTTTTATTATTCTTGATGAAAAACACTTTGGAAAATGATTTCTTGGTCATTTTAGCTCCAAAATTGGTGAAATAAATTTCTATGTACTCATTTGAATCAGATCTACAATATAAAAATGTTGCATGTCATATTTGATGTACTTTTCTGTAGTGTTTTATTTAATCCTTGAAATTGGTGTTTTCTTGAAAAATTGATAAGAAAATGTAGAAAAATCAGAAAATTGTGGTTCCAAGTTTATTAATCCTGTTATGCCATGTACTTGCTAGGGTAATTTTATTTCATGGTTGTTCTGTATAAAAATTTGTAGTTGCAGTTCAAATGCTTTTTACTACCAATATTTGTTATTTTTGTTATTTAAATAAATTTGAATAAAACATGCAAGTGATAATTTTTCTATAGTGTGTGTTTAGGTAGTAGATAGTAGAAAAATTTCTAAATCTGTTGTTTGATACTTTTCATAATGTAAAGTATTTCAAATATCTATTTTAGGCCCTAGTTTGTAATAACTATGTTTAAACTCCGATGTATTTTGTGCCGCAAACTGCTGTGTAACTTATGAAGGTAATCGCTGAACTTATTACGATCTTGGCTGTGATGTGAAATGGTTTGAAATCCGTCGAGATTTCACGGACTACCGGGTTATACGGGCTTAAGTTTGGTAAATTGTCCATCCGTTGGATGATTTTCTTACTTAATCTCGTATAATTGGGCGGTTCTGTTACACAAGAAGGCCAAAACTGCAACTGAAGATAAGAAAGAGGCTGATGGTAAGGCTGAAAAGAAGTCTAAGCCCAACAAGAACAAGGTCCTGAAGGTTGGTTCCGAAGAGCCTAGTCAAAAGCAAGCTGATGCTTTGGCCCAGAAAAAGAAAAAGTCCAGCAAAAGCAAGACCTCCAAGGATGGCCCAGAGGAATCAGACCAGCAGCCCAAGAAGGGCAACCATTGATGTTTTCTGCTTCTTGCTCTCCTGTTTTAGCCATCTAAGATAGTTTATTTTGTCCAAAATCTTGGTTTTATGGCTGTAAGAAACTAAAAAATTTTAAGTTGGAATGTTCGTGGGATTAATGCAGAAAAAAATGGAACTCCATACGAGATAGAATCTCTGATTGCCTTTGTGATGTTGTGTGTCTCCAGGAGACTAAGCGTGCTTCTTTTGATTTTGCCTTCATTCGTGCCTTCTGTCCCCCCCAATTCGATTCCTTTGAGTACCTGCCCTCCAATGTTGCTTCAAGAGGGTCCATAGTAATCTGGAAGAGCTCAATCTTCTCTGGCTCCCTCATTTTTCAAAATGATTATGCAACCTCAATTCTCTTCTGCTCTGCTCATAATAACAGTTCTTGGGTCTTGACTAACGTTTATGCCCCTTTCACGCCTTCTGGTAAACGTGCCTTTATTATGTGGTTCAAGAATATTACTATGCCTGATGATGTTGCTTGGCTTCTTGTTGGCGACTTTAATCTTTACCGTAATCCTGAGGATAGGAATAGACCTGGAGCAGATACTGCGGAGATGCTTCTTTTCAATAATGCCATTAGTGCTTTGGGCTTGGTTGAATTACCTTTAAGAGGTCAGCGTTTCACTTGGACCAACAAGCAGCAACCTCCACTCTTGGAGCGTCTAGATTGGTTTTTTATCTCCTCAAATTGGATAAACTTCTACCCTAATTCCTTTGTTTCCACCATGATCATGGAGACTTCAGATCATGTTCCTTGTGTGGTAACTGTTTCCACTAATATTCCCAAGAGTCACCTCTTTCGTTTTGAAAATTTTTGGTTGCACCATGAAAGGTTTACAGCCCAAGTTCAGCAAGGTTGGATAGCACCCTCACACATCCAAGATCCAGCAAAGAAGGTCACTGCTAAATGCTAAATTTGAGAGGTGTCCTGAAAAGATGGAATCAAAATCTTTCAAGTATGAAGGAAAATATTAGAAATGTCAAATTAGTCTTATCCTTCCTGAATATCATTGAAGAATTCAGAGATTTAAGCCTAATTGAGTGGAATTTCAGAAAACTATTGGAAGGAAAACTTATTAGTTTATTGCAGCAACAAAGGACCTACTGGAAACAAAGAGGCAATCTTAAGTGGGTAACTCTGGGTGATGCAGGCACAAAGTTCTTTCATGCACAAGCCACAGCGAAACATAGAAGGAATTTTATTGCTCAACTCCAAACTGAGAACGGCACTGTCCTTGTAGAACATGGTGACAAGGCTGCTCTGATATGGGAATCTTTCAAGGAAAGGCTTGGTGCTAGTTCTTTTGCATCTGTGGGTTTTGATCTAAACTCTTACTTCACCAGTGCTCCTGATCTTTCTTCTCTCATTTCACCTTTCTCAACTGATGAGATTGATATAATTGTTAAAAGCCTCCCTAGAGACAAATCTCCTGGGCCAGATGGCTTTAACACAGATTTTATTAAGCATTGTTGGCCAATGGTTAAAGATGATTATTACTCTTTATGTGAGGGCTTTTTCCATCATCAAATTTGCCTATGAAGCATTAATGGGTCTTATATCACTCTAGTGCCTAAAAAGGATGATGCACAGAAAATTTTAGATTTTAGGCCAATCTCTCTACTCAACACATCAGTGAAGATTATCATCAAGCTCTTAGCTAATAGGCTTTAGAATGTCTTGCCTTCTTTGCTCCACAAGAACCAGTATGGGTTTATTAGAAACAAAACCATACAAGATTGTATAGCCTGGGCTTTAGAATATTTACATATGTGTCACTCTTCTAAAAAAGAGATCTTAATCCTGAAGCTTGATTTTGAGAAAGCCTTCGACAAAGTGGAACATGGATATATGCTGAAAATTATGGAATCAAAAGGATTTCCCTCTAAATGGATGCATTGGATATAATCCATTTTTACCTCTGGAACTTCAGTTGTACTCTTGAATGGTACCCCTGGGAAAGTTTTCCACTGTAGAAGAGGTGTGAGGCAGGGAGACCCTCTTTCACCACTGTTATTTGTGCTTGCTGTAGATTTTTTACAGTCAATCCTCAATCATGCTAAAGATATTGGTCAGATTACCTTACCTCTTCATCTCAATTGTGATTCAGACTTCCCAATACTACAATATGCAGATGATACTTTAATTTTCTTGAATGGCGACCTCAATGAGCTAAGTAATCTGAAGGACATCCTCTCAAGCTATGCAGAATCCTCTGGTCTTAAGGTCAATTATGCAAAATCCATGATGATACCCATCAATATATCTGAAGAGAGAATGAAGATTCTTACATCCTCCTTTGGTTGCTCCATAGGTTCCCTACCTTTTACTTACCTGGGTTTACCTTTAAGCTCCTCAAAGCCTAATGTTGCAGATTTCTGGCCTTTAGTATCCAAGTGTGAGAGAAGATTGGTGGCCTTCTCATCTTTCTTGACAGAGGCTGGTAGACTTCAGCTCACTAATGCAGTCCTTACAACTTTATCTACTTTTGCTATGTGTAGCTTCCTTCTGCCTAAAACTGTGATCAATCAAATTGACAAATATCGAAGGCATTGTCTGTGGAGGGGTTCTGACCTCACTAGTAAAAGTCATCCAAAGCTGCTTGGCCTATGGTTTTCCTACCTAAAGAAGAAGGGGGATTGGGAGTGCTTGACATCACCAAACAAAATGAGAGCCTGCTTCTAAAACACCTTCATAAGTTCTACAATAAAGTCCCAATTCCCCGGGTGCAATTAGTGTGGGAAAAGTATTATTCAAGGAACAAATTGCCTTTCTTTGGACCCAATTTCAGAGGGTCATTTTGGTGGAAAGACCTACTTAAACTCATCCCCCAGTTCAAAAGCTTGTCAGTGATCTCAATACAGAATGGCTCAACTTGTTTCCTGTGGCATGATCCTTGGTGCTCTCAAAATCTGAAAGACAAATTTCCTCATCTATATTCATATGCAAAAGATACAATGATTTTAGTTTCCCACACTGCCTCTACTACTCTTCTGCATTCTCTTTTCCATTTGCCTCTGTCAGTTGAGGCTTATTCAGAGTTCATTTATTTCTCCTTAACCTTTCAAGATCTTCAGCTTCACCAATCCCCAGATATTTGGGCCTATGACTGGGGTTCTTCTTTCACTCCGCATAAAGTTTATAAAAGGCTCATCGGGCAGCATGATACATCCCCAGTTTTTAAGTGGTTATGGAAGTCTGCTTGTCAGAACAAAAGAAAGGTATTTTTCTGGCTTGTCTTGCAAGACCGGCTTAGTATAAGGTCCTTACTCCGGCGTCGTCACATGCATCTCCCAAGCTACACTTGTGTTCTCTGTCAGCTGAATGTAGATGAAGACCTTGCCCATTTAATCTTTCACTGTCCCTTTGGTGCTGCCTGTTGGAATGTTCTGTCAGTGGTGATACCGGGTACTTCTGACATTGCTGTGTTAGTTCAGGATCTCAAGGTTCAGCTCCATGTGCCTTTTTATATGGAAATAATCATCACCATGTGCTGGTCAATTTGGATGATGCGAAATGATGCAATTTTCAGAGGCCTCCCACACTCCCTTCGGCGGTGTAAAGAAGTTTTCAGAAAAGAGTTTGCTCTGGTTATGCTGAGAGCAAAGACAGATCTTCTTCCAAGTTTAGATTTATGTCTACTTTCTCATTTGTAATTTACCTTATTTTCTTTTTATCGTTTTTTGTTTCTTAAGAGGCTTTTTGTATTTTAGCTTTACCTTCAGCTTTTAATAAAAGTCTAGTAGGGGTTCTCCCCTCCTGTTTCATAAAAAAAAAATATAACATGTGCTCATACGAGTTAGAATAGCTCTCTCTAGCGTGATACGGAGTCCGATTTAAAAACGTATTAAGTTGTGTATTTTATCTGGACTCATAAGTCATACTCATATGTTGATGCACACACGGACATGGTTCACGGTCTCGCTAAGGAAATAGAGCCAAGCAACGAATCACTGGCATGAATACAACTCGAATACATGTTTTATTAAACAAAGGATATTTCAATTTCTAACTCCCTAACAGGAATATAAGGAATATAAATCGGATACGTATTCTAATAAACAAAGGATATTTAAAATTTTAACTCCCTAGAATAAATTAGATATAACTCGATTATGTGTTCTACTAAATAAAGATATTTAAATATTAAAAAAATTTAAAGAACACTATCATACTAGGAAAGGTGTCCTAATAGGACAACCATTCATTTGGGAATACTCAATACAGGTCAAACTGAGTTTGTGTTATATTACTTCTTATAGCTACATGCTCAACTACGCGTCTTTACCGGCTTGCTAGTGCACCTTGGTTTGTTATCATGTACACCGTTGCATACTTCTGCCGGTGCAACTCGACATGCCAGAGTCGCCACGGTGGCTCGCGATGTGCGAGCGCCATGTCGATGCATGCGCAGTGCTCATGCACACCTCGGAGACCCCGATCGAGGCTGACCTGCGTCTTGAGGAGCTCAAGCAGGCCATCAAGGAACCACAGGTTAGTGATAATGACGGAGGCAACGTGCGAGCGTGCGCTGGATCCTCATCTGCGTGGTCAGCGTGCACTTCTTCCAGCAAGCATCCGACATCGACGCTATCGTGCTCTACAGCCCGCTGGTGTTCTGCAAGGCCGGCATGTCGTCCAACAAGGCCGTCCTCGGCGACACTGTCGGGCGTCGGCATCGTCAAGATGTGCTTCGTCCTGGTGGCCACCCTCTTCACGGACTGCCTCAGCCGGCAGCCGCTCCTCCACGCTAGCACGGCTGGCGTGGCCGCGTCCATGGTTTCACTGGGCGCGACGCTCTGTGTTGACGTGGCGTCAGCCGCGAGCATGACGGTCAGTGTCTTGTCGGCTCTGGCCTTCACGGCGACGCTCTCCATCGGGTTCAGGCCCCTGGCGGGCACGTACAACCCCCAGAGATCATGCTGCTGCGCCTGCGCGAGCAGGGCGTAAGCCTAGGCATGGCGGTGAACTAGCTGACGTGCGTGTTGGTGAGCATGATGTTCATCTCACTCGCCAACGTGATCACCATACATGTATGCTTCTTTCGGTACGCCAACGTGCGTGCGCGTTTGTGTACGTACATAAATTAATTATAGCTTTTAAATTTAATATAAAGAATAAAACACAAAAGTATATAACAAAGTTCTCAATTTCTATAAATGTTTGTTTGCTGCCGTTGCAACGTACGTTCATATTTTGCTAGTATATACTTATGCATGAGAAGGATTGGAATTGGTGTTTACGTCGGAGCCGGCCGCGAGTTTCCTCCTCAGGGATAAGTTTACAATTCAGTTGCGCTGGGAGCTGGGCCGGGCCCGGCCAGTCCCCGTCGCTGCCGTTCCACGATGTGACAGAAGACCATGCTATATCTCGCGCAACTTTGCAGGCTGAACAGACGCGTACGTACGCATGGATGCAGCTGGTGGTGGTGGAAGGAGGAAGCTCCGCAGGAATACACCTCGCTCATTCTTCGGCTTGCATATTGTTCTCTTGGCATATCCTTCGCATATCCATCCATCCAGATCAGCTATCTTATTCTTATACCTGATCGTTGCCGGGCAGCGCAGCGGATATAAATTTGTTGCACTGCACATACACCAAGTATAGGACGCACAACACAGCACGTATAGCCACAGAAGCGAAGCGCAGCGCAGCTAATAGCCTGGGCAACGAACGGGAACGCGTGACCGGGGCTCACGAATGACAGTGCAGTGCTCCCTCGGCAGAGTGGACGACGGACGTCGGACGGTGCCTGACCGACCAGTACCAGCAGCAACCGCTCATCTCATCGATCTGCCGAGGGAGAGCTGCCCTGCCATTCGACGCTATAGAGCTCCCACTCCAATCCATCCGTGTAACTTGTGTTTGACTGATCGATCATGGGTGCCTATCTATCCTTGTCGCAGGGGCGAATCTAGCCAAGAATATCGTCGAGGGCATCATTAAGGTTAACTTCATTACATGACATAGATTTTCTTAACTTAGACAGTGTTTCAAATACTAAAGGACTTTGCATATGTTGATAAACATGTCTAAATTCACTCCTGTTTGGCTGCTTGTTCGTCTACATCGTCATTTAAGGTTGACTTCAGCTTAACCTGTTCGATTAAACTACTTCAGCAATGTTTTTTACGAACGAACAGTGTTTTTCTCTCACAACAAATCAGCATAAGCATCAAAGTAAAATTTCAGCGAAGCGAACAGTGAAAAGCTGAGACGATTTCTGATCCATTGGTCTGAAAGAAGCTTCTGCACAGCCACATACAGCTCACTGCTTGAATCAAAGCAAGGAATATACATACACACAAGTTACACGTACATACATGCACACGCTTGTCAAAAAGCCTAGGACAGGTCAAAGCTGTACATAAACGCTCCACAGGGGGCGTCCGTTCTGCGTCCGGACGCCGCACGCTACGTGGCCTCACGTGGTCCATGTACTTATTTCACCATATAAATATCTACTTCAGTTAGATGGTCTCTAAGACTTATCCTCTCTGGTTACATCTCGTCTCTCTCTCTCCTCCATCTCTCCATTCAAAGCAACAGAGAGAGGAAGGATGTCGTGGAGCCTGTGCATCTCCTCCCCATCTCGAACTTGCACAGCCACCCGCCCCTCACGGCCATACCCCACCCGCTCTCTGCGCGTCACCAGCAACTGCACGCGCTACTGCCGGAGAGCCCCATGCGAGCTCCGTGCCACCGACATCCATGCATCGTCACTGAGCTCTGCGCACAATGTTGTCGGCGAGCCGCGTGTTGCTGGCGAGCTCTGCGCCGCTGAGATCCACGCCGCCGATGAGCTCCGCACTAGTGACCTCTGTGGCATCAAGCTTTTTTGCCGGCGTCGAGCTCCGCGTCGATGAGCCTCGATTCGCCCAAACAACAAGAAGATGTTACGCTGAAAGCGCGTGCTGCAAGCGTATGTATCAAGTGTTTTAGGTGTTTCATATGCATGTTGCAAGTGTTTCATGTGGATGTTGCATATGTTGCCATGACTATACACGTATGTTACAAATGTATTGTTACAAATGTTTCAGTTGTTTCAAACATATGTTGCAAGTGTTTTATCTGGATGTTGCATATGTTTCACACATATGTTGCAAGTGTTTCATCTAGATGTTGTATATATATTTGCAATGGCTACAGCGTGTTTTCAGGTGTTTTCACACGTATGTTGCAAGTGTTTCATCTAGATGTTGCAAAAGTAGATCTGGTGTTACACATGTTGCAGTAGGACCTATTTGTCGCAGCTACCTGCTGACGCGGCCCCCGCGTGGGCGTGATAAACGGAGCCGCGTGGGGCCCCACGTGAAGTAGGTGTAGGCGTGCGGGCGGGCGCAGCGGCATGTGTATGTAGGGGCGTGGGCAGGCGCAGTAGGCGCGGGCATCTGGACGCTAGCCTAACTAGTAAATAAATATTGTTTTTCGCATGGATTTTGCTATGAAATACTAACTGCAAATAATTTGAACGGGGAGGATGGATGTCCATGCCATTTGCAAATTATGAAAAAAGCAATCCTAACAGGTCAACTGTGTAAAGGTTGTCCTTTTTACCAAGGAAGCTTGGTCCATAGTCCAGTCCAGACGACAGGGGTGGTATTACATATTTCCAATCTCCACAACATTAACCATTCCGGATTGATCTACGAGTTTTGGTGTAACTAGAGGGTAGGCCCAGCGCTGCGCGCGGGCGGCGCGGAGGGAGACGGATTTGGATGTACAGTAATGGACACCGGGTGGGTATTCGGATCCGGTACTGCAGATAACGGGTAGGGACTGTTCACTGTGTCCGGTACTGTTTGCCGGATCATTAATGTGGATGCATAGTGATCTGTGAGAGGAAAATAGGGGTGTGAATAGTGCATGATGAACAGTGACTGATCACCAGGTTTAAAGATCTCTATAGATAATAATAATAGGAGGACTCTCCAACAACAAGAGTTTGAATGAGCCAAGATAGGTGTCGTTGTCCATAAACGATGACATCCAACAATTCTCTTTGGCCATGGAATCCCAATCTATTTTGTCTTGATCTTTTTTCCATGGGAAAAAATCCATTTTACATCCTTATAAACTATCGATGTAGTATGATTTTTCTCCCTGAACTCCACAACTATATATCTTACCTCATGAACTCTCAAAACCATTCAAATTTCCTCCCATGCCTAATTTGAGGTGGTTTTGAAGGCAATTTTGTCTTTTTAGTTAAAAATTTAGTAAATATTCGATAAGGTTTTTAAAACACATAAAATATCTCTAAGACTCTAAAATTCCTAAGAAAAATAAAAAATATAGGTTGGGATACAAAGAATCCAAATAGAATATTTAGAGCTCATGAAAATATATCAGAAGCTTTAGAAAAAGATTTAACAGTAGGAAAATAAGAAAAATATCTAGAAAATCTATAAAACCCCTACAACATTATAATCGCTGTCTTAAACAAGTTTGAAAACTTTGTATGGAACAATATGAGATGCAACTAGCATGAATACAATATACATTAATGGTTGTATCTTACTTTTTTGTTGTGGAAAGTTTTCGTAACGCATTTATACATCAATTATATTTTTTGGGATTTTTTATACTTTTAAATATTTTCCCATTTTCTAGTGCAAAATCAATTTTTTAGTTCATGCAGGCCCCCTACAGCTTGAGCTGCCATTTTCCCATTTTTCTCGACAAGATTTTCACCAGGCTTGGGCTGCCATTCTAGTTAGACTCGAAGCGAACGGAACTTTTCTTCAGCCAAGCCCACATAAATAAATTCCGGGAACCTACAAATTTCGAGAGCACCCCTGTCCGGCTGTCCCGACTCCCGTCGCGTGTGAACGAAGCGAAGGCAGAGGCAGTAGCGAGAAAACCCCACCCAAACCCTCCCGCCGAAGGAATCGAAGCAATGGCGTCTCGTCTGTTTGCGGCGGCGGCGGCGGCGGCGGCCTCCTCCCCGTTGCCCCTGGCTCGCCGTATCACTAGCCGTGGCCTACACGGTCCACAAGGTACGCACATACGCAGCGCACCTTCTCCTTCGCCCTCTCCTGAGTCCTGACCTAGGAATCGTACACGCCAGTTGTCTGGCTCGTTGATTAGGCCCGTCCCTGGTTCGATCTGCTTGCCAGGTTTCTTAATTGGCTGCGATTTGGTTTATGAATCAGTTGTTTGTGGTTGCTGGTAGCTTATCCTATTCCTATGTGGTCTTGTATTGTGCAGCATGGAGGAATCAGTGCCCCTTGGGCCTTGGTTGCTGTTGAGGCTGCAGGACAGCAAGCATGTCGTTCGCTATTTAGCTTGCTTTGTTGATTCTCTCGTATTTGTGCTTGCTAGGTCGCCGTTGGTATTGGGAGAAGGTGAACTTGTAGGAGGATCCGACGAGCCCCATGAGGTGGAAGAATTCTCACGTGAGTACCCTTTCGGAATATCTTCGTCCGGTTCGTTTGGACTTATCAGCAGAATCAGCAGCCATCCAGTGTTTTTCTCTCACAACAAACCAGCGAACAGTGCTTTCAGCACAATAAACCAGCGAAACGAACAGGCCCCTTGTCCAATTCAATTCAGTGCAGCACTGCAGCATATGGTATTAATGGAGTTATTTATGTTCATCCTGATAGGCATAGAACTAGTGCCACGAATACATGATTTTCTCGTGGAGATTATTTCACTGGTTGCTTAGTTGCTACTCCCTCCATTATGAATTGTAGGGCGTTCTGCAGATTTGGGTTTTTGATTTATTGTTAGGCGTCTCATTCCAATCGAGGTGGTGGAGTTAGAGAGTTGTGCGGCATTTAATCGTACTAGAAATTTTTGCGCGCCTTATCAAGCAGTCGTGGAGCATTTTTGTAAGCAATCGATATCACAGGTCACTGTTCTCGTGGAGGAAAATTTTACTTACACCACCACCAAGGGGCACAAAGATCATGGCATCCACAGGACCTCAGGAATCATTGGACACAAATACACAAAGCAACGCCTTAACAAATCGAGGGCTATCAATTTTCAAATAGTCAATCTCAATAGAAGTTGCCTAGAATGTAAACTATACAAACCACAGGAGATGCTCGAGGAACATAATTTTCCATTCAAAGCAAACAATGATTGTTCAGGATCAGAAATCTGATAGTACATATCCACGGACCAGGAATACCTACAGCTAGAGATTATAGGACTGATGTTTATAGAGAAAAAAAAGATAAGAGGGCTGAACAGAAACAATTTCCAGTACACTGATAAGTTTCCGGACTTTCACTTAGTTGAGATGTAGACAGGAAACATGCATCATTGTGGACAAGGCGCGATCGACAAGCCAAACAGATCACTTCTAGGGGTCCTTGGTATGGTTGACACCATCTTGGCAATGTAAGTCTCCAGTGGTGCTTCCTTTTGCTGTTCAGCACAGTTCCAAGATCCTTGTAATAAGCTTACCTTGCTTTGTTCTTGTCACGAGTAACGACACCCGGTTCTAACAAAAGTATTCTCTGCCTTGTTTTCTCCAAATGGCGCACACAGTGTGGTCCAAGATAGATGTTCTGTGTCTTTGGTGGGCCGTAACAAAAGAGACATCAATACAAAGTTAGAATGGTAAAGACAGATGCATGGATAATAATCATCAATCACATGAAACAACCCATCCAAGTTAGTTGTCCAGTGAAATGCAGATCTCCTCCCCTATTTCAGGGCAAGCACGTTTCATAGACACATAGTCACAGTGTGTCAGCATTTTACAGTTAGTTACCCAGATTCATAAAAGTAGAGGAAAAACTCAAACCTTAAGTTGACAATACTTAGCTATTAATGTCAGAATTCAGTACATGGACTGTTGAACATTTAAACAAAAATCTTGAACTATATGTACCAGGCTACCTGCTTTGTTCTTTTATCTTTCGACTGACAAACCAAGTGATTGCTTTCAGGAACTAATGGAAGGTCAGATTCGGCTCTGGGTACTATTTACAACAGTGCTAATGTCTTTTGCTTATATAGTATAAAGAAAAAGGGTGGAATGTACATTTAGTGCAAATCAGTGAAGGATAAATCTCAAACTGCAACTAAGTTACATCATTTGATGGTACGCAGAGAAGATGCAAGTCAGGAGTTTCAGAACAAGTGGTTGGAATTCAGTTCATGTGTAGACTGGTAAAACAATGCAATTTCTAGCTCAAATCGCAGCAGTAAATTTTGGACATGTGTAAAAAATCTTCTAGCAGGCTGCTAGCCTGAGATAGTCACTACACATACCTTCCCCAAAAGCCGAACACCTTGCCATATCAGTAAAACTTGGCCAAAGCCTGGACTGCGGGCAAAGGCACCCCTACAGCAGCACGAGCATGGACTCCACCATAGCTAGTTTCCTACAGACTTCTGCTTGCTCCACATGACCAGCTCACCACCGCTCATTCCCCATGGTACCCTCTGCTCCAGATTGCCAATCCCAGTGGTGGTGAACTGAAGAGCCTTCTTGTAACAAATGTTTTGTTGTCATAGGGGCTCAGGAGCGGATTGTACAAGTTAAACGGACAACATACAATGGAAACAAGCCTTTAAGCAAACCCCTCAGATCCTAAGAGCACACAATCGAATTGATTGAATTTTCATGTTAACGGTGTTGCTTACACTTTGATTTGCAGCGCTGGTCTGTCGTGATGATATTGGGTCTTTGGAAACCTTGGTGACCAAGCTGCAGATGACAAAGGATGCACTCCAGATTCGCAAAAGCATAGCATAGCTGAATGCCCAAATCGCCAACCATGAGTGAGCAAATAAAACGTTTGAATTGGAAGGGAGAGGAAGAGAAGGGAAGGTGCCTGTGTAAGGGACGCATGACCGGGAGGTGAGGAACAAGTCGGTGGCCATGTCGAGCCAGCGCCCGTGAGGATGTGCTCTCGCGCTTCAAGGGAGAGGTCTGTGGTCTCGGGTTGGCGACCTCCGAGCACCGCGTACCTAGGCGGGTGATCCGCGACACCGTGGCTCACGCTGTTGGATCAAGAGGCCCGATGGGGAGATGGAGAATCAGCGGACACGGCCTCACACTCTCCACAGCCAGGTTGGACTTCGTCTGGGTCCCCCTCCGACCTCCCGGCAGTGCGAGGCGGAGCGAAAGTCCTGGAGGAACGGCGAGGCCCGATGTTGTCTTCAAAAACCACGAGGGGGAGCAGAGGGCCTGCGACGCAACGACCATGGATGGAGGAGGCGACTGCTCCATTTTAGGTCGTGGCTAGAGGCCTAGAGCTCGGGGACGAGGCCGGAGACGTCGGTGTCAATTGGGGGTGGAGGGTAGCAGATCTCACACTTGTGCCGGCGCAGGAGGCCAGCAACGCCGGCATGTCGCATGGGCCGTGTGCGCTGAGATGCGGAGATCGGCGATAGCGGCGGCGGGGAGAAGAGAGAGGAAGGAGAGAGGAATGATGGATCGAGGGGAGCTAGGGGAGGGCTGGAAGGGGAGGAGGGGTTCTACGCAAAACTGCTTGGGGTTCTCTGCAAGAATGATGAGGGTATTGATTTTTCTCTTGTACGTTGAAATAAACATTACAACAAGGATCTTTACATGAAAACTTTGAACACAGGTACTGTATACATAGGTTGGATTGGATCGCGGGTTGATTACAGAAAATTACGAGGACGTTTTTGCAAAACAACCGCAACCATGCGTCGCCGCGCGGAGGGGCCACGGATGCTTCAAATTCTCTCATGCGAGCAATCTCAAGCGGTCTTTAAAGAACCTGATGCATGGAACACAAAGCGTTTGCATGCAAGGCGTTGTTAAAACAGAGCTTTTTCTTTTCACCGCGCGCTGCGTAGCTAGCAACTGAAACGTCTCTTTGCATGCAAGCATGCAAAACGCAGTGCATTAACCCACCACTCGCGTGGCTCAACACGAATCAATGCTCTTTCTTCCTTGTTATATGTATTTCCTTGGTATCTGAAATATGGCCCTCCACGCCTAAGGCCAGTCTCAATGGGGGTGTCAAGGGGGTGTCATGCACATTAATTACAGTGACACATCAGCACAAGGAGAGTTTTTGCATGAAACTAGGAGGAGAGAGAACAAGTTCGTTTCATGGCCACGACACTCGCGAGCTCTGTTTCCAACCTCTCGGTAACCGAACGACACCCGCATTGAGGGGGAGAATTTCATCCCACTGATCTCGTGCTCCAGGCGCCTAGATCCAATCCTTCCCGCCCTATTCCCCGCCGCGGTAGCGTGATTTCTTCCTCCTTCCCCGCGCGCCAAGATCCAATCCTTCCCGCCCTATTCCTCCTTCTTGTCGTTCCCCATTCCCCCTGGCCACTAGATCCCGCGCCATGGATTTCGGCCGAGGCTCCGGGCGGCGAGGCAAAGGCGAGAAAGGGCGCGGAGGCAGCCGCCTTGGACTGAAGGCGACGCACTCTCCTACACCGTCGGCCCCTCCCGCTTCTTCATCTTCGTCGCCTCCGCCGACTTTCCTCTCTGCGCCGCCAGCCCGTCCATCTTCTTCCGTCGCTTCTGGAGCACCGGCGGCGGCGCAGGCTGTACCAGCATCTTCCCCTGCGCCGTCCACTGCTGTACCAGCATCTTCCCCTGCGACGTCCACTACGCAGGCTGTATCACCTGCTGCTCGTGCTTCATCCCCACTGCAAGGAGCAGTACTGCCACCGAGGCCAGCACAAGGAGCACGGTTCGGTGCCATTCCCCCAAATTTTCCATCTGAACAAGGAAACCAGCATGCCCAGAATCTATGGTATGTATTGATTCCAATCTATACAAGTAATTGTTTTCGATCTGATAGTGATTTGTAGCATCTCTGAATTTCAGTATATACTTCAACATGGAACTGATAGTACCTGTTTTCGATCTGATACTAGTTGTTTTGTATCAATTGTGAATTCAAGTGGATGTGTGTGTGTGTGCTAGTGTAGGTAGCTGATTTCTATAAACTGTGAATACATGTACCTGATGTGTGTGTACTAGTGTAGGTACCTGCAATATTTTTCATGTTTGACTTGGATAGTTCTGATTACTGATCCTGATGCAAATCTGTCAATGCAATAATTTTTATGTATGAAAACTCAATCTGATGCTTGGGTATGGTACATTTTGGCATACTGTAAGCATGGACTTGCATGATGACGGAGTTGTTTCACCAAACAAATAATTAGTGGAAAAGTTTGACAGTTTATTCACTATTTTGGGCATGTGATATCTAGTGTTATATTTCTTACTAGATAGGCAGTACACACCATATGCTGAACTGGTCTTTTTGTTTCTGCAGGATGAAAGCAAAACGTATGGGGTGCAGTTCTGTCTCGTGAGAAGAACCAGTGAGAGGCCATGTGGGCTGAAGGCTATGAACTCTTTTTTATCTATCTTAGTTACTATCTTAGTTCCAGTTGGTTCATATATGTTTTCCAGTGCTCTATGCGAATGCTGTAACTGTCTATCTGGTCCAGTACTTCAGGTGTTTATCAGAGTCCTGCTATTCTGGTAGTCTGGTTATATGCGACTGCTCTATGCATATGCAGTCTAGCTATTCTGGTAATCTGGTTATATTCGACTTCTATGTGTGAATGGCTACAGATTCTATTGGTGCATATGATCCCATCATTCTATGGCAATTAAATGCTTTACTTAGTTTTGGAATTGGTGAAATGAAACGCTGCATTGTGAAGGCTAGTTTCATTCATTGTTTCATCCCACTCTAGCTGATGTGGAATTTTGGAAACCGTGTAGTGAAACTAAGCATTGAGATTGGCCTAACAAAAAATAATGGAGGGAGTAGCATAGACCATGCCTAGCTTTTGTATGACAAGTTTTCTCGTTTCATCGTATAGTCGTATGGACTGCGTTCAAACATAAAAATCGTGGATTGAGTATACATCATTCTAAGCTAGTACAGTATCCCTTGAGCTCTTCGCTAGGAGAGCCAGCCATTGAAATCATGGACTCATTTGAGTGCTTTGTTAGAGGATCAGTACAGCCTTTATGGAAACTGCATAAATGAGTTGGTAGCTAGCACCATTCTTTTTGGTCAGGTTGTCAGATTTACATGTTTACCTACATTTACTCATCTCTGTCATCGTTGGAATCTTTCCTTTTGGATTTAGATGCTAATGCCTTTGAATGAAACCACCAATCTCTACTTGTAATATTGATTTTATAGTTTGACACATGATTTCCCGTTCTAAGAGAGTGCTCCCTAATTGACGGCTTCCGATCCATATGCATTTTTAAACCGCTCTTGGAATTGACTACCACCAGAACTTGTTGTTTACCTAAATTGTTCATTTTCGAGAGTTAACTTACTGCTGCCCTTGAACAAGCTTGTGAAGTTGTGATCATAGATTAGGATCATATGTTCTGTTTTTTATTTATGATAACTGCTTTTGATTGAGTTCCATATGTGGTGTTGTAGTGTTATCTCTCAGACCAGCTTTGGATTGAGTTCTCCCATCACAGACTCACAGTTGCACTTTGCCCTGTACTGCTATTTCCATGTGGACATAAGGAAACTTCTGAGTTTTTCCCTCTAATTGCTTATGGTTTTGTTGAAAATATCTTTGCTTGATGCTCTTCTGTTACAACTAATAATATTGGTACATGCATAATTTTTTTATTACCTTCCTTTTATTCATGCAGTTTGTTGCAGCCACCTTCACTGTGTGGGGTGTTTTTGTTTTTGGTTGGTTCAAGTTTTTTGATGGGGAGAAGAACAAGACCGAGGCACTTATTAACACTATCATTTATACTTAGGCTTGAACTGCGCTGTATCGAAGAGTTTGTTAGTACCTGGTTATAAGATTATTACCAGATGGTGACAGATGCACAAAACACGAAAATATTTATCTGAAACCAAACTGTTGCTACATACTCCCTCCGTCCCAAAATAAATAACTAACATTTAAAATTTGTCCCAAAACAAATAACATTCTACACAAAAAATAGAACATTGTCTCCTAATACAGAAGCAAATTATGGGTGCATGCGAATGATAACTACCAAATTCAAGAGATATCCTCTGAGGAAGGAAAGGAGACGAGGGTACATGTGTCTTTTGCTAACATAATTTTTGGAAACTTATTTATTATGGGTTAGAGGGAGTATGAAACATTATTATGTTTGTTTGATCTGATGTCATGTGGGCTAACCGCAAGTTAGAATTGGATATTACTGGCAACCAATGAGTTTGTTAAGTTTCTGATATGCATGCTTACAGATAACCCGCACTTGCAATTTCATTTTCTTGTACAATGAGATTTATAATTTTTAATTCAAATCTAATGGACACGAAAATCTAGTACTCCTGGCAAAGCTGATTGTCATAAATATTGGCGTTCTTTTCTGTAAATACAGTTGAACTTTTTTTGACTTAAGAAAATTCTAGAAGTTAATTTATTTGGAGACGGTGGGAGTATATATGAGTCTATTAGCAGATAGCACATAATTAGTTAATTTTATGATTACCAGATATAAGGTGACAAATGCAACTAATACTGTCATGAAAATCTGATACTGTCACAGGTGTCGACAGCTAAGGCAAAGGCGAGGTAGGCTTCACCAGACACCAGAGCGGAGAGGAAAGACCAATTTCGGTGGCAGTGCAGCTATGTGAATGAACTATTCTCAAAAACTATGTGAATGAACTGTGCTAGCTAGACATGTTGATTATGTGACTACGGTTTTTTTTCTGGCGATAAAAGAGTGCCTATATGGCTATATTAATCATTCATGTCTAAATTTGGTTTACAATTGGATGTGAATAGCTTGCGGACACAGGATGAGCAGACCGTGCACATTCTGTTTGGTAATTGTTTGCTCTGGGATGAGTTGCATGCAGGCCTCATTCTCATCGTAATTGCTCATCTGTCTGGATCTACTCAAATCCAGTTGATATTGATAAATGAAATATCGCAGCGGCACAATCTGATTCAAGAATAGAGGGGCCTTTTTTACCCCACAATGCAAATAGCTGCAAAAGGGCCCCTGTTCCTGTTCGCTTGCGAGAGTGTGTGCTGTCCCATGTGTGCTAGCGTGTGTATCGCTTGCTGTTTCGTTTGGACTCCTCGGCTCGGCAGCAGCGGGTATGTTGCCATGGACGCGTGCGCCCTTCTCCCACGAGCACGAGCTCAGGCGGAAGCAGAGCAGCCAAGCAGCTGGTGTTGTTATTCGTCGTTCGTTGGTTCGTCAGATCGGGTACGAATCACAGTAGGAATAGCAAGATCTCGATTTACAGTAGGTGTACGTGGCCTAAAACAACTACTACCATAACTGCTAGTAAGAGGAAAGGAGAACAGTGGAATGTGCAAACCGTCACTGGGAGCAGGAGTAGCCGATCCGGAGGAAGCGCCGGTGTTGGGGTCGTTCGCCGGCGCCATGGGTTCGGTGATGCTTCCCGTCGCTGGCAGCGCCCCTTCTCTAGATCGGGATTAGGGTTAGGAATGTCGGTGGGGAACTGGCTACGTGGTTAACCTCGTACCTCGAGCCCCGGCCCCCCACCTCCTATATATAGCGCTGTGCGACGGGGGCCCACCAACCATATTGGGTTGGGCGCCCCCGATCAGGGCGCGAGAACAAGGCCCAAAAGGCCGTTGGGCCTAATGGAGGGAGATCACTTCCAACATTCTCCCCCTTGATCTCTCATCACTTTCTTTGTTCTTTAATTTCATACTCAATCTTTTGATTCATATTTTTCTTGCTTCTATCATATTCCATTGCAGAATAGTGCATTGAACTGTTTCATCGTCACAGCAATTAGTGCCGTTAGACTAACAGCCACAACACATTTCTCTGTTTGGAATGAAGTTTTTTCTGGGCCCTTCGTATGTTCGGGAATCATAGGCTTTCCCTTAAACCCATGCCGGCTACGTGTTCTCTGAACACGTTGGGCGGTAAGCCCTTTATGAGCGGATCCGCGAGCATTTTCTCTGTACTTATATGCTCAAGATTTATAATATGATCCCGAACTTTATCTTTTACAACATAGTACTTTATGTCAATGTGTTTGGCAGCACCACTTGACCTATTGTTGTAAGCATATTATACCGCTGGGTTGTTATCACAATACAACCTCATCGGTTCATTTATATCATCAATCACTTTCAATCCGGGTATGAATTTCTTTAGCCAATTCACCTGCCCCGTTGCCTCATAGCATGCTACAAACTCGGCATACATTGTCGAGGATGTAGTTACGGTTTGTTTGGAGCTTTTCCACGATATAGCCCCTCCTGCGAGAGTAAATATATATCCTGACGTGGATTTTCTTTCTTCTCCCGCATAATCGGAATCTGAATACCCCTCTATCTTCAGGGAATCAGATCTTCTATACGTTAGCATGAGGCCTTTCGTACCCTGCAAATAACGCAGGACTTTCTTCACCAATTTCCAATGTTCTATTCCTAGATTCTTTTGATATCTGCCAAGTAACCCGGTGACAAAAGCCAAGTCAGGGCGTGTACACACTTGAGCATATTGTAAACTTCCAACTGCTGAAGCATACGGTACCGCTTTCATTCGGTTAATCTCATATTCATTCTTGGGACATTGATGTTTCCCATATCTATCGCCCTTGACAATAGGAGCAGGTGAAGAACTGCACGCATGCATACTAAATTTCTTCAAAACCTTTTCTATGTATGCCTTCTGCGACAGTCCCAGTACCCCATTTCTTCTATCTCGGTGAATCTTTATTCCCAAAACAAACGAGGCCTCACCGAGATCTTTCATATCGAAGTTTGAGGACAAGAATTTCTTCGTTTCCATTAGTAGACTGACATCACTGCTAGCAAGCAGGATATCATCCACATACAGAATTAGGAATATATACTTTCCATTCTTGAATTTTGCGTAAACGCAATTGTCCTCAACATTTTCCTTAAACCCAAAACCTTTTATCGTTCTATCAAATTTTAAATACCACTGTCTTGAGGCTTGTTTCAATCCGTAGATTGATTTCTTTAGGCGGCATCCCATATTTTCTTTTCCTTTTACAACAAAACCTTTCAGTTGTGCCATATAAACATTTTCTTCCAAATCCCCGTTAAGGAACGCCGTTCTTACATCCATTTGATGTAACTCCAAATCATAGTGGGCCACATGTGCCATTATAATTCTGAAGGAATCTTTACATGAGACTGGAGAAAATGTCTCATTGTAATCAATCCCTTCTCTTTGCGTAAAGCCTTTCGCCACAAGTCGCGCTTTAAATCTTTCTATGTTCTCTTGGGAGTCATATTTTGTTTTGTAGATCCATTTACAACCTACTGTTTTGGCTCCTTTAGGAATAATTTCCAAGTCCCAAACTTTGTTGGTACTCATTGATTTTATTTCATCTTCCATGACCTTAAGCCACTTTGATGAGTGGTCGCTTCTCATGGCTTCTTCAAATGAGGTGGGATCATCCCCCATCTGAAATTCTTCTGTTTCATAAACTTCATAGTCATTAGAAATAGCTGACCTTCTTGTTCTTTGAGACCTTCTAGGGGCCTCTGGCACTTGTTCCACATTGGGCTGTTGTTGTTCTTCCTCATGTGCGACATTTGGTTTTATGGGTTCCTCAAGGACAGCCTCCTCAAGGACAGGTTCCTCATGTTCATTTATTGTCGCCACGGGAGAACTTGCAACAGGTGTTGGCTCCATAGTGTCCTGCACCGTGGGCTCAATAGCAACAGGTAGCGTAAAGAATGGTTCTTCAACCATTGGAGTGGGTACATGTACCCGTTTCTCCTGTAGGCTTATTTCTTGTGCTACGATGCTCCCCCTGATCATGTTATCCTCCAAGAACACAGCGTGTCTTGTTTCTACAATTTTCGTATGTCTGTCAGGACAATAAAACCGATATCCTTTTGATCTTTCTGGATAGCCAATGAAATGGCAGCTGACTGTCTTAGAGTCTAACTTTCCTATGTTTGGGTTAAACACTTTTGCCTCAGCTGGACAGCCCCACACACGCAAATGGTTAAGTGAGGGTTCCCTTCCTGTCCATAATTCATACGGTGTTTTAGACACCGATTTGCTTGGTACTCGATTAAGTATGTGAATGGCGGTTTTCAGTGCCTCCATCCATACACTAATCGGCAAAGTGGAGTAACTTATCATGCTTCTTACCATATCTATTAGGGTACGGTTACGTCTTTCAGCCACTCCATTCTGCTGAGGCTCCCCCGGTGTGGAGTACTGAGCGACTATGCTATTTTCCTGTAGAAACTTTGCAAACGGTCCAGGAATTTGGCCATATGGGGTATGTCGCCCATAGTACTCTCCACCTCGGTCTGATCGTACAATCTTTATTTTTTTATCATGCTGATTTTCAACCTCAGCTTTAAATATTTTGAATTTATCAAATGCTTCCGATCTTTTTTTAATTGGATAAATATAGCCATAACGAGAGTAGTCGTCTGTGAATGTTATAAACGAATTATAACCATCCACGCTTTTCACAGGAAATGGACCACATATATCAGTGTGGATTATTTCTAAAGTTCCTGTGCTTCGTTTGGCATTTTTCTTAATTTTCTTGACATACTTTCCTTTGATGCAATCAACGCATTGTTCTAAATCTGAAAATTCTAAGTGCGGAAGAATTGATTCTTTGATTAGTCGTTCCATTCTCCCCCTCGAAATATGGCCCAAGCGATAGTGCCATAATTTCAAAGAAACATCATCAATTCGCTTCCGCTTCTTAGTTACATTCGCAGATGGGGAATCAATCATATTCTCATCGCATACATTGTTTGTATTTTCATCAAGAGATAACAAATAAAGCTTGTCTTGTCGGAAGGCAAGACCAACACATTTATTGTTAACGAGTATCTTACATTTGCCATCACCAAAATGGCAATCAATTCCATCATCATCAAGTTTCGAAACACTTATCAAATTTCTACGCAAAGAGGGAACATAAAGCACTTCTTTAAGTCTAAGTACAAAGCCATTATTCAATTCTAAAGATAAATCTCCAATCGCTTCAACGTCGGCTTGTACTCCATTTGCCACTTTAATCGTTCTTTCTCCTCTTTGCAAGGTTCTCGTCCCACTTAACCCCTGTAAGGAATTTGCAACATGAGTAGTTGCTCCTGAATCAACCCACCAAGTGGATTTAGCATAACATAAATACAGGGATTCATCTACAAATGTAATAAATTCATCACCTCTTTTCAGTAGAGATTTCAGGAAGTCAGGACAATCTCTCTTGTAGTGTCCCTTCTTAAAGCAGTGCTTGCATTGATCCTTTTCAGCTTCACCATAGGAGTTGCTCTGCTGATTTTCAGGTTCCTGTGGTTTCTTTCCCTGTGAGTTTGAGGAAGAGGCCTTGTCCCACTTGGGTTTCCCCTGTGGTTTAGAATTCTTGCTATTAAAGTTCTTTCTTTTATTATCCTTCACAAAATGGGCGGACTCATTCTGTGAGGATTTTATCCTCTCCTCTTCTTGAGCACACATTGAGATAAGTCTTTCTATGCCCTATCTTTCAGGCTGCATATTATAGTTCACAATGAAAGTATCATATTCTTTTGGCAGGGAAGCAAAAATCAAATGAATCAGGAAATCATCTTCCTTCAAATTCATCTCTTTTAGCTTAGATGTCGTGGTGTTCATCTTCAAAATGTGCTCTCTGATGCTACCACCAGTATATTTTTCATTCACTAGCTTCTTTATCAGTGAACTTGTTGTGGCCTTAGTAGACCCAGTAAACTGACTCTTGATTTTATCAAGATATTCTGTGGCAGTAGCACATTCAGGGATTCACTAGCTAAGGCCACCATAGAAGAACAGATAAGGGACTCAATCCCTGAATGTGCGGTTGGAGAGGGTCCATTGCCTATGTTCAAGATCATATTTCATTCTTATCTCAGCATGATCACGCTTTCAAGCAGTGAAATCAGCGTCAGATTCATTTTCTTCTCTCACCGGATCCTCAGGTTCAGTGGGACACGGTGAGATGATGGCATAATCGACCTCTCCCAACGCAAGTTCAAGTTCATATTTCTCCCGCCACACACGGTAATTAGTCCCGTTGAGTGTCGGGATGTTCGCGATGTTCACAATACATTTGCCTCCTGAAACCACATCATAGTAAGTGAGAAACATTTATACACAAAATCATATGCTTTAACTCAACGTTGGTCAAATTGAAACATATAATTCATCCATGCAATAATTTTACATCACCGTTGGGCAGAAATAAAATTAATGCACAATTTTCATGAATCAAAATTATAATATTGTTATTAACAACGTTGGTCAGAAAATAACAATACTACAATTCATCTTCAATTATTATTCATTTTTCAAAACCAAATTCTCCCGTTGGTTCGAATTTGATAATGAAAATAACTATATCAAGTACGCAGCGGAAACAATAAAATTCTCATAATGTTATTTTCCAGAAGCACTAAAAAAATTTATTATTTCTGAGCAAAATGTCGTTGGACAAATTTGCACGAAAATTCTTATCAAAATTTCATTAAATTCATTTAAATATTCACCGAATTCATGTCACGGTATTACTTCTGGGAAAAAATAAAACGAAATTCGTTTTCTTCAGATTTTGGCCCGAAGGCCCTTCTTTTCCCCTTTGCGTCCCAGCCAGCGAAGCCGGCCCACGCGCGGCGCGGCCTGGCCAGTGGCGCGCGGTGGCCCAGTTCGGTCAGCTGGCTCGGCCCAGCAGGCCGCTCGCCCCCGCGCCCAGGCCGCAACCTGGGCCTGGGCCGGGAATTCGGCCTGAGCAGCGCGCCCACCTGGGCTGATTTTAGCCCACATCAGCGCCGGATGATCCCAACCATCCATCATCATCCAACGGCCACGAGCGAAAGTCGCAAGATCAAAACCTCTTGAAGCCGTCGGTAGCCCTAACCCTAGCCATTTCTTTCGTTCTTCTTCTCCCAGCTGCAGCCGCACGGGCTACACAGAGAGCAGCGCCGCCAACCATGGCTCGGGTGCCGGCACCGCCGCATGGCCTCTGGCCTTTCTATCTTCTCTTCCCTTCGGTCTCCACAACAGCGCGCGCGGCCACCATAGCCCTTGCCGGAGAGGCCGAAGGCGGTGGCGCCGCTGTTGCCCCCTTCGCTGGCGCGCGAGCTCGCCCTGGGCTGAGCTCGCCGCCGTCGAGTGGGCCAGCAGGCGGCACCCTTCTCGCGCGCACACGGTGGCCGCGGCCGGTTCATCCTCCACCGCGCGGGCTCCCAAAAGGACCCGGCCGCCGGCGAGTGTTTTGCCGTAGAAACTTCTTTGGCCGTGTGCAGCCACTCCATCCATGGAGTTGAGTTCGTGGTTTCGTTAGGGTTAGGGATTCGTCTATTTCTTTCCGATCCGAAAAAAATTCCGAATCGGTGGTTCTTTCTTTATTCCTTTCCCGATCCGAAAGGAAACGAGTTGCTGTTCAAAGTATTTCGTTTGATTGTATCCCGATCTAGGGTTCTTATTTCTTAACGTGGCTCCGGTACCATTGTTGTTATTCGTCGTTCGTTGGTTCGTCAGATCGGGTACGAATCACAGTAGGAATAGCAAGATCTCGATTTACAGTAGGTGTACGTGGCCTAAAACAACTACTACCATAACTGCTAGTAAGAGGAAAGGAGAACAGTGGAATGCGCAAACCGTCACTGGGAGCAGGAGTAGCCGATCCGGAGGAAGCGCCGGTGTTGGGGTCGTTCGCCGGCGCCGTGGGTTCGGTGATGCTTCCCGTCGCTGGCAGCGCCCCTTCTCTAGATCAGGATTAGGGTTAGGAATGTCGGTGGGGAACTGACTGCGTGGTTAACCTCGTACCTCGAGCTCCGGCCCCCCACCTCCTATATATAGCGCTGTGCGACGGGAGCCCACCAACCATATTGGGTTGGGCGCCCCCGATCAGGACGCGAGAACAAAGCCCAAAAGGTCGTTGGGCCTAATGGAGGGAGATCACTTCCAACAGCTGGTTCCCTTTCCTTACGCATGTCTGCGTTGGTCTAGCGCCTATGGGCCTGGAATAGGCGCTCAGCTTTATTAACAATTTCTCACGGACAGGAGAGGAGAGGAGGGGAGGGGAGGGGAGGGGAGGGGAGGGGAGGGGAAGATGACGACGCTGCGGTCGGCCATGGCGATGCTCAACCGCCGCTCATCTGGATCTTCGGCGGCTGCGTACACTGGGTGGGAGAAGGCAGGAGATCAACAACAAAGCTTTCCGCCATGCCCATGCTCGGTCGGCGGCGCCGCTCCAACCCTCGGCCATCCGTAACAGTTCCAAGGAGGTACGTAGAACCCCGGTCCCGGCGGTCCGTATGCAACATGCATATGCATTGCAACAGGGCCATCTCATCGTTTGAACGAACCTCGTTCGCCGCAGCATATGTATATAACAGTATATTGGTAAACTCAAAATTCGAGCTGAAAAGATATTAGGGCCTTGTTTGGATGCATGTGTATCCACTTCAATCCACGTGTGTTGGAGTAAATTAGAAAGAAATTAACTTAGTTTAATTCCACTCCAATCCACTTCAATATATGTGGATTGAGACGAATATATGCGCTTCCAAACAAGAGGTTGGTTCGGGTTGGCAAAATTCCCCATGGATGATGGATTTAGCGGGGTTGATTGGGTATATATGTTCTTACAAAATTTCTTTCGTTTTTCTTTGTTTAGCTACCTATATGTGATTGACGTTGTGGTTTTGTGTATACAGTATCCAGCGTGTCATAGTTAATTAGTGAGATATACTATTGCTGTAATAATGTTGGGTGCCTACTCGCTCCTCACCATTGACATCTTTGTTTTTTTTTATTTACCAGAGACTGTGAGGGAGTTCCCTCCCACAGTGAGGTTATTTTCTTACAAATCACATATATGTGGTGACATAAGTAACTTGACCTACTTACAAAACTATCTAGTTATGTTGTTGTCGGCGCATCCTTAATTTTATAGTCCTTTCCTTCCACGTCCATTGTAGTTGACACTTTTAGCATTGGACACACTTTGGTTGACAATTCCATCAATAGGCATGGGAGTTGAGTTGTGCATGTTTGCCACTTTAAGTAAGAACAGTTACTCAGTGACTGCCTAATATTGTTGTTTCAAGTTATTATATTTTCAACCTCACATCATTAACCACCTCATGAAATAGGGAACAACAACCCGTCCTTCTCCCATCTCCCTTTTGTTTGTCTTCATTTGTAAAAATTTTTACTCATCAATCATGTGACACACAAGTTTAATTTGTATTAAATACAACTTATATTGTATTTTGCATTCTAAGTTAAGCAGCAGAATAAAACTTGAGGAATAGATGCAAATATGATGGTTTATGGTAGACATAATTGTTATATTCATGGAGAAGTCTTTTGAACTTAGATTGCCTTGTTGCAGGACTGCCGGCATTTCTCGACTGATGTTAGGGAGCCAACAGGCAAAGCTATGAGTGGTATGCGCATGTGGTGGAATAGGTGAGCTCACAAGAATATGATGTAACATTGTTGGTTGTTTACGCAGAATTTCATTTCAGCCTTTAGTTTCTTTGCATATTCATACCTTTTTTTGTTTTTGATGATTTGGTAGGTAGATTGTCACTCGTACTTAGGGCACACTTGAGTATGCTACAACTTTGATATAGTGCTTATTTCAAGGGCAGTATACGTGTACTGTGCAACTGGCACTGTTATATATTGAAAAAGTTTTAAACTAAGTGAGACTATCAATATTGAAGGAGAATCACTGCAGAGTAGTAATCCTTGTTAGGTCTATGTGAAAATAATCATAATTCGTCATCATTATGCCTAACTTGTTTTTTATCATATCAAGATTTTTTTCCTTGTATATGTACAATTTTGCTTACTATAATTTTAACAAGTGTAATGTTCCCCCTTTCAACAGGGACCCTATTCACAGGTTTAAGCACCGTATAGAAACTGCTGATTTAGAAGAGAGGACCAGGGCTCTGTATGTGTTTTTAGTATTCGGTCTGGGTACACCAACTGTCTTCTGGGTGAAGACCGCAAGGGATATCTATTACCGAGTATGAAGGTGAAGACATGATCAAGCAACTATGCTGGATTGCAACTTTGTGGTTGGAAAAGTCGGTCCTTTTCATCCCAGTTTATACGTTAGATGGCTGTCAAACATCTTAGCTATTATAAGAGTCATCTTCTGGTTGATAGCACTGTTAAATGTCGGTTTGGTGCTTGTCCTTTGTGACTTCTGTGGTATCATGGATTCATTTACCTTTTAAGACTTTACCTATTATGTATGACTTGAACCAACACCAAGGCCTAAGTCAATATTGAAGAAGAATCACTGCAGAGTAGTAATCCCTGTTAGGTCTATGCGAAAATAATCACAATTCATCATCATTATGCCTAACTTGTTTTATCATATCGAGTTTTTATTGCTTGTATATGTACAATTTTGCTTACTATAATTTTAACAAGTGTGATGTCTCCCCTTTCAACAGGGCAACGTACCCTATTCACAGGATTAAGCGCCACATGGGAACTACTGATTTGCAAGGGAGGACCATGGCTCGGTTTGTGTTTTTAATATTCGGTGTGGGTACACCAACTGTCATCTTGGTGAAGAAGGTAAGGGATATCTCTTACCAAATACCGAGTATGAAGGTGAAGACATGGTCAAGCAGCTGTGCTGGATTGCAAACTTTGTGGTTGGAAAAGTCAGTCCTTTTCATCCCAGTATGTATGTTAGATAACTTTCAAACATCTTAGCTATATGTAAAGAGTCATCTTATGGTTGGTAGCACTGTTAAATGTCCATTTGGTGCTTGTCCGGTGTAACTTATGTGGTACCAGGGATTCATTTACCTCTGTTATGACTTGAACCAACTAAGGCCTAAGGGCATGTTTGGTAAAGATTTACCGGCTCCAGATCCACTAAAACTAGATCCAAATCCACCTTTTGTTGCCAAACACTTCTAGCTCCACCAGCTCGACTGTGGATCTGATCCACCAAAAGGTGGATCTGGCCCCAGATTCACCAAATTGGTGGAGCGGAGGAAATTACCCACCATACCGCTCGTTACTGAGAAAATAACACAGTTCTTTTCCGTTCTTCATCGCCGTCACGAGCTTTTGCGCAGGCCGCTGCGTGACCCGCCGCTGCGCGACTGCACCGACCGCTGCCACGCCCCGCCCGCCAAAGCCTCGCCGTGGACGTGGCCCACCATCCCGAGCTCCTCCATGGTCACCCCGGCTGTTCCGAGCTCCACCGCCGGCTCCTGCAGAAGACCGTTGGGCTCCGTTGCCGAGCTCCTGCAGAAGGTCGCGCTAGCACAGGCTGCTGTGGCCGCGCCCACCGAGGCCGCCCACGCCTGCCATGGCCACGCCCGGCAAGGCCGTCCTCGGGGGTCACGCCCACCTGGGCCGCCACCCGGCCATGGCTGCACCCGCGCTGGTCGGGGCCGCTCCCGTTGGTCGTGTTGCCCGCGCCTGGCGAGCCCCCCGCGCGCGCGTGGGCCATGCCCGCCTGGGCCGCCGCCCGTCCGTGGCTCTCGGAGGAAGAAGAAAGGCCGTTGTTTTTTTTTCATTTTGCAGCCTGACGCGTGGAACCTAGGTGGAAGTGAGATAGATAGGAAGGTGAAGCTGTACCAAACACTTCGGTGAATCCCAGATCCACGATAGAGCTGCTCCACGGTGGATTTAAGTGAATTCCAGATCCAGATTCGTTTTTTTCCTTGGTGGAGCTCTACCAAACCGGCCTTAATAATGTGTGTATCTGAATATTTCTTTGGAGTAGCAAATTCTCCCTTAGCTACAAATCTATGCGAGGCAGTGGCCTTTGCTTTCATATGATTTTTTTTTTTTGCATTTGAACTCGTAGGATCCTCAGCCTTGTTACCTTGGAGCTGCTTGGTCTTTTAACTGATCTCTCATAGGAGCGAGAGCTACCAAACCAAGCTAAGCGTTGCCAACTCTGAAAAAAAATTATTATAGCTCCTGTTCAAAACCGGCCACGTTCGGTTGTTCCGGAACAAGCCTTCCGGGCCTGGAACTATTCCTCTGTAGTATAAATTTGTGAAGGAAAGTTTCAGCTGGGAATCAATCCCAGATAACCAACAGAGCGTAGGTGATTATGTCGGGGAGCTGAGCGTTGGTGCCCCGAGGGCAGTCCCAGTGGAAGAAACCACCACAGTTTCTATAGTACATCCTCCAGGTTAATAAAAGAAGTCGTTTTGGACAAAGTTTTGGTCAAACTTTGGGAATATAAATCTCGAATAACTTTTAAGTTGCTGAGTTTGGAAATGTGAAAACCATATAAATAGATTTATCTTGAAATATACTTTCTTAAAAATATACATATATAACTTTTTTATCAAATATTTCTATAAAAATAAGTAGTCAAAGTTACGCTTTGGAGACCGTGTCGCTATCAAAAACGACTTATTTTACCGATATGAAAGGAGTATAAGATATGTACCCAGAAACTACCTTTTCCATTACATAATTTTATACTGGAGTCTAGATAAAAATTAACCCAATCGCTCGCTGTGTTTCAATCTCCCATCTTCGGATCCTCTGCGCATTTGGTTTTTCTCTCTCGTCCGACCTGCCCCTCTCGATGTCTAGCGGTGGCTCCGGGAGAGGGAAGGCTCACCAGACGCCGTCGCCGGGGAGCTGCTGGCCGCAGAGCGCCTCGAAGTAGCAGAAGCCGACGGGGACAACTAGCTAGCACGGAGACAACTAGCTAGCAGCGGAACGTTTGCCTGCTAGCTAGCACGGAAACAACTAGCCACGCCACGCCGAGCTCTGGTCGACTTCATCCATCACCTGGAAGGATCGTTTGGCTGCTCATCATCCAAGGTGCACGACTTTCCTCCTGCGTGTCCACGGTCGACTCCGCGGCGTCCGCGGCACCACCGCGGTAGTGGAGCGGGCGCGGACGACGAGCGCTAGCCGCCGGGAGGCCGAGGCGGACGGCGCTGGGTGGCCTCGCACGAGATCCACGTGCGGCGGTGAGCCGCGTGAGCTCCGCGCCTCGTCCATGTGCTGGGCCACCTCTCGTCCATGGCGTGAGCATGCGCGGACCCGCGAGCCGGCGAGCTCCATAGCATCGTGCGGCACCATCAGGAGGGCGGCGCGGCAGCATCGGGCCGCGGCCAGAGCTCCACGGCGGCGCCTGCGCAGTCAGGGCGCGGGTCACGGCGGCGACAGTCAGGCCGGAGCTCCACGCGGCCAAGCTGCTGCAGCAGATAGCCCCCGGCGACCGGAGCGAGGGCACAGCTTGGAGCAAGAGATCCGAGCGAAGAAGGAAGGAAACGGCCCGTTTCTCCCCCAACGCAGATCACACCGGAGCCGTTTGGCTGGAATTATAAGCCGGCTGAAAAATACTGTTGGTTGATTTTTTTTGAGAGAAAAATACTGTTCTGGCTGAAAAAACAAGATGAATGAGACGGATTATAAGCCAGATGAACATGGCCACCGTTTCCTCGCGCATCGGCATGCAGGACGACTTCGGTTTCTCCGTTTTTCCCTCTCTCCGTAATAAATCAACTGCCGCACAGCCATTTGCTTAGTTGACAAGGTAATTAATAAGGTTAGAAATCACCATCAATGCACCGTTGGGACTACCCTCGAGGCTTGTGAGGCTGCTTTCCCGTGAGTGAGCGCCTCCGGCTTGGTCTTTCCTGAGTGGGCTCGCTTCCGCTGCAGAGGCGACGGTCAGCTTCCTAAGGACGTACCCGACGTAGAGGTCAGGGCACTCACAATGCAAGACTCTATCATAGAGTCAAAGACTATTTATTACATCTTATTTATGGTATTTTGCTGATGTGACAACATATTTATTGAAGAAAGAGAGAGAAAAAACAAGACTCTAAGTCTTATTTAGACTCTAAGTCCACAATATTCGAGGTAATAAATAGCTTTAGACTCTATGACAGAGTCTGCATTGTGAGTGCCCTCGTTGCTGCCCAGATGCGAGATCTCACGATTCAACAACAGAACACAGAATACCAGACAGACTGCTGCCTTGAGGTAAAACAGAAATAACATCAAAGTATAGGTATAGGGCACACACAAAAACATGGATCCAACTCCAGTAGGACCAGTACAGGGCAAAACTGATAATGCATCCGATTTTCTTCTAATACAAATCCCACCGCCAGATACACTTCATTAACTCGAAGCACTAAAAGAGGGTCTAATATCTTATGGTGATGCTTAGGAGGTGTTGGCTTGGGCCTTGTTGAGGATCACACCCTCGTACTTGACCTGGAACCACTTCATGGCATCCTCCTTGGTGACCCTGTGCTGGATCCCAACACGAGACTTGCACCTGCAGCGACGGGCGACACGGTACCCGGCACACTCAAGGACGACATAGAAGTCCATGCCGTAGATACCAGTAGATGGGTCATACCTTACAAAATGCAGCAAAGAGGAAGGTTACCGATCATTAACAAAATGCAGCACATCACTCAGCGAAAGCTATAATAAGGACTGGAAAAAAAGACGAACCACTACAACAGGGCAACAAATGATGTATTCCAAAATCCTAAATTCTTAAATGAAGAAGGAAATAGCCACAAACACAATGCCCACATGTGTATACACTAAAGAAAACATCAGTACAATATTCTCAAACAAACAAAATAAAATAACTTCTTAAACAATAAACAACATAAAAAAAGTTTGGTCACCATAGTACTATACAAAGCTGATTTTGATACTGGATTCTGACCTTGCAATAAACCAGTTACAGAATCAAGTGCAAAGGGGGCTCAAGCATAACATGGCAACTCTTTTACAAACCCACACTAGACTAAAATTCAACAGTAAGGAGCTTTTGACAAAGATAAACTTGACTGAGAGCAAAATGTAGGAAACTAGGAAATAAATGCCCTGCATTAATTGCTGCCACTGCATGGAAGAATTTTGGATGTCACAATTAAATGACTACAAAAATGACTTGGATATTTGATAAAGAAACAAATTGCAGGGCATATTATAAAGACCAAAATGATAATCAATTAGAAGCTCCACTTGATCTAAATTTTCTTGACAGAGAAAACTATTACTGCAATTAACCACAAATGGGAATTCTTATGACTCAAGCCATATTAGTATATCAGCAAATGGAAAAAGCTGTCCAAAAGCTATCTTACAGCCAATCAGCAGTCTCAATTCCCAAACCTGTGTTAAGCACTTAGGACAGTCTCAGTGGGAGTTTTACGTGAGTTTCATTTGCATTAAATAGGTTGCCACATAGGCATTTTGGATGACATGGCAGTGTATTTAAGAAGAGAGAGAAGAAATGAGTTTCATCTAGATGAAACTCTCTTGGCACGATTACCAACTCTCTATGAGTCTTGAAATTAAATACCTATGAAACCCTGGAATGAAATTCTCCATTGAGAGTGAGTGTTTCATCCAAGTTTCATTTCATTTCACATGACATGGCAGTCTTGGAAACGACGTAATGAAACTTCCTATTGAGACTGGCCTTAGAACATCTCCAAGAATCTCTCTTAAACTCACTCTCTAAATCAACATTTGTACAGCCATTTGAATAAAAACTGCTCTCTATATCTTTAAACCCTCCAACAGCTTCCCTATCTCTTAGGCTTAAGCTATCCTAGTACCTAGTGACCCATAGTGGATACAGGCTACATGAATACAAATTTACAGGCAAGCAACAGTGCCCATCATAAAAGCATCCATTGACAGAAACGAACACACCACATTCAAATTACTTAAGATCAGAGATGAGATCATCTTACTTGATGCCAAGATCAATGTGCTCTTGGATACCAAATCCAAAGCAGCCAGTCTCACTGAAGTTCCTCCTCAGCAGCTCGTACTCCTTCACCTTCAGGCCACTCTCCAGCAGCTGCATTGCCTTCTCACCCCGCACCGTCACATAGCACGTGATCTTCTCATTACGCCGGGATCCCAAACGACCTCACAGTGTACCTTGCTGCAATGTCACCAAAAAAAAAACAAAAAGTGGACTAGTGGAGCACAGCTAGATGCGATTCAAACACATTTGCTCTAGGTCACACAAGCGCAGAACGAACAGAAAGAAAGAAATGGCACTATTCTGGGGAATGGGCATATTCCGCATATACACCTTGGCGGCACGGGTGAGGCGATCACCGCTCTCGCCGACGGAGATGTTGAGCACGAGCTTCTGGACCTTGATCTCCCGCATCGGGTTCGACTGCTTCTTCTCCGACGCCTGAGATCGCAGGCACCCAAACAGAAACCAGCACACATCGTCAGAACCGCACACGCGCGAGGAACGAACTATTCGGTGGGCAAAGAAAAACAGAACTGGATGGCGCTAAGTGCAAAGCATCTCCGGGCGGCGAGCTCACGATGGGAAGATCTGGTAGACGACGGCGAAGGAGGTGAGAGGGCCCAGCAGCGCGGGGCGGGTGGCGGCGGCGGAAGAAGCAGCCGCTTTGTAACGAAACCGTCTTGTGTACAATTACGTACGTAACCCCAATAGATGCCGGGGCCTCTACTAGTGGGTGTTTTAGTAATTTCGTGTGAGCGAATGACAAAAAAAAAAAGATTCCGTTGCCGGGACTCGAACCCGGGTCTCTCGGGTGAGAGCCGAGTATCCTAACCAGCTAGACTACAACGGATTTGTGAGATACGAGAACATGTAAATATTTATATCGTACTAATGTGTATTCACCAATTCATTCAGTAAATCAGCTGACCACGTTGAAGTTTAGTGATAAAGAAAGTATTTAATCTGGAGGTTTTAGTTTGTTTCTCATGTTATCATAGCTTCTAATGACTAATTCACACTGCAAAAATGGTCATGTGCGTCAAAACGGTCAAGGTTTTGGTTACAAAACAGTCTCAGGAGATCCTTTCCTGTATTGATTTCTTTGTTTCCAATCCCTTTATCCCAAAAAATACAGGCCATTTTAATTTTGTTATAAGTCAGGCTTCTTTGATTTTGATTGAGTTTATAAAAGAACCCTGTATCAAATTCCAAACAAACATAGTATAAAGACATATTTCATGGTTGATTTAAATAAAGGAACTAAATTTCGGACATAACAAAGCGACCTACGTTTTGGAAGGGAAGGAGTATGTATGGCTGTATGTGTGATCCTTGTTGCAACTCACAACTGGCATGCCTAGCTTCTGGTCAAGTTAGGATTAATTCACACCATTTCTCCAAAAATTTGAAACCCAAAGTTTCGGCATAGCACAACAATGGAGCTCCAGTTCAACTACTATCGCTGTTCATATCAATGTAGTTCTTCTTACCAATGTGAATTTACTCTATAGAAACAGTAGTACAGTACACTTGGCATGAAGGACATACCATACATATCATACATTTTCTGTTGGTAATCTTATCATACGTTCGAAAAGTTGGAAACAAGAACATGTTAACTGCGAAACTGCTCTTAGTCTTCACCACACAATTACGAGTATTTCTATTGTGATTCCCACTAGGATGGTGAGGTTTATTGCACAACCCCTTTCAACCGATCTATGAGCTCGCCCTTCTTTAGCTTGGAGTAACCTCTCATCCTTCTCGCCCTCGCCAATTCTCTCAAGTCGGCCACGTTCATGTCCTCCAGATTCATCACTTTCCTCTGTCGTTCCTCTGAAACATCGCCGGGGCCGCCGTCTCCTCTACCTATGCTTTGTGATGATCAATTCACATCACAACATGATAAAAAGCATGTATGATCTAGAGTAAGAAAACAAACAGCATGTGCTTACAGGAGGACTAATGAGCTGTAATACGCCCATTTCAGAAAAGAATTCAACTCCAGCATCGTTCGTCTTGGACATACCGTGTGACTGCTCCCTCCTGTGGACCTCTTTTAACGGATCAGGTGGCTGCTTCCTCGTCCTCTTGGAAGCTTTAGGCGAGCTCTCGGCAATGGAGGTCTGAATGTCTCCGAAGAAAGCAATGAGCTCCTCCTTGCTATGCTTGCTGACCATGTCTGGCGACGCCACGCCGTTGCCGTTGGCTTCTGATCTGATGATGGCCGACCAAAATGAGCGTGGAAAGCCATGCCGCGGAGAACAGAAGAGTTGCACACCTGCAAGTTCAGTAACTGCGTCAAGATACATTGCTGAACTCTCAGTTCCATTTTGCGATAGCGTGCAGGTCACTGCAGCTTCAGTCAGGTGCTGAACTGTTGATCCATGCACGCTGTTGTTTTTCCTCATCGTTATTTTTTGTTTGCCAAAGAGCAGAACGAGAGATTCTGCGAACACTATTTTTTCACCATAAAAGCTCCAAAAATTGCGAAATCAGGCCTACCAACTGTCAAGTGGTGAAGGTTTTTGCGGTCACCTTTGTGAAGAGAGAGAGATCCCGGGATGGCAGCTTGCAAAGAATTTGGAAAGGTTTGGTGATGCGGCAAGAGCAAGCCTCCCATTTCTTTTCTCTTCTTTCTCCTCCAAAGAACAGCAGCACAACCCCCTGGTTCTTGTCTTCCAATGGAGACAGTTTCAGGCCTGCTTCTATCCACTTCCTGACCACATGCAAATGAAAGATGATACAGACCTGGAAGTTTTGCAGAAATACCCTCCTCATCACAAGATTGAACTTTCTAAGCAATTGTTGGGAAAGACTGCAAAAATGTGTTATCAATTCATGTGCTCCTTTGTTTAAGTTTGTATAAAATGTGAGGGGCAAAAGGCAAATGGGCAACCTAATCCAGAAAAGCTATCCAGTCCAGCACAGCCACACCAAGATCACGACATCTCACGGAAAGCTTTGAACTCCTCTCCTTCCCCCTGTTTCCAATTTCCATGGGTACAACAAGAGTTTGCAACAAGCTGCCCAAGAGTGCAACAGAGAGATCCTTCAGAGATAGTTCAACAGGCCGTCATTAACACATTATAGCGCAGAAAAACATTCGTCGTGCATCTTCCTTGGTTCTTGGTTATATGTGCTGCCACAGGTAGCACCATATCGAGAAATAACAGCTACAATATATAGAAACAAAAAAGATAATGTCTTCCAGCACAAACAAGCCTTCTTTTCTCCAAACACGTAAATCCATTTCACCATACAACAAAGATAAGTCTAGCTAGCAGCCTGTGGAAGTTGTATTGTACACACATATCGGAACAAAATAAGATCCGCCAGTAACAAAATAATCGATACTTTATCAGATCCGTTCCATACCATAACTGATATTGCGAATTGCTAACCAATGACTTCTCAATTCAGGAACTATCTGCAGCAGGCTTGTAATATCTGGATACCAGAGTCAGGACCAAATTGGTTCCAACGGTCAGACAATCTTCGCTCCCTCGGATAACTGTCTGACAAACTGAGGCTACACCTTGATCCATCTACCGGAAATTATATACTTTGACCACCTTGGATGTGTCACACACAATCAAGTTATCTGAATCAGTTGGAGCAGTACACAGCCAATTTACCTGCCAAAACAGAGGTCATCATAAATTTTTTTACTGAGCCTAAGAACTTCATCTTTTAAAATACAAAAACCCATTTATTTATTACTCTATATAGATTTCTATATTTTGTTATCAGCTGTACATATGAATAGTCAAAGACAAAAAAAGAGACAACATCACAATAGTTGCAAAAAATTGAAGGTCCTGACCTTTTTCTTTACATCAATATTCAAAACCAATTCAACTTTGCTGTTTGTTTCAGAGGAAAATCCTTTCGACCAATCCCACAGCTTCACTGATGCATCATTGCCGCCAGAAACGAGGAACTTCCCCTTCTCACCAAATACTGAAAATGCTCTGTTAAGCAGCTGATTAGTTCAAGAAAACAAGATTCGCCTCAATACACAAGAGAGCTGCATATAATGAGATATTTAACTGATCCATTGACAAAATGAAGGGACTTACACACAAGACACAGCTGCGGTATGGCCACCCATCGTGTAGTCAAGATGGATTCTTTTCGCTTGACTTTGATTACAGCTCCCATCTCCAAGTTCAGCTCCTTTTGAACTCATTTTTGAAATAGCTGCCCGAGGAGGTCCCTTCGATTTCGCAGGAGCCAGTTCATAATCAAGATCAACCACATCAACAGCACCATCCCCCATTGCAACAGCACAAACCTTGTAGAGCCCTCCCAAAATACCCTCTTCAGAAACTGCTACTGAATGAACAAAAGCTGGGTTGAAACATTGCCCTGCACTACCGGAAGAACTGCCATTTTGCAATTCAGGTGATCCTGAAACTCAGTAATGAATATTATGTTGAATTGTTGATTGATCAGAATTGGAGAGTATTTTGAGGTGAAAAACAATACTGATACAGCTTTGTCATACATGAACAGAAACTAATATTTCTATGTAAAGCAAGGTGAACCGACTTTCCAATGGACAATATGAGGGCTCAATTTACCAATGCTTAATGGAAATGTATGAGATCAAGGAACTGCTAGGATACTCTTTTACAAAGACAAAAAGAACATGGAGCAGCCTTAAGTAATCACAGGTGTTCCATGGAAAGTAAAGGAGGTACCATAATCAATAGAAAACAGTGTTCGTCCTTTGGAGAAATCCCATGCAGCGAGCTTTGAATCAAGGCCACCAGTAATTGCTGCCAAATGAAAAATATTTATTATTGACAATAAAGGCATTGAAAAAAATAAGAATTAAAAATCCAACAAGGTTTTCTAGGACTGGCTCCCTAAAAGGTTGACAAAAAAGGAGCCACAAGACTACAAGATTAAGCCAAACAAAGCCCTGAAAAAAGAAAAAGAAAATGATAACACTAACCTGTCCAAGGTCTCCAAGGAATGAATTGCACGCTGCTGCAAATCTGTACAAAAATTTATCAAGGAACAACTGACGTACATATTGCATATAGAGAGGAACTTATTGCACATTTTTAAACATAAAAATGGAACGCTGCTACAAATAAAAATTATCAAAAGCATCCAGTTACACCAGATAAGGATACATTTGTGTGGGCTTCCCTTAATCTTTTATACAGGCACTTCTGAATGGTATTGACAATCTGCAAAATAGACCATAACTTCTCAAGAACAAAATCATTGAACAAGTACAAGATTAATCATGCCTATCAGTGTGTTGCACATATCTTTCTTCTAACTTGAGGCATTTATTCTACTGTTTTCCAGTTCCCAAACCCTCTAGCAATCTACATGCGATTCAAAAAGTGTAACATAACAACCTCTTCTTGATTTCAGAACAAAGCACAAATATATAAGCCGGTAAATTTGAATTCATAATGACAAATGATCTTACAGCAAACTAATTCTTCAGGAGCATCATTTGTGCCATTTTCAAAACAGAACATTCCAAAATAAATTCCATACAATGATACAATATGCTTATATACCTTAAGCAGGAAAAACAGTGTGCCCTAGAATTTGCTTTACTAGTCTCGTACAATAAACTCGTAAATTTTATATAAATATTTGTCTAATTTTACTCGTGTCAGCACGACAATGCCTGGAGGTATGCACACTCTTTCAACACATTCATGCAACAACCTCAAAATAGCCAACACCAAAATCTGGAGAATGTGGTATTTGATATTTGTTAAAATGCAATGATCTTCGACATTTATGTTCATACACTTGCAAAATATTCTATACCTTAACATCCCCACTATCATCTGCAGAAGCGAGAAAACCTTTAGAACTGACAGCAATCTGCATCAAAAGTGGAAGTATCAGATTCTGAATCTTTAGCTCAATTCAATGTTATCATAAAGCCTAGAATTGAATTGTAGGAGAAAGATCACAGTAGGAGGATATTTTATAGTGGTTTTGTAGAATAGCATACTACCTGATTGATTTCATCCCTATTGTAGTTATACGTCTCTAATGGCTTTGATTGAGTTCCCTATAAGAAAACCACTGTAATCATGTTACTGACAAGAAACCAAGGCACGGGCGACATAATAGTAAGTAGGATCATATAACTTCAAACTAACAATAAAAATACAATTGAATTCTGAACTTACCATACGAACATCAAAGGACAATATTTCATTTCCAGCAGAGATATACACACAATCTTCATTTCCTACACAAATAATGATTTTGTAAGTGCAAAATGTCTGCACGCCCACCAAATATTCAATTCATGGATTAACATACATAGATGCTTGTATTTGGATGGCATACTGACCTGGTTTAAAGCAAATTGAAGAAATTGGTCTATTTGTTGCCTCCATGGTCAAAAGTACATCTTTGGTGCGCAGATCAAACCAGCAAAGACATCCATCCTGAGGCGGTAGGATAAGACATGAGAACATGACAATTAACCCACCAAGGGCTCGAAAAACGGGGGAAGGGGGGCAAATAGTACAAATCATATGCATAAGATTACTGCAATAGCCTCACCGCTGGTGAGGAAAATTTTGAGCTAAAGGAGCACTACAAGGATGGCATGATTGGATTTATATTTATTTTGTCAACAATAAACACGAAGATTTTGTTAAACAGACGGACTAGGAGGCGGATCGGCCATGCAAGAGGTAGGGTGACGTTGTCGCCAATGATCTTTGTTATTGTCATGGAGGTGCTGAATGCACTGATTTGTTTGGCGGAACAATGTGATATTCTCAAGCCACTGGGCCATAGTGCCATCAGGTGCCAAGCATCTGGTGCAGATGATCTCGTGGTCCTGGTCGCTCCACTTAAATGGGATTTTTTTGGTCTTGACTTGAGAAGCATTCTGGGTACATTCGACGAGGGGGTGACCACTGACCAGGCTTCGGACCAACCTGGACAAGTGCCATGTGACACCCATCCGGTGCTCCATGGCCGAACTTGCCTTCAGTCAGGAGATTTTCGGCTGTCAGATTGCTCCTTTCCCCTGTCACTACTTAGGTGTTCCTCTCTCGAGCTACAACCTTGAACACAGCAAGGAGCAGCCGTTGGTGGACATGATTGTTGATAGAATTCCCACTTGGAAGGGCAACATGCTAAATTTAGCTGGGCGGGTTACCTTGGTGAAGGTCACACACTCTGCAATTCCAATATTCATCTCCATTGCCACCTGTTTGTCGGTATGGGCCATTGAACAGATTGATCTGTCACCCTACTGACCTTGGTGGCCTAGGTTTCCAGGATTTCTGTCTCTTTGGGTACGCCCTCAGATTAAGGTGGGAATGGCTTCACAGAACTGACCCAGATCGTACTTAGGTTGATCTTCTGAGCCTGGCTTGATGGTTCCTCAATTAGGCACGTGGCACCAAGCTTTTTTCAGGAAGTCCCAAAGAGATGTGACAGTATGAATGTCCGTGAAGGAATCACTGATCACTACTGGGTTTCAAAAATTCAAGGTGCTCTGATGGTACAGGTAATACTAGAATATTTGGATACCTGGGAGAAGGTAGAAGCTTTCTCTCTTCAGCCAGGGTGGAAGACCAATTTATTTGGCACTGGTCTGCAGACCTTCAGTATTCGGCATCTTCTGCTTACAGAGCAATCTTCATTGGAGCAATTCACATGGCAGGTGCAAAAGAACTTTGGAAAGTTAGAGCGCCTCCCAAACTTAAGTTTTTTGTTTGGTTAGTCCTCCAAGATCGTTGCTGGACCGCACAACACAAGAAGCGTCATAAGCTGCAGGACCATGAGTTTGCGTTGTGCAGTCAGGAGTTAGAATCCATTTATCATCTTCTTCTTGGTTTCTGTTACAGTCGGGAGGTTTGGTGGTGCCTGCTTTTGTAGGGAAGCCTATCACACCTTGTACCACGCCCTGAGTCTACAATTGCACAATGGTGGCAGATGGCTAGAAAGAAGGTGCACAAACAATTCAGGGAAGGGTTTGACTGCTTGGTGCTGCTGGTTACCTGGCTGCTATGGAAGGAGAGAAATGAGAGTTTTCAGATAACTATTGTGGTCGCTGACTGTGCTCACCCATGCAATTGTGGAGGAAGCTGAATTTTGGATTTCAGCAGGCTTCTCAGCTCTCTGGGCTTTGTCCATTCTTGTTACTAAACCTTTTAGCACAGGTTTCAGTTTAGACCCGAGGTCAATCCAGTCGCGAATTAACTATGCACAGTCCTTAAAAATACTCTTGGGTTCGTTTTTCTCTGGGTAAGCCATGGCTTACCTAGTTCTTGTAATCGCTATTTGTATCTCTCCCTCTTCATGAAAAACACACCATTGGAAGTCGCTAAAAAGGAGACCTACACAAGGAGAGCACCAACTACCCTATGCATACCAGAATTTCCAGCATAGTGACCAAGTAGTTAGTGATGGATTGCCTTCTCTTCTCTGCCTACCAGTCTACTACCGCATGAAAATGTCATCTCTTCCTAGTTCCTACTGGTGCTTTCAACATAGCATGAAACATGTAATGAAACTGTGATACCGATTGGATATAATGGATAAAATCACAAAAAGGCATGGGGACATGGGGCATGGCATAACCTTATAAGATTGTTACCAGATAGTTTTCTTTCATGGAGACAATGGTCACTGGACACTCGAAAGAATCATCTATGTTACTAATCCCACACAGGATATTCCATCCAGTGCGTTGATAGAACGCAAGGTGCGGTTCGTTGTTCTGGCAACACGCTTAGCTCGATGTGCGGTCAGCGCATGGTTTGCCACCCGCCCGACAAAAAAATGTCTCAACCGAGCACCAATTAACCAGCGGCCACTGCACATGAGGTGTTCGACTCGTGTCCTCAGCGAAAGACACCATGGCCTGCACTGCAACTATTGGCCGACGCCCATGGACCACGGGCGCCCTTGTAACAACCCGAAGCAGGACACCGAATCATCGTACGGCGCAGTGTTTGTTCTCGGAAGAGTAGACGAGCAGCGTGATGGAAACGCCTACCTCGCCGGAGGACGCGACGACGCCCGGGCGGGCGGAGGAGGCGACGCAGCAGGTGACGGCGCCCTTCTTGTGCCCCCGCAGCCGCCGAGGCTTCGGCTCCGCTGCAGCCGCCGGGTCCGGCGCCGCTGCTACTGCCGCCGATTCAGTCTCCGACATGGCGGCGCGCTACCGGTGAAGACACGAAGCCCTTGACGAGGGAAACGTCAAAGGAGCGCAGACCGTGCGATTGGAATTCGAACGGTCTACATCCGCCCAGCCCCGTTCCAGTTTCGTCAAAGGAGCCCTTTCGTGATTGCGCCCCGAAAGACCCCTAGCCCCTCCCGTTCCTCACTCGCGCCGCCTCCCACACGCGCAGGCAAGGCGCCGCCGCCGCTCAGCGCCGAGAGGAGCAGCGCCGTCGCTCAGCGGCCGCCGGCGACGAGCCTCCGCGGAAACCAGCGGCCCTACCGGCGAGGCGGCGAGTTCTTCTTCCTTCTCCACCGACGGGACAGCGCGTGGACCCGGCGACCTCTGGGCTCCGGCGAGGCGGCGACGGCGAGTGGTGACTGCTGATAGGTGGTGAGTTTATTTGCCTTCTGTCTCTCCGGGCTCGGCCTATGACATCTGCGGCCCGTATCCAACCTGGACAGCATATGTCAGACAGCCCAGCAACGGTCCCGGCCCACAGGGCGACAACGCTGCTCTCCCCTTGCAGGACCGTCGCACTCCGCCCTCGGAACCAAACAACGCCGGCCAGACGTCCGTTCACTCGAGCGATGGCGGAGATCGCCGGCGACGAGGCCCCAACGCCTCATCCTCCTCCACCTATCTCCGGCGAAGTCTCCAGAGACCCGTATACTTCTACTCCTGCCTCTACCGGCAGCAACAAGCCGCCGTTGCGCACGACGAAGCCCGGCGTGAAGCGCCTCATTCTCACCACCTCCGTCCTCCTCTCCTTTCTCGTCGGTACTACCCACGACCTCCTTTATGCTATGGCCAGTGTTGTTGTGCACATCTTCTCTGTATAACTCGCTCACACCTCTGTATGTCTCTCTTTAGGACTGCCCTTCCTGCTGAAATCTACCGAGATCCATCGTTCGCCGCTGCCTTCGGACGCAATCACGGCACTCGCCCACCGCCTCCACTCCACTCCGCCCTCCTTCCCATGCGGCCTCCACGCGGTCTTCCTCCGCTCGGTTCCCGATCGCTCTGATGCCTCCCTCACCCGTCGCCTTGAGCAGTTGATTTCGGCCCAGCTCCAGCTTCTCCCAGCCACTTCTACTGCCGGTAATGTCTCGGTATCAGTCACCGTTGAGTCGGCTGGTAGCTGCTCCAGCAGCAGCAGCAGCAACGTTGGCTCAGGTTGGCAGTGTGGCACTGTGACCAGTGCAGACCTGGTGATTGGCGATGAGGTGTTCGATGAATTGCTGCACTCAGCTTTAGGCAGCGGCAGATGGGATGGGTCTAGGGTTTACACTGTTGTGGTTGTGGAGACTGATGATGCAGAGGGCATGAGGGTTGTCGTTGGGAAGCACCGGCATGCTTGGGTGGTTGGAAAGGCTGATGAGGTTAAGGCTGTCTCAGTTATTGGCAAGGTATTTGCCAAGTATTTCATGAATGGGGGTATTGAGGAGGGTGAGGCAGGCATTGGGAAAGGCGAGTTCATGCCAGTTGGTTCAGATGGAAATGTTGTTCTATCCTTTAGCTTGTTGAATGCTGATCCAAGTGATTGGGTGTATGATTGGTAAGAACAAAATTCGCAACTCTGCTATACTTCTTTAGTTCCGCTGTTGCTTTATTGTTGTGCTAATGTCCCCTTCCTTATCGTATTGCTATAAAGATTCAAATTTTTATCTTCTATGTTAGATGTTTAAGTACAAGTAACGTACAACATATTACATATTAGACTGCATCAAGAAGGTACTTGTGCAAAACATTCATTTATCTAGACAATGGGGATATGGTATATTTCTTATTTACATCAGTTAGATGTCCTGTAGGCTATGTTTAGCTTCCTGCAAAAATGAAACCTATAGTCCTTTGCTGCTGCCGCTGTTGGAATTTTCGCACTTAGGCATTCTACATGCAGGGATTTTGAAAAGATTGGCGAGAGGATGTTGAATCCTGTGGTTGAGGCGCTGCGACCAATTGCAGAAATCAATATAGAAAGTCAGGTGCTAATTTTGCATTAAACTAAGCTACTTTCTTCCATTTCTTATGAAATGCTGATATTCCTTTTTGTTTAGGATTGTCGATTTTAATAAGTAATAATCCTATCACTTCTTTTCAGGTTTTGTACCACACTCCTAAGTCGTCCTATTCTTATTTTGATGATAAACTGGGTGGCAATGTCCTTAGTATGGGAGACATTCCTTTCTTTGTATGTGTCTAACTTGTAGCTTGCCACAAGCAGCTATAGTGATTAACTGCGAGATCCAAAAATTTAATCACTCCATGAAAAATATGATGTTGGCAGGTAAACTCAAATGATTGGCACTTGGATACATCAATTTCAGCTACAGGACGATCAAAAGTTCTTCAATTTGTGGTGTATGTTCCTTAGATCAAACTCAATTATTGACCTCTGCTTTTTTGTTTTATTATGTTACATAATTTGTTCTCTTCAACATATTTTCCTTCCTTTTTTTTACTATTACATCATAATTTTTCCTTTGTCAAACTTCTGGTAGATACAACGTGTCCATGATGTTTGTTTTTTCTTTTGAAAATTGATGAAAGCCTAAGAACCCAACCCGTTACAGAAAAAGTCATGTTTTCCCCTGTATTTCTGAATTTTCAAGTGTCAAGTGTGCACAGATAAAAAAACATCAGCTTGATGATTCATTTATCAAGTTTTCTTATTAGTCGTAATTTATGTACAGTCCAAAACATCAAACCAACACCAAAAGCTAACTAAACCATTACAAGCAAGAGAGAACTAAACCAAGATAAAAGTTTGTTATTAGAGTACAAATGTTTCTGGATGCTCTGCTGAACTGTTTATTCAATAATCATCAGATACATTCCATCTGCAAGGGAATGCCCATTATATTTGCAACTTCCTGATAGCAGGCTTTCAAAAACTAATGCATTTATATCCCCTGTAAGTGGTACTATACTGTCAAAAAAAACTTCTATCTGTTACCCATCTTGCTATTTACTTAACATCATTATTCCGTTACATAGATGTGGGGAGGTGTTCTTATATGGAACCCACCAGACTGTTCACTTGGTTCCAAGAAGACTCATGGTACCTGGAAGAAAATGTCATCTCAGGTGTGTGGATTTTATCACTTTATTACATCTTTGATATCCTAGCTTTTTCATAAGCGAAGGCCACCCTTTCGAGTTCCGAAATACCTTCTTTGCAATTGCATTATTTGTTGAAATGCCTATATGAAACAGGAACTTATGGAGACCCTCGAAATCTTCATAGGACAACTAAGGCAGTTGTTTGGTCTAAAACCATCTTATCTCTCACAAGATATGGACGTGCCAACTAAATTTGTAGTTAGTGAAAAGGGATTCACAGAATGGTAAATATTTTCTCAACTGGCTTACTATATTTAGCACAGTACAAAATTCATTTTTCTTTGGTGAAGCATAATATTGCACAATCTGTAATATCCCACTTTCATTGCCGCATGGAACAACATTTGGTGATAATATTATCGTTCTGATACCACACTCTGCATATAGTTGCATCACATTGCTGGTACTCAAATCATTATAGAATGGGACCATCTCAGCCTTTAAACATTGAGTGTAAGATCGATCAGGATGAACCAGGCCTTAACCAAAGGTAGATGATCCCAATGTCTAGATGTTCTAGTTCTAGCAGTTCATATGAACACAAACAGTTGCAAATCATATGTTTGGTGGTATGCATCCACAAACAATTCTGGTTGACCCATAAGGTTGATTTTTGAACTTTTCAAATTCTAAGTCTCTGCCCCCAAGAAATGAATACCTAAAGCTCTAATGATTATGTTTCTTACTCCCTCAGTCCCTCCTCTCTTTTTCCTCGCAGGGAGTTAGATTTATTATATCGACACCATGCATGTTCCAATCTGCTGTCATGCCTCACCACGTTGGAGTCTCTATCCAGTCTGGTATAACCCATTTGAAACCAGAAACCAGTGCTTAATGATATACAAAAGGCTGATCTGCATGCAGGCGTCACTAATGTTATTATGTTGCCAGGTCCACTCTCTCCCAAGAATGATTGTCATGGATGAAATTGGAAGACAGGTACTACCTTCTACCACTCTTGCTAGATGGGACTCATTGATCTGTAAACTAGTTTTACCTTCTATCCTTCTGGTTATGCATGCTTAAAGCAACAGAAGTACATTACATTCAGATAATATGTTTGTTTAAATATTTCACTGAACCTGCATTGCATATGTATCCTATGTGTTATTGCATCTTACCTTGTACTTAAAACACTTGTGCATGGGTTGATCTGATTGTTTATGATTTTGTTTATAGCATATGATCAGTTAATAGCGAGCTTAAGCTGTGTTTGTATCTTACGGTCTTACCTTGTACTTGAGACATTTATGCATGGGTTGACCTGATTGTTTACAATTTTGATTATAGCATATGATCAGTTAATAGTGAGCTTAAGCTTGTTCCAACCATTTTCATTTTCTTTTCCAGGTTGAGCTTTCTCTTGAAGCTGCAAATTTAGCTCAGGGAAATGCAACTCTAGGGATAAGTGACTCTTCAGCAGGCAAGTTGCCGATAATTCGTTTCTTATAATGTCCTTGCACTTTTATGAACATTTGCTGAGATTTGTGCTGATGTACAGTATCTGCAACAAGAGCCAGGGCATTGGCTGAAGATGCATTTTTCCATCCATCCATTATGTCAATCAGTTATGCTTCAATAGAACACTATTTTGCCATTTACATGGTCAGTACACTGTTGCAGACTTGTGTCAGTTTTCCAAACTTTTATGATGGTACTCATAATTTTCTTTAATCCTGAAAGTAAAGTAAACAACCTAGTTATCGTTCAATTCTTCAATCATCTTTAATCCTGAAAGTAAAGTAAACAACCTAGTTATCGTTCAATTCTTCAATCATCTATTTTAAAATCTCAGATTATAGCTTACCAATCTGCAACTCATTTTATCAAACTATAGAGTGGTGAGATGACAACTGTATAGCATACATCAAAATCCATGTGCATGTTAATCAGTACTACATTTCCATACTTTCTGCAGCCATTTTTCGCACCAGTTTCCTTGCATGTGCTGCTGGCCGCAATCAAAGAGCTGAAACGTTACAAGGCAGAGCGAGCAAAATATTCCGCATTTCTTGCTTCCCAGGCGACATCCTCCTGATCTGGTGGTGATTAGCACGGATTTGCATCAGAAAAGTTTGAACATTTATATGAAGCTGATGGTCGCTATTGGTCGCTAGTGGAGATCGTGCAGCACTGCAGCGTCACTTGTTCTGATGCTCACGGACATGGTTAGGACGTCCAGGTGATGTCAGGCAGAGAGCTATACTTGTCATGGGGTGAAGTGCTTGTAAAGCTAGCTGCATGCTGTAACATAGTCAAAATTTCAACCAGTTGAAAAGTTCTTGTAACCCAAATTTTGTTCTTAGATACCTCATACGTACTCACATTGAAGGGGTTTTTTTTTTAGATTTAGAAAATATTCACATTAAAATTCCAGATGGAAGGCGTTGCGATGGTTAAAGCATTGCTGCGAAATCGGAGCGTCTGACAGCCGAACAAACCAGTGTTGCTTTAAGTATTAAGGGGGTGTTTAGATGCAAAAAAATTGGAATTTGGTTAGTGTAGTACTTTCGTTTGCATTTGGCAATTAGTGTCCAGTTATGGACTAATTATGTTTAAAAGATTCGTGTAGTGATTTATAACTAAACTGTGTAATTAGTTTTTTTTATCTATATTTAATGTTTTATGCATGTGTCCAAAGATTCAATGTGACGAAGAGAGAAGAGAGAGTGTAAAAATTTGAATTTTGGGATGCATCTAAACCAGGCCTAATTACGAGAGGTTTGATGAAACATGTTTTTGGTATGCATTGAAGTTTGAACAGAAAGCTTTTGAGTGCTCTTGTAGTCTTGTGTCAAATGCAAGGAATTTGGGTTCCTGAAACTCGTTCACTTTTCCCCCTAAATACAATGAAAATATTACAAATGATGAAGTGAGCCACGCTTGTAAGGAATTTGTGTCAAAAAAAAAAAGATTGGGATTCTCCAGAGAGAGAGAGAGAGATTGGGCTGTACTAGTTTACAGAGGCCCAGCGTCCTGTAGCCTCCTCTCCCCGTGTCGTTCGTCTTCGTCGATCTCCGCTCGCTCTCGCCTTGCCGCCTCCGACCCGCAGCGCCTCCATTTCTCCCTCGCTCCCGATTCCCGGCGCCAGCCAGGTTCGTGTGTTCCGGCGGCGGGCATTCATGGCGGGGCAGTCCGACCCGCACCTCTCCATCTTCTCGCCCTCCGAGGTAACCAACTCCTTCCCTTCCACACTCCACAGGCAGGGACTATCTTCGTCAAAGGGAAGTGAAGTGGGATGCAACCCAATTTTTGGACCTGTCCTGTCTGTGCTGCAGGTGGAGTTCGTGGCGGAGGATGAGATCGTCGAAATCGTCCCCAACATCCGCATGGACGCCCTCAACATGATCTGCGTGCGTCTGCCGCCACCACCCATTTCCATCTCTTTCGACTCCCTATCCCCCACCTATTCTTACATCTCACGCTGCTACTGCCGCCGCCGTGCAGGGGGATTTCGGGCCCTTCTTCCCACAGATTCCCACCAAGGTGCCGCTCTGGCTCGCCGTCGCGCTCAAGAAGCGTAGCAAGTGCACCATTCGCACCCCAGACTGGATGACTGTTGGTCAGTGCTTGCGTGCTTCCTTGTTGTTTGCTTTTATTCCTGCTCAAGCATACACAGCCATAAGCATCTATTGCTTGCTTTTGTTCCTACTAGACCGCTTGACACAGGTATTGGAAGCTGAAAGAGAGTCGCCTCGAGAATTCCAGCCATTACCATTCCACTATATTGAAATTTCTAAGCTGCTATTTGATCAGTGAGCACCATATCTACTGCATCACCTTTTTCTTCGATCTCAGCACATTTTTCACCTAAACCTGATCCGCTCTTGTTTGTTTCCTGCAGTGCTCGTGATGACATTTCAGATGCATACCTGGTGAGTGTTTAATCAATCTCGGTGCAGATTTGTTAGTTGTGTCTAGTAAGTCCTAATTGTATTGGAAAAACAATATATGCTTACTCCTAGTTTTGGTTGTGATGCAGGTGAGATCTCTAATTGAGGACATCAGAGATGTCAGATTCCACAAGGTTGAGACTGGATTAGAGACGATATCTGGACGCACCCATGCCGTAAAGGTAACCTTTCCCCCTTAAGAACTGCGGATGCTAAAACAACTGTCGTTCTATCAAAGCTAATTGAATTGGATGTAACTACCACTTCCCCTGTATTTATCTGTGTTTCCTATACTAGCTTAACGTCTTGCTTCATTGATCAGACAACAACAATACCTTATGCATCTTATTGGCATTCTTGCAGCTCAAAAATCTCTCTGCAATGGAAGTGAACATTGTCCGTCCTTTCATGGTGAGAACTTTGCAGGCATTCTATAAGCACGATAGTCCACAGATGATTCAGCAAGCAGATAATATAGGGAGCAGAGCAACACCAGTTACAGACTGTGGCCCAAGAGTAAGCCTTCCCTTCTAGATATGATTGCAACTTGCTTGTGGCTTCTAGATATGATTGCAACTTGCTTGTGCCCTAAGAATCTAAGATATTGCGCGCAAAATAGTTGCATATCAGAAAGTTGGTACATATATAATTATATTCTGTTTGGTTGGTGACCCGATACAATTCGTAATAGCTTAATACATCGCAGTATATGAACCAGAAAGAAGACTTGGTACTTCATTTTCTATTTCCATGCATTTATTTATTTTGTCAGAATGTCCCCTTTAAAATAAACACATCATCATCTTCAAGCAGCTACATGATTTGTCAGGAAAAGCTCCATGTCTCCAACTTAAAGTTTTTTCTTTTGTTTTTGTTTTGCAGAGAGATCTAAGGCGCAGGTAGTGAGCCTGACTGCCACTTGTATTGTCAAATAATTCTGAGAACAGCAGTAAGTGAAGGTACTGGCATTGCTTTCTTGCAATAGTACCAGCTAGTATGTGCTAATGTCCTAACGATTCCTGAGATCTATCAGATAGTAAAGCAATGGTGCATCATAGTTTGTCTACTCTTTAGAGGGAACTGGCACTGCTCTTCTCCGTTTGGAATTGTACTGTAGCTTTATTTTGCCCAAAGAATGACTTGACTTATTCTTATTATATTAAGTGCAAGTGTGTTGCCTCATTGATCTCTCCAGCAGCCCGCATAACTCCCAGCCTCTCTCGGTTGAATGGAGCAGCTAATGGAGTTTTGGGTCGGTTTGGTAGTAGACCACATCCCCTGTGTCGCTGACATAGTGGTCATGTCTCAAACTCCGAACCAGATCACCAAGTAGATGAAAGGGGAGAGGGCCAGACTTTTGCGGCTCTCTGTAGTACTTTCCCAGCACCGGCTTGGCTGCCTCTGTCTGCATGCACAGCCATCATCATTCAGTGACTGATATACATATGTGATGGCATAAAATCTGCCAGACATGGATGGATGCTGAATCAGATTTAGTTGTCATACTTACCGCCTCTATGAGATGGTAACGTGGGATCTGCGGGAAGAGATGGTGGATGACATGAGTCCCGATGTCATCATGGTGGATGTTGTTGATCCGTCCATAGTCCCGGTCGAGCGTCGTCGAAGATAGGTCCATTCCAAAAGAGGCCTTAGGGAGAAGAGAGAGACAGAGTGAGGCCAGCTAGGAGGGCGGCCATGGCGAGCCAGCACGTCTTGCTCTCGCTGGGCTGGAAGAGGTCGCTGGCCGGGTGGAAGTGGGAGCCTGACTTGCCGGGGCTCCTGTTGGCCAGGTAGAATGGGTAGGCTAGCATGGGAAAGGGCAGCCTGAAGCGCAGCATCAGGACGACGCTGTCCAGACTCTTGTACAGCCGCTCGGGGAGCTGATACATCATAGATGATTATTAGTACTAGTACTGTATGTATGTATGTCTGTATATGCAAACATGCAATGCAAGCCCTTGTTTAGTTCCCCCAATTCTCCCCAAATTTCACTATGCAAAAAGAAGATTCCCTGTCACATCAAAATGTCGGCAAATGCATGGAGTACTAAATGTTGATGAAATCAAAAACTAATTGCACAGTTTTGTTGTACTTTACGAGATGAACATTTTAAGCCTAGTTAGTCAAAATTTAGATAATTTTTACCAAATACAAACAAAATGCTACAGGAATTCTGATACCGTGTTTTTCTCCCCAGTTCACCGAACTAAACGAGGCCCAAGATAATTGCAGGGCAGGAGCAGGAGGCGTACGGGATGCCATGACTCGTCCTTGTCGACGTGGCCGTGGTTCTGGTGGTGCGTCCTGTGGCTAATCCGCCTGCACTTGCACATAGATAAGAGTTGCATTGCATTGTCAAACTTGTGTCGATCGGCTAAGGGCATGTTTGGTTTCAACTTGTTAAAGTTTAACTCCCATCACATCAATATTTTCTCAAATGCATGGAGTATTAAATGTAGACTAATTGTATGCATGTCGGCACAGATGAGGAGTAATTTACGAGACGAATCTATTAAGCCTAATTAGTTTAAGATTGAAAACTTTTTGTCAAATACTCCCTCCGTCCCTATACGTACGTCGTCTGGGAAGCGTGTTTGTGAGGGAAACACGATTTTCTAGAGACAAACATTTAGGGATAAAGGGAGTAAGACTAAAGTGCTACAGTGTTCGTTAAACTTTAACTCCTCGAACCAAACACCGCCTAAGTGAGAAGCAGCATCAGAATTGAATTGAATCACTACGAGTTCAGTACAGCAGAATACACACCAGCCGTGGTACGGCACCAGGATGGAGGAGTGCAGAATGTGGCCGACCACGCTGTTGAGGTTGGAGTTGTTAGAGAAGCTGCCGTGGCCGCAGTCGTGTCCCAGGACGAAGAGCGCCCAGAACATGGTGCCCTGCGCTGTCCAGTACAGCGGCCACATGAGCCAGCTGTCGAGGCGCGACAGGCACTAAATAGTGTCTTGAGTGAGCTTATAAATACGAAGTGTGGTTGGGCTCGTAAGGCCAGTATCAACGTGGGTTTCGTTTCATGGCTCTGTTTTCAACACACTCATATCCTTATGAAACTTTTTTTACTCTCATAAAACTTTTATTATCTCTCTATATTAATACAGTGTCATGTCAGTATATTTAATGTTTATGAAACTCTATAAAACTCTTATTGAGATTGGCCTTTAGCACGTATTTCATTAAGGAGAAAATTAGAGTTTACACAACAGCTGGCCAGACATCAAATGGCGAGCTATCATTGGTGAGAGACCGTCACTGGACACCACAGCGCACCAGAGCTACTTAGAGGTTGTGATTTACAGATAAACGTTTTGCGACTATCCTTGAACTAAATCGCAAAAAAAAAGACTATCCTTGAACTAAAGCGATCCTCCTCTGCTCTAGCCTGTTGTGCGACAGCGAGCACCCAACGCTCAGTGATCCACCGGCGTCGCGGCACGACTACACCGCTTGGAGGTCGGGAACAGTTCACGCATGGCAACACGTTTTGCTGAGTAGAGGGGTTCAGCAAAAGTTTCACGAAACCTCTGCGCAATTGCGGCGTCCGGCGTTTCTTGGTGAGAACTAGGAGCTCGAGTCTTCCACTTGTTCAGCAGGACCTTCTTCGCCTGCTTCTCGGGATTTGGGTCTCGGACTGCTGATTTGGCCGCCAATCTATCGCTTCTCCTTGGGACCAGGTCATCAGCAGGGCGACGCGACACGCGCAGACGCGGCGGCGAGTGCACCAGTGGCTCGACGAGTGGTGGCGACAACGGGCTGAACCGGCTGAGGCGCCGCAACAGGTTGAGCCCGGTCCAGAGTACGTAGACCGTGGCGATGCGGGCGTAGCTAGGTGTTGGTGTGACGACTGCTGCGGCTGGCGATTGGGGATTGGCGCCGTCCTCGGCGTCCGCGCACCGGTTTGGACCGAGCAGTCAGCGAAGGCACATGGTCAGGTGGGAGTACCGTTGTCCTAGGATCCGAGGGCAGCGAGGGACCAACAGTTCCAACTCCTCGTCACAGAGCGACTCACAGCCTGTTCGTTTCGCTAGTTTATTGTGGCTGAAAGTACGGTTCTCTGGTTCGTTGTGAGAGAAAAATATTGCTGGATGACTGCTGATTCCGCTGAATAGCTCAAACAAACAGGGTGTCAGTTGTGGAGCGAGTGGTTGGCCATATTTGTTTCTCAGAGCTCTCTTAGCACTTACTGACTATATAACTCCCTAGAGCCCCAATCATATACGTACCTTCCATTAGTAATTATCTTTTTTAAAAGTAATGGCAGGAGCTCTACCTTTCAATTAAGAAGAAAAGAGCTGGTCTAGTTTATAAGGGAAACCAGGCCTGAAAACCTTACAGAAGCACAGATTAAAACACAAAAAATACTCACAACACCCAAACATCATATCCCTGACGACTAACACAGAGAGGTAACACCCACACCAACGACGCCCACCACACATCCTCATTGCTGAGCTAATCAGAAGCAACAAAAAAACAGCTCCGGCTTCCCATGGTGAACCAATAGCCAAATGCCCTGGCATCCTCCCACCATCTGATCTCTCCGACAAGATCATGTACTAAGTCTCACCTTACGCCGTCATTTAGCCCCCTCTATAACAGTTTTGCCTGGCATGGTATGAGCGAGTCCTCGAGCACCACAGACGGTGCAAAGAAGCATTACGTGACAATCTGCCCCGACATGGCTGGTCTGTCGAGGCCACCGAGTGCTACCAGCGCCTTGATGACAAGGTCGGACAGCGGACCTTTGTAGAGGTTGACATACCACGACAAGGTCATCTCCATAGTTTCGTCTTCCTCCTGTGTGACGTCCAGCCGTTTCATGAGCACTTGCCTTGCTTTGCTTTGCGCATCACCACGCGGTCAAGCAGTTGCTACTAGACGTGCACTGCGTCGGGACGGCTTGCTCGCCCTCTTCTTTTCCTTCCGTGGCTTCACTAGGCCATGTTGTTGTGGAGAAAGCAGGGGTTGTTGGATAGGCTTGGTTACTGACTAGATGAAGTTTGCCAGCGCTACCTCACATGCAGTCCGACCACCACCCTCCGGCGAAGGTGGCGAAGTGTGTCCATGTCCTCCAATGTCCATGCTAGGCTCGACACCAATGGCAGCTCCAAAGCCACGATAGGGGTGTTCGGACTCGCAGCGTGGACGCCTGGTGTACACGCAGCTCGGGCGAAAATGACACCTTCTCAACCTAAACCTTGTCATCCCCTCCAAGGTCGACTTTGCCAATTCTGCATCCTCGAGCTGATGGTTTGTTGGCACACGAGATGATACATCGATCTCTACTATGGGGGCAATAGACTCAACAGTCTCTAACCTTAGCATTTGAGCTGACGAACCTGCTGTCTGCTTCTCAGGTTGTATAATAGGACAGGAGGGCTCAACATTTGTTGAGGCTGGGGAGAGTAGAAGTGAGTCAGATTCTCCCCCCGGCAGCATGAGTAGGAGAGCAACACGACACATAATTTAATGGGGGTTCCTTAGCTGCAGCAATCTCTGTAGTTATCACGGAGGGAGTACCTTTCTTATCTTAACACCAAAATAGGTGAACACAAAAACCACATTTTTAAACGGAGCCAAGTGCCAGCTAGTTTCCTAAAATTAATTGTTTATTGTACCTACCATTTGTTATAGGCTTTAAAGTTGATTTGATTCTATTGAAACAGCTATTTTTGAATAATTTAAAGATTAGGATTTTGGTAAAAGAGTTACAAGCTTTCTTTGCATGGCACTCTTGCACCTGCTTAGGGCTTCTTTGCATGGCACTCTTGCCGCTGCTTAGGGCTTTCCCATCGCTCCACCCTGACGTACCACCCCTATCCTCTGACTGTGTAGGGAGTATCTATATCATAGTATTAGTAGCCCTACAAGCTGTCAGGGCAACACCAACGCAGGCATACACCGATATTAGCCCCAGAGAAAAGTTGTCTTCCACGGAGGTTGAAGCAGTAGGTTGTCCAACGCAGTCTTGTCTTATACTGTGTCATGATGGTACATATTGCAGCTTTTGGATGGAGAAAATTTGACGCCGATCTTTGCATGTGTGGAGAGAGAACGCGGAAGACAGACGTGGTCCCAATCAACCAACCAACAATCTCACGCCACAACGCGCTTCGGGCTGCTGCCTCGCCCTTTTGTCAGATGGAGCTGTTGCTTCTTCTGCAGGCGCCTCTGACGGCCTGCGGAGCCAACGTTCTGCTTGACATGGACGTCCGGTGGCAACGTGGACAATGAGGCAGTACGCCACTCTGTAGCATTGGGGAAGCCCTCAGGGAGGCTTGTAGAGGATACTATAGCTTGGTCTGACAAAGGCAGCAGGCATCAGTGAAAATTGCATTGGAGCAGCGAGGAAAGCCCCTCCACCGTTGGGGACCACGTTCTTAGACGTTTTTTTTCCTGCCGATGCCCCTCATCAATTGTTGCAGTGACGTTGTAGCCTACGTTGAGACTTAGAGTTTTGGGAACCTAAGTTATTCATGTCCACGTGGCCTACTACTTTTGACTGAAGCACACGTTCGTATTACCCTACATTGGTAAAGCCCTTAGTGTAGCCGAACAATCCCCTTATCTCTCGAAGTTTTAAAATCTCATAATCCACTTCACGCTAGAGAATCCATGAAGGTATAAGAACATCTTTCTTCAATTCTACCGTCCATCTCCTCGTCTCACTTGGAAAGGAAGTTAGTCGCCATATGCATCACATAGGACGCTCATCTCAAACTCTATTAAAAGAACTGATTTTTAATTATAGGAAAAAGAACTTATCCCAAAGGCATAAAAGCAAATAGAGTAGAAATAACTATGCTAGGCTGCTAGCTTCTTTTTTTTATTCAGCATCGTCTCACACACTGCAAATTGATGCTCGGTGAGGAGAGAGAACGTTTCAGCATCAGTTTAAAAGTCACGCTGTGGGTAGTCTTATCGCTCAAAGTTTTAAATCCTCAAAATCCACTCCATGGTAGATAATCCATGAAGATATCTTTCTTCAGTTTTATCGTCCATCTCGTCTCACATGGAAAGTTTTTTTTCTTGAGGGCGTCTCACGTGTAAAGTTGGCCGCCATAGCCCCATATGCATCACATAGGACGCTTGTCTCAAACTCTGATCGATTAAAAAAAAACGAGTTAAAAAAGAACTGGTCCCAAAGGCATAAAAGCAAATAGCGTAGACTTGTCGGAACACAGTCTTTCTGACTTGTCACGGCTGCTGCATCCCCAAATCACCCACCAATGAAGAGCAACAAGGACCTGTGCACCGTCGAGAGGCGCTGCCGCGTGCACCTCATCACCATCACCGGCGCCGGCGAGCACCGCCTGAACCCGGACCTCCTCGCGGCCCTCCGCTCCGCCGTGGCCGCCTCCGCGGGCGCCGGCGCGCTGGTGCTCGCCGCGGAGGGGAAGTTCTTCTCGAACGGGTTCGACCTGGCGTGGGCGCGCGCGGCGCCGCCCCACCTCCACGGCACCGTGGACGGCGGGCTCCGCGCGCTGGTGGCCGACCTCCTGGCGCTGCGCATGCCCACGGTGGCGGCGGTGACGGGGCACGCGGCGGCGGCCGGGTGCGCGCTGGCGCTGGCGCACGACGCCGTGCTCATGCGCGGCGCCCGCGGGTTCCTGTACATGAGCGAGGTGGACGTCGGCATCAAGTTCGTCGACTTCGTCGCCGCCGTGCTCCGGGACAAAGTCCCCGACGCCGCGGCCAGGCGCGACCTGGTGCTGCGCGGGGACCGGGTGGCCGCCGCCGAGGCCGTGCGCCGGGGCCTCGTGGACGCCGCCGTCGACGGCGGCCCCGAGGACGTGGTGGCCGCGGCCGTCGCCGAGGCCGAGAGGCTGGCCGCCAGAGGGTGGGACGGGGAGGCCGTCGCCGAGATCAGGAAGGCCGCGTGGCCCCAGCTGTGGGGCCAGGTCAAGGACCACGGCGCCGGGTTGGCGCCGGCGGGTGCGCGGCCGCGGCTCTAGGCGTGCGCTGCGTGGTGCTCTTGCCCGGTACGACCGAATTGCTGCAAGCGACAGCGACGCGCAAGTCACATCAAGAACATGTAGCGACGCACTTGTACTCGGTCAAATAAATCAACTCCCAGATTATTGTATCCTATCTTAGTTGTTCCCTGTACTGCTCAAGAGCGCATTAAACTGCTCAAGTGATGTCTCGTTGTGTTGTGTTGTGTGTTCTTGCCACCATGCCAAGAGCTTTTGTTGTGTGTTCGTGCCAAAATTGAAGCCGTCGGCATCCTCTCCCATTAGCCACCGTCCGTGCGCCTTGTCATCGACTTCGACGGTCAGGGCCTACTGCAAGCGCAAAGCGCTGAGGACGTTCGACGAAGAAGGAAGGTGCTGTACATCTATTTCGGCTGCTTCCCCCAGCCTGCTGCTCATGCTAGAACCGGGTGACGCGTCGATACCACTGAGGCCTCAGAATTCAGGTGCCAGATGATGAGAACACCTTGTGGCGGCGTTTCGATGGCTTGCTCATTCAGTGCAGCGATGAAGATGGTTCAGCGCCACGAACTGCGACTCAATTGAGCTGTGAACTAGTGTTTCGGTTTTCCTCTTCCTCCGTATGCTTTAGCCATGTTTGTGAAAACGGAATTGTTGGCGTCCGGACATACAATTGGATTGATTCGTCGAACGGTACTGTCCCCCCCCCCGCCCGTGCCTACTTTCACACCCCCACCTGGGACCCGCGTCCGCGGGGATCGTTGGCGACCTACGCTCGCTGCTCCTCATGTCCGGATGGACGGCCGCACAGCCCATGCCCGTTCGCCTCGCACGCACACCTTGCCCCCCGTCGTTGCGCCCCGCTCCTCTCGGATCCCCTCCTCTCTCTCCTCGTGGGCGGGACTCAGGAGCCCGCCCCCAGCTCGCTGTGGCCCCTCTCCGCAGGTCCCAACTCTGTCACACCCCATCCCTCGGCCCCAGGGCCGTGCGCCCATCACTCACTGTGGCCCCGGAAACACTTGCAACATGAAACACTTGGATGCAACATACGTTGGACAGATGAAACATTTGAAACATACTGTTGCAACATATGTGTGAAACATCTACAACATCCAGATAAAACACTTGCAACATCCAAATAAAACACTTACAACATGTGTGTGAAACATATGCAACATTCAGATAAAAACACTTATTGCAACATACGTCTGAAAATATTTTTCCAAAATGCTTGCAACATCACACTTAAAACACTTGCAAAAATATACAACATGTGCATTATCCCGATCTACTTTTGCAACATCTATAGTAAACAATTGCAACATAACTCTGAAACTTCTGAAACACTTGAAACATACATTTGCAACATATGGGAGGGAAAGGCTGGGGCCGGTCGATTCCGGGCATCGATGTGGGATTCGGCGGAGAGCGACGGCGCGCGAGCACCACCAGCACCAGCGGCGGCGCGCGACGACACGAGCACCACCACCATTCAGCACCAACAGCACCGCCCTTAGCTCCCTGGTGGGCGGCGCACGGCCGAAGCAAGGAGCGAGGTGCGGATGGGGCGCACGACGGCCGAGGGAGAGGAGCGAGCAGCGCCGGTGGGCGCGCGACGGCACGGGAGCGAGCGAGCGGCACAGGGTCAGGGTGCGATGAGAGAAGTGGAGAACGTCGCAGCGGCGAGCGAAGTGAGGCACGGCGTCTGGATGAGAATAGGAGACATGGAAATGAGCAGGGAATAAAAAAGACAAAGTTGTGCTGCACATCACGCCATGTGTCTGTCCGAATGGAGTCGCTGGCATCAGACGTCTTGTTTGTAGCATTACCGTTCTGGAAAGAAAAAAAAACCAGTGTTCGGTGTTGACACAGTGAGCTTCCTCTTCCTCCCTGTGCTTTTAACACGTTTGTGAAAGAAAATGGAAGAAAAACTAGTTTTCGGTGTTGGTGACAGACTAGAGGACCATAGGAGGTCGATAGAGTCAGGGACATTTTGTTCCTTCTCAACGGCAAGAGGGAAAAAACAATCAAAATAGATTAGAAACCCAAGTCAGTTTTACTAATGATGGAAGGTATGGCCACCGGGGGAAACCTGTGCGCCGTGGAGAAGCGCGGCCGGGTGCACGTCATCACCCTCACCGGCACGGGGGAGCACCGCCTCAGCCCGGCCCTGCTCTCCGGGATCCGCTCCGCGGTCGCCGCCGCCCGCCGCGCCTCCCCTTGCGGCGCCAGTGCGCTCGTCCTGGCCGCCGAGAGCAAGTTCTTCAGCAACGGCTACGACCTCGCCTGGGCGCGCGCCGGGCCGGCCCCGGCGCCGGGGGACCGCGTCTCCGCGATGCGCGCGGCGCTCCGCGGCCTCGTCGCCGACCTCCTGGCGCTCCCCGTGCCCACCGTCGCGGCCGTCACGGGCCACGCCGCGGGCGCCGGCTGCGCGCTCGCGCTGGCGTACGACGCCGTCGTCATGCGCGCCTCCCGCGGGTTCCTCTACATGAGCGAGGTCGACGCGGGGATCAAGATCGTCGACTTCGTCGGCGAGCTGGTCCGGCACAAGGTCCCCGACGCGGTCACTAGGAGGGACCTGGTCATGAAGGGGGAGAAGATGACGGCCGCGGAGGCCGTGCGCCGAGGCATCGTGGATGCGGCCGTGGACGGCGGCGTGGAGGACGTTGTGGCCGCGGCGGTCGCCATGGCTGAGGAGCTCGCGGGTAGAGGCTGGGACGGGGAGAACCTGGCCGGCATCAGGAAGGCTACCTGGCCGGTGCTGTGGAGCAAGGTCAACGACTACGGCGGCGATACGCCGGCGCGGCCGCGTCTATAAGCCGCAGCTGTGTGCTCGCGAATTTCGATCATTTCTGTGTGTAAAAACAAAATCAAACTACGATGTGACCTGCTCACGCGATTGTTAAGAGTGTTGATGCCACCAAGATCTTCTGCTGCTGTTGTTTCCGACCAATTCCATTCCAAGAGCTTCTGCTGTGGGTCTCAGTTCTCAAGCTCATCATCTCCCGGCTGCCATTTGCGGATCAATCACATTTCACAGTGACAGTACAAAGATGATTGGAAACTCAGCTTATTTTCTCTCACGACACATCAGCGTAAGCTAAATTTGAGCGTAAGATAAAGTTGAGAGCAACTCGGATAAAACAGCAGCAAGCCAGCAAGTGTGTGGTGGAGCGGAGAGCAAGCGAGGGAAAGGGCCAAGAGGACAGGACACTGGGCAACGAATGACTAGTGGGGCCTTGTCTTGCGTGGCGGTTCGATAACACTGTGTAATAAAGCAATTATAAAATAGCCTAGCAAAATACGGAGTACATCAAACATTTTTTGAGTTTGACTAAATGTAAAAAAAATACTACCACTTATAATGACGAACAAATATTATTGTATTAATTATTGGACATATTTTTAGTACTATATCTATTTGGCATAAATACATATAAAGTTTACTTGGTCAAATAAGAAAGTGTGATTCAATCCAAACCACAATTACCAGCCCGTTCGCTTGAAATTATCAGTCAAATCAGTCAGCCAGTCAGCAGTGTTTTTCTCTAAACAAAAACCAGCCAGCAGTACTTTCGGCCAGTCAGATCAGCCTAAGCGAACAGACTGAACGTCTTTTTTTTTTAGAGAGAGAGGTCCACCTCCTCTCGTCACAGAACATAATTTGATAAAGTTTGATAAAAAAACTATAATATTTACTATCCCAAATAAGGTTCATTAAATATATACACTTTGATGTGGTGCCTTTTAATATTTTTTCCTATAACTTAGTCAAACTTAAGATGAGTTTAACATAGGCGTTAGTATCTTTTTAAAAAAAATTAATTAAACTTAGGATAGATTAAATTAGGACAATTCAAAAATATATTGTATTACAAATATACTCGTCATATGACTTAAAGTTGCTTCATTATGACCTTCTAAATACCTCGTATCCCAACTGTAACAATTATAGGGCACTTTTAGCTCAGACTCTGGCTTTCATCTTACCGCATAGCTGTGCTGAACGACCATCTTAAAAAATAGCTCCTAATAGACCTCAGAGGAATCGGAGTGTTTTTGAACTAAGGAGTTGTAGCTGCGGAAATGTTGTTTTTTTTTCTTCTCCTCACAAACTTAACACAAACTGTTACAAAACTACCCAAGGAGCTCTTTTTGCTAAATATTTCCTAAGTGGTTGTTTAGTTGGTGAAAAAGTTTGGGTTCGGCTACTGTAGCACTTTTCGTTTTATTTGGCAATTTGTGTCCAATCATGGACTAATTAGGCTCAAAAGATTTGTCTCGTGATTTACAACTAAACTACGTAATTAGTTTTTTCTTTCATCTACATTTAGTACTCCATGCATGTGCCGCAGGTACTGTAGCACTTTTTAGGTTCACTTTTTTAAACTAAACAGGCTCTAAAATAACTTCGATTCTATTAAAAAGCTGCTTCACCAGAAAAGCCAGAACATGCGAAATTGGCTTATGACGCAGGTCGCATCTAGGCAGAGCTTCTAATCTCCCACGTGCTCGCGCCGGTCTTCTTGTACGATCAGTTTGAATATCGAGCCAATTAAAAAGTTTGGTCAAGCTTTTAGAAACGTATTGACATTTATTGACGAATAATTTTGTGTAATTAATTTTATGTTACAGATGTCGTATTTTTTCTACAAAACCTTGAGGAATTGGAATTAGAACGAAGTTGAATAACCTATAACTTGAAGGAACGGAGTAGTTTTTTTATAGTGAAGACTCTAAAGAGATGGAGTACGATTGTTGTTGATTGAACACTACAAATAATCACTGTCAACAATAAAGTCTACTCCTAGGCCCGTTCGGCTGAAATTATAAGCCGGCTGAAAAACACTGTTGGCTGATTTTTTGTGAACAGGACCCTAGTCTCCTACTAATGTGTGGTCACAACTAACAGCATGAGGTACTACTAGCAAATGGTGGCAACCTCCAATTATGCTCAAAGAAAGGCATGGCCACCGAAAACACATGCGCCGTCGAGAAGCGCGGCCGGGTATACGTCATCACCCTCACCGGCGAGGGCGAGCACCGCCTCAACCCGGCTCTACTGTCTGCCATCCGCGCCGCGGTCGCCACAGTCCGGGCCGACCCGGGCGGCGCCGGCGCGCTCGTCCTGGCCGCCGAGGGCAAGTTCTTCAGCAACGGCGGCGACCTGGCATGGGCGGGCACCGGAACTGCTCCGGCGGACCGCCTCCTCGCATATCGCGCCGCGCTCCGCGGTCTCGTCGCCGACCTCCTCGCGCTACCCGTGCCCACCGTCGCGGCCGTCACGGGCCACGCCGCGGGCGCCGGCTACGCGCTCGCGCTGGCGCACGACGCCATCGTCGTGCGCGCCTCCCGCGGGTTCCTCTACATGAGCGAGGTCGACGCGGGGATCAAGATCGACTTCGTCGGCGAGGTACTCCGACAGAAGGTCCCGGACGCGGTCGCTAGGAGGGACCTGGTGATGAAAGGGGATAAGATGATAGCCACAGAGGACGTGCGTCGAGGCATTGTGGATGCGGCCGTGGACGGCGGCGTGGAGGACGTCGTGGCCGCGGCGGTCGCCATGGCTGAGGAGCTCGCAGGCAGAGGCTGGGACGGGGAGAACCTGGCCAACATCCGGAAGGCCACCTGGCCGGTGCTGTGGAGCTGAAGCAAGGTCGAGGACTACGGCGGCGAGGCGCCGGCGCGGCCGCGTCTATAACCCGCAGCTGTCTGCTTGTGAACTTCGACCATCTCTGTAATTTTGTAAAACTAAAATCAAACTACGATTTGAAAGAATTGTTAGTGTAATGCCACTCCAATCCGAAAGTATTTGTGGCCTTCGGAGTCGGGAATGAACATTTGCGATTGAACCACCTGATCAGACTACTTCCAAGTTCCAACCAATAGAATCGGCAGATGCATTTGTATTGGCTGTTTGTTGGAATGCAGAATTCCAATACAACTTCGCCATAGTTTCACCAGCAGCAACTCCATTTCGAGAGCGGGAAGTTCTTCCCACTTTTCTGCCTCCGAGTCAGAGCTCCATCACAAGAAGCATCAGGACTACGAAACGATCAGAGAGAACTGACATTGCAGTTGGGTGATTATCATTTACATCATGGCGGACGAACAAAACAGGAGCAGCTACACTATTGCTGGGAAGTACCGACGAACATTACAAAATGGTAATAACCAAAAACAACTCTAAGCCTTAACTACTGGACCAACATGTGCCAGTTACTGGCTTAACACTGGCGGTACTCCTTAACGGTCAGATAATTTACATACTCACTTCTCTCAGGTACTGCTGAGCTGAGCCCCTCTCCTCTCCAGATGGTGAAATATCACCTTAGCTTGCATCGGCCCTGCACATGGGGGAACCAAGACCAAAAACTTGACCATCGCAGTGCCTGCCCTCCTAGCTCCCCATATGCCCGAAGTTGACACCGTTCTGCCGTCTAATGTGCTCTGGCACAAGCCTGTTGATGAGGTCCGGAGAAGCATTTGCTAGCTGCAGAGCAGAAAAGGGAAAACTGATGAGCAAAACAGTAGTGCAAGAGCAAAGTGGATGCTTTCAGTGTTCAATGATTGAACTGAAGCATGTGGCTAAACTAGCTATTTGAACTTTGCAATGTGTTTAATTTACTTCATGTTTGAAGTTGAAGAGCAGAGGGAATGGACGTCCATTTGGTAGGCGCGCATTCGGCGCCCGCAGCTCATCAAAGAAGGGATGAGCACATGCATCAAGCTGCATAGAATACATGAAACACATAAGAACATTTCTAACCAACAAACTGATATACTAAAGATTACGTTGTGCGCCACCTACAGCATGAGGACTATCACTATTTTTAGGTGGGCCACTAGCTAGTACACTTAACAAGCACATGTGACTATAAAGTTGCACCCACTCTTCATCAGCTAACATCCATCAAAACTCTTGGTTCTAGCCTTCTGGACCACTGGGCAACATAATTATCATATCCATATGCAGGACCATAAGCTAAGGTTTGAGAGGACATACTTCCACATGGACTTAACCACTTTTAATTGGTCATGGTCTACAAGACTACGAATAATTGACAACAATGGAACCTTTCGAATAAGCACAGCCAAGTAAAATTGAGCATATGCGACACAACCACCTTAGTCTGATGTCTCGTTCCAATGGCTATTACCCTCAAACTATTAGCATCAAAGCCAACTCTAAATAAACAGAGTAAAAGAAATACTCACAGCAGAGCAGCGAAGACTTGGTGAATACTGAAGGAGACGGGAAGCAAGGTCTATAGCTTCAGGAGGCATTCTCTTGTGGAAAATCTGGCAGATAAAACGGGAAGTAGAGGAATCAGTTAGTACATGCATTCTAAACTCAAATTTGCGATATGATCTACAAACAAGTTCTTTTAAGCGCCCTTCAAAAACATGTTGGACTGTGGACTACATGTATACAACTACAGTACCTACAGGTAAAATGGAATCATAGATGTGAACAGAAACATGATTTAACATATGAATACCTTGTGCCATGGATGAGCCTTTATCTGAGGAAACCTGAACTCAGTATAGTTGGGATTCATGCATCGTATCTCCTCGCGGGTTGGAGTACCAAGAACCTACAGACATATCACATGACTCTACGGAACACCATGGCAGAAGAACAGAATGTCTACGTTAAAAATTTTTGCAGTACCTTGATAATCTCTACCAACTGATCAACAGCGCTCTCTCCCGGAAACAGTGGCTGATACATATACAAGGTCCAAGAGGTTAGAATCACACCATACATGATTTAGTCAAATTGAGGTACAAAAATATTAGGTTAATCATTATATGAAGGCAACCAACCTGACCAAGAAGCAACTCAGCTAGAACACAACCAGCTGACCATATGTCTATTGAAGTTGTATACTCCGTCGCGCCAAATATGAGCTCAGGGGCACGATAATAACGAGAGCATATGTAAGATATGTTCGGTTCACCAGGAACCTGACAAAGTAACATAAGGAACTGATTAATATGTGGATAAAAAATTATAGTATACAAGTAAAGAATCCAATTATCATAACACATGAATCACAGTCAAGTTCAAGATTGGGACTTCACACAGAAGTAAAAGAACCAATGCTATTACAGACTAACACAGCTCCACAAACAATTGAATAACTCATAGCACAAATAGGATAAAGGTAACTGCACATAATGAAACCAATTTGAGAAACTTGACTTAAACGTAGCCAACATTGATCCACAAGATATCTAGACAAACGCTATGTAACTGGACAGTTTTTATATCAACAGTTCACTGAGAAATATATCCACAAGGCACGCATCTATATTTAAGCTACCTTCAAGATATGTTTTGTTCCAGAGGACCAACCAACTACAATCACAATCAATCATAACAGGCAAAAGCAGCATATTGATGATACATGTTACTTAGCGACACAAACCACTAATGCCATGTTAACAGCATGGCTAGCCTTTGATAAAAATATTTCAAAAAAGAAAGCATACAACTGGATGTGACTACAGATCCTCGTGGAAGGAAAATCAACATACCAGGACTTTTGCGCTACCAAAGTCACAGAGCTTGACCTGGTGGGTGAGAGGATCAACCTGTATATCAAAGAGAGACGAGACCAATTCAGAACTAGTTACCAAATCAAAGAAAGAACATGACCTGGTTCACATGACACGTACCAAAACATTTTGTGGCTTTACATCCCTATGGCAGACTCCTGGTACATTATGAATATAAGCTAGGCCTCTAAAAAGCTGCAAACATCACAAAATAAAGACCATTAGCAAAGGAATGAAAGCACCCATTGGCAGCCTCACAAGTGTTAGGATGCCTGTTCACAAACCTGATACATGTACAGCTTGACGTAGATAAGAGGCATCCTCTGGTTCGCGTTGCTGTAGTGCTTCAGGACGCGGTATAGAGTCTCGGGGACAAATTCCATGACCAGGTTTAAAAACAGTTCGTCCCTGCTCGTTGTCGAGAAGAAGCAGTGCTTCAGGCAGATGACGTTGGGGTGCTCCATGGCACGCATAAGTTGCAGCTCCCGGTTCTTGTATCGCCGATCTTGCAGCACCTTCTTGATGGCGAAGGTCTCTCCTGTCTCCAAACACTTAGCCTACATGTCAAAATCAATTCAGCACATGTTGCATCAACCAATGTTAGGCGCAGCCACAAAGAAGAGCCCCCATAACCAAGCACCATACCTGGAAGACGATCCCAAATGAGCCTGTACCCACAACGCGTTCTGCCATGTAACTGATGGTCTGCAAGTCCAGAACAAGAACAGCACATCAGTAACCGAGGACAAGATGAGGCTACCAAAACTAGGCAGGCATCAGAGAAACGGAGCAGGCAGGAATTCAGATCCTCACACATGTAACTAAACTAACAGGTAGAGCATTTCTATTCCGCGCACAACAGAACTAAGCACAAAACTGGAAGACCATGCTTCCTAAATGCATGTTAGTAGCCTTCAAAAGTCAAGTAACGAAGCACAAAATGAAGCAGTCAGCCACATAATTCAGCTGCAAGCACTAAACCAAGGAAGAGCAATGTTATCTGCCCAGCCAGAATCCCCAAAGTAGCGGGAACAGCATAATTCATCAACAAAATCAGAACTAATCCACCAAATTTCACCAGCAAGCTAGCTGTAGCTGTCTAGCAGCTAAACAAGAGATACAGAACGCGAACCCATGCGCAAACCATCAGATCAAGACGGATTCCGACCGCAAAAGCCGCTAGAAAACAAGCGGAACCACTTCAACCGCACTAACCGCAGCAGCATTCATGCACACATCGGCGCGACAGACAGACAGACAGACAGAGCGAGAGAAGCGTGGCTTACCCGCTTCGGTTCGCCGTTCTTCCCACCGATGGTGGTGGAGATGATATGACCCGTAACAGCGTCTCCCCCTTCCCCCTCTTTCTTCTGCAACAAACACGGAAAGAGAGAGAAAAAACAGAGCACCATTAGCAACAGCGCCCACAGAGGCAGCAGATCGGGCGGCGCCCGGCCGCGACCACCACCGCAGATCCGAGCCCAGCCCCAGATCTGGGCACAACCAGCTCACCTTCTCGCTGCCGGCGGGGGGAACCGCCGCCGCGGCCTCGGCGGCGGCGGGAGGGGGCGCGTCGAGCTCCATGGGCTCCGGTCCCGGCGGCGCCTCCATGGTGGGTTGGACGGAACGGTCGGTCGGCCGGTCACACGCCGCCGAGAGGCCGAGGAGGAGGCGGCTCCTGCTTGCTTTGCTTGGTTGCGGCTGCGGGCGGGGTGGTTCGCTCGTTCGCTCGGCTTTGGGGGTTGGGGAATGGGATGGTGGGGTGGTGTGGAGCAGCAGTGCTTTTGACCGGTCGGCCCCTGCCTGCGAGGACTGCCGCCGCGCTTCGCTTTCGACAGCTTGGGACAGCCGCTGCCTCGCTTGGCGATAAGTGTGCCGCTGACTGTTTTTATTAGCGTGGGGAAGGAAGTTGTTTTCTTCGGCAGCGACAGTGAGGCAGTGAGCCGTTTCCGGTTTAGGAATTACGTACTATACTTACTAGGATAGGAAGTGCTTTGATTTGTTACTAAAACTGAGGACAGAACCGCGGTAGTAATTAATTACTTGATTATTGGGTGCTCTATCAGCACCATGGAAATTTGGCAAGCTTTTAATTCTCTTCTTTTTTATCACACTCTTCTAGTCTTATTAGTAGTAGCATTTTGCTTAAAATAAGTCTATTCAAACGCTACCGATGTTTAGCAAAAAAAAAACATTCCTACCAAGATCGAGGGTGCGGATAATAGTAGTAATTAACTGTGAATATTTTATTGCTAAACTAGCATAGAAAAATTTGGCAAACTTTTAATTCTCTCCTTCTTGGACACCCTTTAAGTTTTAGTGGAACTATTTGACTGGTCAAAAGATCTGTTCAGACGTTACAATACTATATTTTTCATTCCTTGGACAATATCAAAAGAATTCCTTTGCTACCAAAAATGGGTGCAGTATTAATGGATTGTAATTACTAATTGCCTTGTTTAGGAGTGCATTGTTTTGTTGCTAAAACCGGAGACAGGGACGGTCGTAATTGTAATTTTGACTGATCTAGAAGCATCAACAAATTTTTGGTACCTTTTAAATTTTCTCCCCTTTTACACACTCTTCTGGTCTTTGTAGCATCTTAATGAGGAAAATCCATTAATACATTACCAATGCATAGCATATTTTGTAATCTCTCTTTTTTTTTTGCACGTCGAGTAAGTTTTATCCTTGTTCAAACATTTATATCTTATAAACCATTGTTGCAAAAAATTAAGCAGGTCAATGGAATAAGAAAGTTTAATCATTTGTCCTTTTATACTTCCTTCGTCCCTAAAAGAATACAATTCTAAAACAGCGGCATGTTTTAGTGTATCAAGTTTAACTAATTATAAATAAAAAAAAGTATAAATATTTATAATATCAAAATAAATATCATTATATAATTAGGAATTGTATTTTATAATAAATTGATTTAGAGCTATAAATGTGAATATCATTTAATAGAAACTTAGTCAAACGTGAAACACTTTAACTTGCACGTAACTCATAGTTGCATCATTTTGGAAAGAGGTAGCACACTCTTGTAGTCTTGGTACCACGTCATTGGCCATTCAAACATTACAGATGGTTAGCAAAATTTTCCGCTGCTAATTTCCGAGAGTATGGTTTCAGAGCTCCTAATCGTTGCCGCCAAAAATGAGTTCGGGGGATTTGACACCATTGCTATTCAATGGCTTGTAAAAGCCACTGTATTTCACTTCGTTTAAATTCTTTCCTTTTTGTGCTACAATCGTGCTAGTTTGAGCCGTGTGTGCAAAGAGAAATCCATACAGACATACTCGTCTGTCCCTTATTGTTGTCGTTTGGAGTCCATGCTCTCCTCACAATTACGATTCCCGAGCGACTAACGTAAGGGGACGGAGGGAGTAGTACAGGCATTCAATCCCTGGCCTTCGAGTGCTCTTATTCGTTGAAATTCCACAAAATTATAAGATTCTCCGTCACATCTAATTTTTGGACGCATACATAGAACATTAAATATAGGTAAAAAAAAACTAATTACACAGTTTGGTTGTAAATCACGAGACGAATCTTTAAAACCTAATTAGTCCATAATTAGACACTAATTATCAAATACAAACAAAAGAGTTACTATACTTCTAAAAGTTTTACGGGGCAACTAAACACACCCTGCATTTGGTGACTGCGCTACGAGTACGAGCATCGGCTACGCGCTTTGGCCGGCTCTGTTTCTAAAAACACTTTGGCCGGCGTTTAGCTCTCCCTTGCTACACACACACACATCGAAAATCCCATCGGCAGTGTAGCAACCATAGATGCACCCAATCGACGGAGGAGAAAACACGGGTAGCGTGCATAGCCGTAGCGGCAGCTGTGCGAATCTCAACGCGTCACGTACGACAAAACGGTAGGCTCGTTCCAAAGCCTGGCTGTCGCCCACGAGCCTCGCGGTCGCAGCCCGCACACACTCAACCGGTGGCTGCGTACAATAACTGCCACTCCACCCGTCGACCCGGTGAAGCAGCGTCCGTCCGTCGTGACTCGTGACACGGTGGCGGTCAAAGCGGAAACGAGGCCCGGGCCCCGCCTCCGGGAGGCTCCGGCGACCATGATGATGCTGGTGCCCCGTCCCCGGCAGCGCGGCCCCACCGCCGCTTTGTTTAGCAGGTGGCCGATCCGGTTATTATTATTGTTATTAGCGCCTAATAATTGGCCTCGATCGGACGCCTCACGTCACATGGCATCCTCGCTCGACCGTTACGCCTCCTCCTCCTCTCCCCTTGTGAGTTGTGGCTGACCGATCGGCGGCCGATGCAGCCAGCCAGCCGGAGGGCAGCAGTGCTGCGCGACGCCGTAAGGAAGGCCCGTAACGCATGGTGGACAACGTACGCACGCCACGCTTTGACCCAGGCCGACGAGGAGCCCGGTGCGATGGGGATGTATCGGGATGGTCCAGCGTCCAGCTAAGGCAACACTGTGTTCCGTTGCGTTGCATCCCCGGTTTTGTTACTGCCAGCACTGTACTTGGATGTTGGACCTGGAATTCTGGGTGACTGGATCGTGTGGTCGGTCAAACTCGAAGCTGGCGACGGGAGGGAGGGGGCTGGGGTTGGATGCCGACGTTGGACGCTAGCACAGTATAAACTGTTGAACGCTGGCACAGTATAAACTGTCTCTGTCTTCCTGTCACTGCTTCTCGCTAGCAGTCAAATCCGCTCTCGGCGGTCCAATCATGCAGTCAAACCTGGTTTTGGGACATCTCTGCCTGCTCGAGCGTGGCCTGTTTAGTTTGCAAAAAATTTCGTAAAAAATCACTGTGGAGCATTTTCGTTGTTATTTGATAATTAATGTCCAATCATGGACTAACTAGGTTTAAAAGATTCGTCTCATGATTTATAGGTAAACTTTCTAATTAGTTTTATTTTTTATCTACATTTAATGCTTTATACATGTGTCGAAAGATTGATGTGACAGTGATCTGAAAATTTTTGGGAAAATTTTTTAGAACTAAACAGGCCCCAGTTTAGATGCAAAAAATTTTGCAAAAGAACAGTAGATTCCCCGTCACATCGAATCTTTGGACGCATGCATGGAGTATTAAATATAGATAAAAAAAATAAAACTAATTACACAGTTTAGACGAAATAGACGAGACGAATCTTTTAAGCCTAATTAGATCATGATTGGACACTAATTGTCAAATAACAACGAAAGTGCTACAGTTACATTTTGATAAAAATTTTGCCAACTAATCAAGGCCTTAATTGCCATTTGGTTCTCGTCGGGTTCACTAGTCGTAGCTGGAAAGCCTACCTAGAAAGAGCTCAAGGGAGTTGCTATACGACTCTACGTTCTACGAGAACGTGCAGAAGATAGCGCTAAAATCGGGCAGGCTGTCACTGCCAGTGGTACATACTAGTATAATAATATCGATTGTGCAAGGCAGTGGTACCTAGAAAGAGCTCAACAGTGAATTGATGCTAGTGATCACACACAATCTATCCAATCCAATCCAAGGCCTTGTTTAGATTATAGCTAAAACCCATGGCCATGGCCACTGCCCCGTGTGCACCTTTCGATGAAAAGCGTCGCTAAACAAAACCCCTCCCGTGCCGAAAACTCGGACCTTTCGGAAGACCCGGAGCCGCTGCCGCTGCCGCCGCCTCCCTCCCCACCGGTGACCGGTCATCGTCTCTCGGAGCCGCAGCCGCTGCGCCAGTGTCCAGTGTCCAGTGGCCAGTGGCACAGCCGCACAGCGCAGGCCTCCTACACGGGCTACGCCATGACCGGGCGGCGAATAGGTTTTGACTGCACTGCATCCGCGTTCAAACACGCATGGGCTCTCCCTGCTCTGCTTCCGGTACAGGCACTACAGTGCCGTGCCGCGCAGGTCTGCACAGCGGCACTCTTTTTCTCCTGCCGCGGCATGTTCAGTTCCCAAATTCCACTGCTATGCAAAAAAAAAAAAGAAGATTCTCTGTCGTATTAAAATGTCGCACATGTACGGAGTACTAAATGTAGATGAAATCAAAATCTAATTGTACAGTTTTGTTATACTTTGCGAGACGAACATTTTAAGACTAATTAATCAACGTTTGAACAATTATTACCAAATAAAAACAAAATTACTACAGTGTCTAACAGTAATTCGGGTACCCAATTTAGGGTAAGCCCTCGTTTAGTTCACAGAATAGGGGAGAAAACACTGTATCAGAATTCATGTAGCATTTCGTTTGTATTTGGTAAAAATTATCCAAATTTTGACTAACTAGGCTTAAAATGTTCGTATCACAAAGTACAACAAAACTGTGCAATTAGTTTTTGATTTCATCAACATTTAATACTCTATGTATTTGCCGACATTTTGATGTGACGGAGAATCTTCTTTTTGCACAGTGAAATTTTGGGGAGAATTAGGAAACTAAACCAGGCCTAAACAACAAGGCCCCGGCCTCTGGTTTGGTTGCTGCGAACCGCTGCCGGAAGTACGGAGTAGTCTGGTTTAGATGAATTTTTTATTTGCAAAATACCATTGTATCACTTTTTGTTGTTATTTATCAAATATTGTCTAATCATAGTTTAATTAGGGTTAAAAGATTCGTCTCGTCCATTTCGTCTAAACTGTATAATTAGTTTTATTTTTTATCTATATTTAATGCTTCGTGCATGTGTAAAAAATTCGATGTGACATAAAATCTGAAAAATTTTACAAAATTTTCTGAGAACTCAACCGGGCCTCGCAAGTCGCGAGCGTAGCGGCCGCCGGCCGGGCAGGCAAAGCTATTTATTCCGTGATGTGAATGCTCAGTGCTCACTGCTCACAGCGACGTCGCGTGATGACCCGCAGCAGCAGCTCGAGTGCCGATCTTACTGCCATCTCTTGTACTACTGGTTCCTGTTCGTGTGAGATTACCGGTTAAATCACTCGGTAGCGTTTTTTTCTTAAAAAAAACAAGCTAGGTTTTAGTGCAGGCAACAGGTTGTCTGTCTCCTCCGCACCAACTGCTCTATGAGCCGTTATTTGTTCTGTATATAAAAAAGGAAAACTGTTCTAGGGTCTTGTTTAGATGCACTCCAAAAGTTGAAATTTTTTCACTCTCTCTATCATATCAATCTTTGGACCCATGCATGAAGTAGTAAATGTAGGTAAAAAAATAATTAATTACACAGTTTAGTTGAAAATCACGAGATGAATCTTTTGAGCCTAATTGGTTCACGATTGGACAATATTTGCCAAATAAGACGAAAATGATACTATTCATCGGTTTGAAATTTTTTCAGCATCTAAACGTGGCCTAGGAGCAGGAGTTAAAAACAAACCTGCCAAAGAGAGCCCAGACTACCATCGGTCTTTAACTTCAGCACCGTTGGCACACCGTAGCCACTGCAACAGCCCAATGAATCTCTGAAATATTGGTTTTCCCGGCTTCACCACCTGCTAAGGCCGTGTTTAGTTCCCAACTTGGGCACCCCCAAGTTGGATGAAAATATTGTTGCAGCACTGTAGCATTTTCGTTTGTATTTGATAAAAATTGTCCAAACTTTGACTAATTAAGCTCAAAATGTTCGTCTCGTAAAGTACAACAAAACTGTGTAATTAGTTTTAAATTTCATCTATATTTAGTATTCCATATATGTACCGATATTTTGATGTGATGGGGAATCTTCTTTTTGCATAGTGGAATTTGGGGGAGAAGTTGGAAACTAAACGAGGCCTAATTCAACATGATGGGAAATGGCCTCAGCATCACCTAGCGCAATAGTGAATAATTAGGGTACCCTGTTCGTTTCGCTAAAATTTGATTTATGCTGATTTATTATGAGAAGAAAACACTGTTCGTCAAAAAAAAAAAACTGCTAAAGTAACCGTGCTGAGAACATGAAGTAGCGCTTTTGTCAGAGTGACTCTTTTGAGCTTTTTTTTGTTTTGTTTTTTTGATAAGAAGGCTCTTTTGGGCACCGTTTAGATGCCAAAAATTTTGCCAAAATTTTCAGATTCCCCGTCACATTGAATCTTTAAACACATGCATGAAGCATTAAATATAAATAAAAAATAAAACTAATTACACAGTTTAGACGAAATGGACGAGACAAATCTTTTAAGCCTAATTAGACCATGATTGGATAATATTTATCAAATAACAACGAAACTGCTACAGTAGCATTTCGCCAAAAATTTTGCCAACTAAACAGCCCCTTGAGATGTGCCAACTGAACCTGGATTTTTTTCGTTCCGGTCAAAAACTGCCCAACAAAATATTCAAACCAGCAAGGATCTAGGCTGATTTTCTACTGGCTGTTATAAGGAACGAAATTTCTACTCATCGCAGGAGCGCTACCTCTGATTCGAGCACCTGCTCCATTATTCGATTCCACCCATCAACTCCACCGGCTACTAGTAGTAGGGCTTTTTTTAGATCACCAAATTGGAGGGTGCCAAATCACTGTTGATACTGTAGTAATTTGTTTTTTATTTGATAATAATTGCCCAAACATTTATTAATTAGGCTTAAAATGTTCGTCTCGCAAAGTACAACAAAACTATGCAATTAGTTTTTAATTCCATCTACATTTAGTACTCCATGCATGTGTCGGTATTTTGATGTGACGAAGAATCTTCTTTTTGCATAGTAAAATTTGGGGATGAATTTGGTGATCTAACCAGACCTAGGAGTATTAATCCTGCGGACCTGGGGCGGACAAATTTCCAATCACATAACTACATTATCCTCGGACTAAAATTCTGCCGCGGCGGCAACGCCTTCTTTTCAGTTCCAGTGAGCCCAAACGAGGGGCTGTTTAGGGCCCGTTTGGATAATATTTTATAATCCAGGTTTTAGATACAAATAATCTCTGATATTTATTGGATTTTGTGTATGTGTGATAAAATCCCGTAAAATCCTAGCATGTTTGGATGAGATTCTGGGATCTTGAGATTTTTTTTATCTAGATTTCAAAAAACCCCTGGGAACCATACTGGGCCTTAGTTTTCCTGTGAAAAGATTTTTTTTGTCACATCGAATATTTTATGGGAGGTTAGAAGGGGTTTTCGGATACTAATAAAAAAACTAATTAGCTAACTCGTCTGAAAACCGCGAGACAAATTTATTAAGCCTAATTAAGCCATCATTAGCATAAGTGTGTTACTGTAGCACTTACGGCTAATCATGTATTAATTAGGCTTAAAAGATTCGTCTCGTGATTTCTAACTAAATTGTGTAATTAGTTTTTTTCGTCTATATTTAGTACTTTATGCATGTGTTGAAACGTTCAACGTGATGGGTTGAAATTTTTTTTTGGTGAAAACTAAACGCACCCTCATTGCACTATTCGCATTTCTCCTTTTTCTCCATTCTCCAAATCATATTATCGTCTAACAACAAGCTGGAGTGCTGGACGCCATTAATCACGGGGCAGGGACGGTGGATCATGTGGTGGGCCAGCGATTGAGTGCCGTCGTCCGTCGAGACGCAGGCCGCAGGTGCAGGAGCAGGACAGATGGTGTCACATCCCGCATTGACCGGAACAGGGGCCTGGGTGCCTGACCCCTCGGCGCCGGTGTTTCGACCTCGACCAGCCGGATCGGGCTCGGCTCGGCGCCCCATCTGTGCCCGTGACCCGGATGCGAATCGGCTGCTAGCACGCAATTGGGCAGCGCAGGGGGCGCAGCGCGCGAGGAAATGTTTCAGCGGCAGTGCTGCCGTCCTGCCATCCCTGTTGGGGAATGGAGTGAGTGCAGGAGTGGAGTAGAGGTGGAGGGAGCATTGCGAATCCGGACGGGTGCGTGCTGTATTCAGCAAATCAGCATTCGGTGTTGAGCCTCTTTGTTCGCAACATCTTTCCATTACAAGAACAAAAGATGGGCAGTTGGGCATCTTTTTTCAAAATGGATGGAGGCACTCTTCGCTCTTGCAAACAGGGAGAATGTACTTAGAGCCGGGCTGGATACCAAGCCAGGCTCGTTATGGATCGGCTCGGCTCGTTATACTAACAAGCTAGAAGCTCAGCTCGGCTCGGCTCGTTTGGCAGCTCGAGCTGACTCGTTTGGCTTGCGAGCTAACTTAAATGTTTTTCTTTCGGTTGGGGCTATTCATCTAGTAAAAGACAGAGACAAGTATTGATTTGGGAAAAGCAAAATAAACAAGAAGAAAGATGATTTGATGCTAGTTTGAGAAGATCGAGAACAAAAACAAAAGCTAATACTTCCTGTTGTGCATTGACTTGCAAGAGATAAGCAAAGCAGCGATTGCAAGGCCCTAGTGAGCAGCAGGCGTCAGACGACTTATGCGTGTGCTGTGTGCGGTGGCTCAAGAGGAGAACAACCGAGCGTGCATGCATTTACGACTACACCTGCGCGGAACAGCGAATGGGGGAAGTCTAGGGGCTAGGGTTTTATCATGTTATAGGCCAATGAGCCATGATATATATGGGCTGATGCAAGTTACTGTCATCTGGTTTACCTTGACTTGTTTTGACTCGCGAGCTAGATTGAGTTGACTTGTTAATTAACCAAGCTAAAGTGTTGGCTCAGCTTATTTAAAAATTCAAACGAGTCAAGTTCGAGCCGAGCCACTAACAAGCGAGCTAGCGAGTTACCAGTTTTTCGTCCGGCCTACTCGGAGGGTCTTTGAAGCAATGCCTGTTCGGATATGATGCTAGTAGTAGTAAAATGGAAGAGAAATCAGCGATGCCTGTTTAGCCAAGCAAGGCAGCCACGTCACGTCACGTGGGAGAGGAGATTTGCGTGGTTCACTGGAAGTCTTTGAACTTTCCTTATTTTTTCTCTCTCCTTTCATCTCAGTCTGAGATTAGTCTGTGAATGAATTGAGTTATTTGTGTTTTTCGTGTAAAAAAAGGAGAGAGAGAAATGGAGGACGGTGTCGGCGGGCGTTAGGCTAACTCAGTTGTAGCCCCCAAGTTTACACCAACTATGGGCTGTTTTTTTAACTACAGTTCGCATGCAGAGAGAACACTTTGGGCCTCTATTTCCCGGAGCAAATTTGGTCCGTCTTGACTTCCTATTGGGCCCAAATTTATGTTAAGAACGAATCAACAGTCATCCCTTCTGCGGTGCCTTCACGTGTTCCTCTTTCTGAATTGATGTACTTGACATCGAAATTGAATTCTCGATGCTATGTCTAAATATTATGAAGAACCTTTCATTGTCTGTGAATCTCTCCAAACAAAACGTATGCATTGGGAGTGAAAGAACCAATTAGGGATTCAAAAGTTGGGCTTCAATCAATAAAATTCACTGAAAACACAGGAACAGGACAAGAAACTTTCAAACCTTTATTCTCAAGTGAACATATATTTTTTCATGTAAGACGCGAGCACGACGTAACAATCATGGAGTTTGTTTCCAAACTTGGTATATAGGATAGTGTTAATTAACTGGTTGGTCTCAGTCTCAGGCAAATAAACCACTCGATGGTGCATCATCACCTGCCGTAGACTTAAAGCCATGCCAAAGGTACAGACATGTATGCACGTTTGGATTGATTGCTAATGACCTTGGTCTGCCCATTAATGGCAACTTTAGCATGAAGGAGCAGTACGTTCCTGTACTTACATTACATGCAGAAGGTAGAGCAGTCAGTGGTCCGCTGCGTGCCCATTTGCCACATTACGTCCATCGGTCCATCCGTACATGTCTGTGCGACTATGCCCCTGTTTAGATCACAGAGCTAATAGTGCTGCAAATAATCGACTTCTTTCAATCCAAGGGGTCCAGCTAGTAGTCTAGCTAATTGTTAGCTAATAACCAACTAATAGCTATATCACTATTTGGACTAAACCAGCTAATAATTAGCTATGAGCTATTAGCTAGCAAACTATTAGCAGCTAACAGATGCAAACAAGGTCTATATATCCAGTGGACAGTGGACGGATAGAGTACTAGCAAAACATGTATAATAGGTGGTCAGATGACTCTTCTCTAACTCTAATTAGGTGTAATGGAATCACTAATAGATGGGGTCTGATTGCACTTAGTCTTGCGAATGACTCAATTGCACATGACTTCAAGTTGGAAGGAACCATTTTCCGTATAAGCGAGCTACATGAGTTGTCATATCAGATTTGTATTGAGATGCAGAAGAGACGAGGGGAAGGAGAAGATAAGCGGGCTAGGTAAGGCACGGGTCCTAAGAAATTTTACAAGAAAATGAGATGGACCACGTATTAATGGTGTAGCATGTATTGCTGTTACTATTATATAAATAGGTTATTAGATTAATTACACGTGACATTGCACTAACATAGACTCCCTCTGTTCCCGGATAAATAATTTTCTAGCAAGTTTAAGATAGATTAGTATGATAGAAAAAAAGATCATAATACCCTTCGTTTAGTAAAGTAGTTGCACAATGGTCGGTGATTATTCCAGTAGCACGCTAATTGCATCATTTAATACACATATTCAACTGCAGAGACTCGACACTGATTGAGAGATGGAAGGGGATGGAATAAATACGAGGAGACTGAAAAAAATAAATGGTACAGCCTTCTAGAGATTAATTTATTTATAGACAAAATCTTGAAGTAAGAATCTACAGTACGTATTTATTTAGGGACACAAGGTCTGCAACCGGCTAAATTAGACACCACCCCCAAAATGTACATACATGGACGGGACCGAGATGTCACTGTTGGTCGGAGATTTCTGAATCTAGTACGGAGTAGCTCATTGCGCATGAACGACCGAACCGGCGACGTCCCACGGAAAATGTCGAGAAAAAGAGGTGGCTGTGACCGTCACACGTGCCTCGCCACGCCGCGCGAGCTCCGATAGTCCGATCCACCTACGCCGGCAGGCATGCAGATGCAGGCAGTTCTGGTGCGTGCCCGCAGGCCGCACATGGCACATGCCGCTGGACTGGATAGCACTGCTGCACGTACTACTAGCGTCAGCGACCTGCACCGCTGCACGGCGTGCGTGAGCGTGAGCGCCTGATCGATGCTTGCTCTTGGTTGGTGCCAACTGCCTTGCGACATCGGACTCGGACCTGCCATTGGGCGATTGGCGCGGTGCAGGGCTGCAGACTGACTTGAGTACTGGCCGTGCCTCCACGACGTCACGGCCACCTGTTGCCCGCTCCATCGGCTCCGCACCGCATCGACCGCCGTGCGCGCTTGTCCGCTGACCTGGAGGACGCTAGCGTCCACGGCCACGCAGGCAGCCCCACGGCTGTCTCGCGACGCAGACCCCGCCGGGCTGGCCGGGATCAGGACACGACACACTGGTCGAACAAAACCCTCTCGTCCGTTGTCCCCTAGCGCTAGCGGCGGATAACAAGCGGCGCAGGCAGCCAGCCGGGACGCATGCAGGCACCGTGCACGCAATCGCATCCCGCCGCTCGCATTCCACTTGCACGCCCTATCTGCAGTCCTGCAGGCCAGAGCCCAGACTCCAGAGCAGGCAGGCGGCGGCGCGGCGCCCATATATACCGCCCCGTCCCCGTGCGAGCGAGCGCCTCATTCAACGCTAGCACTTCCACTCCATGGGTCCGCGGGCGGCGATGGGATGTTCGTCCTCCCGTGCGCTGTGGCTCACGACGGCCGTCGTCGCGGCGCTCGCGGCCGCGGCCGGCGCGCAGGCGCAGCTGTCGCTGTCGCCGGGGTTCTACGACGCGACGTGCCCGGGGCTGCAGCCCATCGTGCGCCGCGTCGTGGCGCGGGCCGTCCAGATGGAGCCGCGCATGGGGGCGTCCCTCCTCCGCCTCTTCTTCCACGACTGCTTCGTCAATGTAAGACACGACACACGAGGGAGGGGAGCGGTCGCTCACTTTATTACTTGACGCCTGTTGGTTTGGTTGGTTGGTGTTGGTCCTGACGTGTGCCCGTGCCCGTGCGTGCCGGGATCGCAGGGCTGCGACGCCTCCGTCTTGCTGGACGACGTGCCCGGTAGCTTCGTCGGGGAGAAGAACGCGGGGCCCAACGCCAACTCGCTGCGCGGGTTCGAGGTCATCGACGCCATCAAGGCGCAGGTGGAGGCGTCCTGCAAGGCCACCGTCTCCTGCGCCGACATCGTCGCCCTCGCCGCGCGCGACGCCGTCAACCTGGTCAGTGTTCTCTGTCTCAGCCGCTGCTCCTCTCTGGCTCTCTTTCCAAACAACCAAACAACCGAGCAACGTGACCGCCGTGGCGAGTGCAGCTCGGTGGGCCGAGGTGGACGGTGCCGCTAGGCCGGCGGGACGCGCGGAACACGAGCGCGGGCGCGGCGAACGCCAACCTACCGCCGCCCGACGCGAGCCTACCGACGCTGCTGTCCATGTTCCGCGCCAAGGGCCTGGACGCGCGGGACCTGACGGCGCTGTCGGGCGCGCACACGGTGGGGCGGGCCCGCTGCGTGGTGTTCCGCTCCCACATCTACAACGACACCGCCACCAACGCCACCTTCGCGGCGGAGCTCCGGCGCAGCGTCTGCCCCTACACGGGCGGCGACGCCAACCTGGCGCCGCTGAAGCCGCAGGCGCCCGACGTCTTCGACAACGGCTACTTCCGGGACCTGATGGACCGCCGCGTGCTGCTGCGCTCGGACCAGGCGCTGTACGACGGCGGCAACGGCAACGGCACCACGGACGCGCTCGTGCGCGCCTACGCCGCCAACGGGACGGCCTTCGCGGCCGACTTCGCCGCCGCCATGGTCAGGATGGGAAACCTGGGACCGCCCGCGGGGAGCGCCGCCGTCAATGCCGAGGTCCGGCTCAACTGCCGGCGAGTGAACTGATCGAGTTGCTGTGCCGCGCTGCCATTGCATTGATCAGTGGAATTACTTCTTGGTGTACACTTGCTTCGATTCACAGAATGACAGAAGTACGTAGTATGATTGATAAGCATGCATATGAGGTTCTTGATGAGCCGTGTTAAGCACGATGCGCGATCGCAAAACCGCCGTGTTCATGCGCGCTCCCGGATTTTCGATCCCCTCGTGATTCCATCTCGATCGAAAGTGTGCGGGGCCATATGGTCGCGAATTTGCGATGTCAAGGCGCAGGCTTTTAGGGACTGACTGATGCACGGCATCATGCAGACAGCAGACATCCGCCGAGCGCCGAATCATACGCCCTGATAGTGCAATGGACAGAGGCGGGGACAGCCTGGAGCCCTGGATGGGCGTCCCGGCCTGACATGGCGTCCACGGCAGCGCCTCGTGCCGTGCCGGCGAGACGGCGTTGTTCGCTAGCACGACGCTGTAGCGTGGACCACGCCTACATACATGGGGGTACATGCCTTCTGCTTCTGCATGTCACTTGCCGGTGCTGCAGTGCCCACGTCTTGACGTCTAGTAGGATAGGCGCTATAGCATCGCAACCTTCCAAAAGGATCGATCGGCTTGCTAGTTCGACGAGCGCTTCGCATTATTGTCACCCTTGCCATAGCGCCATGCATGCCAATTGCCAAGGCACCAGTACGTCTTGCTTCTGACTGGATCTGAGATAAGAGGCGGCGCCGGCGTATGCGTGTATGCATCGCCTGACGCCTGGTAGGCTGGTGCTCATGGTTTGATCGCCTCTGGTTACTATTACCCTGAACATGTGCCCTGGTTTTGCAGGTGCACACGGCCCCAGTAGCAGCAGCTGTAACGAGGGGCCTCAAGCCTTGTCCCTCAGGATAATAAAAGGCAGCCTTTTCATTTGTCAGTCATGTGATGCTCTCAGTGTAAAGCTGAATATTTTCCTGCATCTCTGAGCCTCTGCGCCATGGCGGCAGCTGGCAAGCAGGCACTCCATGAACCATGATTGAGAGCAGACATGATAACACTCTTTCGCGAGTAGTACTACATGATGCAGACATGATAAGTAGGCTCAAGCAGCGCTGAATGATTGGAGAAAGGGAATATTGTTTAGTTGGGCCGGATGAAGCTTGCATAGGTGCAGAAGTCCGTTCAGGGCAACGGTGGGCTACAGCCCAAATAGAAGAATAGGATGGAACCGGAATTGTAATGCTGCCTGGCCGAGTCCATGAATCTATATCTATTTATATCTATACTCTATAATATTTACTCCCTCCGTCCCAAAATACATAACGTTTTTTACTTTTACACATCTTATTTGACTGTTTGTCATATTCAAAAATTTTAATTATGACTTATTTTATCATTAGAGATACTTTAATAATGATGACTTGTTTATTTTATTATTTGCACAAAAAACTGAATAAGACAAATGGTCAAACGTGATATCTAAAAGTCAAAAATGTCATCCATTTTGGAACGAATGGAGTATATATATATATATATATATATATATATATATATATATATATATATATATATATATATATATATATATATATATATATATATATATATCTATGTCTATATCTATATCTATATATCTAATATCCTAATATTAAAGAGGCAAAATTTCTCTTCATCCATTTTTTTCGTCCATCTCCTCCTAACTACCCGGTCAGTGAAGGGTTAGAACAACTCGCATTTAGGGATGAAAAATACAGAGTCCGATTCTATATGTAGTGGGGTTCTGTTGCAATGTACGTGCATGTTTGCTAATATATAGAAAATTGAAGCACCATCAATGAATGAGTTATCATATTTCGCTCATCTTTTAGGCTAGCGTCAGCAAAAGCGATCCAGCAGAATATGCTACTCCATAACCATAATGTAAGTGCCCTGACACTTTTGCCAATGCTCCAAAGTCTCTAGATCTCCTAGTTCGAAGCTGACACTGATCTGAAATCACGGCTGACATTACCACTTGACTCAGGTTGAGTCGAGGAGCTTGACAGAGAGAGATACGAGGAGGGATTTGGGACTGGTGAGTCAACCTGCTATGACCGTGGTTGCTTGACATGCTCCCCCTGACCTCTAAACCGCCTCTGTTGATATACTATTGGCTCTTTAGCACTGATTGCCCTATCTGTCTTCTCCTCCATTTCATTCATAGGACATGGAATTGTCCCTACGATCACCTCCTCATTCTCTTCATTTTCCTCGACATCACTTGGGATTGTCTTAGCAATCACCTCTTCGATCTCTTCGTTCTCCTGGACATCACTCGGGATTGTTGATTTCTTGAAGTTCATATGCTGCATGGTGGTTTAAACCTTTGACGCCAAAATAGTCATACCATTTGTTGTACTCTAGAGAATTGCCGGGTAACTTTTGTTGCTGACGTATGCTGTTGTTGGTAAGCGCAATACCATGACATACTGTGGAAGTGGAATTAATTTGTGTAACTAAATGGAGCCAAACGTCGTAGAGAGATCTCCATCTGTTTGATCATATATTCATATTCTTGCATGCGTGTACTTTCTTTTCGCCATGCACTCGTGTTATATTATTATAGGGTGTTGCATATTGCTTTTTTTTTTTTTTTTTGCGAAACGGGTGTTGCATATTGCGATAGCAGAACTTTGTGTTGATGCATGGACCAGCATACGTGCATCTTTGGTGCACGTTTTGCCTTTCTCAGTTTGTCAGGTTGATGAAGGCCGCATGATGGCCTGAAGATTTGCACAATCACATATGTACACGACCTGTTTTCCTAATACTGTTCCAAACATGAGAGTGAACAATTCTTGTATTATCCATGTACGTACACTAGGCAAATTGTTAAGTAATAACTTCTGTTCTGTTGCATCTGCATGATTCTTTTTCCATGAATGGACGATACCGTGACTGAAGACTATCACTATGTTTAGCATGTGTTCATCATCATGGCATCATACACTGTGAATCTATGATGATGATGTATTGTGTATAAGGTCCAAAAAGAAAAGTTTGATGTATCATCAGTTGATCTGTATACGCACCTAGTATCAGCTTGTTTTAAAATTCATGGTTGTTAACATTATACAACCATTCAGGTGCATTATATAAATATTTTGCACTAAATAATCTGCTCTGCCAAAACCTAATGTCCTATTTGTATCTTGCCTTTGACCAAAAAATGGCTAAAATACAAAAGGAAAAATTCTTTTGCTTCCACTATACAGTTCTGATCCTGCGTTGGATCCAACGTGTAACACTGAATCCCGGGCATCACATTCCTCCCTCCCTAATCCTTACTATATCCACATCATTGAAAAAGTTGTTACCCAATTATTGAAGGTTACCAGGGTATTCTTTATTCCAATACTTAGTCATCACAGCAATCAAAAATATATATATATTTTTTGTCATGATGAACATTTCGTCGTGCAATGCATGCATCTTTGAACAAACGAAATAAACGGAGAGACAACTGCACCGTGGAAAAGTACTTTAATGTCTCTATGAAGCATAGAGGGCTACAGTTCTTCTGGGAAAATGGAGGCAAGAGGGGTTAAACATTTGTGTTTGGACTTTGGACGCAAAATAAGCTAGTGTCCCCTCGTGATGTGGAAGGTTGATTCCAGATTCTAGAACATACATTCATCTTGTTTGTTTATTGGAGACCAATAACCTTGGGACAACGAAGAGGGCGCTTCTTGTTCAACTCTAGAATTTTTTTTTTGTAACTTCTGACACCCATCCTTGAACACTGCTTCTACACACTGTCCCTTATGTTTTCAGGAGCACACAAACAAACAAAAAAAACCTAACAATTTGTTTTCATCAGGAATAATTTCTATTTACCTTTTTTAATATCAAGAGCTAATTGACATTTTCTGTTCACCTATATTTTTTTTATGATAAAATCGCAGTCCTTGAAAAGAAGTTGATGGCCATGAGGACATACAGGTGGCAGAAGCATCTCAATCTGCACCAGAACATTTTGGAGTAGAATATAGAGCGAATAAATTTAACTTGTTTCCCACCAACCTTTTCCTGCGTGCGTGGAGGATAGCAACAAATCACCTGTGAAACGCTTAATTGTCACCGTGCACCGACCTTTTTTCCGTACCATTTCTAGTATAAAAAACACAAAAATGTCAAACCAAATTAGATGAAAAATCATTTCCCCTCCGTGTCATGACAGAAAATGCAAATGTGCAGAAAAAAGGAGACCCCTTCACCAGATGACCGACCAAACAGGACAAGCAGTGGCTAGCTTGCCTTACCCAGAACCAACGGCCCAGATAGCATCACGATCCACATCGAACGGCGGTGGAGAGATCCGAGTCAGCAGTGACTGAACTACTAGTGCTCTCCCATCACATTACACCTGTACCAAAAAATGCTTAAATTTTCTAGAGAAAATTCAAATTATGAAAAGAAAGTACACAATAGAAGATCCCCCCAAAAGTCAAACTTTTCTTAAGAGCACACTCTCTATATATGGCCACCTCAACTTCATTGATCATATTCTCTCTTCCTCCCTCCGTTTCTCCCGGCGATCGTTGTCGCAGCAGCTAGCATAGCTAGTGAGCTCTTGCTGGTCGGTCGACCGTCAATGGTGAGGACGATGGCAGGCAAGGGAGGAAGCAATGGCGGCGGCGGGCGGGAGTCCAAGAAGCCGGCGCTCCTGCTGGGGCGGTACGAGGTGGGGAAGCTGCTGGGGCAGGGCAACTTCGCCAAGGTGTACCACGCGCGCAACGTGCGCACGGGCGAGGAGGTTGCCATCAAGGTGATGGAGAAGGAGAAGATCTTCAAGTCCGGTCTGATGGCGCACATCAAGCGCGAGATCGCCGTGCTCCGTCGGGTGCGCCACCCGCACATCGTGCAGCTCTACGAGGTGATGGCCACCAAGCTGCGCATCTACTTCGTGATGGAGTACGTGCGCGGCGGCGAGCTGTTCGCGCGCGTCGCGCGGGGCCGGCTCCGGGAAGGCGACGCCCGGCGCTACTTCCAGCAGCTGGTGTCCTCCGTCGCCTTCTGCCACGCGCGCGGGGTGTACCACCGGGACATCAAGCCCGAGAACCTCCTCCTCGACGACGCCGGCGACCTCAAGGTCTCCGACTTCGGCCTCTCCGCGGTGGCTGACCAGATGCGCCACGACGGGCTGTTCCACACCTTCTGCGGCACCCCGGCCTACGTCGCGCCGGAGGTGCTCTCCCGCCGCGGCTACGACGCCGCCAAGGCCGACCTCTGGTCCTGCGGCGTCGTGCTCTTCGTGCTCGCCGCCGGATACCTCCCGTTCCAGGACCGCAACCTCGTGGCCATGTACCGCAAGATCCACAGGGGCGAGTTCCGCTGCCCCAAGTGGTTCTCGCCGGAGCTCACCCGCCTCCTGCGCCGCGTCCTCGACACCAACCCGCAGCGCCGCGCCACCGCCGACGAGATCATGAACGACGAGTGGTTCAAGGTCGGCTTCCGCCGCTTCTCCTTCCGCATCGAGGACGACCGCTCCTTCACCTGCTTCGACCTGGAGGACGACGTCGTCGTCGACGTGTCCACCTCGCCGCCCGAGCCCGACACGCCACGGGTGGACTCTGCTCCCAGGAAGACGAGAAAGGGTAGTGCCGCCGGGCTGACGTCTTGCGCGTCGGCGCCGTCGCTGCTGCAGCCGGAAGCGCGCAGCGGGCTCGGCGGGAGCAGCCGGCGGCGGTCGAGCCTGAACGCGTTCAACATCATCTCGTTCTCGAGGGGGTTCGACCTCTCGGGCTTGTTCGAGGACGGCGAAGGGGGCGGTGTCCCGGAGCAGCCGCCGCACCCGGCGGCGGCGCGGTTCGTGTCGGCGGCTCCCGTGGAGCAGATCCTGGCCACGCTGGAGGGGGCCGCGTCAGCGGCCGGCATGGTGGTGCGCGAGAGGGACGACGGGTCCATCAGCATGGAGGGGACGCGGGAGGGCGAGCACGGCGCGCTGGCGGTGGCCGCGGATCTACGAGCTCACGCCGGAGCTGCTTGTCGTGGAGGTTCTCCGCAAGTCCGGCGGTGCCACCGAGTACGAGGAGTTCTTCCGCGCGCAGCTGAAGCCCAGCCTGCGCGACCTCGTCTGCGACGAGCCGACACTGCTCCAGTCCGACGAGCGCTCTCGGAGCCTATGAGCTGTGTGGTGATCGTGGCCGGCGCGCGTTCCATCCGTGCTCATGCGTGCACGCGCGTATCAACGCATGCGCATGCACGCACGTTCGTCGTCGTCCATTACTGCCGCGTATATACTTGATTGTTACGCCTATACACACACACACACACACAAATACAAATACATGCAGAAGGGAATTGTGAGTACGTACATGTGATGGGGTTTTATTTTATATATACGTATATATATATGGTGATACACCAGGACACATTATTTTTTTGCAGTGTTGTGGTCTTGTGGATGATGATGGTATTTGGGAGCATCCATATACAATTATACATGACAGCACTGTTGCATACGTATCAAAAGGGCGAAAGGTCAAAAGAAATATAAATTTTGTGTGCTGCTAATATGATATAATATCTAATACTAATAGGGATTATGTAATAGCTAGGGGGATTTGTTGTATTGCAGCTGTTTTGTGAGATTTGTTGATGTGTCAATCACTTAGTTTTGTACTCATATATGGAGAAGAAAACACTACCAATTGGTGTTCTTTATTCATTTACTGGACCAAAAGTCTAAATCTACAAAGTAATTTTGTTCAGCTGTTTCACTTGTCATCATCAGTTTTTTTTTGAAAGGGTCCGCGGGAGATATGCCGAACTTGTATTGATATAGGAGGAATTAAAAGACACTATACAAAGGTGAACTCAAGTATAAAAACAATAACAAAAAGCTCAAGGATATGCCCTCGGTTGCGGGGAGGATCTCAGTAAGTTTTTTTTTGGCTCTTGCTGCACACCAGAGTTTTGTCTCTTTGTCTATCTTACCAATAGGTGCTTCCCGTCACGATGTGTCGATGATAAAAAAATTGTTGCATTTCTTTTTTTTCTAGATTTCTTAGGCTAGTAGAATGGTTAGTGTGCACATCACCTTTGCCGGCAACCCCGACGTTCTACCCATTATTCGCCACCATTGATTAGTAGAATGGAGGTTGCTCAATAAGAAGTGGATAGGAGGTTGCCAGTTGTCCAGTACGCATGTAAGTGAATCCCGCGGATTCACATCCACAGTATAGAGGGGGCACCCCTACTTAGGCCAACCTCGTGTTCGGAGGCTATTTGAATCCATATATAGCCTGTTTTGGTAAGCAAGCCAAGCAAAGAATTTGTATTTGAGTGGTGCCCAAGTGCATCAGATGACATCGTTGTGAATTTGTGATCAATGGTAATGGAGCCTAATAACTGAGAAATGTATGCCGAGCGGGCCAAGTATTCACTGGAAGCATAGAATCACCAAGTGATTTATTTGTTCATGTATTGGGCAAGATGAGTGGTTTGTCACAAAGTGTGGGATATTTGAAAAGTGGAGTTTATAGTTGCCACATTCAAGTCACCGACCCAAGCAATTGCTCTCGTCAGTGCTGGTGCAAGGGATATCCATCCCAACCAAGGTTTGCTTTCGGACCTTCATGATTGCCATAGCCAATACAGTCATAAGGCCGTGAAAATTTACAAGTATCTTAGCACTCCCAGATCACCAAATTTTTTAGACGGCGCACCGTACCGTCTCTAAGGGCAGTCCCAATGTAGTTTCCATACCTATTAAATTTCATAGACACTACATATAGAAACCCTGGTCTAATGGATAGTTTCTACAGAACAATTTTTTTTATCCAATCATATACATTCTCTCTCCATTCTCTACCAATCACATTCCTTCATGTCTTGGTTCTCGTATAGACATGGTTTCTAACTTATTAGACCCGGTTTCTATGATTTTTACTCTCTCTCTTCAATAACTACCTTGCCACATCAGCAAAACGCTTAGATAACAGTATAATTAATGTTCTACGATGGTCTCTGCATTGGAAGTGCCCTAAACCACTTTATATTTCCCTCTTGATAAGCACGTGCCGTCCATCCATAGTAAACAACGTTGTTTGACGTTCAGTTCCTCGAGGATGTCTTCAGGAGGTTTGAGTGCTGTGAGGAAGTGGATCGACCGCCACTGACTGGACAAAAGCGTGGTGCATCTCTATGTTGCGACCTGCCGATGTGCCACTGAGTACTCCATGATGGATGGACGGATTTAATTTGCTGCCTTGCAACAGGCCCATGCAATGCACAAGAAAACGATTGTACACATGATTTGACATACAACCAGAAGATTAAGATCACAAGATACACGGAGGCGACTATGTATGAGCCTATGTGGCAGAGATGGACAGTTCATAGCAGATCCAGAAAGTACGTGCGTTCTTCAATCAGTCAGAATTAGTTGTACGCTGTTTGAAAGAGATTGATGAGGGTTGCCATTACCAATTTGTTAATTACAAAAGTGTTAACAAAATGGCTTTTGCGACTACCCCTGGCGTATTTCTTCTTTTTTTTTTGCAAAATGTCTCACAAATCGTATAATTCATTCATGGCTGCAGGATTATAAACATATGCGAGAAAAAAGGCTAAAAACCGCTATATACTGTCGTTGGAGGTTTCAGTTTTGTGTGCTTTGAACTAGGTAAAGCTTCTGTCATTCTCAAATTAAAGAACAATTTCAGTTTCGGAAAGTTAAACACGCGACCATCTCATGGAGAGCGGATGGCGTGACACGGGCTGGCCCACCCTCTCCCTCTCCCATGCGACCACGCCCACGTGCCCTGCGCCCGTGACCCACCAAAGAGGAAGAGAAGACGGCGACGACATTAGGGTTAGGGTTCCGGCGGGTTAGGGAAACTCATCTCTGGCGGTTCTAGAGGGGGGTTCGGGGGGAGGCGGCCATGACACGACGGTGGTGGCGTGGGGCGCGACCAGTAGGGGCGCGCGGGAGAAGGCGGTTGGGCGGGGTCGGCGGCAGGAGCGTCGTGGCGGAGCTCGCCATCGCCCTGCCCTGGGATTAGGGTGGGCGGAGGTCGAGGGGTGGGGGCGGGTTGAGGGTGGCGCGGTGAGGCGGCTCGCCGCCGGCAGCCGGTGGTGGGGGCGGGGCGAGGACGATGACGCCGTTGGCACGCCACCCTGTGGTTAGGGGAGGGCGGGGCGGAGCAGCGGAGGCGGGAGGTGGGCGGCGTGGCCGGCGGCGAGGCTGCTGCTGGCTGAGGGCGGCTTGGGTGCGGGAGGAAGGGCGCGAGGTAGATGAGAGGCGAGAAAGAAGACACAGTGGGTGGATCGAGTGCCGCGCTATTGCGCAACGGGTCGCGAGCTCGTGGCATATCTGCCTCCTTTCAGTTTATGGTGACTGTTAGGTGCACCAAGAAGGTCCCTTGATCTTATACGCATGTTTGCATCAATGTCAACCATAAACATGAAACTCTGAAGAGCTTTTATTTTCATCCACAGAAACGGGACACTTGTATGGTTGAACAATTCTGGCAAACCAACCGCAACCTTATTACTGCCCTGTCCTTTCAAATTATCCACAAAACAATTCATCAAGAGTGACGCTAGCAATAATAAGCCATTGTTATCATCGCAATGAAAAGTCTTTCACCATCTTTATCTTTATTTGACGCAAAAACTCGACGGCATTCGCCCACGTCGTCGCTGGAGGAGAACTGGGTCACGAAAGCCGTGAAGACCGAGATCCTAAACAGAACAGGTGTGCACGGTAAGGTAGCTGAATCGCCTTTGTTTATGTTTATATATATGCAAAAAATGCGTGTCATTAGGATCCATACTAGAGGTTAGACATTTGATCTGCTGAAGACTCGCAAGTCGTAATAATAAGTATAATAATACGGTGATCTACCAAGAGGGCAAGAGTAGGTGTGCGTGTGGGGCCTGTATACCGTATCCTTGGGTGCTACTAGTTACTTCTGGAACGGCTGGTGATTGGTGTCATGTTTGATCATGGAAGGATTTGCATGAGCTAATTAGTAGTTTGTGGCCCTGTTCTGCTGCACTACTTCAGCAGTACTTTCAGCGAAGGAACAGTTCTGCTGCACTACTTTAGCAGTACTTTCAGTGAAGGAATAATGTTTTCGTCTCACAATATTTTAGCATCAGCATAAGCCAAATTTTAGCGAAATGAACAGGGGATCTGTGATAGTTTAGCTGTTACAGTAGTTTCAGTGAGGAATCATGAGTTGTGTGCCTGTGTTTAAAGATAGAGCGCAACTTTTTCCATACGGGTCTATGAATTTGTTTTTTTTTTCTGAGCTGCTGGTCTATGAATTTGTTAAAATGATTATTTGGGTTTATTGAAAGTGTAACAGGTCCATGATTAGATTTTTCTTTGAGCAAAGGACCATGATAAGATGTGAACTTAAAATAAACACTTTTTTTGAGAAACACTTAAAATAAACACATGAATCCTATGTAAGGCTGGCTAACGAGCCAGCTCGGCTCGGCTCGTTACGAGCTCGAGCTGGCTCGTTAGGCTCGCGAGCCAGGAAAAAAAATACAAAATATAATATTTGTATTTATCTAAAGCATAAAAATATTAATAATATAAAAATAATATATTCAATAGCTTTAAATCGAACAAAATATTCATATGAGCTAACATATCATCTATTTGTGAAGTGTAAAACATGAAGTAATACAAAACTAATATAAGTTATGATGACTTTTTCTCTAAAACTACGGCTCGTTTGGCTCGCGAGCGGCTCACGAGCCAGCTCGAGTTGGCTCGTTATAGCTAACGAGCTAAAATCCTGGCTCGGCTCGGCTCGTTATCATAACGAGCCGAGCCGAGCTGAGCCGAGCCAGCCACGAGCCGAGCGAGCTAACGAGCTTCGAGTTTTTCGTCCAGCCTTAATCCTATGGTTCTTTTAAGGCCCATAAAGGCCGCTTTCGCTTGACTTCACAGCCCGCCTAGGTCCATCAGGAGTCTAAAGCCCGCATGTCCGTCGTCCCCTCGACCACGCAGCCCAGAGCCCAGAGCCGGTGAACGCAGCCCAGTGAGCCCCCGGCAGCCGGCACTTTTCCCCGACCCCGACTCCGGCGATCTCCCCACCGCCATGGCCGCCGCCGGCGAGGCTTCCAGCAAGCTCCTCCGCTTCCTCTACTTCGTCGGCGCCGGAGGTACCATCACCCCCTACAGCTCGTGCACGCGTGCCCGCTCCTCTCGTGTGCTTCGCCTCCTGACCTGACGCCTCTCGTTTCTCCTCCCCAGTCATCTGCACCAAGGCCATCAACACCTATCGCGACTACGAGCACAAGAAGGAGGCCTCCGAGGCCGTCGCCGCCGCCGAATCGGCGTTGGCTGCTGCCGCGGCTGCCGAGCCCGCTCCTGCAACCGCCACCGCCGCCGCGAAGCCCTGATTGCGGAGGAGGGCCTGTCTTCGCCGGTTAGGGTTCTCGGGATGTTGCTCTCCAGAGGGGAAATAGATATTATCTTTTGTTTCTGACGTTTTTGTCACATGTACGGAGTATCGTGTTGTCTTGACATGAATCATCAATAATAATACTTCATTTCCTGTCTCGTGATCATGGTGAAACTGGCTTGAATTTTGTTACCAGTACTTAATTTCCGTACGATGCTTAGTGTTGTTATCACACTTTTGTTAGCTAAGTATCCATGACCACAGTGCTTTGCCTTTTGCTAATTCTGCGAAGAGAGAACCACAGTGTTGTTTTGTTTGGTATTGTGATTTTATTTGGGTTGCTATTTAATTGGGGAGAATCAGTAAGGAAGTAGTTTAGCGATTATAATTGTGGTATGCATTATGTTTCTGTAGTCTGTATAGGATGATAGATGGCTAGATGCTATAGAGCTAGGTAATTTACAAGTAAGAATTGAGACAATGTGTTGATTGAATTGATGTTTCAGACAAGGTTCAGGCAATGTGTTGATTGAATTGAAGCTGCTGCCTGCTGTTTTTTCCCCAAACTTCAAATCGGATGCAGATTTTTTTTTAGAGAGAGAAATGGGAAAAAATAGAGTTCAGGCTGTGTGAGTCGAACAGATGCTCAAAGGCTAACCACAACAAGACAATTACAACTCAATTGCTCAAAAGTAATGCACACCACACTAGAAAAAAAGTGGTTCTAGAGAAGCAAACAGGCTCTTTCTGAATAAAATTATGTCTCCTTTGGTTGATGTCACCTTCAGCCTGTGCTGCAACATCATCTGAACTGACGAGAGGCTTTTACTTTGGAAGATCTGGTGGCTTCTTTCTTTCCAAACATTCCACATGATGTCATTGGTGCAGATTTATGCAGCATATATTACCCTGAAGGTCCAGGCTGTTTCTGAATAAAATTATGTCTCCTTTGGTTGACCTTCAGCCTGTGCTGCAACATCATCTGAACTGACGAGAGGCTGTTACTTTGGAAGATCTGGTGGCTTCATTCTTTCCAAACATTCCACATGATGTCATTGGTGCAGATTTATGCAGCATATATTACCCTGAAGGTCCTTTTACCTATACTCCTCTGCTTATCTTTAACAAATTCTGTGATAGTGGAAGCGACATTTTTCAATATCAGTAACTTTGTCAAGTAAACAGGTAATCGTGATTTATAGATTCATTGAGTTGATCTTATATTGGACAACAATGTTTCTTTTCATTTAGTTATTGGACAAAATAAAGCTTGTTTTCATCTTGGACAAAGAATGATTTTCATTTAGATACTTCCAAGATCCTTGTTTTGTTAGCTTCATTCAGCAAGTAGGGTCAATATGAGACAATGATGATGGGCAGCACGTCCTGTTAATAGTTGTTGAATTGCAAAATGTTTGTGTAACAAAGGCACAGTGTTCATTTGGTTTAGCATAACATTTGTATTATATCTACCTTGATCTCATCTCTGCAATAACATTGCCCGTGTGTTATTTAGATGTACCGCCTCATGCTCTGCTTCATTGTCTATCACAAAAAATGTTGACTTAGTACTGCAAGAATCTGATGTACATTTTACATATACATACAACAAGGCAATAGTTTCTGATTCCTTGGTGATATACACCTTTTATATTTTATATTGTCTGATCACTTATAAGGCTATAAAAGCTTATCAACCGTTTCTTCTATGAATTTAATCTGAATAGTCTGGCAAGAGGTATCCATATGTGGGGGTGCATCTGGGTACAGTCGTGAGATCGAGAGGGGGTGTTTAGTTTCTCCTGGTAGCTTGATATGAAACTGATTGCACTATTCTTGATATGTTTTTATTTCTATACTAAATCTGTTATAACATATATCTGATAATTTCAAGCACACAAAGTTTGTCCAAAATCCTTCCATTGAGATTACTTTCTTCACGCAGAATGTATCCACATTTTAATTTGAACATCATAGTGAGTAGAGCATGCCTTGCCGGCAATGTTGCACCCAGAAATATGTTATTACGAGGAATCAGTTATGCAATTTTCACAGCAGATCTGTTTATTTTCTTATGAAATCTGCTTAATGACCCTTGTTATTGGCACCTGTAACATTTCATGCGCATCATCCATTTATTATTTGTTTTCTTATTCTTACCCTTTAAGTTGTAACATTTCATTCGCGTTATCCATTTATTATTTGTTTTCTTACCTTTAAGTTTCGTACTTTCCTCAGTGATATTTTTCTAAAGGCAAATAGTAGTTCTGTCCCAAAGCAAAGAAAATGATGACAGTGCTGATCATAGTGCTTCTATTGGTGAAAGGAACAGGAGTTCCATGCTGAACAACTGCTACTACAAGAAGAAAACTGGCAAAAAGTATCACAAAGAGCCCTACAGCCTGATGCTCAATCGAGCAAGGTCCTAGCTCTTTGAGAAAGGGGAAAAAAAAGGAGAGGATGGACTGTAATTGCGTCTCCGACGAGATTGCACTTAAATCTCGATCCACGATCGACTAAGAGGATGGCTTCAATGGTGATGAGTGAACCACTGAAGGAGCCTCTGATTGGCTGCTCCAGCAGATGTCACTGAGTGAAGGTCTTAGGCCCTTGTTGCAGAACCTCTCGTACTCCAACGTGTCGCCTGCCGACTTCTTCACCTCGACGACATAAAAGGCCGGTGTCACCTCGAAGATCTCGGCGTCGATCGCAAGCTGCCCCTTCCTCCCTTCTTTGGACCCCTGCAGCTTCACCAGCCCGTCCTGTTTCTTCACCATGAAGCGCTCTGTCTCAGCAATCTGCTCCAGCTTTGACACTATCGCTGACGCCGGCTTCTGGGTCATGAACCGTGAGTTGCTGGCCTTCTGCTCTTGGTCCACCTCGAACAGGCCTGACAGATCAAGTCCTCTGGAGTGGGAGATGATGTCGAACGCGTTCAGGCTCGTCGGCTTCAAGGAGCTGCCCGCCGGCTGTTCCACCTTGCTGCCGCCTTCATTGTCGGCGGTGCTGAAGGCAACCTGAACATCCTTGAGGCTGTTGGAGCCGTGCGGCTGTGCCAACATGACAGCCGGCTTGTACCCCTTCTTGAACCACGGGTGCTCGACCAGCTTCTCGATGGTGATCCTGGTGTTTGGGTTCGGATCGAGGAGCTTGGACATGAACCGCCGCAGATCAGAGGAGAACCACTGTGGGTACTTGACGTCACCCCTGCTGATCCTGCGGTACATCTCCATGAGATTGGCGTCATGGAACGGGAGGTAGCCGGCGAGAAGGACGAAGAGGATGACGCCGCAGGACCAGATGTCGGCCTTGGCTCCGTCGTAGCCCTTCTTGTTGATGATCTCCGGCGCAACGTACGCAGGCGTGCCGCAGGTGGTGTGCAGCAGCCCGTCCTGCTTCTGGCACTCCCTGAGCGCGCTGAGGCCAAAGTCGGAGACCTTGAGGTTGCCGTGCTCGTCGACGAGGAGGTTCTCCGGCTTGAGGTCCCGGTGGTAGACGCCGCGGCTGTGGCAGAAGTCGACGGCGCCGATCAGCTGGTGGAAGTACCTCCTTGCGTTGTCCTCCTTGAGCCGGCCCCTGGCGACGCGGGCGAAGAGCTCGCCGCCCCGGACGTACTCCATGGCGAAGTATATCTTGCTCTTGCTGGCCATCACCTCGTGCAGCTGCACGACGTTGGGGTGGCGGACGAGGCGCATCACGGAGATCTCCCGCTTGATCTGGTCGATCATGCCGACGCGCAGCACCTTCTCCTTGTCGATGACCTTGATGGCCACGCTCTGGCTGGACGCGAGGTTCCGGCCATGGTACACCTTGGCGAAGGTGCCCTGCCCGAGCATGCGCCCGAGCTCGTACCTGTTCATGAGGATGGTCGGCTTCTTCTCCATCCTTGTGGATTCGTTGACGACGACAGCTACAATGGTTCACGAGCGTCTGCTCTGCGCCACTTCGCGCCTCTGACTTCCTCTCTCCCTGGCAGGACAGGGGAGGAGAGGAAGGAGAGGTGAAGGGCGACAGAGCGGGCGCTGTGATAGGAGGAAACTAACACACACGACTGATGTGAGTGCTCAGGATCCTCCTCCAACGGGGAGGAGAAAAGGAGGCCACGAATCAGTCTCTTGTGGTGGTCAGAGCTTTCCCTGTGACATGAGGCCAGGATTTGCTCTTCCTCTCAGATGGATCGGCTCACTAGTAGCTGACTAATAATAGGAGGCTTGGTGTTTGTGCTGGATGGCTGTGGTTCTGAGTGCTATTTGTAGGATCTCGATCCCTGCTCGGTACTGGCTGACTCACTGACTGTGATTGCCGAGTGCAGCAGCTAGCAATATCATGCTGGCCTTTCTACTCAGTTATTGCATGTGTCTTTCGTGATGGAAACCGGGTGATCAATTATTTGAGATGATTGGTTTCATCCAGAGGACATGAAATTGGCGAACCGCCACGTGGGCAACTGATTGTGGTATGGTGTGTAGTGTAGCAGCAGCTTCCAAGTTACAACATGTCAGATATCTGGAGCTGCTTGTGGCCATCAGCTGGCCATGTCTAGGTTTTCTTTGAACAACAATTTGGCGAGTACGCATGTGGATATATTTACGTTCTTGTACAGTTTGGCCATCGTTGATCCAAAGTCTGGTGCCATCCAGACGATCCTGGATGAAATGCAACAGATACCAACCTGTCTTGCTCTGCGTTCCATCGTTTTATTTGTGGTCTTCTGAATTTGTACGTTGCGTGTACACAGAAACTGGTCTTAATTCCTGTGTCTAAGCATGACTGCAACTTCGAAGGGTCCAGTTCCGTCATCTCTTTTTGCAGCATTACCTATCGCATACTACACACCACACCAAGTCTGAACATTATGTTGTAATCTGGTTATGAAATTCTTAGAATCTGGTTTTGAATTTTTCCACTTCTTCAGCGAAAGGAATCTGCTAGAATGCATGAGCATGTTTTGGGCCTCACGTTAGTTAAACGCTAGGCCCAATGGGGACACCTGGTTGGCTGAAGCCCTTTTGGTCCCTTCCCTCGAATGAGACTCAACACCGAACGAATAATCTCTGATAGCAATGGCGTAGGGAGCTGTTGCTACTTGCTAGAGCCCTGATCCCTGATGTGTACATGCATGGTTCTAGGGTCACAGTCACAGGATTACTGCGATACTCTATATCAATCGTGCATAAACTTAGCTGCCCTCTCATAGGCTTGTGTGAGTTAATCAGTTAAGGCTGAGCCAAACCTGCCAAGTTCAGTTCAAAATGATGACTTGGCAATTGGCATGCATGGATATACACGCAAGTTAGACAGATACAATTTTCGCATAACGCAGTTTATATACTATCAAGTATCAACCTATTTTTTTTTAATTCCTCCGGCAACATGGACGGATAAGACAAGAACGTGCCTTGATTTTCAATCGGATGTTAATTTGTGTTAAAATCTGCCGTATGGTTTGGAACCACTACGGACTTGCCAAGTTGCCAATTCCAAGATTTTTTTGGGAAATTGGCTGAGCTTCTGTCATCGTTTTAATACAAAGAAAAGAATGAAAACATCATTTTCGTTTGCTGGACTAAATTAAACCATGACGATTGTGTAGTTTTTATTATGGATAATGTATTTAATTATGTGCTCCTTCTTTCGTCTAGAAACAAAAGGACATGCATTTTATTTTTGTGAGGAAAAAAACATGGCTCTGATGGCTACATATTGCTAACTCATATACTTCCTCTGTTCCAAATTATAAGTCATTTTGATTTTTGGTACATCCATTTTGCTATTTATTTAGACATACGTTAGATCTAGATGCATAGCAAAATGGATGTAAAAAAAGTCAAGGTGACTTATTTAGAATGGAGGGAGTATCTTTTATTCAAATAGAGGAGTTAATTTGTTGACGGTTAAACGTTAGTGTCGTGTTAATTTGTTGACAGTTAAACGTCAAGATCGTGCCAGGTGTCAAATGCATGCATAATTTGGGCATGCATAAATAAATAAATAAATGGGGGAGGAAGTCCACAGAGTGACAGAGCAGCACTGAGCGACATGTGGAAAGTTTCTAAGGCTCAGAGCTATAACTTTGTAATGGTGTTTACGTCAACAAAAACTTTGCAATGGTGTTACATAGTACATGATTCACCACATGATTTCATTCAGCAGCAAAGGCAGGCCAGTAAACGTTTAAGAAATGGATGACGTTATCACAAAGGTACAAAACCCTAAATCAAGATTCACGAACTGTACCAGCGAGTTTGAACTTTGTTGGGTGTAAACACCCGCAAACACTCACAAACTTGAATTCTGTGAACGTTTACGTGATTACGTCCTAGTGATAAAACCATTTGTAAGGTGTATGACCAAAGGTTACAAATATTCCACCTCAGTGTACAACAGTTAGACCGCATTTGTCTCAACTGTTCTCTTTATGAATTATCATTACAGTACACTCATAATTTTTTGGAGTGAAGAGAATAAGGAAAAGTGTTTGGCACAATAGCAATTAACATGGCCAGGTTTCACAATATTAAAAAACTACACCATTATTTGAGAAAGAAACAATCACCTCTCTTGGAGCAGCACCAACTGATCAATAAGATATTGATCAATACCCAAATATGTTTTCAAACACGTTCAGGATCAGTGGTACATAGTCAATTTGGCCCAAGAACTGTAAGAACCATGCTCATGTGATGCCCCGAAATCACACTCTTGTAACTTTTCTCTTGACCTCGATTTCCAGTAAATAAACTCATCAAGTGTAACTGCTAAGGCCTAAGGGGATGGTGGTACACGATCCTCATATTCCTCGTCTTTACAAGCCTTTAGATAGTAGAGTCGCCACCTTAGATGCAGTATCTGTCAGCACATAAATAGTTATACTAGATACTCTCCCTGCTAATCTGCTAGTGTAAGGAAAGTTTTCAGCATTCATAATTGTGACAAGGAAAAAATAACATATGATAAATTTGTTTCCAGTGACATTATAATGGAGCAAGCCCTGGAATGAGCAAAAGGCATATGAAAGGTTATTGTGATAACGTTCTACTTCTAGAGAGAGATGACCTTTGCATAGCTAAAAATATACTGCATACAGTTTCTATGCCAAGGTGCAGTGCACAGAAAAGTTGTATCCTAAATATGGTGTGAGTGAGTGCTGGGCACTGGACCTTAGAAGAAAGGAACTAGGTGCAGGACCAGAGCCATTCTTTTCTTTTCTTTTTTTTTAAAAGATAACAATTTGCTCTCTTAAGACATCAGAGTTTAACGAGTCAAGAGAACATCGGCCCTGTTCATTCGGCTTATAATCCGTCTTTTTCAGCTTGTTTTTTCAGCCGGAACAGTATTTTTTCTCTCATAACAAATCAACCAACAGTATTTTTCAGCCGGCTTATCAGCACAGCCGAACGGCTCCATCAACACCTCACACTCACACCCTGTGCAGCGAATACCTAATAAAAAATAAATTTATGAATGCCAACATGCTTAACTATACCTCTTTTACATCCCAGTTTACCATTGTGTCTGTCTTTTTGTTTATCATGGCAGTGATGGGTTTGGGGTAGTTTCTAGTTTCCTCTAAGAAGGCTATGCTTCTACTTGGTACAAAGCTTGATATAGAGATGTTGATATCTGTCCTACCCCGATCCGGTCACGCCCTCCTTGCTTTGCTATAGGGTTTGGGGGATTGGGTTGTGGCCAAATGCGGCTTGAACACATAATATTGCTATATCCAAATACATTAGGAAACTGTTAGAAACAGTTGTGCCAACTTTAACAACTATTTGCCATGTTAAAAGTGTGCATTGTAAACATAGGAAGCTGGTCTGAAAAGTTAAGTCTTCGTGATAATAACTATATCAAATTAGGTTGAAAGTATTTTTAATCATAAATAAACTAAAGAACCCCTAATTCACTGTGGCCTGATTGATTAATCAACCGCAAGGTGAAGTGAAACAGCTCCCCACCATCTAGACCTCTAAAATTTGGCATAATTTCCATAAGAAAACATGTGTGTATCTTCTTTACCCGGAAAACATTTTCCTAGGGTGCAAAAGTAGACAAATAGGGATGCTTGGATTGTGACAACACACCTCCCTTTTAAGAACATCAGGTAGATCATCTGTTGAAACAAGGGTCTGAAATTCAGCTTTCAGCCTTTCATCTATGATGCCCGACCATGTGTCAGGATGCAAAGCCAGCAGCAGAACAGTTAAAACATCTGCGCTTGATGGATATTTGATGATTTCATCTCTTGTGCTTGAATTGTATGAACTCCAGCTGTGATGGGACATTGGTAAAAGCATATCAACACCGGGTTCATTGCCTTCAGATACCACAAAGTCTGAGATAGCAGTCTTAGGCCCATCACCACCGTCACTTGATGCAAGGTTCCTTGAAAGCATTGCTGCTCCTTGACAGCACACAGAGGCCGCAATCCTAGTAACAGGATCTTCACTTGATGGTGAACAATTACCGCATTGGATACTAGCACATTGCAGGTCATGGACAATCATAAATAGCCTGGTACCACGTACTTGCTGTAATACATTTTCCTGCAGATGAGCGCAAGGCATGCTATGTAAGGGAGCAAAAGCTTTGATCCAGCAGCAGAAAATGAAATGGAAAAATGACCTTCACTAAAAGCCTTTCTTTCTCCTCTTTGCTTAAGCATTGCCCACCTTCCTCTTTTCTCCTAACTTCAACAACCCATTTGATAAAAGATCCAGCATTAGCTGGAAGAGAACCAATCAAATGGCACAAAAGTGTTGGAACATTGCCAAGATTCTCGGTCTTCAAAAGATTAGGTAAATCTTCGACGCAATATTTTGCCATGCTTTTCCAGCTTTCATCTCCGCAAGTCTGCATAAACTGAAAGTAATGAGCAAAACAACACTACATCAAATGCGTTCACTTACATTCAACAGATGGATCAGCATTTTTTACCACTGTGTAAAGCGATGAAGGATCTGCACTGTGCCTTGACACAAGCATGAACCTAACAGATAATAAAAACATCAATGCTTTAAAATGCAAGGTCTACAAGTGACTGGTATGATCATATGGAAGAAAACTCAATTGCACTGCAACTTTTTAAATCCATACGAAAGAGCATGCACAACAGGTACAGAAGTGTCATTGTCTATGAGCATTACAAATACATAGTAAATTACCAGTTGTAACTGAAAAAAAATGCCTGACGACGCTGACGTTCCTCCCTCCAATTACCTACCTCAAGTGCCAACAACGAATCACAACAGTTTCTGGTCAATACAAAACACAAAAACACCCACCAAGCAAACGAGGCGTTCTTATAACGTCACATCATGCCTAGCGCTAAAAGGTCTGAAGGACATATGAGGAAGCCCTCAAAACACCAGAAACTGATTTTTCATTTTTTTTAATCCTATGATATTTGCTTCCACTAAATCCTGATAGTCAGTAAATCGTAGTCCAAACTTCTAATAACTAGATTTGCTTAATCCAAGTTGCAACAGATACTAGCCTAGATAACAAGACAGCAATCCCAACTGCATAAATGTGGGTTAAGGATTTTTTTTGAATAAAGATCGGTTAAGGAAATGTAAATAATCAATAGCATAGCAGGCGAGTGGAAAACAGAGAAGAGAAGATACCCCCTGAGAAGTCCAGTTGATTCATCCGTGGTGTTCATAGCTTCCCAAAGAAGTGGCAGTGGAACCCAATGAGGAGGGTATTTGAAGCGGGCGACGTCCAGGATGAGCACCATATCCTGTCCAGCGTGGTAGCCACCGATTGGGGAGAAATGCCCGGTTCCGGTCTGCAACAAAGGACATGGCACGCATATAGATAGATGATATATCCGGGACGAGAAACTCAAACAACTATCCAACATTTTGTGCATAAACAATCCAATTTGAATCCAAAGTATCATGGATAGGAATAAACAATCTCACCTGTTTGAAATGCCTCCGGTTATAGGAAGCGATGAGATGGCAGTCCGTCGAGGAGGCGCAGCGGACGAGGTGGCGGCGGAGGTCATCGACGGTGACCTGGTGGGCGCGGAAGGGCTGGACCTTAGCGCCGGCGCAGTGCGCGAGGCAGGCGACCTTGCCGAAGGTGATGCCCTTGGCCTTGACCTTGTCGAGGGGCTCGCAGCAGTCAAGCATGGACTCGTCAAACCACCGCCAGGGCCCCTTCCAGCGGCGGCCCGGGTCGATGGCGAGCGCGTTGAGGACGACGGCGAGGGAGGCGAGGCCGCAGAAGGCCGGCTCCGACTGCGTCTGGAAGCAGGAGGCGAGGCCGAAGAAGCCCTCCATGGTGCCGCCCTCCAGGGCCTCCGAGAAGAGGCGCTTGCCGTCCGGCGAGGTGAAGTCCACCGCCGGCGGCGACGGGAGCGCCCGCCGGTACAGGGACGGCGCCGCCGCCGCCATTGGCCTCCCTCCCCCCTGGCTGGCTGCTGGTTGGCTGGATCTGGATGATCGATCGCTCTGGTCTCTCCGTCGATGCTGCTCTTTCGTTCTCGTCCCTCTGCACGCACACACCACAACAGCAGCAGCGGATGCGAATTTTAAATTCGTTTTCGGAACTTTCAAAAAGAAAAATCGTATTCGGCGGCCCTACTCGCTTTTCTTCATTTCGATATCGGATTGGAAGATTCTCAGAATCATTAAACGCTTTTGAAAGAATTTCCAAATAGCAGTAAATTAAACGCTTTTGAAACAGCTAGCACCACGGTTGAAGTTGAAGCCTCGGCGGCACCGGCACCGGCACCGGGGACCGGGCCCCGCTCTGAGTATCCGGCAGTAATCAGCCTCTGTTCGTGGGAACGAGGGTACAGAGTTTTTCTCTATCAATAAAACAGCTGCAACCTGCAGCTAATTTATTAGCTGACCGTCAACCGAACAGCGTCGAATTTGCAAACATCTTTTTCATAGGAAAATCTGATGGAGACACACCTTCGTTTCTAAATATTTGTGTCATTTTTTTTATCACTTTATCTATTCGTTTCAGAAATAATTGCCACTGTGCCCGGTTGGCGCTACACAACGCAGCGTGTGCGGTGTGGCCGTGTCGCGTGTCCACCGCGGCTGCGGCCTGCGGAAGCGAATGAAACGGCACTAGCGGGCTACTCCGTGGACCGTGGACCGTGGACTGCGGCGGCACTTGTTGCTCTCTCCGTGGACCGTGGCGGCCCGGTTTCTTCTCCCGTGGGCCGACTCCGAGACGTGACCTTCCTAAAAAAAACTGCGGCGGCACTTGTTCCTCTCTCCGTGGACCGTGGCGGCCCGGTTTCTTCTCCCGTGGGCCGACTCCGAGACGTGACCTTCCTAAAAAAAAGTATGTACACGTGACAAAGTACGTATTCTGTTGGGAATCGTTAACCAGGCGAGCTAGAGAGCTGTGTTTGCTTTCTATACGTACGTAGCCATAAAGTCCCTTCGTCCTAATATATATCTATTCTATACTATAAAAGAGCGAAAGAATTGAAAATAACATCTCACCTTTATGTTTCCTACCCATCTAAATTTGTATCTCTTAGATCACAGATCCAACGCATATAATCTCCCATCCTAATTTAACAAACGGACCGGGCCGTAAAACTTTTTAATGTTTATGCGTGGTATGCCGCGCTCTCTCACGTTATTTTCACCGGCAATTTTCCTACCCACCCATCGGTACCCGCCTGCTCATCTGCTACCTCTCCAGTTCCTACGGCATCTTTCCAACTTAATTTCCCATCGTCACACGCCTCCGTTCCATCACACATGCCGTCATCCTCGCCACATCCGCGACCCTCATCTCAGCCGGCCGAGGAAGCCAACGCGCCGCTCGTGCTCCCGTCTCCAGCACCAACGGCACTAAGCTGGACATGACGGACACGGGTGCGGAGAGGCGGGCTAGATCACGCGCGACTTCCATGACGTTGTGGCCTAATCATCGCGTCACAACACTACTACAGATTCAGTCATCAGTGCCGGTCATATCACTGCCGAAATTAAGACAACCGCCAGTGATGACGCTTCACTGCCGGTTCTAGGCTCTGACAACCAGAAAATAATTGGGGGGTGCGAGAACCGGCAGTGAATTTCAGACTTAGTAGGACTAAGACCGAGTATATGAGGTGCGATTTCAGCGCGACTAGGCACGAGGAGGGAGACGTTAGCCTCGATGGGCAAGTGGTGGCCAAGAAGGATACTTTTCGGTATTTAGGGTCGATGCTACAAAAGGATGGAGACATTGATGAAGATGTTAGGCATAGAATTTCAGCCGGCTGGTTGAAATGGCGTCAAGCTTCTGGCGTTCTCTGTGACAAAAGGGTGCCTCAGAAGCTGAAAGGTAAGTTCTATAGGACGGCAATTCGTCCGGCGATGTTATATGGTGCTGAGTGTTGGCCTACAAAAAGGCGACATGTCCAGCAATTGAGTGTAGCGGAGATGCGTATGTTGCGTTGGTGTTGTGGGCACACAAGGAGGGATAGAGTACGGAACGACGATATTCGGGATAGGGTTGGGGTGGCACCAATTGAGGAGAAATTGATTCAACATCGGTTGAGATGGTTTGGACATGTCCAACGGAGGCCTCCTGAGGCGCCGATGCGTAGTGGAGTTCTAAAGCGGGCCGATAATGTAAAGAGCGGTAGAGGTCGACCTAAACTAACTTGGGACGAGTCCGTTAAGAGAGATCTTAAGGAGTGGAATATCCCCAAGGATTTAGCTATGGACAGGAGCGCTTGGAGATTAGCAATCAACGTGCCTGAACCGTGACCTCTTTTGTCTTGTGCCCTTTATGTCCCTTTATGTGTCTCCCTGTTTCTCGTCTCTTTTGGGTTTCATCTCTAGCCTACCCCAACTTGCTTGGGACAAAAGGCTATGTTGTTGTTGTTGTTGTTGAGAACCGGCAGTGATGACTACTATCACTGTCGGTTTGTGCCTCCCGCCGGCAGTGATGACAACTCCACTTATCACTGCCGGTTCAAGCCAAGAACCGACAGTGATGAGCCTGATAGCACAAAAAGGTTGTAGCCGTTATCTTCTTCCTCTACTCTTTTATCCCGAGAACAGAGGCGCGCGTTTGGGCCACTCCCTCCAATGTTGCGGTCGCCCAAATCCGTGAAGCTACCACTTGGATTTGGAAGAATGGCTTGATCTTTTTGCTTTAAGGTTAGTAACCAGCCTCCATTCCTTCGATTTTGTTGCTTAATTAGCTTTGTTTTGATGGCTATAATGCTTGATTCTCATTCTTATTTCTCCATTCTTCTACAGAGCACTTTTCTAATTCATGGCTATAATGCATTGTTAGTATGTGATGTTATAATTGGTTCTTAGGAGTAGAGTAGATTCTTTTACAATGTTGATGAGCAAATTAACCCATGTGTCACCAAACAATGCATTGTTTGAAGCAGTAGTGGTGGATCTACAGGGGGCTGGGTGGGCTCCAGCCCCCCTAATGACTTGATTTACTACTAGAAACACTGTAGCAAAAATCTCAAATCACCATTAAATCTTCATGCAAATCAACATCTCCATTGTTTTTAGCCCCCCCTTCATTATCATCCTGCATCCGCCACTAGTTTGGAGCTACATTGTTGTTCATGATCATGTCTCCAATTTTAGTATTTTTTTAAATTAATGTCTCTATTTTTATGTGGCATGGAGTAGAATAATTGTTCTACAATATTGTGCAATAATTATTTTTTATTGGGCTGTGATTTTTAATTTATATGGGCATTGTTTGGAGCTACATTGTTATTCATGATCATGTCTCCAAATTTAGTCTTTTTTTAAATTAGTGTCTCCATTTGTATGTTGCATGGAGTAGAATAATTGTTCTTCAATATTGTGCAATAATTGTTTCTTATTAAAACTTTCCTATGTTTCCTCTGCCCGGCCCATTTTACCTGTGCAGACATGGATCGAGGGTGGATGTACGATCTGTCATGTACAGACCAACGGTACTTGACGGGCATCGACGATTTCATCAAGCTCGCTAGAGCCAATGCTGGGGACTCACAGCCTGTATTCTGTCCATGCAAAGATTGCAAGAATACGAGAAAATGGGGCGACGTGGAGCATATACGATTGCACTTGATTACCAGGGGGTTCATGAGAGACTACACGATTTGGACTTTGCATGGGGAGGTTGGTCAAAATGTTGCACAAGAAAACAATGATGATGTGCCCATGCCTAGCGTATCCCTAAACGCATTTCTGCCTATTGATGATTACCAATGCTACACAGTACCTGTGCCTACCAACGATAATGTGTTTAGGAATACATTAGTTGACGACACAGAGGAAAATGATGGCATTTCATAGTTTCTACATGATGTGCATGGCGGATTCCTTAGTGCTACACAGTTGAAAAAACTGGAGATCATGAGAAATGATGCAAAAACACCATTGTATCCGACCTGCCCAATAAGCAAACTGGAAGCCAACATCATGCTATTAGAGTTCAAATCAACGAATGGATTGAGTGATAAAGGCTTCGATAGCTTGTTAGGTATACTACATAAACTGCTCCCGAAGGGTAGCGAGTTACCAGAAAAGACTTACCTGGCCAAGCAAATGATTTGCCCAATCGGCCTCAAGGTTGAGAAAATACACGCGTGTTCCAACGATTGTATATTGTACCGTGGAGAAAAATACAAAGACTTGGATGCGTGTCCCAAGTGTAAAGCTCTCCGATACAAGCAAGGGCCGTCAAATCAGGGAAGCAAGACCAGAGGAGGGCCCATAAAGGTCGTATGGTATTTTCCTATAGCTCCACGAGTGCATAGGTTGTTTGCAAATGCAAAGTCAGCCAAACTGTTGCGTTGGCACGACCACATCACTAAATGGCCATTGAATGAGGAGAAAGCTGTTCAAGCTGCTGCAGATCTTATTGGGGAGCTCTTTGTTTTCTCGGTATTCACTAAGTCAAAGCTAAATGTGTTCCAAACCTCCTACATATGTTCCTTGTCCTCACTTTTTGTATGATTCTGTAAGTGTGATGCAAACCTATTATTTATGTATGAGCAATGAGCCAATGAACATATGATATGCTCATCAGAAACTGGCAACATAGCTTATGGCCAATTCAGCCACCCTCAAGCAAGCTTGTTAGGTTCGTGATGCCTTTGAATAACCACCTCAATGTTTGTGATGCCTTTGATTGCATGTCCAGAAACATGACTCGTCATCGCCAATTCACCACCCGTTGCCGAACTACTAATACCCCACAAGCAGAGAGCACTGCGACAGGAGCGCCGCAGGATCCAACTAACGGTGGTGGTAACAATCAGGACGATTGGAGCCCTAGCCATTATCTGCAGCTAGACCAAGGAGACGAGGTAATAACTTAGGTCATACCTAATAACGCGATAGTAAGAAATCACGCTAGATAAGTTTGATGGGGACTTATTTATGAATTTTGAAGCAGGTTCCGCCGCAAGAGCCAAGTGGTGAGGGTACTAGTAGGACTAAGCGTGGTGCAACAAAGCTTCCTCAAACAAGTAAACATTGGCACATCTCTGAGTTCGACCAAGTAGGGGAGCCGGTGGAGCCTCTTACAGCATTAGGCCCATACAAGAGTGTCATCGGGGCACTTGTAAGAGACTTTATCCCGATCAAATACAGAAAATGGACTGGTCGTGAGGATGACCCATGGAGGGTTCCAGAAAGTGAGAAGGAGCTAGTCTGGAACAAGTTGAAAGGGCATTTCACTTTTCCTAATGACTATGACGAGGCGACAGTCAAGAAGAAGGCCAAGGAAATCATGGGTCTCTCGTTCAAGACTTTCAAGGGAACCTTGTACAAGTTAATCAAGGAGGACAGAGAACCGAATTTTGAGGGAGGTCAATACAACAAGCAGAGAGACTTCTGGGAGGAGTTCAAGGCTTACAAGCTATCCGAAGAGTCCAAGGCATCAAGCGAAAGAAATAGAGCAAACTCGCTTAAGGCAAAGGATCCTCATCGCCTAGGATCGCGTGGCTATGTAAGGAAGATTCCGGAATGGGAAATGAAAGTCCAGAAACTAGAGCAGCGCGGCGTTAGGCCTCAGACAAGCGATTGACAGCCCAGATTAGTAAACTACCTACTCGCAAGGGGGGCACAATACAATAGTGACGGGAGCCTTAATGCCAGTAGTGAACCCGTCAGCAATCTCCTCCAGAGGATTTCAACCTTAACTGAGGAAGTGAATAGAGGTAACCGCAAGTCCGATAGAGAAAATGATGTGCTCACACAAGCACTTGGAAACAAGGAGCACCCCGGTCGCACTAGAGGAGCCGGAAATGTTCCTTGGGTGAAAGCATTTGAAGGTGAATCTTCATCCTATAGGAGCCGGGCGAGGGCTAGAACGCAAAGAGAAGAAGAGCTCCAAAGGTTTCGAAAGGAAATCGAAGATAGCATGGAAGCACGGATAGCTGCTCAAGTTGATGCACGAGTTATGTCAGCTATGCAATCCATGTGTTCGACACAACCGCAGCCTATCCTGACTTTGAATAGCCCAATGCCCAAGGGTCGCAGTAGCTACGGCTCGACCCCTATGCTTGACGAAGAAGAGGTCAATGCTCCTCATCCGGTGGACAACATCACTGGACCTATTAATGTCAGGTTGTACATCCGTCAGCAGTGGACAAAAGACAAGGTGGTGGTCGGACAAGCATTTCCAAGAGGAGACGGCATCTTTCATGGCAAGCCAATGCCACCCGGGTATGCCAGGGTCAGCATTGATAAGATCTTGGATAAGAAGTACAATAAGATACACATTGATTTCCCAGTGGAGGAAGATAGGCCGCGTCTTGTTCACAACTTGGGCACTCATGTGGCTTGGCGCAAACGCTTCATCAAGCTGGATGAGCAGCCATCTTCGGATGATGAGGATGACAGTGAATCATCGGCATCGCCGCCGCCAAGAGGTTTCTCTCCTCTGCTAGATCCTCATTCTTCCTCTCCTGCCTCAAAAGAGAAGACACCTCCTCCACCGCCAAAGGAGAAAACACCTCCTCCACCGCCAAAGGAGAAAACACCTCCTCTACCTCCTCCACCTCCTCCACAGCCAAAGGAGAAGACACCTCCTCCTCCTCCTCCGCGAAAATCCAAAGTGCGATCAGGTTCGACCTCGCAACACAAGAGGTCATCAGTTTCGGTTGGTAATGCTCCCCAGACAAGTAAAAAGAAGGTGGATGCTAGCATTACGAGTAAGATGAAGGACCCGACTGTGGAGCCTCCAAGCAAGAAAGCCGTCGTTGCCTTCTTTAATCGAATAGCCAGTCTACCTAAGTGAAGACAACAGACCGAATTTGAAAGGCAACACAACAAAGAGAGTAATCAAATCAGAGCTAGAGAAATACACACCAAAGAATTGCTAGAGATACAGAACTTGGCCAACAACATGGGCATATCCATGGAGAGGGCCACGGAGTTGTATTACGGAACGAGAGATTTTGAAAAAGCCACGGTCGCATACAAGTATTCAAGAGGCAAACCTTTGGTCGCCACCAAACAAGAGTATAGAGATTTGCCAACATACATGCGACAGTTGCATGATTATTACTCCCTGGATACTGCCAACGGAGACTGTGTCGGTTTTGAAGTTTGCATCCCTCCCGGAATGGTTTTTAATCATCCTGAAGAAACGGTGCATATTATTTATTATGAACACCTCTTTCAGCTCTTCCAACGGCGCTCGCTCGATACGCAGATTTTGATGATATGGTCTATGTAAGTACCCTACCCTCACAACGTTATAATAAACTACGTGATTTGCATTTGAATATATCATATGTTTATTATGCAGGTGTATGGCAAAATGGTGCCTAAAGAAGCAATTGAGCAATATAGACTTCTTGGATCCCATATTTGTAAATGAGACAACATGCACCGCCTCTGGTGAAGATGACTATGTACCAACAAGTTTGAAGATTGAGTTTGAAAGGATGTTCAGAAACAACAAAACAAACATACTCCTACCCTATAACTGCGAGTATGTGTTCTCGACCCTTATTTTAGTGTTTCTTTTCTTGATATGTCATTCAATAACATGGACTTTGTGATTGCAGCAACCATTTCATCCTCTTAGATATCTATCTTCAAGATTCACATATCGAGGTGTGGGACTCAAAGAAAAAGCCACTTTCTCTTATCGACCCCCTAGTCAAAGTGCTGAATAAGTAAGTGAACCCAATATCACACCACTTTCTAATCACATAGGATATTGTAATGTCCTCGGTCTTCACACTTCATTTACAATGTAACATAGAATGAAGGCATTACCGAATTGGAAAAATCTCGATAGCAAGATGCAAAAGCAATGGAGTGCCCCATTCAGTGTAAAGTATATGGAGGATCTCAAGACCCTAGATAAACCGATGGGGAACAACGAATGCGGGTTCTATGTGATGTGGGCAATGCTAAAATACTTTGGCGCAAAAACAAATAAGGGAGATGACATGGTACGTAGGCATCCCATTTCTATTGTTTTGTCTTACGTTTGTGCATCTCAATATCATCTTGCTTCAATTACAGCGCAAAGCAAACAATCACAACCAGTTGCTAGATTTTGAGATGAGAGGAATTCAAGAGGAGATAGCAAGGTTTGTGATGGACGAGATATTGACCAAGACAGGATCATTCTCCATTGCGAGGACTAAGAAGTACAAGGCGCAGTACGGAAGAGACCACATTGATAGGCTATTGTAATACCACTCTTAATTCGATACTTAAAGTTTTTTTTGAAACTTTTGTAATATAAATGTTGATGGGTTTGTATTGTTGCTGATCAACAACCACCTTCACATCGATATCAAATTGATCGATAGCAACCACCTCCACCTCCCTGACCTCCCACCCACCACCTCCCCTCGAAATGAAAATAAAACAATTATTAAAATACAAATTGTGAAAAGTATATCACTACCGGTTCAAAGAAAACCGGCAGTGATAATATAATCTACACAACCGGTTGGTTAAAACAACCGGCAGTGATGGCTCAAGTATCACTGCCGGTTTGTAACACGAACCGGCAGTGATACATGAGCTATCACTGCCGGTTTGGCATAACCGGCAGTGATGTGATCAGCTCATCACTGCCGAGTTGGTTATGGCGGTTCAAAATCCGCCAGTGAAGAAGGGTTTTGAACCGCCAGTGATGTCCTTCTGTGCTGTAGTGCAAGGAGACGGAGCATCGCCGGCGGGTTTCGGCTTGCCGGTGCCGGATGTGCCCGTGCTGTGGACTCGGAGGCCGAGACGTGATGCGGCCGCCAGGACAGGGAACCTGAAGACGCCAGTACTACTACAAGAAGCAAGCAAAAGCCCTAGATGTATATGCATATACGTGTACGTAGGCCATGCATGCACATGCCGTCTACGTGTGCCGAGAGAACTCGAGAAGCCAGGAGCGCGGTGCTACGACGTCAAGTCTTCATCAACAACCACTTCAACACCCGCACGCGCGCCATCGTCATCAGCTCCGACTTCTACGGTCAGTCATCATGCTCGCTCTCCGTGTAGCTAGCTGCGCCCTCCCGGCGTCGTTAGGTTTCATATCGATCATTTGCTGCTTCAATCCACGTAGATATGGTTTGTTTATACACATGGAAATCCTCTTCAATCCATATGCTTTGGAAGGATTTATTAAGATGAAAAAACACAGTTTATTTTCTATACTCCAATCCACGTGGATAGGGAAGGATTGACTTTATCCAAAAAAAATGATGATCTCGGTCTTCTCGTTGCAGGGTTCGAGGGACCGAAACTAAGGTGAGCAGTGGCGGAGCGTGCTTGAACGTACAGGGGGGCCAATTCAAAGCTATAGTGCTACAGTAATTACCAATAGTAGTAAAAATAACGGGAATTCTGTTCAAGTCTTTGTTTTCTTTCAAGTTCTATCTATGTAGGTTGCAACGAACAACTAAAAACCATGTCAAAGAATAATGGATTATGTACACAGATTTGCAGTTGCATACTTGCAAGCGCTGCCATCCACTCATCAGCAAGTGCAGTAGCTAGCAAGCATAGGACAACGAGAGAGCTAGGAATCAGTTGCATATGCATGCAGTGACATGCAGACTTCAAGTGAGCAGCCGTGTATTCATGGACCAGAGCAAGGGGGGGCCATGTCCCAGGTTGGCCCCAACGACGCTCCGCCAGTGAAGGTGAGTACACAGTATGTGCGAGTGTGCGACCATGTGTTCATCACGATCATTTGCTTCTTAAATGGTTCCGCTGTTTAAATTGGGAGTTGACAGCAGTTCGATCTATGTGCATCTCCTTCGTTTTTTGTTTTGTTAAGGCTGATCCTACCTGTTGACTGTCGTGAAGTTGTTTCTCCAATGTCGCGGTGAAGATGTTTCTCCAATGTCGCCGAGATGGATCCCAGGAAAGTAACGAATTCTTAATGATCTGATCAGGTAGATTGCAATAATACTTGGTATTTTGTTTCCCTTGTTTATTGTCAATTTCCCATAACATGCCAAAGTCCCTTATTACTAATTTTGACTGGATATTCTTGTTGGGTATTTGGGGTTGTCAACCTAAATTAGTGTCCATGGTTGGAGTGTGCTATCAATGAAATTGGTTCTGTTGCTCCAAAGTTCTAAGCAGATTTTTAACAATTAATTTGAAAATATCCTCATTTATTTTATCAAAAGAACACTTATGAAAAAGTGGTGTGTAGTTTTATTACTAACTGGAGATGCATTTTCATTACCAGAGTCTTTGGCGTTGCTGCTTCTGCCAATCATTCCCTAGAGTGCGGAAAGTAAATATGAAGGAGATCTATGGCTTTGTTGTAAGTAGAATTTTTTGCTTCTTTGATTCACAAGATGTCCACTTGTGATCTTTGGGATTAGTAATGGGTACTTCATAATACTCTTCACATTTAAGACCCACCCTGTGTTTTCATTTGCTAGATCATATTGTAGGAGTATATGATCACCGAGATGCAGATGTTGCAAGGTCTGAACTTGACGGTCAAGAATTTCATGGACGCTGTATTGTTTTTGATTTTGCAAGAGGGGGTAAGCTCTTGCTACCACTGTTCTCTACTACATACATGGCATGTGACATTTTAATAAATTGTGTTCGTTTCTTTTGTTGTGTTTTGGAGCTACACCAGAGCTTTAATGATTGTTGTTGAGGACAATAAAGTTAATTGGATAATTCTTTTTGGTTGCTCCAACCATTTATATTCCCTGCCCTTTGTTGATCTTTTCCCTAATCTGTTCGTGATTTCAAAGCTGAGTAGAAAGATAGGTGCTACTGTTATGGAGAAAAGGATCATCTCAAAGGAAACTGCCTGAACAGTTCTATGGATTTTAGGTATTTCTTTGAATTCTTTTTCTTTTTAATTGAACATGCAGGAGGTTTCCTTGAATACTCCAGCTAGATTGCATTCCCCTTTCTTTTTTTAGCACATATTTTTTATCGTTTCACAAATACAGGAGAGGAAGAAGCTACTCAAGGTCCCCATCTCCTCGTCATGTGAGGGGCTGAAGCTGGAATTACAGGAGCCGTATCTGGAGTTACAGGTCTTCTGTTGAACCTTTGTTTGAAGAATAATCTCGTGAATACATTTTGTAGTTGTGCCCTGCTTAGTTGTGTTATGAACGACGTATGAAATATGAAGTAAAACGAAATCAATCACAGCGGAGACACACGATTTAACGTGGAAAACCCCTCCAATGCGAAGGGGAAAAACCACGGGCACCAGCCAGCAACAATCTCACTATCTCAAGAGTTTTGGGTTACACGCCTGCGGCGGCTTACAAGAGAATCAAGTCTCCAAGAAACCCTAACAAGGGTATATATGTACCGTACCGCTACGCTCCGGCCCAGCCTTCGGCTTTTACGGGCCTCCGCTTCGCTCCGTCAGAAGCCCGGCCTATATCTTGCAGTGAATTTGGAACAACTCCAACAAACTCCACCTTGAGACAAATTCATCTTGTATCATAAAATCAACCCATCATCCTGAACAACAAAGATAGAAAAACCACTGGTGCCAACAATAGTCTCTTGGACTATTCAATTAAACCAACTAAGCTTGAGCATAACTCAAACTTAGCAACAGGAACAGGCTTTGTCATCATATCAGCAGGATTATCATGAGTACTAATCTTGCATACCTTCAGCTTACCTTCTTCAATCACATCTCGCACAAAATGATACTTGATATCTATGTGCTTAGTTCTCTCATGGAACATCTGATCTTTAGTGAGGTAAATTGCACTTTGACTGTCACAGTGCAAACTTATGCAAGATTCAAATCCACTGAGTTCAGCGTACAAACCTTTCAACCATATCAATTCTTTGCACGCTTCACAAATAGCCATATATTCTGCTTCAGTAGTAGACAAAGCAACAACAGACTGTAGCGTAGCCTTCCAACTCACAGCACAACTGCCAATAGTAAACACATAACCAGTAATTGATCTTCGTCTGTCCAGATCAGCAGCATAATCAGAATCCACATAACCAATGAGACCCTTATCAGTTCTTCCAAACTTCAAACAGGAATCTGCTGTGCCTCTGAGGTACCTGAAAATCCACTGAACTGCCCTCCAATGTTCTTTGCCAGGATTAGACATATATCTACTAACAAGACTCATAGCATATGACAAATCTGGACGAGAGCAAACCATGGCATACATCAAAGACCCAACAGCACTAGAATAAGGAACCCTTGACATGTACTCAATCTCTGCATCTGTACTAGGACACTGAGCAGCTGACAACTTAAAGTGAGGTGCAATAGGGGTACTAACAGCCTTAGCATTTTGCATGTTGAAACGCTGAAGAACTTTCTTGATATAATTTTGTTGACTAAGAAATAGCAAACCAGATTTTCTGTCTCTACTAATTTTCATACCAAGAATTTTCTTAGCACTACCAAGATCTTTCATATCAAACTCACTACTTAACAACTTCTTTAACTTAGTGATTTCAATCTTGCTCTTGGCAGCAATCAGCATATCATCAACATATAACAGCAAATATATAAGTGATCCATTAACATGCTTGATGTAAACACAGCTATCATATCTAGATCTTTTGAAACTGTGTGACAACATAAATGAATCAAACCTCTTGTTCCACTGACGAGGGGACTGTTTCAAACCATACAAGGAGCGCTTCAACTTGCACACATATTTTTCCTTGCCAGGCACTATGAACCCTTCCGGTTGGTCCATGTATATGTCCTCCTCTAGCTCTCCATGCAAAAACGCAGTCTTCACATCTAACTGCTCAAGCTCAAGATCATGTGAAGCAACAATACTCAAGAAAGTACGAATTGAACTGTGTTTTACCACTGGAGAGAACACATCATTATAGTCAACACCCGGAATTTGACTATAGCCTTTTGCAACTAACCTTGCCTTATACTTTGGAGGCTCGCTTGGAGATAAACCCTCCTTTCTCTTGAAGATCCACTTGCAATTTATGGTCTTCTTGTTCTTAGGCAAAGGAACAACCTCCCATGTACTGTTCTTCTCAAGAGACTGCATCTCCTCATGCATAGCAGAAATCCAATTCTCACTATCAGCACAACGAATAGCTTCTTTATAGGTTGCTGGCTCATGAACATTCTCCACCTGTTCAGCACAACTCAAAGCATAGTAAGATAAATTACATTCTTCGATAAGACGTTTAGGAGGTACAACTGTCCTTGTTGACTTGCGTTGAGCAATAGGTAATTCCTCCTGTAACTGCAAAATAGGAGGAGTTTGCTGAACATCATCATGAGCATCATCATCAGCAACATCATTATTATGGTCATCCTGCTCATCAGCAGGCTCCACCTGCACACCTATATCATCATCAACATGCTCCACCTGTATGCGCATACTCTGCAGCTCTTTTTCTGGAACATGATCTGAGGGCAAACTGTCAGTAAACATCACAGATTCATTGAATACAACACTCCTGCTCATAAAAGTCTTCCCTATTTCAGGATTCCATAATTTATAGCCTTTGATTCCCGAACCATAACCAAGGAAAAGACACTTAACAGCTCTAGGCTCTAATTTTCCATTGTCAACATGAGCATAAGCAGTGCATCCAAAAACTTTTAACTGTGAATAATCAGCAGGTGTACCAGACCATACCTCAATAGGAGTTTTCTTATTTAGTGGAATAGAAGGTGACCTGTTTATCAAGTAACAGGCAGTATTAGCAGCTTCAGCCCAAAAACGCTTGCTCATCCTTGCATGAGACAACATGCAACGGGCCTTGGAGATAATGGTTCTGTTCATCCGTTCTGCCACACCATTCTGCTGTGGAGTATGGGGTATGGTGTGATGCCTAACAATGCCTTCCTGTCTGCAATAATCATTAAAGGCATACGAACAAAATTCTCCACCATTATCAGTACGAAGCAATTTTACCTTCCTTTCAGTTTGTCTTTCTATCATTACTTTCCAGTTCTTAAAAGCAGCAAAAGTATCATCTTTCTGTTTTAGAAAATAAGGCCAAACCCTTCTAGAGTAATCATCAATAATTGTAAGCATGTAACGAGCACCACCTAGTGAGGGCTTCTTAGAAGGACCCCATAAATCAGCATGAACATAATCAAGAGTACCTTTGGTGGTGTGAATAGAAGTGTTGAACTGTACCCTCTTATGCTTGCCGAAAATGCAATGCTCACAAAACTTGATCTTACTAGAAGTGCAGCCTTTCAGTAGGTTTCTCTTGATCAAATCTGTCATACCATGGTGACTCATATGTCCCAAACGCATGTGCCAAAGGTTAGTTTTACTAGGTTCATCATTAGTAACAGCAGCAGCAGCGGAATCAGAACCATGTAAAGTATACCCTCTAAGGACATATAACTTTGCAGAATTAAGATCACCTTTCAAACAGACAAGAGAACCTTTTGATACCTTCAGAATACCATCTGAACCGGAATATTTGTAACCTTCTGCATCAAGCGTGCTCAATGAGATAAGATTCCTGGACATCCCTGGTATATACCTGACGTTTTTCAGCGTGCGTGTCATGCCATCATCAGTCTTGATCTGAACTGATCCAATCCCCACGACGTCACATGGGTTATCATCTCCCATCCGCACAACATCCCCTTTCTGCACAGACTTATATAAACTAAACCAATTTCTGTTAGTGCAAATATGAAACGAACATGCGGAATCTAGAATCCATTCATCATGACCAGCAACACAACCAGCAAGCACTATCAGACAATCTCCAGAATCATCATCAGACACAGCAGCAGCAACAGAGACCTTACCAGCCGACTTGTTTTTTCTCTTCTCCTTATTCTGTACTTTTCTGCAATCCTCAACATTATGATTTGTCAGCTTGCAATAAACACAGAACTTTTTATTACCATGCGGCTTGGACTTTGAACGGCCTCTCCTCTCGTAGTTCTTTCTACCATCATTGCTATCATATGAGGATCTGTTATCAGTTCTGCCTCTCACATGCAAAGCTTCGCCCTTTGAGGACGACGTTCCGTCATGCTGCACCATAACTTTCATCTTCTCCTTAGATTGGAGAGCCTCATAAACTTCCTTTAGGGTTAGTTCATCACGGCTCAAAAGTATGGTGTCACGAAAATTTGCATACGAATTTGGCAAAGAACATAACAGTAGAAGACCTAAGTCCTCATCATCATACTTCACCTCCATCGACACTAGGTCGGCCACGATCTTCTTGAATTCAGCGATGTGGGTCATCACCGAATCCTCCTCCTTCATCTTCAGAGTGAACAACTTCATCTTCATCTGCATCTTACTGGTTAGATCCTTGCACATACAGATCGATTCCAGTTTCAGCCATAGTTCTGCAGCAGTTTTCTCTTTCAAACACTCCTGCAAAATATCATTATGAAGATGTAACTGAATTAGGGCGAGAGCCTTCTGATCCTTGCGGATCTCCTCAGGAGTCCAATTGGCTTTACTCTTGCCGAATTTATCCAGCGCCTCATCGTAGTCATGAGTCTGCGCCAGAATTCCCCGCATCTTGACTTGCCATAGCGAGAACCGCGTGTCGTAGTTCAGCAGCGGAAGATCGAACTTCATCGACGTCGTCATGAACCGATACAGCAACCGAAGCTCTGATACCACTTGTTATGAACGACGTATGAAATATGAAGTAAAACGAAATCAATCACAGCGGAGACACACGATTTAACGTGGAAAACCCCTCCAATGCGAAGGGGAAAAACCACGGGCACCAGCCAGCAACAATCTCACTATCTCAAGAGTTTTGGGTTACACGCCTGCGGCGGCTTACAAGAGAATCAAGTCTCCAAGAAACCCTAACAAGGGTATATATGTACCGTACCGCGGGGGCTCCGCCCCCCGCACCCCCCGTGTGTGCACGGGCGCGGCCTGATGGGCCGGCTTCAGACTCCGCTACGCTCCGGCCCAGCCTTCGGCTTTTACGGGCCTCCGCTTCGCTCCGTCAGAAGCCCGGCCTATATCTTGCAGTGAATTTGGAACAACTCCAACAAGTTGCTTGTGCTTGAATAAAGTTGTATGGTACACACGTGCGTGTCGCACGTGCGTGTAGCGAAGGAATTGAAAAATACCTGTTACTCGGCAATTCCTACCCACCCTATGTTTTAGCCCTTAGATCATAAATCCAACACATCTAATCTCCCGTCCTAACCTGACAAATAGGCCCGGCCGAAAAACTTTTAATTCTTTACGCGTGTTTATACTGTGTCTACCACGATGCCTCGTTTTTTTCACCCGTCGACGACGTACACGCCCGCCTGTACCCGCTTGAGATTTGGGCTATTTCCTTTCTTGCGCCGCACCTCATCTATTTCCAATCATATCGTGCCCCCTGATCCTCTCCAGATCTGCGTTGCCGGCGTAACTCCTCGCCCTGGCCCTCCCGTCCGATTGTCGCCTCGCCATCCGCAAGGCTACAGCCGCCACCTCCAACCCTAGCGGTTCCGGTGCCGCCAACCCCCTAAGCGCAAGAACCTAATGTGATGAGTGATCGAATATATGTCCTGTATCCTGATGTTACTCCTGCTGCAGGAACTCCCTAGACTGGCAACTCGTCAGGAAAAAGGGCAACGGAGATGGTCGATCGAGGAGATGCCTAAGGCGCCTGACCTCCAGGAGATGATGCGTTACCTGCGCAGCCAGAACGAGTTGTACGACCTAATGCCAATTAGGTGCAGGTGCGTGTGTGCCTGCCCACCACACGGTGCAAGTGCAAGCTACATCCTCCACTGCATAATGTCACTCAATCTTTTCTTTTTTTTCTTTTTTTATTTGTGAAAAGTCACTCAATCTTTTCAGTACCAACTGTATGACTTGCTGCCTTTGTGATCTCCAATCTTTGCAAGCTTCCGTACAAGTCATCGAGTGAAGAAAATAGGCAAGAAACAACAAGCAACCGATCTTGCAAACTCTTTGTGATGATTATGACGCACGACGGATCAATGGCATGTCTGATCTTGCATTGTAAGAAATAAACCAAATCACTGCAGTTGCGTCAGTTAGAACAGTCAATCCATATAGGGAATTAGATGCACTTCAGTTTGTTATTCATCGTTTCAACACATAAAAAATCCAACAAAAGTTGTCCATCCTCTTGGACTGCTTTGCTTCCGGCTACTGTACTTTGGATGGAAAAATATCTGAACGACGGATCAAAAAGTAAATGAATTTATATTTAAAATGAAATAAAACTTACAAATACAAGTAGTCTCCTGCCCTGTCTAAATTTACAATTAGTGGCCACATTCAATCTACCACACATCCAAGCTAGATAACACTCCACTAGCACTTCAACATAGTTCCAAATAATGGAAAAAATGTTGGTTTCAAATAAACTTGAAAATACTAGGATAAGATGATAACTACAAACAAGCTAGAAAATGACAAATGTTGGTTTCAAATAAACTTGAAAATACTATGATAACTATAAACAAGCTAGAAAATGACAACAAAAACAACAAATTTTATATATTAAAAAATATTAATATTTATGGTACATAATTGGTATCATTGGAAAAATCTTTGAATCTAGTTTTTTAATAAATTTATTTTGAGATATAAATGTTGCACGTATTTTCTACAAATCAAGTTAAACTTGCGGCACGAAAACCAAAAGCGCCTGAAAAATTTGGGACAGGGGGAGTATATTTTTCGGCTCAAACTATGAGAAGGAAAAACAAGCAACCCTATATATACAGAGGTAGCAACCGATTGATCGACGTGATAACGTATAATCGCCAAAACATGTCTCACGATGCCTCCAATTGGAGATCCTGATGCTTCGCTACACAGAGTTGCGTATGAGATAGGATATACGTCTTGCATGTTGGGGTGCTGTCTTTGTGGGAGCATCTATTCTTCTATGACAATAGAGGATCTCTGTAGTCCCCAATACAACTCCCCAAATAAGATGGTATTGATGTAGCTCAATATTACTTTCTAAATTTATTGGGGGAGATGCTGTAGCAGTACCTCAATATATCTCCCCCAATACCCATATGAAAGGTGAGTCTCATAGGAGTGTAAGAGAAAATATAGTTGAAAAGTGGTAGTTGGGATGGTTCCTATGGTATTGGAGGAGTTGTATCTTACCATTTCTTTGATGGGAGATGAGAAAAATATTGATGACCACAAAAAAAAGGGAGGTATTGGGGGACTGCTAGAGAAGAAAAAGTAGCACATCTACCCCAATATGACAGTTTTATGGGGACGAAGGATGGTATTGGGAGACTGCTGGAGATGCTCTAAACGGGCATACATATATAGATTTGACGTTTCTTTTGATGGGAGCGTTAGTTTTGTCGCCAAATGTTATATATTCCTAGCTCTTGATACATTGATCCCATTAGATTCACGGTCTTGGAGTAATGGGAGGATCTAACAGTACATTTTAGTCTATTATCCTGTTCCAATCTAGAAATACGGCCCAACAAGAAAGAGTGTTTTTGGATTGGAAATTTTTGGAATGACAGAGAAAAAATTCATCTCATCTCTTTGTCTCTAGTTGGTCTATGTATGGTTCTTGAAAGTTGTAATCTTTTCTTCTGTATTAAGAATAATAATATAAAGGAGTGTGTTTAGTGTGTTGCCTGTTGTGCCATTCATGTGGACAAGATGTTATGCCTTTAATAATTTGCTACTACGGCATGTGTCTTCGAGGAGAGAGGAGGCGTGAACTGAATAAGTGAATAGGTGGTGGAGTGGCCATTGATGAATGAATTTTGCGACTTCTGACTTCCATGTAACGATTCAGCAATTAATCTCATGAAGATCTGGGGATTGAATTGAGTCGATGAAACCTCATTGCAATGCAGTGAAAGATGAAACCTCATTTTTTCAAGAGAAAAAGAGAATAAGAACCTTGTTTATCAATCATGGGGATCAGCGAAACACACTCTGGTTATAGGCATTAATAAATTAAATAAATTCTGGTAATCACATCACAATTTCTAGAAGAACGTGATTGCAAACTTGGTAGAGAGAAAAAACAAGTTAGATTCAAAAAAAGAGAAGAAAATAAAACAACAGATTTTCCAAGAAACATCAGGCTATCTTAGCAAAATTATGATCCTAGAATGCAAACCAATGCCATAATGATCCATGAAAGATTTCCAAGAAATCTGGTAAACTTAACTATCTCAATTTGATGACTTTCAATCTCGATTCTGTTAGAATATTAGGCAATTTTAGTAGCAATTTAATTCAGAAAAAGACATTAAACAATATGAATAAGTTGGTGACACTATGTATGTGCTTGTGTGTCTTAAACGTGACGAGCGTGTAGATGATTCTCAAACTAAGGATTGATAGCCAAGACCTTAGAGCCGGATACACTCGAAGACATAGTGCCTGTCAATGTAGTCGTCCCGCTTGATGCAGTGTTGATGAGAAGCCATGTTGATCACCAGCGATCCTCCAGGAAGTAGAGGACGAAGCGAGTAGTCATGCCGCCAACGACACTCCCCAAAAACGTGATTGCCGCCCTTCACCCGAGCAGGCGAACTCAAAGATGGCAGGCGTTTCGGAGGCCTACTCTCCCAATTCCTGTGCGCGCAGGGAACCGGGACGGGAAACTTGGCTGCAGCGGAAGTAGTGGATGTGTTTGCGTGTTGGACCAAGAGAGAAGAATGAGGAGGCGAGCTTTGCTTTTTATCTCAAAGCTAGGTAAATGAACGGGCTCATGGACCAGCCGTAGGAGGGGAGGAGACACCACGTGAGAGGAGGAGATCGACGCCACGGGAGGAGAGGAGACGCACGCTATGGAACGGAAAACTCCCGTAACTCTCCTCATTATTTTCCTCATTAGGGTCAGAAACTCATGAAGCTCCCTTCACTCTTCTCATTATTTTCCTTATTAGGGTCAAAAACTCCTGAAACTCCTGGCGGTCCTCATTATTTTCCTCATTAGGGTCAGAAAATCCTGAAACTCCCTTCACTTTTCTCATTATTTTCCTTATTAGAGCCAGAAACTCCTAAAACTCCCGTCACTATTCTCATTATTTTCCTTATTAGGGCTAGAAACTCCTGAAACTCCTGGCGACCCCATAATTGGCTTGAGTGGCAAAACTTTTCATGTCCTTATTAGGGCTAGAAACTCCTGAAACTCCCGACGGCCCCATAATTGGCTTGAGTGGCAAAACCTTTCATGTCCCGCACCACGTGCGTCGCGTCGACCACAGCACGGCATGGTCACGCCTCTTCTCAACTTTCTCAATGTAGGCAGACACAATCGACACATATAGGTTGAGTCAACATCCGATCAATATCCCGTATGGGACTAAACAATATTGCGCATATTATTTAATATGGGCCCTAGAATTTATTTGATTTAATTAGATAATATATGGGCTAGCCCACATTAAATCTAACAGATTCACTAATCATACACTCCTAAGTATGTACAAAATGGAACAACTTGTTAGGGGTGTATCATATATTAGGGACCCCATTAGCCATTAGTGCGTTCAGGGCCCAATTACTTAGCTAGGCTTATGAGATAATGTTTAGGGTCAATTTATAGCCACTAGAGACTCTTTTGTAAATACAAAATCTCATTAGAGGAAATAATGAAAACCTCCTCTCTCTCACCTTCCCTATAAAAGGTGGAGAGGGAGACGTTGGCCCTTTGCTTATTTGTCACTCTCTCACTAATCATACTCCTAAGTCTATAACAAAATGGAAACCCATCAACATATGTTTACTCAATTTAGTATCATGCACTCCTATGTCTATACAAAATAGAGCACCCCAGCATATGTTTACTCTAGTGGACACAAGCAAATATGGTAATCCATAAGCATGTGCTCACTCTAGTGTTTACGCACTCGTAGTTTATTTCAGTTTTGTACCTAAGAATCATTTGCTCTAGATGCTACGAGAGTGAGAAATTTCCTTAGTATAGTGTAACTCCAATAGAAAAAGAAAATGGTTCACCCAGCAATCAAGCTATTTTAGTTTTATCTATTGCTTTTCTTGTTGCAAGAAAAGTTGAGCTAGCTCCATCAAATTCCTGTGCTTCTCTTGACAAAATAAAATAACACCAGAAATTGAAAATCATTATAGGAACGGAAGAATATCCTAATCCAACCGTCTAGATGCAACATTGTGCTTCTTATTCCTCTTGCTCTCAAATCCCCAGCATATATTCTTTAGGAGAAGGGTTTACTTGTCCACAGCGCCGGCGCCGAGTGGAGCCGAAGTAGGGCTACAACAACCTTGGTTCCGGTGGAGAAGCCGATAGTTGAAATGGTAGAAGAGCCCATCCGCGAGCTACCCGCTAACAGTCGGTGCCACCGACCAGACTTCTGCAAGCACCCCTCCGGCTGTCGGTGCCGATGAGCCCTCGACCTCCGGCGGCAACGCATCTTTGCCCTCAGACTTCGACGATGAGATGTGCTCTTGAATTGTTTCACTTCGGATGTAAGCCTGCATTGCGTGCAACGCCCACAAAGTCGACGGCAACATTCTTGGAATTCGAAATAGAAATCGGGTTCAGAGGCAGACACGTGTTCGATGATTGGTTTTATTACCCCGGGCCCACGGGGATATGTCTCACCTCTAGCTCTAACCCTCGACCCGTTGTAACCGACATACTGGTACAACACATCTCTTTTTTTATTTATATATAAATATACATCAAATTAGTACTCCTATATAGTGGAAATAAACTATATTTTTGTAAGAAAAAAGTAAATTATATTAGCTAAATATACACTTTAGTACTATTTCGTTTAACCTCAGCACAGACATGCTAGATAACTTATTAGTGACTATGGAAGCCGTTAATGTGTGTTCTGTCTTAAAACTTGAATCACGCGCTGGACATGTTGATTCAGTCCAGATTCAGTGGAATGTAGATAACTTTAGATATTCAGAAACAGTCATGTCTTATGGTAACAACATGTCTTACTGATAACAGCGATAATTCGCATAACCCTTCTGTTTGCGGAGAGTATATTGAAATTGAATTGCCGTTTGTAGAGATATCAACATCTACATTGGTCACAACAGTTATGTTTTCAGGGCAATTTTGTTTATGAATTAATCACATACAGTAATTCATAGATACAAATGATACGATACGAGGAATCTATTCAGAGTATAGATAATATGACAAGGTTTAGCACAGAGCAAGTAAGGAGAAATGGTTTAATCATCATTCAGAAAAATAATAATAGCATCTCCTTGAGTAAGGAGGATAATAGCCTCTCTTAGAAGGAAACGACACCAGAACTGAACAATAAGATACCATCACTACACTACTATCATAATTCTGCTCATTTGGTAGTCTAGACTCTCTGCAAACTTTTCTCTTGACATCAATTTCTTGTAAGTAAATTGACAATGTGGGCAGATTGCTACTTCAGGACTGCTGCTTAGGCGATGGCTGCTCGGCATCTTCACATCCCTCTTCTTTACAGGCCTTTAGATAATAGAGTTGCCGCCTTAGATGCAATATCTGTCAGCACATAAATAGTCAATGGTTACTCTACCTGCTACAACACAAGCTCTAGGCTTTGACATTTATCAGAAGGAAATGAAAACACATGACACCTAACTTATTTCTGTCCAGCGAGACAAGACAATAAGCCTACAGAATGATGGATAAGGCATAAGAGATGTAGAAAGATTATTTTACAAAAATAACACTTCAGTGTGGAGGGAGATAGTGCTTCTAAAGGTTTTCGATGTGAATACAACTTATATGGGATTAGTATCATATGGAATTGTGTTTCAAGTGTAATATGGTGTGAAGAGAATGTCGAGCTTTAGAAGAAACATACTATATCTATATGTATCACAATTCAACTAGCTACAGAGTTTCAACATCACAAATCTGCCAAACTTCTGCAGGGCGCACCTAAAAATAACTTCATGAATAAAAGCATGCTTGATTGTTATCTTTCTATGTTACAGTTTACCTTTGTGTCTATGTTATTTTGTTTGATGGAAGCGATTGGTTTGGTATTAGCTTTCATAACTAAAAGCATATGTATCCACTTGGCACAAAACTTGGTAGAGATTTAGATCTTGCTCCATACCAACAGGGGTTCTCTCCCAATGCAGCAATTATCTGCCTTACACCTAAAAATTGTAAACTAAAACCTGCTCCCATCTCCCAAAGCACCATTGACTAATCAATCCCAACCGTCCACCCTCCTGACCCCACCCCTACGGATAGGGTGGATGAGGGTGAATCAAAAACAGCCCTGCCCCATCTATAGACCTCTAAAGCTCGACATGACTTCCACAAGAGAAAATAGCTGTGCAGGAAAATACTATGCGAGGGAGAAAAGGTAGACAAATAGGCATGCTTTGATTTCAACAACAGACCTCTCGTTTCAGATCATCAGGTAGACTGTCTGTTGAAATAAGAGTCTGAAATTCAGCTTTCAGCTTCTCATCTTTGATGCCCAACCACGTGTTGGGATGTAAAACCAGCAGAAGAACAGTTAGAACATCCACACTTGATGGATATTTGATGACATTGTTCTTCAAGTTTGAATTGCATGAACTGGCACCAGGTGAAGACATTGGTAAAAGCATATCAACACCTTGTTCACTGCCTTCAGATACCACGGAGCCTGAGATAACAGTCTTAAGCCCATCACCGTTCACTTGTACACATTTCAAACATGTTTCTTTGCAGCAGAAGGCATCTCTTGGCACAAGGTTTCCTGATAGCATTGCAGCTCCCTGACAGCACACAACGGCTGCAATCCTAGTAAGGGAATCTTCTTCGCTCGGCGATGAGCAATTACAACATGGTTTATTAGCATACTGCTGATCATGGACTATGGCAAATAGCCTAGTATCACGAACTTGCTGTAGTACATTTTCCTGCAAGTGAACACAAGGTGTGTAACAGTGTAAGTGTGTTATATAAGGAGGAAAAGCCTAACCCAGCATCCGAAAATGAAACAGAAATCAGGAAATGTCACCTTCAAGAAAAGTCTTTCTTTCTCCTCTTTGCTTAAGCTTGGTGCACCCTCCTCTTTTCTCCTAACTTCTACAACCCATTTGATCAAAGATTCAGCATCAGCTGGAAGAGACTCAATTAAACGGTACAAAAGCGCTGGAACATTGTCTAGATTTTCTGCCTTCAAAAGATTTGGTAAATCTTCAACACAATACTTTGCCATGCTTTTCCAGTTTTCATCTCTGCAACTCTGGAGAAATGAAATTGCTGAGCAAAGAAAGCTACATCAAATGCCTCATTTATGCTTAATTGACCGAGCATTGGTATTTACCACTGTGTACAATGATGAAGGAGCTGCAGTCTGTCTTGATATAAGCATGAACCTATCAAACATGAGGATGCCAACATCTTAAAATGGCATGATTAAAAGTCAAGACAGACTACTGACCAATTTGATCAAACTGAAACTTTCTTAATGTATCAAGCCGAAACATCACTTTCTGAATGCATAGGGAAGTGCATATAAACGATATGGCGTTAAGGTATACTGTATGTATTATGGACAACACAGTTTCTATACTTGCTTTACAAAGGTACAATTATCTTAATGTTGGCTTGACCCAAGAGAAAATGATCAAGAGTGAGTGAGAGGAAGATAGGCAAGAGTAGACACCCTCTGAGAAGTCCAGTTGAGTCATCAGTTGTATTCATGGCTTCCCAAAGAAGTTGCAATGGAACCCAATGTGGAGGATATTTGAAACGGGCGACATCCAAGATGAGTGTCATGTCCTGTCCGGCATGGTAGCCACCGATTGGGGAGAAATGCCCAGTTCCAGTCTGTGTCATCGCAGAAGGCGTGCATCAGTCTACACAGAAACAGTAGTTATCAAGTTATGCGCAATGGAGGATGACGAACTCATCAATCCAATCTAACCAAATGGGTACATGAAGATAGTAGTTATATGCAATGGAGGATGACGAACTAACCAATCCAATCTAACCGAATGCGTACATGAAGATTAATTGGTGGTAGTACTGTAGTGCAAGTGATCAGAAGAGCGTGGCTAGGGGAATTCGCCAGGGGAATGTGATATTTTGGGGGGGCCGTAACCTGTTTGAAAGCCTTCCTGTGGTAGGAAGCAATAAGATGGCAGTCCTGGGAGGAAACGCATCGGATGAGATGCCGCCGTAGGTCGTGGATGGTGACCCGGTTGGCGCGGAAGGATTGGACGTCGGCGCCGGAGCAGTGCGCGAGGCAGGCGACCTTGCCGAAGGTGATGCCCTCGGCCTTGACCTTATCGAGGGGCTCGCAGCAGTCAAGCATGGACTCGTCGAACCAGCGCCAGGGCCCCTTCCAGCGGCGGCCCGGGTCGATGGAGAGCGCGTTGAGGACGACGGCGAGGGAGGCAAGGCCGCAGAAGGCCGGCTCCGACTGCGTCTGGAAGACGGAGACCAGGGGGAAGAAGCCCTCCATGGTGCCCGCCGCCAGGGCCTCCGCGAAGAGGCGCTTGCCCTCCGGCGAAGCGAAGTCCACCGCCGGCGGCGACGGGAGGACCCGCCTGTACAGCGACGCCACGGCCGCCGCCATCCTGGTCCCTGGACTGCTCGCTGCACTGGTGACTTTCGTGGTGCTGATCTGATTCCTCCGCGTGAACACAGCGGCGATCAAGCCAGCCAAGGGCACCTCCTTCTCTCTGCGATGGTCTCTCACTTTCCTTTCGAATCTCTGCAGACGACGACGGCCACGAACATCTTCTCGAAAAAGACGACGACGGCCACGATGGACGAAGCCCAAAGTCCACTGCTGCTGAGCCCGGAGTCAAACAATGCCATTAAAAAAAAAGAACGCTGCTGAACTGTGACAGATAGATAGACAATCCATATGTTTTGCAATTTTTCAAAAAAAAGTTTACATGAATTTTATCAAAACTTAAACGAAGATTTATAATTCTGTATTACTATTGACCATGATCTTGGAGTGTATCTGAATTTTGACAGCATTGAATCAGTCAAATTTTTTTACCACTTCTCCTATATTTTAGATCCCTGGTTTTTATTGTTGTTTAAACAACATGTAATTTTATCATTGTTTGGCTATAAAAAATAATAATAAATTGTTTCTTGTAAGTTTTTTTTTTAATTGTACTAACTGCTGGCACAACTTCGCCTATGTTGACTGGAAGACTTTCTTGAGTCGTCTCAACATAGCCGGTCCCAAGCCCGGTAAAGGAGGAGGGTTGTGTATAGGCGTGGCGAGCCAGACGTAAAAACCAGCTATTCTTATGGAGATGAGACCAAATAGACTTCCGTTGGGGCGTAACCTTCTTAGCGACGCGCCATGCCGGATCCCGGGTATGGTGATAAATGAGCAAGGGCTGGGTCGTCACCCCCGTGACGCGCCGTGTCGTGATCTGGGCACGGTGTCAAGAGAGCAAGGATCGGGCCGTCACATCCTTAGTGGCGTGCCACATCGGCGCCCGGGTGTGGTGAAAAATGAGCAAGGGTCTTCGCATCAGCGACGGGTGCGAAGGGTAAGGAAACTAGTCGAACCCACTAGGATTCGTATAGGTAGCTGGAACGTAGGGTCCCTCACGGGTAAGTTAAGAGAGTTAGTTGATACAGCGGTTAGGAGGCGGGTAAATGTCTTGTGTGTCCAAGAGACTAAATGGAAGGGTCAGAAGGCGAAGGAGGTGGACGACACCGGCTTCAAGCTTTGGTACACAGGGACAGCTTCCAATAGAAATGGAGTAGGAGTTTTGATTGATAAGAGCCTTAAGGATAGTGTGGTGGAGGTGAGAAGGCTAGGGGATAGGATCATCTTAGTTAAGCTCGTCATTAGCGATTTGGTCTTAAACGTAATTAGTGCGTATGCCCCCCAAGTAGGCCAGGATGACAGTGCGAAAAGGCTTTTTTGGGAAGACTTAGATGGCTTGGTTAGAGCGGTACCTAGTAGCGAGAAGCTCTTTATAGGAGGGGATCTTAATGGTCATGTAGGTACGTCAAGGGTAGGTTATGAGGCGGTTCATGGTGGTTTCGGTTTTGGCAGTAGGAACCAGGAAGGAGAGGAAGTCTTAGACTTTGCTATAGCTTTTGATCTCATGTTAGCCAACACTTTCTTTAGGAAGAAGCAGTCTCATTTAGTGACCTTTAGTAGTGGCCAACACTCTAGCCAGATCGACTTTGTCCTTACAAGAAGGAGAGATAAACAAACATGCTTTGATTGTAAGGTAATACCTGGAGAGTGCGTAGTTTCTCAACACAGGTTGTTGGTGGCTGATTTCCGCTTTCTGGTGCAAGCTTGTAGGGTTAAACAACCTAGGATTGTAAGAACAAAGTGGTGGAAATTGGAAGGGGAGTCAGCAAAGGTCTTCAAGGAAAGAGTTATTGAAGAGGGCCCTTGGCAGGATGAAGGGGATGCAAACGACATGTGGGAGAAGATGGCAACTTGCGTTCGGAAGATTGCTCCAGAGGTGCTTGGAGTGACCAAAGGGGATAGATGCGATTCAAAAGACACTTGGTGGTGGAATGAAGATGTGCAAAAGGCTATTAAGGAAAAGAAGGAATGCTATAAACGCTTGTACCATGACAGGTGTGCCGACAACATAGAGAAGTACAAGGTGGCAAAGAAGACTGCAAAACGAGCGGTGAGCGAAGCAAAGGGACGGGCATACGAGGGTCTGTACCAACGTTTGAGTACGAAGGAAGGAGAGAAGGACATCTATAGGATGGCTAGGGCTCGTGATAGGAAGACAAGAGACTTCAACCAAGTCAAGTGCATTAAGGATGAGAGAGAGCAGCTCTTGGTGAAGCAGGATGAGATTAGGCATAGATGGCGAGAGTATTTCGATAAGCTTTTCAATGGTGAGAATGAGAACACCACCGTCCAGTTGGACGACTCTTTTGATGACACCAATAGGCGCTTCGTGCGGCGGATCCAAGAATCGGAGGTCAGAGAAGCTCTAAAAAGGATGAAAGGGGGTAAAGCAATGGGCCCTGATGGTATTCCAATCAAGGTGTGGAGATGTCTCGGAGATATAGCTATAGTATGGCTAACTAAGGTGTTCAACAATATCTATCGATCGAACAAGATGCCTGAGGAGTGGAGAAGAAGCATATTGGTACCAATCTACAAGAACAAGGGAGACATCCAAAGTTGTACTAATTATCGGGGAATCAAGTTGATGAGCCACACCATGAAGCTGTGGGAGAGAGTCATAGAGCATCGCTTGCGAGGAACAACGCGGGTATCCATGAACCAATTTGGTTTCATGCCCGGAAGGTCAACTATAGAAGCAATCTTCTTAATTAGACAAGTTATGGAGCGGTTTAGAGAACAGAAGAAGGACCTACACATGATTTTTATTGATTTGGAGAAGGCTTATGACAAGATACCAAGGAATGTTATGTGGTGGGCTTTGGACAAGCATAAAGTCCCAGCAAAGTATGTTACCCTCATTAAGGACATGTATAACGATGCTGTGACTAGTGTTCGAACAAATGGTGGTAACACAGACTACTTCCCGATTAAGACTGGGCTTCATCAAGGGTCAGCCTTGAGCCCATATCTCTTTGTCTTAGTAATGGATGTGGTTACAAGGGACATCCAAGGAGATATCCCTTGGTGTATGCTGTTCGCCGATGATGTAGTGTTAGTTGATGAAAGCCGAGCGGGGGTAAATAGGAAACTAGAATTGTGGCGGCAGACCCTTGAGTCTAAAGGTTTTAGAGTAAGCAGAACTAAAACCGAATACATGAGATGCGACTTTGGCACTGCTGCACAGGAGGAGGGAGACGTGAGTCTGGAAGGTCAAGTAGTGCCTAGGAAAGATACCTTTCGGTATCTGGGATCGATGCTACAAAGGGATGGAGATATTGATGCGGACGTTAGCCATAGAATCCAAGCAGGGTGGATGAAGTGGCGCCAAGCTTCTGGCATTCTCTGTGACAAGAGGATACCACAAAAGCTAAAAGGCAAGTTTTATAGAACAGCGATTAGACCCGCTATGTTGTACGGAGCAGAATGCTGGCCCACAAAGAGAAGACATGTCCAACAACTGAGTGCTGCAGAAATGCGTATGTTGCGTTGGATTTGTGGTCACACAAGGATGGACCGAGTGCGAAATGATGATATTCGTGATCGTCTAGGGGTAGCACCTATCGAAGAGAAGCTTGTCCAACATCGGTTGAGGTGGTTTGGCCATTTACAAAGGAGACCTCCAGAGACACCAGTGCATTATGGAGTTCTAAGTCAAGATAATAAGGTGAGGAGAGGCAGAGGAAGGCCAAAGTTGACTTGGGAAGAGACAATAAAAAGAGATTTGAAAGAATGGGATATACCTAGAGACCTATGTCTGAATAGGAGTGCTTGGAAAACGGCTATTGACGTTCCTGAACCGTAACTGACGGTGTTTGTTGGGTCTCAACTCTAGCCTACCCCAACTTGCTTGGGACTGACAGGCTTGGTTGTTGTTGTTGTTGTTTGTACTAACTGCTGGCACAAGATTGTTGCCTGAAAATTCAGAATATAGCAACTCCCTTTGTTTACACCATGGATGCTCAGAAACTGAAGGCTTTGCACACTGACGATAAGTGAGTGGCAACTGGAAACGCCAGCTATTTGTTTTATTTCTATACAGTCACACGAGTTTGGAATTACAGGTATTTATACAAGTCACTGTATTTCCCCTCCTTGGTAAAGATCAGCATGTACATGAGTTACATCGATCACATTTTTCACAACATTTATCTGCATCAACCATGACCACTTACGGTCAGTAGAAATGTTGGTAGCATCAACAGCAGGAGCCTCCTATACAATATGTGATCTTGTTAGAGAGGAGCGTTGGAACATGTTGGTACAGTATCAGTATATACAGCGTTCTCCACTAAGTTGACTTCACCGACAGCAACTCCAGCTCCGCCCACCAGAGCGGCGACAGCCGTGGCGCTGCTGCCTCCGGCGAGATGCCGAGAGGTGGTTGCAGTTTTCCCACGACGTCTCTCATCAATGGCCGCCGCGTCGGGTCGGCGTCTATGCACTCTTGGATCACCTCGCAGACGGCCTCCAGCTCGTTATCCTTGTGCTCCTTCAGTGACGCGTCCACCAGCTTGTTGTAGTTCTTGTCTGTCAGATACTCAGAAGCCTGTGGTGACGAGAAAGAACTTTAGAAGTGCAACCCTGCATAATTTGAAGAGCTGAGATTGGAAAATTCATACCCAGCTGCATATGGGTTTATGATCATCTGGATCAGGAACCCTCCCGGATATGATCTCGATCATAAGCGCACCCAAGCAGTAGACGTTGCTTGGGAGGTCCGGAGGAGCTTCAGAACGGCTGCTGCCGTCCTCCTTTCCAGCCTTTGCTTTGGCAGCAAGTTTGTTCCATACACCAACATCTGCAATCTGCACCAGCAGAACACATTACACTATATTAGCTCAAGAAATTAACCTGTGGATGCCACAAGTTAATTGAGCAAAATATCCGTGCCAGTTCCTTCACTGGAATTTATATTTGTTACTGAAAGTAGCATAGCTAGCTGAAGCTTGTACCTTGGCAGCATAATCATCTGAAATGAAGGTTGTGTCAGACCGCACATCGTGTATCGCGACAGGTGGACTGAGCTCATGGTGCATGTATTGAAGGCAGTATGTGATGCCCATGATGACTCTCATCCTCGCAGCCCAGTCCAGATGCTCAAATTCTTTGACTGCAACAAAAAAAAAAGTGCATTCAAGTTGCAGGGAACACATATGTGTATGAATTAGGAGGTTATGCGCAAGTAAAATCACTTACCGTGAAGATGTTGTGAGAGACTGCCATGTGGAGCAAACTCAAACACCATCATTCTTGTGAAAGGCTCATTTTCTAGGCAATAGCCAAGGAGATTGATAAAGTTCTTGTGGTTGACCCTTGACAGTGTATCTATCTACATGGAGGGGAGGATTATCGACGAAGAATTAGTATTGAAAGATCTCTATTCTCAGGTAGTTTGTGTAGAGAACAAGATGTTTCTAGTCATAAACCTTTTTCTTGAAGCATGTTTCCGCACTCCTGGACCAGTCTTTGCTCGATGATATGACAGTGGAGACAACACCAATCTCAACTCCGCTTGATAATATGCCCTTGAATACAGTACAGGTAGGAAAAGTATTGATGATGTTGCTAAAATCCTCACAAGCAGCTTCAAGCTCAAGTCTGTTCAGTTTTTGGGCACCTGAATACGAGAAACAGAAATGCATTGAAGCACCTGGATGCTCAGACGTAATTATGAGTGGTAAGGAACTATGGATATAAAGTATAACTGGAAGCACAAATAGAACTCCTGAACTGGCCATATCTTAACCCACCAAGAAAACCTGGGAGTCCAACGACGGAATGACCAAAGCCTCACAAAAGATGCACGGGCTAGTGATCTTTGTATAATTGCCAATGCAGAATGTCACTCTTTTTAAACTTTGCATGCATTCCATTCCCAAGTGTAAAATTAAACAGAACAATAACAATGTTTTACCTGTTACGAGGGCCTTCTGAATAGGGCCACTTAGCCCTGTTTTCCAAGGGGCTACCGATGCACGCCTTCGCTTCCGCAAAACCAAAATTATCAAAACTATCAGACCAATGAGCAATATTACAGCTGGAATTGTGATAATATATGCCCACTTGCTATACTTTGTACCAGACGTGTCTACATCAGTGGACTGGGCCACTTCTGTAGACAGCTGCTGAACTGCAGTAGCATCAATATCTTCGGGAAGCAAAGGTGTCAGAGCGTTGCCATATATGCCCGGAAATGCAGGGAATGAGCCACTTCCTAGAGGAATCACATCAACAGGTCTCTGAATTTCTTTTGGATTTTCTGGATCAGAAGATTTAGCATCATTTCCCAAAAGAGCAGGCAGGTTGTCAGTTTCACTAAGAAGCCTGCGGCGCATGGCACTTGCAAATGACTGCAAATTCTTCATGACGTGTGCCTCACTGAAATCTGAAAGATGTACAAGGATACAAATGTTAAATGCAGTGTATATAACATAAAAGCACAAGGGCTGATTTTGCAGCATGAAAAATGCAAAATTACTTGGTACATTGGTGTTATATTTCTCTCGGAGACCACTGAGAGATATCCAATCCTTAAAATCCGATTTGTACAGCAAAGACCTTTAAAGAGGTGAAATATTTAGAAACAAAGACTAGAAATGTTGGAAGCTAATATGGAGCACAGACAGAAGTAGCACCAAGTATATTCCCTTACCAGCATCCTAGTTTTCTGCTCAAGCATCCTGCCTGATCATCAGCTATCGCTTGGACGCCTTCTTGGAACTGATTATCATGAAGGGATCTGAAACATAAGAGTCCTTCATTATACCAAGGAATGAAGAGAACGGAGAACAGAGGACAGAAGAAGCCTTACAGTTGTTTGAGCAGTGGCATAGCCCCTAGTTCTTCTGGAATTGTTCCATCCAACTTGTTGCTGCTCAAATCTAGCACTTCTAGAGCAGACAGCCCTCTAAATTCTCTGGGGATTCTCCCGCGGAAGTTGTTATTTGGAAGTAAACTAGACAAAATAAGGAGTAACAAAATATCATCCCACACAAGGATTTGCGGTACATAATACATTGCACTAGAGCTAAGAAGTGACTTGACTGTGGAGATGAGAGTAGAAACCAACTCACAGAAATTTCAGACCTTGAAGGCTCCCGATCTCAGGTGCGAGAGTTCCAGCCAATCCTCGGCCTGTTAAGTTCCTGTATGACAAAGAAAATAAGAATCCAATGTACATGATTTTTGTGTAAAAAGTCAAGACACAAATAAAACAATAGCAGCAAATCAAATAGACACAGCAGCTTTGTGAAAAAATCAGGCTAATTACAAGAAAGAAACAATATAAATTAGTTCTTTCCTAAATCTGATGTCCTCTTAATGGACAGTTGTAGCAAACTATTAAAAATGGAACTTCAAAAATCATCAACAGGTTGTAGCAAACTCTTCAAATAGAACTTCACGAAACATCAAGAGGTTGTTCATGGCATCAATTTGTATGGAAATAAAGGAAAACCACACTTATTTTTTTGAACGCAATAGCAGGAGCTCTGCCTCTGGAAAACCACACTTACAGAATCTCTACTTTACCGTCAAAGCATCGCACGCCGGACCAGCTGCATGGACTGCTGTCCATGGGATCCCAATCCTGGAAGACACCATGGGGATCAGCCTCCACCCTCACCTTCAGTTCCAGCAACGCCAGTCCTAACGCACAAACAGGACTCAACAGTCACAAATCACCAAACCGGATTCACCGAACACGATCGCCATCAATGTCATGTCCCAGAACAAAACTGCCCTCTGCAAAATAAGTAATTATTACCTTCACCGTTGATCGAAGCCGCGCCAAGGCTGGCCTGTGCCTGGAGCAGCACCACGAGGAAGAAAAACAGCAGCTGGAGTCCAGAGCCGTGGCGAAGCCACCGCCGCACACCCATGGCAACGGGAGCGCCTCCTCCCGGAGAATAGCAACGCGGCAACCAGGCGCCAGTTCGCTACCCACCGCCGCTGGCCGAACCTCTCAGGTTCCCCAATACGGGTTCCCGATACGGAGAACGAAAGAACAAGACGGGACCACCGCAGCGTTCAACGGCCGGGCACGGAAATGTTGGCTCAGCTTGGGAGTCGATTATCTACCCCCTGCTGCGTCGCCATTACGCAGGGGAGAACAGACGCTGCCTCGGTTTTTCCGGCGAGCTCGAGGTGCTCGAGCTATTCGCCGGAGCCCATTGGTCCCGCCGCACCGGAATGGGGTCCTGGCCTTTTTCCCCCGGCGTTTCTCGCGCCGAGAAAATTGGGTTCCTGGCGGAGCAGCCGGATAGAGCCCTTGTCGCCGGGATGGGTGGTGGTCGGCGGCGGAGGCGCGAAGGGGAGGGGGAGTTTTCGCGCGCGAAGGTGGCGGGCGGCGGTTAGATTCGGTTCAGAGGTGGCCAGGGACAGGGAAGCGAGGGAGCGTCCCCGTCGCCGCCGCGCGCGCCAGGCCACTGCCTCGTTGGGCCCTCGTGGGGAAAGGCATGACCACCCCCATCATCTATGCTCGCACGAGGGCAAAATTGTAGCACACCATCTCAGACAATACCAGGTTTACCTCTTGTAATCTCTTTGCCATGTCGAGGTCCCAAACTTTACCCATGGCGTGATGTCGTTATTTGCTACACTTATTGGAGAGAATCAGTGATTTCCCAGTGCCAAAAAGATCACAGCTGGCGAAACATGGCAATCTAAGGTCCAAGTATGTCTTGACTTCAAAATTAAGTACCAGCATACATGTTATAAAAAAAACAGCATAAGTCTGCAAAGAGCTTTTCGAAAGACAAAAAAAAAAGGCTTTTCAGAAAATACATACTCCTATCTGCAAAGAGGACAGACAAGAGCAGCTCTGCTGATGCCTTGATTAAGATCGGAAATTCGGAACAAATCCAGTTAATGTGGAGTAAGCAATGCTGGCATAAATTAATAGTGTGATTGTGTCAGAATCTTGATTAGTACTAGTGCTAGTATTGACTGCCAGTATAATGGTTTAAATCATCCTCCGTCCTGTCATGCCAGCTAAATGGTAGACATGATGATGCAATTGATAGTTACTGACGACAATAGCATGCCACTGGATCTGAATTGGCGTGTTTATAAAGGCACATCCAAGTTTCTTACCTATTTCTGAAGCATGAGCTACCAAAGCAATCTTTATTGAAGAAGCAAAGTAAAAAAAACTGAAACGTGGACGAATTTAGATCTTTTCCGTGCTTTACAATTTGTTCGCCAGCAACTTTCTTCTTGCTGGCTGATCATTCAACTTCGCGCTGGCACCTCTATATGCTCCTTTTGAACAAGAATCATCAGAGCGGTCAAAAAGTACAGTGTAGTTCTTGCTGCTCACATCCCTGAAGTAGCATCCATCAGTTCCCACATACTTATACACCTGATGGGTCTTCCCCAATCCACTGACCACCAAATTCTTCTTCACCCTCATAGTGCCTTGCGCTGATTGTGCATTCCGCAGGGAGCTGTACAAGAAGCCCAATTTCCCACCAGAGGTCTTCTTCTCATTGATACCAAATTTGACAAGTGAATCCAATGAGTACTCATCACCTGCTTGATCTGAGGTTCCAGTATAAAGATACAGAGGGAAAACCTCATGGAATTCCTCGGAGAGCAGGACGGCAGAAGCATCCTTGGCAAAAATGCCAGACTTTGCATCGATTGTTTGGTTCACGATTTGCACAGTGCCATTCTTTCTAAACACATTGCTGTTTTCATAGCTGAATCTCTGGTAGAAGGTTGTGGTGACCTCCCCGAACGACGATTTCACCCATCCAGTGGCAGAGACATGCCGACTTGCACTTGTCACAAACTGCCCATCTAACCCAGTGAATTCTGAGTTCACATTAAGGTCCAATCCAGATGCATCATAGCTCAGCAAGCTCCCAGTGGTCTTCTCACTCTTGTGATCCAACCACAGATGCAAATTGGCATCAACGTACCACACATCAAGAGCGTTTGTCACACCAAACCCAAAATCATGGTCCTCGCCATCCAGGAGCTTGCCCAAGAATGGCGTGATGTCAATGTCATATGTTGGGAGATTGAATGAGCCGATTCCAGTGATTGGCCGCCATAGAAGCGGGTTGACACCACCGGTATAAATCACAGTGAATGGCCAAACAGCGCCGACAACTTCACCATCCACCCTAACTACGACTTCCCTGAATGCACCATTGCCGGGGACATTGGACAAGTTGTTCGCCTGAATGTAATCGTTGGGTGGATTGGTATACCAGAACTCGTCGTCGGAGTGGAAGGAAACGAAGACCTCAAGGACCGCCCTGTAGGTGTTCGACGGAATGGCGAGCTTCTTTGACTGCACATCGGTAGCGTTCTGGATGGCGAACCACTGCCCGTCGTTCAAGGGTAAGCTCCTTGAGATGGGCACAATCAGATCGGCCTGCTGCTGCTGCTGCTGCGGCACGGTGTGGAAGTAGAGGTGGAGCGTGAGGTTGGCGTGGTAGACGCCGGTGTATGTTTTGTCGATGAGGTTGCCGAGGTACACCGCGACCTCACCGGGCTCCGCGAGGAGGGCGGCGTACCTGGTGACGTCGCGGGACACGGACCAGGGGATGCCGTTGGGGCGCGGCTCGGCGGTGCAACTGCGGAGGAGCTCGGCGCCGGAGAGCCAGACGCCGAAGATGCGGTCGAACTGGCGGCCGCGGCAGTCGGCGGCCCACTCGAGCACGGCGAGCGCGAGGGTGCCGCCGGCGCCGAGGCAAGCCGGCGGCGCGTAGGCGGCGGTGACGGGTGGCCGGCCGTAGGTGGCGCCGAAGGTGTCCGAGAGGAGCAGCGTGGAGCAGGGCCCCGCGCTGCCGCGCGGAGGGCGGATCGGGCGGTCCACCTCGAAGAAGGTGGTCGGCGGCTCCGACGCGTTGAGGGAGGCGACCTGCAAGGACGCGCCGAGGCGGTGCCTGCTCTGCGGCGCTGCGGACGCCGCCACGGCGGGGGAGAGGAGGAGGGCGAGGAGCACGAGGAGGAGGGTGCTCGAGGCGGCGGCGGATGGCGCCATGGTCGGAGCGGTGGGCACGAGGGGAGGGTGGACTGGGCGGAAGCGGAAGTGGACAAGTGAACTACCCGGCTGGTTTAAACGAGGTGATCTACGTGGTGTTAAGATATGTCTGTTGGACAAAGTTGCTCTGACAAGTGGGCCTAGCTATAGGTTTGGTGGTGATTTTAAGGCTCCATTTGGTTTAGAGGAGTTAAAGTTTAACTCCCATCATATCAATGTTCCCTCAAATACATGGAGAACTAAATGTAGATTAATTGCATGCATGTCGGCACAGATTAGGAGTAATTTACGAGACGAATCTATTAAGCCTAATTAGTCCAAGATTGAAAACTTTTTGTCAAATAAGACGAAAGTGCTACAATATTTGTTAAACTTTAACACCCAAACCAAACGGGCCTAAGTGTACTCTTTCTTTTAAAGGGAAGACCATGTACTTTCCGGTTATCCATAACAAAAATCCACCTATGAGAATTTGTGTGATAAAGCTATTGTATACAAAATTAGAGATAATATAATCCAATGTTCTATGAGTTGTAACTATACAATTTGTACATACGATGACACGATTTGTGTTTAATGGACTACTCGCATCGTCCTATACTCCTATAAGAAATATGAGATTGTTTTTGGTGCGCAAGGTTCTCCTGGCTGGTGATTGACAGGTGGGCCTGGCTATGGGTTTGGTCATAAGATTCCATGCGCTTTTAGATTCTTTCTTTAAAGTGCTTGCCAATTACAGCTAAATAATCCTCCCTCTATAGCTCCATCCCCCGAAGCAGGATTATATAGTTTTCTAATTTTGTCCCACAAAAGAAGACATTATAACAATGTACTGGTCTTGTGCAGTAATTTTTAACTCTATAGACCTTGAGGGGTTCTAAAGAGAAACCCGTATCCACGTCACCTAAAATCTTTTCGTTCGTTGGATCTTGACCAACGACGGCTGCAGTTGTCCCCGCGCGGTTTGCCTCTGGTTGGATTATGGTGGAACTGTTTAGATTCGCGTTGATTCATGCTGATTCGCGGTAATTCTTTCGGTCATACGCGGTTTGGTCTCGCTTCTGCCTTCGTGGTGTCCTCTCCTCCCTTCTCTCGTAATCTCTTCCTCTTCCCGGCTCGGAAAAAGGAAAAAAAGAGTCGTTCTCATCCAACGTCTCCTCCCTCACCTACCTCCCCTTCCTCTCTCTCTCCGTGCCTCCCGAGGGGCGGTGGCGGCGGCGCCAGCCCTCGCCCTCCTCCCCCCTCGCGTCGCGGCGTGCAGGCCGGGCCAGCGCCGCCGGCTCATCGCCGAGGTCTAGGTGGGCCACGACGGTGCCTCAGGGTGCCGTAGCACCGGCCCTAGTTGCGGCGGTCACCACCGATGGCGCCGTCGTTGGCCACCGGCATGGCTGCACCCCCCGCCGCAACCTCTTCCCACCGGCCCGCATCTGATACTGTGCTCCACGGAACCCTAGCACTGCAAGGCCGGCCAGCGTCGCGGCGTTGACGGATCCGCGGCGGCCGGCGCCTTCTAACGTGGCACGGTGCTCTCTCTCTCTCTCTCTCTCTCTCTCTCTCTCTCTCTCTCTCTCTCTCTCTCTCTCTCTCACCCCGGAGCGACCGCCATAGCGCCCTGCACGTGGCACCAGGCCGCGTGGGACGCGGTGTGCGCGGTGGCCATGCCCAGCCGTGTCGTGCTATTTTCTTGGGCGCTTTTCTTGTCTTGCACCTTCTGAGGTGAGATGCTTAATTGAGTTTTACGTCTTTTGGGGAGCAACATGGTATGCTGGTCTAATTTCATGGAAATAGTACACTCCAACCAGTACATGTTACTGTAAGGTGCAAATATTTTTTTTGACGGTCAACGGGGGGAGGCGTTCCCCACCTGATTTATTTGATTATAATGGCCCCGAACGGCCTCATAATGTACAGAAACACTGAGGTGGTTACAATCTTACATTAGCGGTTAGAGCAGCATAAGGTCCAACGTTTCAGCCGTGGCCTGTTCTAGCCATTTCTAAGATCTGGCACCATTCGTCGGTGACTTGCTTTTTCTTTCTTGGAAGTCTGAATCTCCATTGTTCTGCAGCAATCTTACAGTTTATTAGCACCTGATCAACAGAAGTGGATTCTTGTCTGAAGACTTTTCCGTTCCTGGCCTTCCACAGGTGCCAGCAACCCAGCGCTATGAAGGTAGAGAACTCATCAGTGGGTATACCTCTAGTCGTTGAGATGGTATGTAAGGATTCAGTTGTGAGTTGCAGCATTTCTGGTAGATGAAGCCTCTACCAGAACTGAGTCACAATGAGGCAACCATTGATGATGTGCGCCGGTGTTTCGTCGGCCTCGTTACATACATCACAGGTTTTATCATCCAGTATTCTCTTGGTGTGTAGCACCGATCGTGCTTGGATTCTTCCCCGAACTAGAAGCCACATGAAAAGCTGCACTTTGGGTGGTGCATGGTTATCCCAGACAAACTTAGCCTTGGGGTCATCCTGTTGGCCCTTGGCTTTTAGCAGTTTATAAAATAGCACCACTGTCCAGCCCTGAATCTCCCTTGCTAAATAAAGATGTCTGTTGGTCTGGTGTTTGCGAAAGTGTGGTGGCCTGGATGATCTGTAGTAGGTGATGCATGTCCAAGCTTGCCCGTTGAGACATGCGCGGTACCAGAGTCTGTTGCAGGCCGGTTTGCAACATCTGGGATACCGTAGCCTCATTGAACGTATAATGACTGAAGAGTGCCGAGTAGGTGTCAGCTAGGGCCTCATCTCCAGTCCAAACATCAGACTAAAAGGAGCAGCTGTTTCCATCTCCGAGGGCAACCGTTGTGATAGCTTGATACAGAGGCAAAATTTGTCGAAGCACCTGCCAGTGGTCACCATGAATATCGCCATTGAGCGTTGCAATTGAGGCCCGTCCCTGGACCCATTGTGCCCATGCAGAAAATTCAGGGTGATGAAGCTTATGGATGAGTTTGAGAAGCAGGCATATGTTCTGTGTGCCAATGTCCTTGATCCCCAGACCACCTAGATCTCTTGGCTTGCACACATTGATCCATGCAACGAGGCAGTTTGCTGGTTTGGATTTTCCTGTTTTGTCTACACTCCACAGAAAGGCACGTCTTCTCCTGTCAAGTTGATCAATCACTGATGGAGGCAACTGCAGTGAGCTCATGAAGTAGACAAGTTGAGAATCCAGAACTGAGTTAACCATCATAGCTCTACCCATGGGGTTCAGAAAGCTTGCTTGCCATGTAATAAGATATCTATCAGTCTTCTAGATATAAGGCGTGTATGCTGACAGTGGGAGCTTGTGCACCGAGAGAGGCAGCCCCAGATAAGGCTGTGGGAAGTATTCTTGCCTGCAACCTAGAACCTGAACGCATTCCTGGGTTATAATGTCAATCATATGAATTGGCACTAACGTGCTCTTGCTATAATTTATATGTAAGCCAGAGAAAGATGCAAAATTATCAAGAATGTTCTTCAGTGCAGCAACTCCAGTGGTGTTGCCTTGAAGGTCGATTAATGTGTCATCCACATATTGGAGCACTGCACATAGTAAGCCATCTTCAGTTGGGTGTTTGGTCTTAGAGCATCTAGCAATCATACCCTGAAGAGTCTCTGCAACCATCAAGAACAGGTAAGGCGAAATAGGATCTCCCTGACGAAGGCCTCTCTTGCATGTGATCCAAGGCCCCGGACAACCATTGACTAGCACTGCGGATTTTGAGGAGGTTAGAAGAGAGTTGATCCACTGATTCCATTTGTCTGGGAAGCCCCTCACGGATAGGACACTGAACAAACCATCCTAGTTTACTGTGTCAAAGGCCTAGGCAAAGTCCAGTTTCAGAACTATTGCACGCTTCTTTCTCTTGTGACACACTTGAACCAGTTCCAATGCATATACGAAGGTATCTGAGATTGATCTTCCTTTGATGAAACCTGTCTGGTTGATGTTGATTAGCTTCGGAATCTCACCCTGCAGTCTCTTGGTTAGCACTTTTGAAAGAATTTTTAGGCTGCAGTTCTGTAAGCATATCGGTCTAAATGAATCATCATCCACCACTGCCGGCTTCTTTGGTATCAACACTATATGTGATCTGTTAATCGGATCCAGGTTGATTGGTCCCCCATGAAAAGCAGACATGAAGTTCATAACCTGCACCTTTACTGTCTCCCAGGCTGCTCTGTAAAAGGCCGAGCCAAAACCATCAGGCCCCGGAGCACTGTTCAAGTTCATTGACAACAGAGTTGACTTTGTTTCTTGCTCAGTGAAGGGTGCTGTGATCGATCTGCTTGGTGTGCTCCTGTCTACGTAGATGTGCTGCAGGTTTGAGGGCACCGAGTCTTCGGGGACCCCGATAATGGACTTGAAGAAATCTATCAGTGCTGCTGTCTTGCCATCATGACTAACGACCTCCTGACCATCAACCCTCACCATTCTGATATAGTTGTTCCGCAAGCGTTGGGTTGCATTGAAAGGTCCTTGTTTAGTTTTGGTAATTGAGTGACAACATTAGGTGGACTAATTGTGTTTATGTGAAGATACATAGAAAATTAGTCCACATGTGATGATGTCATGAAGGAGCCTATTGCACATGAGACATGACATGGAGTCACGTGACCAAGGTGGAGAAGATCAAGATGAGGCTTGGCTTGATGGACTAGTTGCTAGGGTGAAGGGCAAGTTGTGTGATGGCTTGGCACCGAAGGACCGAGGCAACGGTGAAGAGCAAGTGAGATCAAGATCGATGAACCAATACGGTCATGTGATGATATGAAGTGGATCATATCATTTGGTGATTGGTTGGTGCATGTGTTGCATCAATATTTGTGGAGATGGAATGGAATGCGCAAGGCAAATGTATAACCTATAGGGCTTTTCCATTTCACCGGTCATATGTGTGTAGAGAAGATGATGACTGGGTTTAGGATAGATGGCCATACTATTAAGAGGGGTAAACTTGTTTGCATATCGGTCATCTAGTGCCACTTGAGCGATCTAACTTTGCATACATGTTAGGATCGAGTGGCGAGGCAAGTTAAGTGCCTAATTCCTTCGAAGAAAATATTTGTGAAAATGCTAACACACTTGCACATGTTGTTGATCACATGGTGGTGTTAGCATATTTGCGAAGGCGACGGAGTTTGAGCTGTAAAGAGGGGTTTGGGTTCCTCTCTCCCTCCCACTGAGCTTGCGAGGCGGGATTTAGGCGTTTTTGAGGAGTTGAAATGACTTTTTTCCACTACGCCACAGGTCAGAAAAGAAACGGAGATGAACGGAGGTCACAGAGGTGATCGGACGCTGGACCGGACGCGGTCATGGTTTGACCGGACGCGTCCGGTCAGTTCAACGCAATAGTCAGGCGCGCGGGTGTGAAAGGATCAAGATGCCCAAGAGGGGGGCGGGTGAATCGGGCTTTTCTAAAAATTAATTGCAAGAATTAAATCCTACAAGCCAAACTTCACCCCTAGTGCCTACTAGTGTTCCTTGTGATTCTACCGGTAAAAGTTTTGCACCCTAAGTTCCAATCCTAGACTAGCATGGCAATTCTAGGAAAGTAAATAAGCAATAAAAGTAATACACGAAAGTAAATGCTTGAAAGTAAGGGTTAGGAACACGACGATGTTTTGCCGAGGTATCGGAGAGTCGCCACTCCCCACTAGTCCTCGTTGGAGCACCCGCGCAAGGGTGTAGGTCCCCCTTGATCCGCGCAAGGATCAAGTGCTCTCTACGGGTTGATTCTTTGACACTCCGTCATGGTGAATCACCCAAAACTGCTCACAACATGAGTTGGGTCACCCACAAGCTCGTCGGATGATCACCAAACTCCCAATCACCACCAAACCGTCTAGGTGATGGCGATCACCAAGAGTAACAAGCTAGAACTCTCACTTGACCACAACAAGCCTAATGAGAAGATGGATGCACACTTGCTACACTCTTGTCACTAGTAAGGAATCTCAACCTTTGATTCTCAAATCACTATCCTCACTAGGGCTCTTGCACTCCCTTGCACTCCAAAGGTGTTTCTCAGCTGAACAAATGAGCAAGAGACCTCTAAAAGAGGTGGAGGGGATGTATTTATACACCCCTCAGACAAATCCAACCGTTACCTACCGAATCAGCAAAACTCGTACTGACCGGACGCGCTGGTCGACATGACCGGACGCACCGGGCGAGTGTAACGGTCGGAAACCGAAAGTCAGCGCTGAGTGACCGGACGCGCCGGTCAGAGATGACCGGACGTGTCCGATCATGCAAGAACCTTACTGGACTTTGACCTGACGCTTGACCGCGTCCGATCATAGATGACCGGACGCGTCAGGTCAGCTTGGGACCTTACTGGAACGTGACCGGACGCGTCTGATCACTTCACAGTCGTGTCCGATTACACTGTTTACCCTCTGGAACACGTGTCAGACTGATCACCACGTCCGGTCCTCTCAAGGACCGCGTCCAGTCAATCAGTTAACGACATAGTGACTTGTTAGTACTGACCGGACGCGTCCGGTCATGACAAAGACCGCGTCCGATCATAGGTAAACTGCTCAAACGACTTTGAAACACGATGTAACTTGAACCAAGTTGCTTCTAACTTAACTTTGAGCTTTTCTAGAGCTACCTAGTGCTAAGTTTGATAAGTGTGCACCACACCTAAACAAAAGACTCACCTAGGTCAAGCTACTCGCTCATGCCCCCCTTTATAGTACGGTCAAAGGAAGAAACAAAGATCCTAATGACTATTCCGGATGTAACTCAACACCTTGACATCTGGAACTAACCGTCCTTAATCTTGTCGTTGATCCTTTGAAAACTGAAATGATTTCCATCAAGGGACATGAATACCATAGTGCCCAAAGCAGTTATCAACTCCATGACCTAACTTACCACTGTTTCTGCAAAACACACGTTAGTCATGGTAATAATGCGTTGTCATCAATTACCAAAACCAACACCGGGGCCTAGATGCTTTCAATCTCCCCTCTTTTTGGTGATTGATGACAACACTTAGATTTAGAAGTTATAAGTTGAGGTTTTCGATCATGCTTGGTTCACATAAGCACAAGGCTGTAAGCACAAGGGGTTAGTAATTGCTTATGTGTTCCAAGCCAACTGAGTGTACTCATAAGATAAAACATGAAGAGTTAGTACACAAAAAGCATATCTCATATGAAATCGGAGTAAGGCACGGAAGCACAACCTTATGAGCTAAACACAAATAAGTGACATGATATGATATAAAGTCTCATGAACTCATAGTCACACAATGCAGGGCGAGAAAATAAACATGATGCATGAATGTAGCACACATGGAAAAAATGAAACCCTCTATCAACACTCCCCCCTGAATCTATGCTCTCTCTCCCTCTTTGGCATCAAACGCTAAAAACTAAACTAAGGAACCGATGGGGGAACAGACGCTGTCGTGTCGGGTGCAGAGGAGCGTGGAGTGATCACGAACTGTGAAGTGTCCTCCTCAGACTCTGAACTGTCAGGCTGACCCTCTGTAGATAGACGTGGTAGTGAAGCGGTCTGGGTCTATAGAGCAGGTGCAGTAACTAAAGGTGTAGTAGCAACAATAGGAGTAGTCACTGTCGCCTGAGCCTGAAAGACACCAAGAGTAGGAGGATCTATCGAAGCAACTGAGGATGGCACAGTCTCTGTAGTTGCGGCCCCTGACACTAGAAGAACAGCAATCTCTGAAGCTGACATCTCTGAAGTGGTCACAAAAGTGGTGTACGAAGGTGTCGGCTGTCCAGTCAGCTCACTGTAGGTGGCACTCAAGTCAGTGAACGGAGTGCCTGAGAGGAGGTGAGGTCTCGGCTGAGCTGGTGGAGTAAACCCCGTCTGTATAGGAGTGTAGCTCGGGGACTGAAACGTCTGAGGCACCTGCTACTGGGGAGAGGTGTACTGAAAACTCGGCTGTCCCTGACTCTGAGGTCCACTGGACTGTAGTGCTGGAGTCAGGACAGACGGTGGTGGAGGTACCCCAACAGTGACAAGGTGTCGCAAGAGCTCTAGATACTGCTGCTAGGTGGCTGCCTGCTGCCTCTGCATCTCGAACTGCTGTCTCTGGAACTCTAGTTGCTGCCTCTAGAACTCGTCCTGATGAGCCTGAATATGAGCGAATGCGGCAGCTGTGTCCTGAGCCTGTCTCTGCATCTAAATCTCCTGTCTCTCCTGGGCCTGGGTCAGCCTCTCAAGAATAGCCACCATGGCTGGGTCTGAGCAGGAGGCTGAGCCTAAACCACCGACCTCATGGTCGTGAGGTCGAGGAGAGCGATACCGGGGGATGGGCTGGTAATCCTCATCTGTGCTGTCAGTAGCAACATCCTCGACTGGATCAGCTGGCTGAGCATCAAGCTCTGCTAACTCGGCCTCAGCAAGACCCTGAACAGTCTCATCCTGCTCAGCAGCTGTCTCTGGTACCTCTGGCCTCTGACGCTATCCTAGGCTAGGTTCCTGCTCTCTGGTAACTGATGCCCACAGTTGTCGAATGTCATACTCTGGAAAGCTGTAGTGGTAGCAGATATCTCTGCTCTAATCTCTGCAGGCAGTTCACACGCAGATCTAATGATAAAACATATCCAATGAGCATACGGAAGCTGCATGTGACCCTTGAATCCCTCTGCCAAGGTGTCCTCCATCTCACATAGCATCAGATCCTAAAGGTCGAACGGTATCTGTGAGATGAGGTGATGTACTACCCATAGCTGCATACGAGTCAATCCCTCTCTGTATCCAAGCCTCGGAAGTAGTGTCCGCCTCACAATAGCATCAATTACTCTGGCTAGCGGTGTCAGGCTGGCAGGTGTACATCGATACCCCTCGCCAAAAGGCTCACGGAAGCAGGGTCTGATCATGTCGGTAGGGGGCACTGTCCCGCCATGAGAGCGTCTTAGAGGTGCAGTCTGTCCAAAACACAGCTGGTGTATCTTCGTCTCTGAAGCTGGGAGTCTGAGGATCTCCCATACCCTGGTGCTATATAGTCTGCGGTCACGGCCTCTGAATGCAAAGTGAATGAACTCATGTGCTGGGTCAATCCAAAGTGAAGAATAGAACTCTCTGACCCAGGTCCCGCAGTATGCTCTAGTCCATCCAAGAAGATCTGATAATCCAGGTAGAAAGGATAGATGTGGACGGAGCTGCTCACCAACCACCTCAACTAAGGCCTCCAGTCGATAGACTCTCTGAGGTCTGAAAGCAATCCCGCTGTCAACATAGGCTCTGTAGAAGTCATCGTGCATAGGTGTGTAGAAACCCTCTGAAGCCCGGGGATCTCGCTGAGGTGGGAACCACCGAGTGACCTCAACAAACCTGAGGGCCTGGACCTATCTAGCTATAGCTCCCCTGAGGTCAAAGTGCTCAACTGGGGGGTGACCTCGAGCCCTGGGAGGTGGATGACCTCCACGACGCTGACCCTCTGGCCTGGGAGTCACCTGAGCTCGCGTACGTCCTGAGCAACGACGCTGTGGAGAGTGAACTGTCTGCTCCTTAGTCTCCTATGGGTCCTCGGTAGGTTGCTCTACATGTGCATCCACTGTCTCTTCGGTAGCCTCAGTACCGAGCTGTTGACCTTCAAGGTGAAAGCGACTCTCGCCAATACGTATACCACTACTCCTGCCACCTCTCTCTGCTGCCTCTGCTGCATCTGCAACTGCCTGAGCCACCTCTGCCTCTGTAAGTGTTCTCTTTCTCTTCTTGGAGGCTATCTTTACTCGCTTGCCATGAGCGACCTCTGTCCTCCTAGGAGGACTCTCGTCCCCGTCACTAGGTGCACCACCAGCATTGTTGCAATGAACCATACTGACAAACTGCTGTATCTGAAAAAATCTGGAAAGTAACAGATGATGAACTGACACTTGTGAGGCTTGGCCTCAATCCATATCCGCAGACTTGGCCTTGGATTCACAGCTGATCACCTGACATTCAAAGCACCGATAGGACGAACTAAAACGATAGAATAGATGGATCTACTATAAGCAACATATATTATCTAATAGATGAGTAAGATCCTAATGAAAGCAAGCATATTAGATAAGACGTAAAAGGACTGCGATAGCTACCTCGGATGAGCGAAGTTCCGATGAACGGAAGATGATCTCGACGCGCTAGGGTTACCTGGAAACGACGATCGAAACCCTGGAGTAACGATGAGATCAAAGATTGCATTAGTAATTCACTGGAAAATCAACGGTAAACCCTAATCCAAGGCAATGACGTCACCTTATGGAGACGGAGACGTTCGCGGAGATGGAAACTCACGAAAAACACGGCTAGGGTTAGGGTTCCTAGGGTTAGGTCTTCGCGGCAGCGGGCACGGACCTCGGTGCGGTGGCGCGTGCACGGCAGAGAGCACGGGCACGCGGCGGCGGAGCTTGGGCACGGTGGCTCGCGGAGCGGCTCTGGCAGAGAGGCAGCTACGGTGGCACGTGAGCAGCAAGCAAGGGCACGCGGCGGCGGTGCGGGCAGCGAGCAGAGCGCGCGGCAGCGGTGCGGGCAGCGAGCAATGGGCGCGGCGGCGGTGCGGGCAGCGAGCAAAGCGCGCGCGGATGTGGTGGCGCGGTGGCTCGGTGAGGAGGCGGCGCTTGGGATCACAGTGAGTTTGGCTAGGGTTCGGAGCGGCTGTGGATCGAGAAGAAAGAAGAAAACGCGAGATCTGAACGTACGGTTAAAAAAGGGTGAGATCCGCTTTTCGCGCGATGACCGAACGCAGTGGTCGCATGACCGGACACGGTGAAGGCAGCGTCCGGTCAGAGTCCAGTAAGCTCCTAGAATGACCGGACGCGTCTGATTAGGCAAGATCGGACGCTGACAGAGTCCGGTCATGAATTGCCCGGAAAACTCAAGCGGATGACCGGACGCGGTGGTGGTGGCCGGGACCGGACGCGGTGGTCAGCAACTGCGCGTCCGGTGCAGCGTCTGGTTAGAGATCTTAAAGAAATTCTTCGGGAATGACCGGATGCGCTGGTGAACGCTGGGACCGAACGCGGTGGACAGGAACAACGCGTCCGGTGCAGCGTCCGGTCGCTGTTTAACGCCTTTCTTCAATCCGATCTTCGATGCGACTTCTCCCAATCAAGTTCCAATTCAAAGAGACTCAAATAAACACCAATTAGAACCTGATATGAGTGACCTCACTCAAACCCTCAAGTTTTTCAAAGTATTTTGCCTTAGGCTAGTATTATTTTTAAGAAAATACGCAATAAACACCCGAGGAGCAACATATGGCCATGCAATAGAGTTTGTGAACCCTTGGGAGCTTCAAATGCTCTCTTTATTCATGGACGAACACAGAGGTTACTCAAAGCAAAATCGAAAAGAAATGACAAAGCAACAACCATGCATATGCAATGCAAAGTGAGAAAGGAAGACTAGGTTGTTTGTCATGTTTGATCCACGGTTAGGCTTTTTCACTCCTCCAAAGGAGGGTTATCGTAACCGTGTTAGACAAGTTCTAGATGCATTGCGGGGAATTAAACATGACATATAATACAATGCAATGCAAGGGACAACACAAGCTCATTTTTTAAAGTTACTAGAGTCAAGCACATTTAGTTCACTTCTCAATCTACAAAAGGTAGCCTCATCTAAAGGTTTAGTGAAGATATCCGCTAATTGATTTTCACTTCTTACACCTTCTAGTGATATATCATTTTTAGCAACATGATCTCTTAGAAAGTGGTGGCGGATATCAATGTGCTTGGTGCGTGAGTGTTGTACCGGATTATTAGCAATTTTAACGGCACTTTCATTGTCACATAAAAGCGGCACCTTTTCAAGAACAACTCCATAGTCTAGGAGGGTTTGTTTCATGTATAAGATTTGTGCACAACAAGCCCCCACGGCAATGTATTCCGCCTCGGCGGTGGACAAAGCCACACTATTTTGCTTCTTAGATGACCATGATACTAAGGACCTCCCAAGCAAATGGCATCCTCCGGATGTGCTTTTTCTATCAATTTTGCAACCAGCATAATCCGAATCAGAATAGCCAACTAGTTAGAATCTAGCTCCTTTGGGGTACCAAAGACCGATGCTTGGGGTGTACTTAAGATATCTTAAAATTCTTTTTACGGCACTTAGGTGAGGTTCTTTAGGGCACGCTTGAAAGCGAGCATACATGCACACACTAAACATGATATCGGGCCTAAATGCGGTAAGGTACAACAAGCTACCAATCATAGAATGGTAAAGAGTTTGATCAATTGGTTTACCTCCCTCATCTAGGTCGAGATGTCCATTAGATGGCATTGGGGTCTTGATTGGCTTACACTCTTCTATCTTGAATCTTTTGAGAAGATCCTTGGTATACTTTTCTTGAGAGATGAAAATCTCTTCTCTCATTTGACTGACTTAAAAACCAAGGAAGAATGTTAGCTCACCAATCATTGACATCTCGAACTCATTCGACATCAATTCACCAAATTCTTTGCAATAGTCTTCATTTGTTGACCCGAAGATGATATCATCAACATAGACTTGACAAATGAAGATCTCTTCATTAAGCTTCTTGGTGAATAGTATGGTGTCAACCTTCCCAATAGTAAAGCCCTTCTTAATGAGGAAGTCCCAGAGGCGCTCATACCACGCTCTAGGGGCTTGCTTAAGCCCATATAACGCCTTGGACAACGAATGGCTTTAAGTTTTGCAACGGGTGCAAAGGTCTCTCCAAAATTAAGACCTTCAACTTGAGAGAACCCCTTTGCAACTAGTCTTGCCTCGTTCCTCACTACTACGCCTTGATCATCTTGCTTATTGCGGAACACCCACTTGGTTCCAATGACTCTTGCACCTTTTGGATGCTCTTCAAGTGTCCAAACTTGATTGCGGGCGAAGTTGTTCAATTCTTCATGCATAGCATTCACCCAATCTGGATCTTGAAGAGCTTCTTCTATATTCTTAGGTTCAAGACAAGAGACAAAAGAGTGATGTTCAACAAAAGAAGTAAGCTTTTGAGATCGAGTCATTACACCCTTTGTAGGACTCCCTATGATGAGATCTTGTAGATGTGCTTGAAGTAGAGGTGAGTTTCTTCTATCAACCACTTGAGGAGAGGGATGGGGAGCATCAACATCTTGAGCTTGCGCCTCGGCTTGTTGATGAGATACATGAGTATCTTCATTTTCAACTCTCTCATTCTTGTCATCATTTTGAGGCACATGTGATGAAGATGGTGGATTGATAATTTGTACATCGTCTTCATCATCTTTAGGCTTGATGTCTCCCACCGGCATGTTCTTCATTGTCTCCCTCAATGGTTCATCACCTACATCATCACAATTCTCAATTACTCCTTAGGAGCCGTTAGATTCATCAAATTCCACATCATATGTTTCTTCAACCAAACCGGTGGCATAGTTAAATACTCTATATGCTTTGGACTTTGATGAGTAACCAACAAGAAAACCAATATCACAACGTCTTTGAAACTTCCCTAGGTGTTGACGCTTCTTGTAGATGTAGCATTTGCAACCAAACACCCAGAAGAATGAGACATCCGGCTTTTTCCCATTTAGCAACTCATAGGGGGTCTTGCCGAGAAACTTTTGTAGGAAGAGGCGATTTGAAGCATAGCTTGCGGTGTTGATTGCCTCGGCCCACAATTTCTCCGGTGTGTTGTACTCATCTAGCATTGTTCTTGCAAGGGTGATCAAGGTCCGGTTCTTCCTCTCAACTACACCATTTTGTTGAGGAGTGTAGGTTGATGAAACTTCATGCTTGATTCCAATTTCATCACAATAAGCTTCAATATTTGTGTTGTCAAACTCTTTTCCATTGTCACTTCTAATCTTCTTTATCTTGACTTCAAATTCATTTTGAGCTCTCTTTGTAAACTTCTTGAAGCAATTTGCCACTTCGGATTTGTCATAAAGGAAGAAAGTCCAAGTGTATCTTGAGTAGTCATCCACAATCACTAGGCAATAGAGATTTCCACCCAAGCTTTTGTAAGTTGTAGGACCAAACAAATCCATGTGAAGAAGTTCTAGCACTCTTGATGTTGACATGTAAGCTTTGGTTGGATGAGTGTTTGCAACTTGTTTGCCAGCTTGACATGCACTACAAGGTTTGTCCTTCTCAAACTTTACATCCTTCAAACATCTCACTAATTCTTTCTTCAATAGCTTGTTGAGAGTGTTCATTCCAACATGAGCAAGCCTCCTATGCCAAAGCCATCCAAGTGTAGTTTTGGTGAACAAACATGTCATCAAATTTGCATCTTCGGAGGTGAAATCAACAAGATAAAGATTGTTGTATCTAAAGCCTTTGAAAATCACTTGCTTGTTATCTATCTTTGTAACTACCACTTCATTAGGAGTGAACAAGCATTGGTAGCCAAGGTCACAAAGTTACCCAACGGATAGTAAGTTAAAACTCAATGAAGCAACATAGAGCACATTTGAGAGAGAGTGATCATTTGATATTGCAATCTTGCCTATACCCTTGACTTTACTCTTTGAATTGTCCCCAAATGTGATCTTATCTTGACATTCCTCATTCTCTTCAAGTGAGGTGAACATACGAGGATCACCGGTCATATGTTGAGTGCAACCACTATCAATCACCTAATGAGATCCACCGGTCTTATAGTTCACCTACACACAAGAGATCAAGCCTTTTGTTTAGGGACCTAAACTTGAGAGGGACCCTTGACTTTCTCAACTAGTGACTTGGCAACCCATATTTTCTTTGGCCTATTTTTGTTAGGGGGACCCAAGAACATGACTTTCATCTTTCCACTTGAATCTTTTCTAAGCATGTAATGAGCATTAAAGGCAAAGGGTCTAGCATGCTTGGGCAAGGGTTGTGGTGGTGGAGTTTTGCACTCATGAGCAAAATGGCCTTCTTGTCCACACTCAACACATCTCTTTGGCTTGGGCTTTGACTTGCTTTGTTGTTGTTGAGCCTTAGCCTTCTTCTCTTGATTTGCCAAGTAACCAATGCCACTTCTATCCATCTTCATGACGGTGTTCATGAGTAGCTCACTTTGCAAATGTTGGCATCTTGTGAACTTGCTTATGCCGGTCTTGAGATGCTCTTTTTCTTGCTTGAGCTTTTTGTTTTCTTCAATAAGTGACTCATTTGGTGCTTGCTTTTCAAGAGCCATCAACTTCTTGTTCTCATTCTTAAGCATCTCATTTTCACTCTTGAGCTTGACATACTCATCATAGTTGTCGGACTCAACCACACTCTTGCCTTTGCCGCTAGAGCCTTGCTCAAAGTTCTCAACAATCAAATCATCACATGATGTAGCTATATCAATCTTAACAACTTGGTTAGTAGCATCACGTGTCTCAAGAGCAAGCTCATTAGCAATAATAAGACTATCATAGTTGATTTTCAATGTAGTATATTCATCTTTTAGCAAGTTGAGCCTAGTGATGAGTTCACCATGCTTCTTCTCAAGTTTATCATGTTCATCTCTAAGCTTTTTGTTAGAAGTTTTGAGCTCCTTGAGAGTAGAAGACATAGTTTCATTTTGATCTTTGAGCTCATCACTAGTCTTATGTGCATTCTCAAGCTTAGATGAGAGTGATTCATTTTCATGTTGAAGCTCATCATTTTCATTTCTAGTTCTTCTTATGATTTTAGAATATTTGTTCAACAATTTTACAAGTTCATCATAAGAAGGTGTATCATATTCATCATCACTATCACTATCATCATCATCACTATCATTGTTTTGTACCTTTCGTTCACCCTTAGCCATAAGGCATAGATGAGTAGTGAAAGATGATGGTGAAGGTGGCGGTGAAGGTGGTGATGAAGATGTCGGTGAAGATGATGATGGCCCAATCACAAATGCGGCGACCTTCTCTTTCTCATCGCCGCTCTCATCGCCGGAGGACTCATATGATGACTCAATGTCGGTGAGCCAATCACCAACAATGTAAGCTTTGCCTCCCTTCTTCTTCTTGTAGAACTATCTTCTCTTGCCATCTTTCTTTTTGTATGGCTTGTTCTTCTTTTTCTCATCTTTTTCATCACTTGAATCATCTTTCTTGCCCTTGTTCTTGTTTTTGTACTTGTCTTTTGGAGGCTTCGGGCATTGATGAGCTAAGTGGCCAAGTTCACCACAATTGAAACAATCCATCTCGGATATTGGCTTCCTTTTGCTACTTGTGAAGAATTTCTTCTTCTTGCCATCGAACTTGATGCCACTCTTGTTGAGCTTCTTTAGCATCTTGGTGGTCTTTCTCACCATGAGTGCAAGTGATGCGTCATCAATATCACTCTCACTTGAGCTTTCTTGCACCATCATGGCTTGACCCTTCTTCTTTTTCTTTTCATGGCTAGCTTTGAAGGCCAAGTCTTTCTTCTTGGAAGATGATGAGCCCTCTTCCGGAGTGATGTGCATGTACATCTCATGTGCATTGATTTTTCCCAATACTTGAGTCGGTGTTGCGGCGGAGAGATCACTTTGGTGAAGTACGGTGACAATGTGTCCATACTTCTTAATGGGAAGAACACTCAAGATCCTCCTTGCAACATCCGATTGACTCATTTGAGTGAGTCCAAGAGCATTGAGATCTTCTATAAGAACATTCAATCGAGTGTACATTTCATTAGCACTTTCTTTGGGAAGCATCTCAAAAGAGTTAATTTTCTTTAAAGCAATGTGATAGCGTTCCTCATGCTCACTCTTAGTTCCCTCATGGAGAGCACAAAGGTTTTCCCACAATTCATGAGTGTTTTTGGCATTACGCACACGATTGAAGATCTCCTTGCCTAAGCCCCGATAGAGTGCATTTTTTGCGTTTGCATTCCACCGGTCGTACTTCTCCTCGTCACCACTTGGGTTGGTGGGATCCCTAATAGGGGGAAGCCTTTCGATTGCGGCTCTAAGGCACCCAACATCTATGGCTTCAAGGTATGCCTCCATATGAATTTTCCAATATGGAAAATCGTCTCCCTCAAAAGTGGGAGGTGGTCCTTCCCCATTAGACATCTTGCTCTAGACGATGAAGCCTAAATAAAGAGCAACACGGCTCTGATACCAATTGAAAGGATCAAGATGCCCAAGAGGGGGGGGTGAATTGGGCTTTTCTAAAAATTAATTGCAAGAATTAAATCCTACAAGCCAAACTTCACCCCTAGTGCCTACTAGTGTTCCTTGTGATTCTACCGGTAAAAGTTTTGCACCCTAAGTTCCAATCCTAGACTAGCATGGCAATTCTAGGAAAGTAAACAAGCAATAAAAGTAATACATGAAAGTAAATGCTTGAAAGTAAGGGTTAGGAACATGGCAATGTTTTGCCGAGGTATCGGAGAGTCGCCACTCCCCACTAGTCCTCGTTGGAGCACCCGCGCAAGGGTGTAGCTCCCCCTTGATCCGCGCAAGGATCAAGTGCTCTCTACGGGTTGATTCTTCGACACTCCGTCGCAGCGAATCACCCAAAACCGCTCACAACATGAGTTGGGTCACCCACAAGCTCATCGGATGATAACCAAACTCCCAATCACCACCAAACCGTCTAGGTGATGGCGATTACCAAGAGTAACAAGCTAGAACTCTCACTTGACCACAACAAGCCTAATGAGAAGATGGATGCACACTTGCTACACTCTTGTCACTAGTGAGGAATCTCAACCTTTGATTCTCAAATCACTATCCTCACTAGGGCTCTTGCACTCCCTTGCACTCCAAAGGTGTTTCTCAGCTGAACAAATGAGCAAGAGACCTCTAAAAGAGGGTGGAGGGGATGTATTTATACACCCCTCAGACAAATCCAACCGTTACCTGCCGAATCAGCAAAACTCGTACTGACCGGACGCGCTGGTCGACATGACCGGACGCGCTGGTCGAGTGTAACGGTCGGAAACCGAAAGTCAGCGCTGAGTGACCAGACGCGCCGGTCAGAGATGACCGGACACGTCCGATCATGCAAGAACCTTACTGAACTTTGACCTGACGCTTGACCGCATCCGATCATAGATGATCGGACGCGTCAGGTCAACTTGGGACCTTACTGGAACGTGACCGAACGCGTCCAATCACTTCACAGTCACGTCCAATTACACTGTTTACCCTCTAGAACACGTGTCAGACTGATCACCGCATCTGGTCCTCTCAAAGTCCGCGTCCGGTCAATCAGTTAACGACGCAGTGACTTATTAGTACTGACCAGACGCGTCCGGTCATGACAAAGACCGCGTCCGGTCACAGGTAAACTGCTCAAACGACTTCGAAATGCGATGCAACTTGAACCAAGTTGCTTCCAACTGAACTTTGAGCTTTTCTAGAGCTACCTAGTGCTAAGTTTGACAAGTGTGCACCACACCTAAACAAAAGACTCACCTAGGTCAAGCTACTCGCTCATGCCCCCCTTTATAGTACGGTCAAAGGAAGAAACAAAGATCCTAACGACTATTCTGGATGTAACTCAACACCTTGACATTCGGAACTAACCGTCCTTAATCTTGTCGTTGATCCTTTGAAAACCAAAACGATTTCCATCAAGGGACATGAATACCATAGTGCCCAAAGCAGTTATCAACTCCATGACCTAACTTACCACTGTTTCTGCAAAACACACGTTAGTCATGGTAATAATGCGTTGTCATCAATTGCCAAAACCAACACCGGGGCCTAGATGCTTTCAGGGTGTTAGGGTTTGCAACCGATGCGTCCGGTCCCTCGCGGAACCTGAGCGTCCGGTCGGGCACCCAGAGGAGTAGAGCATGGCAAAAAGTTGATCGGACGCGTGGCACGTCCGGTCATGATGGGAGCTCTCTGGACCACGACCGGATGCTAGCACTGTCACGTCCAGTCGTTGCGTGGAGCGTGTCCAGTCGGTGCGTCACGTGCGCAGGCGCTGTGCGATCGGTGCGTTCGGTCGATCGACCAGCGTGTTCGGTCGATTGCGTTTGACCATTGGCACACGTGACCGTTGGAGGATCAAGCGGTGGCAGTTGATTTTGGGAGGACACGTGGACGACGTAGGGCGATCGGACGCGATGCAGCGCGTCCGGTCAGTTCGACCAGCGCGTTCGGTCGTTGCATGTTTTGCCCTGTGAAGGGGTACAACGACTCTTTTCGTGGAGGGGCTTATAAATAGCCCATTGGCTGGCCTTGGCCGGTAGCTGAGCACACTATAGTCTTTGTGGCTTGTTTGGTAGTGCTTGGGAGCCCTCTAACTCACTCATGCTTAATAGTGTTCATTGGATCGAGTGAGAGAGCGATTCTAGTGTGTTGCTTTGAGAGATTGCATCGTGTGGCACTAAGTGATCGTGTTGCAAGTCGGTGGTGCTTGTTACTCTTGGAGGTTGTCACCTCCTAGACGGCTTAGTGGCTTGTGGCTCCATCGAAGCTCGCAAGAAGATTGTGCGAGGCTCCGGAGAAGCTTTGTGAGGGGGATTGTGCTCACCCCGCGGGGATCACGAAGAGCAACTCTAGTTGAGCGTGTCATTGAGCTACCACACTTGATGGTGGGTTCTTGCGCCGCCTTTTGAGAGGCTCAGTGTGCGACCGATTAGCCGCCAAACTACGAAGTGTTGGTCGACACAACGGGGATATAGCTTGGTGGCAACCAAGTGAACATCGGGAGAAAATCACCGTGTCAACATTGTCTACTCTTCTCGGTGGTTTGCTTTCGTGCAACACAAGCTTGTATTTACTTTCATATATACTTGTGCTTGTGTAGCTTGCTAGTTGTCTTCTAGCTTGTGTAGCTAGAAGCTCCCCTTTGCGTGGCTAATTCAGTTTGTGTAACCTTGTTAGTCACATTGCTTAGTTTATGTAGTTAAGTATTTTGCGCTCTCTAATTTGGCATTGATTGCCTTGTTATTGAGCTTTGCTAGTGAGCTTAGGCTTTGTGCGCTTTGCTTACTAGAATTGTGTAGGAGCTCCCTCTTGCTTGCAAAGTACTAGTGCATAGGTTTGTGTGACCTTGCTCTAAAATTGTTTAGGTGAGCTCTTGGTAAGCTTAGCACCTTAGTTGCTTAATTAGGATCTTTGCAAGGTGCTAGAGAACTTAGATAGAGGGGTATAGTCTTGGAATGATGAGATTTTTGTCTAATCAAAGCTTTGAATGATGAGATTTTTGACAAGGTGAGGGGTCTCTCAAGTGCACATAGCATGTGGACGGCGCTCAAGCATCACTATGGTGACTCCTAAAATTGGGATGATGGAAAATTTAAGAAGGATGATCACATAGTGATGGAGGTACATGATGATGCTGAACATGACCACAACGAGGTGGTTGTGGAGGATTACTCCACCTCACAGTCAAGTGATGACAAAGATGATCATACCACAAGATCACTTGTCAAGAATGATGATAATTCCACAAGTGATGCAAGTAATGACTCTACTCCATGCACACTTGATGGTGAAGATAATGGTTATGAGAGTGATGCTTCAACAAGCTCATTAATATCATCACATGGTAACACTAAGATACATGTTGGTGGTTTTGTTGTTAATTGTGATGATCCAAATTTTGAGCTTCTTTATAAACTCTCAAGAGCCTTAAAAAGAGAAATGGAAAAAGCAAGTAAATTAGAAAATGAAAACTCTTTTCTAAAGACCACATGTGAACAACAAAAGCATCTACTTTATGTTACTACTTGTTCACATGAGGAGCTAAAATTGGCTCATAAGGAACTAAGTGTTGCTCATGATAACTTGGCACAAGAACATGCTTTACTCACTAAGAAGCTTTCTAATGAAGAAACCAAAACTAGTGAGAGCTCACATTTGGGTCAAATGATCAATCACATATTACTAACCCTTGTGAATTGTGATGTAGACAAGAAGCATGTATCCACCTCTTGTGATGGTTTATTAGATATGCCATGTTCTTCACAATTAGATGCTTGTTCTACTTCTATGTCTTGTGAGACTAACCTTTTAAAGGAGAACAATGAGCTCAAAAGTGAAGTGAAGAATTTGAGCAACAAGTTGGAGAGGTGCTACAACTCTAAAATCGCCATTGAGCATATCATGACCAATCAAAGAAGATATGGTGATAAGAGTGGTATTGGCTACAACAAGAGCAAGGGCAAGATTATGAAGAAGCAAGATGCAAAGAAGCTATCCCAACTCATGTGCTACCAATGCTATGAAATGGAACATATTGCTAAGTATTGCCCTACCAAGAAGCCTCAAGTTGAGCCAAAAGCAAAGCCCTAAGCTCAAGTTAAGATCAATCATGAAGATGTTGGTGACTTGATAATAAAAAAGAAGAAAATAAGAAGGGGTGAAAAAACAAGGCATCCAATGCAAATTCAAGATGCTAAGATGATGAGCAAGAATCAAAATGAGAAAAGAGATTTGGCTCACATCGAGTGCTTCAAGTGTGGAGATATAGGACACTTCACCTCAGGGTGTCCTACCAAGCTTGAGAAGAAGGCTCAAGCAACTCATGAGAGGCTACGCAATGGGAAGCACAACATGAGCAAGGAAGAAAAGGCTCAAGCAAAGAGAATGTGCTACTCATGTCGGGAAAGGGCACACATGAATCATTCATGCCCCCTAGGTAACACTTCTAAGCATATTTCAATTGATGATACTAATGTTCTTAGAAAGGATGTAAATGGTACATCTATTGTTGTTATTGCAAAACATCCCGCTATTCATACTAAGGCAATGCCTAAGTATGTTGTACCTAACTTGAGAGGATCTAAACTAGTTTGGGTACCATCAAAGAGTGGATGATTGTTTGTAGGTACCATCAGCATTGGAGGCTTGATTCAATTGGTTTCATTTTGTTCATCATATATTGAGTCAAGTTATGAAGCTCAATGCATATCCAATCCCAATGCCAAGTCAAAATAAGTGAAGTCCAAGTGCTACAACATACAAGTGCAATGTTAAAGATTGTGGTGATTTATTGGATATATTTGATGGCTTGCAAATATTCAAGTTGAAAGCTTGCTATGAATAATCATGAGCTAACCAAGATATATCACTTGTTGATCATTTCATTTGGGTGCATATGAGTTGATTGAATTGGATAAATGTGCAATGTTGCTTGCTATGAGATGATTGAATGGATTAAATGCTTAGTAATCGAGTTTGGATTGGTTTGTGTTGGATAAATTCATGAGATGACATTTAGTGAGTGGATTGAATGGATATATGTCTTGTGAGAGTGTTTAAACAAGTTAATCTCAAGTTTGATTCACATTTGATGAAGAATAGCTCATGTATTGAAATCTGTCCAAAGTTGAAAATCTGAGCTAGCTGTGATCTTAGTCATGTTTGAGTGACAAATCTATTTAGATTGGCTTGAAATTTGGTATACGTGCTCTAGACTTATGATATGATATTCTATACAAATTTCATAAGAATTGGATAAGAGATGCTTCAGTTTTGGAGTGGATCTTGTCAGCTATAGTGCAGCAGTTTTCAACATATAGCAGTGGTGGAAGATTTAAAATCTGGTAGCAACCTAGAAGTCAAATGAAGCTCAAATTCTTACGGCTGCTAGATGACTTAGTGAATCTTATCTCCACCAAATTTCATGGCTTTTATATCTGTACATTGGGAGATATGAATTATTCTTTGAAGGGTACAAAATCTGCCAGAAAAGTGACAATCATTGGATTAATCTAGAGTCACTTTGATTGAAAGGTCCTCAAGTTGGAAACATGTTTATAAGTGGTTGAGGTACCTAAGTTTGGTTTTGGATTGATCTAGAAGCATGAAGAGCAATGAGTATAAGAACATTTGATTGTGGAATGTACTTGGTATACATGTTTAGTACTCAAATTTGAAGATCAAGATCAAACTTAAGATAAAGATGATGTTTAAAGTTCTAGTGATGATTAGAGATCATTTGGTAGAAAGAAAAGAATATAAACAAGTAGAAAGAGTTGGACTCGAATGTAGATTCAAGGATTATTCATGAAGATTGAGTTCATCTTTTGGATCAATCAAACTATATTTTTTCAAGTGAGTATCAAGAGTGGTTCTTTGGAGAAAGGTCACTTCTCCCTAGTGATGGGCTTGCTGCCGTGTGTAGGTGAAACCAAGTTTAGGACTTGGAAGGCTAACATGGAAGTGGTGATCCGAGGAAATTGTGATGCTTAGTTGAAGCAATCAAAAGGGTTGATCAAGAAAAGCAAGCAACACCCAAAAGAGAGCTAGTCATGTATTTCAAGTGGTATTCTAAGTAGTTCTCTCATGCAAGCATTGATCAAAAAGATGAAGCAAGCCAACCACAACTCAAGAGATAGTGCACTTGATCATAACTGGTTTTCATTTCATATGGGTGAAGAATGGATTTATCGATGATGATTGGTCTTCACCAAGCTTATAAATTAAATTTCACATTGCTATTGGAGTAATGAATTAGAATCTATGTGACTATCCTCTACTCCAACATAGCAAAGGTATCATTGTAATGTGCATGATCATTTCATCCCTTACTAGTATGCGGTTAGTGCATATAGTACATGCTTATTAGGATCATACATAACAAATGAAAAGTTTAAATTCATAACCTACCACTATTGCTTGAATGATCAAATGATCTAGTGGTATGTGTATGAGTTTGTTCATGAGCTAGTGAACCCAAGTACTTGATCTAGTTTGGATTGCTAACAAGTGACAAGTATAACATTGGCAAGATAACCCTTATTATGAGGTGTGAAGAAGCTTGTCATTGGATCAAACCGGACTTGTAAGCTTATGCAAGGCAAAATAGTTAAGTCATACAAGAAGCTCATGACAATGATAAGAGTACAAGCACAAGACAACAATGAAAATGGATATCTAGTTTGTTTCAAGTGGTATCTAGACTCAAATTGATCTTCCAAGTGGTATTCACTAGTGGTGTCTAGATCATGATCTACAAGTGATATCTTACAAGTGGTACTCATGAAGATAGCAAATATTCAAGAAGTGAATATTATTGCCAAATCCTTCAAAGTGGATCCATACTAGAATTTTTTTTCAAACGGTACCACATTCCTACTCATGGTATCTTCACGTGGTATCATTCATGCAAGACGATGGTTTCACAAGTGATCCTCAACTTTAAGTGATCAGATCAAGAAATGCTACCCTCATCTTCAAGTGGTATCTCAAGTGGATGACACATGCTATGACATCCCCACCAATTGGTATCAAGGTCAAAGATCCTATGTGGTATCTCAAGAGCAACCATAAAGTTTGTCATTCCAACATATGTGGTAATGTCCATAAAAAATGCAAGATTCATGTCTCAACCATCTACCCCAATGCTAGCCTTTGCATCAATGAGAATCACACCTTTTATGGAAATTAATGACAAAGGGGGAGAGATTGGACAAAGATATGCAAGATTTCCTTTGGGAGAGAGATTGCTTTGGGGGGAGAGATAGATGATATTGGACATGGATATGGACAAAGAGGGAGCAATCAAAATTTTTGGACAAAGAAAGCACACAGGGAGAGATAGATGATATTGGACATGGATATGGACAAAGAGGAAGCAATCAAAATTCTTGGACAAAGAAAGCACACAAATAGGGGGAGCAAACTCATGAACTTTGATTAATTATATTTGATATGTGCATATTTCATGTGCTTGCTTGCATTGCATAAAGTTCTTAAATTAAATATGCATGCTTGTGTAGTGTATGCTAGTTATAGAACTTGAATGATGATTTGATAACTAGCATGCATAAGATGATAGCTAGAATTGTGATTATCATGCAAAAACTAGAACCTTACTTATAATATTGATCTCACGGGGTTTCTAGTGTTTTTTATGTCTAGCTACTCATGATGCTAAGGATAATGGCAACCTTGTGATTTTCAAATGGTATCAAGCTACTAAATGGTATCGAGCTACAAAGGTTTATTCTATACACCTTAACATCACTTAGTAGTGCTAACCCTCCCACAAATTTCATATTTATGCATATGTGCAAGCTTGAAACCAAACCATTTGAGCACATATATAGGGGGAGTTATCACTACCAAGTCAGATTTTATGGTGCTTATCCAAATCTTGACATAGAGCTTAAAAGTTAGATAAGTAACATTAAATCCAAAACAAGTTAGCAATTTACACTTTGTGTGAAGTGCTAGCTTGAAAAAGAATTTAATTTTCATATCTTTGTAGAGTTGTCATCAATTACCAAAAAGGGGAGATTGAAAGGTCCTTGTTTGGTTTTGGTAATTGAGTGACAACCTTAGGTGGACTAATTGTGTTTATGTGAAGATACATAGAAAATTAGTCCACATATGACGATATCATGAAGGAGCCTATTGCACATGAGACATGACATGGAGTCATGTGACCAAGGTGGAGAAGATCAAGATGAGGCTTGGCTTGATGGACCGGTTGCTAGGGTGAAGGGCAAGTTGTGTGATGGCTTGGCGCCGAAGGACCGAGGCAACGGTGAAGAGCAAGTGAGGTCAAGATCGATGAACCAATACGGTCATGTGATGATATGAAGTAGATCATATCATTTGGTGATTGGTTGGTGCATGTGTTGCATCAACATTGGTGGAGATGGAATGGAATGCGCAAGGCAAAGGTATAACCTATAGGGCTTTTTCATTTCACTGGTCATAGGTGTGTAGCGAAGATGATGACCGGGTTTAGGATAGATGGTCGTACTATTAAGAGGGGCAAACTTATTTGCATATCGGTCATCTAGTGCCACTTGAGCGATCTAACTTTGCATACGTGTTAGGATTGAGTGGCGAGGCAAGTTAAGTGCCTAATTCCTTCGAAGAAAATGTTTGTGAAAATGCTAACACACTTGCACATGTTGTTGATCACATGGTGGTGTTGGCATATTTGCGAAGGCGATGGAGTTTGAGCGATAGAGAGGGGTTTGGGTTCCTCTCTCCCTCGGCGGAATTCAGACGTTTTTGAGGAGTTGAAACGACTTTTTTCCACTATGCCATAAGTCGGAAAAGAAATGGAGGTGAACGGAGATCACAGAGGTGACCGGACGCTAGACCGGACGCGGTCATGGTTTGACCAGACGCGTCCGACCAGTTCAACGCAGCAGTCAGGCACGCGGGTGTTAGGGTTTGCAACCGGCGCGTTCGGTCCCTCGCGAAACCTAAGCGTCCGGTCGGGCACCTAGAGGAATAGAGCGTGGCGAAAAGCTGATCGAACGCGCGGCGCGTCCGGTCACACGTGATCGGACGCGTCCAGTCACGATGGGAGCTCTCTAGAACGCGACCGGACACTGGCACTGTCGCGTCTGGTCGTTGCGTGGAGCATGTTCGGTCGGTGCGTCGCGTGCGCAGGCGCTGTGCGATCGGTGCGTCCGGTCGATCGACCAGCGCGTCCGGTCGATTGCGTTTGACCGTTGGCATGCATGACCGTTGGAGGATCGAGCGGTGGCGGTTGATTTTGGAAGGACACGTGGACGACGCAGGGCGATCGGACACGGTGCAGCGCGTTCGGTCAGTTCGACCAGTGCGTTCGATCGTTGCGTGTTTTGCCCAGTGAAGGGGTACAACGGCTCTTTTCGTGGAGGGGCTTATAAATAGCCCATTGGTCGGCCTTGGTCGGTAGCTGAGCACACTATAGTCTTTATGGCTTGTGTGGTAGTGCTTGGGAGCCCTCTAACTCACTCATGCTTGATAGTGTTCATTGGATCGAGTGAGAGAGCGATTCTAGTGCGTTGCTTTGAGAGATTGCATCGTGTGGCACTAGGTGATCGTGTTGCAAGCCAGTGGTGATTGTTACTCTTGGAGGTTGCCACCTCCTAGATGGCTTGGTGGCTTGTGGCTCCGTCGAAGCTCGCAAGAAGATTGTGCGAGGCTCCGGAGAAGCTTTGTGAGGGAGATTGTGCTCACCCCGCGGGGATCACGAAGAGCAACTCTAGTTGAGCGTGTCATTGAGCTACCACACTTGATGGTGGGTTCTTGCGCCGCCTTTTGAGAGACTCGGTGTGCGACCGATTAGCCGCCGAACTACAAAGTGTTGGTCGACACAACGAGGACGTAGCTTGGTGGCAACCAAGTAAACCTCGGGAGAAAATCACCGTGTCAACATTGTCTACTCTTCTCGGTGGTTTGCTTTCGTGCAACACAAGCTTGTATTTACTTTCATATATACTTGTGCTTGTGTAGCTTGCTAGTTGTCTTCTAGCTTGTGTAGCTAGAAGCTCTCCTTTGCGTGGCTAATTCGATTTGTGTAACCTTGTTAGTCACATTGCTTAGTTTGTGTAGTTAAGTATTTTGCGCTCTCTAATTTGGCATTGGTTGCCTTGTTATTGAGCTTTGCTAGTGAGCTTAGGCTTTGTGCGCTTTGCTTACTAGAATTGTGTAGGAGTGAAAGTCCCTAGTTTGGTTTTAGCTAATTGATGAAACCTAGGACTAACCTTTGTATCTAAGTGGATGATTTAGATAAAGGTGGTCATTGAATATGAGACATGACATTAACTCATGTGACCAAGATGATGAAGACCGAAGTGATGCTTGGCTCGATGGACCGGTTGTGAGGGTGAAGGGCAAGTCGAGGCTTCGAAGTGAGGGACCATGCGATGGTGAAGCTTGAGCAAGACTTGGCGCCGACGGACCGATGCAACGGTGAAGAGCAAGTAAAGTCAAGGTCGATGGATCAAGACGGTCATGTGATGATATGAAGTGGATCATATCATTTGGAGAAACAAAATGGGCTCAAGGCAAAGGTATAACCATAGGGCCATTTTGTTTTGCACTCAAGACACCATAGAGGGTGTGAGTGGTTTAGGATCGATAGCCGAACTATTAAGAGGGGAAGTCTTATCGGTTATTCGATGCATGGGTGCCACTAGGTGAATTCATGAAGTGCATTGCATGTAGGGCCTAGTGAGCTAACTGGAAAACCTTCGAAAATGATTGTGAAAATGTTAACACACGTACACAAGGTGGTGATCACTTGTTGGTGTTAGCACATTTACGAAGGTGTTGGAGTTTGGGTGGTAGAGAGGGTTTGGGACTCTCTCTCCCTCCTGCCGAGCTTGCGAGCGCGGGATTCAGGCGATTTTGGGGAAATGAAATGCCTATTTTCCACTACGCCGGAAGTCGGAAAAGAAACGGAGGCGAACGGAGGTCACAGAGGTGACCGGACACTGCACCGGACGCGGTCATGGAATGACCGGACGCGTCCGGTTAGCTGTCAGGCACGCGGGCTAGGGTTTGCAACCGGCGCGTCCGGTCACTCGCGGGACCGGAGCGTCCGGTCATGCGCCTAGAAGGAACTGAGGTTCACAGAGGACGATCGGACGCGAGGCGCGTCTGGTCACACACGATCGGACGCGTCCGATCGTTAAAGGAGCTTACTGGACTCACACCGGACGCGGGCACTGTCGCGTCCGGTCGTTGCCTAGGGCGCGTCCGGTCGTTGGTTTGACCGTTGAGGGTCAGTGACCGTTGGAGGATCGGACGCGGTTGAGCGCGTCCGGTCGTTTTGAGAGGCGCGTCCGATCATGGGGTTTGACCGTTGGAGGATCGGACGCGGTTGAGCGCGTCCGGTCAGTTATGACCGGAGCGTCCGGTCATCCCGACAGAACCCAGTGAAGGGGTATAACGGCTCTATTTGGAGGGGATGCTTATAAATACTCGTTGGCCGGCCCTTGGGGAGGTAACCAGTGATTTCTAACATTCTTATACATCCTTTGAGCTAGAACATCTCCTCCCACTCATCTCTCTTGAATGATTGCATATCATAAGTGAGATTGAGTGATCCCAAAGTGCATTGCATAGCTTGAGGGCATCTAGTGGCACTTGTGGGTGGTTTAGCCGGTGGATTTCTTGTTACTCTTGGAGAGTACCGCTCCTAGACGGCTTGGAGATTGTTGGAGGCGTTGGCAAGAGAAGGTGATTGTTCTTGGCCACCTCCGGTTGATTGTAAGAGGTTCGTGTGCTTTCCTCGGCGGGACGCCAAAAGCAACTCTAGTAAATTGCGCGTGTCATTGAGTTACCTCACTTGAGAGTGGTGTCTTGCGGTGCCTTGCGGGGCGTGCCTTGAGGGGCAAGTGACTTGAGGGTCGCACCGAGGAACCATCTAAGTGTTGGTCGACACAACCGGTGACGTAGCTTGTCGGTGCACAAGTGAACACCGGGTGAACAAAATATTGTGTCTCTTGTCTCCCGGTGATTGGTCTTCATATTATGTTGTTGTCAATATTGATTGATTGTATATCATCTTGGTGATTGGCAACATCTTCACTCCACCGTCGGTATAAGATTCACAATCCTATCTCTCGCATTTACTTTTACTAGATTATCTTGTGTAACTCTAGTGGTAGACTTTTCTAGTAGTTGTTAGCTTGCTCACTAGTGTAAGTTAGTGACTTAGCACTTGTGTGAACTAGAGATCATAATCTACTAGACTTGTGGATAGGAGGCTTGCATCACAACCTTTGGCTAAGCAAAACTCGCTTTACGCCGTTTGTCATTCTAACAAGTTTGCTTAGTGGTGCTTGTAGAATTTTTATATAGGCTATTCACCCCCCCTCTAGCCATCTAGGACCTTACAAGTGGTATCGGAGCCGTGGTCACCGTTTTAATCAAGGCTTAACATCCTTCGGTGTGAAAAATGGCTCAAATTGTGTTCAATCATGTTGGGGGCAAGCCACCGTTCTTTGATGGTGTTAGTTCTTTTGCTCATTGGAAGAGAAAGATGACAATGTACCTTGGTTCTATTCATGAGAGAGTTTTGCAAGTCACTGAGAATGACTTTGCTATAATTGATCCCGATCATCTCACCGATGAAGATAGAGCAAATAGAACATGCAATAGAATGGCTCTCAATACACTTTACCATGGTATTGACACAAAAGTATTTAAGGGCATCAAGGACTTAGAATTGGCATATGAAGTATGGACAAGGTTGAGTGAAACATATGAGGGCACTAAGGTTGTGAAGAGTGCCAAGCTATATGGGCTCAAAAGTGAGTTTGAGAACTTCAAGAAAAAGGATGATGAAACAATCATTGAAATGTTTCATAGATTGCAAGTGATAGTCAATGATCTCAAGAGCTTAGGGCACAAGACTCAAGATCAAGATTTTTGTCACAAGTTCTTATTGAGCTTACCTAGAAGATTCAAGATGTTGATCATGATGTTACAAAGAGATGGGCTTGAAACAATGAAGCCTAATGATTTGCTTGGTGAAGTATTGACCTATGACAAATATGATCAAGATGTTGATGACAAGGAGAAGGTGGAAGATGAGAAGAAGAAGAAGACCGTGGCATTCAAGGCCACCTCCTCCAAGGGCAAAGCTACCATCATTGAAGAAGAAGAAGACAATGATGAAGATGAAGATTATGAAATTGATGATGAGGCATTTGCTTTTGTAGTCAAGAAAATGGGTCACATGTTCATTAAGAGAAGAGGCTTCAAAAAGAGAAATGACAATTTCAAGAGCAATGAGCAACAAAGGAAGTGCTTCAATTGTGATAGCACCGAACATCTTCAAGCCGATTGTCCCTATGACAAAAAGAAGAACAACAAGAGGGGCAAGTTTGAGAAGAAAAAGAAAGAAGCCAAGATAACATTCAAGAAAGGCAAGAATGGAGTCTATGTGGCCACTTGGGAAAGTGATGATGAAGAAGAAGAAGAAGAATCATCCAACAAGGCTTTTGCTTCCATTGCTATCAACAAGAAGCCATCACTATTTGATTCATCCTCTTCATGCTTCATGGCTAAAGAAGCTAAGGTATTATATGATGAGAGTGATGATGAAAGTGAAATGGAATATGCTCATGATAGTGATAATGATAATGAAAATGATGATGATGAACCAACTAAAGAACAACTATATGACTTGATGCAACAAACTAGAGACATAGCTATTGCCAAGGACAAAGAGTGTAAGAAGCTTTCAATGAAAGTAGCAATACTTGAGAAAGTTCTTAGTGAGCTTAAGACCACTCATGAGAGTCTAGTGGAAGACCATGAGGATCTTGGTAAGGCTCATTTCAAGCTTGAAAAAGCTCACTCATTGCTACTTGAGCAACAAGCAAAGAAGGAGGTTGTTGTATCATGTGATATAGGTGTTACATGTGATATAATTGATGAATCTTTTTATAAACCTATCATCATGTCAAATGCTAACCCTTCTTGTAGCTCTTCATCCACCACCACCAACTCTACCTCTACTACTAGTGATGGTTTCACTTGTGATGCCTCACTAATGGTTGAGAATGAGACTCTCAAGAGAGAGGTGGATGAGCTCACTCACGCCCTAGGCAAGGCCTATGGTGGTGAGGCCCGCTTGCTTAAGTGCTTGGGTAGCCAAAGGTTCTCTCTTAACAAAGAGGGATTGGGCTACACCCCCAAGAAAGGCAAGTCGGCCTTTGCAACTCCAAAGCCTAGCTTTGTGAAGGGCAATGGTCGGTTTTGCAATAGATGCAAGCAAGTTGGGCACCTAGAGCATAATTGTAATAAAAAGAACCAAAGCAAGAACTTTGTTAATGCTATACCTTTTGATTCTTGCTATGTGCTTACCAAGGGTGTGAAGGGTGTGCAAGCTAAGTTTGTTGGTACACCAATTGTGGGCCCAAAGAAGAAGGCTATTTGGGTACCAAAGAGCTTAGTTACTAACCTACAAGGACCCAAGCAAAAATGGGTACCTAAGCTTCATTGATTTGCTTGTAGGTCAATTACAAAGCCGGAGGAAGGCATTGGATTATTGATAGTGGGTGCACTCAACACATGACCGGTACATCAAGAATGTTTGACTCAATCAATGACAATAATAGTGGTGTTGATTCTATCACATTTGGCAATAACAAGAAAGGCAAGGTTATTGGCTTGGGCAAGATTGCAATATCAAATGACATGAGTATCTCAAATGTGTTGCTAGTTGAAAGTTTGGATTTCAATCTTCTATCCGTGGCACAAATATGTGATCTAGGCTACAAATGTATCTTTGGGGTTGATGATGTGGAAGTCATTAGTATGGATGGTTCAAATGTGGCATTCAAAGGCTTTAGATATGAGAATCTCTATATAGTTGACTTCAATGCTAGAGAAACTTCTTTGACAACTTGCTTAGTCTCCAAATCAAGCATGGGTTGGCTTTGGCATAGAAGGCTTGGTCATGTTGGCATGAAACAATTGAAGAAGCTTACAACTCACAATCTTGTCAATGGTTTGAAAGATGTTGAATTTGAGAAGAATAAGCTTTGTAGTGCATGTCAAGCCGGGAAGCAAGTTGGAAGCTCACATCCAAAGAAGAGTACAATGAGCACATGCAAAGCATTTGAGTTGATGCACATGGATCTATTTGGACCAACAACATATACAAGCATAGGCGGCAACAAGTATGGCTTTGTCATAGTGGATGACTTCACAAGATTCACATGGGTATTCTTTCTTAGTGACAAAAGTGAAGTGTTTGACACCTTCAAGACATTTCTCACTAGAGTTCACAATGAGTTTGAGATTAGAATCAAGAAAGTGAGAAGTGACAATGGAAGTGAGTTCAAGAATACAAGAATTGAAGAACTTTGTGATCATTATGGTATTGGACATCAATTCTCGGCCAAGTACACTCCACAATCAAATGGCCTAGTTGAGAGGAAGAATAGAACATTGCTTGATATGGCTAGATCAATGCTTCATGAGTACAATGTGAGTCAATCATTTTGGGATGAAGCAATCAATACCGCTTGCTACTACATCAATAGACTATATTGTCATCCATTGCTAGAGAAGACCCCATATGAGTTACTTCATGGAAGAAAGCCCAATATTTCTTACTTTAGGGTGTTTGGTTGCAAATGCTATATCTTGAAGAAGGGCACTAGATTGGGAAAGTTTGACAAAAGATGTGATGAGGGGTTCCTACTTGGTTATTCAACTACAAGCAAAGCTTATAGAGTTTGGAACAACTCAAGTGGCATTCTAGAAGAAGTCCATGATGTGCAATTTGATGAAACCAATGGGTCACAAGATGAAGAAGATAATCTAGATGATGTTAGTGGAACTCTATTGGTGGAAGCAATGAAGAACATGGACATTGGGGACATTAGAGCAAAGCAAGTTATTGATATTCAAGATGATGATAAAGATCAAGTGCTCAATTCTCCATTCAAGCTAGCTAGTGACTCTCAAGTGCAAGATCAAGGTGCTAGTTCTTCTCATCAAGATACATCAAGTGATCAACCAAGCTCAAGCAATCAAGTGCAAGTACACCAACCACAACATGTTGCAAGAGATCACCCCATTAATAGTGTTATTGGTGATATTAGAAGTGGTGTGCAAACAAGATCAAGATTGACTATGTTTTGTGAGCATGCATCATTTGTGTCAACCATAGAACCAAAGAAGATAGAAGAAGCTTTGAGGGATGCCGATTGGATTATGGCTATGCAAGAAGAACTAAACAATTTCACAAGAAATGATGTTTGGGAATTGGTAGAAAGGCCAAATGACTACAATGTGATTGGAACCAAATGGGTGTTCAAAAACAAGCAAGATCAAGATGGCATTGTAGTGAGAAACAAAGCAAGACTAGTTGCTCAAGGTTACACTCAAGTTGAAGGTCTTGACTATGATGAGACATATGCTCCCGTGGCAAGATTGGAGGCAATAAGGATTCTATTGGCTTATGCTTGTGCACACAACATCAAACTATATCAAATGAATGTCAAAAGTGCATTTCTCAATGGGATCATCAATGAGTTAGTATTTGTTGAGCAACTGCCCGGATTTGAAGATGACAAGAAACCCAACCATGTCTACAAGTTGAAGAAGGCTTTATATGGCTTAAAGCAAGCACCTAGAGCATGGTATGAGAGGCTAAGGGATTTCCTTCTCTCTAAGGGATTCAAAATGGGCAAGGTTGATACTACTCTATTCACCAAGAAGATTGGAAATGATCTATTCATAGTGCAAATATATGTTGATGACATCATCTTTGGATCAACCGATCAAGCTTATTGTGAAGAATTTGGTGCTATGATGGCCAAAGAGTTTGAAATGTCTATGATTGGTGAACTTAGCTACTTCCTTGGTCTCCAAGTCAAGCAATTGAAGAATGGAACATTTGTGAGTCAAGGGAAATACATAAGGGACATGTTGAAGAAGTTTGGAATGCAAGATGCAAAGCCAATTTCAACTCCAATGGGCACAAATGGAAATTTGGATAGTGATCTTGATGGCAAAATGGTGAATCAAAAGGAATATCGGTCTTTGATTGGAAGTCTACTCTATGTCACCGCATCAAGGCCGGATGTCATGTTTAGTGTTTGCATGTGTGCTAGATATCAAGCCTCACCTAGAGAAAGTCATCTCACGACGGCAAAAAGAATATTGAGGTACTTGAAACAAACAAGAAATGTTGGACTATGGTATCCCAAGGGGTCAAAGTTTGAATTGATTGGATATTCGGACTCCGACTATGGGGGTTGCAAGATCAATAGAAAGAGCACAAGTGGCACATGTCAATTACTTGGAAGATCACTTGTGTCATGGTCCTCAAAGAAACAAAATAGTGTGGCAATCTCTACCGCCGAAGCCGAATATGTGAGTGCGGGGAGTTGTTGTGCACAATTGCTATGGATGAAATCAACTTTGAAGGATTATGGCCTCAACTTCAAGAATGTGCCGTTGCTATGTGATAATGAGAGTGCAATCAAGATGATACAAAACCCGGTTCAACATGGAAGAACAAAGCATATTGACATAAGACATCATTTCATTAGAGATCATCAACAAAAGGGAGATATTGCCATTGAAAGTGTTGGCACCGATGATCAACTTGCCGATATTCTCACTAAGCCACTTGATGAAAAGAGGTTTTGCAAGCTAAGGAATGAATTGAACATTCTTGATTTCTCAAACATGAGTTGAATGCACCCCACCCACTTATTGACATGCCTCTCCTTCGACATTGCAAGGTAAAATTGATTGACATGACTTTCATCCTATGCTAAGGACTTGATAGAGCATGTAGACATAATAAGTGGTACGCATAAGCATTCATGATAAATCAAATGAATTTGATGGATATATGTTACCACTATTGCTTCTATGCTTATTTTGATCTAGTGGTGGCATATGACATGTTTGTGAGCTTGTAAACCTAGTGTTGAATCTAGAAGATTTGCTATAAATGTTTAATTCAACATAGGCAAGATAACCCTTATTTTGAGGAGTGAAGAAGCTTGTCTTTGGTTCAAATCGAATTAAATATCTTTGGCAAGTATTCTAGGTTAAACCAAATTTGATAAATTTTTTAACCTTACATGTGGTATCAAGTTAATTTCAATCTACTCCATCAAACACTTTTCCTTCTCTCCACAATTTGATCCCTTTTTGGGTAAGTTGTTGACAAAGGGGGAGAGAAAAAGATGATTCAACTTGATAAAGGGGTAAATAAAATTTATGATGAGAAAAAAAAGATGATTCAACTTTTTAAAGGGGTAAATAAAATTTGTTGATGCACACAAGTAGGGGGAGCAAGCTCATAAACAAAGTTGTTGCATTTGTTTGTGAATTCTCATATGACTTGCTCATTGCACATGTATTTAAATTCAATATACATGCTTGTGTGGTACAATGCTAGTATAGAAATTGGATGATGAAATGATCTACTAGCATGCATAGGAATAGTTTACATGTGGTATCTAGACTTGCCTAAAGCTTTACAAGTGGTTAGCTTTACAAGTGGTTCAAGAACCTTTACATATAATGTTGATCTCACGGGGTTCTTGAGTTTTGATGGATGTCTAGTTACTTCATGATGCTAAGGATGGTGTAAAAGGCAACTCCGATTGGTATCACGCTTCAAAGGTCCATTTCTTACACCATAGCATCATTTTGGTAGAATTACTCTCCCAACATTTCTATCCATGCATATGTGCAAAGTTTTCAATCCAAACTCTATGCACATATGTAGGGGGAGCTAATGCTACCAAAACCGAGCTTGTGATAATTGTCCAAATTTTATTTATGAGCATAATGATTGGACAAGTATGACAAGTTCAAAACTTTTATTATCAAAATCATCTTTGTGAGGGTTGTCATCAATTACCAAAAAGGGGGAGATTGAAAGTCCCTAGTTTGGTTTTGGCTAATTGATGAAACCTAGGACTAACCTTTGTATCTAAGTGGATGATTTAGATAAAGGTGGTCATTGAATATGAGACACGACATTAACTCATGTGACCAAGATGATGAAGACCGAAGTGATGCTTGGCTTGATGGACCGGTTGTGAGGGTGAAGGGCAAGTCGAGGCTTCGAAGTGAGGGACCATGCGATGGTGAAGCTTGAGCAAGACCTGGCGCCGACGGACCGATGCAACGGTGAAGAGCAAGTAAAGTCAAGGTCGATGGATCAAGACGGTCATGTGATGATATGAAGTGGATCATATCATTTGGAGAAACAAAATGGGCTCAAGGCAAAGGTATAACCATAGGGCCATTTTGTTTTGCACTCAAGACACCATAGAGGGTGTGAGTGGTTTAGGATCGATAGCCGAACTATTAAGAGGGGAAGTCTTATCGGTTATTCGATGCATGGGTGCCACTAGGTGAATTCATGAAGTGCATTGCATGTAGGGCCTAGTGAGCTAACTGGAAAACCTTCGAAAATGATTGTGAAAATGTTAACACACGTACACAAGGTGGTGATCACTTGTTGGTGTTAGCACATTTACGAAGGTGTTGGAGTTTGGGTGGTAGAGAGGGTTTGGGACTCTCTCTCCCTCCTGCCGAGCTTGCGAGCGCGGGATTCAGGCGATTTTGGGGAAATGAAATGCCTATTTTCCACTACGCCGGAAGTCGGAAAAGAAACGGAGGCGAACGGAGGTCACAGAGGTGACCGGACGCTGCACCGGACGCGGTCATGGAATGACCGGACGCGTCCGGTTAGCTGTCAGGCGCGCGGGCTAGGGTTTGCAACCGGCGCGTCCGGTCACTCGCGGGACCAGAGCGTCCGGTCATGCGCCTAGAAGGAACTGAGGTTCGCAGAGGACGATCGGACGCGAGGCGCGTCTGGTCACACACGATCGGACGCGTCCGATCGTTAAAGGAGCTTACTGGACTCACACCGGACGCGGGCACTGTCGCGTCCGGTCGTTGCCTAGGGCGCGTCCGGTCGTTGGTTTGACCGTTGAGGGTCAGTGACCGTTGGAGGATCGGACGCGGTTGAGCGCGTCCGGTCGTTTTGAGAGGCGCGTCCGGTCATGGGGTTTGACCGTTGGAGGATCGGACGCGGTTGAGCGCGTCCGGTCAGTTATGACCGGAGCGTCCGGTCATCCCGACAGAACCCAGTGAAGGGGTATAACGGCTCTATTTGGAGGGGATGCTTATAAATACTCGTTGGCCGGCCCTTGGGGAGGTAACCAGTGATTTCTAACATTCTTATACATCCTTTGAGCTAGAACATCTCCTCCCACTCATCTCTCTTGAATGATTGCATATCATAAGTGAGATTGAGTGATCCCAAAGTGCATTGCATAGCTTGAGGGCATCTAGTGGCACTTGTGGGTGGTTTAGCCGGTGGATTTCTTGTTACTCTTGGAGAGTACCGCTCCTAGACGGCTTGGAGATTGTTGGAGGCGTTGGCAAGAGAAGGTGATTGTTCTTGGCCACCTCCGGTTGATTGTAAGAGGTTCGTGTGCTTTCCTCGGCGGGACGCCAAAAGCAACTCTAGTAAATTGCGCGTGTCATTGAGTTACCTCACTTGAGAGTGGTGTCTTGCGGTGCCTTGCGGGGCGTGCCTTGAGGGGCAAGTGACTTGAGGGTCGCACCGAGGAACCATCTAAGTGTTGGTCGACACAACCGGTGACGTAGCTTGTCGGTGCACAAGTGAACAACGGGTGAACAAAATATTATGTCTCTTGTCTCCCGGTGATTGGTCTTCATATTATGTTGTTGTCAATATTGATTGATTGTATATCATCTTGGTGATTGGCAACATCTTCACTCCACCGTCGGTATAAGATTCACAATCCTATCTCTCGCATTTACTTTTACTAGATTATCTTGTGTAACTCTAGTGGTAGACTTTTCTAGTAGTTGTTAGCTTGCTCACTAGTGTAAGTTAGTGACTTAGCACTTGTGTGAACTAGAGATCATAATCTACTAGACTTGTGGATAGGAGGCTTGCATCACAACCTTTGGCTAAGCAAAACTCGCTTTACGCCGTTTGTCATTCTAACAAGTTTGCTTAGTGGTGCTTGTAGAATTTTTATATAGGCTATTCACCCCCCCTCTAGCCATCTAGGACCTTACAAGTGGTATCGGAGCCGTGGTCACCGTTTTAATCAAGGCTTAACATCCTTCGGTGTGAAAAATGGCTCAAATTGTGTTCAATCATGTTGGGGGCAAGCCACCGTTCTTTGATGGTGTTAGTTCTTTTGCTCATTGGAAGAGAAAGATGACAATGTACCTTGGTTCTATTCATGAGAGAGTTTTGCAAGTCACTGAGAATGACTTTGCTATAATTGATCCCGATCATCTCACCGATGAAGATAGAGCAAATAGAACATGCAATAGAATGGCTCTCAATACACTTTACCATGGTATTGACACAAAAGTATTTAAGGGCATCAAGGACTTAGAATTGGCATATGAAGTATGGACAAGGTTGAGTGAAACATATGAGGGCACTAAGGTTGTGAAGAGTGCCAAGCTATATGGGCTCAAAAGTGAGTTTGAGAACTTCAAGAAAAAGGATGATGAAACAATCATTGAAATGTTTCATAGATTGCAAGTGATAGTCAATGATCTCAAGAGCTTAGGGCACAAGACTCAAGATCAAGATTTTTGTCACAAGTTCTTATTGAGCTTACCTAGAAGATTCAAGATGTTGATCATGATGTTACAAAGAGATGGGCTTGAAACAATGAAGCCTAATGATTTGCTTGGTGAAGTATTGACCTATGACAAATATGATCAAGATGTTGATGACAAGGAGAAGGTGGAAGATGAGAAGAAGAAGAAGACCGTGGCATTCAAGGCCACCTCCTCCAAGGGCAAAGCTACCATCATTGAAGAAGAAGAAGACAATGATGAAGATGAAGATTATGAAATTGATGATGAGGCATTTGCTTTTGTAGTCAAGAAAATGGGTCACATGTTCATTAAGAGAAGAGGCTTCAAAAAGAGAAATGACAATTTCAAGAGCAATGAGCAACAAAGGAAGTGCTTCAATTGTGATAGCACCGAACATCTTCAAGCCGATTGTCCCTATGACAAAAAGAAGAACAACAAGAGGGGCAAGTTTGAGAAGAAAAAGAAAGAAGCCAAGATAACATTCAAGAAAGGCAAGAATGGAGTCTATGTGGCCACTTGGGAAAGTGATGATGAAGAAGAAGAAGAAGAATCATCCAACAAGGCTTTTGCTTCCATTGCTATCAACAAGAAGCCATCACTATTTGATTCATCCTCTTCATGCTTCATGGCTAAAGAAGCTAAGGTATTATATGATGAGAGTGATGATGAAAGTGAAATGGAATATGCTCATGATAGTGATAATGATAATGAAAATGATGATGATGAACCAACTAAAGAACAACTATATGACTTGATGCAACAAACTAGAGACATAGCTATTGCCAAGGACAAAGAGTGTAAGAAGCTTTCAATGAAAGTAGCAATACTTGAGAAAGTTCTTAGTGAGCTTAAGACCACTCATGAGAGTCTAGTGGAAGACCATGAGGATCTTGGTAAGGCTCATTTCAAGCTTGAAAAAGCTCACTCATTGCTACTTGAGCAACAAGCAAAGAAGGAGGTTGTTGTATCATGTGATATAGGTGTTACATGTGATATAATTGATGAATCTTTTTATAAACCTATCATCATGTCAAATGCTAACCCTTCTTGTAGCTCTTCATCCACCACCACCAACTCTACCTCTACTACTAGTGATGGTTTCACTTGTGATGCCTCACTAATGGTTGAGAATGAGACTCTCAAGAGAGAGGTGGATGAGCTCACTCACGCCCTAGGCAAGGCCTATGGTGGTGAGGCCCGCTTGCTTAAGTGCTTGGGTAGCCAAAGGTTCTCTCTTAACAAAGAGGGATTGGGCTACACCCCCAAGAAAGGCAAGTCGGCCTTTGCAACTCCAAAGCCTAGCTTTGTGAAGGGCAATGGTCGGTTTTGCAATAGATGCAAGCAAGTTGGGCACCTAGAGCATAATTGTAATAAAAAGAACCAAAGCAAGAACTTTGTTAATGCTATACCTTTTGATTCTTGCTATGTGCTTACCAAGGGTGTGAAGGGTGTGCAAGCTAAGTTTGTTGGTACACCAATTGTGGGCCCAAAGAAGAAGGCTATTTGGGTACCAAAGAGCTTAGTTACTAACCTACAAGGACCCAAGCAAAAATGGGTACCTAAGCTTCATTGATTTGCTTGTAGGTCAATTACAAAGCCGGAGGAAGGCATTGGATTATTGATAGTGGGTGCACTCAACACATGACCGGTACATCAAGAATGTTTGACTCAATCAATGACAATAATAGTGGTGTTGATTCTATCACATTTGGCAATAACAAGAAAGGCAAGGTTATTGGCTTGGGCAAGATTGCAATATCAAATGACATGAGTATCTCAAATGTGTTGCTAGTTGAAAGTTTGGATTTCAATCTTCTATCCGTGGCACAAATATGTGATCTAGGCTACAAATGTATCTTTGGGGTTGATGATGTGGAAGTCATTAGTATGGATGGTTCAAATGTGGCATTCAAAGGCTTTAGATATGAGAATCTCTATATAGTTGACTTCAATGCTAGAGAAACTTCTTTGACAACTTGCTTAGTCTCCAAATCAAGCATGGGTTGGCTTTGGCATAGAAGGCTTGGTCATGTTGGCATGAAACAATTGAAGAAGCTTACAACTCACAATCTTGTCAATGGTTTGAAAGATGTTGAATTTGAGAAGAATAAGCTTTGTAGTGCATGTCAAGCCGGGAAGCAAGTTGGAAGCTCACATCCAAAGAAGAGTACAATGAGCACATGCAAAGCATTTGAGTTGATGCACATGGATCTATTTGGACCAACAACATATACAAGCATAGGCGGCAACAAGTATGGCTTTGTCATAGTGGATGACTTCACAAGATTCACATGGGTATTCTTTCTTAGTGACAAAAGTGAAGTGTTTGACACCTTCAAGACATTTCTCACTAGAGTTCACAATGAGTTTGAGATTAGAATCAAGAAAGTGAGAAGTGACAATGGAAGTGAGTTCAAGAATACAAGAATTGAAGAACTTTGTGATCATTATGGTATTGGACATCAATTCTCGGCCAAGTACACTCCACAATCAAATGGCCTAGTTGAGAGGAAGAATAGAACATTGCTTGATATGGCTAGATCAATGCTTCATGAGTACAATGTGAGTCAATCATTTTGGGATGAAGCAATCAATACCGCTTGCTACTACATCAATAGACTATATTGTCATCCATTGCTAGAGAAGACCCCATATGAGTTACTTCATGGAAGAAAGCCCAATATTTCTTACTTTAGGGTGTTTGGTTGCAAATGCTATATCTTGAAGAAGGGCACTAGATTGGGAAAGTTTGATAAAAGATGTGATGAGGGGTTCCTACTTGGTTATTCAACTACAAGCAAAGCTTATAGAGTTTGGAACAACTCAAGTGGCATTCTAGAAGAAGTCCATGATGTGCAATTTGATGAAACCAATGGGTCACAAGATGAAGAAGATAATCTAGATGATGTTAGTGGAACTCTATTGGTGGAAGCAATGAAGAACATGGACATTGGGGACATTAGAGCAAAGCAAGTTATTGATATTCAAGATGATGATAAAGATCAAGTGCTCAATTCTCCATTCAAGCTAGCTAGTGACTCTCAAGTGCAAGATCAAGGTGCTAGTTCTTCTCATCAAGATACATCAAGTGATCAACCAAGCTCAAGCAATCAAGTGCAAGTACACCAACCACAACATGTTGCAAGAGATCACCCCATTAATAGTGTTATTGGTGATATTAGAAGTGGTGTGCAAACAAGATCAAGATTGACTATGTTTTGTGAGCATGCATCATTTGTGTCAACCATAGAACCAAAGAAGATAGAAGAAGCTTTGAGGGATGCCGATTGGATTATGGCTATGCAAGAAGAACTAAACAATTTCACAAGAAATGATGTTTGGGAATTGGTAGAAAGGCCAAATGACTACAATGTGATTGGAACCAAATGGGTGTTCAAAAACAAGCAAGATCAAGATGGCATTGTAGTGAGAAACAAAGCAAGACTAGTTGCTCAAGGTTACACTCAAGTTGAAGGTCTTGACTATGATGAGACATATGCTCCCGTGGCAAGATTGGAGGCAATAAGGATTCTATTGGCTTATGCTTGTGCACACAACATCAAACTATATCAAATGAATGTCAAAAGTGCATTTCTCAATGGGATCATCAATGAGTTAGTATTTGTTGAGCAACCGCCCGGATTTGAAGATGACAAGAAACCCAACCATGTCTACAAGTTGAAGAAGGCTTTATATGGCTTAAAGCAAGCACCTAGAGCATGGTATGAGAGGCTAAGGGATTTCCTTCTCTCTAAGGGATTCAAAATGGGCAAGGTTGATACTACTCTATTCACCAAGAAGATTGGAAATGATCTATTCATAGTGCAAATATATGTTGATGACATCATCTTTGGATCAACCGATCAAGCTTATTGTGAAGAATTTGGTGCTATGATGGCCAAAGAGTTTGAAATGTCTATGATTGGTGAACTTAGCTACTTCCTTGGTCTCCAAGTCAAGCAATTGAAGAATGGAACATTTGTGAGTCAAGGGAAATACATAAGGGACATGTTGAAGAAGTTTGGAATGCAAGATGCAAAGCCAATTTCAACTCCAATGGGCACAAATGGCAATTTGGATAGTGATCTTGATGGCAAAATGGTGAATCAAAAGGAATATCGGTCTTTGATTGGAAGTCTACTCTATGTCACCGCATCAAGGCCGGATGTCATGTTTAGTGTTTGCATGTGTGCTAGATATCAAGCCTCACCTAGAGAAAGTCATCTCACGACGGCAAAAAGAATATTGAGGTACTTGAAACAAACAAGAAATGTTGGACTATGGTATCCCAAGGGGTCAAAGTTTGAATTGATTGGATATTCGGACTCCGACTATGGGGGTTGCAAGATCAATAGAAAGAGCACAAGTGGCACATGTCAATTACTTGGAAGATCACTTGTGTCATGGTCCTCAAAGAAACAAAATAGTGTGGCAATCTCTACCGCCGAAGCCGAATATGTGAGTGCGGAGAGTTGTTGTGCACAATTGCTATGGATGAAATCAACTTTGAAGGATTATGGCCTCAACTTCAAGAATGTGCCGTTGCTATGTGATAATGAGAGTGCAATCAAGATGATACAAAACCCGGTTCAACATAGAAGAACAAAGCATATTGACATAAGACATCATTTCATTAGAGATCATCAACAAAAGGGAGATATTGCCATTGAAAGTGTTGGCACCGATGATCAACTTGCCGATATTCTCACTAAGCCACTTGATGAAAAGAGGTTTTGCAAGCTAAGGAATGAATTGAACATTCTTGATTTCTCAAACATGAGTTGAATGCACCCCACCCACTTATTGACATGCCTCTCCTTCGACATTGCAAGGTAAAATTGATTGACATGACTTTCATCCTATGCTAAGGACTTGATAGAGCATGTAGACATAATAAGTGGTACGCATAAGCATTCATGATAAATCAAATGAATTTGATGGATATATGTTACCACTATTGCTTCTATGCTTATTTTGATCTAGTGGTGGCATATGACATGTTTGTGAGCTTGTAAACCTAGTGTTGAATCTAGAAGATTTGCTATAAATGTTTAATTCAACATAGGCAAGATAACCCTTATTTTGAGGAGTGAAGAAGCTTGTCTTTGGTTCAAATCGAATTAAATATCTTTGGCAAGTATTCTAGGTTAAACCAAATTTGATAAATTTTTTAACCTTACATGTGGTATCAAGTTAATTTCAATCTACTCCATCAAACACTTTTCCTTCTCTCCACAATTTGATCCCTTTTTGGGTAAGTTGTTGACAAAGGGGGAGAGAAAAAGATGATTCAACTTGATAAAGGGGTAAATAAAATTTATGATGAGAAAAAAAAGATGATTCAACTTTTTAAAGGGGTAAATAAAATTTGTTGATGCACACAAGTAGGGGGAGCAAGCTCATAAACAAAGTTGTTGCATTTGTTTGTGCATTCTCATATGACTTGCTCATTGCACATGTATTTAAATTCAATATACATGCTTGTGTGGTACAATGCTAGTATAGAAATTGGATGATGAAATGATCTACTAGCATGCATAGGAATAGTTTACATGTGGTATCTAGACTTGCCTAAAGCTTTACAAGTGGTTAGCTTTACAAGTGGTTCAAGAACCTTTACATATAATGTTGATCTCACGGGGTTCTTGAGTTTTGATGGATGTCTAGTTACTTCATGATGCTAAGGATGGTGTAAAAGGCAACTCCGATTGGTATCACGCTTCAAAGGTCCATTTCTTACACCATAGCATCATTTTGGTAGAATTACTCTCCCAACATTTCTATCCATGCATATGTGCAAAGCTTTCAATCCAAACTCTATGCACATATGTAGGGGGAGCTAATGCTACCAAAACCGAGCTTGTGATAATTGTCCAAATTTTATTTATGAGCATAATGATTGGACAAGTATGACAAGTTCAAAACTTTTATTATCAAAATCATCTTTGTGAGGGTTGTCATCAATTACCAAAAAGGGGGAGATTGAAAGTCCCTAGTTTGGTTTTGGCTAATTGATGAAACCTAGGACTAACCTTTGTATCTAAGTGGATGATTTAGATAAAGGTGGTCATTGAATATGAGACACGACATTAACTCATGTGACCAAGATGATGAAGACCGAAGTGATGCTTGGCTCGATGGACCGGTTGTGAGGGTGAAGGGCAAGTCGAGGCTTCGAAGTGAGGGACCATGCGATGGTGAAGCTTGAGCAAGACTTGGCGCCGACGGACCGATGCAACGGTGAAGAGCAAGTAAAGTCAAGGTCGATGGATCAAGACGGTCATGTGATGATATGAAGTGGATCATATCATTTGGAGAAACAAAATGGGCTCAAGGCAAAGGTATAACCATAGGGCCATTTTGTTTTGCACTCAAGACACCATAGAGGGTGTGAGTGGTTTAGGATCGATAGCCGAACTATTAAGAGGGGAAGTCTTATCGGTTATTCGATGCATGGGTGCCACTAGGTGAATTCATGAAGTGCATTGCATGTAGGGCCTAGTGAGCTAACTGGAAAACCTTCGAAAATGATTGTGAAAATGTTAACACACGTACACAAGGTGGTGATCACTTGTTGGTGTTAGCACATTTACGAAGGTGTTGGAGTTTGGGTGGTAGAGAGGGTTTGGGACTCTCTCTCCCTCCTGCCGAGCTTGCGAGCGCGGGATTCAGGCGATTTTGGGGAAATGAAATGCCTATTTTCCACTACGCCGGAAGTCGGAAAAGAAACAGAGGCGAACGGAGGTCACAGAGGTGACCGGACGCTGCACCGGACGCGGTCATGGAATGACCAGACGCGTCCGGTCAGCTGTCAGGCGCGCGGGCTAGGGTTTGCAACCGGCGCGTCCGGTCACTCGCAGGACCGGAGCGTCCGGTCATGCGCCCAGAAGGAACTGAGGTTCGCAGAGGACGATCGGACGCGAGGCGCGTCCGGTCACACACGATCGGACGCGTCCGATCGTTAAAGGAGCTTACTGGACTCACACCGGACGCGGGCACTGTCGCGTCCGGTCGTTGCCTAGGGCGCGTCCGGTCGTTGGTTTGACCGTTGAGGGTCAGTGACCGTTGGAGGATCGGACGCGGTTGAGCGCGTCCGGTCGTTTTGAGAGGCGCGTCCGGTCATGGGGTTTGACCGTTGGAGGATCGGACGCGGTTGAGCGCGTCCGGTCAGTTATGACCGGAGCGTCCGGTCATCCCGACAGAACCCAGTGAAGGGGTATAACGGCTCTATTTGGAGGGGATGCTTATAAATACTCGTTGGCCGGCCCTTGGGGAGGTAACCAGTGATTTCTAACATTCTTATACATCCTTTGAGCTAGAACATCTCCTCCCACTCATCTCTCTTGAATGATTGCATATCATAAGTGAGATTGAGTGATCCCAAAGTGCATTGCATAGCTTGAGGGCATCTAGTGGCACTTGTGGGTGGTTTAGCCGGTGGATTTCTTGTTACTCTTGGAGAGTACCGCTCCTAGACGGCTTGGAGATTGTTGGAGGCGTTGGCAAGAGAAGGTGATTGTTCTTGGCCACCTCCGGTTGATTGTAAGAGGTTCGTGTGCTTTCCTCGGCGGGACGCCAAAAGCAACTCTAGTAAATTGCGCGTGTCATTGAGTTACCTCACTTGAGAGTGGTGTCTTGCGGTGCCTTGCGGGGCGTGCCTTGAGGGGCAAGTGACTTGAGGGTCGCACCGAGGAACCATCTAAGTGTTGGTCGACACAACCGGTGACGTAGCTTATCGGTGCACAAGTGAACAACGGGTGAACAAAATATTATGTCTCTTGTCTCCCGGTGATTGGTCTTCATATTATGTTGTTGTCAATATTGATTGATTGTATATCATCTTGGTAATTGGCAACATCTTCACTCCACCGTCGGTATAAGATTCACAATCCTATCTCTCGCATTTACTTTTACTAGATTATCTTGTGTAACTCTAGTGGTAGACTTTTCTAGTAGTTGTTAGCTTGCTCACTAGTGTAAGTTAGTGACTTAGCACTTGTGTGAACTAGAGATCATAATCTACTAGACTTGTGGATAGGAGGCTTGCATCACAACCTTTGGCTAAGCGAAACTCGCTTTACGCCGTTTGTCATTCTAACAAGTTTGCTTAGTGGTGCTTGTAGAATTTTTATATAGGCTATTCACCCCCCCTCTAGCCATCTAGGACCTTACAAGGAGCTCCCTCTTACTTGCAAAGTACTAGTGCATAGGTTTGTGTGACCTTGCTCTAAAATTGTTTAGGTGAGTTCTTAGTAAGCTTAGCACCTTAGTTGCTTAATTAGGATCTTTGCAAGGTGCTAGAGAACTTAGATAGAGGGGTGTAGTCTTGGCTAGACCGTTAAATTTAATTCCACATTTATTTTGGTTAGCCAACGCGTTTAAGTTTTAGAAAGGACTATTCACCCCCCTCTAGTCCGCCATCTCGACCCTTCATGCATGTGCATGATGAAAGGCGGTGTTCGAGTCACATTCTTTGATTGCTCGTTGCTTACTTCACTGCTTCCAGTAGGCTGCTTTGGCTTTGAGCTGTTCCTGCAAGGTTTCTTGAGCTTGTCTGCGAACCTGAAACTCATGTGTTGACAGAGGTCTTGTCTCTTGGAAGAAATCAAACAACTGAATAATGAATTTACAGTTGTGAATTAGGTAAGTGGGTGCCCTTATGCACCTCGACCAAACCTTAGCCGCCGCACGCGTCGACTTGATGCACGAGGCCAGATGCCCGACGGCGTCAGCTCGTTCATGCGTCTGTTGCCAACCCGCTAGGACAGTAGGAAGAAAGGATTGATGTCGAAGCCAGGCACGTTCGAAACGGAAAAAGCCTGACTTAGGAAGGCTTGTGGAAAGCGACAACAAAAGCAGAGTGTGATCCGAGGTCGGTTTAGGGAGGGAGGAAAGGCTAGTGAGTGGGAAGATCAAGTCGAGATCGTTGTTTGTGAAGACCCTGTCCAGCCGTGCCAGGATAGGGTGTGGCTGGCCGTTGGTCCAGGTGTAAAGCCGATCAGAAAGCTCAACTTCAGACAACTGAAGGTCTTGAATGGTTTCGTTGAAAGCATTGGAGAGTGGCACACTAAACTGCCCATTATTTTTGTCAGTGGCGCAGCGCACAAGATTAAAGTCCCCCAGGAGGATCCAGGGGCCCTGAATAAGAGTCTGGGTTATGAAATCGCGCATACCGTGCATGAACGGAAGTGAGCCCGCACGGTCCGATGGACCGTAAGTGTTAGTGACAGTGAAATCGAGGTCTGAAGCATTACAGACGAAGACAGTGGTGAGAGTGCGAGGTCTGATGAAATGCTGTTTCAGAGTGAAGAGGGCGGGATCCCAGGCTGTCAGAATTCCCCCCCTTGTGCCGTCAGCCGGAGCAAACATATAGGAAGAGGAGAAATTGATGGGTAGGAAGGCTTTGGCTTTGAACAAGTCAAATAATTCATTATGCTATACATATGAATGTATTACAGTTCTGCATGGGCAAGAACCAAACGATATTGATGATTCAAGAATTTCAGTGTATTCACATATAGTTTCCTTTAATATACTTTTAGCGATTTTGCTTATGTACATTTTAAAAAGAAATTTTAACTTAGATATGCAGATTGCTGTGCACTGTTGACATAGGTTACCTAACTAAGTTAAATATACCTTCGTAATATTCAGCACAGTACCAATTAACTGAAATTTTATAGTTCAGTGATTTCTTGTTGAAAATGGTAACTAGGCTGCCAGTCTTAGGTTGTATGGTGCTCTCAGTAAAAGCTTTGCGTGGCATTGTAGGTGCCTATTTTCCCTGCAGTGGATATAGTTAGGTGAGGGGGGTGCTAACTTAGCTACAGGATGTCTCAGTCTAATGGCTTCCTCCGGCTGATGACAAAAAAGGTTCAATGTTCTTGATGTATATAAAAGTAGCCTTTAGTGATAACCATTTCCTGGTTTCCTAATTCAAAATGGCTCATATTACTTTATATGTCTTCGTAGTATATTTGCATGGTTGTATTAGGAAAGGTATATGATAGGTACTCTTTTTTTTTCAGATTCTGGATTTGTCTAATTTGTTTTTGAGGTCATTGTATTGGCATCAGCTCTGCCGATCGATTAAGGGCAAACAATCTTATGTACAGGATGGGCAAAAGCCCAAACACAACAGCAATCGGTTTGTACTGAATTTTTGAGTGCTCTGTTCTATGTATACAGTGACTCATTGAGCCCATAATCACTGTATTGGTTCATTGAGTCATCGTTATTATGGACTCTGTCATATTTAACTTCAACATAGCCCTTCTTGAGCAGTGGAATTTGTATAGCCTGTAGAACAATATGCTTTTTTGGTTTGACAAAAATATATTCTATCTGTTACAACAACCTCTTGATGATCTGCATGTACATATGCTTCCCTATAGCTACACTTTTAAAGGGTCTGCGGAAAATCATCTCACTTTACCGTGTATCATGGAAATGTGCCTGTTCAATTAGATTATTAGTCTGGTGACGCTGCCTTCAAGACCTTATGCATCGAAATAAAATGATGTAGTTTCAGACTATCTGAATTGGTGGCCTCTGAACAAAATGGTGGAACTCAAGGTACGTAACTGTGCGGTATCACTTCTAGCTGTACCTTAACCTTATGCAGCAAAATGAAATGATAAACTTTCAGGTTATCTGAATAGGTGGCTTCTGGACAAAATGGCGGACCTTCATGTATATTACTGTGCACTGATAGTTCTATATGTGTTCTCCTCCCCATTTGTGACTTGATAAGAGCTGAAAATAACAGTGGGTAAATACTTTTCTTTTGAAAAAAAAATTGCTTCATTCTTTTCAAGTAATACATCCATACTGTAAACTTAAAATCTATGCGCTTCTATCCTTGCATTACTTATGTTACAAAGTTGTTAATGCCCATGCTTCGTAATAGTTGTTAATGGCCTTGCTGTTGTGCGGTAAAAAATATGTAATTGTTATACATAATTACTCTTCACATCTTATGGTCATTAACTGTTGTCATTTTCCTGTTCCATCTAATATGTTTTAAAGTCTAATTTCGATACTGATTGCTGGCCTCCTATACTGCTTAAATAATGATGAGCAAGATTGTGGTTGGGCTTTAGCCTTGTTTCATGCCTTTGCAGGCTGATTTGTACAGCCTCTACAATAGTTTCCCTAGATGCTACTTTGGGTGAGGTCATCCATCGTTGTCACTGACTACAAAACAAAAGGACCTACTTTCACTGACGAAATAGAGTCAGATTCAGGTCAGCTCATGCTCAAACAATAATATTGAATTCTTTCAGTCCAGCACCAGCTAGGTCTGACAAAATGATTCAAGTCGATCATGATGATCCTTTCTTTACCTAATCGGAGTGAAATAATATGCTCGAACAATGAAGCTTCAAATTTGGGTCTGTGTTCCAATAATATGCCTCATTCAGACATAGATAACATTTTGGTACGTCTAACATTCAGAAGTAGATAAAGCAATTTTGGTATGTATATCATGCCTGTCATTTTCCACTTTCAAAATTATAATCTTATTACCTGCGCAAAGATAAGGGAACGAACGGACGTTTGGAGTGGCCAGCAGCACGAATCCGTAGCTCGGCCACCTAGGTTCGATCCCGCCTCCCACCGTATTTCTGTGCACAGTGCATGGGAATGAGGAGCAAAGCTTCCCGGTTCAAAAAAAAAAACCTGCGCAAAGATAATGCCTGCACTTCAGTCGAAACTGTTTAGGTTTTGCCCTTGGCTCTTGACATCTCCAGTCATTTCATATGTACAGCGATATTGGTCAGAAGTGTTTGGAGTTAAATAGGAAACGAAGAAATTTATCCACTTAAAAAGTATCGAAATACAATTTTAACTATATAGGCCTCAAAGTTTTACTTTCCCATGCTTTGATTGCATCAGCTCTGTGACTGACACTAATGAATGAGGACTGAAAACAACCATTTTGCTATTACTTTTCCTATGCTAGGAGATTTCCTTCTTTTTAGATACTGATCACAATTACAGGCGTGCCTATGCATTCTGAATGTTATTGGAAATCTCATTAAGAGGTTGCAGCTGCACTGAAATTAGCAACCTGACAAATTCCATAATGATTATGTCTAACGTATTTTGCTATTTTCCTTTTGACATTGCATGATGCTCATATAGTGTTAGGGTGTGATCTGCTTTCTTTCCTCATTGCATCAGGTGATTTTTATTGAGCAGTCGAGTATGCATCGGGTAGTTTTTATTGAGCAGTCAGGTATACTTTTGGGCTGGGCCAATTTCTCAGCTTTATATGATTGAGTTAAATAGGTATCGGCCTTTTACCATTACGATGTCAAGACGACCTATCACTCACATTCCCTTTGATGATATATAGATAAAAGTATTTGTTTTTATTATAAAAAAATTCCATTCCCCCATGTCGCACACATATTTGACATCAGAAAAGCTGTATTAGATTCGCTTGTTCTCTAACAGCGTCTGTTTTCCCGTTTCATATGTATTTCCCTGTGCCGTTCATTCACACGAGTGGATTGGTTTGACGCCTATTCCTGTTAAAAAACTTTTGCAAACCTGTATTCTTTTTCAGCCTAATTTGTGCCATCTATTTACGCTCCTTGGTTATTCTTTCGTTGCTACTGACCGCTCATAAATCCTAGATCCAAACATAATATCAAACCTACACGTGCAAGGGACAACCACCAGCAACGGAGCCTCCAACGTGTAACAGGAGCAGTAGACAGACAACAAGGGCAACAGGAAAGAAAAGGTAACCTTGCATCGGCTACTACAGATTGCCCTTGCTAGCTCCCGATTTTAGCGCAACCATTGGCTACGCTCTGCTAAAATTACAATCTCTACTTATTAAATCCTGGTCTGATATGCATCTAAGATTTCTAAAACCTGGAGTGTCTCAGGCAACATTTGTTTTAGCCAACCAAGGCAGAGCCATCCATTATAGAGATAGATTCACACCATACTTTGTTTTTCAGTGCTTGCAGTTATGGACTTTCAAACAGATTCATAAATACCCTCTTAGATATTTAATTATCACAGCGGTTCTTTGTAACCCTAGACTGTTTTTAAACCTGAAGGGTCAGGTTGTGTACCTACAGCTTGGCAAATAATATCTCACGAATCTTCACTATCTTGTTAATTCAAATTTACAGACTCCCTTGGTTGGTTTGTATGTCTTGTCCCTTTTTTCCCTTGCTTTGGGTTGCCATGTTTCTCATTTGAAGACCTTATGCTTTCACTCCTCGGAATTTTCATTGCCTGCTGCCACCCTCCATATGTTTCGTTGGCCTCTCAAGTTGCTGAAGATGGTTCTCTATATGCAGTTGAACTGGAGATGGCCTCCACCCCCCACCCTCTTGGCACCCATGAGCTATAAGAACACCTCTTCTACGACTCCAGGCCAGTTTTGCAGGATGAGTGGATATATGTAAAAGGCCCTTCGAATAGCAGATGCAATACATACCTACGAAGTCCTCTTTGGGTTTTCCAGTCTTACACCATATGCAGTACATATACATATATTTGTGTGCCACTCTTACCTAATTCCCAATTCATTAATCAAACACGTGTCTTCTCTTATAATTAAGTTTCAAATGTACCTAGCTTATTACTTATAATGCAGTCTATATATATTCTCCATATTTCAAATCATTCATGTGCCCACCTATGCGCGCGATGGCGCGCGCCCTGCCACTAGTGTTTAAAGTAAAGCTCATAAGTTTTGAGAGTGTCCAGGGTCCTAAGAATCTTAGTGTCTTTCTTTACAGGACGATGGGAGTAGTCGATTAATACAAATCGTGTCATCATATGTATAAATTGCAGTTACAACTCATAGAACATTGCATTACTATCTCTAATCTCTAATTTTGTATACAATAGCTTTGTTCACACAAATTTTCATAAATGGTTTTTTGTGTTATTGGTACCCAAAATACCAGATAATCAACCGACATATTCCGTTGACACCTAAGTACAGTACACAATAATCTTCCCTTTAAAGAACATGGATAGTTTCATATGACATTTTCATGTAATCTTGAAATATGTGCATAAGCCTAGTTCTTGATCAAAAGATAATTTTTCTCTATCTTCTATTAAAATATGAAATAATATGGTTAAAGCTAGCTCATAAGTCACCATTGGAGCTGCCCTTAGAGATGTACCGGGTCATTTTTATGAATCTTGATTTCAGTGAGGACTAATCCTAAAGCATAATGGGTGAATGAAAGAAAAATGCCAAGACACCGAACGTCAAGCAGATCTTGATACTAATGAGAAACGAATCATTCAGAAATAACCTATTTTTTCTTCAAGTAGAGAACATTTGATTTGAGGAGTGAGATAACGATGGAACATTAGATTATACTCCAAACCTAATTTTGTAGCGGTTTTAAATCATAGAGTCACTCAATACATCATTATCTGAATCTTTAAACACACACTAGGCATGTGTTTGGAGCGTGGGGATACAAAAAACAGGAATATAAAAACCCACAAGAAAGGAATAGAAGCGAGGTGTCAAAACCGAGGATTGAAAAATTTTTAGAAAAAAAGACATAAAGAGGTGTTCGGAACGCAGAAATTTATAGCATAGGACATAGGAATTGAGAAAACTAGAAGAATACCCCACGCATTGCTACGGAAATTACGGATTAGTGGATTGCGTGGCATGATGATGTGGACAAACAAAATACTTATGTGTCTTGTTGACGTGGGCATTACAATTGTATAGGCTAGTGAATTTTAATTGTGTGTGATAGTGTATTGTCTAGTTGGACAGTTTGCATGTTGAGAGAAATATGTGACTTGCTGAGGTGGACATTACAATTGCATGGGTTAGTGGATTTTTAATTGTGTGTGATAGTGGATTGCCTAGTTGGATAGCTTGCATGTTGAGAGAAATAGGCGGTGGGGTTTGGCTTTATAAGAGTACAAGATAAAGGTAAATAAAACGTTAATATGCAGTGACAGATTAACATAGATTTTTACTCCACTTCTAAATCGAGTAACACTTAGGGCCTGTTTAGTTTCAGGGGTATAAAATTTTAGGGTGTCACATCGAATGTTTCATGGATGTCGGAAGATGTGTTCGGATACTAATAAAAACACTAATTACAGAACTCGCATGTAAACTGAGACGAATTTATTAAGACTAATTAATCCATCATTAGCACATGTTTACTGTAGCACGGCATTATTTAATCATAGACTAATTAGGCTCAAAAAATTTATCTCGCAAGATACACGCAATCTGTGTAATTAGTTATTTTTTAATCTACGTTTAATACTCCATGCATATGTCTAGACATCCGATGTGATAGAGTGTAAAGTTGTGGGGGAACTAAACCAAACCTTACATGTGGGACCAATGGTCCATGGTACATGTGCGACGAGGCGAGACAGGTCATTTATGAATCTATCTATCCGTGCGCAGACAAGAATAAGGCCTGGTTTAGTTCCCAAAAAATTTTGCCTTCACCCATCACATCGAATGTTTGGACACATGCATGGAGTACTAAACGTAAACGAAAAAAAACTAATTGCACAGTTGTCGAGAAAATCACGAGACGAATCTTTTAAGCCTAAGTAGTCCATGAAAAGCCTTAAATGCTACAGTAACCACCATGTGCTAATGACGGATTAATTAGTATCATTAAATTCGTCTCGTAGTTTCCTGACGGGTTCTGTAATTTATTTTTTATTAGTATCCGAAAACCCTTTCGACATTCTTCCGACACATCTGATATGACACCCAAATATTTTCTTTTCACGTACTAAACACAGCCTAAAGAACCCCAGAGGAGACCAAAGCCGCAGATGAGCCAGACAAATGGGCCTCAACAGGCCAATTCTACTGGATCGTCAAACGGAAGCGCGAAGGCACCTGTTTTGTGTTCCGTCGGGTGACAGGCTCATTTAGGCCCATCTCGAGGGGAGCTACACTGACCTCAAGCCACGATTTTGAGCCGTTTACCGCCTTGGCGCCTTGTGAGTTGTGAAGCAAATGCTACTCGAATATACCGCTTCCATATGACAATTCTTCGTCAAAAACATATTCACGTAAACTAAAGTATTGCTGGTGGCATAAACTGCATGCACTGAATATTCCTTTTGTAACTCGTGCGTGTGACAAATAAAGAGTGATGACAAACTCATGCCCTGTTCGGTTGGCTGATAAGCCATGTCGAAAATACTGTTGGTTGATTTATTGTGAGAGAAAAATATTGTGCCATGGTGTAACACCTCTGGTGTTACGAGCTCGCTTAGCGTCTTGGTTAAGGCCTAAAGGAAATTAACAAACCAAGTTCTCAAGTTTTAGAATCTTAAACTCGCATGAAGTGATAATCAAATTGTATGTCTCATCTTTTTAGAGAAGTCCAATGGATATTGTAAGTATATCATTTAAATGTGTAAGCATGTTGATAAGCTCCTAATAAGGCAAATAGCATAAATCGTTTTAATCAATTAGCGCGAAAGCAAATTCTATAAACACAAGAGTGATATAACTTCATGTTTAAAAAGTATCCTTTTTGGCGTATTATAGCATGTAAAATAATAAAAACAATATCCACATATTTTGTTTCTATAAGTTAGTATGAAGTATGGGCTAGGTCATGTTATGTTAGTTGAAATCGGCAGGGTTTAGACCTTTAAGAATTAAGGTGAAAGTGCTAAGGAATGTTAGTTCTAACTAAAACAGTGAACTCTCCTAAGTCTGAATGATAATAGGCAATGCCATTTTGGCATTTAAATTTCGACAAAACTACCTAAACACTAACATCATGTTTTTGCATAGTTGGTTATATCAAGGTGAGCATTGGAGCATGGTGTGGGTCATAGTTGGGTTGGACGTCAACTTGAACTCGGAAAAATTGCTCTAACTTTGATAAAAACACATTAGAACCTTATCATTGGTGCTCTGTTCGTGAACGTGTGATCCAGCGACAAGCTCTCCTCGGTATCTTCCTCCCTCCCTCTCTAGTCCCTTTGTGGCCTCGAGGGTTGCTTCGTGGGATAGCTGGTGATGTGCACTTTAGGACTGTGAAGCTGGTTCAACCTCAACCGAGCTGGGTTCACGTATTAGCTTGCTTCCAAATTCGTGCATGTACTACGTTTGGCCGTTTGGCTCAGTGTTCGCGGTCACCGCGCACGCTGGCACTGCTACCGCTGGCCGCAGGCCATGGCCATGCCATTGCCGCGGGCCGGCTCACGCGTCGGTCGGGGCTGCATAGTGCCCTAGCCTCGCGTTGGCCTAGCCCTTGCCGTGCGCACGCGCTGCTGGCCGCTGGGCCGTGCACCGGGTTGTGCCATGGCCGTGGCTGTCACGACAGGGCCATCGTGGCGCACGCTCCACCGCTCGATTCTAGCTACTGCGTAGCATCCTTGGATGTATGGCCGCTGTCGCCGCCTGGTCGTTTACTTGATCACAGCAGCGATAGGACACCTCCCTGCCTCGCCTGTCCCCACAAGTGGACGCTGGTGAGCCCCACTCGGGCCTGGGCATGCCGAGTCATGCGCGTCCTGCCAAGGCCTCCCTTGTCCCGTCGACTGTGCATGCGCTCGTGTTGCCACTGTCAAGCGGAGCCGCCTCGCTTTAACGCGCCCTACAGCCTGAGCTCATCCGCACACTTTTCCCCTATGACGTGGCCTCGGCCTAGGCACCACGCCCGCCTTTCCAATTCGCTTAGCCATGGTTCCTCAGCCCATCTCCTCACGTCAATAGGTAGCATAGGGAGTGAAATAGACGCCTGCACCTCACCGAGCTCCCGTTGAGCTCGTTGGCTAGCAATGTGACGAAGTACTCGCCGCCAGTCAAAAAGCACCGCCGCATCAGTGATTGGAGGTAGGGCCCATAGCGTTGATGGCTTTTCAATTGCTTGTACCCGTAGACTCACCCTGACCTCCCCTTTTTGGTGCTCACCTCGGTTTGGACAGGGATCCCACTGGCGATGAGCTAACGTCACCTTGTCCGTGCCAGAGCACCGTCGCATCGGTCGAGCGTGCGTGGCAAGCTCAGCTCGAACTCCCTCTGACTCAACCATCACCACAGCCCCGACCGTGGTGAGCCTTGGATGCTTTCCCGCCACCTCAACCGCCTTGTTCGAACTCTAGGTCACCAAAATAGGAGCACTGTCGCACGGTTCCACCCGCCACTGCAAACAACATTCGGTAGTGCACCGTGTAGCTCCTTTTCGCTCCTCGCCATTGCGCGTTGGCCCGGAGGTGGACATCGGCCCTCTAGGTGCACCGAAGGGATCCCCAGTTGGCCAGCGTCACCGCTCAGTGCCGGCCATGGCCGCATCGACGAGCGCGGTGGTGCCAAGGACCGCTTAGTTGCGAAGATGAATATTCTAGGGTTCCTAGTGCAAAGCCTAGGTCTGCTAGAATAGCATTTTGCTGTGTTACTCGATTATCTAAAAGCGCGAGCCCCTCTTTGCAAAGGCACAAATGCGTGTGGGCCTTCCCGGCTTTGGGCCATGGTGGGTCGCTTTGACGCGCGCGCGGCCACGTCACGTGTTGGGCTGCTTTGGGGGCCACCCGCTTTTCCCCTTTTCTAAATGGTTTTCTAATTTAGTTGCATTCCTAATATTATTATTTGCTCACTGTAATTTTATAGCCCTAGAATAATAAGTTTGCTTATAGAGTTAATAAACCCTAGTTCTAATATATGAAATGAATAAAGAAACACCTTGGGATTTTATAACTAAAACAAGTGTTGGGAGATGTCGCTTTATTCTTCAACGAGGATGCAAAGCCTAGTGTGTTAGTTATGAGGCTAGCTCGTTAGCTTGCGAGACATAGTCATACGATAAGAGTTGCGATTGCGGTCATTTACTTATGCCTCTGTGATGCATTCCCGTAAATCATAATAGGAATGATGATGGACCGTGGAGTCGCCCGGAGGTAGCAGAAAAGATGGTGCCTTGATGATCATGTCACTATGGTGGAATGCTAACTTTTGGTTGTATCATACCCAGGCAAGCCCCGATGCATAACCCCTATTATTATGTACTTTATTTTATGCTTGTGCATTAACTTTAAAGGAGTTGAATGTATATATATATCCTTATCCTATGAGTCCTACTAGTATGATAGGATCGTGTAGCGTGTTATGCTGTAGGATCCCGGTAGAAGTTGAGTGATTACCTGTCACTCGCGAGAGATAGGAAATATATTATTGTTACTGTAAGGACCTTATGTCGCCTAGAGGAGGGTGAATAGGTGTATCTAAAAATTTCTACACAAAACTCAAAGTCACTTGTCAGCAACTGTCGGAACTCCCGACAGTTTGGGTCGGAACTCCCGATGTCGTCAGAAGTTCTGACGTCAGCTGTTAGAAGTCCCGACACCCATGTGGAATGAACTACAAGTGCTCAAATGAACTTTGTGAAGCCAATAACTTACAACCCCACTTCCTAATGGTAAGGTGAAGATGTTAGCTCACTTTCTTGATGCCAAGATGCCTCCAAACGTAGATCAGGACCAAACCCTAGAATCACCATAAATACAAGTATAGCAATGCAAATCACAAGAACACAAGTGAGACATTGATTTATCCCGTGGTTTGGCTCGCCACTAAGGCTTGCCTATGTCCACGTTATTGAGGTTGCCACAAGGGTTTTAGGTCTCTTTCAATCATGAATCTTTAAATTTAGTGCTTTTATGGGCTTGGCACACTGCAAAAGATTTCATTTGTGCCCATCTCTCTTGATCATAGGAGATATCACAAACTTGTGCTTGATTTTAATTTAAAGCCCATTGTTAGCTCTTGTTGCCATTTTGAGATACCAATTGAATACATATTTCTTGATATACCAAATTTAGAGATTATCCATCAATACCAATTGAAATATGATCTTTACAATTTTGACATCAATTGAAAGAGCCTTCACAAGTTGATGCCAATTGGAATGGATTCTTGTATCTCATAATGTCACCTAGGAAATGCTCATAAAGACAAGAGATAGCATTAAATTGCACAAGCTAGAGTTTCACAATTAGTGACCTTTTGAATGTGGAATGCATGTAGATCACTAATTGCAAAACCTCATAACATAGACTAAATTCTCCCTTTTTGATAGTGCATACATGTATATGTGGAAAGCAAGAACATGTGCATTTTTTGGTCAATTAAGTCCAAACAAGGGAATTTAAGCTATATTATAGAGAGTAGCTACTTAAGAGATAAATATTGCAATCCAAATAAATATGAAGGATAACTTTACCAATTTGGATTGAGTTAATGTAGCATACCCATGAGAAACTCATTCTCATCAAGAGACACCACCAAGGTAGATAGATCACCATATTGATATGGCCATCATAAGTGAGACTTGATGATTTGTATGGCCATAGTTCTTCACTTGATGACTCATGGTGAATTAGAGTTCTTATGATCATCTAAGATTCCTGTTAGGTTCTTAGTTCTTTCTTTATCTTAAGAAACTCACACATAGAGCAAAAGGTAAAATTCATGAAATTTGCAACTTATGAACTAGGAGTTACCATTCTTTGTTGATAAGATCCTAGGTGATCAATGGAATGGATCATATGCACTTGATGAGCTCTAGAGAGGAGAAATAGCAATGAAAGTCCACTTTTCAATTGTTTTCTCCAACTCATTCAAATCCAGTTCCACTAAAGGATTGGAGCACCCGACACTAAACCAGGAGCACTTGGTTTATAAAGACCAAGACCTCCTAAAATAATTGTAAGGCATCTAGAGAATCCAAAGGAACCATCTATCCTTCTTTTTCCCATGTGTAGGACTGCATAACATATATTTGAGAGAAACCCTTAGTCCCACAAAATATAGACTAAACTCCCCCTCAATTTGTGCATACAAGAGTACACAGAATACACTTATGCACATGATTAACATGAGGTCAAGAGGGAAGTCTTCACTAGATTCCAACTTGTTTCAAACTCCTTCAGGTTGCTTGCAGTCCAATTAGTTTTAGCTGGTTGCAGTTGCTTCTAATTGATTTCAAATAATTCCAACTGATTGTAACTCATTGCTGCTACTTGTAACTGTAGAAGTCAACTAGTTTCATCTAGTTTCAAATGATCTCAGTTAGTGTTTCTGAAAGGCTGTACTGACTTCTTTTAGTTTCAACTCATTCAGACCACACTGATGCTTCTCATTTTTACTAATTCTTCATGACCAGCTGCATAGGAACAAGTTGTAGATATGTATATCATGCTCACAAAGTTTCAGGTCAATTCATCAGTATTTAAATTTTTAAATCCATGCTTGACGGAAGTCATCTCAAGTTTTCAATTTTCTAGATAGATTTTATAATTGATAATTCTTTTCTACTTCTTGTTCAATCTTGAGGTGAATTTGGTTGAGAATGCTCACAAGAGGTTATTTCCATTCAGTCTTCTTATCAATGCTTGTAATCTTGTGAATTCTTCCAATATAGCTTATCCAACTCAGCCTCAAACTTGATTTTATCCAAACTGAGAATTTTATCTCTTTGGCCTCTAGCAACCTCATCTTTCTTCAGGTGAAGAGCAACCATGGGCTTGTGATTTATTTAGTTAAACTAGCCCAACCTCTTCTTCTTGATTTTCTATAAATAAGCTCAACACAAGAGGGTATGAGTAACCCAAGCACTAGTTTCTAATTTAGTAACCCTTTATATGTGGAAGGCAAGTGATCTACCAAAATAGAGAAACCTCATAACATGGACTAAATCTCCCTAGATGCCTCATGCACACTCTTTTGAGTGGAATGGGAATGTGAATGTGAATGTGCATGATTGGTCAATTAAGTCGAAAGGGTAGATTTAAGCCATATTATGGTGAGTGGCTAAAATAGATGAATCAAATCTAAATTAACTAGAGAGAATACATCACAATGTTTTGGATTGATATCCTTCATATGATAGCACACTCCATTTGAGAAACATATTCTCATATAGTGAGAAACCTTTAGAGCACGTAGATGTCTATTGACTTGATTGCCTCACAAGATGGTTCCTCATTACCTACACCATAAATAAGATCTTTCTCTACTAGAGAGCCATTAAAAGCATCATATGACAAATGATTCAATTAAACTTCAAGAGCTCTAGCCACTCCTAATAATTTACAAACATACACATATTTGTGAACTACTAGAGACTACACAAGTTAAGTGGCTAGCTAGCAAGGATTAGGTACTAGTTACCGAGAGTATGAAGTTACAAATATACCCATCAATATATCCTTGGGTCAATCTTGAGAGAATAGACAATATGAATAAGATTGATAGCTTAAGATGATATTTTTCAATTTACTTGCTCAAGCACCCCAAAGCTTCATATCACCTTCAAAGTACCTACAATACTTTATCAAGCACAACTTGGTACCCAAACTATGTTGGGTCCATCAAGGTTAGTCATAAGAGACTTAGGCACCCAAATGGCCTTTGTGCTAGAATGTGGTGAACAAATCACCTTTCTAGTACAAGTGTCATTTTTGGGTCTCCTAAGCAAATTTGAATCAATTAGTGAGTTAAGCTTAGAAGTGTTACCCATGGGACAATCCATACTTAGACGTCCCTTTCCTTGGCAAGTGTAGCAAATGCGGTGTTTATTCTTGCAAGAAATATTCTTATCTTGCTTCTTGTTTGCTTCCTTGTCGATGAGCTTCTTTCTTGATGATGTCAAGCCTTCATCCTTCATTGAGGAACATGATGCAATTTCATGACCCTTCTCATTGCATCCATAACACTTCCTCTTGCTCTTACTTGTCTTCTTCTTTGGAAGTGTGACTTGGTCATCAACTTTGTTGGAACACCAAGAGGCATTGTGTCCCATGTTGGAGCACTCGAGGCACTTGACATGAGCCATCTTCTTCTCTTGAATCTTGTTCATGCCTTTGTTTTCTATCTTCAAGGAGTAATCTCTTATATGGTGACCCTCTTTCTTGCACCTGAAGCAAGTGATGAGAGTCTTCTTTGGTTGAAGTTGCATCTTGGTGGCCTTGTGGGCTTTGCTGTTCTGCCCAGGTGTGGCACTACCGCATTGGGATGTGGCACTGTCGCATCCTAGAACCTCTGTAGCCTTGAGTTGAACTTGTTGATGGGGCTGATGCATGCATCGATTGATCCCTTCTCAAGCTTCTTCACCATGTCTTCACGGTTATCTTGAGAAGATTGAGCATTGCATTTTTCCCTTCAATCGAATTAGGTCTCTTTTTAGCCTCTCAACCGCTTCCTTGAGCTCTTCATTTTGTTTTGTAATGGAATCATCACAATTTTCTACAAGTACATGCTTAACGGAAGGTTGGCTTGCTTGAGAGCAACAATTGTTAGCACATGATAAAATATATGGAACTTGTGTACATGTGCACTTGTGAGTGTGAGGTTTGTATGATTTTACCGATGTTACCACAACCTCATGAGCTATTTCTAGCATGAGATGAGATTCAATAAGCTTCTCATGAGAGCACAAGAGCTCATCATAATCTTCTTGTAAGATCTCATTCTTGCTAGTGAGCCTTTCCACCTTGTCCTTGAGCACATGATTCTTATCTTCTAATTAAGCAACACAAGATAGAGAGTTAATAGTATGAGTTTGCTCAATTGACAAGTTTTCATACCTTTTGACCAAACTAGCATGAGAGCACTTAAGCTTTTTATGCTTTTTGGTCAACTTCTCT